>JAOEGL010000004.1:94639264-95930097 GCA_034509955.1 Urosaurus nigricauda | reverse complement strand
TGGTCCAGGAAAGCATGAGTGCTGATAGGTGGCTGCCATTCTAGCCTTTCCTTCACTCCAGTGTTGAATCATGATTTGTGTTCTTTCTTCACCACAGTCTATTTCCAGATGTTTACCAAACACATCATATCCCTAACCGATTTATACTATATCTGCCTGTTGTAATCTCTTCATAGCCTCCGATCACCCCACAGGTATCTATGGACTTCAATCTCCCACAGGATCATTGAGAAGGCCAAACACACAGTCTTGCTCAGTCACTTTGGAAAGAAGGAAATAACTCCTGTTCAGGGAATTGGTTAATTTAGACCACATGGTGTTTCAACTACTTAAGCAAGAAATGGTGCTCCAGATTTACCAGGCAGCATTCTTTGCTGCTTGAGTGGGGAGCAGAGTCAGTGGGACACCATTTTCATGTGGTACAGGATGTTCCTTCTTCCCAGATGCCTGCACAGTTGTGTTGGCCTTGGGAAAGTGCAGGAGAAACCAGACAATCTCAATAGTTGAGACTGGCTGGTAGGTGGGACCAGATGGAACTAAAGGGAGTTTTCTTTCTGGTCAGAGACTGAGCTATATAAGCCTGCTTTCAAATGCTCCCTCTTTGGTCTGCTGAAGATGTCAGTTTGCAATACGTGGTGTGTACTGCTTCATAGAAGGAGTGTATATATTAAATTTGGCCAGTAAAAGTGGCTGAGAATTGCTCTTGAAATGAACTTACCAAACTGTACAAAAAAACTTGTGAATTTTTGGTTTCAGATGTTAAAAGTTGCCTAGCATCTCAAACTGGGAAAAAAGTGGGATGATGGTAACATCACCACAACTAACAGCAACTTTGACTGAAAGAATATGAAAGTGGGTAAAAAATAAATGTGGAAAATTGGAATGTGACAGGTTCATCCATTCTTAGTGTTGAATTCTGGGCTGCACCACATTTTATACTATTTATTTTTTTTTAATTTTAAAACTTTATTGCAATTAAAAACAACAACATACACAATTACACAATTGTAAATTAATAGAGGTTACAAGAAGTACAAAATTAGACAATTTCAAATTTTCCTAAACACCCAATAAGAGAACATTTATAAAAGTGATATATAAATTGCTTAACTTGGAGAAACATTTCTAGTACTTGTTTACTTCCATAAATATCAATCATCTAAGAATTTCCTAAGTGATTGCCTTCTCAAGTTGTAAAGTTGTAGCAATATATGTCAAACGAAGTATTCAGGCCAAAGAAGTTTTAAACGGCAAAAATGGGCACTATTTGGGGGTGGAAATTAAATGGGAAGGAGAATCAATTCTAATACTAGGAATTTACTGCCCACTAGAAAATAAAAGTTTATTCTATGACAAATTGCATAAAGATCTAGATGAGCTGAAATATGACAAAATTTTAATGTTAGGAGACTTCAATGGAGTAGTAAAACCCCAGCTAGATAGGAAATCTGATAATGAGACAAGGAACAATCAAGGAAAACTCCCTTTAACTTTTTTCAAACTAATAGAAGACTATGACTTATGTGACGTATGGAGATTACATAACAGAGAAAAACTAGATTTCACATTTTACTCGTATAGGCATCGCTCATTATCAAGAATCGATATGCTTTGGGCACCCATATCATTTAGCAAATTAGTAACCTCTACGGAAATCTTACCGAGAACAATATCAGACCATAACGCATTAAAAATAACTTTCAACCAAAACAAGAAAAAGAACACATGGAAGGTAAAAGACTCCCTACTGTTAGAGAAGAGCATTGTAGAAAAAGGAAAAGAAACTATTATACAGTACTTCAAAGAAAACTTGACCCCAGAAGTAAAAATGATTAATGTATGGGATGCGGGGAAAGCTGTTCTTAGAGGCTTTATGATTAACCAAGAAGCATATATTCAGAAAAAAAGAAAGGATAAAGAAAATGAGATTCAGGACTTGATAAGATTAAAAGAAAAGGAGTTAATAGATAACCCAGGAAATAGTATAATACTAGATGAGTTAAATATACTTAGAAAACAAGAGAGCAAAAGAAACTTATTAGAAATAAGTAATAACTTAAAAAAAGCCAAACAAAAAAATTTCAAGCAGGCAAACAAAATAGGGAGAAACTTGGCTGAGCTACTGAAAAAACGGCAAACAAAAAAGTCTATCGTGGAAATTAAAGAAAATGGTAATATAAAAAATAAGCAAGAGGAAATCAAGGAGGCTTTCGAAAAATATTACACAGATTTATACAACGACCAAAAAATAGATACAATTAGGATTCAGACATACCTGAATGAAAAAGAAGAGATATATATACCCCCCTCAGAACAACAAGTGGAAGATCTAAACAAACGAATTTCATACAACGAGGTCGAAACAGCAATACGGAATTTGAAAATTAACAAAGCACCAGGACCTGATGGTTTTAATGCTCTTTTTTATAAAACTTTCAAAGAAGAACTTTGTGGACCGCTACAAATGACTATGAATGCAATTTTGGAAGAAGGAGTACCAAATTCGTGGAGGGAAGCTGAAATAACCGTAATACCAAAAGAAGGGAAAGACAAAAGAGATATTAAAAATTTTAGGCCCATTTCATTATTGAATGTGGACTACAAGTTATTTGCATCGATCTTAGCCACAAGACTCAAAAAGTATTTAAAAGATTGGATAGGACCCGAACAAAGAGGCTTTCTACCACAGAGGCAATTAAGAGAGAATATAAGAATTGTTTTAAATATCATAGAATTTTATGAAAAACATAATGACAGAGAATTGGGACTACTATTATTAGATTTGGAAAAGGCCTTTGATACTGTTAATTGGTCCACAATCTTCGAAATTATGTACAAAATGAACTTAGGTCCAAATTTTATAGGTTGGGTAAAAGAAATCTATAAGGAACAGAAAGCAAAAATCATAATTAATGGTGAGAGAACAAATTTTATAAGTATTAAAAGAGGAACTAGACAAGGGTGCCCATTATCCCCTCTACTTTTTATAATGGTAATAGAGAGATTAATAAAAAGAATTAAAAATAATGTTTGTATTAGGGGAGTTAAAATTAAGAATCATATTATCAAAATAAGAGCTTTTGCGGACGATCTAGTTGTTTTTCTTGAGGACCCCTGCAATAATATAACTCTTTTAAATGACGTAATCGACAGATTTGGTAAGATTTCAGGATGCAAACTTAACAAAGAGAAATCGGCAATATTAACAAAAAACTTAACCAAAGAAAAAGAGACGAAACTGGCAGAACTTTCAGGTATAGAAATAAAAAAGAAGGCAAAATACTTAGGAATTACCATCTCCAGAAATCTAGGTGAATTGTTTGATGATAATTATAAAAAAACTTGGAAGGAAATAAAAAATAAACTGGGAAATTGGAATAAGCTACAATTGTCGCTTTTAGGGAAAATAGAAACAATTAAAATGTCAATTTTACCCAAAATGCTATTTTTGTTTCAAAATTTACCCATTGTAGTTAAAGACTCCTTTTTTAAACTCTGGCAGAGAGATATAAGTAATTTTATCTGGCAAAGAAAAAGGCCAAGAATTAGACTCAAGATTTTACAAGACTCAATTGACAGAGGAGGCCTAGGGCTACCAAATTTAAAACTTTATTTTGAATCCTGCTGCTTGCTATGGTTAAAAGATTGGATAACATTAAATAATAAAGAGCTTCTAGATCTTGAAGGTGATAATTTGGCTTTTGGCTGGCACGCATATTTAGGATATAACAAAATTAAAGCTAATAGGAATTTTAACGCTCATTGCATTAGAAAATCGTTATTTAAAGTCTGGGAAAAATACAAATATAGGATTATGCCAAAATTTCCTCTTTGGTTCTCTCCTCAAGAGGCAACTCAAAGAACTGAAATGAGACAATGCACTAATTGGCTTACCTATTCACAATTATTGAAAAAGAATGAATCAGGCAATTTGGAACTAAAATCATTACAAGAATTAATTGAAGAAGGCCATGACCTAAATTGGTTTGGCTACTGGCAAATTAAAGAGTGTTATAAAACAGATTGCAAATCGTTAGGCCTCGAAAAAGAAAAAAATCAATTTGACAAAATAATATTAGGAGAAAACGTCAAGTGGATAAAAGAACTATACAAATTATTACTAGGATGGGATGAGGAAGAAGAAACGGTAAAAGTAAATATGATTCAATGGGCCAAAAACTTCGGATATCCAATACTCTTAGAAAAATGGGAACTAGTATGGAAAAAAAGATTAAAATATTCGGCCTCTCAAAACCTTAAAGAAAACTTCTATAAAATTTTCTATAGGTGGTACTTAACACCGGATAAAATATCAAAGATATATAAATCAAGTGACAATCTTTGCTGGAAGTGCAACCGTGAGCCAGGGACTTTATACCATTGTTTATGGTCCTGTAAGAAAGTAAGAAGTTATTGGATAAAAGTAAATGAAATAATAAACCCGATTGTAGAGAATAAATTAAATTTTGTGCCGGAAACCTATCTATTGAATATGTGGGATACAGAACTAGACAGGAATTATGGCAAAATACTATATTATTTGATATCTACGGCTAGAATTACATTAACGCAAAAGTGGAAGAATAAACATGTGCCGAGCATTAAAGAATGGCTTATAAAAATTTTTGATGCAATTGAAATGGACGAACTAACATTTCTAATAAGAAATCAGGAAATAGACAAAATCGAAAAGGATTGGGGCAAAGTATTGGAATGCTTGAAGAAAGAGTGGGGAAAAATTGTGACTATAGGCTATGACTAAAGTATGAGAATACCCTAGAACGATTAATACAAGATAAGTAAAAGGACAAGACAACAATAAAACACATCTATTTGAACATCATAAAATACAAACACAGGAACAAATGCTTCTCTGTAATGCAACACATTATACGCAGAGAAATAACCAGTCGGTCGCTTCAGGAAATCTTTAAATAGACTAGAAGTAGGAAATAATTAGATGAATATTTGAGACTTATAATGAAAGATACAAAAAAGATTCTAGTAAAGGGAGACTTAAATTCACGTAAATAAATAAGAAGGTAAAACAAAAATGCAACGCTACCTAGTGGGAGAAAGAGAGAAGTCCGGTATGAATGGACCAAGAATGGAAGGATGATGACAGAAGGTCAAGGTAGGTGAGGAAGGTATGAGAATGTAGTATAGAAAGAGGTTAGAATGAGAGGAAGAGAAGAAGGATGATTGAGAGAGATTAGGAGCGAGTTCAGGCCGAAAGGCCATAATGGAGGTTAAGGAAGGAAATACACCAAGTCTAGGTGAATAAGAATAAGATGGATTAAGGATTAAGGAACGAAATTTTATACTATTTAGATATTCGTTTCAAATACTGTACAGGACATTTCACAGAGAACAAGCCGTACTCTGGGGAAAAAAATGTACACATTGTCAAACAGATTATGTTGTCCCTCTGCTCTCTGACACAGTCTTATTTACCTGCTACTCCTTGTCACTATTTTCATTACTCCATTGCTGTTACCCACAGGACTATCTTGTTGGCTGTGGCAATATGGACATAGTATCGCTTACAAAAGCCTGAAGTACCATCATGTCAGTTATAGCATTTGTGTGCTAATGTTATTTGGGCCAAGTGGATTACATCGATGGCAGGCAAGCGACACTGGGGAGACTGAGGGAGAAGAAAGAAAGAAAATGAAACAAGATAAAGGAAGTGTCAAAAAGCATGAGTATGTTTGTCATGAAGCAGGAAACATTTAGTATGAAAAGAAACACAGCTTGAAGTAAAGAATTTTCATCTTAACTACCCAATAGTCACATTAGCTTTCCATGCTGTTATACTTTTTTGTTTTTGCTTACTTACAGAAACACTTCCCCTTCTCAAACACTAATTTATAATTTTAATTCATTTCAGTTATGAATAGACATTGTTATCAGACCACATGGTTGAGGCACACCACCTGCTTCACACCTGGCACAAGAGACAGAAGGCTATATATCTTCATTCTTACATGTAAGGGTCACAGAAACAAGATCCCTGGAACAAATAATAACTCCCATTTTGGCAGAAGGCCATATATCTCACAATCTGTTCTTCCAATAGATAATGTTCTTCCCACTGAAGTTCCATTAACTTTAATATGGCAATATCACCAAATATTAATTAATTAATTAATTAATTATTGGAGGTGACTAGAGCCCCTTTATACTATGTAATTCTAGCAGTATGATTCCCTTTTGACAACTATTGTTGCATCCTAAGTGATCAAAGTTCCCCTGGGAAAATTCTGGGTATTGCTGCACATGCTCAGTAGACACAGAGTTGTTACAGTATAGTTTGAACCTTGAACAAGTGGCTATAGAAAACCATGTTTTCCTTATTGCTTTCATGAAAGCTTCTTGCCACACAGAGGGCAGGGAAGAGGCATTTTTTAATTATATATATACATACATACAATGAAGATTACAGGAATAATAAATTTATTTTCTTCCCTGCTCTTTTACTGATGGATTTGGAGCACCTAAGAGCATAGATCAGAACAATAAATCCAAAGTCTTAGAACTTAGAATCTTGAGTTCACACCTATTGAGTCTTCTGCCCTTCATCCTTCCTCAGCTGCAAGGTTGTACATTTCTTTTTGTTCTATTTGTGGCAAGATTCTGGTTGCTATGTATGGGTCAAATGATACTTTGAAAAAACCACACACTACAACCACCGTGGGATTGAAGGATTTTATCACTTATTAAACCTGGTGAGGGAATTCCACCTTTGAAGTTTCAGATGCTTATTTATGCTGTGCCTTTAGATAACCAACATGTCTGGGAGATGATTCAAACCTAGCCTTTTCTTTCTAAACCTAATTATCTGTGAGCAAACTTTGTAAAAACTGCACTAAAATGTATAGAATTATAGAATTAGAGGGGCTTTTGCTGACCATTTAATCTAATCCACTACTCAGTGTAGGAAAACTAGATCTGTAGTATCCACAACTGTATAGCTGTCCAACCTCTGTTCGATTCTTCCACCTACAGGCAACAGTGGTATACCCAAGAGGAGTCTAGTATGTGTTAGAAGGTATTATTTGGTTCTGAGTGTTCCAGGGAGAATTGATTCAAAGATATAGCTGTATTAGTCTGTACAATCAGTATGAAGAGAGATCTTGTAGCACATTTGAGACTAACTAAAAGAAAGAAATTGGCAGCATAAGCTTTTGTAGACTTCAGTCTACTTCCTCAGATGCATTGAGAAAGTCTATATGTATAACATTAGTGCTATGGAGGCCATATGTTCCAATTTAGGGATCATATAGAGGGCCTTATAGAAAAAAACTTTCTGTTTGCAGGAAAGTATCTGGCTCAGTTTTAGTTTGAAGATAAATAAGATGATGAACCATAAGAAACGAGAGTTTGCATCTTGAATTTGTCCATCAACAGTTAGTACTTGGATAACATACTGAACAGATGCATGAGTTACTTGGTCAATATGGGTCACCTGGTGGATATTTATTGATGATCAAGTCATCCTTTTCTTTTTGAATTCCATGTAAATTTCCTGCCCATGTCCCTGAAGTGGTTCATTTCTGATCTTCAGGAAGGGGTGGTTGGACCAATCTTTGCTGGAATTGTTTGAAGTATGCCCCTCCTTGGAAAAAGAGAAATCTGACACAGGGGTATGGAGCCTAACTCTTTCCTCAAATGTAAAAGAATCCTTTAGGATTAACAAGTTGTATACTTGTTCATTTTGATAATCCAATTCAGTTTGTTAATTTAAAAAAATTGTACAGGCTTTAAGTTTATTATTAAAAGTAGTTACTTGGGTATCCAACTGTTCCATTCTCCTATGAGACTTCTCCATTTCAGATCTCCTAGTGTTCTCAAGATTAACTATTTTGGTCTTAATGCTTTTAATCTCCTTGTTCAAATGTTCAGTTAATAACACCTGGTGGATACACTCTGCACAAGTGGTAGCAGTTTGATACTGTGTTGGCTGCTATAGCTCCAACCTGTAGCATTCTTGGATTTTTAATTTGGGCCAGATATTAATGAGCTAGAATACACTGGAATCATCCTGAAGTATTCTGGCCCTTAAGATGTCCTGGCATTCCTCCTTACCTTGGGCATTCTGTTGCAATGCCAGGAGGCTGTTTGCACACACATTTGACTGTGCTGCAGGAGCCACAACTGATGGTGTGACTTGTTCACTCTGCATTCACAATGATGCACCCAGCAATAAACATATAGTTGGATGAGTGAGCAATTTGTGCCAGAGGCAGCAGTGGTGCAGTGGGATGTGTCCGAATAGCCATCTGGCATTGCAACAGAGGGGGCTGAATCTTCCAGAAAGATCTAGAGTAGAAGTTGATTTTTAATAAAACATTTAAAGGGTGGGTAAACCTGGGGTTCAGTGCCAAACTGGTTGGATGTTTTCTGTATAGTTCTTACTAGAACCAGGGACTGAGCCCTGCATCATTCAAACTGATCACCATGGGAATGTGGGAAGGCCATTGTATGTGATCCATATAAACAGGGCCTTGATGAGGTCCTTAGAATTTACTGTTACATTCCCCTAAATGTATTTTGGGGAATTCTCTGCCAGAGAGCTCTAGTGCAACAGCTGGTGGTTATACACTGCACAAGTGGTAGACAATTCCCCAAAATACATATCCCAAGGTTTCATAGTATGGAACCATGACTGTAATTCAGTAGTATAGTTATAGTCCTGATCACATTGTTCCCCACTATAATGAGATGTGTTGCATTTCTATAAAACAGAACAATCATATGTCATGTTAGAGTCAGAACTCACATGCTGCAAAGGAAGATCGGATTTGGGATCTCTCTACTTAGTTTATCAAAATCTTTCTGTGATCCTTCTCTCTCCAATTTTGGTACTTTGATGTCAGAGTAGGTGAAAGGGGGAGGACTTGGTGTGTGGTGTGGACAGAACATGACAGCCTCTGATTCAAAATAATCCACAACCCTCCTAGTCCTGCACCATACCCCACACAGAAGGGGTCCCATTCATGCCACACAATTAGAGTGCTATCATTTCATTGCCATGGTCCTTCCTAGGGATTGCTGGAGTTTGGAGTTTGGTGAAACACTAGATTGCTCTGGTTGAAAACTCCAAATGCCTCTCCCTAAACTGTCCATCCAATGATTCCATAGGATGGAAGCATGACAATTAAAGTGGAATAATAGCATTATAATCAAGGAGTGTGAATAGGCACAGAGAAACATTTGGACCAGGCCACTGCTTGAAATATTGGAGGGAAAAGAAAATACAGATGGGACATCTCAAATGGAATGCAGTAAATGTTGCTCCTACCTTGCCTCCATTGCATAGGCTATGCTTGCTGGAGGAGTATAGTAATTCTGGTCCAAAAAGCAACTTTTCCATGTTGATGTTTGTATCTCTACCTAGATGTCTGCATGCACACATTTTATGCATATCTCTGTCCCCTTTTGCCCACCTTTTGTGAGGTCTTTCCACATTTTCCCTCTTTCGCCTTTCTTTCTTTCTTTCTTTCTTTCTTTCTTTCTTTCTTTTCTTGGTCATGTATAAGTGGCCATCCTATGCAGCTGCCCATATTTACTGAATATCTGTTTCCATTCCTAGCTGCAATTTTCAAGGAAGCCTAGCCTGCTGCAGAATTAAGCTTTGTGAATAATCTGACAAATACTGTCCATTCAGCATAAACATAATATTTGTTCTGGATATCATATGTAATAAGATTGCTGGGAATGAAAATGAAGCTCATTACACTCCTCCAGTTGTTCACTGTAAAAGTTAATAAGGAATTAAGATTTTATAACATCTTTTATTTTTTAATAATTAACACATAGAGATATAAAAAAATGCTATAATTATAATAATGGCTGTTGTACCTGGGCATTTTGCTGAGGCCAGCGCATGCAAGAATGCTTATTTTGTTGCATGGCTGTGCTGTGAACCAGCTCCAATACAAAGTAATGGGCTAGTTCATTTCATAAGTCATACTAAAGTATTTATAAATAGAAATATGAAATAAAATGCTACCATATGCTACAAGTAAAAAATCAAGTGTTCACCCTCAGCAGAAAGACAGTGCTGTGGAATCTGAGAAGACACATTAATATGGAGATAAGACGTTACACACACCCATGGACCATTTCAGGAGGGAGCTGAATTTTCAGTCCTTCATGGGGAAAAGAAAAGATGAAGTTAATCATACAATTAAAAGCTCCTTAAGATTCCTCCCAAACTGTGAAACCTCATTCAGATTTGCTGCATCTTAATTATTTATCACAGTTTAATTTTTAATAAATGTCCACACACAGAGGATAACATTTCCACATTTGAGAGAGATACATGGCTCATATTCCAGGCTTATGTGCAATTATTTTGAAATTATTGTGCACTCTGGCCTCAAGTATTATTCACATGGGCCATTATTATTATTTTTGCTTTAAAAAACCCCCAGCATGTATGAAGCTATAACTTGAAAGCAAAATGCTTAACACATTTCATTTTTTAAAACTAATTTACATTTTCTCTGATAATATTAATAGAGATAGCCATTTAAAGGTGATGTAGTTATGAATGGCTATCTCCCTTCCTTCCCATTTACCTCCCATGATGCAATATAAATTTATTCTGAATCTTATTAAAAACTAGAAGAGAAGCCCATAATCTGACTCTCTGATTTACAAATGCTGAGTGTGTTACTTTTAAAAAAGTAATTAGTTACAGTTATGAATCCAAAGAATCCTAGTATTACTTGCTGTTAGTTATAGTTTTGAAAAGTGTTTTTCCCCATTTCTGAAAATTAACTAAGCAGTTACTTATAGTTACTTATAAAAGCACACTTGAACATTACAGACCACTGGACTGCAGTGCCAAACACAAACCCCTTTTGTCAATTTGGCCGCACAAATATAATATTTCGTCCACGTAACTGTGGTCTCAACACCCACAGCAGAACATAGGCACATCATCAGCCAGCACTGTCGTATTCCTCTTCCACTAAGTGGGATCACACTCATAACTTATAAAAGTAATATTAAAAGTTACAGCTACATACTGAAAGGAGAGAATTTATCCATTCTTAAGTTACAATTATAATGTAATGTACTTATAGCTTAGTTATTCATGAAAGGAACTATTTGCTTCCATGTTCTGCTGCTTGCAACCTCTCTTGTGTATGAATATCATCTGTTGTCATGCTGTGATTTTAGCAGCTATCATAAATAAAGCAAAGCTTAGTCTTTGGCCTTTCACTGTGTTCTGAGTTTTTCACCAGCAGAGCTAATAACTATGGTAGAACCCTGGCTGCTGCCACACTGCAAAATTAATGCAGTTTGAAACTCCTTTAATTGTCATGGCTCCATCGTATGGAATTCTGCGATTTGTAGTTGTGGCACCAGAACTCTCCAGAAGAGAAGACTAAATATCTACAAATCCCAGAATTCTGTAGTATTGAGCCCTGGCAGTTAAACCAGTATAAAACTGCATTAATTCTGAAACAGAGATGCAGCCTCTGCTTCATCATATGAGTGTCTATCATAAAGTTTCAATTATCACCTTTAAAAAAATTGACAGAAAGTTTGTTTTGCTTTGTAGTTATTAACATATCTCTATGTAGTCACTATCTAGATTTACACATTTTCCCCAGCTTTTCTTGACCCTCCAAATACCATTATTGTCGAAGTCTGCAGATTGCGCCTGACAAGGATTTTACACTTTAGACACTTCTGGTAGAGCCAGTCACAAAAATAAAGGACGCAATGAGTTGATTTTCTCAGTGACGTGCACTTAGGGACCAATTTCACCAATATGATATAATAACCTCTGGGTGATAATTATTATTTTACAATACCCCATTGTAAGGCTCAATCTTCAGACTTCTACAATATCAGGTATTTGGAAGGTCTAGATACGCTAGGAAAAATGCATAAATCTAGATAGTGACCATATAGAGATAAGTTAACAACTACAAATCAAAACAAGCTTTCTGTCAATTTTTTAAAAAAGGTGATCATTAAAACTTTACGATATCCCCTCATATTGGAGTTACTGTTTTACCTTAGTTAATTACAGTGTAAAGAAAGGATAATCAAGTCCAGCAGTGACGATAGCCACTTTCTCATACTTGCAAGGCTGTCTTATATTGTTCTTCCAAATGAATGATATAGGATAACAATCTTGATGTCATATATGCACTATCTTCTCACTGCCTTACAGTGCATTAAATGAAACTAATGCAGTGTTTGACACATTTTTTGTCTCCCTGTCCCACATGTATCATCCAATCCCTCACATCACCACCATTCCTGCTCAGCTTTACAATTTCAGAGAAACAGCACAAAAGAAATAGATTGGGAGGATGGAAGCTAACAATGATTAACCCCTGAGTTACAAAGTTATTTCTAGTAAAGTGAAGAGAAGCAAGCTGTCTCCAGCTGCCCTTCTGTGTCCAATACATGGGATAATCTGGGTGCTCCTTTTGCTGTAGGCAGAGGTCCTGAATAGGGAGAAGAACTGTAAAATGATAATTTGTCTTTGGGAGTTTTTCATACGATGGAATTTGGGGGTATAATGCAATGGCAATCCGAACGTAATCATGGGGTTTCACGTAATTGCGTATGAGTGTATCTCACGCAATTTCAGGCAAAAGTGAAGTCATTCTGAACACAATCATGGGCTTTACGTTAATGCGTATAAGAGTATCTCACGCAATTTCGGGCAATGGGGGTCATTTTCAGGAAATGGGAAGTCATTCTGAAGGCATTCCAAATGCAATTAGATTTCACGTAAATTCGATAAACTAATGAATTTACTTGAATTCAGATTGGCTCAATTCGAAATTGGGAGAAATTCCTCCTGTGTGATAAACTCCTTTCTCTTCTTCCCCTGTTTCCCAAGGGACACTCCCCTCCTAAGATGGCTGTATCTCTGCAGGGAGAGGTGGGAAAAACAAACAAACAAACAAACAAACAAATATCATATTGTTATTATAGTGGCCAAGGGCCAGCTGGGATAGCTGAGAAGCATCCATCTTCAGAACTCCTAAGAATCCTCCAGAGGGCAAAGAGAATGCTGCTGTTGTTCTGCACCTGAATGTAATGGATAGCTGGATGCTCTCCAACACACTCCACTTTCTACCCACCACTAAATGGTTATGTCAGGGAGGCAGGCACCAGATGAATTTCAAGGGAAGTTGGGGTCATTGTGAAGTGATAAATTCCTTCCTTCATAGCAACAGAAAAAAAAACTTTTTATGGTCTGTAACAGGATGCAGGATGACTCCTGGGATAGAAAGGAAGGTTCCTGTTGCCTCCCCAGCTGATGGTAGAGGCTAGCATATGGTACATGAAAATGTTCTATTGGCTATTGTACAGGTTACTGACAATCATACAGAATAGGTTTGTCAACAACTATGAGCTGTGGTAGCAAAACAGGGGCTTCAGATTCAGTCGCAATATATCTCTAAATACAACATAGGATTCAAACTACAGGAAAAGAAATTCCACCTAAACATTAGGAGGGACTTCCTGAAAGTATGAGCTGTTTGACAGTGGAATGCACTCCCTTGGAGTGTAGTGGAGTCTCCTTCTTTCAAGGTATTTAAACAGAGGCTGGGTGGCCATTTGTCAGAGGTGCTTTGATTGTGTGTTCCTGCATGGCTGGGGGTTGGACTGGATGATCCCTGGGGTTTCTTCCAACTCTAGAATTCTTTGATTCTATGAACATGTTACTCAGTAAGCAAAGGGACATTACTTTGCATCCTTGCTATGTTTCTCCCTGAGTGGCTGTCATCTAGTATGATTCAATAGGGCTGAAGGGCAGCTGATGGCTTCCATATCAGGGGTGCAATAAACCTGCTTTGGGTCTCTCAACTCTAAAAAAGGAATCCAAGTTTCTAAACTTTATCTCAAAAACAGGTTCACACCTTGGATATCTCCATGCATGTCTACAAGGGCCATAATGACATCCCCCATTACTTGGGGGCTCCAGAGTTTTTCCAGATGGCTGTACACATGTGTGTCCCTCTGTATTGTCCAGTACCATCACAAGCCTCCCTCTGAGGCCAAAAATGAGGCATCTAATATTCATCACATCGCTGGGAATCTTGTTCTGATCTCAAAGGGAGCAACTTGGGGATTGGACCCTGCATCATCCTGCATCATCCAGATTGCATTGTCCTGTTCCCGTGAGGATGAAGGGGGAGGATTATTATTTGGTTCATGAGGAAACAGCCTTCTGGCTCGAATAAAGTTAATGAGAATTCATTGCACCCCTGACATAGAAGACTCTAGCCAACCTGGGCTATATTAATTCTTACACTGATCCCTTACCCCTTTGACACCCTCCCCTCAAATGAATGTCAATAAATAGATTAGCTGAATTTTATCACCCCCATTTTAAAAAGATTACTTTGTGTTGGATCTTCAGTCTCTGGAGAGCCAGATAAGTCTGTTCCAGAAGCCAGAACTGGCTCATGGGGCTGCTGACTGTACATCCTTGGTGGAAAATAACTAGTTTTAGAGGATGAAGCTGAGTGGTTAATTTAATTTGAATCATCTTTAAGCTTTAAGGAAAATATATTGCTAAATTCTTTAGTATAAAATTGAAAGAAGAGAAGGAAAAATAAATAGAAGTTAAAATCAGACTGGTTGAATATATTAGGTGGTTCCCCCCCCCCCCACACACACACTTCTTAGAACTTTGTTGGAAGTCTTTTGTTTTTGTTAGCACAGGTTCTGCATGGTTTCAATTGTCTTTGTCCTCTTGAAAGAGGAATGAATGTTTGGAGAAGTTAGTGAAGCAATAAGCGAGGGGTTGGGAGGGAAAATCAAGCAGACGCTGTACTTTGCCAGAAATAATGAGACAAAGCAACTGTCCAGAACATTAAGGCTCTGGAAACTGCTCAGAATGGTAGAGGCCCTGAAAGTGACAACACAAGGAGGAAAAAAAATCAACAAGACATATTTACAAAACTCAAAAACGGTTCACAGATTAACAGCCTTCCAAGTTGCCTTGACTATAGAAAAAAAAATCAGCACTCATGGTATATTTTGCCATGAAATAATTTGAGGAGAAATGTATGGAGACAGTTAGAAACCTCCAGTGCATCCTGGAATGGAAAGATACAATCCTCTGAAGTTAGTGAAAATGTTATATTTGTCTCATGTACAGGTATATTATGGAACTACCTAGAGTACAAATGCAAATGCCAGGTTCTGGTCCTGTACTATGAAATTCTAAACATGAGATTTTTCTCATCTTTTTCACTGCCTACTTTTACTAAGGATGGTTTTGACTAGAAAATTATTCATTGGGTTCACCAAGACCTTGCCTGCATGGGCCAAAGGCCTGTTTTCCACTGTTCCAGCATTGTCCTATTTGGATGATGCAGGTCCTAAACCCCGCTTCTGGTGTTAGCAACCAAGATGACATCCAGCACATGCCACACCAGAACCAGGCAATACCAGCCTTAAATTAGAGTAAAATAACATACCCGTTGATGCAAATCTTCTCAGAATATCTGGAGCCCTCTGTTTCCACACCACAGCAGCTGTCTGCATGAACATCCCACTCATCTACCCAAAGCATCTGCTGTTGCTGCAGGCCACTCATTCTGAAGTCAGAATGAGGCACTCAGCTATGTGACCATCATTGAGCACTTCATGTTGATCTCAGAAGTGAGTAACCGGTGGCAGCAGCAAACATGTTGGGTGGCTCAGCAGGATGCCTGTGCAGCCAGCTACCAAGGTTTAGGAAAGGAAGCTGAGGTAATGGGGACAGGTTGGAGCAGCTGCAGATAAGCCAAAATGCTCTGGGCTTCCCCCAGAGTATCCTGGCCAGTGCAGACAAGACCTTAGTGAAGGTTCAACTCTTTTGCTTACCAGAATTTTTTTAAAAGGGAGCAATAAGCAACTCCTCCTTTTCTTTCCTACAGTGTGGCTAATTTCTCCACCATCTCTCAGTCTTCTTGCACCCACTTGACACATTTATTTCTTCCACTTCTGATGTTGACAAAAGGCCAATGGCCCCAAGGTGGTGCCAGGCTTCCTAGAATAGTGATCCTCTTTTCCATTATGTAGGTGTCCTTGACTAACTGCTCCTGGTGTGTGCATGCAATATACATGCTTATTGCCATCATGAATGCTTCTTTTATTTTCAGTATCTATCTGTTATAGACAATGATGGTGGTGGTGGTGATTTCTGTTTGGAGATGGGATAGGGATAGGGAGAGAGCAAACAAAAATGCATTTGCTCCCATCCCCCCCAACTATTTCTGATTCAAATGAAATGCCCAACACAGCTAATATTCAAAATAAAACATTCAAGAATAAAATAATAATCTATCAGTGCTATCCAAAGTAGTACTAGAATACTACACCTGGACTAAAACTTGCAGTAAATTAAAATTATATAATGCAAAAATAAATATCCATGGAGATAAATCTAGATGTTCTTATTGTCTCCAAAAAACAAGATGAGAAGGCATGTAAAGATATTATCAACAAACAGAGTTCAAAAGGCTGACCACAGATATAGTGCAGACAGAGTGCAGTTTTACAGGGTCACTGACAAAGAGTATCTTATCAAAAGACTGGACAAGGAAGCACAGACTCTCCAATTGAAAATTTGTGGGGCAGATTTTATATGGTAGCCCCCAAATTTTCCACTCTAGGAAGATGTGTCTAGGTGAACAAAAAGGCAGGTGGCTGGGTTTGCACATTGTGATAGGTCAGGGTATTTTTGCAATCCTGGCTTACTATTGATGAAGTTAATTTATCATGACCTCTGTGGCCTAAACCTGGAAGTATTGTTTATTCTCCTGCTTAGCAAGCCTTCTTTTGGAAACCAACAATAAATTAAAGTTTATTCATATGGCTCATCAAGGGAGACACAAGCCAGGTTCTTCTGTCATGCTAAACAAATGCGAGACTCTGTGTTTCTTTAGCTGTTCCTTCTGACAGTGAAAGCATTTGAACAGTGGACCCCAGCAAACTTTCTTGCACATTATAGAATAGGATGATAAAGAATTCCAGTTAAGTATGATGTTTAAACATTTTCACTATGTTCTACTTCCAAGTGTGGAACTCTCAAAACAATTTCCCGTCTGTAAACATAGCACTGAGAGGCCAGATTGTGCAACCGCTATTGTTACCTATGATCTGGAAAATTTATAACCCTAAAGGGTTGGAATCCCCTGTACTGTGCTTTCCATTCAGATTGCTTTCTCCACCATGGGTGGTTTTACCAAAAATGAGTAACAACAACAGCAACAACAACAACAACACTATTTAGAACTCCATTGTGTTGTGCAGGTTGACCTTCTGGCATTCAGTGCTCTTGGTTTGTAAGATTAGACAAGTATTAGAACAACTTCAATTTAACCTCAACAATTGGTAGGACATGTATGCAAAATCCTGTATGCAGCCATGCATTCCTTATGAAGATTATATCATTTCTTTAACTGAATATGCTATGACACTCTCAGCTTCTCCTTGCCATTTGTTTGAGGATTCTGTATTTATTTCACCTGCAATATTCCCCTCAGCAAGAAACAAAAGTTTGACATTAAAGAGATATTAATGCAAAACTTTGCACCATCTTTGGAAGCTTCAATTAGGACACAAATATTCCACTATCTTTGTAAATCCTTAGAACTCCATATATTCATATACATATATAGTGCATAATTTAGAGGTGAAATGTATTGTCATTGTGAAATGTTGGATAATATAACCTCACTGGCAATGTCCTTTTTGCTTTACCTCTGAATGTTCGTTTCCTACTGTTTCTGCTGCTCAGCAAAGAGAAAAAAACCACAAGCATATTTACTTACTTAAGTGGAAAAGAGGAACCAAAATGACAAAAAGCTGATTGTTCCTGATTGAAATAACTTTGTCTGATTCTTTTCATACTTCCCTTACCCTGCAACCTTTGATTTAGCTGAATCATTTCTTTGGTGATGGCCGGGGGCAGTGGCGGGATGAATCAGTACCTCTCCCTGGGTGTCCTTTAATTCAAGTTGAATCCAAAGCAGAATTTTTGATTACACTAGACAGTTAACCCAGATAGGATTAAGGAACCCTTCTAGGAACTGAGTATATATTTGTTGGTACTAAAAGCATCCCCTGAATAGCAATGCATTTTCAACCACAACAAACATATTTTTCCTCTTAGATCTACCGTCCTCACTACCATAGCCTCCTATCTTGTGTGCCTTTTGAACTGTTTGCCAGAAGTAAGCCTGCTAAAAATAATTTATGTGGCTGTAGGCAGCTTTATAGCATACATTTTTATTGAAATATTATAGCTGCTCTCCTTTTTTTTCTTTTAAATTTCATGACAATTCAGTTTGGAGTGCCAGGTGTAATGTTCATAGGGTCACCAGTCTCCATATATCTCTCTGATGTATATCCCATTTTAAAGGACACATAGCCATCCCCCACCATATTTTCCTTGCCTTCATTTTAATGGTTTCAAGCTGCGTTGTTTGTTCTTATCATATGTTATCATAAAACAGTAAAAGCAGAATCCTACAGTAGTAAAGCACTACTGCATTCAGTGAAGTTTATTGGTAGTTAAATCTGCAAAGAGTAGCAGACTACCAGCTTGGACAACTGAGAGATAGTTTATTCTTCGGATAGTAGGAGTCTCCCAGCCGGGTTGCTTGCTGGTAGATTCACTAGGAATGCGTAGACCTTCCATAAAATGACATATTACACTTATGCCTCCTGCTATGAACCTTAGTAAGTCTATCTACTAGTGGGGAACAGGTAGAATTCCCATGGGAAGAACTATTTAAATTTCCAACATTGCCCTGGAACAAACACTACATTGGAGTTGGATCTAGGTCAGTGTCAAAATACAGGGTCAGGATTAGTATTCAGGGTCAAGGTGGCAAAAATAGAATACTGTTTACACTGAACCTCTATGAATAAGGGAATTGTAATGTAAGGGAATTTGGAGGGGCAAACTCTGGGTCAACAGAAATTATGTTATCAATGGGAAAAGAGAGCAGAATCAAAGTGGTTGATAAGAGCAGACTCTGTAAGACTAGGAGATGGGAAAGAATTCAACAAGTAGATGACATTAAGGTCATAGAGGGCCAGTTAGCTAAAACAGAGTAAGCAGGACTAACATTAGACCAAATAGTACCCCAGGAAAGAAATTGTTTTGGGGGCTTTCCTCCATTTTTTCAACATACTTTATTGCATTAGTAGTTTCATTATTTTCAGACAAACAATGCATACTGATTTGGCCCAAGCATATAAGATGATATAACACAGTGTGCAGGGATCTCTTCACAGTTCTTTAGAATCACTCTCATTCACACTTTTTGTGTATGTGCTCTGAAAAACGTACAAACTTTAAATAAACACTGACCATACAAGTCTGTGTTGTCTTCTTTATAGGTTGAAAATTAATCATTTCTAGGCTTCATGGACTCAAACAATACTCTGTATGACTATGTTTGCTTCCTCTTTCCTCTGTGTAACAAATCTCAAGAGGACCTGGTCACTCCCACCCACAGATTTTTCTACTTCCACCCTCATGAACCAGCTCATTTCTGTTGGTAAGGATCAAATCCAAAATAGTTGAGACCTTTGTCCAGTGTAGGAACTATTAAACTGTCTGAAGGACTTGTGAGGAATTTTTTTTCGACTTTACATTCTTGACAGAATTTGACTTCTAACAAATGTCAGTATGATTGAAGGCTCCATTTACTACTGTAGTGTTTCTTTTTGAATGTTTGGACAGTTGCTCTAGGAAGTCACTGTCCTTATTTGCATCAAGGTATAAGATTTTGTGTTTTCTTCCTACACTAAAATTCTTAATTGTTTTAACATATTCTATCAAACACACCCACACACCCACACATGCAGAATTAGCCTGAAGCATACTTTCTAGCTATATCCATTTTGGCCATTTGTAATTTTAAGTATATGCTTTGTTTTTGTGTGGATTTGTTTCTTGGAAACACCCTGTATATCCTGCAGTTGCAGATACATTTCCCTTAACAAGTCTTGAGGCTGTTGAATCCACACACACAGGAGTTTATCATACGATGGAATTTGGGGGTATAATGCAATGGCAATCCGAATGCAATCATGGGGTTGCCCGTTCTTCTGTATGGGTGTATCTTATGCAATTTCGGGCAATGGGAAGTCATTCTGAACTCATTCCGAATGCAATTAGAATTCACGTAAATTCGCTAAACTAGAAAATTTATGTGAATTTGAATTGGCTCCATTCGAAATTGGGAGAAATTCCTCCTGTGTGATAAACTCCACACACACACACCATCCCCATTGATGTGTGGTTGTCGCAGTGAATGGTGCACCTTCAGTCTAGTACCTCTCAGACATAGCACCGCACACAGTTGCTGAGACTAGGCAGCTTGTTGAGAAGAAGGAATCTGAGGTAATCTATGGAGGAAACGAGTGACTGCCAGTCCAAGAATAAAGATGTGTGAGAGGTAAAATATCAGATGAAGCCTGCCACCATCAAGCTCCTTTACCAGACAAGGAGCTTTCCAAGAAGATGACTAGCTGGACAAAGAGGCACTGGAAATAGTGAAACTAAGATCTTGGCTACAATTTTATACCTTGCATATATGGCCCTAGTTCATTGAACACAATTATCCTTATCCTCCAGGATCACTACTGTTCATTTTTTGTATTGTGCACCATCTGGAACATGTTTCTTTTTCACTGCAATCTTGCAAAGATATGCATAGAGTTCTCTTCTCATCAAGTAATCTTAGTCTAGGGCTCTAGAAATAAGAAGAGTCTTCTAGTTATTGTACTAGCAGGCAGTGAGAGACAGCAGTGTGTGAATGTGTGTTTATGTGCTTTTCAGGAAGATCAACGACTGAGCACTTTTGACGATCTTCAATAATGCTACCATAATTTTGCTGTCGAAAGTAGGATAATGCAATAATCCGTGTGTTATTTTCCATGTCAGAAGCCATAGCAAAGATAAAGCCCATTGCAAATAAAATCAAAGCCTTGTTGTGTGATATTTCATTTGAAGTATAATTGGGAAGATGCAGCTTTCATTTATTCTTGGTCTGAACCTAGCTTTTAAATACTGCATGAATGCTCCATGCATCTTCCTTAAAGTGCATCCAAAAGTGCCTTAGCTCAGACCTGTCTACCTCTTCTCTCTCTCTCTCTCTCTTTCTCATCTGTCTGTCATCACATCACTTCCTACACTGGAGCTTGAAAACATTCTCAGATTTTAACCATGTGATTACCTTAATCAAATTTCAAAATGGAATATGATGTGAAAGATGACAAGTATTCAAATATGTTCTTAGCTTTAGGACATTGTCAGATTAATCATATAAAGCCATGTTTATGGATTTGTAAAAATCTCTATCTTGCTTTGTTTTAGTAAAAGTTATGATAATAGGAAAGCTACATTAGCAGTGGGATAGGGGCAGGAATAGGAGCATAGAATATGATATAATTGGATATAGCCATACTATTAAAGACTGCAAAAGGCAAATACTGACAACAGAATGTTTTCATGAAACTTTGCCAATTTCGAATCATAGTTGGATTTACCACTGCTGACATCTTTCTCCCTTTGCTTATTAGGACTGTGGATGTTAACTACCTTTTTCTAATATTAATATTCCCAGAAGGCACTTTGGACCTGCAGCCAAGATTAATCTCATGATGAAACAATTTTCTTTGCTTCAACAGAATATAGAATCTTTGACTGCATCTGCATTGTTGATTACTCATGCAAGCAAGGCTTAATTCAAGCCAGTATTCACCAGCTCAGGTAACATTTTCATATGGGACACTGAAATAGCTTTTCAAACTCCCCCCCCCCCCACAAATATATATCTCTAGCTATTGTTTTGGAAACAGAAATTTATAATTTAAGTGAATGATGTAGGTTTTGGTACAGCAAGAAATGTACTGAAGGATGAAATCTTTTAAGCTGCACAATTCTAGTAAGCAAGTAGACAGTACATATTTGTGTGAAGTTGAACAACAGCCAAATCTGTAGGAACTGTATATAGGAAAGTTCAAAGTTTAAAAATAGTGAATGGAAAGTAATGTCATCTGCAATATATTACTTTGGCTATTAATATGGGCATAATAATGTTATTTTCATTTATTGTGGAACTATTAGTGCCATTTATATCTGGACAGGAGGGTGTACTTTTTTATTTAAAAAGTCTCCAAAATGTGTGCATGTGTGCTGGAGGTTTGGCTTATTTGAGAGATTTCAGGGCATTTTTCTATTTTTAAGGAAGGGATTTAATTAAACATATTGTTACAAAACAACTTTGGGGGGGGCAGCACACTACTGTGATAAAGTTTTAATTGGGTCCAGTGTTATAATTTATTCAAGGAAACTGTATCCAAAGGGCCACTCGGTTTTAAAAAGTGTTTAGAATTTTGAAACGTCTTGATATTGGAATTATTTGAAAATCTCAAGCAATACTCTTGAGACCCTTTATTTATTACTGTCCTGTCTAAAAATTATACCTAGTTATCCAGTCCAGCAGCATTTATAATGTTAAGTGAACATGCTGCTCATAGAAAACACAAGAAGTTTTTAAAAGTGTCTTGAAAAGATAATAGACTGGGGGTTCTTTGTATTTATCTTCATGAAATAATGCTAGATAACTCTCCTATGTTGATGGTGAGATAATTTCACTCCTGTTTTCTTTTTCTTCTTTTTAAAAGTTGCTAGATCTTTGGGGTCTACCAATATGTTCCACACACAAAGCATGTATGCTCAGGGTCTCTTCAAGGCAAAGGCATAACTAAAGACACATTCAGGCATTCTGGAAGTATGGTGTTTATGCCTGTGATAAGGGGAGTGAACTAGTCCCACTTTCCTCCACCATTGCTTTACTCAACCAACATAACTGAAGAGGAAGGCCCCTTCTACTTTGGGACTTTCCTTATGATCTAGCACTCCATTTTATCTGCATTTTGTTTTGCTCATGTAGAAATCAACAGATAGGAGGGGTCCTCCTCTTTCAACAGATTGCTTTTCTATGAACCAAATGATGCCAGAATGATTGAGGACAGCACTCATCACTCCAGTCAAGTTTAAACCGAATAGTTCATAAACACCTGAATAGGGCTTATTATATGTTATGCAATCTTTTGATTTATGAACACTTTCAAGGGAAGACAACTTCCATTTCATGTACCAAAGCCAACTAAACTGGCAGTTGAATTGTTCTCCATTAAAAAGAGGTATAAGGTGCTCAAGATACTATGAGATACAGTTCAGCACCTGGGATAGCTATTTTGGACTAGGATTTACTGTATATAATCTATATGTCTAGAAATTTTAGTCAAAAAATTGACTCCAAAAACCTTATTCATGGGTCAATGTAAGTACTGTACTATACGTTAATTCTTATATTAAAAAAGGAACCATCCGCTGTGGAAAGGCAAGAGTGTCATCTGTTCTAGAAGCACTCACAACCCCTTTTATAATCTCTCATCCATGAAGCCTTTGGTATGAGCACAGTTATGCCTGCTAGAATTTTGTAGTTTTTCTGACACTGTTCTCCTTTGTTTCATCCTTTGTATCCTTTATAACATGTCCTTAAGTTTTACTCTTGACTTATCCATGAGTCATATCAAAATCCATAAGTTTGGCCCCAAAACCTGGCCTCGACTTATACATAAGGTTGACTTATAGTTGAGTATATAAGGTAATTTATACACATTGCCCTAGTTGAACCAGATGATCTGGTTCAGCCAGGACATTTGGAGTAATTGGTTAGAAACATTTTTATGGAAAAAAATATTTAAGTGTTCATAACTTTTTTGCAAATTTTATACTTTATGGAGAGTTTAGTAATTTCTCCCCAAACTTTGGTTAAATAGCAACCCCACCAAAGGCTAAGCCCTAATCAACAAGTAAATGTTGAATTTTTTATAGACTCCAGGCGATCGTTATTGTAATGGACATTAAAAGACACATACATTTATCAGTCCATTAAAATCAATGCGATTATCCAAATGGATTTACAAACATTAAATACATCTTCCCATAAAACATAAATAATGTAGCCCTGTTTTGACCTCACTGAAGATCCCAATGCAATAGCAGGATACACATTAATAATGTCTTTGGCTGGAACTATAGGCAAACCAAAAGGAGTTGCATTGTTTACTAACAATGA
Organism: Urosaurus nigricauda; assembly: GCA_034509955.1. Classification (NCBI taxonomy): domain Eukaryota; kingdom Metazoa; phylum Chordata; class Lepidosauria; order Squamata; family Phrynosomatidae; genus Urosaurus; species Urosaurus nigricauda. The sequence continues at coordinate 95,905,945 of JAOEGL010000004.1, read as the reverse complement.
AATACTAGCTTTTCACTATAGAGTCACAAACTGGGTTTATTCACACTGGTATGCTCACTGAAAAGCATAAAGCCAAGGAAGGACACTAGCTGCTTTTATTGAAAAAGTCTTGAAAAAACTGTTATGTGTTATGTGACAACAAATAGGAACCATGTTGAATAAAAGATCTCTTGTGATGTGAATATTCAGTGACAACATGATTGTCAATATTGGATCAGACTGAGGAAGAAGAATTTGTGAGAAATAAGCACATGTCTGGATTGTGTGTGTTTGACCATGTGTGATGGTGACACACAGTCATCCAACTCTTTTCCTCTTGTGCGAGCACAATGGGTTTTGTTATCCTACCGCTGCCACCAATTTGTGATGATGTCACGCCCTTTACTTTACTGTTTTCCACAGATGGCAGCCCAATGGGATTTGTTCTCCTGCCACTGTCATCTATTTGTGACAAGCACTTGTACGTTTTAATCTTTTCCTTATAAATTGTGATGCTACCACCCATCTGTGACAGTCACTTTATTTTTATTTTTTTGTACACCAACGTATATGTGGAACTAAGGGGCTGTACAAACAGCTTCAAAGGGGCAGCCTCCAGCTGGATCAGGGCCACAGCGATCTCATGCTGTGGCCCTGATCTGGCTTTCCAGGGCGTGAAAAGGAGCTGCAAAAAGTGGTTCCTTTTTGTGCCCTGGAAAGGGCACTATAGCCACGTTGCTGTGACTATATGGCACTCCTTCAGCGCTGTTTCATATGGATGCAGTGCCGGAGGAGTGCCATGACATTGTGTGATGTGTGGAGCAGCAAGTGGCATCATGGTGCCCTGCGGGGCAGTGTCGAGTTGTGCGTCATGTGGACACAATGACCCAACTCTGTCTCTAGCCTGGCCTTTCAGGCCAGTCTGAGCAGGGCTTAATTGCCTATTTGAAAATGTCAGTAGCATGTTGACTTATTCAAGTCCCAGACAAGCCTGTATGTGAATAATAATAATAAAATTTTATTTGAAAGATGGTTTGAACAATGTTTCACTTGTTGAGATGTTTTATGCACTTGTTTCTTCAAAGTCTTACTTTCTTGGTTTCACTTTGTTACAGTTTACTTCACAGCACTCTCTCCAGAGAACAATAGTTACTTTTACCCAGGACCCATACAGTCCTTATATTAGGTTACTTTTCTAAACTTAGTTCTGTACCAGCCACCAAGGCTAACAATATCCCACAGGATGTTAACCACAGCAACTTCCTCTCTGAGAGTTCTGTACATGTCCTGAGTCCCTCACTTCTGGACTCTAACCCTAATTGTCCCTATCTGACTCTGTCTCCAACGGACCTAGTTATCCCCTCCAGCCTTCAGTTTGATTGGCTGGCTCCAGCTCTCTCCCTATTGGTTGTTGCTAGGCTGGCCAAACTCTGCCTTCTCTCCACACCATGTACATCCACAAATGGTTCCAAGAAGTTAAATTGGGGCTGTTCATGTTTCCTGATTCAATTCAGGGCCTGGTTTGGTGATCTGGACCCAATTCAAACCAGGGCCATGGCAACCTCACACTGCAGCCGTGATCTGGACTTTCCAGGGCGTGAAAAGGAGCTGCAAAAATGGCATGTTGCCGTGGTTGTTCTGTTCCAGATCTGTTCTAATCCAGTCCCTGAATCTGACTCAAGATTCAGCAATTCAGATGTCCCAATGACTTGCATTAGAAAACCCAAGAGATTAGAACTGTTTTTAAAACAAAAATTCTGCACATGCACATCAAATTTTGTAAGTTTTTGTATTAGCTACGTGTAAAGTTTTCTATTTTCCAAAAGGCAGCTTTAAAAATCTTTTGTGACTACTCAGTCTTTTTTTAATTTTTTAAATTTATTCTTTATTGATTTTTTTTAAAAAACTTTACATAGCAAGTTGAAAGCATAATTACATCATATATGCTTTATAACTGAATTATTAAATGAAATCATATACAAAATCTTATGTAGAAAACTTCCTACTTGGTCGTAACTCTGTATCTCATTAAATTATAATTTTCCTCCTCTATAATAACGTGGTCTTTAATCTATACCTTCTAAATCTTAAACCTTTCTAAATCTTAAACCTTTTCTTTTGTGACTACTCAGTCTTGATAATTCACTTACTGTTATTTTTGTTCTGTCCTAGAGCATTAGCTAACTTCATCTGATAAAGTTTAACTAAGATGACATTAACGATAATGAAATTGTTACATACTTGAAGAGAGGGATTTTATTTTGCTTTATTCTACTATTAAACTAATTGCTGAGATTCAGTGGCACAACATAAATAAGTAGGGAGCTGAGAAGAGCGAGTTTTATTTATTGCAAGCAGTGAAAATGGTGAGACACCCCCCCCCGGACATATCCTCTCCTGGCCCTTAAGGCATATCATGGTCTGTGTTGGTGTTGAAAAATTCTTTCTCATTTCCCCAAACAAGTCTTATCCTGCCAGAATCCATATACATGGTTCTGTCATGTTGGCATGAAGATATGATGCTATTAGGGGATGAAGATATGAGGGCATGGTGATTTAATGCTGTATATTATGTTGGCTATTGAGAAGGGGATGTCAGTTATGGTAAATCTAAGCCTGGGAAACAAATGAGGGGGCAGATGGCCAATGATGGAAAGAAGTTGTGGTTTTATGACCCGAATTTTCCTGCCATGGATCTGAGCTGTGAAACAGGGATGATCTTCTTCCTGAAGGGAGATGAAAAGATAACACATAAGTGGAAGGAGGGACACATGAAGGGCCCTTTGATTTGGATCAAAGGGGAGTGATTGAGGTTGGAAAGGGGGGCTGGAGGATGGGAATGTATTTGTAATGGTCCAAGGGGGAATATTTTCAGATCTGATACTGAACCCTGGATGGTGAACTTTCTGTTATGATATCCAGAATAAATCTGGATGATGCTGTCTTGGTTATTGTGAATTGGATCCTTCGATCCTGACACATCCCATATCTTACCGGGTTATGTGCCCAATCCTCTCATTGAAACTTGTTGTTGCTGCAGATCTTGCCCCTGCTGCTTGGCTGCTCTGCTTTTCTTTGGCTTCGGCCCTAATCAAGATGGTTGATACTACTTCTGAAGGTGCTTCAGAAGATTGCTGTTGCTGATAGCACACTCCACCAATGACACTATCTTTCCGCAGTGGTGGGATTCTATGTTCCTGAGAGGCAATATGCTATGCTGACAGTAACAGTGCTGGTGGAAGGGCCTCCCATGTCAGACAGGTATTTGTCATGAGTCACACTTAATGTGCCAAACAGTTACTGATCTTTGGTAGGGGAGACACTGGTGAATGATCTCTCAAAGAGAACAGTGGTGACACCATAATTAACAATTGTTAGTACTGGGCAGAGGGAAGCAATGTAAACCTCTTTTTGAAGATGTTTTACCATAAACACTGTTTGATGAGGCAATCCAAAATGAAATAAGGTAGTGCCAGAAGATGAGACTCCCAGGTTTGATGGCACTCAACGAGCTACTGGGGTACAGCAAAGGACAACTATGAGTAGTGCTGTGGCTAATGATGCAACTGGACTCAAGCCAAAAGGACATTCATCTGTTAACATGTTCAAAGATGAAAGTCAGGTCTGAAGCTGAAGAGCATGTATTATAGGAATATGGAATGTGAGAAGACATTGAATGAGTAATCATTGTGATACATGGGGTGAATGAGCTAAAGTGGACAGATATGGGACATTTTGAGACAGATAATTAAACAGTGTTTCACTCAGGAAATGAAAATCTAAGAAAAAGTGGGGTGGCATTAATAGTGAAGAGAAATGTAGCAAAAGCAATGAAAGGATATAATGTAAAGTCTGACAGAATCATGTCAATAAGACTTCAGGGAAAACCTATCAATATAATCTTAATCCAAGTTTATACTCCAGCTACAGAGCCAAAAGAAGAAATTGAAAGATTCCAGATGGAAAATGATCACACACCAAAACAGGACTTGTTAATCCAAGATGATTTGAAAGCAAAAATAGGAAACAGAGCATAGTTAAAGAGTGTAGGAACATTTTGCCTAGGATCAAAAAATGAAGAAAGAGAGTGGCTAACTGAATTTTGTGAGGCCAAGAGGTGGTTTATCACAAATACATTTTTCAATCAAAAAAGTGGCAACTGCATATATGGACATTACCTGATGGCCAATACAGAAATCAAATAAATTACATAATTGGAAACAGAAGATGGAGAAGATCATTTTTTTCCCTACAAAAACATGACCACGAACAGATTGTGACACAGACAATGAACTGTTGATGTTCAAAATTAGAGTAAAGAAGAACAATAAACTAACCAACACACAAAAATATATGCAAAAAAAAAAATTCATTGAATCTAAAGCTTGTGTGTGTGTGTGTGTGTGTGTGTGTGTAAACACTATTAAACCTAATTGAGTGGGAACCAGAAGAACTCTGGACTGAAGCAAGAAGCATTGTCAAGAGAAAAGAAAACACCATCTGCAGCAGGCAAAAAGAAAGCAATGACTCAAGAATAAAAAAGAAGCAAAAGTAAAAGGTGACAAAAAAACAGGAAAACTTCTTCCACAAGAGTCAAGAAATCAAAGGGAAATTTAAACCACAAGTAGAGATGCTCTGTGATGGCAGGGGAAAACATTACTTAACCAAATAGAAATAAAAAGATGATAGAAACAATACACTAAAGAACTATATAAAAAAGATGGAAGGGTTATATGTTAATTCAAAGAAGAACCATTAGAAGATGAACCTATCAGTTTAGAACACACAATTTATTCTAGTTCTAGTTAAAATTTGTCAAGAAATACAAAAAACTAAACAAAGGCCCATAGATTGGAAATGCTCAATATGCATTTCAATTCCCAAGAAAAGAGAGAACAGAGATTGCAGTAACTACTGGATGATTGAGTAATTTCCCATGCAAGCAAAGTGATGCTCTGAATTCCTCAACAAATACTTTTATCATTATATGGAGCGAAAAATGCCAGATATCCAAGTGCGGTTCAGGAAAGGAAGAGGCGCCAGAGATTGCATAGTAAACAACAACAACAACAACAACAATGTTTATTGATAGTCGGCTGATCATATCAACAATAAAATGCAAAATACCAAGATACATACACATCAAAATACCAAGATATATACATATCTTAAAACTCATGTAAAAATTAACTAAATAAATTAAAACACATAAAACTTAAATAAATAGTAAATTTGATAAAAATAGATTGCGAGATAAAACAGGGGAGTGAGGTAACAAGTATAAAAAAATTCAATCAGAGTATTTAAATAAGTTCATTACCATGTTAGAGGACCCTGCTTTGTGTGATAAATAGATCTCTCAGGTGAGCAGCTTTTGTAATTAATTTTGCAGTGCAACGTACTAACGTAAATTCTCCCCAGAAAGGAAATAGGACAATTTAACAATTGGATTCCATTTGGCCATTCTAATAAAAAGTGGTTGTAAGTAATGCAATCTATCCTTGGCATATATACAACAACCAAACAAGATATGCACAGTGTCCTCTATGACTGGAGCACCACATATATATGTTCTTTCATGGTAGTGTATTTTTTTAAAACTGTCCTGTTCTTAGTATGGTTAAATATACATTGGAGCACACCAAAGAATTTCAGAAGAACATCAATCTGTGTATCATAGCAAAGCCTTTGATTGTGAAGTTCATAAATAACTGTGGACCATCCTTAAAGAAATGGGTGTGCCACAACATTTTATTGCCTCTATGTATAACCTATACTCAAGAGAATAGGCTACCATCAGGACAGAATATGGAGAAACAGGGTGGCTTCCAATTTGTAAGAGATCAGGCAAGGCTGCAATTTATCTCTCTATCTGTTTAACGTCTATGCTGGATTTATCATATGTAGAGATGAATCAGACTCTAAGAAAGGAGGCATGAAAATTGGAGGAAGGAACATAACCAATTGAAGACATGCAGATGACACATACTACTAGCAGAAAACAGCAATGGCATAGAATTATTATTGGAGACAGTCAAGGAAGAAAGAAAGTGCAAAAGCAAGTTTACTGCTGAACATTAAGAAAACAAAATTAATGATCACAGATGATTTACATTACTTTAAAGTACTTTTCTTGGATGACAACACAATGGGTCTTTTTTGCTCCCATTACTGCCACCATTCATATGATGGTGAGGGCCACTATCTCATCTATTCTTCACTGCGAGACTTGAGCTCGGGACTCTCTTAAGTGTCTCCTGCACTATAACTCTCTTTAGATGCCATACCTCTGGGTTTCAAAATTTTTCCCCCAGCTTGCCACCAACTATTCTTTGACAGCCACACACCCCCATCTAATGTGTTGCAAACCTCAAAAACTTTTCTAGATGTTGGTAACATTTTAATGTGTTTCTGAAATCACTTCAGACAGCTGCTTGTTGAAATGCAATAAGAAATCTATATACAAGTCAAGCTGAATACAGTATCTCATTTGGTTGATGGTATTCACAGTGGATACAGTGTATAAATACTTTTATTAGTTACACAGTTTAACAGTTTCTTTAGCTTGTCTTTGCAATTGTTTCTTTTTAGCTTTATATATGTTCTTTTACAGATAAAGTTCTCACAGAACCTTTATTAAACTTTTGTTATCTTATAACCCTTCTGGTTACCTGTGGCTCCACTAGTCACCAAACAGAATTTCTCGCTCAGGACACTACAAAAATTTAATTAAGGACACTCTTCATCCCTTTCTTGGGTACCTAAAACCGTTTCTAACTGCCCCTAACCTAGCCTCAACAGCTCTTCACCCTTCAGGGCACATTAAACATCAACAGCCCCTTTCTAACTTGCTCCTCCTTTTTATATACTTACTCCTGCAAGCAGCCCCCACCTTTTCCTGGCTTCACTCCCATTGTCTAGTGCTAAGGTTCTAATCTGCCTGTTGTCTCCTCAATAGAACTTTACTGTGGGTTGCCCCTAAGAAAATAAACTCTAAATGAACAAATGAAATAGGAGGAGAGAAGGATAGGTTCCCCAGATTTTCAGGGCTTGGCATTGACTCTCAGAGTCTGGTCCCTCTCTCTGGCCTACAGGATGAGGGGAAGAAATCCCAGGACAAGAGTGCTTCCTTGGAAAATGTATCTGTGTGTCTGTGTGTATATATGTCACATGTTAGAATTGATTATTTTGAATTTGAATGGCATACTCTACCAAATGTGGTTGATGTCTAAGGCATCATGCCAAATGACATTGTTAGAATCTGCTCCCCATGACATCACAAGGAGTTATCCTTAGATCTCAGGTTTGGGTCCTAAAATCTCAGGGCTTCAGATAGTCCTGACCTGGAAACGCTTGAGAAAAGGAGGAAGAAAGGCCAAGGAATGGCGAAAACTGTGTAGCACTCCTGATCTTCTAGACGTGGGTTGGAGACTATAACTGCTTGATCTGAGCAGACAGATTTGGGGCTGTCCTTTTCTCCTACTTCTTGACATATCACTAGGAAATTAATAGCACAGTCATAGGCATGTCTACCCAGATGTAAGACACAAGAATTTAATGCTAGGCAAGTGTTTTGTATTGAAAATTCATTGAATGCAATCGCACTGGAACAGACTTTTGAGTTAACTTAGGCAAATAAAATTATCATTATGCTATACTGGTTATGTTGTTGGACTGGGACTTGGGAGATTCAGGTTTTAATCCCCACACAGCCATGACATTCATTGAGTGACCTCATCCAAACTGACATCACAGGGTTGTTGTGAAGATAAAATGATGAAGAGGAAAGCTGTCTGCACTGCCTTGTGCTCACTGGAGGTAACATAACAACACCATAAACATTTCCAGCATTAATGTTGGAACCCCATAAATACTTCCATAAACGTAACAATAGCATAAACACTTCCTTCCTGTAAACTGAACCTATCTGTTATTGAAGTCAACATGAAAAGTTAGTCATTTATTTCAAATAGGACTGAAATGTGATCCAGTCTGGTTCCAGCCTGCTGCTATTGCTTTTGCTCTTGTTATCCACTTGCAAAATTTTTCATCAGGAACAAATCTTCATGAGTTTTTACTTCAGTCCATCATTTTTTGACAGATATGTGCATGTTGTGCAATTCTACTTCAAAGTGGAAATCCTTGTCAATTTGGAATGCTGACTACTTTGTTTTGGACTTCCCCTTCTCATTCAGAGTTCTTGTGGTACAGTCTATTATGCAGCTGTTGTCCCCTGTAGTTAAGGCTAGTGTCAGATAAAGAAGACAGAATGTGGAAAGAGAGCTTAATAGCTTTTGAACCATAAAAAGGTGTTGAAAATCTGACAAGCTCATTGAATTCCTTGCAGTTAGCCTGTTTCTTTTCTTTTTTCTTTTGCATAGCTTTCATGTTTCTGTGTCTAACTATTCATTTTTAATACAGCGTTGACAATTTGACACCTGAGAATTCTTTCACAACTGTAACCATCTCTTTGGATGCTCCAGCTCCAAACTTTATATTTTGAAAATTGTCTACTTAGACCAAGGGAACTTAACTGTAGTATCTTACACATGTCTAGTCTCATCTAAGTCCCACAGTGAGTCAAGTGGGACTTGCTTTCTAGCTAGTATTCTCAGATCTTTGGACAGGGTTGTGGGGGAACGAATCTCAAGGCAAGGGTACTGCATGGAAGTGTGTGTGTGTGGGATTATTTCTCATTTGTATACTTATTTTTTATTTTAATTGCTTATTCTGTGCAGCTATGGTTGGTACTTAATATATTATACTCAATGACATCACAAGAGGCTGCCTCTTGTGACACCACAAGGGATCATCTGTGTGTCTCAGGTTTTGGTCCTCAGAGTTTAAGACCTGGAATAATCATAACTTGTCAACCACTCTTCTGGCTGCAAATATAACCCATGATTAGTTATATTTCTAGAAGTAGGTTGGGATCCTCCTCTTCCTCCTCTCCTCCTTTGGCCTCATGGACTATCAGATTCACAACTCTTTCGGACACTTACCAAAGTATTTCATTTTTGAAACTGAAAGTGGATAGTGGATATTCAGCTCAACAGCAGCAGTACCGCCAATAGCAGTCACATTTGAAAAGAGATAGGTAAATATTTTTTTTCTATTTAATTCCATTTTAAAGCCCACAAACAATAATTTTCTAAGGAATGTATCACATGGGTGGAATTTCTCCAAATTTTGAATGGAGCCAATTCAAATTGCATTTGGAATGCTTTCAGAATGACTTCCCATTTCCCGAAAATGACCCCCCCCCCCGTTGCCCGAAATTGTGTGACATACTTTAATATGCAATTACGTGAAATCCCATGATTGCATTCGGAATGACTTCCCATTGCCCGAAATTGCGTGAGATACACTCATTCGCAATAATAGGCAACCCCATGATTGCATTCAGATTGCCATTGCATTATACCCCCAAATTCTGTCATATGATAAACACCTAAGCAATAACTAAAATAAAGGCCCCTGTATCCATTTGTACTCATTCAAATATCTGATTTGCATGTTGTGTTTCCATCTTGTATACATCTATCTGCAACTGTAAAAAAGACATTTTAACATAGATTCTTTATTTGGGGTCCCAAGCACACTTAATGTTAGAAATTAATTCCGTATTATTGCATACAAAATTATCCCTGATTTAGTTCAAGAATACAGAATAATTTGACTAGTAATTTCCTTACCTGGATAGCCTAAACTTTATGCCATGTTTGAAAGTCACCATCTGGTTTGATCTTAAGTAGGATGGAGTTATGTACTACTGGGACTAAACAGATATCAGAGTTTGTATTTGTTGACTTTCAGTGCATACTCATCAGTCATCATCACTCTATGTTTGAACAAATCCATGCAGTCCTTCCTACAAAGGAATTAAGTCTCATGTGTTACCTCATTTTATAAATAAGCTGTTAGGTTGTTCATAAGAGGCATAAACAGAATGTTCAGCAAAGACATATTACTTCATTGAAGGAATGGTAAATAATGCTGGACTTTTATTTTTGCACAGAAATATTCATTTCCTATCCCCTGAGACTTGCAATGAAATAGACCTTGTTGTGCCTCAAATATCCATAGATTTTCAAGGCTGTGATGCAGCCTTGTAGTTTTTTTGGTTTTTTGTTTGTTTGTTTGTTTGTTTGGTGGGGGAGTGTTCCAAGTCATGTGCACAAGGATGCGCATGACTAAAATGTCTTCATTTGAGAAATGCACTCAAACCTGCCTTATGTGTGTGTGTATACATGCAATCCCATGAATTCCATAGGGTTTCTTAGGCAAGGGGTGTTCAGAGTTATATGTGTACAGGTAAACGTGGTTGCAGCAATGGTTGAAGCAATGTTTTGCAGATTGAAAGAAAATGTGCACACACACATAAAAAAGGCATGGATTATCCTGTGGGAACTAAAATGTTTCTGTATCATACAGAATTGGAGATGAGAAAGCCTCTGGGATATCAACAGACCCCACAGGAACAGGACTGACAGATTTTCACATTTGTTACTTGTATATTTTGTGTGTAAGGGTTTAGTTTGTTTGTTTTTGCAGTTCAGGGTACTTAGGCTTCCTCATTTACAGTGTCCATAGCTTTCTCTCTAAAGAAAGACAGATAGGAATATAGACAGGACACACATAGACGTAGACAGGAATATAGTTGTGCAGAGATTTCTGATGATATAGACAGAAACTTGTTTCTTCAGAGGATTCATCTCAAAGGAGGAAGATATTAGCCATCTCTTTGAGATATATGTATCCCATAATATCACAAAATCACACAAATCAACCTTCCAAGTTACACAGTCTTTGATCCACAGGTAATAAAATGTGTAACATCTGTTCACCTGAGGCAAACTTGCAAGAATTCCTCATAGACTCTGCGACTCCAAATTCTTAGATTCCTATCAAACTCGTTTTCACTGACCTGAAGTCAGCTGCAGGTCATGTCAATTTAAGGTCATGACAGAAACAGGTCAACACATTGTAACATGAAAAATATATGGCAAACAGATTAAATTTAGATCCAGATAGTACACAGTGAACTAACTAAAAAGAGAAACAAGGAAGAGTTGTTTAGTTGGGAGAGAGAGAGCAATTATTACTCCAGAGCCTGACTTCAAATGCAATGTTCCTCATGTGGAACTTCCTCTGATTGATAAGTTTTGGCATGTAAAATATTCTCATATTACATGCCTCCTCAAACATTTTCACAATGAAACTAAGAAGCAGAGAAATCAGATGCTGCTGCTTTTGATGTCCCATATCTCTTGAAATTTGGCATATGGAAGAGTGATGGCTGCTCCAAATTCCATGTTTTTAAGTTTTGTGCTATATCATGTATCCTTTTACATTTTGTACAAACTGGAGTGTAAGTGTGTAGTTGTTGTGGTGTAACTACTATTTAAGTGAGGCGTCTATTGTCTGTTAGACTACAAGGTGTAGAACATGTTACACATTTTCTTTCCAGTAAGAAAGAGTGTGCCCCATTTTGAGACTCCCTGTCAATAAAGTTTCAGTTTATGAGAAACATTTCACCCCATACAAGAGTGAAAAGAATACAATTTGTGTCAGGGGCACCAATACAAAAAGCAGTCTGAGTGAAGACTACTATTTGTTGGTCCCAACAGTTCATGAACACGCACAACCCCATTTTCATGTGTGAAATGATAGAAGCAAATGTGGCTCGGATAGATGATAGCTTCCATGTCAATATGACAGGGAACCCATTTGAGATTTTTGTCTAAGCTATAAAAAGATATGAACTTATTTTGGTGAAGACATTCAGCAGATTGGATACATCCTTTAAAATGTGGACTAGAACCTGAAGTACACCCACCATCATACTGGAATGGAAACTACCAGCCACCACTGCAATATAATCTTTATTGTTTTAGACCCTGTACAGACTGACAGAAAGAGGAGCCAGGGCTCAGCATCCTGATAACACTTGCCCCAACTCCACCCCCATGGCACTATGTTGGCATGCACCAGTCCAGATGGTGTGCACCATCATGATGCAACTCTGGCACTGCATCCAAATGACACAGCACTGAAGGGGCACCATAAAGCTGCGGTATGGTGGCTATGGTGCTCCTTGGAGTGTGCAAAAAGGAGCTGGATAGGGGCTACAGCGTGAGGTTGCCATGGCCCCAATTTGGCCAGGAAATGCATCACAGCCTTGCAAATCTGTTTAACCAATGTGCAATGCTATTCTCAGGCAGGGGGCATTTATGATACCCCAGTGACTGACAAAATATAACTCTGCAATGAGCAAAAGCTTGAAAGCACCCACACACCATTTTGCCAAGTTACTAAATTCCTTCTGATATTTTTTCCTGAATGCTGAAACTTGTTCACTCTTACTCCATGCCTGTTTGCCATTTGCTCAGTATAACAGTACCTGAAATACCAGTGCATAATTAACCATCAAGCAGTAAAACAGCTAAGCTTGGAATATTCACTTGTTCATTCATTCATAAAATATCCGCTTTGCCCAGTGTTTAATGAAGCATGTTCCAGACAAGGAAAAATGCATTTCTTCTGATGAGTCTTTGTGTGGTTATTCTCTTGGCCCTCCCCTCTTTCCTGAAGGCATGGGGAGACTGTTAGAGTCACCTGCAGCTCCTACATTGTTAACATTAACTATCCAGAAACAAAACATGTATGGTGTAACAACAATGCATTCTTTATTTGGAGGAGTGAAACATATTGCTTCAATCCAGCTTCCCACAGATTGAGCCTTTAATAGGGACATAAATAAGCAACCTTAGCATATGTGACCTCCTGACCAGAGAGTGTTAAACTCCAGGAACTATATTGCTTACCACTTTTCTTTCATTTGAAAGTATGTTCATCATAGTTCTGCTTGAAACTGTTTGATTTAATATTGAACCTAGCCTATTATAAAATAAATGATGTTCAGATATACTGAGAATAAAGTGAGGGAGAGAGGAGCAATTATTGTGCAAGATGTTGAAAACCTCTTCGTTTTAACTGTAAAACACTGTGGGGTTGACCCAGAGCTAGGTACTCACTGCCCACTTCTCACATAATATCAGACTATATTCTGTACATGGAGTCATTAGTATGATATATGCTATGATGATGCCTTAATTTTCATGCACCATCCCAGAACATTTGGGTTTCCCCAAAGATACACCATGTTTCAGAATCCACAAAGAACTGTGAATGTATAGCAAAGGCTTTCTGTAACATTGTCATCTGCACCATTGTAAATAATACCCCCAAGTTCTAGCCATTTCCCATATGTAGAGGGTTATCATATTTTGAAAGGCCCCAGAAAAGACACATTTACCAACAGACACATTTACCAACCATCACAGAACACTATGATGACTCTCACTTTATGAACCTTATACATTCTGGGCAATTGTGAAAAGAGACACTGTTTCCCAACTGACTCAGTTCAACGGTCAGGCAGACCTACCTTGCATCGAGGCACCGCCCTGATGATGGCAGCTGGACACTTTTCTCCTTTCCAGTACCCTTTCCCCTGGTGGACATTTCCCTCTGGATGGGGGAGGATGATGACCCTGGGGACAACAATGTGGGCAGTGGATTTGACCCAGCTCAAATGTGGTGAGTGACTCAGTAACTCCCATAGGGCTGAGCCTGGTTGCTTTGGGCATTTCCCTCATCATACTTTAACCTGGCTTCTCTTTCTTCTTCTTCCCCTTCGCTCTGCTACCTGATCTTACACCTCCTCCATTCCAGACCTTGTGAGAAAACCTCAAAATTTTGAAAATCTGTCCAGACATAATTTTTAGCTCTGAAAAAGAGGCTATGTTCTAGAAAAAGAGGAAGATATGGTAACTCTGGGGTTTGGGTGTTGGACTGGAACACTGGGAGACCAGAGTTTGAACCTATGGAAACCCACTGAGTGACCTTGGGCATGTCACACTCTCTCATCTTCAGAGGATGGCAGTGCCAAACCCTCTCTGAGGAAACTTGCCAATGATAGGATACCCTATGATGGGTTTGCCTTAAGGTTGCCATAATTTGGAAATGACTTGAAAGCGTGCAGTAACAACATATGCAGGTTATTTAAAACAATCAAACAAGAAACAACTAAAATATTCCCTGTCCCACACTGACCAAACAAATCTATTGTTTTCTTCCAGCCAGAAATGCAGAAGTTACCAGTTCTGCTTGTCAGCTGAATGGCCCAATATGTTGGCCCTACTAAAAATCTCTTTGGCATGTCAGGAAATGCAAGAAATATGCATTAGATCCTAACCTTATCAGCCAATTTAGCCCTAACCACAAAGTACTGTTTTTGATAAATTCTTTTTTGCACGCACAGTTCTCTGACTTATTATACGGAAGCTTCTTATGAGTTTCAGAGACAATTCCAGTTACAAATACATCTCACTGAAATCAGCTGGAGTGTAATGCTTTCCAGGGATGTTGTTATCTCCGTGTAGAAAGCCTGGGCATCTGTCCTGAGAAGGGTGCTATGGGAGTGCAGATTGTATTCTTGAAGCTCCTGATTTGACCCTAGGTTGCTACTTGTCCAAAGTGGAACTTACATGACAGTTCTGCTTATTTCCTTGTTCTGCTTATTTGCTTGTAGAAAATTTGTATCCTATGATATTTCTGCTCACAATTCAGAAGATTATGTTCAGATTTCCATAGCAAAAGAGACACAGGAAAATAGTTTCTTGTCAGGTTTTCAATATCACTGGTACCCATGTGGTTAATATATTGATTTGGCTGATAGGTGAAATATTTTATTTAAAAGATTAGCTTCTATGAACAGTTTACATAGAAGTAAACATTCTGTTATTGACATGGAGACTAGGTGCTCACAAACAGGAAGGGAAGGAAGCAGAAAAGCATAGATAGTTATGCACAAGAAAAACACTTATTCCACAATGTCTAATGTATCAGAGAGAAAATAGCTTATGGACAAGTGGCAGGCCACATGGACAAGCAGGATTATGAAAATAACCCACAGTAATTGGTTCCAGAGAGTTTAGATATTAAAGTGTTGATTCCCACAATGACAGTTGTTGTATAACTATGTCTTTGCAAAAGAACAAGCCTTTCCCTTGGGTTAATATTATTGATTTTTAGATGAATTGTAGATTGAATAATTATCAAAGATGGGACAATTCCCCCGGCCTCAGCCAGCCTGTAGCTTAGTGCCTGCAATTAGACTACATTTATCCCACATGCTGAGTTCTGATGACTTGCCAATGTGAGACAAAATAGGAGCTCAGTGCTTTGGAAAAAATTCAGCCATGATTCTGGTTTCTAAATGAAAGCTAGCATCTTTTTTTGTAAAATCTCCTGGGGATTTTAAATGTGAAAATTTGATCTACAATACTTTTTAAAAAGGTGACTGGCAAAGTAAAATGTACATCAGAGAGATATTTTTTTGAAAAATTGAATTGTGAATAATCAGAGAAGCTAACTAATTAAATTTGGACAGAGCAAATGTCACAGGAGAACTCAGTTTTCTTTTCAGACCAGATTACTGATCAGTTTGCCATTTGGGAAATGAGTTATGATGGTGAGAACTTTTAAGACATTTTTCTTTAGAAGGTGCTACCAGGCTTCGTTGTGGATCACATGGCTAGTACACAAATACTTTGGCAGAAGAAAAAAGGTTTAGTAAAAGACTCTGAAACATCATTGTGGTGTGTATGTCCATTTGTGACTGCCACCACTATATTCAAAGGATTTTCCATAGAAAGCATAGCTTCGTTGTCACTCAGTCCTTGTTGTTGTTAAGTGCCCTCGAGTCAATCTTGACCCATGCTGACCCTGCTGATGAGACATCTCCAAGACCCTCTATCCTCCACTACGCTGCTCAATTGCTGCAAACTCATACTCATGATCTATATAGAGTCCATCCATATTTCATGTGGCCTTCCTCCCTTTTTACTTCCCTCTACCTTTCCTAGCATTACTGTTTTTCCCCCCCAATTATTCATGTCTTCTCATGATGTGTCCAAAGTACAACAACCTGAGTTTTGTCATCTTGGCTTCTAGGGAGATTTCTGGCTTGATCTGCTCCAGGACCCATTTGTTTGTCTTTTTGGCTGTCTTAGCACTCTTCTCCAGCACCACAGCTCAAATGAGTTGATTTTCTTCCTATCCTCCTACTTAACTGTCCAGCAATCAGATCCATACTCGGCAATAGGGAATACAATGACTTGTACAATTCTAACTTTTGTGCTCAGTTATATATCCTTGCTTTTCAAGATCTTCTCTGGTTCTTTCATAGCTGTCCTTCCCATTCTTAATCTTCTGATTTCCTGGCTGCAGTCTCTGTTTCTATCAATATTTGATCCCAGGTATGAGAGTTCTTTTACTATTTCTATTTCTTCATTGTCCAATTTAAATTTGTGTAAATTCTCTGTGGTCATTATTTTTGTTTTCTTTATGTTCAACAATAGGCCTGCCTTTGCACTTTCTTCCTTGATCTTTTTAATAATTGTTAGAGGTTTTCTGATAGTATTATGGTGTCATCTGCATATCTCAGATGGTTGATATTCCTTCCTCCTATTTTCACTCCTCCTTCTTCTGTGTCTAAGCCTGCTTTACTTAGAATATGTTCTACATTTAAGCTGAACAAGTAGGGTTATAAGAGGCAGTCTTGTCTGACTTCTTGGCCAATTGGGAAGCCTTTGACTACACAAATCATGAAAAGCTATGGAATGCCCTTAAAGACATGGGAGTGCCAAAACACCTAATAGTCTTTATGAGGAATATGTATTCAGGACAGGCTACTGTCAGAACACTCAGACAGTTAAGTGGAAAATTGTTTAGCACGCCATACCAGACGTTTAAAACACAATATTAGCTGTGGGGAAGCTGGCACTGTTGTACTTATTTTGCATTCCCCAGTGTGAAAATTCCCAAATCAAGTTCAAAACCAAACCAAATGTGGACATTATGTGAAAGACATGATAACTCTAACCAATCTGCTTTCAGTTTTGGTTTCGCTCAGTTTCTGAGTTTCTTGATTGTAGTTTAATTTCAGCCTGTTTCTGCATACGTTTGTCAACATGGTAAAAAGCTGTAATAAAAATGTGTAGGCATTCACATGGACATTTGTTGACCTACTATGGAATAATAAGACCAGGCTGAAGACCTAGGATAACAAAGGCCACTTTGATTAATTGTTTAACTTTTAAAACTTAGAAGTGGGAAACAGCCTAAGTGGTTCCAAATGAGGCTGAGGGTATGTATGTGTGTGTGTCTACCTCCTCCTCAGTTACCCTTGGGCAAAGACGTCTAGTCCTCAGTATAAGCCACATCTGATGGGTTTTCATCCAGCTGATTTTTACCTGCAAGAATGGTCTTCTTAAGGAAGCTACCTCAAGTCCTGCAACATAAGAGGGGAAGGTACCCTTGGCTGACACCAAGATTAATTTCCTTTATTACCCCTCCAGGTCCCAGGATTCAGAAAGTCCAGAGACATCTCCTTGGCTCATTCAATAACCCTGGGATTCTCACTGTGCCAAATTTTCCCCTTTACTCCCACAGACTACCTGCTAAAGACAAGGAGCAAGCATCTCCATAGCCCTCATGCCTCTCCTTTTCCAGAACCACACTTGTATCTCTGGGGTTTGTGTCTCCATGTGTGATTGGAGTCTATAATTTTGCTTGCATGGGAAATAATTGCTATGGCCGTATAGTTGCTGCAGTCTTTTGTGTCTCCTTTTTGTGGATGGGGATGTATATTTATCATTTCCAGTTTGCTGGCCACTGTTTAGTTTTCTATGTTTGTTGACATATATTAGTTAACACTAGAGTCAATTCTGTCTGTTTGCATTGTAGCACTTCAACTAAAATATAATCTGTTCCTGGTGATCTATTTTTCCTAATCCTTTTATTGCAGCTTTCATCTTGCTTTTTAGAATTTGGGGTTCATATGGTTTCTTCTTTCCATGTTCAAAGTATCATTCCCTAGTAGCCACTGCTGGAGGGTGCAGTGCCTTCTGTTCAGGGCCTGGTGCAGTTGCTGGACAAGCAGCCATGTCAGACCCTGAATGGTTCATCTGGAAGCTGCAGCACCCACTCACCCACAGCCAAGCCAGGCAGTGGGTGAGGCAGTGGGAGGGAGGGGTAATCTGCCACCCCCCTCCAGCCTTTCCCAGACATCTTTACTGGGTGACACCAACTGCAGTAATGTCACTGCCTCTACCTCTTTCTCAAACTAGAACTTTGCTCACTTAATCCTCTAGGGTTGACAAATGGAAAAAGATAATTAATAAAATGGTTAATAAGAGCCATGTGTATCTTACAGGAGACTATGGGCTTTGGGGCTGGTGCAAGATCTCCAGAATGTCCAGAGTTGCCAATCTGGCCTTCAATGTTGTCAAAGCAGATTCCCCATCATCCTATGAAGAGGATGAAATCTCCAAAGGGAAAAATGATTATCTTGGGCCCAAGACTTGACCTTCAGCTTGCCCCACCCTTCTCTAGCCAGGTCTACCTCAGATCATATAATAAGGGACCTGAGACATTTCACATGCAGATGTATGCCCTATTAACTTGCCAAATCAGTTCTTATCTCACTTGATTATTTTCGTAATAGTCCCCTTGAAAAATACTGAGAATATCAGGGATTGGTCCTTTCATATACAAACTATAGAGCATACCCAATCAGCAAGCAGAAAAACCAAATAGACCCAAACTTATGGTATGATTTAAGAATATAATTCAAAATTCCAAGGTTAATAAAGCAAATAAGAGAGGAAGAATGAAAAGAGAAATGAAGGGAGAGAGGGAGAAAGAAAGAGAGGGGGGATAGGATCACTTTGTTGTTCCTACTTCTGTGACCCAGAGGGCATTAAGCTTCAGCTTGATCTTTATTGTTGAGCTGACCTGTGCACAGCCACAAAAAGAAAATAAGACTACTATAGACCCACACATAGGCTGGGTGAAATCTTGCCCTCTGCTTCTCCTCCTGCCTGTAGGAGGAAGTAGGACTAGCACTAGGTTCCCTAAAAACATTCAAGGCTCCAAAAGAGGGGAAAACCAAATGGCTACCTGGACCTTCTTTTTGCCAAGCAGCTCAAACTATCTCCAACTGAGGCTTTAAATCACCCACTGTTGCTGCACTAAGCTGTGAGGCAAAGAAATTATTTAACTGAAAATTTAGGACTGTGCCACAATGAAATGTTCTATGAGACAGCCTAAAACATCTATTCCCCCTTGTTGCTTCTTCAGTGCAACCAACTCTGTCCAGGCTTCACTGCACAGACTGCAGAAGCTGCAACTGCTTGATGTGATCTAAACTCTGAGCAGTGACAAAAGAGGGACAGCTAGGGCTGGAACCAGCTAGTAAAGCCACCAGCTCTTCCTCAGGTTCCTTCATCATCTTGCAACCATGGCACAACAAAAACTCTCCCCAGCTTCCTTCAGCAAAAAACAGTGCACAATGTATGGTCAAGGTCTCATATACATTTTTGTACTCACTTTCCCCTGGTTTGTGCATTTGTGTAAGCCATTTCAGCTAATATAATACAATTGTGTGAATTTGCCTTAACATAAACCTTTTGTGTGCATGTTTGCATTGTGAAGCATGTTGAATTTTTTTTACAGACTTTACTATTCAAGTGCAAGTACACTTACTACAGACGCCTGATAAATATGATTAGATTAGTAAATTCATAGAATATGCCATCTTTTTTTCAACCTTGTTTTTGCATGCACAATGTAGCTTTTCTTTTTAAAGCTAACATCTCGGGATTCTAACCAGTTCTTGCAGGCACAGCAGTGGTTCTCAGTATTTGGTCCTCCAGATGTTTTTGATTTCAGTTCCCCAAATCCTGGCAAATTGGTCAAACCATCCAGAGACTGAGGATTTCAAGAGTTGATGTTTCAAACACCCGGACGACCAATATTTGAGAACCACTAGGTTACAGAGAAATTTCAGGCCTGTCTTGATAAGCAGCCACCTGTAGATGTGAGTATGTAGGGTAAGTGGACTAGCCTTCTTATGTTGCTAATTGCTTGCATTTCATACTTCTTGTAGTTTCAGAATATCTATTGTCAGTGAAAGACAAATACTTGGAATAGAGGAAATGAAGTGGAACATTTGCTGAATTGGTTGTTTGATGTCACAGCCCTGTGTTTTGGGAATAAAGATGCCCAAGAACGATTATAGTTATTGTATTACACAAGATGCATGCTTGACAATTTACAACATTCTGCACTCTTGTTTTACTTCAGCCTTTTTTTCAAGATTCAAAGGCATGAAGCATGATAGTGTGTGGTAATGAGCCTAGGGTGAAGGATAAGGCTACGTTTGATAGCAGTGTTTTGATATTAGGCAGCTGTGAAGTTTAGGAGTTATAGTTCAGTATCAGGTGAAGTTATTCATGAAATAGCCTGAATAAAACTTTCAGGTCCTGCAAAAGTAGCCTATATAATACATTCAAAGTGACTGCTAGCAAAGATTCCATTGAAATTGATGGAGTTCATATCAGTAAAACAGCTAGAAATTGCAGATAGCATTTCGGGGATACAAAATAAAACATAAAACATTGCTTCATCTTTTAAAAAGTGTCTCTGTGTTCTTCCTCTCTGTGTTTCTATGTGTGCTCTGAATTTTTGAAGGTGATATGCTAGGAAGTTGAGAAAATATTGAACATATGTTAATTCTGAAATCTATATATCTAATATTGGAAATAATAAAATGGTAACATAAGTAGCACAACATGATGCTGTGTATTTAAGGCACACACACACACACACCCCTGGTGCATATATATATATAAAAGGTGGGGATGAGGAAAAGAGGAAAATGGACAAAGAGGGAGGGACTTAAATGGAAATTTAAAACTGCATGCATGCATACTTCAAATAAACTCATTGTCTTTAACATAAGGTGGCAGATAGTACATCCATTGTAGAAAGTAAAGATGGTGGCTCTTGACAAAGAATCATCTTCTGCTCACATATATACATATGGTCCACTTCTACAAGAGTTGGATCCAAATATAGGTATATGCAACTGGTCTAGTAGATGTGATTTTTCTTGCTTCCATCTTCCTATGGGAGCCCTCCTAGATATGCAGATGACACCATACTACTAATGGGAAATATCGTAGACTTGGAACAACTACTAAAGAAAGCTAAAGAAGAAAGTGCAAAGGTGGGCTTACTGCTTAACATAAAGAAACCAAAAATAATGACCACAGAAGATTAACATAAATTAAACCTAGATAATGAGGGACTTGAACTAGTTAAACATTTCCCATACCTTAGATCAAACATTGTTCAGAATGGAGACTGCAGTCAAGAAATAAGAAGACTAGGAATGGTAAGGGCAGCTATGAAAGAACTAGACAAAATCCTAAAGCATAAAGATATACAACTGTGCACCAAGGTTAGAATCATCTAAGACATTATGCGAATTCAGGTGAATTCACTTGTTTAGCGAATTTACGTGAATCCCCATTGCATTCGGAAGGCATTCGGAATGACTTCCCATTACTCGAAAATGACCCCTCCTTGCCCGAAATTGGGTGAGAAGCTTTAATTCGCAATAACGTAAAACCTATGATTGCATTCGGAGTGACTTCCCTTTTGCCCAAAATTGCATGAGAAACTCTAATTCATAATAACGTGAAACCCCATGATTGCATTTGGATTGCCCTTGGATTATACTTTCAATTTCCCACGTCTGAAAGAGTCCATTGTATTCTTTATTACCATGCATGGATGTGAAATTGGACAGGGAAGAAAGTGGATAGAAAGAAAATAAACTCATTTGAGATGTCATACTGAAGAAGAGTGCTGAGAATACTGTGGACAGCTAGAACGACAGACAAATGGATCCCAAGCCTGAAATCCACATGGAAGCCAATTGAGGCTGTTGTATTTCATCCACATGATGAGAAGTCATGACTCATTAGAAAAGACAATAATGCTGGGAAAGGTAGAGGGCAGTCAAAAGAGAGGAAGACCATTGTCAAATGGATGGACTCAATCAAGGAGGTTATGGACCTGAAGCTGAGAATAGGGTTTTTTTTAAAAGAAATGTCTCATTGCCATGAGCTGAGGTCAGTTTGAGGGCAGTTAACAACAACAACAAGCATTAGTTTGGGAGGAAGGAAGTCAGAGTGTTTATTTGCTTCTGTTAGTTTTTTGTGTTATGTTAAGATTGTTGTTTCTTTCTGTCAGTAGTTTTTGTATGGTCGTTTTTAGTCATGTGGCGCCTTTCTTCTGCCACAACTGCGCAGCTCTGTCTAGAAGCTGCTCAGTTGCTTTGGCGTGCACACGCACGCCATCTAAAAGCCTTGACGTGATGACACTTGTGTGATCACGTGCTAGTGTTTGTGAGCGTGTGAAAGCTGTGCTCTCACAAACCCTAATGGCGCTGCCCAGGTGCCTTTTAGTGCCCATCTAGATCGAGCCATTAAGCCCATTCCTTCCAGCTGATCTCAGAGATCTGCTGACAGATCAATCTGATATCAGAGCTGCTCTGCTGGCTAAGATTCACTGATAGAACTGCTA
The DNA here is from genome assembly GCA_034509955.1 of Urosaurus nigricauda. Lineage (NCBI taxonomy): Eukaryota > Metazoa > Chordata > Lepidosauria > Squamata > Phrynosomatidae > Urosaurus > Urosaurus nigricauda. The sequence continues at coordinate 95,883,463 of JAOEGL010000004.1, read as the reverse complement.
AATGAAATTGGAAATGAAGTCAACCAAGGGAAAGGTGATGTTATGCAGAACCAAATGTCCTCCAGCTCCGGTACACAGGCAATATATAGGTGCAAATTTAGGCGAGAGCCAGGGTAGTCCTTATTAATTTTCAGTAACCTCAAGTGGCTAAATGCCTGTATTGCAGCCACTCATTCACAAACCATAAGGTTATGAATTTAATACCAGCCAGGGGCTCAGGGTTGACTCAGCCTTGCATCCTTCTGAGGTTACTAAAATGAGTACCCAGCTTGTCAGGGGCAATTAGCTTACACATTGTAAACCACTTAGGGAGTACTTAAGTGCACTGATAAGTGGTATAGAAATGTACTTGCTATTGTGATTGCTATTGCTATTGGGATTTAGATTCTACTGGCTTATAGTTGGCTCAGTTATTTCTTGGTCATTTTGGCCAGTGAGGATTGTGCTCTAAACGAGTTCAGAGAATACAGTACATACTATTTTTATTTTTGCAATACTTCTCTAGAATCTCATTGATAGAAATATAGCATTTTATTGATGGCCTCATCTCAGTGTTATCTCTTTCTTTCTTTTTTAAAATGTAAAGTGATAGCAATAAATATCTTTTTGAAATTAAATTTATGTGAAGTCTGTCACCACGTAGTCAACATCAACAATTTATCCTCAGATAAAACATTATATAATCAGCTTTATGGATCATGAAATTAATTAGCATATAGGAAAAGATATGAAAAGAGGATTTTACATCTCCTTGTAAAGTTTGTAGTATATTTATAGCTGCTTAATAAATCAGTTTTAATTACTTGGCTTCTGGTCCATGCATTGGATGCAAAATAATAAACCATTTAAATCATGCTTTTTATTTTTAATTGGGAGAAATTGTTAGCATTTCTGATTTTTAAAAATTGTCCTTCCTCTCCAAGTGATTTTCTATGAGTACTTATTATCATGTTGATCTTGAACATTAGGGCAATTATCTCCAAATTGTATATGCTTGTGAAGAATAAACAAAATAAGAAAATTTAAACTCAACTCAAATTTAAACTCAACACACTTACCCAGAGAAGGAGGCTCTGCATGATAAAATGTTCTGGCCTGACCTCTTTCTAACTAGGGGAGGGCAAATATCCCTCCCTTTCTAACTTTATTTTCAGGGGCTCTGCTCCAGTGAATCCTGGATGAGATGCATTCTGTAGATTCCTTTCAACCTAGCTTTCAGGTCTGATTATGGGACTAATATGACTTCATTTATTCTAACTGATTATCTATATGGAGAGAATGGCCAGAGAAGTATGTCATTGTTAGTTATTGTGGACCGCTCAGTGGCTTTTAATGTCATCAACTATGACACACATCTGAACTGCCACTCTAGGATACCATAGTAACTGTCTGGGCTGCCTTGTTGTTTTCTGGTCTGGCCCTTTCTGAAGGAGTGGATTTAGGAGGCACTGTTGGGGAATTCTTGTTGAGCTGTAGGGTCTGTTATGATTCTGTCTTGTGCACTATTTAACACATACTGCACATGAAACCAGTGGGAGATTTTACCTGCCATTTGAAGATTTGATGTTATTAGTATGTTTATAACACCCAATTCTACCTCTCTTTTCTATCTTATTACAAAGAGGCTATTTTAATTCTGAATCTGTAGCTAGTGTAAGTAATGGAGTAGACTGAAACATCACAAGACAGAGTTGCTGTTGGTCTGTAAGAAGACAAATCTGAGAATAAAAACTTTATCTGTGATAGGAGGGCTTACACTCATTCTGAAGGGTTGAGTTTAGTGTTAGGGTAAGAAGCAAAAAATAATAATCTGGGGATCTGTTACAAGGCTTTTAGCAATTGATCAGTTCCTGTGGAAGAGTCTTTAATAGGATGCTATACTTTTTGGTTGATGTACATTTAAACTGTGCATTTAATTTAATTGTATTTTGATTGTACCTTTTCTTTGGTCTTATTATGAACTATCTTGAGTTTCCTTTTTGGAAGAAAGGTAGGAGAGAAATCCAATAAATAAATGAATATTGTCATAGGACTGGATACTGTCCTTTGTGCCTCTGTCTAGCAGGATGGATCCAATACATTTTATTGACTGATGTATTCTGCGTATAAGAACTGGCTGAACTGGGGGCTGCGTTTCTGTATGAGTGGCTGTACTTGTCTTCCCTCCAGATTTTCTCAATTTCCAGAAGCTACCAGGAAAAAATGTCCTCCAATGTACCTAAGGATAAAAAGCTAATTAAATGAGACCAGGGTAGATCTTGTAACATAGACAACTTTGTCTTTTTTGTTGACACCACTTCCCAGCACATGTTTCATTAGGTGTCCATCTCACTCTCCCTGGAAGTAGGGCTGTCTGTCCCTGCAGAAGTGTGGAGAAGGTCACTTAGATGGGCACAGAGTTCCTCTAATTGTAATTCAGCCTCTCTCTCTGTGTGTGTGTGTGTGTGTGTGTGTGTGTGTGTTTGTGTGTTTGTGTTTGTGTGGATCTTAGAGGCTTAGGTAGTACTGGAGAAACAAAATGCTAGGCAAGAGTTTAACACGGGTGGAAAAAAAAAACTTTGTTGTGCAAGACCAGCACCCCTCAGGCATTGTTTGCTTCAGGGGTCATAATGAAGGTGGGCTAAGTGGAAGTGAGCTATTTAGCCTTCTCCGTCAGAGAGCTCTGGTGCCACAACAAACTACAAACCCCAGGATTTCACAGGATGGGACCATGCTAGTTAAAGTGGCATCAAGCTGCATTAATTCTGCAGTGCAAATTAGCTATAAGTCAGCATGAAGTCAGTCCAAGGCCCATATGCAATTCTTGGACCACATATTTTTACCATTAGTTTGAAAGAAACACATTATTCTGGAAAAACTAGACGTAATCTTTCTACCTGTACTAGAAGTAATCTTTCTACCTCTTTGAAACTCCTAGCCCCTTCACAAGATCTCTTACAAAACAAGCTATCTTTTCTAAGTGTTGTAGAACGTGTAGTGCTTGGAAGTGCCTCTAGCAACAAATAATTTTCTACTTGTAATTATGGAATGGGTTAGTCTCCCAAAATGATGGAGGACAGCTAGCCCATGGTTCAAGCATAGCCCATAGTATTGTTTTGTGCTTTGTTTTGGTACTGAGATGACAATGAAGTGAACAGAATGAGAGCATGTTTTGCACCACAGGCCTGCAGCTTATAGAAATCAGTAAGCATGAGGCACTGTACGTTTAATATTTTCGGTAAATGTTGGAAACTGCTTTTTTGTTCCCATTTCCTCCTCAGTTGGAATAAGTTCCTAAGTGTTTCTCCAGCCTCCTGCCTACTCACGGGCTAAGGGGTAGATTCAAGTGGGTTATGGGACTGTTTTAATTTTAACTTTGTTTTAATTCATGTTTTTAATATGCTGTATTCTGCTCCGAGTGTTCTTACAGAGGAGCGGATTATAAATAAACCATTACAGTGGTCCCCCAGTTTACGAATACCCCAGCCTATGAAAACTCCGGTCTATGAAAGAGCCGGGGCCAGAAAAATGGCCCCGGTTTACGGAAAAACCCCCGGTTTACGAAAAGAAAGCAGCGGGAAATTCAAATGGTGCTATTGGCTAAGGGGGCTGGTTTAAGGGGCCCCGGTTTACGAACTTTTCGGTTTAAGAAAGGGGTGCTGGAATGAATTAATTTTGTAAACTGGGAGACCACTGTATTATTATTATTAATATTATTATTTCCAGGTTGTCTGTGGATAGCCAGAGAAGGTGGATAAGCTTTGACTCCAGTGCTGCTAATTACCTGGGGAAGGATGCAGTTGTACCTGGGGTCCTCCCTAGCTGGTGTTTTGCACCCCAGACAAAAATATATACACTATGGCAGTGAAGGTGAACCTTTTAGAGACTGAATGCTTAAACTCAGTGGTGTTCCCAGTGCTGGGGGCGGGCAGGGGGGACCTTTTCTGGGGGTGGAACGTACATCTTCTGGAGGTGGAACTTCTGGGGGTGAACCCAAGGAACACTCTCTCAGCCTCAGGCTAGCAATAACACCCCCCATGAAACTTTCCAAGAAAACTCCATGATAGTGTTACCTAAGGGTTGCCATAGGTTGGAAATGACTTGAAGGCACCACACACAAGTCAGGCTCTCTCAGCCTCAGAAAAATAGCAATGGAAATCTCCCTCTGATGAAGCTTGCCCCATGACAGTTTCACCTTAGGGTCACCAGGAGTGATGAAGGTGCACGCGCATACAAACACACCCAAGGCACACTCTCTCAGCCTCAGGCTAGCAATAGCAAACCCCTTTCTGATGAAACTTGCCAAGAAAGCTCCATGACCTTTGGGTTGCCATAAAGTGGAAATGATTTGAAGGCACCACACATACACAGGTCATGCTCTCTCAGCCTCAGGGGATGGCAAGGGGGACCCCCCCCCCCTTTGCTCCTTCCTGCCCTCTCATGACTTTAACTAGCTCTGGGAGCCAGTTAAGAGCATGGGGGAGGGAGGAACAGGCACATGCCTGCTCTATTCTTTCCCCCATCCTCCCTTGCTTTTAACTGGATTTGGGAAGCCAGTTAAAGGCATGGGAGAGTGGGGGAAATGGAGGAACAAGACTGTACTGCTTTCTCCTCTTCCATTGCCCTCCTGTCCCTTTAACCGCCTTCTCAGAGGCAGTTGAAGGGATGGGAGGGTTGGGAAAGGGGAGCAGCCAGTGTGCATGTTGGCAGAGAGAGCTCTGCGTGCCAGAGACAACACATGTGCCATAGGTTTGCCACCACTGCACTATGGCATAAGCAGTTAAAAGCAAGCAGGGTTTACACCACACTGTGATGTTTACAGAATACTAGCCGAAAGGCTACTAGAAGGTAACTATTTTAGTTCACTTTGAGAAACAGGTAAGTAAAGAGTTCCTTTTTTAAAAGGGCAATTTGGGCAATAAACTGACCTCTTTTTGAAGGGTGCATGTCTTGGTATGATAACGGTAACTGTTTTAAAAGAGAACTTTCCAAGCTCTTGATGGAGCCTGGGGACTGCAGAAAACACAAATCTAGGCTAAGGGTAATTTCCTTCTCTTTACAGATCTCGTGATTCAAGCCAGAAACTAGTAATGTACATATATTTGGATAGTTCAAGAAAAAGGCAATAGCAATCACAGATGGTATGATCTAGCCCTTAGCTGCAGTTTATCAGGCAGGGAATATTCCATGCCAAAGTCATCACAATCCTTATTAATACTCAGCTTGGTAGCTTCAGGGGGTCAGGTAGGGTGCACAAGCCTCCTTGTTTCCAGCAATCAGTCCTTCAAGATCATGTTGATTCCTGCCTTACTACTAGGAGAATCCATATTTCCTCATTCATTATGTAAAGTAAAGAGGGCAGGGGAATGTAGGGGAAATGTTTTATTTTATTTGTAATGTTATCCCTTTAATAGGCCAACAAACTACAGTTCAAAATCAGCTGGGAAACATATTTATGAGCAGAGAGTTCTTTTCTGGGAATTAATGTAAGTCTTTGGGGAACTTCTGCACGTGTTTAAATGCTAGCCTACTACCCAAGCCAAAGAGTTTAAATGACTTTGGTATCTATATTTAGAAGCCTGTTTGGAGCACCAAACCTCTTGACTACACTAAAGCTTATCCATCAGTACTTTAAACTGAAAGGAGATTAGTATCCTAGGAATCTAAATAACTGAACAGATTTCTCATCAGTGGCAAATCCCCGCTGAGTGATGGACAGTTCTTTGCCCTCTTCCAAAATATCTTGGATGTTCTAGATGTCCTACTTAAAGCAGCCTAGAAAAACTGTAAGAAGCAATAATTTCTGGGACAGATGCCTGGATGTTTGAACTGAAGAGGTGCATATGGCAAGTGCTTTGAATAATCCTAGGCTTTTAGGGTCTTTCATTTTCAGTGGCTGAAGCATGCTGTGATATTACATCCCATTCTGTGAAATGGAGGATTTGGGATATACCAGTGAAAAGAAATTTTCATAGATAAATGGGATTTTAATTATCTACATTTCCAGCAATAACACTAACATTATTTTCATAATGCTGCAACAATAACACACATTTATTATTTACTGAAAAATGTTGAGAAGCTACAGCCAATAGAAGATGTGGCAGCAAAACTCTCTTTAGGGTTGTGCTTTAGAGACTATATATCACCAATTTTGCACTATCAGTGTGCCAGCTTCAGAGCCCAATTCAAGGTGCTCATTTTGACCTATAAAGCCCTAAACAGTTAAAGACTGGGATACTTGTAAGGCCATCTCCTCCCTATGCCCCAGTTCAAAATTTGGTATCTTCAGTGAAGGTTCTACTGTGTGTCCCAACAGCCTGAGTGGGTAGGTTGGTGAGCACACTGGACATGGCTTACTCTGTTGTGGCACACCAACTGTTGAACACTCTCCTAAGGGAAGCCACGATGGCTCCATTCCATGGCAACTTCAGATAGGGAGACAGTGTTTGTTTGTTATATAGCACCATCTGCATATGGGTCTTTACAAATGAAAGAGCAATAAAAAGTTCCCTGCCCTCAGTCTACAGTCTAATTAAGACATGACATAAAAGGAAAAAGAGATGACAGTATGGGATGGGATTAAATCCAGCAGATACTACCTCTTCTCTCCCTCCATGGCCAGGACAGTGGCATTTGGATGGAAGGCCTTTTATCTGTTTCTGGGCCTAGGCATGATGGATATTCACCTACCTTGTTTTTCATGGCATTTGGTCCTTAAACTCAAGGGTTTCCTTAAAAGCAGGGTAGCTTGAACAGTGCACATTTTAAATAATATATATTTTCGAGAAATTGTTTCAATCTTGTTTTCAATGTTTTTATTTCTTGCGTTTCACTTCAAGTGAGAGGTGGCAAGGTAATGCAAGAAACCAACCAATATTCATTTAGTATATTCCCTGATTTGTCTAATGGAGTGAGGAAGCATTTCTGGAACAAGGACTGAAATCCCTTTTGGGAAGAGTCTCGAAGGTTACTTACTGGTAGAAGGAAGAGCTAAAAGCGCAGAGTGGGGCTAAAGCCAGATGTGAATCGTGACAGACACAATTCTTAGAAATTCTTACCAATATGGTATTTCCCCCACATTTCCCCCACAAAGATCAGCTATATGTTCATATATTCAGGAGGAAACCCTTATGGACCAAGTTCCTCATTACCATGACTTAACTGCATGTGTTATGTTATAGTGCAATAGTCTCCTGATCTGCAAAAGAGCTCAGTTCTATCCATCAAATTGCTGGCTTTGAAGATCCTCATTAAATGAGTAGCAGTTTTCGGCCATTTCCGTAACATCAAGATATTTTCTTTATAACATCTAGTATCTCTCAATATTGTTTATTCCTCAGCTTTCCACCAGAAACCAGTGATGTGAGGTGTGCAGGAAAAACAAACAAACAGTGCAATGATGTTATGACAAGAGGTACATGACATTACAGAATGAGCTGGAATACTCACTGCAGGGTTCAGACTGCTCCCAGTTATTTTCATGAGAGAGTTCTGGACTCTGGCATGAAAGTTTGAGAAATGACGTTGAGAGTATCTTTGAAAGTAGGGTCACAAAAATGTTCAAAGGATGTGGAGGGCCCAGAAGGTTCATGGTAGTGGGTAGATAGATTAAACTTGGTGGCAGCAATTTGATGAGGTTGTTTTTCTTTGAATTTGTTGTAGTGCCACGATTCCAGTTGGCAGCTACCAACTGACATTCAAGGGGTGAGATGGTGGTAACAACAAAGTGGTGACTGCTTGTTTGAGGGTGAAATGTAGCCCTTTGTAACTTTTATTTCAATAAAAAAGGAACCTCAAATTAATCTATCTTGTCACCTCTGATATAAACTACTGTTAATTTATCTCATGGAAACTCATGGTTGCTTTCCTAACAGACTTTCAAATTATTTCACTTCTATGATATTTACTTTATCTGCAAATAGGACAGTGCATGGGGTTGTTGTGGTGGGGGCATTTTTGATCCACTCAGGAATAGTCATATCTGTCATTTTCCTATTCCTCACCACCAGAATGAAATAATGAGGTAAACATGACTGGGCAAAATAAAAGGTTATGAAACCAAAGACCAAGAAGGAGACCAAAGAAGGGAGATTATTTTTCTCTCCTGTTCTACCACCCACCACAATCCTGCTAAACCAACAAAACATACTTCCACACTGTTTCCAGGAATGCACCAAAAGAAAGCTAGGAAACAGTCAGTCCTGGACATGATTGTTCAGAAGTCAATTCCCTTGAGTTGATAGGGACTTATTTCCAAACAAATCCCCATAGGGTCAGAAGAAAATTTGATAAGCCGGAACACAAAGATCATTCTCAGAACACTTAAGAAAATGAAACCTACTCAGAACGCTTACCTCCCACCCACAATCACCATGCACACACCCGCAATTAAAACAATGCCCCTGATTTCAGGCTGTATAATCTGCATTTTATTTCACTCATGAACAAAATAACAAGTTACTCAGGCCTGCGGCATTCATGAGTGATATGGGCTGTGTAATATCTTCTCCATTGAGTTTCCTATTATTAAGCTTGAAATAAGGAGTTCAGAATTAACTGTGACAATGATTTTACTGAGAGTCGGCATCATCATTAGCTTTTGCAGTTTACTGCTAATAAAACTTTATATTTGCTACTACGCCTAATAGCCTCCTTGGCACCTTAGCGATAGAACTTGATGGAGGGGGGCTGCCAAAATGTGACTAATGAATTCCCCACCCTACTTGAAATCTATGAATGTCAGCTAGCATGGGACTGTTATTTACAAAACACACAGTATACGATCTACAATGGGATGCCTTCCTTTGAGTAATCATTTTCAACAGCCTCTTCCCCAGACCAAATATCAGCACTTCTGTTGTTTGCACACGCAACTGACCAGACCTACATGGCCTGTCAAAAGGATATTTAATTATGAGCATTCTGGATACCAGCTGTCAATCTATTTTGAATGGAGGCACATGACTGAGCAGAGTGAATGTATTAAACCTTCCCATGTTCCTATGACTGGGATGCTGTGTTAATGAAGAATAAGCCTCCTCAAGTTTCATACCCAGACAGCCATACCGATAACAGAATCTATATTTTTAGGAGAAAAGGACCATTTACAGATTCTTTGGAGACTATTTCCCATTTTATTTTTGAACATCTGTTTTCTGTTCCTTAATGACATGGTTCCCACTGAGTTTACCAACCTTCTTTGACTTCAGACTTTATCACACATTCCTGTTGCTTAATAACAGAAGCAGACCAGTTTTGCCCCAATCTTTATCACACATTCTCCACATTAACACTTTAGTGCTGCTTTAGTGATTCATGGTCATGTAATCTGAATTCTGCACCACCACAACAATGCTATCTTCTGAATCCCTACATGCCCTGTCCTGCACATGCATGACCTTTTGTTTTGTTTTTTGTTTTAAAAAACATTTTTATTTATGTAATTTTTCAATTTCTCACAGCGAGAAGATTTTCATTTCTTCTTTGGGGTGGGTGGAGAATCTGGCTGCAACCTTCGGCACTCACCAAAAAAAAAAAAAAAAAAAAAAAAAAAAAAAAGAGTCCTTTCTCTTGGGGAGATTTCTATAAAATAAAAACAAACAAACAAACAATAAAGCAATAAAAACAACTTCTATAACATAAAAAGCAATAAACAGAAAGAATTAGAAAATAATACAAAAAAATGAGTGAGGGGGAGAGGAGCAGAATCACACCCACACATATCACATGACTGCGTGAGAAGCAGAACTTCAGCAAGAGAAACTTTTCACATGTAAATCCATTGTGCAAAAACACAGTGATTGGTAACATTGATGGATTTTCCCCATCAATAAAAGGAGAGTTCCAGGAATGGGGGTATTTGAAGTAGCTACAGGGCAGAAATGACATCATGCAGCAAGTAATGGCCACAGATGCTACTATCCTGCTCTAATTCTACTTTGGAAGCCTCATGTGATAATTTCCTCAGTTGAACTATGCCTGCACACTGAAGTGGGGAGAGTAAATAGCTGGATTCACCCGCCTCCTTTACTCAGAGGTGTTGAAAGTTCGGTCTTCAAGTTACATGCAGCTTCTGGAATCCACTTGTTCCTCAAATCATTAAAAAAAAAAAAAAACTCAGAAAAATCTCCAAATGTGTGAAAACACATGAAAACACTAATTCCCATACAGAAACTCCATCTATGCTGTCAATACCTTCATTTTCATTGTAGCCAAAATGGTACATCATTTTGAGAGGGACTGCAGAGGAAAATTAAGGTATTTGGTCGTTCTGTGGTGGGGTATTTATAGCCCACAAGGGGAGAGATTTGCAAGAGAATTGGCCCCTGGTCTCCAATTATAGGTTCACCACTGTCCTAACCCATTGATTGTTGGGTTTGGGGGGAAAGCTGTACACAGAGTAACAACCTGTCTATTTTATTTTTCATCCATTAAGGGATATTCATGCACACACACACACACAAAAACCCCTGAGAAATCACAATTTTTGTGCATTTGTGAGCATAATTGTTTAATTGTGACAAAATAGCACTCAAGAAATGAATGGGAAACAATTCCTTTATTGCATTGCTGACTTATGATAATGCCAAGTTGCTTATGAGCAAATTTGCTCTAAAATTGAAAGTGAGGTGGGAAAAAAAATATCTCAGAGAAACTCTTCTAGCTCAGGGTAATGGTTGCTTTTCACCATACTGTTCATTTCTATGTAAAAGTATCAAAAGCGTACTACATTCTATACAGTTATCAAAAGCCAACTTTGCTTTTCTTGGCTTGTAGGGTTACATATAATTGTGCCAAATTTGGAAGTGTGAATAATGACACTTACACCATTTTCATCAATGCAATCTTCCAAACACTCTGAACATTAAAATGTTTAGATTAAAATATAAATAAAATTGGCTGTCCTATCATGACAGCAGTCCAGAGTCCTCCTAAAAAGCACACAGATTACATTGTTTCATGACCATGATTGTTTGATTTTCTGTGTCACTTGAGAGGGTTGGAGTCTAGTGGGACTGCTCAGATAATATCTTCTTTGAGTTATTTGCTGTGGTAAAAGTGCTGTTGTCTACAAAAATTTCACTCAAAAGTAAGGACTGCATTGGATACTGACAGGTTATATCCTAAACAAGCCTGATGAAAAGCATACAAGAAGAAATCTTTTCCCACTGGTGATGCTAGTTTGTGTGTGTGTGAGTGAGTCTCAGCAGATCATCTACCACCAACTATATTGTGTATTATGCATAATGAAGTCCTAATTGCTGTGAAACTGCTCCAGTAATGGCTTACTTGATGGCTTGCATAAACACTTATGAGGCAGTTGGACTGACAAAATTGGATAGGACACTATCTTAAAGTGGCTGTAGCTTGCAGAATGACACCACTGGACATAATTTGTAAAACAGATCGCCATTTTTTCACATCCAAAATCTATTCCTCTCACTAGCATATGATTTGTCAGTCTCTTCCAATTTCTTGCCTTCACTGTTAGCTTTTCCTTTTAAATATAAATTTAAAAGAAGTCATTTTTGCTTCTCCTGATATAGCAATCATGTTCTTGCACTGAATGAAAGAGTCACACAGGGTCCCAGATAAGAGAGTTTGCCTTCTCACATTTAGCTTTAGGCATAAAGGCTTCTTCTCTGAAAATGTTTCTTCTGCTTGCAGAGATGTCAGGACTCGGGAAGACAGTGTGCACATCAAGATCGAACTGGTTGCCACAGCTCCATTGCCTGGTCATGCATTGGTTCATAGGCTTGGAAACTTTCTGAATATGTCCAGAATATGCATAACAATCCATTAGTTGAAGAGAAATTGATATTTTTAGGTCTTGTTTATTTCATGTGAATAGAGATAGTGTTAGTAAAGCGAATCCTTCTTATTTGGCATTGTGCAATGGACCCTTTCAGCCTGAGGCTTGCCCTCAAAATGGCTGGAAGTTGAACTAGTGGAGAGATCGATTAGACTGCTTTCAGACCTCATATTTATCACAGAGCAAAGTCATAAATCCCCCTGTAGGGTTCCAGGGATGATACCGTTTATTAAAAGTACTTGTTCAGAGAACCTTGTAATTTGATAGGTAACACAACCGCAAAAGACTATACCTCTGAAGTGGTGGGAAATGAGAGATTGAGAGAGAGGCCATTGACTTTCAGATATTTTTTCCTATAGGAAGACTATCCTAAAGAAAATTTCACAGAGCCTTGGTTGTTCTCACTTGCCATATATTATTTCATATCACACCTTTCTCCCACAAAATGAGACTCAAGCCAGTCAACAATTAAATGAACAAAACAAGGAAAATTTAAAAACATAAAACAGATTAACTCCAACCTACCCAGATCCTTTAAAGGCAATGAGGAACATTTCTTAAAATACACACACACAAACAAGAGAGTGGCTGTACATTCACTCAGCTGAAATATCAAAAAGCTTTCTGAAGAAAAAGTTCTTTGCTGACAGAAGGACAACCTGGAAGAGGGCTTGGAAACAATTTCCAGAGATGGAGAAAGCTTTGCCATCCCCCCCCCCCTTCTCTTTTCCCAGTGGGTATTGTCAACACAGACAAGCAAACAGGTAGGTTACTCACTACAATAAACAAACAGTAGCTCATATTCCACTGTTCTGTTGCTTGTAACTTTTTATTACCTTTCATTATTTCATCTTGTCTGGGTAAAAACTTACTATTGATAAGGGAATGGACAAATTGTGGGAAAACCCTGTGAAAATGGCTCTAAAATGTTTAAAATGTCCTTTAAAAGTAACTTTAAAATGTCCTTTAAAGGTAACTTTAAATAGTAATGAAAAACATTACACACATTGATTTATTTTGAAATAGCATGCCTTTGTACCTTGTTGGCCAAAGGAATAAGTCATTACAGGTAACTATGTTGCTTGTGAATCATGACTTCCATTCTCTTTCTCTCGCTCTTCTTTTTCTTTGTCAGAGTATTGCAAGAACAGTATTACCATGCCTGAAGTCAAAATATTTGAGTAAGTAGCTCCAGCAGTGGTACCGTACTCCACAATGTATCTTTGTTAGCTTTCTTGCAAACTACTTTTTCAGAGTTCCTTTGAGATCATCTGTACCATTTAATCTCAAACATGTCAGAAGCCCCTGCTTTTCAACTACCATATTTCGCTTGTAATGATGTGCCATGAAACCATAATGCATTACTTGGGGGCAGGGGTTGGTAGGTGGATTTCATTGTGTAGCAGCTCATTTCTGCCACCAGAACCTTTCTCTAGCTCACTGCTTGCCTACTCTGTGTCAGAAAAGAATTTTTTAAAAATAAGCACTTGCACTTTGAACCATAAAACAAAAATACAAAGCTGGAATCAGAAGGAGGAGGTAAATTACTTTTAGTGTTCAGCAAAGAAACTTTCACTTGGTTATTTCCCGTTGTTTTGAAACTCTGAAAAATCAATATTGAAACATATCACAGTCTGAAGGCAGGTCATCTGTGCACTAGGTGTTTTTAACAGTCAGCTTTGAAGGGGGTGCTTATGCCTCCAACATGAATCTACAGTTCTTTGCACTAAGTGTCCTGTTGAAGCTACATTTTTGCTCTGGCTATCCATTTCAATGGTTATTACCTTTTACTGTTTCACTCTCCTATCTTCTATTATAGATTCACTGATAGATCAATATGACAGAGGGAAGATAAAAGGCAGTTAGCTGTACATGTCTATTATAAGCCCAAAAACTCAGAAATGATTTCTCAAGCCAGAAAGGATGTACCTGACAGAAACGATATACTGAAATGGTACATGCTACTGATCTGTTATATATCACCACACTTGCCTTCATAGTTGTCTTCTTCTTATTCTTTTTAAAACCAAAGTTTGTCTTGAACCAATCACCTGTCTGAACATTATTTTTAATTTTGGGATTCTTTTGGCTGCTCTGCAAATTTGGAGCAAATGTTTTCCCCAAGGGAAAAGAAACTTGAAAATATAATATCCTCTTCTGAAAGAAGACAGCAGAAGATATTTGCTTTTAGGCAGAAGCAGTAAAAGAGAATTCTGACATGCAACATTTCCCAACCAGAGGCAAGTGCAGCATGCTATAAAAGGGAAATGGTGATTTGAGAGCTTATAATGAAAATTTTTGCAAGCAGGTATGGTGGTAAGAGCAGCAACAGTCAGCTCACAGGGTCCAGGTTAGTTGCAACACTACCTTTTCTATACCTGCTTCATGCCCAGAGTTAGAATAGCCCCATCATATTGGTAGTTGTACCTCATCATTCATCCAAAGCTGAAACTAAACCAATTTTTAAATTATTGTATCAAGTTAATATAAATACTCAAACAAAAATTTCTGACTGTGTGAAGTTTTGATCTGGTAGCATCCCAGAACCATGCCCTGGCACAACCTGAGTCAATTTATATACATACTTATGATGAAATCTATTATGTCTGTTTTCAAATTACAGCAAAATCCTGTGGCACTTTTGGTAGAGATGCTTATATTTTAAAAGACTGCCAAAAGTGATATAACAGGATCATCTCTGACTGCCCATATTTTTTTATGGTTTCCAATAAAATGGGGCTTTGCAGGTTTCCAAAGCCCTGCAAATAAAGCAAGCAATGAGAGCTCTAACTGGAGCTTGAAAAGCCACCCTTTTTAAGTCTATAATTTCCAGAATACCCAGTTAGAATTGCTTGTCAATATTCTGATTGGAGTTTTTGAGAGTTATAGTCCAAACAGTAACTTTTCCAAGCCCTGGACATAGTAATCCACATCCAAGACTGTGAAAAACATTTTTCTGTACATAACCATGGTAGCTCTGCTTGAATGCTTTCCTTTTTTTTGAGAGAGAGAAAGAGAGTCTGTACTCAGTAGACTTGTCCATCCATGTTTTCAATTAGCAAGCCAATTGCACAATGTTAGTGCCACATTTCACTGTAACTACCAAGAGAACATCCCAATGTAATTCTGGGATTTGCAGTTCAAGGAGGGACATTTAGAATTTTTAGCCAGAGAGCTCTAGTCTCCCACTAATCTATAAGCTTTAGATTTCCATAGTAGGCAGCCATAGTAATGGAAGTAGAATATAGTCCTATAATTGTGTAGTGTGAAAGGGCCTCAGGGAAAAAAAGTAGACTGTCCTCAAAGCACAACACTGTTGGGTTACCTAGATAAGACTATTGCATTTGTATGTATTTGTGCAGGCACAAATGTGCTAGTTCTGGGCTACAGCGGATATTACCTTTTTCAGTTCATCTGTAAACAGGAGTTGACTGTAGGTGAAAAAAGGTAACTATGGTAACTATTATGTACATGAAAAGTCCTGCAGTAGTCAGAAATAACAATAATAAATAACGTGTTTTAAGTACCATTTATTTCAGTTGGAGAGATTTAAGCATATGCTTAACTTTTCCATTAAACCTTGATGGGACTTGTTATTGTGTTCCAAAACGCTAAGAAAATTAATTTAAGGATGATGAAAAAAAAAAAAAAAGTTCTACAGCCAGTGGAAATTGTCTTTGGAGGGTAGGTGGGGGCAGCCAGCCTAGACAATGTGGGATGGGATATGGGAGGTTACAGGGGAAACATTCCTTCTGCAAACTCTTAAGCTAACTTATCTTAGGCTCTGAGCCAACATCTTGTCTTCCTGTTACTTTTCATTTGGGTCCAGGTGTAGGTGAATGAGTTTTGGCACCTATCTGATTTGTACTCCATAGTTCTGCTGTGATCTGGTCTAAGGGACAAAGTGGATCAAAATGAATCAAATCAAAATAAATTAAAAAATGTAGTGAAGTATCACTGGGATGGGGGAATAGTGGGATGGAGTCAAGAAGGAGAAGTTCTGGAAAAGTAATCAGTCATTGAGAGCATGATTTGCCAAGAATCTCTTGACACATGATTCTCACATTGGGAAAATAAACCATGGCACCATTCCAGGTCAGAATATGCTATTTGGCAAGCCTACTGAGAAAACTGTCCACCAAACAAAAATTTAAGAGGGAAATATTCTCTTGAGTGGTGATCTGCTTAGCTTTCATGTAAACGTCAACCAATACATTGTACATTATACAAAAGGTAGTCTCTGATGACTCTTCTGAGATTTTGCTCATTGTTGCCAGTACGTACATGACATGTGCCAATTGTAATTTTACACATAAAGAGCTTTGTACATTGCTTTTTTTGTGATAGGTGTGTGTTGCTTCAAGAGGACTGTTTATGAAAGACTGAAAATACTCTGTTGTCTCTCCCATTGAGCTGTTACAGCCCACAGAAGCATCATTCTCTAATTCTAAACTGAAAGATCAATCCTAAACCCATCTACAGCAGGTGCAAATTCAACCACTGTGAGTTGATAATATTTGTTTCTCTCCTCATATGAGCCAGTAAACTGCAATATAACTAAACTGTGTTATGATGTGTATATATTGCCTTTATTTAATATTTTAGACTGTAAACAAAAACAGAATAAAATATAAAATTAATAAAACACATACCCTTCACCCCCACTCCCAGATGTCCAACAACAGAAGAAAGGCTCCTTTGAGCCACCAGATAGTTTTACTGCAACTCTTATATCTCTTACTATTCAGCATGGTGCCTGGAGATTCCAGATATTTAGAAGTCCCAAAGAGCAGGAAGGCTGATAGCTCTAAATACAGTACTTTCAAAATCAGAGCCACTACAACACTACTTTTTAAAATTAATTTGGTACTTATGAGTCTATAAATATTTATTAATTGCTTATTACAATTATTTATTACTTATTGTAATTGCTTATTACAACTATGTTTTGTGTATGTTTTACTACTTTTTATTTCTGAATAGTTCTGCTTTATTAACACTGCCACCCATCACCTCAAATAGCCTCCCCAATGAAATTTTAAAGTCATGAATAAATGTTAGTCACAGCAAAAACAATGATGTTGTTACCAGTCATTAGATTAAATGATAAAAGTAGTGTCATTATTCCTTTTTTGTGGAAAAAAGTATCACATTGGCCAGGATGATACTGGTGATATATGCCAACATTACCCTTTGGGGTGTAACTCTTCATTAACTTTCCTCTCAAAGGAAACAATGAGTAATTTTAGCAATTTCTTCCCAATGTGAGAAAATCTTCAAAAACCACCCAGTTTTCAAAGGATATTTGCAGTTTGGAACTTATTATGTGCAAATTCACAGATGTTTTTTGTGCAGAAAATGATATTTCCTTTCACATGAAACAGTATTTTTCTGTATGGAAAATAATACTTCAATATAGAAATATTAATTCTTATGAAGAAAATGTATCTGTATCAAAAGTGCTATTTTCTATACAAATCATCCATGTACAATTTTTATGTAATAGTTCCCAATTACAGCATTTTCTGTGTGGGAATTTATATTTCTGCAGTGCAATATTATTTTCTACACGTAAAATGCCATTTCCTATGCAGTAAATGCTGTTTTCTGCACAAAACAACCACATATGAATTTTACATAGAATAAGTCCTGAACTGCAAAGATTCTCATCAGTACAGGATTCTTTTCAGCTGAACTTCTCAAACCTTGAAAAACATGTGTTTCAATCATTTTAAAAAAAATATTTCAGAATATTTTTTTCCATTCCTAAAACCTAGGGTAGGCTGGCATATAGGCTTTCAATAATGTGACACAAGGACAGGTCCTGTGCCTCCTCACACAAGGAATGCAATAGCAGCTAGGGCAACCAGGCATGTCTGTCTTCTCCCAGCAACTGACATAGGGTTGCATATACCTTCATTCCCTCTGATAAAAAAGGAACAAACGTGCAATTAATGTGCTTTGGCTATGCAATAGCCTCTGTATCATGCCAGGATTCAGCCCCACATTTGGTCAATGGTCAGGAGAATTGAACCACATCTGGAAGTCCTCTGGCTGCTCGTGTACAATGCGAAGGAATTGGAAACAACGGAGACTTCCACCTCCTCTCTAAATGCCTATATGTCCAGGATAGCCAAGTTGGCCAGGCAGCAAAATGTGACAAAATCCAGAAATCACATTATGGTGATACTTTGATTAGGCCAACACAAAGGTACCAATATATATATATATATATATATATACACATTTGTATATACACAAGCATTCAGATCTCACAGGCTTTGGTGTGAAAAGTCATTTTTAGGGGAAGGTGTGTGATAATGATGGGTTACAGAGCTACATCTTCCTTGAGATGTTGATGCTGAGTTTAAGATGGTGGTGGAGGTAAGTTAATGGTGTTATACATGCTCTCAATGGCTAGTGATGGCCTGTGTTCCACCAGCATGCTTCCTGGATCTGAGCAATTACAACTAACCTTGTTCCTTGCAAAGTGTTGCTTTGGCAAAAAATCCTTCCACCCTAACAAAAATCCACCTTCAGTTTGTCTAGCTACAACAGAAGATTTTGTTTCAAATGAAGAGAAAGTGATAGGAGGAGTGCTTATGAATGATGCAAAGAGACACTGGAAGATGCCATAGGTCAAAATCCTGAATGATATCCTCATGAGATCCTAGATAGACACTAGATCAAAGCGTTGCAAGTTGTCCATGGCTATTCTGGGAAGTTGTTAGACTTTGAGCTCTATTGCATTATTTAAGTATTTATAAGTGTCAACATGTGTGTTTATAAGTAAAGTTAAACAGATTATTTGCAGACACTGGAGCTTCAGAAATTGCTTCTGTAATCTATTTCTATGGAATCGGCAAAGGAGGAAGCAGACATATTATGGGTCAATACCAATGAAAGGTCCTCTGAGCAGACATAAGATTCACAGTCCATTAAGTTTCAGGTCTGGCCCAGTATGGATTCCTCTGATGTATGACTATTTCAACCTATTTTTGTTGACTCAGTTCCTATGTCAGCACACGGAACTAAACATTTGGCTTCAGCCCAGCAGAAAGCTGTCTGTGGAGGATATGCTTTCCGCTTCTAGCACCATGACAGTAATGAGGAGCGTACATTAGCTTGATTTGCATAACATGCACTTCCAAGTTAGACTGTATGTCAGTAGGAGACAACTTATTGTGATGATGCCCACAGCATAATATCTGTTTTGTGCTATCAGCATTTATTTATGTAAATTCCATCATTACAAGGGGCCATTTTCCAACCTTCTACCATGAAATCACTTTCCCTGCCAATAAGCACGAAGGAAACAACATGAGAATGGCTAGTTCTTGAAGGTGGGGTGTGTAGGGTTTAGATTTTCTACAAGACTGACAGCTATGAAGACAAAACTAAATTTTAATAGCCCACATGTGATAAGTTTAAACAAATACTATCAAATAAGCATTCCACAACATACACTTCATCAATTCCACTGACTCTCTGATTGTAAGAATTGCTTCTAAAATAATGCAAGTATTAAATAAATGGCAGCAAAAAACTCCTTCTTTAAGTGTGGTTCCCTGTATAGTGAAAATACTACCTTCTCATACAAAAGGGAGAGGTAATACTGGGCTGAAAGTAATCCTAGGTACGCAAAAGGTTTTTTCCCTTTAAAAAAAAAGAAGGAAAAATATGAACAATAGGATTTAAAAGCCTAATGAGCAAACTTAGAGACCACCAAATGCTGATTTGGCTAGTGAATGATCCCAACAGCTGGGCAAGATGGAATGGTATCTATTGGAATATGGTATGGCAGTCTATCTGGCTGGCACAGTGCATGAGAACACTCCACATTTTATTACAAGTACTTTGTGTCTATTGAGAAAGTCAGAGAGATACTTCTCATCCCCAGATGATCATTCAAATGTTTTCTATAATAAGAATCAGAACCTTGTCACTTATTAATATTAGAGATTTAAAAAGCCAATAAGAAACATTTTAAAAGGGTTGATCTAAAAATTCTCTTTGTGTGGTTTTTAAAAAATACATTATTTTGCATTTCAAAGGTTCTCATCCTCTTGAGGAAGCGACCAGCAGTTCTTTTCCATTCCAGTGACATTCTTAAGTTGGAGGTCTGTTGTCTTTAGGCAGGGGAGCAAAAATTAAAGTTTCTTGTTCCCATGACAACTTTATTACCTAGCCATTACACTGAAACCTTTTGGAATTGCCTGAATGGAGCTGAAAGGTTTATTCAGCTTGTGACAGAGGCAAACACTTTCCTTTTAGTCAGGAGGCAAATTGTACAACCCTCCAAGTGTTGCTGGAGTGCAGGTCCCAGAAGCCCTAACTAACACAAGGACTGACTGATGAAGAATTGATAGTAGTTGCACTTCAACAACATCTAGAGTGTGTCAAGATTTCCAAATTTGGCTCTAAATTCTGAGGAATTCTAAAAAGTTGATACTTAAGATTATAAGCATTATCATAAATTGTCCTGGCTTTGTGCCAAGGCCTGTGTGCTTTCTCAAAATTGAAAGCGCAAAGATGTAGGTTTTGATAAAAAACAGACTTGCTGGAAGAGATGGCCTATCCCTCCCTATCCAAGCTTCCACAGTTCACTTCTTCTCTCCTCAACTTTAATAGGACTCTGAAATAAATGGATCACAGGCACAACATGAACAGGCCCAGATGTCTCCCCATTTCAACTTCATCTTGGGGAAATATTAAGGTCCAATGCATCTGTGTAGCTACAGTCAAAGGTACAGGTGCTGTGGCTGAAACCTCCTCCTCCAAAATAATAATTTTTCAGGCCTGGCCTCAAGTTGAAGAACCCTCCCTCCATGACAACACCATCTGGCCTAAAAGGGAGTGAAAGAGCAAGCCAAACTCCATTGGGCCTGTCATAGATAAAGAAGCAGAGTCCTCCCTCCAGTCCATCTACCTTGGTCCAGGTGTCAGAGGGAGGGAAGAACTGCTGGATCTAATCCCCTTCCCCACCACCTTCCCTTCTCCTTTTGTGTCGTGTCTTTTTAGATTGTAAGCCTGAGGGCAGGGAATTGTCTAAATAAAAATAATAATTGTATGCCACTCTGATAGCCTTTAGGGCTGAAGATCAATAATATGTGGCTATTAAGAGCAGGGAAGTCTTGTTTTCTGGACAGTAGCTCCCAGAATCCCTGACTCCACTTGATCATTGTCTATGAGGACAGTGTGACTGTAGGAACTCTAGTGTGAAAAGGAAATTTCCTAAGATATAGAGCTCTATGAATTTTCCTGGATCTATGAGGTTTAGTCCAATTTATCCGGAAAGGGATTGGGAATAGGGGAAGACTATGGAGAGTCTGTATTTTTTTTTTTTTTAATGAAGTAGCAGTTGTCAGCAGCAGAGGCAACAGCAGCATCAGCATCAACATCATTTATTTATACAGCACCAACAATGTACATGACATTTTACAGAGCTAAAAAAGAGAAAGACAGTCCTGCCAAAGACATAATCTAAATATTTTTGAAAGGGACATGGGAAGTAAAGAGACATAGAAATACAAAACCAGTACTATGTAATTGTAAAATAAGACATACAATTCTTTTAAAATTACTGTTGTTGTTGTGTGTCTTCAAGTCATTTCCAACTAAAATACAATAAAATGCAAACAAATATATATAATCAAAATATACAAGCTTATGAAGCTACATTACATTCTTTAGTGTATCCATGTTTTGAGGAAAGGATTTTAAAGAGGGTACTCATTGTTTTGAACTGCACTGATTTAACTGCTTGTTATCCCTTTTAAGTATATGCTTTAAATTGTTTTCATATTTTAATTCTTTTTTAATGTTGGGGTTTTTTTTTTTGGTATATTTCCCACTATATTGTATTCACTATAAATTTATAAACTGCTTCTATTCCCAATCTGGGAGAAAGGTGGGATATAAATAAAGGCTTACATTCTCTTTTGCATTTATAGATTTGTGGATCAGATTTCACAATCCATTACTTCTTCATATTAGTAAGACTACATAGACTAGGGTTTGAATTTCTGCTCACCCATGAAATCTTACTGTGTGATCTTGGGAAAATCATGCTTTCTCCACCTCAGAAGAAGGCAATGAGGTCCATCATTGCTTCCTATTAGTAAGACTATGTAGCCCAGAGTTTGAATCCCTGCTTGGCCATGAAAGCTCATTGGGTGACCTTGGGCAAATTACACTTTCTCAGCCTCAGAAGAAGGCAAAGGCAACACCACTCTGAACTAGTCTTGAGACAGGATCTTGCAACTTGCAGCTTTCCTGACCTCTTCATCCCTCTGGAATATTCCCATCAATGTAGCTTACTTCAGACACCCTCTCAGCCTCAGAGAATGGCAATGGCAAAATCTCTTTGACTGGTTCTCTCTTTTTCTCCAGTTTCAGTGGCTTCCTTGGATGGGGATTCTGGGCGATGTAATCCAACCAAAAAAAGGAAAGGAAAAGGAAGAGATGTAACTTTCCTAAATTGTACCTATTTTCTCCAAATGAAACCCCTCTCCACACACAAAGTTTTATAGAAAGAAGTCCATGCAAGTGGCGCCTTGTATTCTGGCATTCTCATATCTGGGCCTAGGCCATTGCAGTATACTATAATTCCCAGGATCACCCAACATTGAACTATGGCAGTCAAACTCATTTATTTTGTATGGATGCAATCTTTATTTTTCTGACCTTCATTGGAGTTCACCTGCATTTTCTTCCTGTTGCAAGAGTTTGTATTTTCTTCCTACACAGAAATTCCAGCAGATTTTAAAATGTGTTTTTCCTTATTTGCACATATATTTGTCTAGTTTGCCTAATTTATGTAAACTTTCCTCATTGATTAATGTTTTTCCCCTGTTGGTTTCCCTCACATTTTAGCTTTTAGCCTTGCAAACAAAGTGCTATAGGTCTTTCAGAAATGCCACCAGAAACAAAGTGTTATTAGACTTGGAATGAAATTGTGTCTCCCACACAGCTTGCCATTTGACAAAACACTCACAAATAAATAAATCAGTAAACATTACATATGCCAAACCCCGTTATGCTTTTGTGCTGGAATTTGGGGACAAGTGTTAGCTCCTACTATTCATGTTTTAGAAACCATATTATAAGTAAGGTTGGAAAGAAATTTAATTGGATGTGACGGCATTGAAAAAAATAGGATTTTTCACACCTCCCAAGAAACATTTGTTGTGAGAAAATGCCCACCTCACCATGAGCACTCCAATATTTGCGGGACTTACAGGGTGTTTCTGAGAAATATGGTATATGTAAAGGGCCATATCTATGAACATTTTTATCCACAGATTTGAGCATCCACAGATTGAAAATATTCCAATAATAATAATAATAATAATGAATTCCAATATAAATTTTGCTGTTTTTATATATGGGACACCATTTTACTGTGCCGTTGTCTTTAACAGGATTTGAGTATCCACAGATTTTGGTATCCACAGGGGTGATGGAACCAAACTCCAGTGGATACCAAGAGCCCACTGTAGTAAGTAACATCTCCTCCTCCAACCTCTCAAGACCCCCTTAACAACTAGCAGCTGACTGAGCAAAAGAGATCTGTTCAGCTGCTTATCAGAGCACAAGGAGGATGGACATTATCACACGAGAGGATTTTCCCTCAATTTCGAAAGAAATGAAAGTGGGGCCAGTTCGGAATTGAGTGAATTTGCTAGTTCAGCAAATTTATGTGATTAAGTATTGACACCGCATCACATTTAGAACTGCCTGAAATTGCCTCCCAGTGCCCAAAATTGTGTGTGATAGTTTCTCATGCAATAACGTGAAACCCCATGATTGCGTTCGGAAGGACTTCCCATTGTCCAAAAATGTGTGTGATCAGCTTTTATGCAATAATGCGAAACCCCACAGTTGTGTTCAGATTGTCATTGGATTATACTTCCAATTCCCGTTGTGCGATAAACTCCGATGTTTCTGCCCCACCTCCTACCAGTGAGTGATGCTGTGATGAGGACTTCTGACATTGCAGTTTCCCTCATTGATGGGACAGTGTTGGAAATGTCATCCTTCTTGTGACCCAGAATTAGGAGCTGAACAGACTTCCTTTGCTCAGTGTGGCTGACTGTTAAGATAGACCTATCTATAGACTGAGGGCATTTATGACTGTAACAATAGGTCCACAACCATGACTATACAGTGTTACTCTAGTCTAGGTTATGAATCCATAACTACAACACATAATGCCTCCCTTTTTATATTTTCTTTAGTGGCATACATCAGCTAGGGGTATATCATGTAAAATCAAACTACCATGCTTTTAATGTAGGTCACAACATGTTACAACCCTTGCATCAGTGAAAGAAATGAGAACAAGCTAGCTCATTGGTCTGACAATGAGCAGTGTCCCCAGTGACTGTTTACATCTTTTTCTGAGCAACACACCAAGCTATGCCTTGCAGGTACACCTACAGTGTACCTCTATAAGGGAAATAAAGGAAAAGGAAATTAGAGTGAGAAATTGCTGGCTTTCATTCCATTAGGAATTTCCAGTCTGTCACAGGAGGTTTGAATGGGAACAAAACTTTCTTATCACCAATTACATGTAACACAATTACTTGTGCTAATTTGCTTGCTTAGTGGCAGGATGTTTCTGTTATCAGCAACAATTTGGGCAATGACCTATGTTAATAATGTAATTGTCACTGAGAGTACATTCTGGATTAAATTTCTCTTTAACTTCACTGTCTACAATTCCTTCCCAGTCATGGGTTCTGTTCTATATGTGAGATTCTGGATGATCATGAACCTGATCATAATCTGGATAATCATGCAAGTCTATGAAAGCTCAGGTTACCAACTTCTTCCTTTCTGTCAGGAGTTTACTGCATTGCTAAATAACCTGGTTTATCTTCCCTGGTTTGAATCTTAATTCAGGATGCAGCTGGGTATTATCATACTCAAAATGACACCGAGTGCAGCCTGGCTAACTTCCAGCAAGAAGGCACACTCAGCCATCTGATTTGCAAAGCCAGAAGCTTCCCAGTTTTGAAAAGAGGCTGCCTGAGTGTGGCTTCTAGCCAGACATTAGCCAGGATGCACTCAGCCGGCAGCATCAGTGGCATTTTCAGTATGATAATACCCGACTGCATCCCAAATTAAGATTCAAACTGGGAAAGGTAAGTCGGGTTATTTAGTGATGCAGTAAACTCCTAAGGTCCCTTTGCATACAGATTTTCCAGACCAGTGGTGCCCAAACTGTGCCCTTTGAGAGATTTCGGACTTCAGCTTCCAGAAGCCTCAGCCATGTTGGCCGTTAGTCAGGGAGTCTGGGAGCTGAAGTCCAAAATCCCCTAAAGGGCACCGTTTGGGGACCACTGTTGTAGACTAACATGGCTATGCCTTTGAGTTCAGCCTTTGGAAATTATTACAGTAAAACAGATTCCCCAAGATCTTCTTTTAGTCAGGAATCCATTCTGTTCCATATAAAAAGAAATGAGCAAAGGGATGTCTGAGCAGAGAGGTTTAGTTTGAATCTGATTGTTTCTTTAAATATGCATGATTCAAGTATAACTATGACCACACCTGCTTTAATGCCATTAATGGGAGCAATCATTTGTACAGTTGAACTGAAACAAATAATTTTCTGCAATGAGGGTACCAATTGAGTGCAAGCACAATACTCAGAGATTATGAGGAGTTTGTTTCAGCCTGTAGTTTTATAGAAGCATGAACAAGCACTTTGAAACTGTCATTTTCAATATGCCACATTACCTCACTACACTCCTACAGTGCTGCTTTTACACTTTTACTGCTCTGATTGCCTCCTGTTGCATTCTGAGGCTTGTAGTTCAGTGAGGCCTAAGAGGTCTCTGGTTGAGAATTGTAAAAGCTCCTCCTTTAACTTCAAATCCCAGAATGCAACAGGAGACAGTTAGAACAATTATAGCACTATAAGAGCTGTAGTGCGGTAATCTAGATGGTCAGTTGTCTGTGCATATTGCCATGAGGAAAAAAATGACTAGATGATGCACATTTCATGTGTAGCCAGTTATAGGTCCACATTATTCTGATACTTTTCTTAATTTAAAAAAGGCATGAAAATTCACACATGCACTATTCAAACATAGCCTCCAACATCTTAGTCCAATATACACTTACACTACCTTCCCTAATATAGTCATTTGTTCATGCACTTTGTGAGACAAGCACTACACTGCAAATTTAAAGAAATACATAATCCAACTAACTGTACTCCTAAGTGTCTGAGCAGTGCAACATTAAGTCAGCTTGCTTCAAAATGCAGTCCAAAACACACTTTCTATTTGTTTTTGTTTTTTTGTTTTTAGATTTGAAACAAGGAGGCCTAAGACCAGCATTGGAAGAAGGTCACTTTTCAGACTACAGCTCTTAGAATCTCCCAGCCAGCATTCTGGGAACCGTAATCCAGAAAAGTTACTCTTCCAAGCCATTCCTAACACAGAAACTGTAATGCACATTGGCCCCAAAGTTATTACTTGGTCCACTTCCCTTTGATCTAAAATGATAGAGCAGGAGCATCTTTCAGTGATTGCACTGTATTTATTTCTTCATTAAGCCAGGACAGAGATAATTAACCTGAGATCTCATCCTTGTGTGACTTCTGCCAGGACAGAGATAATTAACCTGAGATCTCATCCTTGTGTGACTTCTGAACTATTTATTTATAAACAGCTTGAGCACTAACGTGATGCTAGCAAGCGTACATTGTATCCCTGGCAGTAGGAAATAGCAAGAACA
Source organism: Urosaurus nigricauda (assembly GCA_034509955.1). Classification (NCBI taxonomy): domain Eukaryota; kingdom Metazoa; phylum Chordata; class Lepidosauria; order Squamata; family Phrynosomatidae; genus Urosaurus; species Urosaurus nigricauda. The sequence goes on along the minus strand of JAOEGL010000004.1, from coordinate 95,856,921 downwards.
GGCATTAAAAATTAGACAGCATTCAGGATCCACGTGGTTATTCCAACACTTCTGATTAGGAGATGATCTTCATCAAACCTGGTGGCCCAAAACAAATTTCAGGGACAGGAAGATATGTGCTTCCATCATTGATCACAAACTGACATATTTTTGTGTATATGCCTAAGAAAAATAAAATATAATCTACAGTATATGGAAAACTTAATATATTTTAATCCATTCTTTTTCATTTAAAATGTACATTAAAATCTACCCCTTCATTTCAGATTAAATCCCTTTGGTGTTGGGTCCTTGACCACTTTCACCATCTGTAAAGCTACTTACCCCTGTGATAAATACATTAAAATGTCTAGGAAGTCTAAAAGACTCAAATTTTTTAAGGCAGACATGCAGCCTTTTTATTTGCAGCAGAAATCCTGTAAGCCAATGTAGAAACACAGCCGATTTCTATGGATGCTGTTGGTCCTGATGTTTCCTCTGTCATTGCTAATATCTGTGACAGTACTGTACTGCCTCTGGATGTTGCTATCATGTTGTCTTTGACTTATGGCGATCCTTTGAATGAGAGACTTCCAGCCAGGAGATCCTGATATTGAGAGCCCTGCTTAGGTCTTGCAGACTCAGGACAGCCACTATTTCTTTGATTAAATGAATCCACCTGTAAATGCCTTTACACTATGGCTGCATCCGCATTGCAGAAGTAATCCAGTTTGACACCACTTCAACTGCCAATGGCTCAATGTTTTCTTTTATAGTACTATAATACTATACTAGCATTTTGTAGTACTATAATATTATACTATAGTACAATAAGTCAATGTTTGTGGTTTCTCATGTCGATTAAAAATGGAAATTATTTTATAGTCAATTGAAAACATACTGAAATGAATTTAATTTATTCCGTAATTATTATAGAATTAAAGTTAAAAAGAAGAATTTTTTAATTAATTTCAGCTATTTTTAAGTATGTTTTTTATAAGAAAATCCTAAAACAAATCAAGACGTGCACCTCATGAGCTCTTGGTAGATGTGAAAAATGGCTAATGACCTATGGCCCCATTGCAGCTTCCCATGTCTGATCTAAAGTAAACTGGTGAGAATTGAGGTGAAGTGGTCAGAGCAATATGAATTGTAATATCTAGCTAAGTTCCTATCTACAAATTGGTTGGAGTGCAGAGCTGGTCATTTTACATAGCATTTCACAAAAGTTTGAATTTCTCAGACATCCCTATTTGAAGACTGGGAAAGATAAAAGGAAAAGCACACATTTGGGGCAGTTAAGAAAGAAATATTGGTAAAGCTAACAGTAGCACCCAGAAGACCAAACAGCTCCATCTGTAAGAAATGAAAGACAGATTTTTGATGAGTACTTTGAAAATAAGTTTCAAACAAATGCATCCCCACTCCCCCCAAATCCTTTTAAACATCACTTTTATGTTACAAAAATATTTTAAGCAACAACACAAGGTTTTCTTTTTTTAATCAAGCAGATTTATCAGATGTAAAAAATAAATAAATCAAAAAACAACATTCCTTATGGACACTTTGATTTCTTGAGGACTTCATTGATGAGCAACCCCAGGCAGGGCACTGCTAGCTAATGAATAAATGCGGTGTTTTCTTTCTTCCAGTCCACACTCCCCCACAGTGGCTATTAAAAAGTCAGAGTAGATGGCATGTGTTTATAAAAGATGACAAGTTCTTTTGAAATATATTGCATCTGTTGCAAGGACCTTGTTATCCTGTTTATCCTTCCCCAACATTATAAAATGTCAGCATGAGAATGGGAAAGCGAACAACAATCCTTCCATTCTTATCTTTGAGGAAAGAAACAAAAGTGCAAAGATGGAGACAGACAGACAGACAATAGACAGAGAGACAAACAAATCCCCAAGAACTCTTACTTCTCTACAAGGCCTACGGGCATACTGTGGAGTTCCCAATCAGCACTGATTTCCAGATATTTTTTTCTAATTCAGCAGCCTGTAACACACTATATGCATGTATCAGGGAGAGGAAAAATGTAACTCTGCCAGTGTCTGTTGGACTGCAACTTCCATTATTCTTTACCGTTGGTTACATTGGTTAGTGGTGCTTCCGTACATTGTTCTCCACCCACACCAGATGCACTTAATCAGCAATGGTTTTCATCCGGCACAGAAGCTATGCTTCCTTGTGGCTCAGAGGGTGAGGACGTTTCCTCACTGAATGAAATCTGGTTCCTGGGAATCAATTCTACGATTTATGACCCTAGATTACTGCTTGACCTTGCTTTCTATGAACTGTGCATAGGATTTACAGCCTTTGACCTTTAGACTGATTGACACTGGATTCTATTTTATTATTTATTTATCTATTTATGGAAATTATACCTCACTCTTCAGCCCTAAAGGCTATCAGAGTGGCTTACAATTATTATTTTTAATTGGACAGTTCCCTGCCTTCAGGCTTACAATCTAAAAAGACATGACAAAAAAGGAGAAGGGGCTGGTGGTGGGGAAGGGGGATGAGGTCTAGTGGGTCTTCTCTCTCTCTGAGGCCTGGACCAAGGCAGATGGACTGGAGGAAGGGCTCCTTGACTTCTGGATTCCTGGCACCCTTTCTGCTAGTTTAGCATGAGAACAGGACACACACACACCCCACCACCATGACAGCAGAGGTGGTGGATGGGGGGGGTGGGTGTACCATGCAGCCTGGGCTGACAGCAAATGTTAGTGCACTGGAGTGATACCACCTCGGTAATGCCATGGGCAATAGGTTAAACATTCTTCACCATACCTGAAGGCAGAAAGCTAACTTTTCGCATACACGGCATTTTTCATGGCATACATCTCTCCCTCAGTACCTTGCCACCACCTTCCAGTCATTACCACCACTGCCATCTAATGATAAAGCCAGCCTTGTGCTTAACAAAAGATATTTATATAATAATAATAATAATAATAATAATAATAATAATGTATACCCCACAGACTAAGATGTCATTACCAGTTGATAGAACAGTACAACTTGTATGTATGATAAACTGCAATATTCAGAACTGGAAACCTTGCTCAGCAATGGAACTGCAGCATTAGCCGAATATTCACTGTATGAAACATTGGTATATGGATTTCTGACTTGCCTAATAAATCAAAAGTCAAAATGAAGAAAGCTACATTGCCCCATTCCCTGGATTCTGAGCCCCCCTGTCCATTCCTACCACAATGGAGATGACAGAAATGCACTGTCTATAAAACATGGTAAACTTCATGGGTGAAAACCTATTGGCCAAGAGAAATTAAACTCATCAATGGAATGTAGGTCGCCACTGCCATACTGATATCACTGTGTAGACATGGCATCTGCTCCCTCTTCTCTCCTGCTTCTAGAGGTGTGCAATAAGATCACCAAGGAGAAGTTTCCAGGTATGGTGCCTTTCTCCCAGCCTTTGATTGGCTATAAGTTTGCACCCAGGTGGGTTGTTGTTGCTCTTGCACATCAACAGAGAAGGAGCATCTTCTGTGCCCACAGTAAGACTGTTCCTCCCTCTCAGGGATTCAAGCACAGCTATAACATACCCAGGCAACCCCCCACACAAATGATCATTGGCCAGGGGGAAAAGACACCTACTAGCTGTTGTTGCACACCTGGAGCAAGGGATATTTCACAAGAAGGATATTAACTGCCTCTTCATTCATTGTCTTGGGAAGTACATAATCAACAGAATTCTAGATTGTGGTAAACTGTTTCTACTTTTCCGTGAATGAGAATGGGAAAATAGAGATTATAAGGATTAAGACTTCAGGTTTGATGCCATTTTTCTCTTTTCCTAACAATGCCAGTCAAATTTACTGGGACAGAGATTCTATCTGACATTCCATTATTTCATATTATATCCTTGTTTGGTTCTAAGGGCAGACCATGTGGGTATATAACCATTTTTACTCTTAATTGACATGATCCTTCATGCATGTTCCTCAGCAGTCACTGAGATCATGCTAGTGACTTTCTGGCTGTCCTTTTATCTAAATCAACAGTGTGTGAGAGCCCATGCTGGATTTTTTCATGCTTAATATTTTTTTTATTAAAACTGGATTTTTGAACCACAGTATAGCTATGATTCACATAAAGCCAAAGACTGTGGTGCTTTCATGTAGTCAGCACTGTGTAAATTTACAGCACTATATAAATAAAGGTTAATAATAATAATAGTTGAAAATTGTCCTTAATTATTAAAGTGTCTTTATTCTTATATAAATAAGAGCATTCTATATTTTAGAAGTGTGTGCGCACAAACTTATACATATGTTAGAGAGATATTTCTAAGACATGTAGACAACAACATACCAACATAACAACATAACTAGGTGCACTAATTATTATGCCATCTGAATTTCTAACCTCTTCCTACACTACTTCTCACAAATTACAACCAGCAGTTGCCTGTATTTAATACTTGCCTGATGTACTATCTTTTTAACTGCTGAAATCATGGTAATGCCTGCTAACTAAACGAAGGGTGTGTTTCAAATGAGAGCAGTATAAAAGACAAGACAAAAATGCTCCTGGTCATTAAAAAATGGGTAAAGGAACACAGAGTGCATCTATACCATAGAAATAATGCGATTTGACATCATTTTATCTGCCATGGCTCCATCCTACAGAATCCTGGGATTTGTAGTTTGGTGAGGCACTAGCACTATTTGGCAAGACCTTATAAATCTACAACTGCCAGGATGGATCTACAGTACTTAAAGTGGTGTTAAACTGCACAACTTCTACTGTGTAGATGCATCCAAGGTTTCAATCTGATGGGATTACACTTCCCTAAAGTCTCTGGTTCACAGTTTGGGAGCCTAGATGCCTGAATTTCTCACTGTCAAAGACAGTTCAATTGTGCCCATTTCTAGAGGAGTCTGATATGACCACAGTGACACATGCCATAGTCACATCCCATTAGGATTATTGTAACATGTTCTAGTTGAGGCTGTCTGAAAAGGGTTCAGAAACTTCAGCTGCTCTAAAGGGCCATGGTCAGACCATTACTACACATAACTCTCTTGTTACAAGAGCTTCGCTGGATACCAGTCTTTTTCAAGACACAATTCAAAGTTCTGGTTATGATGGCTTAATTCCAAAGTCTCCGATTGACAGTATTCTTTCATAAGAGGTTCTGAGATCTTTGTGGAAGTCCTTTTCTCAGTCCTGCCATCCTTACAGATGTGTTTGGGGGAACTCAAAAGACAGCCTTCTTGGTAGTTGCTCCATGCTGTATTTATTTTACTGATATATCTTTAAATTGGTCTTGTCAATAGTATCATAATATTTTGATTGTTTTAATTGTGTTGTAACATTATTTTCTTTTCTATATTTTTTAATTTTGTTGTGAGCCACCATGAGGTGGGATATAAAGCACGCAAACAAACGAACAAACAGGGAATGTTACAACATCTGAAAGAAATACTTTGTGGGTGCTCATTTATTAATGTTAACATTTCTGTAATAGAAAAAGAAAGTGTTAGTAATTTTCTGATTGATGATAGTGTTAGTAATAGGAGGTCAAATATATCAATAAGGTGGATAAAATATTAGAGATCTAGACAAGGGCAAATTGGGGCAAATGGGAACTTGGATATACTTGGATGGAATTAATCTCAGCTCCACAGGTTCCTGTTGTGCACTTTGTTGTCTCTCATTGAGAATGCTGGCATTTCTTTAGTGTCTGCAGTTCCTACTATGGTTTTAGTACAGTAGCAGGATGTGAGAAGAACTTCAACCTCATTGTAATCTTCTTGTCCCTCTATCAGCATTAAATCATCTGCTTTGGTCAGCAGAACAATTGCTCTTCCTTATCAGGCTTCAAATTCTTCTGGGGAAGTTATAATCATGTCTTTCCTTTGACTGACAAAGGACTTATATATCTCAAGGCTGGAAAGATCCATGGCCACATTAAATCTTCCCATTTCTTCTAGAAGATATTCTCAAATTTAGAAACTGATTTTTCAAGCAAATCCTTAACTAATGAAATGTTAAGTCAAAGGAAGAGGAGGAGGAGTGGTCAAGAAATGGAAGTAATCTCTGTTCAACTAGTGGTATGATAAATTCGTGCATATACTTGCATAAAATAAAAGGGTGTAAAATAAAAAAGTAGTGGCACATCTGAGGCAATTGCAATGGTAGCATATAGAATGAAAGAAGACTGCCTGGAATCATGTTGGTGTCATGTACATGTGTAAGTTCCTTTATACATGCTGTTGTACTTTTTTAGCCATTTTACAGTGAAGATATTCAGTTCATGGCTGCATAAATTCCACAAGTGTCACTATTTCATATGGCCCTAAATCCTGTTGTTGGTCCCAGCTACAGTAGAGCCATTGGATCAATTGCATTCAGCTGCGTGCTCACTCACTATTCAACAATTGATTCAGGATTCCAGCCACACAGTTGTGCATTCTTCGATGGAGCATAACTATTTGCCAGTGCTTTTAATCTATCACTCTATTTACTGGGATTGCAGAAACAGCTACAGCTTTTCCCCAGATGCACAATGGAATAATCAGCCAGCACACTGGTAGATACATAATGGTTGTACAATTTGTGCATTGGGCAAAATTGTGGTATAGCAAAATGTCAAAATACAATGTTGTTGTTGTTGTTGTTGTTGTTGTTGTTGTGTGCCTTCAAATAATTTCTGACTTACAGTGACTTACACCTATGATGGTGTTTTCTAGGCAATATTTATTTAAAGAGGATTTGCCTTTTCCTTCCCCTGAGGCTAAGAGGGTGAAACTTGCCCATGGTCACCCAGTGGGTTTCCATGGCCAGCAGGATTCAAATCTAGGGTACCTAATCCAGTTCTTAAACCTCTAAACCATGCTGGCTTTCTCTAAAAACACTACAGAACTACAATGTAGGATTTTGGACAACGTTTCCATGTATGAAAATTCATGTTGTTTCAGAAGGAGATAGAAATTTATTTTGATATATGAAGGAAAGGCACTTGAGACAATAGAAATATCTTTCTCCACATACATTATATTATCTACTTAATGACTTGATTTACTGTTCACTGACAGGAGTAGAGAGGATTACAGAAGTTGTCTTTGGAGCTTGTTGCAGCATGCAAACAATGCCATGTAAATGCTGTTGCTACTGAAATTGTGGCATTTTCATCTTTGCCATCATTTAAGGTTATATCAATCACTGAGCAAACAAAAACACTTAATTCACAGAACAACCAACAAATGAGACACCTTAGCTGTTGGTTTTGTATCCATAGGGAGTGGTGAGATCTGTCTGTGGCAGGCTGGCATATTTGTAAATGAACATCCTGTAGATCTCTGCTTCCTTTTAATCAAGAAATAGGAACAAAGGGGTGGTACACACAGGTGCTAGACTCGCTATGGTCCAGCATCCATATGCTTCAAGCCATAATATCGGTGCCATTATGTCACAAGGCTGCAGCCCCATCTACACGGGGTGCAGCCTCATGACATAAGGTCACCAGAGTGCCCACATGCCTCTGGGTGGAAGCAATATCATAAGGGCCGTGACTTAGCCCTATGGCACCACAAAAAGGAAGCCCCTTTAGGTGCCTCCTTTCTTGCTGTACATCATTGCCACCGTTTGGTTGCTGTAGCAACACTGTACAGCAAAGAGGAGTGGTGTTTCACGGCCCATTGTGTACTGGGCCTAAGATTACCATAATGTGAAGGGGCTAACATACTATCAAACCACATAAGATACTTGTGTACAACCAAATATTTCATGACAACCATGTACTCTCTCTCTCTCTGTCTGTCCCTCTCTCCCTATAAATAAATTGAAAGATTGCAGGAGTAAATGACAGACATACTCAAGTGTCACCTTCTGTAGTGCATCTCAGGATGTATTCACACTGCACAATTACAGCAATTACAGTTCCATAGTGATATCTCCTTCCTACAGAATCCTGGGATTTGTAGTTGGGGATTTAAAATTCTCTGCTACAGAGCTCTAGTCCACTCCCCTGCACTATAGCTCTCTAACAGAGAACTCTAAGCAACTCACCAAACTACCAAATCCAGGATTCCATGGGACAGACTCACAGCAGTCACAGTGCTGTTAGACTGCTATAACTGCTCAGTGTGAATAACTTTTACTGAGGTATTCACTGAGCCCTGTCTCAGACACTGCACTGTATTTCTGTCCTCTAAAAAGGATGATTTTGTTTAGAGCTCCTGACAGACTAGAAGAGTGGCCTTGTATCTCTTTTAAAGTCTTGCAAACATTGGAGAAGATTTAAGAATGGGACAGGAAAAATAACACCATTTCCAAGTTCCTGCCTTTTTGAAATTTCCCTCCACTGTACTATTTTATCATGAAAAGGTTCATGAGGGGATAGCAGTTCTGGACAATGGAAAATAGAAAATCCTTTTTGGATTAGTTGTTTTTAATGGTTTTTTTTTTTTTTTAAAGTAGCCCCTCCTCACATCTGGTTCTTTTATATCAATGTTTCTGTGAAATACCAGGGAGAGGAGGTTGAAGTGACTATGAAATTTGCTTTCAAGCACTGGAGTTTCTACTTTGTGTTTTGCAAAAAGGTACACAAGTAAATTTTTGTATTACATTTAGAATGCGTTTGAAAATTCAATTATCCTGAGCAGTGGCTTTCAAACTGCACTTCAAGGAAACTGATTCCTCAGAAGCATGTCAACCATTTCACATTGAAAAGATCAAGCACTGGAATGATGTGGCCCAATAGCCCTGTCCCAGCCACAGCATCTAGGTTTTCTTGAAATAGTCTCATATTAGAGTTTACATTCGATATTAGAGTGATGTTGGGCGTATAACCAGTTCGTGCACAGAAGCAATGTTTCCCAATGGTCCTACTGAACTCTTAAGATCATGAATGATGTGGTATTTTAGGATGTGTCCCAGAATCGTGAGTCCTGAACCAGAATTCTGCAGACAACCCCATGTGTAAATGATCCTATGGAAAAAGAGTATGAAAATTACTGATATAAAGCATACAGTGGTCCCCCGGTTTACGAATCCCCCGGGGTACGAAAACCCCGGGGTACGAAACCGGCGGGACCGCTAAAGTATCCCCCGGGATACGAAAGATCCCCCGGGATATGAAAAAAAAACCTGCGTGGCCCCTTTAAATCGGCCGTGCGGTCCGTTTAAAATTGCAGTCCCCCGGGAAACGAATGCTTCCGGGTTACGAAAGGTAATCCGGAACGGATTACCTTCGTAACCCGGGGGACCACTGTATAGTGATGTTAGCCAAGTAGTATGTACAGTTGTAACCATTGTTACTAATGAAAAGCTGAAGCACTGTGCATTGGACATTTATGAGGGAGCTCATAATGCATGTCACTGAGTACAGTTATTTATTTCCTTTTTCATACAGCTACTATAACTCTTTGTATACAAAATAGTTATATATTAGGAATCCAGTTTCCATCTAGGTTTTGACAGGTTTTGTTAGATGTTCTTTGCTGTCAATGGGCTGGACACTGTGTTGCAGAATCCTCACATTGTTGGCTGGCTGTCACAGATTGCCTAGTTTATTTATTTATTTTTTAAAAAAACACCAAACCTTACAAAACAGAACAGATGGGAAAGCAAGAACAACATGCACATAGGTGAAAACAATGTTCTTTTATTCCCCCCCCCCCCAAAAAATCTTATTAAACAGAAAAGCTGTAGAAATAGGAGAAAATTCATCTGTGCAGACTTCATGAATGTTTACATTCTCAAAATTAAAAAGCACTTAATTTAATCCTGTTTTTGTCCAGGTAGTATTGGGAAAGCCACTTGGGAAAGCCATATTGGGCAGATGTTGGCAGTCACAGTAGAAAGTGCTGAGTTAAAAAGAGAGAGAGTCTGACCACCAAGTAATGCTTGGTTTGTTTAGCAAGAAACTCCTTTCTAATGAATATTGAACACAAGACAGGCCATCATAGACTGTATTCATTTGAGCTTATCTGGAATTAACCATTCTTTTTCATTTCCCTTACAGTAATTTTGATGAGATGTTTATTTTTATAGTGTTATTTGGAAGATATATTACTCATTGATTAATCCCAGCAAGGGCCCATGGCTCGTAGCCATAGGTACTATATATTATGTATAATTTAATTTCACATTGCAAGAGATTTTATAGATCCAACATCCCCAAACCAAATTCATTTAATCCAATTAAAGATTGCTTAGAAACCCCATTATTCTTGTTTCCTATTACACCTGAGATATATTGTTTTTTCACACTGTGTTTCATTGGCAGAGTTACATAATAAACTAGGCCTAATTTAAATGGAAACTATTTCTTCCATTGTCTCTTCATTTCAAACTGTGTAACTTAATAATATGTGAGCTCAAAAGCTACATTGCTTTTATAATTTCATTTTACAGCAGGACTCACAATAATAAAAACTAGTATTTTAGAATGAATGAATCAAATAAAACCAAAAGGGCTAGAAAGTGGATAAAAATAAAACAGGTGGCTGCACTAGGATCCATTAGTTCATGCTGACATAGGCAGAAAGTAGAACTCTAAGAAACAAGACTTAACAAATTTATTAACTATTAGCAAATTCAAAAATGCAATCCATTTGTATTCACATTGCATGGAGAAAGTTTTTAGCACATAGGCCCAAATCTTGTTGGTAATCCCAACTGGCAAGTGGAGCTGACTGTTGAATTGTTGGATCAGTTGTTAAATGATGAGTCAGCACTTTGGTAAATAATGATGAGTCAGTGTGTCTACTGAAGTTATGTCTACTGATAGGATTCAGACAATTGTCATAATGTTGAGGCATAATGGGAGGGGTGTCAACCATGATGTGATCATTTTTTCCTTCTTAAGTGGGAGTAAAAAGACCAGGCTTTATTCCATTTTCATTAGTTTTGCACAAATCTTTCTGTGAAATTTCTGTAGGATTTATGGGCATTCATGACACATCTTTCCATCCTTCCATACTCTGCAAAAATTGTCATACTTTGCCTTTCAGTGCATTGTTCTTTGAAGAAACTGACATCGCATTATAAAAGTTCACCATGAATCTGCAAACTCAGAGCAGCAAGAGATGCTGAGAAACATGGTATTAAAACTTTTCTCCAGCCCCTCTGGTCTTCCTGATACACTGCTGCTGTATTTATGGGCCTAAAGCAGACTCAGCTTTCCCTACCCTGTCTGTCTCTGTATACTTGATTGTCAATAAAAGGAGTGACTTCTTACTGAGATCAGAGAGAATGCAACTTTGGGTAGTTCTGGTGCTCAGGCATACAGGGGATGGTAGGTTGACATGTTAAAGTCTCTCTCTATACCTAAGCTTATTTTACTTATTCAGAACTTATTCTGCATAAAATTCACATGTGGTTGTTTTGTAGACAACAACAGAAAACAGCATTTTCTCCACAGAAAATTTCTATCTCTGTGGAGCAATATCTCTGAGCAGAAAATGCTGTCTTTTGAATGGAACATGATGTGGTTTGGGCCTTATCGCATATGGTAGTCATTAAAAGGAAAACACTATTTTCTCCACATAAAATAATATTTCTGCACAGAAATGTTATTTTCTTTGTAGAAATGCTGTTTCCCATACAGAAAATGTTGTTTTCTATGGAAATACACCATGTCCAACCTCAAAGTCTGCTTCACAGCTCCAAACTTAGTCCACACATACAAAGCAATAATCATGGACTGCTACTTCGACCATAACTCTCAACCAACCAGTCAAACTGTCAACTCTCGACTGTCACCTGTCACCTGTCAATCAAAATATTTTTTCTGTTGTTAAAGACATATTACCCCAATGGAATTTAACTCATGTTTCTCTTTTCTAAGGCAAATACTGACCATTATAATTAGGACTGATTATGGTAAGGAACTCTTAATCTAGAGTAGGAGTAAGGAATAAATAGCCCTTGAGAGGTTGTTAATTTGCAGTTCCTATTAGCCAGCATCATTGTTTATGTTCCCAAAGTAGATGGGAGCTGCAGTTAAACAATATCTGGATGGCACACATTCTCCACTGTTCTAGATTTAGTTGTCTGCAACTGGAGCATGTAGGTGATCAGTTAAGCAATGCTAATCCAAGAATGCCTAGGTTACTACTTGTTAGGATGTTTATTCATTGCACAGTTTAAAAAGCTGCCCAGTTTATTTAGCATGATTCTTCTAGTGCTAAAAATCCAGGGATTTTTTCTGGGTCTCACAGATTACTGGAAATGTACATCAGTCCTTGAGAATTAAAAATAGCAACCCCATTAGCTGTGGACTCTTTCACATCAATTTGAACAGACCTTGCTTTATTGAACACATTGATTCTACCAGTGATAATTCATTGGCATCTGTACAAGCCCAGAGGTTAAGGCACATTATCATCTAACATCTGTCACTTATGACTTAAATGGAGCACAAAGTGACAATCCTGCACCAGTGCCACAAGGTATAGCAGGCTAAGTGCATGCATTAAAAGTGGCATTGTCCCTGGATCATGACAAATAGCTGTACTTTGGAACCAGTTGTTTAATGACATGATTTACAGTTCACCAAGAGCAGTAGAGGAGATAGAGAGAGGTCTCTTTGGAGCACAGGGCAGTGTGCAAAGAATGCCATCTAAATGTTGGCACTTCCAAAATTGCAACATTATCATTGCTCAGCCTCACTGAAGTCAATATCAATCAGTAAACAAACAAATATCTCTGGTTCACTGAACGTGAATAAATGAGACACCTTAGCTGTTGGTTCTGTATCCATAGAGAATACAGAGATCGTTTTCTGTGTGGCAGCTTGGCATGATTACAAGTGAACATCCTGTAGATCTGCTGACTCTTAATCAACAAACAGACACCAAGAAAAGCATCGTGGCAGGAGGCTGAATAATTATACAAAACCATGTAAGCCACTGGCACACAACAACACATTTCAGGCCAGCCATGGAAGCAATTGTTTTGATGCAGTTCTGATAGATAAACGCAGGTTGTATATCAACAAAAGTGCTCATTTTTGGTGTTCCTGTCCTCCTGTCCATCTAAAGGCTCACAGCAACAGATGACAGTTTTATGAATGGGAAAAGGAATCAGGCACTCCTCCCTCTATTTTTCTTTGCTGACCAACCTGTAAAATAATGAGACCAGAAAAAGATATTTAAATCTATCCTATTGATTGGTTCCCTCATGAGAACTGTGAAAAGGGAGGGGAGCAAACTAGTGTGAGAGCAGTTGAGGCAGATAGTCTTCCCACAGACCTCCTCCACAGCTTCCCCTGGGTGACACACCTGAGCCCCAATGAGAACCTAAATGCTGGTCTGCTTCCAAAGCATCCCACCTGGAAGGCCTATCTGAGATTCCCTTCTCCAAGTCACAAAACTCAAATGAGAGTTTAGCACTCAGGCCAGCCTGGAGTAAAGTTTCTTCCCCACCCCTAGTCATAGGAGCTAAAAAGGCAGTTTCAGGAGGCTCTCCTTCAACCAAAAGGGTGCCCCAGGTATTCACCAAAATCCTACATCTTGCCTAAGCCAACTAACTGATCAGCATCTGAAGCAACCTACAACATATCCTTGGGCTTACACTCCTCTCCCCAAAATGGCACTCCATTGAATTCCTTCAAAAAATCCAACTACACATCCAGAACATCTCTGATCTCTTTTGTAACCCTAACCCTGCGGTTGAATTTAGCCTGTTCCCCAATAGCATCACAAAGACATGGGAGAAAGCCCATACATACTTTACCACACACAGAACGCTGCAGCCCCCACCAGAAGTCCCCGTTCCATTCCCCACCTGTTTTCCATCCGTCCCAGCAAATTGTCTTAGAAGCCTGGGTGGTGCAATAGTTAAATTCCAGTAGTGCAGCTACAACATTGTGAATTTGATCCTGCAGGGTTCCAGCTTTTTCAGAGCAATTGGCTCACACATTTTAAACTAGTTAGAGAGTACTTAGCACTATAAAATGGTACAGAATTGTAAGTGCTATTTGAGTGGCTCTATTTATGAAGGCTGCAGACTATCATCAGTCCTCACCATGTTTATATTTGGGGGGAGATTCCATTATTTGCTTTGTCTTAGAATATGCAACCAAATGGCTTCTTGTGTACCTGTGGATCCACTGAATATGTGGAAACTACCACCTCATTTACCTCCTCTCCCATCTCATTGATAGACAAAAAACCACGAGGTTTGGTTTGGGGAGGAATAATTTGTAAAAATCCAAGATAACATTCAGTTAATTAAGAGGTAAGCAAAGTTAATTAAGATGAGAAGACTGAAGGTTAATTGCATTCCAGTTCACACATTAGTTTGTGAAGTCAATAAGGCTGGTTTGTATTCAACTGCAAGCCAAACTTATTTCTCTACTATCTCTAGTTGGGATTTAGAAAGAAAAAAGAAAGAGAGTCAAAGAGCAAGGCCAAGCAATGGCCATGCCCACAAGACCCCAGCCCCCACTCGCTTCACTATATACTCATATGGGGGAAAAATATAACTTTGTTCCTTGAAAACCTTCCCTTTAGCAAAGTATATTCCAATTTGCCAAGCGCACTTTTCCCGTCACAGGATACTGAGTGTCTGGATCATGAAGGAGAGAATCTGGGATCAAAAGGCTGAATCTCTCTAACATGGCCTTTAATAGCCATAGGCTCATCTCTGAGATATATTTTGTATAGCCCCAGAAGAGATAGAGACCTTTCCTATCACACTTTAACTGCTGTGGCTACATCTTATAGAATCTTGGGACATGTAGTTTGGGAGATGTGTACTGAGCAATCTCTGACAGACAGCAGTAACACCTCACCAAACGACCAACCCCAGGATTCCTTAGGACGTAAGCATAGCAGTTAAAGTGGAACCATGCTATAATTGTATAGTGTGAAAGGGCCCTGAGACAAAATTACCCTTGATACTTTTGGTCTCTCTTTTATTAAAAGCAAGAATGTAAGTCCTGTTGGATCAGACCAAAACTAGCAATCTGTTTCTATAGCAACCAATCGGATGCCCATGGGAAATCCACAAACAAGACATGAGCACAATAGTACAATCCTGTTTGTGTACTTCCTCAGCAACTGGAATTCCAAGGGATGTTGCCTCTGATAATGAAATGAGGCTTCCTTGTTTGCAGTTGACATGGCACCATTGCTTCCCCTTCACAGCCAGCCTAACTGCAAAGGCGGCCTGAGTGGCTTCTTGGGGGACCTATATTTTCAGAGCCACTCAAATGCAGCAGCTGCCTAACCCATGCAGTCCATCTCAGGATAATTTACAATGCTGCGCATGGAACTTGGATCACACCTTTGGAGACATTTAGTGCAGCCATTTAGGGATGGCAAGCTGCCATAGATGGCTGCTGATTCCATGATAAAAACAATCCATGGCAAAGGTCTTCCCCTGCTCTATGCCTGATGAATGAAATAGGGCACAATGCATCAGGAACCTCATCTGCTCCATGGATAGGCACTTACATAAGAAGAGAGCTCACATCTCATGTTTTTGCCTATCATAATGGTAGTACTCTCTTTCTGTGCTTCCTATGAAGATTCTAAAGACTTCTTACATGACATCAAGGCACATGATGTATTTAGAACACATTCTGTTGAAATTAATTGAATACATAAAAATCAAAAAGAGTTGAGAAAAGGATGTTAAAGATTTATGAATGCTAGTGAAATGATTAGAGCACACAAAAGCTTTGAATCTGAAAGCCAGCCTTCCATCTTGTTCTTACATATCTGCCTCCTTTGATCATCCACCCTTCAAACTTTTACATGGCTTTTTATGTGCTCTTATAATTGTTTCACTAATACTGTTGAAGATTAAAGGTACGAGTCAAATTCGAGCCTGATACTGGGGGAGGGGCGAGGGTGATCAGGCTTAATCCTGAATAAATATATGCACATGTAGGTTTCTTAGTCTATTGCCTTTGCTTGTTGCTACTTTTTCACTTGCTTGTCACATGATTGCTGCTTTAATGATTGAGGAAGAGTTGTCAGTTTTATTCCATTTCTATGGGCACTTATTGCCACGCAGGTCAAGCGCCAAAATAACAACAGACAACCGGCTGGAAGAAAAATTGGCCACAACTTTATTTAATCATAAAGTATAAACATAACAATAGGGTTGGCTCTAAGCATAAGGTCTGGATCTGGACACCAACCACACCTCAGGTGGTTGATGTATGGTTGCTTGTGTGACCAAGCGTCGGGATGATGTAGGTGCCAAGCCCCACCCTCTTACGCAGTTATGCAACTGTGCTGCTTCAAATCGAATTACAAGGCACTCTACTCACCAGGTGTTAAATAACTGTGACCCCACACTGGCCACACGTCTTGCTCCATACACCCGGGTCACAAGGACTCCCAATCCAGAGCCAGAGAGCCCTGGAAACCCCTCACCCCAGATTCAGGCCTATGCTGCCGCCCCCAAAAGAGTTGTGACAATCAACTCCCAAAGGGAGGGAGGGAGGGAGGGCCGGAGCTGGCAATGGTGCCCTCTGCCACCGCGCACCACCTAATATCGGCGCACTTGCCCAATGAGGAGCCGAGTAGGACAGAGGCACCACCCACTCAGCTCCTCAAGCCAAGGGGAGGCAAAGGCGGGCAATGGGGTCACCAATCAGGTGGCTCTGTATTGCCACAAGGGAGCCTGGGACTTGAAGTCCCTATGCTTATGACGGGCTCCCTTCCTGTGCATTCCGGCAGCCAATGAAGAGCGGGCCTGCCCCCGCAAAGGCTGCCGGGACTGAAAGCTCCAGAGGACTGTGGGAACCAGCACTTTTCCAGCGCGCGGCAACTGCGCCGTCCCGGTGAGTCGGGAGGCGCCAAATTTTTTGGCATGCCCATTTTCTAAAGCAGGGTTGAAAATCAATTTCTTTAAATCATCACCGAAACAACCACATGTAGTTAACAAACTTTCACTAACAAATCCGTCAATGCATTACTGTTTCACTACAGCATGACTGAGACTACATTGGTTATAGTGAAACACTGTTCAGGCATTACTTACCCTAAATTCTTCGCCATGGGAATAGGGGAGCCTCTCTGTTATTGCTGCCCTTACATGGAAAGCAATGTTTCTCAAGAAAAAAAAAGGTGCCTAGATTCTTTCTAGTGCCTCGTACTTTGAACTATTTAAAAAGCTTCTCCATTTGAACCTGAAAAAGTAGTTCAGAGCATAATATACAATTATGAAGTTTTATTAAAGTTTTAAGGACAAACTATTTCTCACCCACTTTTATCTATACATAACATATTCATCAGTCTTATCAAACTAACTAGCCAGCTATAGCTGTGGGCATGGGGAGAAAGAGGCCAACTTATATCATGCTTATATACTTTCATAGTTGAGCTATGGTATGTTGTTGTTGTGTGCCATCAAGTCATGTCCAACCTCCAACTATAAGGTGAACCTATCATGGGGTTTTCTGAGCAAGTTTCTTCAGAGGATGTTTGCCATTGCCATCCTCTGAATCTGAGAGTGCAACTTACCCAAGGTCACTCAGTGGGTTTTCATGACCAAGCTGGGATTCAAACCCTGGTCTACAGAGTTGTAGTCCAATGCTCACACCACTAGACTATGCTGGCTCTAAGGTGTTAAAGTACTTTAGCAATATTATGCTAGTTAAGCATTTTTATAATTTTCTTTTACAGCTAGCATTCCTCATTCCCTCACTTGGTTTCTGTAGATTCTGGATCCAAAGGAGGGCAGAATCACTGTGTTTCTTGGAAGCAGCCATCTTAGCTTGTGTAACATAAACAAACAGCTATGGAGACGTACATTTCATGCTGGGAAATAGTGGGTTAATTTAAACTGATCTGGAGAGAGGGAATGAAAAGTCCTTAATAATGCCAAGAGTTCCCTACAAATGCTTTGGGGTGGGGGAAATGTCATGTAGCTCTCCAAAATAAAAACAAAAAGTTTGTACAGAAGCAAAATCTGGAATTTTCAGAAACTTTTCTTGTTGGGATGGAGTCTCTGAGGATCTCAAAGCAGATTGGAGTATTCTGGCCCCAAAGCTGCTCTGACATCCTCCCATTACCTGGTAACTCTGGAGTGAAACTGAATGGCTGTTTACACATGCATCCTGGTGTGCTACTTACCACCACTGGTGTTGGCACAACTTGATACCTTTGAGTTTGAAAATGAGTCCCTTTGTGTCAAGTGCATGGCAGGGTATCTTGTTCTGACCTCAGAGGGAGTGACTCATACCAGGGGCATCAGAGGGAACAGTGGGACGTACTGTAAACAGCCACCCACCATCATTCCAGAGGGCCCCAGATCTCCTGGGAAGGTCTGGAGCAAAAGGTAAGTATTTTAAATACATTATAATATACCACAGGTTCATTGGACAGTTCTCACCTGAACTGGGGATTGGGCCCTGCACTATCCAGATTCATCATCATGGGGACAGGGGAGGACGTGTTATCTAGTCTGTGCAGAGACAGGCTGAAAGTCAATAGAAGGTTGTATTCCATTAGTGCTGGCTTTCGGCAACTGACTATCTGCTCAGGAAAGGGCTTTTAATGACTTCCCCTTTTAAAAATTTTTTAACATGCTGTTTTCATTAAAAGTTAAAACTTTTAACTGTTTTATACTCCTTTAATATATTATCTTAGTTTGACCCTGTTTTAAACCTGCCTTAGATCCCAGCTTGGAAGAGAGGGAGAATATTTCTTAAACAAAATAAATAAATAAATAAATAAATAAGATAAGTAAATAAATAAATAAGTAAATGTGTCTTTAGTGCAAATACTTTGACACCATTACTAATTCCAGGCCAAAAACCATAAATAGCAGCAAACAGGGAAGGCTGGTAGTGGGGCATGCATTGATGAAAAGATGACTGGAGGAGGAGCAGATATGGAGAGTGGTCATCTTCCCTTGAATGCTCATAAGGAACAGTCTGAGAGTGGTGTTGTGTAACGCCAGGTCAGTTAATGGTAAAACTTCAATTATCCAGGATTTAATCCTGGAAGAAAATGCTGACCTGGCGTGTATAACAGCTTTGATAGCCTAAATGACTGAAAAGTGGGGTATAAATAAAAATTATTATTATTATTATTATTATTATTATTATTATTACGGAGACATGGTTGGACGAGGCAGGGGGGTTAATCTCTCCCACCTTTGTCCACCGGGTTATTCTGTACAGCACCAGTCGAGGCCTGGAGGGAGGGGAGGTGGTGTCGCAGTGGTCTACAAGGATTCCATCCCCCTGATCAGGTGCCCCATCCCGCAGGCAACCTCGTTCAAATGTGTCAGTCTGAGGGTAGGTGAACGGGACAGGATAGGGATTCTGTTAGTGTACCATCCACCCTGCTGCACAACAGTCTCCCTACCTGAGCTAGCCGAAGTGGTTTCAGGCCTAGCATTGGAGTCTCAATGGCTAATTGTGCTGGGAGATTTCAATGTTCATGCTGAAACCACTTTGTTAGGGGCAGTTCAGGACTTCATGGCCACCATGGCAACCATGGGCTTGTCCCAATTAATATCTGGTCCCACCCACAGTGCAGGACACACACTGGACTTGGTTTTCTGTCAGGGATGGGAGGAAGGTGGCAGGGTAGAGGAGCTGACCATCACTCCGTTGCCATGGACCGACCACTACCTGATCAGGTTTAGACTCACTGTGCCTTTCCACCTCCACTGGGGTGGTGGACCCATTAGAATGGTCCGCCCCAGGAGATTTATGGTACCAAATGGATTCCTGACGGCTCTTGGGGATTTTCCCGCCTCCTCAGTAAATGACCCTGTCAAAGCTCTTGTGTCTCTCTGGGACAGGGAGATAGCAAGGGCTATTGACATGATCGCTCCCTCTCGAGTAAACGAGCTAAACAAGCTCCTTGGTTTATTGAGGAGCTGGCAGCGATGAAGTGCAAAAAAAGGAGGCTAGAGTGCTTGTGGCGTCGGAAGGGGAGCAGATCAGCCCGAGCGTGGTTGGTTTCATATCTTAGAACTTATGATGCGGCAACAAAGGCGGCACAGAATACATATATCACAGCTAAAATTGCCTCCGCTAAGAACCGTCCAGCGGAACTGTTCCAAGTTGTCAAGGGTCTACTAAATCCGCCATAAAGCGAGATTCTAGTTGACTCGGCGGACCACTGTGAAGAGTTTTCTTGGTTCTTTGCGGATAAAAGTTGTCCTGATCCGTTCCAATTTTGACAACACTTTTACGGCAGTCTCTGGAGATGTGACTCGATAAGCTGCTTGTCCAGTTTTGATGGATTCGTTTCAATTGGTTCAGCTTGAGGATGTGGACAGGATCCTTGGAGAGGCAAGACCCACCACATGTATCCTAGACCCCTGCCCATCCTGGCTGATAAAGGAAGCCAGAGAGGGTTTGGCAGAGTGGGTTAAGGTGGTGGTTAATGCCTCCCTTTGGGAAGGCAATATTCCAGCCAGCTTTAAAAAAGCTGTTATAAAACCATTGTTGAAAAAAACTTCACTAGACCCCACTCAATTAGTCAACTATCAGCCAGTTTCCAATCTTCCCTTTTTGGGCAAAGTCATGGAATGTGCGGTGTCCTCGCAACTCCAAGGATTTCTGGTAGACACTGATTATCTTGATCCAGCACAGTTTGGCTTTAGGCCGGGACATGGGACGGAAACAGCCTTGGTCGCTTTAGTAGATGATCTACGCCAGGAGCTTTACAGGGGGAGTGTGTCCCTGTTGGTGCTGTTGGACCTCTCAGCGGCTTTCAATACCACAGTATCCTTCTGGGATGCCTCGAAGATATGGGGCTTGGAGGTACTGGTCTGCAGTGGCTCCGATCCTTTCTGGAGGGTCAGTCTCAGAAGGTGTCATTGGGTGACACCTGTTTGACCGCACAGCAGTTGTCTTGTGGAGTCCCTCAGGGTTCAGTACTGTCCCCGATGTTATTTAACATCTACGTGAAACTGCTGGGGGAGATCATCTGGAGTTTTGGAGTAAGGTGTTATCTGTATGCAGATGACGTCCAGATCTGTCACTCCTTTCCCCCTATTACTAAGGAGGCTGTCCAGATCTTGTACCGGTGCTTGGTCGCTGTGTCAGATTGGATGAGGGCTAGCAAATTGAAACTTAATCCAGACAAGACATAGGTCCTCCTAGTCAGTCGAAAGACCGAACAGGGCATAGGGTTACAGCCTGTGCTTGATGGGGTTACACTCCCCCTGAAGGCGCAGGTTTGCAGCTTGGGAGTGATCCTGGACTCATCACTAAGCCTGGAACCCCAGGTTTCAGCAGTGGCTAGGGGAGCTTTTACACAGTTAAGACTCGTGTGCCAGCTGCGCCCGTACCTTGGGAAGTCTGATCTGGCGACGGTGGTCCATGCTCTCATCACATCTCAAATAGATTACTGCAACGCACTCTACATGGGGCTGCCTTTGAAGATGGTTTGGAAACTTCAACTAGTCCAACGGACGGCAGCCAGACTAATAACTGGAGCTTCATATAGGGAGCATATTACCCCCCCCGTTATGTCAGCTCCAGTGGCTACTGGTCCATTTCCGAGCTCAATTCAAAGTGCTGGTCTTGACCTTTAAAGCTCTATACGGTTCTGGCCCAGCTTACTTGTCTGAAAGCATCTGCCCCTATGTCCCGCCTCGTAACTTAAGATCTTCTGGGGAGGTCCTGCTCTCGCTCCCACCAGCCTTTCAATTGCGGTTGGTGGGGATGAGAAACAGGGCCTTCTCGGCAGTGGCCCCCCGCCTGTGGAATGCACTTCCGAGTGAGATACGATCAACCCCATCCCTCCTGGCCTTTAGGAAGAAAGTGAAATCATGGTTGTGGCACCAGGCTTTTGCACATTAATGTAATGCAGCACTTCACTGTGACTGCCTTACGTTGCTGGTCATAAGAACACAGATTACCGCTCTGGGATATGGAAGGATCATATATTGAGATCTTAAATTGTTTGATTGTTAATTTATTGTTGATTGTGCTTGTTTTAACTTTGCTGTATTTATGTTTTAAATTGTATACTGCCGGCATCTAATGATTGCCTTGTAAGCCGCTCTGAGTCCCTCCTCAGGGGTTGAGAAGAGCGGGGTAGAAATACTGTAAATAATAAATAATAAATAACATTGCTTTGCATGTTGCACTGTCAATCAAGAAATTCCTGCCAGACTGATTCTGAACTAGTTTGACTTGGGACATTATCACACCAGCCTCATTTCTCATACCAATAACATTATTAGGAAACAGGAACATATGGCTTTGGAAATGTTTATTATCCCACCTCTTTTCTTTTGCACAACTGCACTGCTTGGAAACCCCCTGGGTATGATAAGCCTCTTACCTTCAATTCTGGCATTACAGTCATAAAGGTGCCATGAAGATGCCTGAATCTCCTTCCCATCCCATGTACTATTTCAAGGCAGGTTAACTCTGTCCCTCTTGGGTAATTTATTTTTATTTTTTTCTGTGCTTGTGTAATTATGGCAAAAACAAGTAAAATGATTAAAATTATTTTATTTCGTTTTGTTTTATCATTTTGCCATAAGTATGCAAACACAGCATAAATAAATAAATAAATAAATCGGTCAGGCATGGAGTTAGCTTGCTTTGGAACAGCCAGAAATGCCAGAATTGAAGTGAAAAAGTTTCTTCACACCACAATACCTATGCTGTAATAGGATGTTTGAAAGCTCATTGACAGGTTTTGCCTGTCTATTAAAAGGTATTCTAAAGTAACAGGGTGGAAGCAGAACAAATACAATGTCATCTGATAAATACTGGCCAAAGACACTTTTATCCTGTTAAAATAATTATCATCAGCCTTGTCCAAGGAGAGAGGATTTCAATATATATATATATATATATATATATATATATATATGAGAATGATACTTCCCTTCTCCTAAAGCAACTTCCAAGCAGCTCCCATAATCCCATACTACAACTTTTATAAGTCTCACTATTTGGTCACATTGGCTGCACTTTCTACAGTTTGAATTTCCTTAACATCTGGGGAGATAAACATTTTTACTCCTGCACTTAAGGATCTACAGTCAACAAAGACTATTCCCTATGCCTGTTGGAGATGTGAGAATGTGAGAATGGCAGAATGCACAAAGCAATTTAAGCAAACATTATGCAAACATACACACACAATGCACACAGACCGCACTATTTAGAACTTTCATCTTCAGAATGTTAAAGTTGAGTGGGGTTTTTTTCAGATTAATGGAAAATGGCCACATTAGATAAGGACTTCTGCTCTCTTTTCTTAAAGGATATGGTTTTGATCTTCAGCTTTTATGAGACTTAACATTTCACATACATACCACATGCAGCCGTTAGCTGGCAAGGGAACGTGGGATGGGAGAGGATATTGAGGGTTTTAGAAGGTGTTTAAAAGATATGCCTGACATAACAACCATTTGCTTTGGCCTCTTGCACTACATATTGAGAGCTGAGGAATGAAAACTGTAGGCAATGGGCAGACTGCTAAGAAACTCAGGACCAGAATTCTTTCTGAGTGTTCCAAAGGACACACAGATGTTCCATGTTCTCCAGGATACATTTGGTTGGGAATGATTGCTTGTGTCATTTCAGCACATGTAAAACTCCTTAATGTTTTATGAGGGCCTAACTATTGCCTGAAATGGTGTTTCTCTTAGAAAGTGAGATGACGTTGTAAGGAAGTCCCTAAAGACTTTGCCAGGTGCCCAAGAGAACGTGTCCTGCTTGGATGCATCTGAACAGCTGGGAAGATTTTATATTGCTAAGAGGAATTTTTTTTAATTAATTGCACAACTGTAGGATTGTCATGAAACAGCTGAACAGTCCTCTGGAGCCCTGGCTGTGATTCTTATAAAAATAGTGTCACACCAAAGCAGCTTCTAATGATTCATGACTATATATGTGTGTGTGTGTGTGTGTGTGTGTGTGTGTGAATATCTGGTATTTCACTTCAAGTGCACAAGAGATGTTGTCTCTGTGAGCATATGTAGTCTTGACTCCAAACGTTCTTTTCTCAAGCTCTTTCTTCAGTAATAGAACTTGAGACATCTCCACACTAGATATACATTTATTTCTCTGCATAGGGCATTGTTTGTAATGTGATGTGAGTGTCATTATGTATTATATATAGCTAAATTAATCTTCTACAAACTGGTCTCAAAACTCATCAACCATACAAAAGACAGCGGTGTCAGCATGCTTGGGGGACTGCAAGGTTTTCAGAAGCTCACAACGTACATGATTCCCAAAACAACACAGTGAAGACTTAGCATTACCAGAGGCCATAGATTAACTATGAGTCCTAACTCCAGTCTGGGATCTCCTCCCAACTAATGTCCAAATTTGCAATTATTTTGCACTAACTCCCAAGTTTTGCCATGGAAAATATAAGCAATTAAAAAAATGAAACCCTTGGAATCTTTTACCACTGCTAACATTTTCTGAACAGGAATTAATATTTCTGCATTGAAATTTTATTTTCTGTGCAGAAAATGATGTTAGCTGCGCAAAGCAACCATGTATGGTTTTTTTTTGTGCAGTATGAGTGCCAAATTGTGACAATTGTCACCAGTCCAGGATTCTTCTTATTAGGGTTTCTTAACACAATATATATATATATATATATATATATATATATGCTTTTTGAACTTTTTTTTTCTTTTTGAATATTTTCAATTTTTTTTTCTGTTTTTATGCTGCACTTCCAGGGCTCATGCTTTACTCTGCTGTGAATCCAGCTTCTGCCTAGAAGCAAACAGACTAGATTAAACATTCATTATCCCACTTCCCTAAGTAAGAAGGAATAATCCCCTCATTTCACCTTGATCTTGTTACATCTCCATTAGCTAAATCTTAATTTCCAAATTGGAAAATATGTTTTGTGGGTGTGTTCATTTGAATGCCAACCTATGAGCAACTGTTGTTGGTATTTAATGCACAATGCTTCAAGACATCACTAGATCTCAGGTGGTGTCGACTTGGAAACCTCAGAGCCTGGGATGATCATGAACTAATAACCATAGAATCTACCTTATCTTTTAGTAGAACTCTGCCAGTTAGAGTTTAGGTGCAAATAGTGGTTCAAGACAGTGAATGTATATTAAGAAGCCCTGAGTACATACTCAGCTCAGGAATTTGACCAGAACCAAGTTCACAAGTAATTTCACTTAAGCATTCATTCCTGCTCATTCCCTAATTGTCCTATTTCAGTATTCTAATTTAGAAGCACAGGAAGATACCTTATTGAAGTTGCTGTCATTATACACTGGGAACCAGAATCATAGAATCATAGAATCTTAATGTTGGAAGAGACCACAAGGGCCATCCAGTCCAACCCCCTTGCCATGCAGGAACTCTCCATCAAATCATCCCGACAGATGGCCATCCAGCCTCTGCTTAAAGACCTCCAAAGAAGGAGACTCCACCACTCTCTGAGGGAGTGTGTTCCACTGTCGAACAGCCCTTACTGCCAGGAAGTTCCTCCTAATTTTGAGGTGGAATCTCTTTTCCTGGAGCTTGCATCCATTGTTCCGGGTCCTAGTCTCTGGAGCAGCAGAAAACAAGCTTGCTCCCTCCTCAATGTGACATCCCTTCAAGTATTTAAACAAGGTTATCATATCACCTCTTAACCTTCTCATCTCTAGGCTAAACATCCCCAGCTCCCTAAGTCGTTCATCATAGGGCACGGTTTCCAGACCCTTCACCGTTTTTGTCGCCCTCCATTTTTGTTTACTGTAAATCCCTCAGAAAGCTACCAGTAGGACCAACTTTTTCTTGTCCTGCATTGTTGCATTATGAGATATAACTTAGAAGACAATGGATCTTACCACAAGGTAAGGAGGAAACAACCTTGCTGTGTCTTTTTCTGGTAGCCGTAGAATTGCCCATGAAATGTAGGGTTGATGGAGAGATATTTCATGTTACAATAAACAATCTTTGCTGATCCCTTAACAATTTTTCATGGCTAGATTCATTTAAAGCTCAATTTCCAGACTTCCTTGTGAGATAGGGGGCATAGGAGTCTTCCATAATTACAACTGTGGTCTTGTGGTAACATAGCTAGCGGAAACGTCGCTGTAAAAATAATGCTATCTGATGTATCATTTGTGTTCTACAAGTGTGAAGAAACCTTAAGGCCCAGCATTACTTGATGTGTGAAATTTTAATCGGTCATATAATTACAGAGTGAATAACAACATGCCGGCACTTGGGAGCAAGATTAAGATTAAGTGTGAAACCCAGATGTTGGCATTTCCTGAATTTTGAATGATTAACTGTGCAAATGTACTCTGTTCCCTCAGTGTAGCCTTTTTCCCCCTCTGAGAAATAATGGAAACACTCAAAGAAAAGAGTCATTCTGTCTAAAACTACAGCTTTGGAATCACAGCATGGCCCCATGAGAGCTTTTCATTTGTTTTCCTGACAATAGTTTAATCTTGTAATTAATTAAAATACTTTCACTAGTAAGTGGCTCTCTTCCTTCATATGCATTGACATTGTCTGCTTGGAAGAAAGCAAATGTGGGGTGGGGGTGGGGGAATTCTGTAAATCTGTGGCAGTAGGACAATGCTTGGCTATCTAGTTTGTTTAAACCCCTTAGAGAAAATGCAGAGATTCTTGGGGCAATGTCACTAATTGGATAATCACGGTTCCTGTAATTTGACAACTGAAGGGAAGTGTATGAGAGGACTTCAAAGATCACAAGCCATCTGATTCTTTTTCTTTCTTTTTTTTTTAATTACAGATACTCAGCCATACCATTTTTCCTCCCTTTTTAATTGTCTTGATTGAAAACCCACTGACTTCCATGGGCTTTATTAGATTTAAACTCAGACCCCATGCCCTGACTTTTCATTGCAGGCCATAAATATGGAACATATTTAGGCACAGTAGTTTCCTCTGTGCACAAATTTTAATGCTCACATTTCTGCTGAGCTGGCTTTGTTTAATTGGAAAAAAACAGCAGAAAATCAGTGGTCTCTCTTTTCATGGGGGTGAGGGGATTATTTTCTGCTACAGCATACCTAAAATAGCATTTTTGTATATTAATTTCTCTCTTAAAAATAAATAAATAGCCAGCGGAGCAACTGAGAAAGGTTTTTTTTTTAAAAATATTTGCTGTTCCTCTTTTAAAACTATTTTGGGAAATAAGTAAATAGAGAGAGCTTTTGTTGTTACACTCCTATTGTCTCTTAATTTTTGAAAGATAAGAAAGGGAGTGAGTGAAGTCATGTTCTTCCTGATAAGGCCCTCCACCTGCAGCCATCCCCCTTCTTAAGCACTTTCTTTTTTTTTCTTTTTACTATCACCAAACCTTGGATTGAATGGATCAGAGTGATTGGTTGAAGCAGCATCCCCCACTTCCCTTTGCTGTCCCATTTGAAAGTTCTGAGGTCTGAGCCAGTGGTGTTGTAAACTTTGAAGTGTAGGTGCTCGTCATCATAACAACTCTTACAGCAGTATGCAACCCTCTGGATTTTGTTGGCTTATAACTCCCAGCAGTCCTAACCAGCATTGACAATGCAGAGGAATGCTGAGAGTTAAAATCCAACCTCACCTGCTCTACACTCTACACTCAAGGAACATCCAAAACTTCAAGCAGCAGTGTTGATCCCTACCAATGAATAAGTATGAACAATTTTCATCTTCATCAGGAACAGGCCTTAAGTTAATGGGCAAGGAAGAGCTCACAATAATATCTTGTAGCTGGGTGAAACCACCCCAAAGCCTTCAACCTCAAACTATTTTGTTGACGGCAACTATGATCAGTGGAAAAAGGGAAGACTGAATGGAGTGTCCAATATTATCATTGTCCATGTCCTTTAAAAAACTCTGATTATGCAAGTCCTGGCTCCAGTATACCACTGGATTGGGTCCAAAGAGAAGAGAGAAGTGAATGGTAAGTAGGAAGGCAGATGTGGCCCACAGAGACCAGAACTCACTGTTGGGATTATGAACAACTATCCCTTGGTTTGGCACACTTTTTATAAATAATGTTTGATGTGCAAAAAGGATTTCAACAGTAGGAAAAGGGGAAAATCACATTCCTGGTGGATTTGATCAATCAAGGAAGCCATAATCAAGTATGCAGGGCTTTTACCAACAGGAGGAAGAATCCTATATGACTATTATGTACTACATATTGCTGTAACTGCAGTGATACATAACAGATTCCTCCCAACCCTTCAGCCCAAACCCAAACACCACATACTGGTAAGCAGCCTGTGCGATCAACAGGGATCCATTCTCCTGTCAGTCAAGAAGTGACTTCTGGGCATTCCCACTCCCTCCCATGAGCAGCCTCTGCATGACAGTCAGAAAAAGAGAATGTTTGGATGAAGGGTAGTGGAAATTTCTGGCAGCTGCTTCTCGATGGGCAGGGGAACAGATCCTTTCAATCCCAGTAGCTTCTTACTGGTAAGTGTGGTTTGGGGGACTTTCATGGTCCCTACATAGCCCCTAAACTAGGGACTACGTAGAGATCACAAATATAGCAGTTACTAATATATAACTATTCACCTTCTGGTTGCTGTGGGGGAGCATTTTACAAGACAAGAGCTGGGGAAAGTTATTTTGTAGGATTATAACTGTCAGTGTACTCGTGGCTGGGGATTCTGGGAGCTGTAATCCAACAAATTAAAATAGTTGAGCCCTGCTTTTTTACTCTTTGCAGTTTTATCTGACGACCATTTCTAGTCAGCCTCTGCAAATTTCTCCTGTGATTTATTCTGGTCAATCTCCTCGCAAGAAGGACTTGAGGAGGGGATCCTTCTAAACATACATGCTGATAGAGATTGCAGATTTAGTCTTGTGTCTCCCTTTCATCAGCTCCTTGCTTTCATTTTCACAGAAGCCTTAAAAATAATTGATTGGAGCTCTTTGCGTAAAGAAAGCTGGCTCCATTTTCTGTGAGCTCTTCTCTTTGTAAATGTGCAGTCTAGACATCCATAAACAGCAAGTATTCACTTGTGGGCCATTTCGAGGCGGTTTGCTCTTCCTCATAAATGTCACAAATGGGTGTAGGGCTTGATAGCTCTAAGTGACAGAAAAAATGGCCTTGCAGAGTAGGTTGCAGCTGCTGGAATGTAATTAAACTTGTCTGAAATAAGGCCAAAGGCACCAGTGTATTTACACCTTCTATTTGGCACTTTTGTTCCACATTATTTTATTAACATAGGGTTGCCTTTAATTATGCAGCACTACACACTGCATTATTGATATTCTATAAACATTAACTACTGGTGCCCCTAATGAAGGAGGAAGAAAACATGTTTTCCTGTTGTTTGTCAAGACTCACAGAATACCTCACATGGGAGCCGCTGTCCTCCCATTTTGTCAAGGAGCAGGAGACATTTGAAAAATCAGCCACATTGGTTTGATATGCCTTTTTAAATAGTATTCTTCTTTGATGAGATGTTTGCTAAGTTGATTTTGTTTGCTGTAATTTATGCTGTAAATACATACATTCACCTGACAAGACTTTGGGACCTTGCTCATTGCTTTGATCTGACCCATGAGAACTCCTGGTTAATCACAAGCTCTTTAATGAGTCACACTTCCATTCAGTCACAACCTGGACAATAGATCGATACACCACTAAGCTTTAAATTAAAAGTCAAACTTGGTTGTATTCTGGCATCCTGAACTCTGTCTCCAGCTTTTCCACCTGATGATGTAGAGGCCTCCTTGTGAGACCTCCCGCCTTATCTAATCTATAACTTTGTCTACAATTAGTAATGGATGGGTCTGTCAATTCCATTTTCTCTGTTTTTCATCCCCCCCCCCAGTCTTAAATTCAGTTTGTCCAGAACTCTGAGATCTCTTTTATAAAGTTCTAATTAAGTGTGAAGCCGAAAGCTTTCATGGCTGGTGTCCATAGATTTTTGTGGGTTTTTCAGGCCATGTGGCCACGTTGTTAGAATATATCAATTTTATTAAAATTTTGGAGTGTGGAGTTTCCTCCATGACCCCAAGCTGACCTCTGAGAGGACCTGCCATTATGGCCAGGTGGAGAGGTCAGGTAGCCAGCCCAACTACTATGACATCAGCCTCAAAAGACCCCTGTAAAACAACAGTTTGGAAATTCCCCACAGGAAGGTTTGGGAGTTGCTAAATGGCAAAGCCATCACTTCCAAAGATAACACAATGATGGTTATTTGTTTTCCACCTCACACCTGATGGGCCAGTCATCAGCTTAAACGCCTCACCCATCATTCTATTTATCCTCCCCGAATGTATCCAGCCCCAGTTGCATTGACCTAGCTTTTCTTCACCTCATTTTAACAAAGTCCCAGTAATTAAGTGCCTTTGTCTTGGCTTCTGCCACCCCATTAAGTTTATTGCTAGAGGCTAGATTTTGCCTATAAGTACCCTTAATTTTGAGGCTAGATCTTGCTAGAGGCTAGGTAGAGGCTAGATTTCACATATAAGAACCCTTAGTTTTGACCATTCAGTGCGCTATTACCAGAATAATGCCTGGTTAATGCCACACTGGACTCTCATTTTTGCTCCCTTGGCCATTCCTTTCCCCCATATTCCGGTGGCCATGCTCAATCCACCATCCATCTCTGCATTGGACCCTTGAGAAGCCTTTGGAGGTATGTATCTCTTGTAATGCTGCCTCTCTCTCAACTTATATCCACATTTCCCTTCTTTATTTTCTCAGGTATTGAGTGTGTGTGTCATTGACTGTATGTTTGATTCCCCTTTTTAATAAATACTTTGAAGAAGCCTGTTTTCATGTCATCTCTTATGGGATTATTTTGTCCTTTGGTATACATGAAGGGACACAATTTTGCAGGGTATTGTTAGGGTCCCACTCTCAGCAATTTGAGCTAATTAAAATTCCCCTAATTAAAAGATTTCATAACAATGTTCTAAAAGAGTTTATTCCCGATGTTTCGCCAGCATCTTTGGCTAGCATCTTTAGAGAATGCTGGCCTGGAAAAGAGTTTGGTGTGTGTGTGTATATACACATATGGTGTGTATTGTTCTATTGCTAATGGCAGGCCCCATGGTGGGAGGATATACAAAGAGGATTTGTGTCTGCTTGATTCTTGATTAGTGCTCATTGTCTTCTGGGAAACCCCTAATCCTGGGTTGTGTCTCATTTGCATTTGCTGAGTTTTAATCTTGCTGTTTTTCAGGACTGGTAGCCAAACTTTGTTTACTTGCAGGGTTTCTTCTTTCCTGTTGAAGTTGTCCAGGTGTTTGTGGATTTCAATGGCATCCCTGTGCATTCTGACATGATAGTTCTTGGCATGTCCAGAATTTCAGTGTTTTCAAACAGCATTTTATGCTCGGGATGGTTTATAACATGTTCTGCTAATGCTGATTTTTCCGGCTGACCCAATCTGCAGTTTCTCTCATGGTCCTTGATTCTTTTTTGCACACTCCGTCTGGTGGTCCCTATGTAGATTGTCCAAAGCTGCACGGTATGCAATAAACTCCTGCAGCTATGAGAGGGTCTCTCTTATCCTTGGCTGTGTGCAGAATTTGCTGGGTTTTCTTGGTCAGTTTATAAACCATTTGGAGGTTGTGTTTCCTCACCAGTTTCCCTGTTCTGCCTATGATTCCTTTGATGTATGGTAAAAATACTATCCCTTTGGGTGGTTGTTTGTCTTCTTATTAAGTGTTGTAGATGTTATTGTCCATTTCTCCTAATACAGGTACTTTTATATGCAATTTTGCAGAATATATAAATTTTTGCAAGAAATTCTCATTATACAATGCATTGGTCAACATCATTTTCACTAATATACACATTTTACATGCACATCTAATATATGCATTTGGGATGCATTATTTGAACATTCCACTGAAAAATGTGAAAAACTGTAAATGTCAATTTTGATTCCTTATTGCTTGTTGTGTGCCTTCAAGCCATTTTGCCTGATGGTGACCCTAAGGTGAACCCATGACAGGGTTTTCTTGGCAAGATTTGTTCAGAGAAGCTTTGCCATTGCCTTCCTCTGATGTTAAGATTATTATGACTTGTCCAAAGTGGGCATCTTTGTCCAAACTGAGATTTGAATGTTTGTCCTCCAAATTCTAGCACTCAGATTACTACACCATGCTAGCTTTGATTTCCTATGTTCTTTCAAATGTATGGAGTAGGTAACTAGACAAATTTACATCCCATCCTTATCTATTGACAGAGGGAAAAATCTGACTTCATTTTGGGACACTTTAGACTTACTTCTGACTAAGGGGATAAAAGTGTGTCTGAGTTGTACCAGCTGAGACTGCACATACGCATGGTGGAACCATAGCTTGGCTAGAACCTTCCCCTGACACTTAGGGTTTTTTTTTTATACATGTACTTCATCTTTGATTTAAAAAAATACATTAGTGCACCAGTGCAATGTGTGAAGTTCAGCTATTACACCAGCTCACAAAGATCAGGTAGAGATGGAGGAACAACCAGCTTCTGTTCTAGGATAGGGCCAATACCTCTGTTGCTGAAATACTACATACAGAAAACAAGAGTAAGTAAAAATATATCCCTACCCCAGTGTCTTTACATCAAGTGACTAGCAAATGGCTAGCCCTTTACTCAACCAAGAGGATGTTGAGAATTAATTTTTCCTAAAAAATTGTAAATACTTGTAAATGTCCTTGTAAATACTACTGTTCCCATACTAAGGATCATTGGCTGAGTCCCAGGACTGTTATTGGGATCAACATCATCAGTTGCTAATGGGATGAGCTTTTAGGATGCCTTATCAGTGACTCTGCTAATAACTCATGACTCTGGCTTCAGCTAAAGCCACCTAGGCCCATCAGTTCATACAGTGCTGGATGACTGCTAGTTTTATTTAGCTAAACACTGGAGCACAGATCTCTGTGTCTGCTGCCTGCCATTTTAAGCCCTCCATAATGTCTCAGCAACACAAATATAGCACTATAGACTTACAAATTTGTAGAATTGAAGGTATTCCAAAAGCCAAAGCCCACCCCACTGCTGATGGAGGAAATAAATTGTTAAAGCATACCTCACATGCATATCTATTTCATCTCTGGTTATAAACTTCCACTGAAATACAGTCTGCTACTTTCTGAATAGTCTGTTCCATTGTCAAACTGCTTTTACTATTGAGAAGTCCATCCTGAAGTTTATTTGAAATCTTGGTTCTAATAAATTGAATCCAATGATTCAGGTCATACCCTCTGGAGAGATGAAAACATATTTGGTCCGCTTTCTACATGACAAACTTTTAAACATTTAAAGAGGCCGTATAACCTTCTCTTCTACAGGCTAAACACTGTCCCTGACAGGGCTTCATTACCAGCTTTTGGCCAGGAAAGACAGAATTAAGGTAGTGTATGAGTGCAACAATGGCTGCTTGTTAGACCAGAACATTTAGGGGCTCCTGCTTCAGAAGCTTCACCTGAAAACTTTCTACCATATGAGGTGAGAAGGGAACCACTACTGCATCTTTGACACTGCCACTATTTATATCTCTAAAGAAGTGTTGAAAGAAGTGTAGACTAGTTTGGCTGTTCTACTTATGAGAGAAGTGTTTTAGCAACCAGTTAAGCATGTATGAGTCGTAAGAAGCATTGTCATGCACCTCACTTGAGAGTTTGGCATCAGAAGACAAAACAGACCTACCACAGCTGGGCCCTTCTCCAGTCCAGCCTGACAGCCACCTGAGTTCTCCAGAGGACAAACCCAGTCCAGGTGAAATGAGAGATGCTAACACACAACTGGGAAATGCCTACTTGAAACACAATCTACAAGTTGGGTTGGGCTGAATTGGCAGGTTTTATAAGACAGAGGACTTTTCCCATTTGTTTTGCTGGAAACAAACTTAGTTTTTCTCTTTGCATGAATCTATTTTGTGAGATCCAACCCCGCGATTTATGCCCTGGGACTTTTTTTTAAAAAACTATGATATCTTGCTACTCATCTGCTCTGATTTACGATTTCTGATTCCAAAATGTTATCAGATACCACTTGTTCTTTTGGCTATTAAATTTTTGGCACTCTGCATTCTGTTGCAACTTGAGAGCAGGACAAGAATTCAGAATGGGACACAATTGGTGATGTGTCCACAGAATATGTCTGTCAACAGACTATTGCTGGAATCTCCCTCATAATGATTTCCATTTTGTGAAGAAAGGCTTTTATGCCTGGACAGTTTTCTGGAGAACTGTGGTG
This sequence comes from Urosaurus nigricauda, assembly GCA_034509955.1. Taxonomy (NCBI): domain Eukaryota; kingdom Metazoa; phylum Chordata; class Lepidosauria; order Squamata; family Phrynosomatidae; genus Urosaurus; species Urosaurus nigricauda. The sequence goes on along the minus strand of JAOEGL010000004.1, from coordinate 95,822,848 downwards.
GGTGCTTTTTGCCACTGTCTTGGCTTTCCAGACAGTCACTTTGAGGACTTTTTTAGAGTGAGAGATCAGTCAGGCTGTTGCTCCCTTTACTACAAAAGGAAAATAGTGCTGGTAGGGCCCTATGGGCCAACCACTGTTGTACCTCCTTGAGGCAGAAGCGTGAATGGGGGGGGTATCAGAGTGATGGTGGGAGGCCAAATTTTCTATCCTTCCCACTCTGTGGCGTGAATCCACCCGGCTCCATGAGAAACATGCTTTAGCAACAGAAGTGGCACAACAATCCAGCATGCTATACGACATATACAACCAACATACAACCAACAATACAACCAACAACCAAGCTATAGGTAGATAGTTCTACCATATAAAAGAAAGGAGGGACCAGCTAAGCACCAGCCTTTCTCCTGTTACAAATAACTCAAAGTTCACCTGCTCCTATCAACTATAAATTGTATTCAATCTGCAATAGCTTCTCCTGCACAGACTTCTGAAGTAGAAAAGAGCTGGGAGCTGGGAGCAGATATAGTAGCCCACATGGGTACATATCAGGAAATGTATGTTGTAAAGAAATGGGGGATAGACCTTTCACATTCAATAGCTTCTGACAGTAACACCCACAGTTTATATGTTAAGCATAATATGGGCCCTGTGTGTACAATCCAACAAATCCCCGGTCCTTATCCTCCAAAAGCTAAACAAAACAGAGGTGCAGGGGAAAAGGCATCCTGTGGGCATCCAGTGATTGGAATGTTGTAATCCATCATTGCTTGTTTGGATCCAAAGGTCTTGTTAGTTCAATGAATAATGAAGGACTAAAAGTCAAATTCGTACAATTATCAGTTTCTTTCTAGACTCATTGTTTGGCCCTGGAGCATTTAGAGGAACTTGCATGGAAACGCAAAACCGGATCACAAGCCTGCAGTGTGTCAGTGAAATGCTGGGGGGATGCAGGGTGACAGCATAATCAAATGTGATGGGTTTTTGCAATGACATATCCAGCCTGCAGTATTCAAATCGGCATTGCTTGCTGAAAGCCATGACTGAAACATGTTTTCAGTTAGCTGCATATATTTTTCAATATTTTAAAGGCTATTATTTTTGTTTTAGAAGGCATTTTTCTTTCTTTCCAGAAACAAACAAATAATAGCAAAAACCTGTCATCAGTGTTTTCTGTGGAAATACACCTTGGTTTTCAAAGAAATAAGGAGGCTTGGTTCTCATATACAGTACTACCACCTAGAGCCACTCAAAATCTATACAAAAGTCACTTGGTTGGCCCAGTTCTATTCTTTTTCCATATACCATCCCCCTACCTCTGCTTGTGGTCAAAGCAGATGTGAAGTCACAAATGTGTGAATTAATTTCCTGCCTTTTCCAATGGGAATGGGCAAAAAGCATCTTTGGAGAGGCATAAGGGATATCATATTTGGTTTAAGGTTGTGGAGGTTGTGGGGACTTAAGTCTTTCTCCAGCACGTACTTCCTACTGCAAATTGCCTCCCTGGATATGCTATTAGCAATGGAGAAGAAACTCTATTGAAAATAGAAGGAAAAGATTTAATTCTCTTCCTGTTGTCACAGCCTTGATCCAAATCACACATGCACCCTGCAACAATATTTAGCCAATATAAATAAATAAATAATGCTGGGAAATGCATTCATACTTCATTTGGCATTTACTAAATATAATTGTTGCTTCACTGAGCAGTTATTTACCATGGATTTCTGATGTAAAGAATTTGCAACTGCATATTGGCCTCTAGCCAATGGGATATCCCCAAGCTCAACGGGATTTTCTCCTTCTCGCCAGCAGGTCTCCATCTTCTCTGGAACAGGCTTGGAAGATATATGAGGGACTGCAGGATGAGAGGAAATTGCCCCTAATTTGGAACCACTGACAGAAGCAGCTGAACAACACTATTAGCACCTGGCCATTAATGCGCCAGATGAAATAGTCCAACCATGACATGGGAACTGTACTTCTGAAAGCCAACTGGATACTGCTACAGTAGTTACACATCTGTAACTGAGAGAGATGTAACAATCCCAGCCCCTGCCTCCATAGGGCCATTCTAACCTTTCAACAGATCCTAGTAACTTCATTAGTAAATTAGACATAGGCAGCATTCTGTTGGTGACCTGTTCTCATGCACTGTGTACATGTGGGCCCTTTGCTGAACAGGTGTAAGAGGTTATTCTCTGTTGTTTACTGTTGTGTGCCTTCAAGTAATTCCAACTTGTGTTGGGAAAACTAAGAGTTTTCTTGGCAAGATTTGTTCAGAGGAGGGTTGCCATTGCCTACCCCTGATGACAGCATGTGATTTGTCCAATGGAACCCAGTGAGTTTCATGACCAAGCTGAGAATCATATCCTAGGGGCCGTTCAGACTACCTTATATACTGGTTAGCAAACCGGTTTAAAATCAAGAAGTTCACACTGAAACTGGTTTTAACACTACTGAATCCGGATTTTGCACACCCGTAGCAGGGCAAATCCCCCATAACCCAGTTTCTCCCAAAGCGGTGTATTTACCATTTCTTTTGGGAAAAAACGGTTTGCGGGGAATGTGAACTTGGCTCCGATCACATTCGGGTCAAGTTCAGGGGAGGGGAGAAGGCCAGGGGGAGGAACATGCCTCCTCTCCAGGCAAAATCGGGCACTCCAGCATTTTTAAAATATTTTTTCTGTATTTTTAATTAACTATTTATTCTATTATTTTATTTATTTTATAGTTATTTTATTTATTATTTATTTATTGTATTTTATTGTATTTCATTTATTAGTAATTTAATTGTATTTAATTGTATTTTATTTTAGTAATTTTTCAATATATTGCTATTTCTTATATATATATTTTATTTTTATTTTTCAGTTTGACAGCTCATGCGCATTCTATGAGGCTCCTTTCCCATCCGTAGAGCTTCGTAGAATGCACATGAGCTGTCAAACTGAAAAATAATATATATATATATATATATATATATATATGAAATAAAAAAAATATTTAAAAAAATACTAAAATAAAATACAATAAATCAGGTCAAGTTCAGGGAAGGGGAAAAGGCCAGGGGGTGGAACATGCCTCCTCTCCTGGCAAAATCGGGCACTCCTGATTTTTTAAAATATTTTTAATGTTTTTTTTATTAATTATTTATTTTATTATTTTATTTTATAGTTATTTTATTTATTATTTATTTCATTGTATTTTATTGTACTTTAGTGTATTTTATTGTATTTTATTTATTAGTAATTTATTGGATTTTATTTATTTTTTTTGGTATTTTTTTAAATATATATTTTTTCTTTTTTTCCCCCAGCTTGACAGCTGTCATTCGCATTGGCTCTTCCGTTTTTATGAATGGGGCAGAGGGGGAATCCCTGTCCATATATGGACTGGGGTTCCCTTCAGGGCCCCATTCATTCTTTAAACTGGAAGGGAATGAATGGGGCCCTCCGATTGTGTGAACAGAGGAGTGGGTTATAAATAAATTATTATTATTATTATTATTATTATTATTATTAGTCATTTCCCATCCACCAACCCACCATGTCCCTCTTCACAGCTTCCATTGGCCAGAACGGCTAGAGTTTTTGGGGGGACATATACATACAGAGCACATATATTTACTCTGGTCCTGCCTTCTAAAATTTTGGCAATGGTTTACAACAGCAATGAGCAACTTTGATGTTTCTTTACTGAAGTTCCTATAATCTTTTATTGTGGGCAGTGTAGGCTCAGGGTGTACCCACAGTGCAGAAACAAAACAGTTTGATACTTTAACTGCTATCCAAATCCTGGGATCTGTACTTTTTGAGGGACCAGAGCTCTCTGACAACCAGCCTGAATATATCATGAAATCCCAGGATTCCACAGGATAGAGTCATGATCATTAAAGCTGATGACAGATCAAAAATACCTTAAGGACTACAAATACCTATGCCTGTTTGACAACAACACGATGCCATGCTTATTGAAGATACTATTGAAACTGATGGAAAATCAGGCAAGAAAAAGTTGTAGAGGGGGATTAAAAACTTCTTCCACCCACCATTTGTCCTTGCATATCAATCCCTCCCAAATCCTCTTTGCAGGGCCTAGAATTAAAAATTCTAGTTGGCCTTGGTATGCTGAGACAAACATACAGAAATGGCTTGTACTTGTTCAATGTAGATCTTATTCTGATCTTTACCATACTTCTTTCAGATTGGGGAGCTGTTCTTGAAACTACTGTTTCTACAGTAACCTAAACACCTCACAGTTTACCTTTGTTGAATAGTTGTACATGGTATATAATTGCCCTCTTCTCATGTATGCTTTTATAGAGTGGCTAATTGGGAGTCACTGACTGTTGTACTCTGCTGTGCATTCTCTTTAGTGTCATTTATGCCTTAGAGTGTTATGCCAAGTGTAGTATTAATAGACTTTTCTGGGTGATATGCTTGATGCTAATGATTTGTTGATTTACTCTTCAAAAAACAACTTTCTAAAGGAACTTTTTTTACTTCATTGATTTATGCTGATATTTTTTCCAAATCAAAAGTATTTTCTTTTCTCAGATATTTATGTTTAGATTTAATGAGCTTTAACAAGCATTTGTGTCTCCCCCGCACCCCTTCCTACGCTCTATTAACTTATGCGGAAGGATCAGAAACAAATTTTCGTTGGCAGGAAGATACAGGCTGAGTCTCCCTTATCCAAAATGCTTGGGACCAGAAGTGTTTTGGATACTGGTATTCTTTTTTGGATTCTGGAATACCTGCATTTGCATATGAGTAACAATTTGATGGAGAGAACCAGTATGCCACCATGGTTTGAGTGTTGGACTATGACTTTGGAGACAAGGCTTTGACTCCCCACTCAGCCATGAAATCCACTGGGTGACTTTGGACATGTCACATCCTGTCAGCCTCAAGGGAAGGCAGTGGCAAACTTCCTCCAACAAATCGTGCCAAGAAAACCCCTTGGTAGGTTCGTCTTAGGATCACCATAAGTCAGAAATGATTTGAAGGCACACAAGAACAACATAATTTGATACTATGGAGATAAGTCTAAAAACAAAATTCATGTATGTTTCAAATACGCCTTATATGTATAGCGCAAAGACAATTTTATAAATATTTTTAATAATATAATTTTGTGTATGAAACACCTTATACATATAATGCAAAGATAATTTTATAAATATTTTTAATAATATAATTTTGTGTATCAAACAAAGTTTGTGTACATTGGATCATCAGAAAGCAAAGATATCACTTTCTCAGCCACCCATGATAAAGTTTTGGGTTTGGGAGCATTTGGATTTTGAAATTCCAGGTAAGGGATACTCAACCTGCATTCCTTTTGTGGATAATGTTGTTTAGAAATATTCACCGTTAATATCTACTGTAGCATCTCTCTGTCATTCTCAATTCTGTTTATACAGAGTACAACTGAATTTTTCATACTTATTTAGAATAAAAATGTTGTTATTATCTACTGTTTTAGGGAAGGGGAGGTGGATAACTTCTTGAGAACTCACATTTGATCCCCATCCCACCCACTAGAAGCCACATTGCTTTGGCAAATCCAAATCTGATTCTTTATTATGGTCCAGAGACACAGAAAAAACACTGCTGTGATACCTGCCACTGTTGTGGTACATGCCATTGCCACAGCTTCCCTGTGGTACAGGTAGGTGCCTAGATTCATTTCCATATCACAGAAATATCCTGGCCTGCAAGACAGAGGAGATTATCAGATGGGAAAAGGACATTCCTGTCCTGTCCTTTTCCCATCCTTGTCCCGTCCTTCCCATGTGATCGTGGGGAGGACTTTCACATGACATCGCACTTATCCCAATATTGTCCATTCCAGGAAGCACAAGTGACAGCAATCGCATGAAAGCCTTTCATATGATATTGCCTTGATCCTGTCACTGTCCTGTCATTGAAGTGGAATTGACCTGCCATTTTGTATTAACAGGAGTTTTCATGAATACAATTCCACTTCAATGACAGAATGATGACAGAATCAGTGCTACATTATGAAAGGCTTTCACACTACCACTGTCATGGATGGGATAAGGATGGAAGAGAGATACCGAGCTTGTCCCATCCCTGTCTGATAATCTCCAGAGTGCTGCTTTCCCACCTGTATGTGCAGGGAAGCCACAGATTTGCCCTGCTGCCATTTTTCAGCACTAATGAATACAAAAGATAGAAGAAGAAGAAGAAGAAGGAGGAGGAGGAGGAGGAGGAGGAGGAGGAGGAGGAGAAGAAGAAGAAGAAGAAGAAGAAGAAGAAGAAGAAGAAGAAGAAGAAGAAGAAGAATCCTAGTTTTGCAGAACTAACAGAGGCATTTGCTGTAGTTTTGCACATGTGTGTAAATGTGCATGTTTTTGCAAACGTGAAAAGGGCAGGCACTGTCTTGACATATTTCAGAAGAGTTGTAAAACTCTCATGCATGAGGATAGCAGAAACAGATCTGCATACCAATGGCAGAGATGGTGGTGCATGAATGCAGAGCACATGATGCTTTGCCCTTTTGTAAAAACGGGAGATTTAAGCATTATTTTCATGGATCGTCTAGTGCCACATTCTGTCACCACTGTTGTTGTTCTTGATGTTATGTGCCAAGTCATTTCTGACTTATGGTGACCCCAAGAGAATCTATCACAAGGGTTTCTTGGCATATTTTTTTTTCAGGGGGGAGTTTGCATTTGCCTTTCATGGAGGCTGAAAGAATCTAATTTGCCCAAATCACCCACTAGTTTTCTCTGGCTGAGCAGTGGTTTGAACCCTAGTCTCCCAGTATTCTAACATCCAAGCCACTGGCTCAAAGAAGCAAGTATTAAAAGACAGTCTGCCTCTGAACAGGAAGATTGCAATTAGTAATCATGTTTCATTGTTAAAAGATAAATTCTCCATGTATTCATTGAAAATGTGGTGTTTTATTTTCCCCTCCACCAACCATCTAATTCTAGTGGCCACTGACAAATCAAAGCTGTGATATGAGTCCCATAGACCATCCCTCTGTATGCCTGTAGATTGCAGTAAAGGAAGAGCTAAATCACCCCAAAGAGATGGTTGTACAATTATTGCAGCTTCTGAATGATGCTTTCTAGAATGCAGCTCCCAGAATTGCCCAGCCAGCATGACTACTGGCCATGAGGCCTGGAAGATTTTGGGAACTGTCATCCAAAAAAGCCATTTTTCCAGCTCTGCTCAGAAAAGCTACTGCTTTACTACTGGTAAGTGTCACCACAGGGACTACCTCAGATAATGAGATTTCCTCATCTTTAGACATATATATATATATATATATATATATTAAATACAACATTTAATGTTTGATTCTTACCAAACATTAAAATAGCAATCTGAAAGCTGTATTGTTGAAACAGGAAATACACTGTAAATCAATATAAACAGAAATAAATGCCCAATGTTACAGCTTATCTAATTTAATCATGTATATGTCTGTATTTGTTTATTTATAACATTAATATTTACAATCAGACTGCAACATTTCTTTTTAAAATGGATTTTTAAAGCATTATTATAGATCAGCATTCTTGGGGGAAATCTCACCAAATAGTGATTCAGATTTCTTCTTGCTTCTCCAATGGTCAATTGTACATAAAGCCACAAGCTATTCAAATGCATAGCAAACAAGCTCAGCAAGTCCCTATTTCAGAGATTCCTCTGTATGTAAGACAGTGTAGAGCACTGCATCGATTTATTATGTCTTACGTCTCTATAATGCCTAAGCTTTATACTTTTAACACAGTTTGAACCTCTGAAATATATCAATGTACAAACAAAAATAAGCAGAAAGTAGTGTGGAATTCTTTGTTTTGTTTTGAAGACAGTAAATAATTTTGTATTTTGATTTTTTAAAGGACTAATGTCAAATTCTTTCTGTCCTGTTTATGAAGAAATGTGTGAATTTTGCCAAGTTTCTACTTTCAATATTTTCAAACTGAAATTGTAACCCATCCATAGTGGATTAAATCAAATGCAACATGGTGAAATCCTTATAATACCTGCCCATCCCAACCTACCAGAAAGGCGGTGCGTACAACAACATCACCAAGAATTCAGATCTCTGTATCTCTAAAATACCATATCTGCTTACATGAGCCTACATGACTTCACTTTCTCTTGGTACCACCATCATCATAGGTACATCTGGTGAGGACTTAGGGATGCAGGCAAAGACTTTCATATTTAAGCGGTCCTTCAGCATTTATCTGTTTGGGGTAGTGCAATGTGTGTGCTTGCTTTAATATGCTGTGTTTTAATGTGTTTTTAACTGTTCTGAATTCCTCCCCCTCCCCCAGTTTAATGGTTTGGGCCCCATATGAAAAAATGGGATAAAAATTAAATCTCCTCCTCCTCTCTATCATCATCATCACCACCACCACCACCACCATCGACATCATCATCATCTCCCTTCCTAAGAGTGAAGCTCTGAAAATCTTCTGTCAAGATAAAACAGTTTTGCTTTTTTTCTACAGTCATCCCATTAAATATCTTTTTTTCCCCCATGCCAATTATGGAGAATTTGTAGGTGTTGCTAAAGATGTTCTTATTTTAAAAAAATAAATAACTGAAAGAATTCTGTACCCATGAATGTCAGGTGTGGGCACAATCAAGAAGTCTGTATCCTTGCAGAATTGCTAGGAGAAATTTATGGCTCCTAGATACCAATCAGTTGGTGTTACTGACCCATCAACCAGCCAAAACACTATGGCTGCTTCCAAATATTTCCCACACCAAGTGCCTCAACAATACCTGCCAAAAATATTTTAAAAGCCTAAAATTTGGATGTGTTTTTAACCTGGTCATGAGACTTTACAGCTAAAAGCAAGCCTGCTTCCAAACATTATTTCCATCCACATTTTGCAGGTATTGACTCTTTCAATGTTGTCACATGAAAATGCTTTCATCATGTGCTGTTTTTGTGCACAGCAGGAGCCCTTCTAGCTTGTGCTGGAAAGGACACCAAATCTACAGTTGTTGTCAATGCTGTCATATAGTCAGCTGTTATCTCAATTACTCTGAATGCACGTGAAATGTGTCTAGATAAGAAGCAAATTGACACATCTTGTTGCATGCCAGCATACAGCTAGTAGCATGATTGAAAAAGTGCTGTGTGGCATCAGACTGGAAATCATGTCAGGAGGTAGGTAGCTTCAGGTTATTTTATGGCTTTATCTTCTTGATACATATTGTTCCAGTTTGTCCTCCTCCTGGTATTTACATATTTCTTGAACAGACTTGGACTGGGGGTTTGGCTTTTTCCAATATTTTCTAAAATCACACTCTTTCCTCCCTAGATGTACATGAATGCTTGATGCTGGGTATTCAAAATGTACAAACAGGCTTGCTAGATGCAGCTAAGGTTGTGGATATCTAAACATTATCCTTTTGGTCACTTTAAAAGTATAATGTGAAGAAATTATTAATGTGATCTGTGGCAAATCAGCAATGTGTGGACACTACATGATAGCAAGTCATAGGTTGAAGAGTGACAGATTCCTCATGATCCATTTGGCAATTAGTTTTCTAAAACTGACCACCCAAAGACAAAATACAATGACATACTTGAGACACAGGAATTCAAAGAGAGGGCTCTGTGTCAGTGCAGATAATGTGCGCAGACATGTTTGGAAGCTTTCTCCATTGCCGAGGTAACTACCAGTGATCTTGGAGCTGTTTGGCTATGTCAGGAATTGTTGATGAAACAGACTGCAGCCAAATCTATCTCCAAAGAGGCTTGTTTATTCTTCAGTTGTTATATATACAAATATACAGATCTAATACTCACGCTCGTCCGACAAACTTCTCCAACCAACCACCCAACACCCCACACTGTGGTGTGTAGGCTATTTATAAATTTGTGCCATGTGGCCACAATGTCCAACCTTTTCCGATGACTTTTTCCTGTGCCACCTGCATTATTGTCCCCTCAGTCAGGAAGACACATCATGTTGACATTAGGCACTATGTGCTCGCAGGCACATACTGATTGTGGACACTGTCAGCAGTTCAAGCCTCAGCTGTATCCAATTTCTGGCTAGCAAGCTGTAGGTTACCCATAGTTCCCATTTTGCTTTTGTGCACATCTGTACATTTTAAACTCAGGCCTCAAACCCTGATAGTCTGACAATGTTTTGCATGAACAGCTCTGCTCCCACAGGCAGCTACCAAGCCCTATGGGGCACTGCTACAGCTGTTTACTGACCAAGGGAAGAGGCAACCAAGCAGCAGATAGCCCATCTTGGCTGTAGTTTCCATCCAGAAAAAAACAAGGCAGGAATCAGTCCTTACTCTTCCATGATCTTTCCTCTCTTCTGCCTCCACCAGCCCAAGTAAATGATAATTTACAGATGCAGAAGAGTAATGTTTTGGATGGTTCATGAAGGGCTAGTGAATAGCTCCTTGCATACTGTCCAAAATAAACCCTGTATGTATTATTAACAAGATGCTGGGTCAGAGGGAGAAGAGAATGATGCAAGACAGAGTGGTTTCCATGTGGCCTGAGCATCTTCCTTACAACACTGTCCTTGGATACAATGGAAAATACCTCAGTGCATGTAGGGGGCATCTTATCCTTCACCTCAGGCAGTGAAATCTTTTATACTGTCCTTGTCTACCAGATAAGCAACCATACCATTAGGAGATATGGATTCAAGTTGAACCAGAGAGGTTGTAATGCAGCAGACCAGCAGAATAAATGGTGTTTAACAGCAGATTGGCTGATTTCATGTGTTACAGGCCTATTATTATTACTGGCTTTCAATAGACAGCTAAAAATTTAATGCCCATCTTCTGGCATAGCATACTTGTGAGTAGCAAGTCTTGGAATCATATCAAAGGGCATGGCAATCATTAATTATAAGCTCCTTTAGCATTGCTGATATTGCAAAGCTAAAGAAAAGATGCTGGCCTGTCCCAGTTGATTTAACCTTCCTTCTGCCTCTTTTCTTCCTAGGTGAAGAAGTATTCAGCACAGCAATAAGCTTGTAATAACACTCTTATAATTGCTTGCTTATCTGAATCTTGTATTTTAGTAGCACCGCTTTGTGACCTTGCACAAGAGAAGTAATTCTCAGCCTCAGTTCCCATCTGTAAAATTGGAATAATGCTGAGAAACTGCTTTGGGGACTGGCGCTGAGGACAGATACATTAAAAATGGCAAAGTACTTGATAAACGGGGGAGGGGGAGAGATGATAGAAATAATACATGGTGATTTTTAATTTATTTTTTTCAGTGCTCAACCTTCACTCTCAAGCCAAATCATCATCTCGGGTTCAATCAACTAGGAAGTCTGCAAAAGATGGAAAGGAAAATTTTATGATTAAAAGCAATGGTCTCTCGGAGCCTAACAAAGAGCCACCCTAACAAGAAGAAGGGAGCTCTTTGTACTTGGAAATGCAGTCATATGGGCATGAAGGAGGCATCAGGCTCCTCAGCTTCTGTTATTCATTTTGCTCAATCACCTGTGAAAAGGACCTTAATCTGTTATTGTTTTGTGCCAAAATGTATTACAGTATGTTGATGTCCTTTGGTCTCTCTAGCCATGTAGCAGTCAGTCACTTTGTCTCGGGCAATCGGTGCCTCTAGAAAGCAGCAGCAATCTCAGTCTTCACATGAATGCAAAAGTCCTTCCCAAGAACTCCCTCCGGGAATGTGCACAATAATATCAGGACATGAACTAGCTTGCAGTCACAGACACTGACAGTCATTGCCTATGGGGATAGTGGAAATGGTGAAGGCATTCTGACAAATATGCCACTTGACTTCCTTCCCCTTTTCCTTTCCGAGTACGAGAAGTGCACAGGGGATTACAAAGTCAATGGCAAGTTCCTATTTAAATACCACATGTATTTGGAATGAGTCCCACAGTGGTACAAATCAATCACATGCTAATGCTCAATGACTAGACAGGCACCAACCAGCTCAATCCTGCATTTAGAAATGCAGAGCACTGTGAGAGATATTTTCATATACAATGAAAGGGATGATTTAGGAAGAACCACCTGCAGGTGATAGGCAAAAGTGTTGGGTTCAGGTGGAAAGCCTGAACACACGTAAACAGGAGAAAGTCCCACTAGACACATATAGGACTGCACTGTCAATAGCACTGAATGTCAATTGCTGACAATTTCACCAGAGTCTTTTTAAAAAGTGTTTGGAAGGACAGTAGTTTATTTGTTGCAGCATCATTAAGATGGACGGCAGAGATTCAGGAATCTGGATAGCTAGCAAAAAGCTAAGTAATAGCTGGAATGGGTTCATTGCATCACTGACATGGGAGCCAGCTGCCACTGGAGTAATGCCACTGGAGGAAAAAGCTGTATGTGCCACATAGGTTGTCCTGCACCCTGTAGGAGGGATCCTTAATTCAAGGGAGGAAGTCGGGCTATGAAACATCTTCCAGTCATCGCCGGAATTCTCCTAAAACACTATTATTATTATTATTATTATTATTATTATTATTATTATTAAATGCTGTACATAAAATCGTGAATTAGATGGATCCCTGCCCTCAGGCTTACAGTCTAAAAGAGACAACACAAAAGGAGGAGGGGAAGGTGGTGGGAAGGGGGTGAGGTCCAGTGGTTCTTCTCTCCCTCTGGGGCCAGAACCAAAGCTGATGGACTGGAGGGAGGGCACAGCTTCTTAATACATAGTCATAATTCCAAGGAGGTTTTACCAGGTCCTGCTCAGATTCATCCAAGGAATTTTTGCCTTAGGAAAACTTTCCCAAGATTAGTACTCATTTCTTAAGGATGAGTTCTAGTGAAGAAGGACAAGAAATGTAAAATAGACCCCTCCATTTGTTTTAAGGTCTCAAAGGCTTCACCCGCACTGCAGAAATAATCCAGTTTGATACCCCTTTAACTGCCAAGACTCAGTCCCGGGAACTGCATTTTTGGGAAACATTTAGCCTTCTTTGTCAGAGAGCTCTGATGCCACAACTAACTACAATTCCCAGAATTCCATAGCACTGAGCCATGGCAGTTAAGGTGGTGCCAGCCTGGGTCATTTCTGCAGTGCGGTTGCAGCCGTAGGTTAATTTTACATTTTCAAGGGCGAATGTTGATAAGACTGTGGTTAATTACAATCATTTGAGTCAGTTTTTACCTCATAAAATCTGTTTCTCATAGGGATAAAGTGTTGTTATTTTTAAGAGAAAAAACTTTCAATTCAGGAGCATGCAGATAGGTAATAGATTCAAGACATTAATGTTTCAATTACCTTTCTGGTGTTTAAATGGATAATTTTATGAAGCAGTTAAATACATAGTCCCTAAACTATTGTTATTTTTTTTAGAAAAATGAGACATTATCTTGAAAAGATTAAAATAGTATTATCTGTATAATTCTTATTGATGGCTGAAAGTTTGTTGCTTCAAGAAGTTAAGACATTAGCTGCCTCCTTTGCCACAAGGCCCACCTGTTTCTCAGTTTCATTGTGTTTACAGGCTCAGATTAGATGAACTGAATAAAAGCTTGTGGCTATTTATTCATGCATGTAAAATACTTTGAAACTAATGCATGACTTTCAACAATACTTTTGATACTATTTGTTGGAGCACTTGGTTGTTTTGTTTTGTTTTGACATAAAGCATCCTCATAATTAAGTTACAATTCCATGTGGTTTTAAATATCTGCATGCTAATCCAGAATTTTCTTTACGTATGAAGAGCCTTGTACTCATATTGCACTGGTTCTGTGTCCTCGCAACTATGGAGGATTTTGTTTCTCATGGTCAGAAAGATGAAAACAATACACAAACCTTCCATATACATGGAAGTTGAATTTGATTTATGGTGACCTTATGAAGCAGAGACGTCCAAGTCATAAACATCAACAGCCCTGCTCAGGTCTTGCAGACTCAGGGCCTTGCCTTGATTGACTGAATACTGTATGTTGGGCTGGATATCCTTTTCCTTGTGTAATAATTTATAATGTCACTTTCCACTATGGCTACTGTCCATAGCTCTCTGGAACTTTAAGGCTTCATCCACACTGCAGAAACAATCCAGTTGGACACTACTTTAACTGCCATGATTCAATGCTATGGACTTTTTAGTTTTGTGAGAAATTTATCCTTTTAAGCTCTGGTGCCACAACAAACTACACTTGTCTCTCCATATTAGCTAAAGTGTGGGGCACAAGACCCCCTTGAATATGGAAAAACCTCAAATAACAAAAACACCATGTTTTTACCCAAGAGGACACCTCTCTCGTAATCTCTAGGTCCTCCAGTGCAACTCTGTGGTCAATTTCTGACAGACACTGACCGTAGAACTGCACTGGAGGAGCTACAAATGCCTAGTAGAGTATTCTCTCTAGGAGTCTCTAGGTCTTTCAGTGCAATTTTTAGTTAAAGTTGACCATAGAGTTGCACTGGGGGACCTAGATATTCCTAGAGAGAACATATTAATCAAATCCGTGAATAATCAAAGCTGCAAATATGGAGGGATGATGTACAATTCTTAGAATTCCACAGTATGGCATGGCAGTTAAAGTGGTGTGAACCTGGATTATTTTTGCAATGTGGATGTAGCCTTAGTCTGGCTCCTCAGCAAAAGGTTGTCTGACATGGGAGATACTACCAGCAGCACTGCTGCCGCCAATAGCATCACCTCTTGCCTCATAAGAACATGCAATCCCACCACCACCGAAAGGTAGTGCCATTGGTGGCACTACCATTACCATTACATTGCCTTTTCCATTACCTTTTCAAGCTTCTTTGTGTGTGCAAGTGCAGTTCTTCCTACACCTTATAACTGAGAAATTATAGGATGCTGTTAAATTAATATTCCTTCCTTTAATTTATGCATACTTTTTAACATGGTGTTTTTTTCCCCTCCTGCAGTTCTCAAAAATTTTATGGCCCATCACTGAGTGACTAAAATGGGTGCAGATTTTGCAAGCCACTGCCAGAAAATGTTTATTACACTCATCATTCTTCTGAAAATCATGTTCCAGCGGGTTTAGGCAGCATGCAGAACATGGCACATGTGTGAATTAGCTGCTTCACACCACCCTTACAATATTATCGCCACTAATAAAACCAAGGAAAAGACCTTGGGGGGAAGGCTGCACATTAATTTTGTTGCACAGCTTTGGAAAAGTGATTTTTGTAATGCCTAGAGATAAAGTGGGGATGCTGCCCCTGTTTTTGAAAGTTACTGCCGATTGTTGAGGCAGACAAAGCACTAAGGTGCATTTGCAATCAAGTATTGGTCCAGTTGTCTGCATGCTGGCTTTTTAATATGAATACATTTTAGTGGCTCTCCAGAGTTGCTTTATTAAGCCTGAGATGGTACTTTAAAAAATGTCTGCTGTTGCACAGACATTTTTAGATTGTATTTTCAGCACAGTTTTTATCATGACATATACTGCTAGCAAATAGTGAGAAGATGTGATTAAAATATGTACTTGAGTACATACCTAAATATGATTTTTTTATGTATTTGTTTCTTGTGCTGATGCCCAGATTTATGTGAGAACAGAATTGAATGATACATCATTCTACCACCACACAGTTATGATGGATTTTAGTGTGACATTATATTCATTTGTCTAAACATTGTACAAGTGTTCATTGTTTCTGATCACAAAAGGTGAATTCCAGCAGATAAAAACTCTCTGATGTCTTTACCCACACAAACAACACAATACCTGTGATTTACATTATAACCTAGTCAAACAAATAAGAAAAACCTGAAGTATGAATATGTTAATAATGAATATTTCTCATTTTTCTCATATATTGCTCAGGATGGTCAATGGTCTGGTGGTTCTCAGGTAGAGTTGTTGTCAAAACAGGAGGAAAAGTTCTGGATAGCAAGCCTTGTCTGCTGAGCAGAGGCAGGCCCTATTGTTTATATAAATCTACACAAAATGACTGGCTTAATTCCATTGCAATACTGGTGTGAAAGCTTTTTATAGGGAGCAAGCAGTGAGAACAATCCTGGGTTGATTAATCTCTCTGCAGTTTGGGACTTACTATGTCAAACTTCACTTGTGATCAATTTGCAGAATTTGTAAAACAGAATTTTCTGCATAGAAAATTATATATATATATATATATATATATATATACACACACACACACATATACACAGAAATGATTGTTCTCTTGCACGTAAACTGTTGTTTTCTATGCAAAATATCCAACTGGAAAATGAATCCTTCATTGTGAATAAGCTTTGAAAATTGCATCATTTTCAAAGTCTTTCTCACAGATTATTGGGTTCCCATGGCTGAGCAGGGATTCAAACCCTGGTCTCCAGAGTTGTAGTTCAGCATCAACCACTAAGCTCTCTAACACTGCTCACCTCTAAATAGGAGAGTTTCAAATGTAATATGCTAGTGATTCAGATCTGACTTCCAGGTTCCACAACATGAATTTCCAGATATGGAAATTTTCATTTCCAGCAGTCACATATTGATTGTGCCACACAGCCTTTGCATTAATTGGGAAAGCTGTCCAACAGAAGGCACATTTAAATGTGTAACCCAATGCACAGCCCAATGTGCTTGTGCTGCTGTGTGCACATGGACATCAGCATGCATAAGGGTCCAGCCCACAAACTGCTGCCTACACTACAGAAGGGGGTGATCCTGGCGCCAAACGTAGCCATGGTACCTCATCACGGACTGCACTACAAACACTAACAATGTGGTCACAAACTACCTATGGTCAGAAAGGTTTGTACTATGGCCCTCAAGGCCATGTCCACCCAAGACCTACAAAACTGTGAATCGAATCAGGCTGACCTTCTGAAGAGGTGCTAAAGGCCGTTTTGCTTTCTGGTACCTGGAGCCAACTCAACTTTTAACTTTTAATTTGGTGGATGGTCTTTTCCAGCTCCATGATTCTATGATTCTGTGTCTTTTAGCGACAATCTACCTCCATACCTTTAGGACAGATAATATTCATTTTAGGGGCTCCCAGTATTTGGAACATGGTGACAATGGGCTTGACCTTCTAGAGTCCCAAGGAGCACACACACATACACACACACACACACACACCCTGTAAAGTTGTAAACTTCTGACCTAATGCAATAATTGTTTTATTGATAGGTTCAGAGTATGCCAAAGCCACCCAATTTTTCTTGCTTCTGGTTCAAGGAACAAGAATATGTGCCTGTATCATAAGCCATATGGTCTGTCCCCCCCCCCCCTTTTTTTATTATATTTGCAGGAAAAAAAAAAGGACAACACTTATATACATCAGCAAGAGCAGTAGTGTCATAGCAAGATACAGATTTACAATATATTTACAATATATCCCTCATATTATCGTTTGCACTCTTATAATAATAATAATTAAAAAAAATAAAAGCTGTTCAGAGAATTTTAAGATCCTGCTACAATCTCTGAGACATTAAAAAAGGCAAGAAAAAAAAGAAAAAGAAAAAATAATAACATAAATAACGTATCTGATTATATCTTCATATTGTGTAACTTTGTTTTATTTCTTTCTTTATATACCTAAGAGCAAAGACCTGGTTTATTCTGTCCAGATCTCAGTAATATAATAAAATTTAGACAGTCAGCTTGTTAATTACCATTTCCCATTTATTATGGAAGCTTTGCTCTGTTTTGCCCTTAATTCTCATGGTCAATTTGTCTATGTTTATTATATCAAAAACCTTCAAAATCCATTCCTCTTCCATCTGACTATGTTTAATTTTCCAATTTTTGGCAATGATAATGCGTGCCGCAGAGATCAGATAAAGAAGAATATTTCTTTTTTCACGATTTAATGATCTCTCCAAGTCTTCTATTATGTTTAAAAGAAAAATTTTGGGATTTAATTCGATTCTAATTTGAAATATTAATTGTAGTGTGTTTTGAATTGTCATCCAGAATTCTTTAATCGTGGTACATTCCCACCACATATGAAAATAAGCCACCCAATTTTTCTTGCTTCTGGTTCAAGGAACAAGAATATGTGCCTGTATCATAAGCCATATGGTCTGTTCCCCCTTTTAAGCTGTGTCCACATGACACAGGTGTTTCCAGATGGCAGGAAAACAGAAGAGAAATCCAGTCCTAACACTGCTCAGGGCAGAGGTGGGGAACTTATGTTTAATATGTTTAATATATTCTCTTCCCATTGACTATGCCTCTGGAAACTGAGATGTAAAACATCTAAAGGCCAAAGTTTTCTTACCTGTGACTTAGCCATTACTTTAGCCAGATGGGCTGGAATAAACAAGAAAGGGTTCACTATAGCTAAGGGCTATAGGAGATGGGGAAAAAACACCATCTGATTCACGGATATATTTCACTTGGAGGCAGTGACTTGGACTCTCATTTTGCAGTTTCCTTTTTATTCACATAGCTTGCCTCTGCATGCTCTTGCCTGCTATCCTCAAAGTGCCATTTCATCTCACAGATTTACAGGGGGCACTACCAATTCAGCTCTGCTCTCTCCTGTGGCCCTCTCCATTCCAGTTCTTGTTTGTCTTGTCAGACTCCGTGAGTATGCTTTACGTTCTTATGTTATTCCCTCACCCTACATCCATCTTGTCAAACTGCGGGACAGGGGCAGACAGTTTTGAAGCATGCCTTCTGTATGGCAGCCTTATGTGCCATCACTCTTAACTGCTCTGTCTCACAGTTGCTCTCTCTGCTCTTTGCACTGAGTACGTCTGGCCTCTAGATACTCTCCACATTTGCTGCCAGCCATGAACGGCTTGCACTTGTTTGCGATCAGACAACATCTCACTAACCTTCTCTTTGAGGAATTTGAACAAAATCATGTCAGCTGAAAGTTTTTTTCCTTCCCAGTTCAAGCCCTGCCAACTCATTCGAATTAGCAGTCAGTATGAGATACAGATGTTGGCTGGGGACTGTTGGTGGAAGGATGGAGAAGCAACCCCCCCCCCACCAAAAAAAAGCCTGGAAGGTGAAGCACTATGGGGCTTTTTACATTGGCAAGAAAGTGTGATCTGAACTCGCCTTTATGTTAATGCTTAGCAGCTACATAGCAAGCCTCAGGTTTGCATTAAAAAAGTGCAGAGCTGCTACATTGAGGGGTGTGGGAACGACTTATCTGAGTGGTCTTTTTTGTGGCTCAGCAGTTACATGGGAAGCTGTCAGAACGCTACAAACACAGGCGGAGCTGATACTGTACATGGGCAGCAAGAAACGCAGCTTTAAACTGCGACTTTAATTTTTTTTTTCCTTGCCGGCTGCGAACTGCGCTGTTGCGCGGTTCGTACCGCCGCGAACAGCGCTATTGCGAGGGTCGAGGCTTGAACTGCGCTATTGATAGGGTCGAGGCTTGAACTGCGCTATTGCGAGGGTCGAGTCTTGAACTGCGCTATTGATAGGGTCGAGGCTACGAATTGCGCAGTTTTAAATGATTTAAAGGGGGCTCCTAATTGATTTTGACAGCAGCCACAGACCGAGCATCTGCAAGAAGACAAAGGAGGAGGAGTGCTGGCCATTGACCCAGTGACGTTGGCATTCGTCAGCACAGGGTCACTGTGGGCATCATCACCAACATGGATGCCTCCTCTCCTTTGTGGTCGGCACTTGTCGTCAATGTTCAAAGCACAGCCAAAGCTGCCGCCTTTGCTGCCAGGATCGTCAAAGTGACCACTGAAATGACTGCTGTGACCACTGAAATGACTGCTGTGACCACTGAAATGATAGCTGATGATGACAGTGATGATACAGAAGAGAGAACAGCTGCAGTTGGTGTCTCACTGCTTGAGCAGTGTGAATTAGCCGGTGGCATTGCTATGTCCGATTGGGCCTTGACCAGATGGAAATGAGGTCTGAGGTCTCTGCATGAGACCAAGACATCCCTCTCCCCCTTTTTGGGCCACTTGTAGAAGTCTCTGCCATTGTGCAAAGTGCCACAGCAAAGCCTCGGCAAGAGTGTCCCTAGGAGCGGCTGACTTGGACAAATGCAAGTGGGAAATGGCGCTGGAATGTGTGTGGGGGTTCGTATGAAAATTGAAAGTTTCCTCTTATCACTGCAACTGTAAAAACATCCGCCACCAAAACTGTCAATATCCCAAAGGCGCTACTGCGCATGTCTAGGGTTAGGATTAAGGGCGGAGCTAGGGTTTGGGAGCTTTAAAAAACTGCGCAGTTAAACCCCAGCTTTTACACCTGGAGGGCATAGAACGTTTTAATTAGGAGTGGAGTCCACACCACGCATGCTCCCAACTACGATCCATTCTGATCCGCACCAACAGCGCAGCCTTTAAATGGGCGCCTTAAGGAAACGGAGCCCCATTTAACTGCGCAAGTACACCTTAGCCTTTACATGCACTAGCGCTGTAACGCAGTTATTAAAAAAGTAGTGGGTCAACCGAACTACTTTTTTAAAGCGCGTTTTTTCCCTTAAAACGCCAAAATGGCGTTTTCATGTCACACTTTCCCATTTTATAATGTAAAAGCTGGGTTTTCACCCAGCCTTCAAAACACCTTTTTTTGCCAATGTAAAACGCACCTATGTATTTAAAATAGTTCAACAGTGCTAGAAAGAGTGTGCATTGGAAGCTATGAAGTTAAGCAGAGTTGTATCTCTAATACATTTGAAAGGATCTTGGATATTTCTGGGTTTGCGAGTTGGCTTTTTGGATCATCTGCTTCACAAGTTGCCTGCAGGGGAGGTGACAAGTTTCTAACCTTTGCAGCTTGCTCAAGAGAAGAGAATGAAGGAAGAACACAGAGCAAGAAAAGTTCAACCTGTTTTATTATCTTTGAAAGGACTTCATGAATGTAGTTCTTTAAAAGGAACCCCATAGGTGTTACATGCTCTGAATTTTAGAATCAGGTTCATGATTATCATGGGTAATGCAATTCAGAGACCAAAAAGCACGGTGAGGCTTTTGGCTCCTGCATCTTTCTGTCCTGTGCTGTGTGTAGAACTGTATTTAAACTGACAAACCAGGATCACATCTCTCATCTGTAGAGTTGTGCCAATAGTATACTTACTACCCCCTCCCCAGCCAACATAACCAAAGCTATTCCTTACAAAGATTTGGAATAAATAATATTACTGGTATCATTCTGTGCTGTGGATTTTAAGAACTACAGTAAAAAAGTAACTTTTTAAAATTCTAGTATTATTGCCTCTTCACATTTATTCAGTTTTCCCTTTTTTTCTGCTTCTTCAGAATTGAATGACTTTATCATCCAGTTTTTGAGCTTTTATTATCACATGTGACTTCAATAGCACAACTGGGAGTTTTGGTGCCATTGACAGTTCCTCTCTCTCCCTTCTGTATTTCCCCTTAACCCCACTTTCCTGCTATGCCCTACTCAACATGCCTTTTGTTTTTCATTTTTATTTGCAATGCAATTCTGGATTTATGGGAACATGATTTAGTATATATATAAAAAGGAGAAACAGAAAAGAAGGTGAGAAGGGGGGGGGGGCAGGCTGCTTGGGAAAAGTTGTGGGGGAAAGGGGAAAGGAGGGGACTGACATTATGTGACTGCCCATTATTGGGATTGCCATGAACTGTTACTTATCACACCTGTGGAGTAATGGGTTGGCAGCATATCTAACATCAATTCAGAGGCTCGGCAGCAACAGGCTGGAGGTGATATTGTGTGATAGGTATTACCAAAGATGCCATTCTTTCACTAAAATTTGCAGTTTAAAATCCACATGTGTTCAAATCCATAGTTTAGGCTTCCTTTTCCCCAGCACATGATCCCAATCAGGCAGGGATCATCTAGTGTGTATGATGCTATTAATATACAGCCAGTTGTATTTGGCTTCATTATGATATCACAATTATACAACAATGGTAGGAATTCTTGCCTTTGCTCAGAGCTCTGAAATGTTACTGCCCACACAGTGAATGGGAGGAAAAGACATTGTGAATATTTTTGCACTCATATATAATGTTTTCCCTGGTAGGGTGATGTAGGGTGAAAACTTGCAGAAGGGTGGTTGTTTTGCCTAGGAAACTGAACACATAAATTAAGATCACCTCATGGCCATTTCATGGATGCCTCAGCATGCAGGTGATGACAAGCTTGTTTGATAAACCTCAAAAGGAATTTTTAAAAGGTTGCCAGATCATGTAGGGTTTTGACCTGACCATCTCATCAGAACCTTCTGCATAATTTTTTTTAAAGGCAGTGTTAGGGGAAGCCAAATTGTGTGCATTTAGATCTTGCTGAATGAAAGTTGTGGGAAGAGGAAACAATTAGTGGCCTGGTACAAATGGGTGAGAAGCACCGTTCTGGCACCGATTCTAGGGTTCAGGAGTGCACAGCATCCACATGCTCCTGAACCGTTGTACATGCCAGTGCTGGTATCATGGCAGCCTCCTGTCCACATGGGGGCTGCCATAATGATGCAAGCAGAGTGCAGTGTGCAGACATTGCTGTGCCACGCTTGCATCATTGACACACAACAGTGTGCAAATGGTGCACTCATGGCATCGGCTGCGTGCACCTAAAAGAACCATTTTTTTCCAGGTTCCTTTTAGTGTGGAGGGAGGTCGCACAGTTTGGCTGCTGCAGCCTCCCTTGGGACCAAAAACAGGCAGCTCCAGCCCACCCTTTCAGGGCGGGCTGTTGAGCTCCATAGATATACTGCTTTCCTCTTCTCCCAGACAGTTCATTTCACAATAGACTGTCTGGACTGTTGGAAGACACAGAAGCTTCTGCACTTGTTCTCACTGCTCTCTTGTCTGCTAGGGATAAAATGGTTTAGGAGATTATGGCATGTCTATTTTCACCCAATCCAGGCATGGGCTGGACATGGGCTTGAAGAGTTTAAACGGATCTTATCACGTGTCTTTTTCCCAACTCAGCCACATTGTGTACCTGATCTGGACTCCTGACGCACTTTTCAAACATACAATATGTTACTGTCCTTTGAAAAGTATGCCAGGAGTCTGGATCAGGTACATGATGCGGCTGAGTTGGGCAAAATGTGTGCAATAAGATCTGTTTTCACCCATTCAAGCCTGTGCCCAGCCTGTGCCTGAATCAGGCAAAAATAGATATGTGATAATTTCCTTAGAGAGAGAGAAATTAGTAACTTCTTTTCTTTTCATGCCTGTTGGCTTCCTCCGTCTGCCACCTATCCCAAGACACTATGGGCAGACTACATCATCTAGTTTAGCCAGGGCTACTCAAAGGACTGTTTTTTGTTGCACAAAAAGGACTAACCCAGGCTGACCACTCACCCTTGTTTTTGCCCTCTACCATGTTCTCTCTCTCTCTCCATATAGGAGGACATGCTGAAGCACACCTGCCTAGTTTCCTTCCCTTTATAGAATAGGTCAGCAAGGATCATGTTATTCTATCTAAAGAATGGATTTCTCTAATAAATATTCCTCTTTTTGAGAATCCTAAATCTCTTCTCTGCTTCCATTTTTTTCTTGCAAACTCATCTGTCTAAGGTGGGCACTTCTGCTGCTGTTTGAGAAAAAGCTCTAGCAGGCCTTTCTTTTCGAAAAGAATCACTCTGCATCTAACCCTTTGAATACAGAAATGATCCTGGCTCTTAGATACTTCCCTGCTCTCAGATCTTCTGGGCCTGTAGGCTAGTCTGCATGTATGTTACACTATTACCTTCTAATATTTGAAATGGAAATGTGTGCATCAAAGCACAAAGGTAAAACTAATGTCTGGTCTATGGGACAGCACTATTACTAGGCAGCATAGATTTCCTTTGTATTTGTGTCTATCCTTCAAATGCTAAAGAAAAGACAAGGTCAACATGCCATGGAAACAGGGGAAGGAGCACTGAAGCATGTGCAAGAAGGCTTCTTCCTGACAAATAAGCTGTACAAGTATGTCATTGTTTTGAGGTGGGTTCTTTCAGACATGCTGCCCAGAGTATGAACTCTGAGTCAGTACAGCTGCATGGAAGGACAGTACCATGTTGTTTTCTTTGAGTTTCAATCAGGCAAGTGTGGAGCTTCTCTCTTTCCCCTCTATGATGCTTTTTTCAATTCTTTCTTTCTTTCTTTCTTTCTTTCTTTCCTTCCTTCCTTCCTTCCTTCCTTCCTTCCTTCTTTCTTTCCTCTCTCCCCCACTCCCATCCTCTGTCCCTCCCTCATACAAACCCATGTAATGATACACCTTGCATTTGCCTGAAGCTTATTCCCATTAAAAGATTAGTATAATTTCTTCCAGCCACCAGGGTACAGTCAAACCTGAAAGAAAAGTTATGTTCTCAATCTGGAAAAATGGTAATATTAATAAAACAGGTGGGAGACAAGGGAAATGACGCAGCACACAACCAAATAGTTGCTCCATTTGGTTGGTTTAGATTCTGGAAATTCTGTGTGGTATTCTGATTCCAATTTGAATTTACTTTAGCAGAAAATGATCATTAATTCAGTGTAAACGGTTGCCCAGTGTCAGTCATGGCAAGCTCCCCTGATTTCATATTTCTGGTACAAGCAAAGCACAACAGCAAACGTCAAGCTTGGCCCTGCCAGGTTTCTCTTCTTTCGAACTGAGCTGAGTTTTTTTTTATTTCATACATCATTTACAGCTTGCCACAGTAATTTTGAAAAGCCAGGATGTATTTTCAACACAAGGAGAAGAAAAGAAAAGATGTATTATTTGTTGCAATAGTCTGGCATATTGGGCTCAAATTTAATTATGCCATAACATCAAAAACTCAGAGAAGTCAATGATCCTTAACCCAGAGTAAAAGATAGGATCTCTTTGCACACCAAAAACCTCTAGATAGACCCACTGGGTAGCAATTTTAGTGTTTTGACACATTATAGGTTATAATATCAGGCAGGATGATGCACACTCTTAATACAGGTGCAATGTCAGCTTCATAAATTTGAGAGTCCCAATGCCTAAGCCTTCTCTGAAAACTTGCTGCTTTAACTATAGTGGTTATTGCTAAAAGTGCCTAGCTTGTTCCTTCAGGCAGTGCTGAGTATACAGACTCCTGCTGGGCAGAACAATGCATTTGAATAGGGATTCTCAGCAGGAATCTGGCATGCTCGGCAGTACCTGAATGACCTTATAGGAAACAAGGGAGAGAGGAGGGGGGATCTACACATTTATCCTTTATCCTTTCTCTGGGCAACTGATGCATCTGAGTGCTGACCTGGATGAATGGAAGGGTAAGAGGGCTGCTATTGTAAATAAATAAAGTCACATACATTCACAGAAACTGATGTTGTTGTTGTGAACTTTCTGTTCCCATTAAACTCAGGTAGCATCTGTCATATTTCCCAAAAGGCACAGCTGGTGGTCAGTGTGATCCATTTCTATTGCTTCTCTTTTAATTCTAATACAGCTGCTTACCTCTGTAAGTAAGCCATAACCATTTTGTTTCAATGGACAGCACATCAGAATGCCCTTTTGATTGAGAGCTGCAGCATCATAGGAATTCAGAATGGACAGATGGATTTTTTTGTGTGTGTGTATTGGTTTAGAACTGTATTAAAATGCAAACCAGATGAATTTCTTTCCCATCCTAATTTAAAACTATAGTTCTATCTAGTCTTCCTTTTCCTATTGGCCTCCCAGATCCAGTTGTTTCTTGATTAAAGGTTATTTATATCCATTTCCAACTGGCTTCAGATCTGGCTATGGGATAGAGATAGCTTTGTTCACATGGTTCCTATGCAAGGAACAGGACAGGGTGAGTATGTCCCTGTTGGTCCTGGTATCCTTCTGAACCACTTCTCTGTGATGTGTCTTGGGGGCACTGTTTCTGCAGTGGTTCTGGTCTTTTTTGGAGGGCTGAACTCAGAAGGTAGTGTTAGAGAACTCCTGTTCTACTCCCTGGCTGTTCTATCTCCCATGTTATTTAGCATCTACATGAAACCATTGGGAGAGATCATCCAGAGCTTTGGAATGCGGTGCCACTAGTACACAGATGACACCTGTCTCTCCTTTCCATCTGATTTCAAGGAAGCTGTCTCTGTACTGAACCAATGTCTGCTATCAGTCACTGGATGAGAGCAAACCAATCGAAACTGAATCCAGACAAGACTGAGGTGCTTCTGGTTAGTCATAAGGAAGATTAGGGAATAGACACATTGCCTGTGCTTGATGGTGTCACACTTCCTTGAAATCTCGGGCTCACAGTTTGGGTGTGCTCCTGGACTCAGCTCTGAACCTGGATGCCCAGGTTTCAGCAGTGGCCAGGAATGCATTTGCACAGTTAAAGCTAGTATGCCAGCTGCACCTCTTCCTTGAGACAGCAGATCTGGCTCCGGTGAGGCAAGTCTTGATTACATCTCGTTTGGATGACTGTATGTGAAGCTGCCTTTGGAAACTGTTTGACACTACAGAAGAGTCAAAATGCCATAGCTAGAATAATGACCAGGGCCAGTTACAGGGAGCATGTAACTCCTTTGTTGAAACAGCTTCACTGGCTACTAGTTCGCTTCTAGGCACAATTCAAAGTGCTGGCAATGACCTATAAAGCCCTATACAGTATAGGTCCAGACTATTTGAGAGACCATATCTCCCAATATGAACCTGCCAGAGCCCTAAGTTCTACAGGAGAAGATTTATCTGCCACTATCACAGGCTCACCTCATGAGGACATGAGAGAGAGCCTTCTCAGTGGTTGCTCCCACTCTTTGAAGCTCCCTTCTATGGGAGGCTAGGCTGGCCCCCTCCCCAGAGGTGTTCCTGCACCAGGTCTCACCCAGAGCAGGGGGTTGGACTTCTGGTGGGCAGGGCTTCTGGGGATGGCATGCATTCCTTATCCTTGATTCAGGTCATCCTATTCCTGATAAGACAGGATGGTGCTTTGGGTACAAAGAATGCACTGGAAAATGGAGTGGTGCACATGGCAACAAAAAGGCATGTGTGGGGATAGAGCATGGGAGATGCTGGGGGGGGGGCTAACTGGATGTCACCCCACTTGTGTATCACCTGGTGAGGTCCATATTCCCTGAACTCCCCTAGTGACACCACTGCTCTCACTGCTTTCCTTCCACCAGCAAGCAAAAACAATTACATTTGGCCAGGCTTTATAATATATAATCATGATGGCAGGGTGGCTTTTATATGAGATTTGTGTTTAGTTCTGTTTTTAACTTTTGTATGGTTTATGTTAATTTTGTACTGTTTTAACCAGATTATTTTCTTTTAAATTTTTATTGTTAAATTTAAAAAAGAAATGTTTTTATCATGTGAGTTCATTTTCTGAGAAAGGTAGCATGAAAATAAATAAATAAATAAGTAAAATGTTCTGTCCTCCATAAAGGGCTAAAAACCTTCCTTTGAGACGAAGCCTTAATTGTATTTTGTTGCCAGTTCTGACAGTTCAGTCATAGAGACACTGAGATGTTCTGGACCTGGGCTACAATCCAATGAACATTTATTTATGTGTGAGGCCAGAATGGGATTTACTTTTATGTTAACAATCATGGTACAGAGATGCAGGACTTGAGCAGGGCTATGGATGATATGGTTCTTGAAGATCTCTTATTCATAAGGGTACCACAAGAAAAAGCTGACTTTTACTGATAGCAAATTACAGCAAACAAAGACACATTCATGCTAAAGGCTGTGAATTATTTCATACTTTGATGTACCATCTATTTGAATAGGAACTGAAAGCTTTGCTGACACATGGAAAATTAGTGTACACCATGTATATTAAACATAACTGATATTTGTCTTTACACTTGGAAACCATCTCCAAGATACCTCACCATGTGTGTATATGCAAATATAGATATTCCAAAATCCAGACAAAAATCCAAAATACTTCTGGTCCCAAGCATTTTCAATAAGGGAGACTCAATCTGTAAATATACTATTTTACAGCGCACATCATATACAATGGTTAAATGGAGCTTCATAGACTATGCAAATAGGATGAATCTTCTTTGTTTAGTGCCTCTGTGCATGCAAGGATGCACATGCACACATCCACACAAAATTAAAATTCTGTGTAAACAAAAGCTGATTGCTAGATTATTGAAGTGGTTAACGTTCTTCCTGAGTGTTAAAGAGAAAAGGCTAATAAATGGTGTTGAAGGGGGAACATGCACTTATAATAACAAATAATAATCAGACAGCTCTGGCATACCAAGTACATTGCAAATCAGAATTTTAATTTAATTCAACACAAAAACAATAAGAGGAGACTTGGAGGGGAAGCATCCTAACAGGTTACTCTTTTCAATTGGCAGCTCTTGTCAATTCTGACGAAGGCTTTTGTTGATGGGTCCTTGGCACCATTCTTTAAAGCCAGTGAAAAGCCTGAGGTAAATATATGTTTCTGCCCATGCTTCCGTCTCTTTATTAGGGAGGCTGGTCTGTTGAAACGCCTTTGTTCTTTCTGTGTTCA
Organism: Urosaurus nigricauda; assembly: GCA_034509955.1. NCBI lineage: Eukaryota > Metazoa > Chordata > Lepidosauria > Squamata > Phrynosomatidae > Urosaurus > Urosaurus nigricauda. The sequence goes on along the minus strand of JAOEGL010000004.1, from coordinate 95,794,546 downwards.
TTTGTCAAAATGGATAAGGTCACTGTGCATATATGTCCTTGATTTGTGAAGATGAATGGATGTAGTTACAAGCATTACACTTATTTTCATGCCATCATTTTGATTTAAAATGTTCCTGGCTTAAAAAAAAATAAGCACCTTAATTACCTAATTGTTCATTTTGTGCTGCCTGTTTGAGTTTGACTATTTTTGGATAATTAGTGATTAGTAATTGAATTTATCCCTTTTCTGATTAATTGGGTTAATAATGTCTTGCTGAGAAATTTAATACCACATATCAGTGATGTATATTCTCAGACCAGTTTAGTATTACCATAGCTATGTAAGCACCACTGAAAAGACCTTCCTAGGATTGTACTCTGGGAAAATGGATAAATTCACTGGCACAAAGTACTTGTATGTCAGCATTAGTAGAGCCACAAATATGTCTGAACTGTAGGGATATAATACTTTGTCAGTTTCATTCTTGAAGGAAGAAACAGTTTTAACCAATCTATACATTTCTCTGAAAGGCTTTGTGCAAAATTTGATTATTATTCACAGTTTGGAGGAAATAGCTTTTTCCCCACAGGAAACCATATTTATGTTCATTTTTAAAATGATCTTCTGCACAGAAAAATGCTGTTTCCAGTACAGAGAATGATGTGCAAAAAATCCTACTATTGTATGAATTTTGTGCAGAATAAATCCCAAACTACAAAGATTCTCAGCCTGCCATGCTTCTCCTCATTCAAATTTGACAACAAGAAAAACATGATAATCTTTTAAAATATTATTTCCATCTCTATTCCTAAGTGCTTTAGTCCAATAGAGATGGAAATAATATTTTAAAAGATTATCATCTTTTTCTTAGCTAATAAGTGGGAATTGTATGACTTTCCAGATGTTGAATTAGCGACGTCCCTCAACATTGACTATGCTAGCTAGTGTCCCTGAGACTTGTAGTTCTACAACTCTGGAATCTGCACAATTCCCTGTCAATAATAATAATAATAATAATAAGAAGAAGAAGTTTTATTTCTAACCCGCCCCTCTGAATGAGCAATCGAGGCAGGGTACAAAAGAGAATAACAATTAACAATGCAAAAATACAAAGCATATAGCAACAACAAAAATACATAGTAATTATAACAAAAAATAAAATTAACAAAGCAAAATACATAACAATTAACATATCAAAACAAGTAAAAAGAAAATCTCCATTCTCAACCCCCATCCCAATCCTAAAACAATGTAAACTATACACAGTCTGAAAAGAAAAGAAAAGAAAAATGTGTGTGTGTGGGGGGGGAGACAAGACTCCTCCCTAAGTCCAGGAGCCAAGGCATGGGAGGAGCCCAGGTGGAGGTAGGGCAAACAAACACTCTCTCAGCCGAGTCTTCTTTACTGGCCGATGTTGGGGAGGAGGGAAAACAGCCCATTTCTCCTCTTTAAGTCCAGGAGCCAAGGCATGGGAGGAGCCCAGGTGGAGGTAGGGCAAACAAACACTCTCTCAGCCAAGTCCTCTTCACTGGCAGATGTTGGGGAGTGTGATATGAAAAAATAAATTTGATGACCTGTAGGAAGAATAACACTAAAACTGGACCTGACAAAGAAGGAGAAACTTTGACTCGTAATGTGCATAATTGTATTTTAGCACCCATTTTTCCTGCAACAGAAAACACGGAGTTTTAGAACAGGTTTAGTACACCCTGCATACCCCACACTGTATTTGGGGGTCTCCATATTTTCAGCCAGCATGTTGTAGTGGTTTGATCACTGGACTATGACTGGATACCAGAGATCGAATCCCACCTGGGGCATAGAAACCCACCGAGTGTCACATTCTCTCAGCCTCAGAGGAATGGCAAACTCTTTCTGAAGAAACTTAGAGGTTGTACAGATGGGCGGCTTCATGCCGTCTGTATTTATCCCTCGTCAGTGCTGTGCCAACCCCACCACACTGGCTCCGCTAGAAGGGATGGGCATGTGTTGACGCCCAGCCCTTTGGAGACCTAAAATCGGCCCCAGGATGGTGCTTTTTGCCCAGTTGTGTTGGGCCTTACCCAGAAAAGCCCATTATGAAGTTTACAGATATCAGGGAATTAGACATCATGACCTTCTTAATTAACAATAGGTAAATAAACAAAACAGAAAATGAATGGCTTCCTTTGGAAAAATTAAGACAGATATAAAGGTTAACTCAGTGGAAATGTCAAAGCAACACTGAAAATATAGTTAATACTAACTTCAGAGGGAAAATTATCTTCATAATGCTATATTTTCTGATTGCTTATTTAAATTTGGTATAAGTGTTTTATTGGAATGAAAAATATTTAAGGATAAAAATTATTGACTAAAACAAAATTAAACAAGAGAACACATATTTACCCTATAATAAATAACTTTATTGATTGTTTAATTTTATGGTGAAATTATTAGTGTAAGCATTAAGTTAAATATTCAATAGGTAATAGATGACCATCATCTATGTTTAAATTATTAGAGAGGCTTAATGGTTCAAACTCTAATCGCTCTCACCTAATGATATACTAAGGGAAGTGTTAAATTGTGCATGTTTGTACTTCAATGAATCTATATACCAACATTTTTATTAGCTTTATTTTTAAGTCAAGATCATCTAGATTTCTGTACTCTCCTACAATGTATGACTTTTAAATGTAATAATAATGATAATGATAATGCCCATATTTGGTTCACCTTAGGGTTCCCATAAGTCAGAAATGTCTTTAAGGTAATAACAACAACAACATTTTCATATTTCATATCTGGAGACAGCATGTTCTTGAGAGATCAATGACTTTTGGGGACACTGGGTCAGGTTTCCAGAAGAAAAGGATCAAGGACTGGGGCATGTGGATGATCCAGGTAATAATAAAATCAAAGCTGCTAATTACTCCTTTCTTCCTCCAAATCATCTGTATTGACCTTTGCAACTTGAGACTAAGGACTCTTTGCATTTTCCCTGCCTGCCTCCTGCCATGTTCCCAGCCCCCTCATCCTGTCCAGTCACCCTGGGATTGTCCTCATCCAACAAGTGTTTTTCTAACTCCAAAGCCATCAACCAGCCCAGAATTCCATTGTTAGTTCCTGGGAAAGTCATCAAGTTTTATTACAGTGCTCAAGATCATCAAGAACACCTACAGAAACTAATTATAAGGTATAAATATTAGTCTCAAACCCTCTTTACACACAGCTTGCATATACCTCTGCACACAAAGTACACATACAATTGTCCCAGGCTGAACCTCATGTATGTTCTGTGTCACCCTCAGACCCCACTTTGAGCCACGCTCACCTTCCATGGTCAACTCTTTGGACAAGTAAATATGACCCTCTAAATCTCTCAAATGCTGCTAACCTGTTTCCATATTTCTGCTTTGGTTAGCTCCAAACACTGTTCTGTGTGAATTGCTGTCATTTGAGTGTGGTTGCATTCTGCATTTTTCTAAATAAAACTTTCTTAATTCAACCAAACCTGGAGTTCTCCTCAGTAATTACTGGTATATATAGGTGCAAATGGTTCTAAAGTTTACCCAGACTCTTCCAAAGCTAATTTCCCCAGCATTTAAAGTAAAGTAAAGTAATGCTGTCAGATGGTGGAGATAACCATGTCCTCATCCAGCTTTCTTTGGGCAACAGGTGGAAATTATGCAGCTTTCCAGATGGTGGACTGTAATTTCCAGCATCCCCCATTACTGGCTTTGTTGAGAACTTCACAGACTTGCAAATTCCCAAAATCTGCAGGGCTGCATGACTTCCACCCATTTTAGAAAAGAGATATCCATGACATCTCATGTAATCCCAGCAGCTGCCTATAAGGCTTCCCAGAGAAATGGGACTGCCAATTAGTTTCTTTCTTACCTTTCCTCCAAAGAGCTTATTTGTGATTCTTCTTTCTCCTCAACACAACCCTGTGAGATAGGTGAGTTAGAAACTGCATAATTAAAGGTTGCCCGATGGGGTTTATGGCGCAGGAAGTATTTTAACATTAGCCTGCTAAAATCCTGTTCTCTCCCTTCATGCACTACCTTCACTCTCATTTTGCAAGCATTATTCTCACATACATAATCAGTAATCTTTACTTATAGTTAACCCAAAGTATGGCCATTTCCCTTGCCCATAGAAAAGAAGTCAATTTCAAACCTTTTGTTAACCCATAGAGAATGAGGTTGGGTCAACAAGGTGTGATTCTACTCTTCCATCCACACACTGGTTGAACACTGATGCGTATGGATCTCATAGGTCAAAAACAACATGCAGGTTTTTGGAAAGATAGAGGGAATCCTGAAAGCTTCCATGGAAGTTCCCCCCATCACCACCAACATCCACCCAGTGGGCTTGTAACTTATGCATAATTCAAGCTAGTTTACTAGGTACTGAGTAAACTAGTCTGTGAGTTTTTCTTGATGTAACAGACCTTCCGTTACAGTTTTTCCTCAATATTTCTAAGTTTAATATATATATTTCAGATGCCATCTCTGTATATGGCACTGTGAAGCTTTACAATATTGAGTTTTTGTTGGCAGTAAAGCCAAGATACAATGTGGTCTTTTCAGTGAGATCCACTGTTTTTTGTATTGTTGACAGATAGAGTTATTGTATTAGAACCGTATGAACAGAGAGAGTCCTGGCACACCAAATGCGAACTGGATTTAGCCAACAGAAGAATAATAAGAGAGAGGAAAAATAAAAGGAGAAAATGAGAGGAGGAAAAAGTCACTTTTCCTAACACAAAGCTTAAATTTTCTGTAAGGAATTTTTTTTAAAGGAAAATTGTCTTTCAGAATTGTCCCTCCATTCAGAGTGACTTAACTCACTTTACAGCTAGCCAATGAGTCACATGTCATCATGCTCCCTGGTAGAGAATATTAGCTCAATTAAACAAAAGAGATTCCAAATAAATTACTTCATCCTAATTGTACCCCAAACCCCTGATAAATTCAAATGGGCAATGAAAACAATTATATAATTCACTCTAAAATTATGATTTTCACACCACTTGCAGCCTAAATCAAAGGGATAGCAATAAAATAAGTCTAACGCTGTTAATTGCATCCATGCATCTTCTCATGTCAAGCTCATAAATATGGGGCAACATTATACGTTCAGAGATTTATAAGTACTGAAGTACTTATGAAGAACAAAAGTATATAAAATTTCTCTAAGGCAGGAAAGAGACTGAAATTCACAATCCATGTATCTTTGTCAAGAGGTCTTATATATAATTGCTTACAATAAAGCTGGTTTTATCAAGGAATCGGGGTAGGGGGGGAGGTTGAGAAAAACAGACTGTCATAGCTTCCAACACATTCTTCTTTTTATACTTTGCTGTGAATAGATCTTCCTATGAAATTTAATAGAGCCATTTGCTAAGGTAATAAGCCTGTTTTCAGGAAGGACCAATGGAAATCTTTATGTTAGACTCTATGATCATTGTTCTGAGGAGTCCCACAAGAGTTCATCTTATCCCCATATTGTTTAACCTTTATGCAAAGATCCTATATTGTGTTTGCACAGGATAAATCTGTTGTTGTTGTTGTTGTTATTGTTGTGTGCCTTCAACTCCCTTCCAACTTCTGAAAACTCCATCATGCACCATCCTTCTATTGAATAGCCAATCATATATCTATCCACGTGCCTCCTTATTGTCCCATTTTGCAATGAGGAATGCGTGGTGGTCCATTGTAGAATTCCAGTTAACAAAGTGGCATACTAAAGGTACTGACGAATACTTACCCACCTTCCAATTACTACTACAACTGCATGGCTGGAATCTGGTTGTCTCAATTGGAGTAGACCCACAGAATCAATTGTTGAATTGTGGTGAGTCAATACATCAGCAAGTGCAACTAATTTGATAGCTGTTCTCTAACCGGAGCTAAGAAACAGCTCAAGACCCATGTAAATGGTTACATTTATGGAACTCTTCTTGTGCTGCCATGAGTGGAATATGTCCATTACACAAAAGATGAAAATAAGACAACCGCATAAGGAAACTTATACATACGTATAACACCAATAGGATTCTGTCCCATATGAATATTCATCAAAGAACCTTCAAGGAACTTTTAGGGAAATATCACACCTAAGTATGGTTGTCCTAATGTCTTTAGATGTCATTGTTTCATTCTTGTAGCACTTCCTACAACCCCTTTGAGATACGTGTTCCGAGGTAATCTTCCCTTAAGTGCAAAAAACTTACTTTCTTGCAAGAAAGTCAAGATAGGGTTGCGGTAGGAAGTTCAATGACATATTCCACCTCCACTAACATTGTCCATACTCTACAGCTTTGTAATTGCTGAGACTCAGTCACATAGGCCTTGTTCAGGCTGGCCATTAAGGCTGGGCTGGGGACAGAGTTGGGACATCACGTCCACATAACATACTCCCCAACTCTGCCCCCAGGGCACCATGATGCCATGCACCACTTCACATGGCACATGGCATCATGACACTCCTCTGGTGCTATGTCTGTATGATGCAGTGCTAAAGAAGCGCTGCCAAGTTGTGGTGCTGTGGTTGTTTTTGCGGCTCCTTTTTTGCACCTTGGAAAGGCCAGATGGGTGCTGTGGTTTGCGGTTGCTGCAGCCCTGATCCGGCTGAAGAAGGGGCAGCTAGTGAGGTTCTGGTGACAGAACATTTGAGATTTTTTGGCTTAAAATGTAATGCTAATAACACTGAAGTCACAGGTGTGATCCACAGGCTATCAGATTTTTAAAACTATACCCCCCCCCCTTAGGAATGAACAAACACTTGAAAATCTTTGAAAAATAGTCAAAAATGGGTTTTCAGTGTTGTGACAAGAAGAATACAGGGCTCAGAAGAATCTTTATAGTTCAAGACTTATTCTGCACAAAATCCACACGTGGTTTTACATAGAAAACAACATTTCTATGCAGAACTATTATTTCATACACAGAAAAAGTGGTTTCCTACACACACACACACACACACACACAAAACCCCCCAAAAAACCTGTACTTGGAGACTTATTCTGAACAAAATTCAGATATGATTTGCACACAAAACAGAATTTTCTGTGCAGGACACAGACTTTCTGAGCAGAAATAATATGAATATTATTTTATGAGCAAATTTTGTGCACAAAAAGTCCTGAATTGCAAATAACTTTCAAAGTGTTTCATTTTCAAGGACTTTGTCACAGCAGGAAAAAAAACCCACAAAATTACTCATTCCTTATTCTAAGAAGAAAATTAATGTAGAGTTGCATCCCTGTTCATCTTTCTGTTACTTCAGATTGCAGTCTCTTTCAACCTTGTCTTCGTAAATATGTGCTGGCTCACTCATCTTTTTGAAAGCTATCTGAAAAAGAGAGTGTCCCCGAACATGTCTCCAACAGCATGCCTTTCCAGCAGGGTGTCTGCATCCAGACAAAAGGTCCTGCAGGGCTTTAAGCCCTATTACCTGTGAAATTACATCACATTCCCTTGAAACTAGTACTCTGGCCAGCTCCAGAAAAGCTCCAGAAAAGAGGGAAGCCTCTTCTCTCTGTGTTTGTGTTTGCGTGTGCTTTTACACACAAACATACACATACACTGAAGTGAGGGCACATTCCCTTCCCACAGGAGAAACATAGTCCTTCTCCCTTGAGATGTACTGGTTGGTTAAGATTGGAGGAGAGCCTAGTGAAGAGAAAGCTTCCTATCCATGTCATATAAAAAGAAAAGAGAAAAGAAATTTTCTAGTCCCTGCCTTGCCCCATGAACCACCATGCATCTCTTAATTCATTCATGCAAAGGTACACTTTATGGAACATAATGGATGTAATTTTGTATGGCTCAGAGTAGTGTAGTATCACATACAAGTCTTTTCTAGCCTGGCCTATATACATATCCTGGGTTCTTTGGAGGTTTCAGCTCTGCTATCATCATTTTGTGTCTGGCTACAGGGACATAGCCAGATGCTTCTCCATTCAATCCTGTCCACTCTTCATGAAGGAAGGAATGACCTGTGAGAAGGGTGCCTTCAGAGCTTGTATGATAATCCCAGGGAGCTTTGGGCACTGCAAAGGAAAGAAGGAAATGCTAACTTCTGCAGCACTCCCCAAAACAGTCATAGACAGGTATAAGAGAAATACACATGTGTGTAAGCTACTAACATGAAGCCTAGCAATGTAAGGTAATGTAGAGGAATAAGAGCTCTGTCTATTTAGTTATTTGATTTACATCCTACATTTCTTACAACATTTTCTGCACACAAATCAGGCAGTTGGGTGCAGGACATGAAACAAACACAAGCAATTAGTGCTATTGATCCAAATAAGAATGTGACAGAGTAATTTCTTCTTCTTCATTTTCAGACCACAAAGATGTGTGGATAAACCAACTATCTTGAATGTATAGATTTATAAGCCTGCAGGGAATTTTGCCAACAGATTTTTTTTAATTAAAAATTGTTTAGATTATTGTCTAAATGATTTTCTAAGTACTTTAAAAAATAAAAATTATTGCAGACATGTGGAAAATTTTAGTTGTTTTATGTTGCCTGAAATAATAGTCATCTTTTGTTATCATTACATTTCTTTCTTGGAATGAATCTGTCTTTTAATTTTTTTTTGTTAAAGCACCTTTTTTGTGTAGCATAATATCTTTCTGAGCTGATTCCCAGTAAACAGTGATTCTCATCACTCATCCCAGAAGCTAAATTAACTTCTTTTGACTGCTTTAATCCAAAATTCCAATGTCTTGCAGTGTATGAAAATGCCCCAAGTCTGCAGGTGTGTTTGTGGACGCAAAAGCCAGTTTGTGGATGCAAAATACCGAGACCGTTAGAGGTACAACATGTATGATTACAGTAAACAAAATGTTTGTTTTGCACAGCTTTTAGTGTCTCCCCCCCTTTTTTTGCAAGCATACACTTTTTATTTTTTAAAAAAGCACAAATGTTTGTCCCAACCATTTTTGCTTAAAAGAGAAGTAAATAAATGTGCACATGGCAGTTGTCTGAAACCTGAAGATTTTTTTCCTTCCAGTTAGGAAATAAACCATAAGTTGATATCCACTTCATTTCCTGGTTGATAAAAGGTCTCAGTTTGACCTAAAAAAGCCCAAGGAGGCTCTAAACATGACCAAATTACCCCCCCCCCCCAGGCATGGGAGGACCTTAAGTGATTTCTTGCACAGTTTTTTTAATAACCATAAGATACAGTTGGGGTTTCCAAAGTTCCTTGGGAAGCTTTTATGTGTACCAACCACAAGCAGTTGTCTTAAAGGGTTTTAATTTTCAATCATGCCCCAAGGTCTGACAAAATGCAGCTGAAAAGGCCACACACATCCCTGCAAATAACTTATATATAGCCAATATTAATATGGTGCGACTCTATGTTCTGTGATGTGCTTTGCATTAGGAACATCTCTCCCTTGGACTGTGAGCAGCTGTGGTGGATCTAAGCCCTATATTTATCTGTTCACTGAAAGAGAATAATGTGATCTATGAAACTGGAGCTATCATGCAAGTGGGGGTACCATTCCACATTACTAATATTTATCTGGTAGCCAGTAACATCTGTAGAGAATTGATGGACTATTTTATTTCTGTTGAAATAAGTGGAAATAACCCAAGAATTGTGTGGTGTATTTCATCCCTGATAAGGAGTCCTTGTTGATAAGAAATATTTATTATTTTGAAGACTGCATATACACAGAGATCTTTGCTAAGAGTTTCATGCAACCCTGGTATCAAGGTCTGGTGAAAATCAGGTCAAAGTTTTGAAGGTACATGCATTGGTCTGACCTTTCATTCAGTATGAGGCTGTTTTTGCAGGCAAGCTCCAAATACTTGCTTATGTAATGATTGGCGCTCCGGAATGACCCTACTGTTTCTAACAAAATCACCTGTCAAAAGCTCTGACCCCTCCAAAATGCAAGTTATGTGAATGCACCCTTCCACCCCAGTACGTCAAACCAATCAATAGCAATTCAATTTCAGCAGGATTCAGGCAGGAGCTTATTACAAGCCAGCAGAAACAGAATTTCAGCCAAAGAATTAGACATCAAGGAAAACGTTGTGGTAAGGTCTGATGTGAAATAACACAATTCAGTATACCATGTCAACTTGAGAGATAGCTGTGTTGCTACTGACTGATAATGTCACAGAACAGTAACTCACAATAATTTCTCCCAAATTTTTTTAAAAATAAAGACAAAGTTAAAATAGCACTCAGAGGTACATAATGAGCAGGTTCTGTTCCATTTATGGAGAAAATGTACTAAAGTTCAAGGAATCTGGAAAGACTCCTGTAGCCAAAATACTCAGCTTAGAGGACACTAATAAACAATAATGCAGGGTCAGTTTCTTGAATTTCCAGGTGGATTCAGCTTTCACTTATTTCCTACATCAAGATGCAGGCCAAAATGAAGACAAAAGGTAGACACATTCAAGGCTCCAATTGAGCAGCTGTCAAGCAAAACACAGTAAAGCCAGGTTAGCCACTAAACGTAATTCCTTGGTACACTTTGAGTTGGGCAGGGGATAAATGTGACTTTATGCTATTTTCATGTTTGTGATCCATAACGCTATTACAACTTCATGTGAATCCAATGATTTGTTTTTGTATGCCTTCACGTCATTTCCAATTTGTGGTGACTCTAAGATGAGCGTATCATGGACTTTTCTGGAAAGTTTATTCAGAGGAAGTTTGACATTGCCATCCTCTGAGGCTGAGAGAATTTGACTTGCCCAGGTTCATTAAATAGGTTTCATGGCCAGGCAGGGATTTGAACTCTGTTTTCCAGAGTCATAGTCCAATGCTTAAACCACTACAGCAAGTGGTGTTGTACAGCAAGTTCTGCTGAATCAAACAATATAGTTGTGTGAATGCTTTAGACCTCTGCCTATTTGTGCTTTACTGCTGATTTCTGTACCACTGTTCCACTTTGGTAGTTATGATTCTGCTCTGTGGCACACATGAGAGGTGGGAAAAGTTTTCTAGACAGAAGCCCATATTCTTTTGTGGCTAAAATCCTATAATCCACGGAGCCAGTTTTGAAAGTATGGAGAACCAGCACCTCTCAATCTCATCTGTATGCACAAACATATATACACAGGCACTCAATCATTAATAAAATACAATAACATTCTGAAATAACAATGTTATAGGAAAAAAGCAGCAGGCAAATATACCAGAGGGAATAATGAATAAAATTCATAAAATTCATAAAACAGCTGCCTAAACTGAAAGATCTTTGTTGCATGATAAAACTGCCTTCAGAGATGGTACTAACCTAGCCTTCTGGGTAAAAAAAAAAATCACACTTTAGGTGTGGTCATGAGAAACTTGGAAGGGCCCAACACATGTGCTTATTCATTCACACAGACAGACTGACAGATAGATGGACACTGCTGCCTCATAGCTGCTGGTCATCTGTATATTTGACGAAGGCGGGAAAAGTGAGATGGGGGAAACAGACTAGCAAAAAGTGGTGGCTTGATTTGATTTGATCGGCTTCATAGCGAAAGAGGAATTGGAAGAGAAGAGGAGTTGGAAGAGAACACCACTCCACAAGAAAGGTCGAGGCTTTGCCACTAGCTCAGATCATCCCCTGCAGAGGGAGAGAAAGGCATCAGGAAGAGCACAGATGTAGAATGCACTTGCTAAATACTGCCCAGGATTGGGTGTTGGCTGAGGGTGCTATCTTTGCAAAAAGGGTTACTTCCCCCAGTCTCATTGCTAAAAGCAACAACAGTTCTACACTTCACAGCTCAACCCTCATATATGTGTTTACTGGATTTATGATTCTTGATTTGGTTGATGACTCTGCTACTGCAATTCCTTAGGACTTTGTTTTGGATTTACAGGTTTTTTGACATTGGACTGTTTTGATGCCAGATACCTTTAGTTTTCTCAGACTCTGACTTTGACTCTTCAAATTCCTGTTCAACATTGAGAGCAGGATACACTAAGTATGATGGCGTCCAGCATCCTGGGGAATATATGAGAAATATGGTTCCTGAGGAGTTCAGAACCAGAAAACTTGCTTGACCATGATACCCACATCTTGCTCCATGTTGGGAAAATGTGATTGTAAATACTGTGTCCATCTGCCAGTGGAGTGGCTACTAGTAGCAAACTGGAAAGTGTCTCTTCCCTCAACCCTTCCTATGCACTCCACTGTGATCTCCTGTGGAGGAATGGCAGTTACCCTGTAGCACATCTGGAAGGCACAAAGCAGCAAGGAGAAGAACGGAAAATATGTATTTATTGTATGCATTCAGCATTTCAAACCAGTGTACTAGGTTCATCTTAGGGTTGCCAGAAATGACTTGAAGGCACACAACAATAAAAACTTCAGATTTATAATGGATTTGTGGGAACTTCAGGACAGTACCTCCCAGAAGGAACTGAGACTGCAAACTCTGTGATGGGGTAAAAGATTCAGCTTGTACATCCTGTCTCAGCTTGGCTAAATTGATTTATTCCATTATAATGTTATACATTTTCAAAATATTAAATATGTGTATAATGATACTCAAGCACCATCAAATAATGGGATTAAAAAAAACTGGGGGAAAAGATGATTTATTTATTTATTTATTTATTTCCCATTTTCTCCCAATATAGGGACTCAAGGCAGAGGGGGAGGGAAATCTATTCCCAGTTATATCAGAATATCAACATGTCACAAGTATCCAGCAGGCAAACTGGAGAGGAAATGTGAAGAAGAAAGGATGGTGATGACACCAAAATTGCACAGTATGGAGTAACTATATTCAGATAGATAAGCCATTTCAAAAGGAAGGAAGGAGGATTGAAATATGGTGCTGTTGCAAAGAACAATGCTCAGAGCAGCAAATAACCAAAAAGAAAAAATGGGGCAGAAGAGAACAACCCTTCTGACCCCTCCTAGTATGCTGTGTGCATCCATACACTTAGCCAAAAGGCCTCAAGAAAAGCTAAAGAACAGAGTGACAAAGTACAGAACTGAATGAAAACACTATTACAGATTCATAGAGTTGGAAGGAACTGCAAGGACCATCTATACAGGAAGACACAGCAAAAGCTTTTCTGAAAGAAGGCCTTCCAAACTGTGTAGACAACCATAAAAAAGGAGAGTTCAATTCATTCCAAAGCAGTCTATTCCACTGTAAAACAACTTTTTTTTGAGGGGGGGACCTCTTAATATTTAGGTAGAATCTATTTTCTTGTAATTTCAATCCATTGGTTCACGTTCTAGTCTCTGAAGCAAGCAGAAGAGAAGTTTGCCCCATCTTCTACATGGCATCTATTTGGCTATTTAAATACAAGTACCATGTCACTTGTCGGTCATCTCCTTTCCCAGCTAAACATACCCAGCCGTCCAAGTCATACCTCATAAGGCTTGCTTTCCAAACCTTTGATCGCCTTGGTCATCCTTCTCTGGACACATTCCACCTTGTCAACAACAACAACTGATTAGTGAGGGTGACAGGTAATCCACACCATTGAAAGTCTGGCCTTTTAATGATTTGACTGGTTCAATGTGGTAACATTCACCTGCTCAGCCAATTGTAGCCTCCTGTACCATTCCAAATGTCCACTAAATAATAATTGGCATTCCCTCGCCTGAGACATGAACTTTTGCCCCAGCAATGACCTCCCCCTAACACACACACACACACACACACACACACACACACACAGAGCAATATCAGAGGGAGACCGTAATTGCCTTTTACCACAGGCATTTTTTTTTATCACTGAGTGTGGAATGGCACCCACCAGCTCCCCATCATCTCAGCATTATAATTCAGACATCACAGTATAATAATAATGAGCATAACAAAATCATAGAGCAAGGCTTCTTAGAATGTATTAAGATTATTATGACACAATGAAACTGGAATGCATTAGCATATCTTTTGCTCTCTTATCTCCTATTTCCCATTTTTAATAGTGTTTTTTTTTTTTTTTTGGCCTACTCTAACCAATCTTGGGCTTGTAGTTAGAGTTGCAATTTGTTAGTGATTAATCTTTGGTTAATTTTTATTTCTGTTTTATTGTTCTTGGTGTTAGCAAAAACAAACATTTCTCTTCCCCCCCCCCCCATCTCTCTGGCATATAAAAAAGGAAAACAAAGCACATCCAATTGCAACCTCTGTATGAAGCTGCAATTGTATTGCCTGGCCCTGTAGCGTAACAGAACTAATTCTTCTTAGGAAGGGTGGAAAAAGTACAGATGGGCTCATTACTGGGCATCCCTGCTGACTGGTTCCATGCAGTGCTAACTGTTTCAAAGGAATTTGTCTATCCTCTTGACTCCAAGGGCATGCTATGAAGCAGTTCCTGATGGAGAGGGCAGAGAGAGGAGGCATATTTGGGGAAAACATAGTCAAGCAGGAAAGCTGTGAGATAATAACTAAGGTTTTGGTTAACTTCCTTGCATCTCGGGTAGGCTACAAAGACTTGAAAGTAGACATGTGAACCAAAAGACAAGGCACCTTGAAACTCTCCAGAGGAAGTGTCCCAGGTATGATTTTGACAACCAGGAATACTCATGTTGTTTCTGGGTCCCACAATATACACATATATCCTTAGACATGCAACCTGTGCTGTCCCAGTCCCTAGGCACTGGATGTCCATAAAGTGGCTCACTGATTTCTACTCCTGCATGATTTTCCCCTTTACCCCCTGCAGCTGACATGTTTTCTACCAGCTGGATCCTTTCCGCCAGACAATTCTCTTCCATGCTGACAGTAGTCTTGCGGGAGTCCCAGATAGTAACCCATACCTTCAACTTCAGCTCTTTGTTCTTTACCCTATGGGTTTTCTTCTGTCTTTACAGTGAGGCCTGCAGAAGTCTATACAGCTGGTAGCATCTTAATATAGGAATAAGGCTTCCAAGGGGGCAACTTAAACTATGTGAGAAATTGTTTGCACTATCACTCAGTCTTTAGGGGGAATCTGCATTTATCCTGAGTAGGGATGCAGGTGCCTCATTGTTAAATATCATTATGGATGGGTGAGTATGGGGCTGTGCAGACCGCCCCTGTAAGGGCAGTCTGCAGCCGCCTCCATCTTCACCAGATTGGAGCCTCAGCAACCACATGCTGTGCCCCCGATCTGGCCTTTCATTGGTGCAAATAAGCAGCTCCTTTTTGCACCCTGGAAATGGTGCCATAGCTGCTGGCACCACCATCACATCGGCTTTATGGTACTCCTTTGGTGCAGCACTAGAGCACTGTGACATTGTGCACTGTGTGGTGAGGTGCACAGTGTCACGCCAGCCTGGGGCAGAGTTGGGGTGTGCATCATGTTCTTCACTTGCATTTCCTAAAAATAAAGCTGTCTCCTGGGCTTGCACCTATACTGAAGAATTAATGCAGCTTGACACCACTTTAATTGCCATGGCTAAATGCTATGGAGTTCTGGGATTTTTAATTTTGTAAATATTTAATCTTCTCTGTCAGAGAGCTTTGGTACCACACCAAATACAAATCCCAGAATTACATAGGATGGGGGCATGACAGTTAAAACAGTGTGAAACTGCATTAATTCTGCAGTGTGACAACAGCCCTAGAGGGAAATGATATTTGCTAATATTACTATTGGACACAAAACTCTAATAGGATGGCTTCTTCTCAAAATCTTAAGCCAAAAGACCCTGAGTCAAAGAATTTTGTACAGCTAACCTCTTGGGTCCTTACAGGAACAATGGAAGAAAGGAACTGAAAAGATGTGGCCATTGTACAGTAGCTGAAAATGTCACTTATCATTTTGTTACCTTGGTTGGCATTCAGTGGCTAGGAAATTATAATGACTGATGCAGTGGAAATAGTGCCGCTTTGATAGAGAGGTTGGATGGAATGTTATTGGTTACTAGCCCCAAGCTAGCCTCTGTGGAAAGGGGCAAAGGTTGATGTGCTATGAAACTCAGTATGGATCTCATTGGGTAAAGAGCGGGGATGCTGGTGTTTTTCCCCATACACAATCTCTATTAGTTTTAGTTTGATTATTTTTATTTCTCTAACATCCTTTTTCATTTCCAGAATTTACCATTAGCTCTCATAATAGCAATCTCAGACTCTAAGTGCCAATGGCTAAGTAGCCAAAATGAGGCTACAAGAAAGGGAAACAAGAAGAAAGGATCAACATGCTTGGGAGGGGTCTCCAAGATCTGCATATGCAGGAAGAAAGATTTGGGAAAATAAATTTGTCTTCTTTTCCACACACACACCAAAATCTCATCCCATAGCTTCAGAATGTTGACAATCTATTTGAGGATGGAAAATAAATGAAAACAGGCAAGGAGAAGGAGGAAAAAAATGGAGCAGTCTGGAGAGAAAAAGATCTCAGAGGCTGGAATACTGAACAGGAGCACTGCAACAGCACTGCAGATCCTGCTTCTAACAATAAATATTAAAAGAAAGGAGAAGTAAAATTTAGAAATTGAATTTTAAAAAAATAATTTTTTCAATTAGATATATTGTCTCTTTGTGTGGTACAGCATTGCCAGAAAGAAAAGAGGCTTCAAATACTTTACCTAATTACCCTGTTGTTAGATCTATGGATACTTGTAACTACTGCACAGCTGACTCTTCCCTTTGTCTTTTTTGAATGGACTTATACACACAGGATGTTCATATGGGATTCAAAAAACATGCAAAAAGTCAACAAGCTACTTTCTTCTCACTTTACAGGCAGTGGCATTGGTTTACATTATTTTCTACAGAGACTGGCATTTTGCAGCTGCAAACCTATGAAGACAACACTTAGAAGTATGCAAATCCCATTGACTATAGTAAGACATACATCTGAACAAATGCAAATAGGATTTGCATTTGCTCAGATAAAGTAATGTGTATGAAGGCTTCTTCACAGGAAGGGTATGCAAGCATCTGTAGCTCTATGAGAAGTGTCTAGAAGGCCATGATCCACTCCTTTGACTCTTAGGTCTTATCTGCACTGCAGAAATAATGCAGTTTGACACCACTTTAACTGTAATGGCTCAATGCTATGGATTCCTGAGATTTGTTATTTGTTGTAGCACCAGAGCTCTCTGACAGAGATGGCTAAATATCTCACAAAACTACAAATCACAGAATTTGATAGCACTGAGCACTTAAAATAGTGTCAAATGGCATTATTCCCACAGTGCATATTTGACCACAGTTTGATTAACACTATCATTGAGCCAAGTCTCCAAGTGTTGATGAAGTTGGTGCTATGAGAAATGGGATGCCTGGAAAGGAACTGAAATTAGAATGATCTCAAATCACTCCCGCAATTATGAGCCCTTGACTTACTTGTGTTTGTACATCACAGGCGGCAATTTACCCAGTGTTTTCCCAATTCATTTAAATGGGAGATGGCAGGGGGTTAGCAATTCTCATCCTACAAAATCATAGATATTCTCGACAGCTGGCAATAAACAGTCATTTATTTTTGTAAACCATATTTACTTGGGAGAAAGTACTTTGAAATGGAAGCAAAATATTCTCTTCCAATTGTCTTGAAGAGTTGTTTTGGCCATGGGCAATGAAGAGCTTCAGTTCACAGCTAATTTAGAGAGGACTCTTGGAAAATTCTGCGTTATGCTTCCAACTTATCACTGTAAACTGACGACAGGGTTTCTGTGACTATACTGGGTAAATGCAGACAGACAATGTGAGCTGTAGTTTCTGAGAGAACTGGAAAAACATCTGCTCTTTTTCATACTAGAGTATTGGAAAATTGTTAAGATACACATTAAGAACTAAATCCAACATTAGTCCCATCAAAAATAGACCCACTGAAATGAATGGATATATGAATGGAAAAATGAATGAATGAATGGAAAGTGTGTGTGTGTGTGTTCAAGCTGTGGACGGTTGAATCTGTGGATAAAGAATCCATGGATAAGTAATCAATGGAGGGCCGATTGTATTTGTCATTATTTAAACAATTGAATGGCAGGATGAGTAGAAGGAGAGATGGGCCCAAGGGGATAAAATGAGGACATTGTCCCCCCCCCCCCATAAGAATAGTGCCCTCCGCATGAAATTTTCCTTCACTCCCCAAATTTGTAGCATTGCAGAGAGTGAGACACTGAAAATCATTAACACAGAGAACCTTGATCTTTTCTGGCTTTGGATTCCCTCGATCACTTTACCTGCCCCTTTTCTTTGGTTACCTAAACTTATTTCTAAATGCTCAGGTTTTAAGTATATATATATTTGTATTCCAAAGAGAAGACCTTGATTTTTCCATTTTATACAAGGGATATCATTTTACTATGCCACTGTATAGAATGGGACTTGTACACCCACAGGTTTTGGTATCCACGGGGGGTCTGGAACCAAACCCCACCAAGAGCTCACAGTATACTGTTCTCTTTTTATATTTCCTAAGCATTAGAATGCTCTCCAGAACACTTTGCCAGCATTATAAGAAGGTGCAAACAACCCTCCCTCAATATTTGTCCATAATTTATCATCACTGACATGCTCAGTGGGTCTATGCAACTAATGCTTTGATATTTTTGAGATTTGGTTTTGCACAATGCATTTTGTCCACTGCAGCTATGCTAAGTGGGCAGAACTGCGGAAGAAGTTTGAGTGAGGATAGTCGGGCCCAGCTAAGAAAATATCAAAGTGTTTCTTGTTGTTTGAAGAAGACAGAACATCCAAGGGAATGAATGGATGCAAAGAAGAGTTAGGAGATCTGAGCTACTGGCAGTGTCCAGAAAGATGAAAGTGATGTACCATAGTTCACAGCAACTCAGAGCAGACAACATAGTCTTGAGTGGGAATACCATAGCCCCCATAGGTAATGCCACATGTTTACATAGGTAACAGCATATGTTTCTGTTTTTGTTTTTAAGTCTATTAACAAACAGAACAAAATTGTAATGCTTTGCTTTGAGGTGATTCAAGGAAGGCAAGTGGTTGAAAGGGGGAGGACAGAATCTTGCCACTGTGTATAATGTCTAAATAAAGTAAGGCAATAAAAGCTGCCTCAAAGTGAGATTTATGTTCTCTTCTGTACCACTTGATGAGACGTCTATGCAGCTGCTATTATCAGTTTGCCTCAGCCACCTGCACAGTGAAACAAAATTGCTGTAATGGCAGAGTGTCACAAACAATCACTGAAGAATTCAATTGCTGTTGCTGCTATACCACAGGAAAAATGGCTAAGCATCAATAATACAGATGTTCTGGCTTATTTACATATGTAGGACTCAACGGCAACTGGGAGGATTATCTCCTATTGCAACACCTAGACAAAATCAAGTAGCTGCTCCAATATTTCCCAACACCACAAATCTTGGAGTAGTTCCAATCTGTTTGATAAGTTTGAAGATAACATCATATGGTTATAATTCAGAAGATTTAAAGGAATTTAAGGCTGTGTATTCTGCTTTCTCAAAGGCATTCATGTCTGCTGACGTATGACATTAAAGTTTCTTTATTCAAGGAGTTTTACCATTTCTCTTTATCCTTCTTAGTAATTTTTTTACTTGCTTATTGAAGTTAGGAATACAATATAGAAGTAATTTAATGATACAAACAGGGATAGCACACCATTACAAAATCATGAAATGGTTATTCTGTCTTTCTATCATCAAAATGTATTTCTCTAGATGTGTTCATGGGTCCAGGCTGGTGAAGATGATTTGATTCATAATTTTCTTAACAAATGAAAATAAGACAACGTGCATCAAACAAGTTGAGTCTGAGTCTTTGTATACCCATTGCTACCGAATCTTACATGCTATTTTTTTCTGAAAATGTTATGTCCCAAATACAGCGATACCAACTGTGTCTGAGGACAAAGGATAAGATGAGATTGTGTTTGGGTTGATTGTTTGAACCCTGTTTAGAGTCTTATATGGGTTGTTTTGTTTGTTTTTGGCTGGTATGCTGTCTCGGATAATGCTGTCAAAAGAAGTGAGGCTTCTTCTGAGTAATTGATTTGGCTGAAGTAGAGCTACCATTTCTACATAGCAGCTGCCTCAGTCTCTGGAACTCAGCAAACAGGAAGAGCAAAGCAGTCATTTTTTTCTTGGTGTTTATGGAATATTTGAGGGGAGGGTGTCTGTGCTGCTATCTGTATAGCATGATGAACATGTATGGTGATGGAGTTGTTACAGGGACTAGCAATGTCTGTGGCTTGTTTGTTTTCTTACCAGAGGATCTTCAAGGCTATATCTGCAACAAGTGCAAATTGATTGCCCTGTTGGTTTACAAAGCTTAATGAACTTGCCAAAATGGATAAATTGACTAATTTTATAAGAGTTTAGTCTTTTTAAAAAGAATGGAAATTAGTAACTGACTATTGGAAGAAGAAACTGGAAGGATCATTTACTTTAGGATTTGCAGAATAGTAGAATGCACCTTTAAGAAGTTGCATCATTTACTAATAACCAACAGTATCATTAGAATTTAGTTATTTAGGCCTGGGACAGGCCACCAAAAAACAGCGGTCTGCAAGCATCCATTTTAACTCCAAAGGGATGCCACAGCTGCCAAACCGCGCAATGTCCGTCCAGACTAAAAAGAACCCAGTTCTTCTGGGTTCTTTTTGTGGCACCTGGGTTATGGGTCATTGGTGCACTCAGGATGTAAGAGATGCGCAGCGACATGTGGACACTATGTGTCCATTACACCAAGATGGCAGTGCCCATGTAAACGGGAAGCTGCCATCAGGACGAGCCCTGGTGGTGCAGTGGTTAAATGCCTGTACTGCAGCCACTCACTCAAAACCATAAGGTTGAGAGTTCAAGACCAGCAAAAGGGCTCAAGCTCATCTCAGGCTTGCATCCTTCTGAGGTCGCTAAAATGAGTACCCAGATTGTTGGGGGCAAGTAGCTTGCAGTTGTAAACCGCTTAGACATTCCTTAGGCAGTATGAAGCAGTATATAAATGAAGCTGTTTGTTTTGCTGCCACTCCATAGTAGGGGTCCAGACCATGTGGCTGGTGCGTGGTCTGGACCCTAGTATTGTTGCCGCCATGCCACTTTTGGGCTGTCTGTCTCAGCCCAGAGTAAATATTTTATAGAGAAACTGAGGGAGTAGAGATAATTGATAATTATAATCAGAAAATGGCAAATTGGAAGACACTTGTATACCCTTGTCTTTAATAAATAGTTTTATGTAGTTTTTTTAAAAGGCATTTTTATTCTGTTTTTAATGTTTGTAGTATTGTAATTTTGTATCTGTTTTTATATCATGGATTTTTGTGGTGAAGAGAAGGTGTAGCAGCTTAAATACATTTCAATTTATTTGGGAAGATCAAGCATTTTTGAAAACATTGGAGTAGATGACCTTGTAAGGGCAAGATGTAAGGGATGTTTCTAGAGAGAAAGAGAATATTCCCAAACAAAGGAGACTGATAGTTGGAAGAAGGTGACACAGAAAAGCAGAAATATCTACAGCCATGTTGAAAATTTGTACCTACACAATGAATTCCAGGAGCTCCCCTTAGTCAGAGATTATGGCCTGAAACAGACAGGCAGTAAGAGGAGCTGTCACGGCGCCATTAGAGTTTGGGAGCGCGTAGCATTCACACACTCCCGAACCCTACTACGTAATGGTGCAGGCACCATTATGTAACACCATTTAGATGGCGTACATAATGGTGCCGCCACAACTGCACAGCTGGTAGATGCAGCTGTGCAGTTGTGGCGGCAGAAAGGCACCCAATGGTGCCTTTCCCCCCAGTCGTGCCACAACTGTGGTGCAAAAAAAAGCAGGGAAACCCTACTCCTTTTTTGCTGTGCAACTTCACCAAAGTGTCTACCTACTGCGGTGAAGTTGCACTGCAAAAAAGGTGGCACCAGACTGCCCCTTTTGGGTGGTCTGTACTGCCCCAATGAAACACAGGCACAGAGACCAGTGGCATCACTAGGATTGGCGTCACCAGGTGCGGTCACTAATGGTGTCACCCCCTCCCCCCGTTGACCTGCTTCCATACCACATGCTACAGAATTCTTACTAATTTTTTTTGCACTAATGTTACTCATAAATTGTAATTTCCCTACATCACTGAACGTAATGGTAAGAGTTGTGATGTAAACAATTAGCAAAATTAAAATTATACCTTCAAATTACAGTATCATTTGCACAACATAAATGTATTTATATATGCAAAGTGAAAATTTGGCAAAATGTGATGTTTAATTTTTTTTTTAAAAAAGAATAAGAATTGAATTATTTTTTAAAAAAAATTAAATTAAAACTGTTAAAGTAAGAAATTGGAAAATGTATTGATTTTGTGGAGCTTTCGGGCTATGTGGCATGTTCTAGAAGAGTTCCTTTCTCATGTTTCGCCATCATCTGTGGCTGGCATCTTCCGGGATCTCTGAAGATGCCAGCCACAGATGCTGGCAAAACATCAGAAAGGAACTCTTCTAGAACATGGCCACATAGCCCGAAAGTTCCACAAAAATCTATGGACGCCGGCCATGAAAGCCTTTGACTCCATATTGAAAATGTATTGTTTTTTTAAAAAAATCCTGGAGGCTCTCCTTTATCCTTCCACTAAGCTTAGCCCACTCCCACCATGGGAAGAAGGCAAAAAGGGCAGCCAGTCTCTGCCAAAAAACAGATGTCTGAGGAGCAATGGTGTCACACACACCCCTTACAGTATCACCTGGTGCAGTCTGCATGTCCTGCACTCCCTAGGGATGCCACTGTCAAAGACAATAGAACTCACTCCTCAGAGGGCATGGAAGTGACCTTGGCAGGTTCTCTGAGTGCCTTTCTTGATGCCTAAACACAAACAATGGTCTAATCTGCAAAGCAGAAATAATGCAATTTGATACCACTTTAACTGCCATGGCTCGATGCTATGGAATTCTGGGATTTGTAGTTTGTTATAGCACTACAGTTCTCTGACAGAGAAGGCTAAATATCTCACCAAACTACAAATCCCAGAATTCCACAGCATCAAGCCATGCCAGTTAAAGTGGTGTCAACCTGCATTATTTCTGCAGTGCAGATTAGACCACTGTTTTCTCCATACTTGTCCTTGAAATAACTCTAAAGGCCACATATTTAGTAA
Organism: Urosaurus nigricauda; assembly: GCA_034509955.1. NCBI lineage: Eukaryota > Metazoa > Chordata > Lepidosauria > Squamata > Phrynosomatidae > Urosaurus > Urosaurus nigricauda. The sequence goes on along the minus strand of JAOEGL010000004.1, from coordinate 95,771,565 downwards.
GGTTGGCTATTCACATCTTTCTTTCTCCTTTTCATAATAGTGGAATGGAATTTAAATGCATTAGTTAATTATCCCAATGAATTTCTTTTCTAAATTTCCCTTCTCTCCTTTTGATGTCTCTTACCCTTGACCAATGCTAAACTGAAAGCTTCTTGAAACAGTGTTTTCTCTTACCCCCTTTGAGTTATTTCAAAAGTGCTCCCCACCAATCTATCCGAAGCTAAAATTCCTATCTTTTTTATCAGCATGCATTTATAAACTTAAAATATGTGGTCTCTGGATGGTAATTTGCTAGTGTAGTCTAACAAGATGATAATTGATCGTTGCAAACAACCGTTTACCAAGTGGTAACTCATTATGATACACATCCAATCAGACAGAATGAATTAGTCATCTACAACATCCACCCATGAGGTACAGAGAATTTTGTCATATCTCATTTAGTTGGTAGTGGAGTTCAATAAGAATCTATTTATTATAAATATTCCTAGCACATCAATTATATGCAATGTAAAATAATATACTGTAATGTAATTTATACCTTTCTGCCCCAACTGATATTCAATGCAGGTAACAAGATACAGAGTGAAATCAAAATCTTGATTAAAAACATGTTGTTTTTATATGCTTTCAAGTTGACAGTGACTTATGGTGATCGCATAATAGAGTTTTCTTGGCAGGATTTATTCAGAAGAGGCTTACCATTATTTTCATCTAAGGCAAAGAGAATGTGATTTTCCCAAGGTCACCCAGTGGGTGTCTATATGTGTCCAGTGATTTGAACCATAATTCCCCAGACTCCTAGTCAAAGCAACAACAACAACAACAATAGAAAAAGCCAGTCCCCAACCAGCCTGAGGGGATGCATTTTCCTTTTTCAGAATGGGGGGGGGGGGGGGAAATCTGTGTAAAAACCTGTCCTGCAATCTTCTGGGAACCTTTTTTAAAAGGTTAATATGGGAGAAAGGGCTGCAACCTATTTAAAAGGTAAATGTCCAGGAGGAGCAACTCCCTATATATTTTATTTTGCCAAAAAAGGGAAGTCAGGACAGTTCATACAATAGTGATATCCTTAATGAAAAAAAGAAAAGAAAAATACATAGCACATATAGTCTTAAAATTAGTAGTTTTCTCAAAACTGACCATAACAAATGTATGAGCCATAATATCTCCCATTTTTTCCAGATGGGATAGAGACACCACTCCACAAATTTGTATGGGATTTCAAAAGACAAACAACACCAAGAATGGATCCTTTTTGGCAATGCCAAACTATGGATAGCCAATACCACAGGATTATCTAATACATTTTACATTTTACAGAACTTTTACTTGTTCAGTTAGTTTTTTTCCATAAGTACACTACTCCAGCTATGTGTACACAACTGACCTAATGACAGTCCTTTAAGATCTTTCTATACTGTGGCAATTTCTATTCTTCTAACTGAAAATCCATATGAAATAAACTACTCCCCACCCCCCATTACTCACACCAATATTAGGATTTAAACAGAACTAAGAATGCTTAGAAGTAAGATATGTGGGTTGTGGGTGAAGTTCACATCTACTGCTTCCTTGTATTAGTTGGGATTATATTATAAATTTCATTTGTAAAAGAAAATTTAAACTTTTTGTAGGGAGAGGATTAAGATTTAAATCTTTTCTATTTTATATTTCTATTTTATTTCTGATTTTGCCAGAAGGTCGCAGTGATAGTGTGGCAAATCGAATATATATAAGGAGGTCAAATGGAAAAAAAATGCAATCAATATTTGTATTAGAAGCATACCAAAATGACCTTGTTCAGAAGTCCCCAAGGTATCTATGCTTTCAAAAGGGTGCTATTGGGAAAGAAAAGTCTCAATTCCCCTGGTATAAAAAACAATACAAATTAAAATATCCTATCCCATTCCCCAGCTTAAACAAGCATTAAATCAGAGCAAAGTTAAAATAGCTAATTTAAACAATTAAAAATAAGCTAAAACAGCAACGAAAAGTTCCAACCCTGTGATCTTAGCTATATAGGGTGGAAACGCTGAAGAGAAGGTGGAAACTCACAAGACCAGCATTTCAGAGTCAGGAGGTGTTAAACATTTTCTGGGTAGGCCTGCCGGAAGAGATGTGTCTTTAGGGCTTTTTTAAAGCCTTCAAGGGATGGAATAAGACGCATCTCATCCGGCAGGTCATTCCACAGCTTAGGGGCAACAGCTGAGAAGGCCCTCTGGGAGGTCTGGACCAACCTGGTCTTCATGGGCTGTAGCAGATTCCTCCCAGAGTACCGGAGTGTGCAGGGGGGTTCATATGGGAAGAGGCGGTCCCTCAGATAGGATGGACCCGAGCCATGTAGGCTTTAAAGGTTAAAGCCAACACCTTATACTGTGCCCGGAAACTAATTGGCAGCCAGTGGAGGGATTTAAGCACTGATGTAATGTGCTCTCTCCTAGATGTACCGGTGACAAGCCTGGCTGCCATGTTTTGGACCAGTTGCAGTTTCTGGGTTAAGCACAAGGGTAGCCCTATGTACAGCGTGTTACAGAAGTCCAGATGTGAGGTTACTACTGCGTGCACCACAGTTTCCAGGTCCCTCATCTCCAGAAAAGGGCGCAGCTGGCGTATCAGCCGAAGCTGATAACAGGCACTCCTGACCGTCGCATTCACCTGACTACTCATGTGAAGTGACAGGTCAAGGAGTACCCCCAGACTGCAAACTGAGTCCTGTGGGGAGAGTGTGATTCTGTTCGGAACCAGAAGTTGTAATCCCAAGACTGGTTTCAGGCCAGTAACTGCAAGTACCTCCATTTTGTCTGGATTTAGCTTCAATTGGTTTTCCCTCATCCAACGCATTACTGCTGCAAGGCAGTCATAAAGAGGGGAGACGCCATCTGAGGTCTGAGCAGACGATCTGGTCATGGAGAAGTATATCTGAGTGTCATCAGCATACTGATGACACTGAGCTCCATGCCTCTGAATGATCTCTCCAAGCGGCTTCATATAGATATTAAATAACATCGGGGACAGAATGGTGCCCTGAGGGATGCCACAACTAATCTCAATTTTGGAGGAGCAGCTGTCCCCAAGTCTCACCCTTTGGGATCTGCCAGAGAGAAAGGATCAGAACCACCTAAGAGTGGTGCCGCTAATCCCTAACTCTCTTTGCTGATCGAAAAGGATGGAGTGATTGATAGTGTCGAACGCCGCCGAGAGATCCAAAAGCACCAGCAGGGTCACCCCTGTCGATGCTCAGGTGGAGGTCGTCAGTCAGAGCAACCATGGCAGTCTCCACTCCATATCTCGCCCTGAAGCTAGTTTGGAATGGGTCAAGGTAGTCAGCTTTATCCAAGACAGCTTGGAGTTGAAAGGCGACCGCTCTCTCGATCACCTTGCTAAGAAAAGGTAGCAAGGATAATGGTCTATAGTTGTTTCTCTCCAGGGGATCAAAGGAAGGCTTCTTCAGGAGAGGCTTAATGGCCACCTCCTTCAGACAAGATGGAACAATGCCTTTCTTGAGGGATGCATTGATCACCTCCCGAAGGAATATCCTCAATGCGTCCCCCCTGGACGACCAGCCAAGTTGGACCCGATTGAGAGAGCAAGTCGTCTTTTTCACACATCCAAGGAGCTTGTCCACGTCATCGGAAATCACCGATTGGAACTCATCCAGTAAACTGACAGCAACGGAGTGGCTGGACACCTCACTTGTGGTTTCTGAACAAATATTGGTATTCAAGTCGGCTTTGATCAGAGAGATTTTATCCGCAAAGTAGATGTTAAATGCCTCAGAGCAGGCTGCTGTACGCTCTAATAGGGGGTTTTGCGCGGGACAAACCCACATCAATTCCCCCACAACCCTAAACAACTCTGCCTGGCGAGACTCTGAGGATGCAATGTGTGCAGAACAGAGAGATCTCCAAGCTGCATGCAAAGCCTCTCCATAGCTGCGAAGATGCAGTCTATAGAGAGTTCTGTCGGATGAGAGCCATCCACAAGGGCCATACAGTTCAACCCCCTGCCATGCAGGAACTCTTGATGAAAGCACACCTGACAGATGGCCATTCTGCCTCTGTTTAAAGACCTCCAAGGAGGGAGACTCCACCACACTCCAAGGAAGTGTGTTCCACTGTCCAACAGCCCTTATTGTCAGGAAGTTCCTATTAATGTTGAGATGGAATCTCATTTACTGTAGCTTGCATCCATTATTTCGGGTCCTCTGGAGCAGAAGAAAAGAAGCTTGCTCCCTCCTCAATATGACATCCCTTGAAATATTTAAACAGGGCAATCATATCATCACTTAACCTTCTCTTCCCCAAGCTAAACATCCCCAGCTCCCTAAGTTGTTTCTCATAGGGCATGGTTTCCAGACCCGTCACCATTTTAGGCACCCTCCTTTGGACACACTCCAGTTTCTCCACATCCTTTTTGAATTGTGGTGCCCAGAACTGGAAAGAGTATTCCAGGTGGGGCCTGACCAAAGCAGAATAGAGTGGCACTATTACTTCTCTTGATCTAGACACTATACTTCTATTGAAGCAACCTAAAATTGCATTGGCCTTTTTAGCTGCTGCATTGCACTGTTGACTCATGTTCAACTTGTGGTCTACTTGTACTCCTAGATCCTTTTCACATGTGGTCTCATTCAGCCAGGTGTCCCTCATCATATAACTGTGCATTTCATCCCCCCCCCCCAAGTGCAGTACCTTACATTTCTCCATGTTGAATTTCATTTTGTTAGCTTTGACCCAGCTTTCTAGTCTATTCAGGTCATTTTGAATTTTGATCCTGTCTTCTGTAGTATTAGCTACTCCTCTTAATTTGTTGTCATCTGCAAATTTGATAACTATACCCCCAATACTGTCATCTAAGTCATTAAAAAAGATATTGAATAGCACTGGGCCCACTGGTCACTTCTCCATTGTTGAGCACCCTTTGGGTGTGACCAGTCAACCAGTTACAAATCCATGTAATGGTTAGCATGTCTAGCCCACATTTTACAAGCTTGTTTGCAAGAATATCATGGGGAACTTTGTCAAAGGCCTTACTGAAATCAAGATATACTATATCTCCTTTTCTCTCTGTGTTCTGCATTTTGTTAGTGAAAGGACTCTAGGAGAGGCCTAGCAACATCACCAGGCCTCTCCTCAAGTGAAAGAGCCCTCCCTTCATGACTACACCATCTCGTCGCCTAGGAGGGAGTGAAAAGACAGGCCAAATTCCATCGGGCCTGTCCTAGATTAAGAAGACGAGCCCTCCCTCCAGTCCATCTGCCTTGGTCCAGGCCTCAGAGGGAGAGAAGAACTGCTGGACCTGATCCCCTTCCCCAATACCATTCCCTTCTCCTTTTGTGTCGTGTCTTCTTAGATTGTAAGCCTGAGGGCAGGGAACTGTCTAATTAAAATAATAATTGTAAGCCACTCTGATAGCCTATAGGGATGAAGGGCGGGGTATAAATAAATAAATAAATAAATAAAATCCACAGCATTCCCTTCATCTACCAAACTGGCAATTTTATCAAAAAAAAGAGATCAGATTTGTCTAGCATGACTTGTTTCTCTGAAACCCGTGTTGACTTTTTGTAATTATGGCATTGCCTTCTAGATGTTCACAGATTCTCTGTTTAATGAGTTGCTCTAAAATCTTTCCTGGTATTGATATCAAACTAACTGGACAATAATTGTTGGGAACCTCTCCCCCCCCCCTTTTTTTGAAGATGGGGACAACATTTGCCCTCTTCCAGTCTTCTGGGACTTCTCTTGTTCTCCAGGAGGTCTCAAAGATTATTGTCAATGGTTCCAATATTACATTGCCAGTTCTTCTAATACCCTGGGATATATTTCATCTGGTCCTGGAGACTTATATTCATTTAGTTTAACCTCCTTCTTCTCTTTACCAACAGTGCAATATATTACTGCACACAATCAAATAATCATAGCTTTTTACGGGCATAAAAAAATCTGGTTTAAACAAATGGCCTTCCTAGGCTTGGGTCAAAAATATGAATCAGAGTGGGCCTCTCTCAAAGTTATTTTGATGATGAATTCAAAGACAAACAATTTTAGTCTGTAGAATCAGTATGTAGAGATATCTTGTAGCACCTTTGAGACTTTGAAAACAAGAAGTTGGCAGTACAAGCTTTTGTAGGGCTGAAACAGACAGGACCAGTAAAGTGGGCTGCAGTCGATCTGGTGTAATTCATGCTGGAGTCACAGTAACCACATGCAACTGGCCCCTATCCAGACCGCTGCCATAATTTTGAACCAGGCTGGCAAATGGAGCCGTATTTTACCATTTCTTTTGGACCTGGTTCTTTGTCAAAGATGTGGCCCTGGCATGGTTTCCTTCTAAATGCTATGCCCCAAATATGACCAGAATCCAGTTTATTTGGCCCATCTGTTTTGGGCCATAGATGCATCTGATGAAAAGTGTGTGTTGCCAACTTTCTTTCAGTTTGAGGATGAATATGTAAGCTATCATCAGTATAATAGATCATTCCAGAGGCAGGCCTTGAAATGATTATGTGGGCATCAGGCTCTTAATTATCACGTAAATGACACTTTCTGTATGTAGATAGGGTTACCATTTAGTAGGATTTTTGGGACAAGAATTAAGTAAAAAAAAAAGTCTATTTGGAAGGCAGACACATAGCTCTTTCAGAAGATTCACATTTTCATACTCCCAGCTTCAAGAAACAAACAATCACAGAACATTAACACATTGCAGTGTGTCATAGTAGTTTGAATGTTGGACTATGACTGGAGACCTGGGTTCAATTCTTGGTTTGGCCATGAAACCCATTGGATGACCTTGGGCAAGTTGCATGCTCTCAGCCTCAGGGGAAAGCAATGGCAAACCTGCTCTGAAATCATGCCAAGAAAGCAGCATGATGGGTTTCCCTTAGGATTGCCATAAGTCAGAAATGACTTGAAGGCACACAACAACAACAGCAAAATACATTGAAGCAAGGTAGCTGTGACTCATATAGATGTACACACAAAGGCTTTAATCCATTTTGTATTAATGCACACTGAAAGATCTAAATACAATTGGGAGATTACTGGGAATGGGCAAGTCAACACTTACATAAGTTCCATGGTTTCAATATATCTGCTCTAATTGTGAGTAACAACTGGATCTAGCCTATGCTATGCATCTTAATACCATATATAAAATTTGCTAGAACAGGATGGGACTTTCTAGAAGCCTTCAGATTGCCATTTATCATCTTTTAGGTTTGGACTGATTTGTCTCTTTTCCTGACAACAGGAAGCTTGGGCAATTTCCCAGGAGTAAGCTGCTTTCACATCTACCCAACATTTTTATTATATTTTTTTAATGTTTGTATCTGACCTTTCCTCCACTAATCTCAAGGCAGCATATGTTTCCGCTTGCATCAGAAAACTCCATCAAACAGATTTCCTTGAGATATAATGATTGGCCCAAGCTTACCCAGGCACAACAGGACTTAAATCATTCATATCTGGTGCTTCTTGACAATGTGGGAAGGGAAGATGAGATGCCTTTATATCTGAGGTCAGGAAACCAAAAACACCAAACCCAACTGTTGTGGCTCCATCACTTTCTGAGGAAGCATATTCCACTGTCAAAAGGTTCTTCCTAATGTTTAGGTGGAATCTCTTTTCCTGTAGTTTGAATCCATTGCTCCATGTTCTAGTCTTTGGAGCAACATAAAACAAGCTTGCTCCATCCTGATTGTGGCATCTCTTCTAACATGGGTGCCCTGTCACCCCTTAACCTTTTCTTTTCCAGGCTAAACACACCCAGCTCATAGAGCATGGTTTCCAGATCTTTTTTCTTTTTCTTTTCTGTTTTCATCCTGCTCCTCTGGAGATGCTCCAGCTTGTCAATATCCTTCTTGAATTGTGTTGACCATAACTGGACACAATATTCCAGATGAGGTCTAATCAAAGGAGAATAGAGTGCCACTGTTACTTCCCTTGACACTATACTTTTATTGACGCATCAGATGAAGTGGTCTGTGGTCTATAAAAGCTAATGCAAGAAAATAATAATAATAATAATAATAATAATAATAATAATTCGGAGTTAGTCTCAGACGTGCTACTGGATTCCTTAATGTCTTTTAAAGTGAAAACTAGATGTTGTGAATGCCTTTGGGCAATTATAGTGATGATAGAATCCTGATCATGCTTCACACTGTAAAATAGCAGGACTAAACATTGAAAAATGAATTTCTGAATGTTGTCCGAACTTAAGATATTTCTATTAGGTGAGCACAGGATTTTCTTTGGGTGGTGTAATGTAAACAGCGAGAAATGGGTGCCTTACTAATATAAATGAGGCAGCTCTGTACACCCACATTGTGTATTGTGATTGGCTCACAACAGGCAATAGCTGCCTGGGGGCCTCATGTCTTCTCAGCTACCGAAGTTCTATATAACATTCATTATTCTGTGTCAAGCCAAAATTACCTTGTAGGAGCATTGCATAATGTCTGGTATATTAATCATTAGAGATATTTTTGAAGCACTCAATTACATTATGAAGGCTGGGTTATGTTCTTATCTTTCTAATGGTCACATGTAAAGCACTGAAGCCCTTATTACTTTGTAATAAGAAATGCATACCCGGCAGAATAATGCATTATGCACATCCTCGTCTATAGGACTGAAAAGGTCAGCCAGCAACTTGAATATTTTTGTCCTCTGGATCAATTTCACTTAAAAGAGTTCATTAGAAAGAACGGTTTTATCTTTTCAATATGTCCTAACAGCATGGTATCACTTTACAGAACCAGATTTCAACTATTTTATTTCATTCAAAGCAGAATGAATTACATCAATCTGGCGGATGTCCATTCATTTTGAGGTTATCAATTTAAAAGTGTTTCAGGATATATTTAAGCAAGCCTTTGTTGCAAAAAGTAATATTTTTTTTTAAAGAAAGGAAAGCTGAAAATGTACAATCAGCTTACCTTTGAGTAGCATCATTGTCTCCAACAGAAAAACTATAAAATATGTGGGTTATGCACTCCAGCTCTATTTGAAATCCTAATCTAATAATGGCAGTGCCCCCCCCCCCCCCCCGATTCTGACAATTCTTGCAGGTGTTGAGTTCATACATGTTCACATTTAGGTCTTTATTTTCATAAAGCAGGAACCCTTCTGAACATGTTGGTGATTAACAAAAGCTACCCCATTTCAAAAGCAACAAATTCTACCATTGGTTAGATAGTCTTCAGTTGAAAATGTATGTATTCAATGTTTTAATATTTCAACCAGCCATTTCCCCCATTTTTACAAGTGCAAACTCACATCTCTTTCAAAATGCTTGTCCAAACACCTGATTCAGAATGCAGCACTCATTAAAGAAGAAAATGTGAATAAGCAGAAACAAAAATAAAAAGCTATAAAGCAAACAATGTCCCTGAATAGTATGCAGTGGCACTATTTATTCTCAGTTTATTTATTTAAAATATGTATTTCTCTCTTTCCCATTGTAATAATTCAAAAGGGCGCAGCAATAAAAATACAGTTAAAACATAACACAAATGCCATGAAAGCAGCAATAAAAATGCAATAAAGCCATAAGGTATCAAGCAACTCAAAAGGTGCAGCAGGAATAAGAATGAACCCCTTTGCTCCTCCCCAATAAGAATTTGACCTCCCATGACATTTTCCTTCAGTTCCAATGTGTCTCAGTGGTTTAAGTGTTGGATTACAACTCCATGCTCAGCCATAAACCCCCCTTGGTGACCTTGGGCAAGTCAAATACTCTCAGCCTCAGGAGCAAACAAATCTTGCAAAGGAAACACATGACAGGATCGCACACAACACCAACAAAATCCCAAATTTCTAGTATTGAAGAGAATGGGACATCAAAAACTGTTCAAACATAGAGCTCTCTGACCCTCCACCTTCACAGATACACCTGGAGGGAACAAAAGAGAGGGCCTTTCTAATGGCTGCTCTAGAACTTTCTTCTAGAGATGGCTCCCTCCTTATCTTTACCTTCCTTCCTGTCTTTATGCAAGAAAGTGAAGACCTTCCTATTCTGTTAGACTTTTCATAATCAATTGTTTTGGGGAAACAAGCCTGTGGAACATGATAGGCTTTTATATGTTGTTGCTGTTTCTAATGGTTTCTGATTTTAACTGGTTTTTAAAACAATTGCTTTTTAACTTCTTTATGGTGTGAATTTTTAACTCTTTGTCAATTGCTGTAAGCAGCATTGAGTCCCACATTGGGTTAAAGGCAGGACATAAATAATGATAATAGCAATAATAATAACATTAATATTTCCTGTGTTTGTAATCCTTTGCAAACTTTGCCCACCTCTTTTTTTCTTTTCTTTTCTTTTTATTTATTTATTTATTTATTTTTGGTTGCCTAAACTGTGGCTATTGCCACACTGCAGAATTAATGCAGTTTGGCACAACTTTAACTGTCATGGCTCCATCTTTTGCAATCCTGGGATTTGTAGTTTGTTGTGGCATCAGAGCTCACTGACAGAGAAGGCTAAATAACTTGCAAAACTACAAATCCCAGAATTCTATAGCATGGAGCCATGGCAGTTAAAGCAGTGTGGAAAAACCACCAGAAGAACCCTATGTTGTTTCATGGAGATGCTCTTTCTAGTCTGCAAGCCCTTTAGCAGATTCTACACTATAAAAAGGACATCCTCCATGGACATTCCCTTGTATAATGTCAACAGGATCGTGATTGGAAATGTGAATGATTGACATTTGATTATGTTTGTAGGCAATGCAAAAAGCCACTACGGAAGCAATTTACTTCTCTAGCACTGTATGCAGCTCTTCACTTGAAATCAATTTTTCATTATATGGCAGAATAGTATGTTGAGTTGATATATTTGTTCTCATAATTTGATAGAGTAGCTGGTAATGTGTAAAGCTTGTCTCTATCAGGAAAAAAATGACATTTGACAAACTAGGGAAATGTGGAGGAATTTCTGCTAATAAAAACACACTATGTTTTCTGATTGAATTTCTGAGTTAATGGCACCAAGTTCTATTCCCAGCAAGAAAGCCAGCTCTCAGATTCATATATATGTTGCATTCACCCCTTGTCCTAGCATGATGGGTGATGTTACATCTGGAGAGAAAACTGCTATCTTAGGATAGGACTATTTTCCTTAATGGGGGAACCTGGTTTCCATTAGCCTCATTTGTGTGAATATCATTCAGCTGTTGCTTTTAAAAATAACCCTACTAGTGTTTATTCACACTTTTTAAAAATAATAATATACAGTATCTCAATTGTACATTAGGAACCACAACTGATGCGTAAAATTACACTTGTGTGCAAATAACATTTCTCATTCTTTTTGCTGCTTACAGTCCTAAAAATACAGGAAAATCAGTTTTTTCCAGTAACTGGCTTTGTCTAGGTTTCTGCTCCAATCAAGTTACTGAGCAGTGGTTTTAAGAAGCCATGTAGCCCTATTAAGCCATCCAACCTACACTTAAAGTAAACACAGGGGACAGCAATGTATGGGACCACCACAAGTACTTCCACTTCCAGCCCCAAGCAGTCATCAGGAGGCTTTAAATGCATGTATGGGCCTGTGCAGATTGGCCATTAAGACTGGCCTGGGAGCAGACTTGAGGCATGGCATTCATGCAATGCATGCCCTGACTCCACCCCTATGGTGTTATGGTGCTCCTCTGGTGCCGCATTTACACTACGCAGTACCAAAGGAGTGCCTTAAAGTCACGGTGCCATGGCTATTGTGCCCTTTCCAGGGCATAAAAAGGAGCCACTTTTTGCAGCTCCTTTTTGCACCCTGGAAAGGCCAGATAGGAGCTGCAGCATGTGGTTGCTGCAGCCCTGCTCCGGTGCAGCTGGAGGCAGCTGCAGGCTGCCCCTTGGGGTGGTCTGCACAGCCCCTATTATTCCAAGGACAAAGCTACTCAGTGAGGCCATACTCTCAAACTGCAAATTTACTTTCTCTTTGGGTGTGTGCATAAGGCTTCTGTGGCTGTTGAAATAGTGGCTAGTTTTGGGTAAACAACTCTAATCAAACTTTTTATGGATATAGGAAATAATATTAAAACTACAACTTAATCTCTGGCAAGAGTGATGAGTATACTATGAGTGTAACGAGTGTAGAATGTAGTTCCACGAACAGCAAGTTGCTGCAATGGTGCGTCCCTCACTCTGAGGTGAGAAGAAGGCACCTAGCATTGGTTGCATGGCTGGACACCTCATTCTGACCACAGATCGAGTGACCTGCTGCTGTGGTGGCTGCTCTGGGTAGCGCATTGGGATATGTTTTAAACAGATGCCTAACATCATAGCAAAGGGGTCTGGATCTTCTGGGAAGATCCAGTGCAAACAGTGAGGTTTTAAAGTCCATTTTAAGAGGTGTGTACCCATAGTTTGACCCTGAAAGGTGTGACCTGGTCTGTTTACGTCAAACTCAGTGTTTGGGCTGTGTGTCTTCCAGACTCTCCATTGACAGAATGAGGGGAGCCTATTTTATTTGGCCCATGCAGAGAAGGCCAAGGAGGAGGTTCATCCTGTATCACATATACAGGAGTTTCCTGTTGCCTGGAGCAGTAGACAAAAGCTCTGACAAATATTACATCTGCCAGAAATTACACACTCCAGTTGTCTCAGTTTTGGCATAGTTTTCTCATTAGTCTTTGAGCAGCCCTTGGCTTCCTGGGGCATCAAAGATCAAGGAAGTTGCTTTTGTTTCCCTTTCCTGTAACTTTCTTCTAAGCCCTTCACATTCCCAAAGAAACCAAGTACTGCTGTCTGCAAAGGAGATTGAGTAGGCAGATGATGGTGGAACTGGGTTTCATGGTAGAAGCTACAACTACTAGAATTTCAAAATCTTACTTTTTTTGGACTATAACTTCCAAAAGTTCCCAGCCAGCAAGGCTCATGTGTCCCATGGAAAACCTTAGAAAATGCTCATTGCCCCCAGTATTTGTGGACTTCTTCTTAGGAACTGCCAAACAACATGCCACCCCTACAGTTTTGTGGCTCACTCCCCCCACCCACCCACCCACCCACCCCCCTAACCAAATTATTGCATTAAATGATTTTCTTTTTAACAGCATACTATGCCTTACATAAACCAAAGTCTTCCCATAGGACATTCAGAAGAAAAGAAGCAAAGTAAGAGCATTGATTCACCTCATTTAGGCCACAATCCTATACACACTTAACCTAGAAACAACTCTGGGTGATTTACTATCCAAAAACACACACAGTATTGTGTTCCATTTGTAAGCACATGCTTTGACTTTCTATGGTAGAGAATTTTCTCTGCTTGAATTAAAAAAGCAAACAAATACTATTCAGTTATTAACATGACTTTTCTTGTAACAATAAACACATGCTGCTTTGTCATTGTAATGGTTTTCATATGTGAGTAAATGGTTTTCTTCCATAGCAATAAAACTATGGAATAAAATGTTTCACTTTGGTTGATTTTAAAGAATTGAAAAACATTTGACATGTAAAATGAAATGTTAAAAATTTGTACAATTAGCCTGTAACTACACAAAGTATCTGATTAGCGTACTTTTGTGTTTTTTTTGGACATTTCCCCTGGCCCCATGAAGTACTGTCAGTCTACTTTGTATTTCCTACCATCTCTTAATGTACTTCCACCATTTTCTTTGTGTATGTTCTTTGCACGCTGGGTGGTGTTTTCATTACATTCTGCAGAACATTGAGTCTTCCAGGTTCGTGAAAGAGATTCATAAGAGACTCATGATGTAAATGCAGTTTGATATTGCTTTAACTACAATGGCCCAATGCTATGGAAATCTGGGATTTGTAATTTTGTGAAATATTTAACCTTCTCTGTCAGATAGCTCTGGTGCCACAAAAGCTACAAATTCCAGGATTCCACAGCATCGAGTCAGGACAGTTAAAACAGTGTCAGACTGCTTAATTTCTGCTGTGCAGCTTAGATCTTGCCTGTTTTCTATGGGATCAGATCAACTACTTGGCCTGCTTATCTGGTGGGCTTTACCAGCAAGACACCATTTTGATGGACCTGGAGTGTGTGTGTGTGTGTGTGTGTGTGTAATAAACTGAACATTTACTATACAGTTATAGTTCTTTATCTCACCCCCAGTATAATCTATTCCACCCACGTAAAAGAAAGAAAACTTTTTATTTTCCATAAAAATGTAGACAAAGAATCTTTTCTCCTTACTACAGAACTGAGATTCTGCAGCTTTTCAGTGAACTCATTTGCCACATTTTGTGCTTTATTATCTTTAAGAGGCCTTTTAACTGAGCATGATAAAAGCTGTTTGAGGTTAGAGTGCAGTTTTTCACATATACATACTTGGAAGAAAGGGGAAGAGAAAGGGTTTCCCCCTCCAATGAATCTTTGAAAAAAAGTTTATAATTACTATAATACACTGAAACTCCATGTTCAGATGTTATGCAAATTTAAACTAAGTGGTGTGTGTGTGTGTATGTTTTACATTGTGGCTTAACTGATCTTTAAGGGTCAGTATGAAGGCACTGACAATATTATTAACATTCATTTTCATTTCAAGCAGGAACACAGAATTCATCAACTGTGCAATGAAATATAAAATACAGCATTGGTGACAGAAGTGGCTACATGTGTTTCACCATGGGGTTGGTCTGTGTTTCACATTTAAATGAAATTCTGGCCTCACCCAAAGAAATATAAAGAAATAATAAATTTAACAGAGAAATTATCTGGATGCAAAACATCTGCAGTGCCTTTGAAAGTACACCCAGCTTTTCCATCTCCCTGCTTAGAACAATATGCTACATGGCTGTAATTGTGATAATGAAGAGGAAGAACTTTGTAAATGGATACAGATTGAAAACCAAGGGTGTTATGAAGGACTCATTGCCGATGAATAATTACTAGTTGATTTCTGAGAATGACAGCAGACTACCTTGATAACAAGATTTGTCAAAGGAAAGGAAACAGTGGTCCAAAACACACTGCAGAGATAATCCAGTTTGAGACCTCTTTAACTGTCCTGGACCAGTGCTAAGGAATTCTGGGAAGTATAGTTTTGTCAAAACGGAACAATGTTTGGAGGTCTCCTGTAGGGTCAATGATTTTAATGTATCTGGAAGATGCTTTGTTTTGAGAATAAGTGTCCATGTTAGAAGGCATGTACTGATTTCAGTTGAATGGCTGTTTATTAGTTTTCAATATAAAAGAAGAACAGAACCCACAAGATAATTTATTTTAACTTACTGAAACACAAGAGAGCAACACCCTTTGCTGACGGCTGCAGTTGAAAAGTCAATTGTAGACTGAATAATTGTCTCCTGTTGCTAATAGCCAAATTATTTTAAACTAACCAAAAATGGCAGCTTAGAAGAGAGATGGCCTTCCATTTCATCCTGGTGGTTTTCATGAGCTCTATACATAGTGGCTCTTCATCTATCCCAGGAAACTGAATTCTGAAGCTCTTAATCCCTCTCTGTATTTTGGCTGGGTTGAGGATGGAAATCAGTAATAAATTAATAATAATCATGGGTGGTATTATTCAGCTATCTTTTGGAAAGGTTTTTAATGGAAGGAATTAACTTAAATTTAAATGGCAATTTGACATAAATGTAATAGTTGAAATCTCTCCCCGCACTGAATTAGATGCTTAACATATTAATGATTTATTAAATGCACTGATTTTTTTTAAATTTAATTTCCCCATCTTTCCATACAGTCATAACCAGGAACAAGCCTTGCTAGCTTGGGTCTTCTGAGCTTATTTCTTCAAGAGGCAGCACTGCATGGGAGAGTTATGTGGCAAAGCCTATTGAGCAAATTTCTGTTCTTGGGGAAAGTATTGGAAATACTACTATGTAGATCTTAAACTTCTAAGTTTTTCTGGCTTTTTTGTTCCTGTTCTGTGTCAACTGACAATTTAGCATTGTTACATGTCAGTAGGTTAAATCAGTGGTGTCACTAGGGTTGGCATGCCATAACTCATAGTGTTATAGGAGATTATCACACACACATTTTTTGCCTGATCCAGGCATGGGATGGGATCGGTCTGCAATGGGGAAAAACAGGTATTATCACACATGATATTGTTGCTGTGCTGCCAGCCAAACACTACCCATCCCCAAGCCACACTTATCCTGCCAATTTTGGTAGTACAGAGGTTTTCTGTCCTTCAAAATTGGGAGGCTCGGGGACAGGTAGTGGCCGAACAGCAGTGCAGCAGCAATTTAATGTGTGATAATGTTCGAGCCCGACATGGGAGTTTATCACATGAGGGAATTTTGGGGTATACTCCAAAGGCAATCCGAACGCAATCATGGGTTTCATGTTATTGCGTGACAACTTATTTCATGCAAATTCGGGCAATGGGAAGTCATTCCGAACGCAATCATGGGGTTTCATGTTATTGCGTGATAACTTATCTCATGCAATTTCGGGCAATGGGGGTCATTTTTGGGGAATGGGAAGTCACTCTGAACTCATTCCGAATGCAACTAGAACTCATGTAAATTAGCTAAACTAGCAAATTTACATGAATTAGAATTGACTCCTTTCGAAATTGGGAGGAATTCCTCCCCATGTGGACCTCTCCATCGGCGTTGCATTGCCACACTTCTCCTTTCTGGGCCCTCCCTCCCTCCCTCCCTCCCTCCTTCCCACCTGCTCCTGCTCCTCCCGGGGCTAAGAGACTCCTCACTTGCAAACAGTGGCTGGCGTTCCATCTCCTCCTCCTCCTCCTCCTCCTCCTCCTCCTCCTCCTCCTCCTCCTCCTTTCCCTGCTGGCTGTCCTGAGGAGGACACTATGCCTCCTGCCTGCTCCTTATTTATGGTCAGCTGTCACTGAATGGGTGTCTGTGTGTGTGTGTTTAAATGTCAAACAACCCTCCCCAGACGGTCCTCCCTGATGTCATGTTAATTCGCAATAGGTATGTGATGATTTCATTTGTATTGGCTCTGCTTTCTTCTTTGGATGGGTGCTGTGTGTGATGAGGTGTCACATAATGGCATTCATTTTCAATTGGCCTTACTTTGTTCTTCTTTTGGAATGAAGATGCACCCTCCACGTGTGATAAACTCCTCTGTCTCATCCCCAAATTGGGCAAAAAAGTAAATGAGATAATCTCTATTTCATCCCCCATTGAGAAAGGTGGCATAGAAAATAACACAAAATAAATAAATAAATAATCTCAGGGAGGAGATATAAATTTTTATTTATATTTTCCCGCCTCTCCCTAAGGATCGAGGTGGGATTACAGCATTAAAACATACATATTTACAACAATAAAACAGATTACCTTATAAAATAAAAATCTAAAATCTAACAACTATCTAATTACATCCCAACAGAACAGAGGGGCATGCAGCAGTCTCTTATAGGAGGTCATATGGATATGCTCGCTGGAAGAGATCCGTCTTAAGTGCCTTTTTAAAGGCATCTAAGGTGGTGATAAGACAGATCTCTTCCAGTAAGCCATTCCAAAGTCTGGGGGCTGCAGCAGTGAATGTTATATAAGATGTAGTTTTTAACCTGGTTCTTGGGTGCTTCAACAAATTCTTTCCGGATTGCAGGGCGGATTATGTAAGGAGAGGTGTTCTCTCAAGTAACTCGGCCCAAGTAGGGCTTTAAAGGTAATGACCAACACTTTGTACTTGCCCGGAAGCTAATTGGCAGCCAATGGAGAGATTTTAAGACCGGAGCTATATGATCCGATCTAGGTGTATTAGTGATCAATTTGGCTGCCGCATTCTGAACCAATTGCAGCTTCTGAACTTGGTAAAAAGGTAGCCCCATGTAGAGCGCATTACAGAAGTCTAACTGAGAGATTACCAGAGTATGTACTACTGCTTCAAGGTCTTTTTGGTCTAGGTAGGGATGCAGTCGCATCTACTTGAGATGACAACTGTAGAGATGGATCCAGGAGTACTCCCAAGCTGTGAACTTTGTCTTTTAGGGGAAGTGTGACCCTGTCCAGGACTGGATGACAAATCTCCCTCCCTGGGCCTGGAGAATCTATCGTGAGTACCTCTGTTTTCTTTGGATTCAGCTTGAGTTTGTTTTCCTCATCCAGTCCATTACCGAGTCAAGGCAGACATCCAGAGGAGAGATGCCATCCTTAGTCACTGCAACAGTTCTATATCACAACATATCGAACCCTTAGTAATGTGTTTTGTACTAATGGTACTCTAAATCATAATTCACATATATCACTGAATGTAATGGTAATAACTGACATAAACAACTAGCAAAATTAAAATTATACCTTTAAATTACAATATTATACACACAGCCTAAATGTATTTACATGCACATGGTTTCATGTGATTAAAGTTAAAATTTGGTAATATAAGATTTTATATTAATATATATATATATATATATTAAAATTTAACATTTTTTTAAAAGCCAGGGCATCTCCTTTCTTTTCTCACTGAACCTTGCCCCATGTACACCACCTCTTTAGAGCTTTGAAGGGAAGTGAGCAAACTTCACATCTGTCAAAAGGAGGAGCAGTGATATCATCCCCCTTTATGGTGTATCCTGCATCCCCCACACTCCCCTTGTGATGCCTATGGATTAAATTACATAGTATATTTAGCCATTGTTGCCCTGTTCACTATTTTGTGGTTGTTGTAGTTGTTGATAGGGCACTGCAAATGTAGTTACTAAAAAAACTACTTAGTCCAACCCCCTGCCATTCATTAATGCAACACAACTGAAGGACTGTGAACCTCTATTTAAATATCTCCAAAAGAAGGCAAGTCCACTACCTCCCAATGGTGTATCTACAGTGTAGGACTAATATAGTTTAACACCACTTTTAAGTGCTCTTGCTCCAGCCTACAGAATCCTCGGATTTGTTGTTTTACAAGATTTTTAGCCTTCTGTGTGAAAGAATACTGGTGATATGACAGTTAAAGTGATGTCAAACTGCATTTTTCTGCATTGTAAATGCATCCTGAGGCAACTCTTTCCAGTGCCATTTTTTTAACTAAGGAGTTCTTCCTACATTTCTTCATAAGGTTGCTTTGTAACGTTCCTTCATAACATTTAGGTAGAATAACTTTTTTTTTTAATTGAATCCATCAGTTCATATTCTAGCCTCTGGAGCAGCAGAAAACAAGAAACATCTTCGACATGACAGCCTTTTAAATACTTAAAGAAGCCCATCATTTTGTTTTTCTTCTACAGCAAGCCTTACAACTTTATTCCAAATTTGTTCCACTGTGTAAGTATAATGTTTGTAAGAGATTTAAACCTCTAACATTTTGAAGAAATTCATAGGCACCAAAGGAGATTTTTTTCCAAAAACAGCCCCCCACTTGAGGATGGGATTTTAAAATAAAAATTAAATACAGGGAAGTTTAAAACTTCCTATCTTACATGTGCCATTCCATGCAGATAAGAACCACACATGGTTAAGACAATAAAATTGGGGGGAAAAACTTATACTAAAACAGAAATAATTTTAAACTGCATAATAGGTATTTAATATATTGATTTTGTGAGGTTTAACCCTGAGTTTAATCCTGAATGTTACTGTCTTTAAAAAAATAATTTTTTTAATACTATGATGTTCAAAGGGGACCTTTGGGTATTACATATTCGTCAAAAAGTCCTGTGGGGATTCTCCTATTGTTTCCCTTGCTCCTTGCTGCAATCTTACACATGTCAGCTCCAAATTTAAGTCTTAGCATGCAGTTTCCAATGAATTCCATGGAGGTGAATGAGTCATATTCCCAGGTAAGTGATTATAGAATTACAGCTGTAATGTACGAAAGCTTTAAAAATAAAAAGTCAAACAAACAAAGAACAATAGAAATGTGACTGTCAGGAACTGTAAAAAGAAAAGAAAAGCAAACCAGGTGGAGAGCACCTCAGAGAGCAACCCCATGTTCCCCAATTATTTTTGGAAAAAGGGAACATTATGAAATGTCATTCATTTAGGAACTCTGAAAGATAAAGTTTGTTTCACACATCATAGGCCTGTATTCCCTTTGCACCCATACATATTCTCTACCTTGCACTACACAAAGTGAATATCATATAAGAATTAAAAGTGTGCATGCGCGCACGCACACACACACACCATTCTAGGTATCTACTAGTCTCTGGGCCTACACATTGTGCAGGCCATACTCTTGATGTGGTCTTTAGTACAGAACAGGTGCAACCATGCGTGGGGCTAACCAATATCACCACATTGTTATTTCTTGGTCAAGGTCAGACAGAAGGCCATTGTTCACCCCATTGGGGGTGGAGGACCCATTAGAATGGTCTGCCCACAAACCTGTAGGATTCCAGAAAGCCCTAGAGGGTCTAATGGTTGGTAGCACCGGTGATTCTGTTGAATCCTTGGTCAATATCTGGAACTCTGATCTCACCAGAGCTATTGACACAATCGCTCCCAAGTGTCTTTTCTGCCCACTTCCAATCGTAAACCTTGGCATATGAAAGATCTTAGAAATATGAAGTGGGCTGGACAATGAAAAACTCAATTCTTATTTGACAAGACACACCATAGGGACTTTCTTTATTCCTATGGAGTGGCAATACGTGCAGCAAAGAAATCTTTCTATTCTGCAGGCATTGCATCTGTGAACGCTCGTCCAACAGAGCTCTCCAGGGTACCTGCCTCCCAGAACCCATTTTTAGATTCTACAATACCCTGTTGTGACATGTTTAAACAATCATTTTCCAGATAAAATCTCTCAAATAAGAGCTGCCTTAGATGTTGGCATTATAGCAGAGGTATTAGATGAGGTCTCCAGAAACTCCTCAAATAAGATTATACTGGATCATTTTCACTCTGTGAGTACTGAGGATGTGGACAAGCTCCTTGGTAGTGTGAAGAAGACAACTTGCCCTCTCAATCCTTGCCCTTCGTGGCTGGTTGTCCAAGATAGAGATGCAATAATGATGTTTCTGAGCCACGTTATTAATGCATCTCTTAGGGCCAGTTTCCATCTTGTTTGAAAGAAGCAGTAGTATGGCTGCTTTTGAAAAAGCCTTCTCTAGACCCCTTTGACATGAATAATTATAGACCAGTCTCACATCTCCCATTTCGAGCAAAGTGATTGAGAGGGCTGTTACCCTTCAACTCCAAGTTGTCTTGAATGAAACAGATTACTGTATCTGGATCCATTTCAAACCACCTTAAATCTGGTGTCCCTCAAGGTGCCATTCTGTCCCCAATGCGATTTAACATATAAATGAAGCTGCTGGGGGAGATCATCAGGAGACGTTGGGTGGAGTGTTATCAGTACACTGATGACACCCAGATATATCTCTCCATGCCTTGGATTGCAGCACTAACTAAGGATGGCATCTCTCCTCTGAATGAATGTCTTAAGGCGATAAATGATTGGATGAGGTAAAACAGACTGAAACTGAATCCAGACAATATGAAGGTACTTGTTGTTGGGGCCCCTAATCTGGGTATGGAGATATGTCAACTGGTCCTGGAAGGAGGTCACATTTCCACTAAAGGACTATGTTCGCAGCTTGGGAGTTCTCCTGGATTCATCGCTTCGGATGTCAATTCAGATAGATGCAATGGCCAGGAGTACTTGATATCTGCTTTGGCTGATACGCCAGCTGCCACCTTTCCTGGAGCCAGTGGACTTGAAAACTGTGGTACATGCGCTAGCAACCTCATGACTTGACTTCTATAATGCACTGTACATAGGGCTACCCTTGTGCCTTGTTCGGAAACTTCAGTTAGTCCAAAATATGGCAGCCAGATTAGTCACCAGGAGAATTAGAGGTGACCATATAACATCAATTTTAAAATCTCTTCATTAGCTGCCTATTAGTTTCCAAGCACAGTACAAGGTGTTGGTGATGACCTTTAAAGCCCTTCATGTCTTAAGTCCAGCCTACTTGCAGGATCGCGTTCTTCCATATAATCCTCCCCATGCACTTAGGTCCTATGGGAAAAATTTACTACAGCCAACAAAGACCAAGCTGGCTGCAGTTAGCCAGAGGACCTTTTCTTCTGCTGCTCCGAAATTATGGAATGTCCTGTGGGAGCAGAGCCTACATATCATGGGCTCTTGTTATCCGCTGGGGTTTGGTTCCAGGACCTTCCGTGGATAACAAAATCTGTGTATGCTCAAGTCCCATTAAATATAATGGCACAACAAAATGTGCCCCATGTATAAAATGGAAAATCAAGTCTTGCTATTTGGAATTTATACTTTTGGGGAATACTCTCAAGCCATGTATGCTCAAATCTGCGGATAAAAAAATCCGTGGATAAGAAGTGCCAACTGTATTACCAACTTTGACGGCTTTAAAAAGGCTGTCAAGAAGGATCTTTTCTGACAGGCCTTCCTTGAATAAGTGATATCAGTTGCCCCCACAGATATGGATTATCCTAATGACTACCCGATGATGTCCTGTTCTTGTTGTGATTGTTTTAATGATTTTAACTGTATTTTACTATAGCTATTATTACGTTGTAATTATTATGTTGATTTGTTTTAGGGAGGAAGGGGGCAGTGGGATTTATTTTATTGTACTATATGGTTTTTTACTGATATAAGCCACCTCGATCTTGTTGAAGAGGCAGGAGAAAAATAAATATCACCACCATCATCATCATCATCATCATCATCATCATCATCATCATCATGTGTGTGCTTTACCATCCATTAATTGGTTATATATTCTGAAAACACAATTGCGATACCAAAGAATTATTGAAGGTCTACTTTGACACTCATCCTTTACATTATTATTGTTACTACACTACTACTACTACTACTACTACTACTACTTTGGTTGGACCGTAGTTCTTTATGCCTTCAGAGGTAAATAATACATGAGAAAATCTACTGAAGTTATGGAGCCCCTGACTAGCATTTGTTCTTTAAATATTAAACATTATTTTTGAAGTTGTTTGAACTGTGTTCACTTGCACACAACTGTTTCCTTGTTAGGAAGGAAATATGCCAGAGTCAGCCATTTCCCCCCTTCTTTGATGTACATGCATACTAATGTTGGGTAGGAGTTCTTATTAATGACTTCAATACAGTGTAAGCTGTACACAATTCTTGAACTGATTATTTAATTCTTAATAAAAGGCAGAAATAATTTAATCAGGCTGTGTTTGTAAATGTTTTGTGCATAATGAATCCTCAGATTTGCAGTTGGCACACATATTTCCAATCTGTAGTTCGAAGATGACTTCAGGTACAAATTAGCAGAAAGTCCTCCTGTGCATATGCCAGTGGAAAGATGGGAACTGCCCCAGGATTGTGACCATTCATTTCAGTTAGTCTTCTGTTAGAGAAGTAATTCTACACTGCAAAATTAATGCAGTTTCACACAACTTTAACTGCCAAGGCTCAGTGTTAAGGGATTCTGGGATCTGTAGTTTCCGTTGGAGAGCTCTGGTGCCACAGCAAATTACAATCCCAGGATTCCATAAAATTGAGCTGTGTCATTTATAGCAATAGCAAGCTACATTAATTCTGTAGTGTGTCGGCAGCCTTAGCTATTGATTAAATCCTCAGGAAAAGTTGGATTTTTAAAAAATTAACAGAAAAATACAAATCAGATTAGTTCTCGCTGTGCTATTGGTCCCCAAACTATCTGAACACTTTATATTTTAAGAGCTGCCAAAAAATCCCCAAAGCAAAAGGTTACATTTATTTTTGGTAAGGTAGATACACTGTTTGTTGTACTCCCTTATCAGGTACTGGACTTGAGCCACACAGGAGTTTGAACAGTCTTGTGAAAAACAGTTGAAAATAGTTGCTTTAAAGAAGTTGTTGTGCAGCAGAGAACTTAGTAAACACTGGCTTTTTGTTGTGTGGCACTGCATGACCCGGTTACTGAGGTCAGTATATCAGAGCTAGTGTACTAAAATCTTTGAGCTGGCACAGGTATTTTTGATATGTTTTCATCCTCATTTGGGAATTAAGAAATTGGAAGGGCAGTGTTAACTGGTTTTTTAGAAACTTTATTTGCAGAAGTGTTGGAAGCATAGGCTTCACTTTTGAGGCAAATTCCCCATTCTTATTATTTTTAAGCTTTTAAGGGAAGACAGATACTCTGAACACAAAATGTAAAGATATGCTTTGGGGTCCCATATTTCTTCCTGAACCTTATAATGACATTTTTACCTTATAGACAGAAGCAGAGCTGTAGATAAAATTGAGGTGGGAGGAAGACAATTACTGAGGTAACCCTGAGCTTTGAGCTGAAACAGCAGCAGAAGTTCCATGTAAAAACAATTTTAGTGAGAAAACTGTGCTTTGAAATGATTTAAATGACACAAAAATAATTCTACTTAAGAACAGATTAAAGATTAATACAACAGGTTATTAGATGGAGTTCCCAAATGCTGTTATAGTAATAGCAGTAGCAGTAGCAAGTGCATTTCTATACCGCTTATCAGTGCATTTAAGTACTCCCTTAGCAGTTTACAATGTGTAAGCTAATTGCCCCCAACAATCTGGGTACTTATTTTAGTGACCTACAGGATGCCAGGCTGAGTTGACCCTAAGCCCCAGGCTGGTATTGAACTCACAACCTTATAGTTTATTAGTGAGTGGTTGCAGTACAAGCATTTAACCACTGTGCCACCAGGGCTCCTGTTATGTTCCCAATGGATTGCTTTTTTCTTCACACTTTGCAAATAAAGGGCAGTAAAGATTGAGACCTATTATTCAAAATGGCTTTTTCCTGGCACAAATAGGAGTGGCAGAAAGCTTCTCCTTTTTGCGCCGGGGAAAGGTCATCCCTTTCGCCGTCACCTTAGCTCTCCTCCTCTTCTGTGGCATGTGGCATCTAATCGGTGCGCAGGAGTGTTCCCACACTGCCCGCCATCTGGTCAGGTGGGTGGCATGGGTTGTGTGACTCTGTCTTGAGTGTGGAGTCAGGGCATGCAGTGTGCAGTTGCCATGCCCTCATACCACCCCCAAACTGGCTCTTATTGCTACTCTGTTTTGCCCCTTAGTTAAGTATACTTAACTAAGAAGCTGAAATAGAATACTGGTGCATGTTTATTATTACTGAGACATTTCTGTAGCCACCATATATTTCTGTGAGTTCCCTTAGCCTTCTGTGTCAAATTAGGAACAGTGTCCGGGAACGCAGCCAAGATTGCTGATAGAGAAACTGCTCAAGGAGGCTAGTGCAGTTTTAAGGCAAAACAAAGTCCGTGCAAACAATATAAAATTAAAGCAAAGCTCTGTAGTACAAATGAATAGTCCAGCCAGAAAACACTCAACTAGCCTGAGGTCTAGGATTCTGACGATGCAGATTAACAAGGCAGCCTAAAGGTCAAGAGTTCCAGTCAAGATGAGAAAACAGTCTGAGCCTCAAGAATTCAGAGTCAGAGACAACTGTACTTTCACCAGCAAACTCAGATAATCTCTGACAAATAGTTCGGCATCCTTTCACCTGTTTATATTACCAGCTCTCATGAGGTCACCTGTTTGCAGATTAATTGGCATTTTTCATAAAGCCTTCTTGAACGCCGGAGGCACGCCCTTTCAGCTCTTCGCTGGTTGAAGGTAGGTATTCTGCCTTCATCCTTTTCCATGCCTGAAAGCTCTACTGCCAGGAGGCATTGCTGAGCCTCCTGGGAGAACACATTCTGCTTAAGCCTCCTTGGAAGCTACAAACTCTGCTTAAGTTGGCAGGGCAGAGCAAGGGCCCAACTCAGATTCAGGCTCAGTCACAAACTGAGACTCTAAGGGGCTGTGCAAACTGCCCCTAAGGAGCAGCCTGCAGCCGCCCCTTTTAGAGCCAGACCTGGCCTTTCCACAGCACAAAAAGGAGCCTTAAAAAGTGACTCCTTTTACACCCTGGAAAGGGTTCCAGAGCTACTGCTCCACTGCTTTATGGTGCAACTTTGGCACTGTGTCAGCTAAAAGCAGTGCTAGAGGAGTGCCGTAAAGCCATGTGCTGTGCTGTGTGGTGCGCAGCATCACGCCACCATGGAGCTAGAGTTGGGGTGTGAGTCTTGTGGATGCCATGCCCCAACTCCACTCCCAGGCCAGCCTTCATGGCTGGTCTGTACAGGCCCTAACTCTGCCCCCTCATCGTCTGAGTCCTCAGCCATGCTGGGCATGACATCTAGCTACCAAAAGTTCATGGAAGAGCCAATGGTACAATTCATGTAAGGGTGACATGAACTGAGGAGAAAGCTAGCTGTGGCAATTGCTTATTCTCTAAGTGAATTACTAAAAACAGCAAGGTTTTGAGAGAATCCACCTCCCCAGGCTGTATGCCTGGGAGGTGAGTTTACTGGCCCATTTGAATAGAGGTCAGTAAACTGATTGGCTGGCATTTCCTGCCAGCCTTGGGGAACTGTTAGGGGCAGGGCTTAGGCTATTTAATCCTGTGCTGCCCTTCCTTCCCCCTCTTTGGAGATTTGTTGTCCCACCTGCCCGCATCGACTTCAGTGTGGCTTTGGTGGTCACTTCGGGGCCAGGTAGGAATTTTTACCCCTTTTTCTGAGGGTTTTTTTGCCTATCTCACAGTGTTGCTCTTGGCACTGAGAAAATTGGCTCGGGTGTGGAATTAAATAGACGATCACTGGAGGTTAGGGGGGATATTAGGACTGAGGTGAACACCTATCGCACCCAATTGGGGTGAAGGTTAGGCCTCTTGAACTTTCTTTGTAGGTCGTGCGAGTAAGGAGAGAGGAATGGAGATCTGCCTTGGGGCTCACCTGGAACATAATCTTCAATCAAGTCTCGTGAGTTGGCTGTGGAGGTCTCAGGTGGGCATTCCAGAGGCGAGCTGGCCGGGGAGCAACCCAGTACTTGGATTATCCTTGGAGCTCAGGTGTTTCACCCAGGGGAAGCTTAGGAAGAAGTCTGAGGAATAGACTACCTGCCTTGGCTGCTCCCACACCAGGTTGCCCCCCTTTTATAGTTTGTAAGTATTCAAGAGATAGTTAAATAGTTAATCCCTTCAATAAAGCGGCCCTATTTCAATGCACGTCTTGTGTCTGGTCTCGTTTCAAATTGTGCAGTTCAGGTTTCAGGAACAATCCTGACACTTCTTAAAGCAATGTATGATACGAGTAATGCCAAATATTTCCTCTAATTTTTTCAGTTGTTGTTATTTGATTGGATAAAACGAAACTACTTTGAACAAGAAGAAGAAAAAAGAACAATTCTACAAAATTCTGGTAAAATTCATACAGGTTTCTTATGGTTACCTCAACCCCTTCCCACTACCAAGAACTCCAGAACCTTCTTGGACTTGCATGCCTGGTGCTTAATCTGATATTTTCTACAACTCCAGTTTGTTTAATGGAACTTATATAAGAAAATGTGCCAGGATACTGCATCTACAAAAAATTCTTATAGCAAATCACAATACAGTTCTGCAACGGAGCTATTACAGATCCCAACTTTGCTAATCATTATGTGAAAATATAACAAAAGACAAGCCACAAATAACAAATAAACAAAAAAAATGGCATGCAGCAAATTGTTTCATTTTCCATGAATGCCATGTTGCTTTTCCCTTGCATGAAAAGGCAAGTGCTGTAGACCTCCATATGAATACAGCATTTCTAAGGAAGAGTGTTTGTTGTCACCCTTTCTTTATGTTCACTTAAAACTGATCTCTCTGCAATGTTGTTCTCTAATTTGCCTTTGCATTAGTTCTCATTTTCTGGCTTTGTATCCCCCTCAGTGTCTCATTGGCCTAGAAATGCCTTGCTCTGTTCCTCTTGCCACTTCTGTTCTGTTGAGCAGTGCATTCCCCATTCCTCCTATGAGGTCTCTTCACAGCTCTCTTCATAACCAGCTCAATAATGATATGCGCTGTAGTCTTTGTAACTTTAGTGCTTTTCCTAATTTCAGAACTTATAGTTCCTCCCCAGCCATTAGGATAATGAAGATTAGTGAGTTGTGCGTACTATTTTGAAAGTAAAGGCTGCACTGATTTATTTATTTTTGGAGAGATAAAAGATTATCCAGACCCAGAGACCTTTAGTTAAGGCCTGATTCCCATTACATCGTCATTTGACAAAGGAAAATAGGTTAGGTACTAACATCAAGTGAATTAGAGGACTTTGGTCAGCAGTCTGTTGATGACATATTCAAGCACAACTGGAGGTTACACCTGCTGTGTTAATGTCACTTCATATCATTACCTAGCGACTTTGAACAAAACTTGCATCTACTGGGGGTAGAGGTTGCTCCTTCTTTCTTCTATGCAGAGGAACAGCCAAAGCAAGTTTGTGCATGCCTCCATAGCCAATCAGTGGCTGGAAAGATGGAGATGCACTTAGCAACTCCCCATCCTCAAAGCTTTTGTTGTCTACCAGGGGAACTGGCCAGGCAAAGGGAACAGCCTTAGTTGCTTCCTGTGTAATGCTTATGGAGACTTATGCTCCACCAGCATGACATACTATTTTGACATAAATTTCCAATCCTAAACATACTTGAACTATCACATTGATGATACCTAGACAGCATGGGTATGGTATCAGTTGTAATCCAACACAGGTAAGAAGCCATCAGGTTGGGGGAAGTTGCCCTAGAAAGTGAGATTTATTGGAATTACAGCAAACTCAGTGGACAAATAATGTATAATTTTTAGGATTTATGAAGACACACAGACAACTAGTGATATCGAGTTACCAAGATAGAGGGAAAGCTAAGATAATGTCATCGAAATGCATACAGCAATTATGATGTAAATGCTAAAATCCTCCCATTTTCATCCCTTGTCCCCAACTTATTTCAGTTGATGCAAACTGAATTTAAAATGTAAAAGCAGTTTGTGTTTAATTAACTCAAAGGGAAAGAGGAAAAGAGGGGGCAGGATCTTAGCCTACTTAGTAGGTTCAGGCAAAAGCTAACAGCCTGTGTGTCCTTCTGTGTTCTTCCTCATTAATAACTTTTGCCATCTTAAGCCCACTCTTTTATTATTTGGCCACACATGTCCTGATTTTCACCTGTGAAATGCTTGAGGGTATGGAGCAAAGTGATACTTGATCTTCTCCAAGATATGATAGTATGGACACATTTTATATATACTAGGGATGTAAGGAATGCTAACAATATTTTCCATTTTTGAAAAGAAAGGATGTTCTGACATTGAGAAATCAAACTGAAAAAATGGTCAATCACTTGAGATTTCACATTCTGAGATTGAGGATATTATTGCACTGCCTCCAGTGCCTGATTTACCTCTTCTGAATTTGAGCCAAATTTGGAAATTAGACTGATTTTATCAGATGGACTTTTCCTTCAAAATGGCTTCCTGTTGCCTCCAGTGTTGAATTCGGGAACCGTAAGTCGCTTTGGCAGCCATTTTTTTCCAAATTGGAAGCTTCAAATTTGGAAAAAATGGCTGCCAAATCGACTTGCAGGGCCTGAATTCAACAGTGGAGGCATCGGGAAGCTGTTTTGAGGGGAAAATCCAGCATAACTTCCCGAGTTTGGCTCAAATTCAAAAGAGGCAAGTCAAGCATGAGAGGTGATACATTAAAGTCCTGAGTGTTTCTGTTCTGGAGGTGGAAGAATGGAACCATTTACAATGCTAGTATCCCTACCATTCTCTCAGTTTGTCTGTCAAGTTATAATATTAATTTGTGTACAAATCCCAAATCATTCCCCTAAAAAATTATTTTCTGTGGTGAAATAAAAAATGAGATGCTAAATTTGCATTAACAACGTTCAGACAAGTAAGGCTTCTTTGCACACTGTGTGGAAAAACTACTACAACTATAGCCTTTCTTCTTGTTAAATTCTTGCTTAAACTCTTGCTGATCACTGAGAAACGATAGCTAACTCTCTTGTAGGCTAAACAGAGAATTCTTTCTTTCATATTAAACTTTGCTGTTATTTGATGCTATGTATCCAGAACTTCTGAAAATAAAATGTTTTGTTTAGCAGTTTCTTTTCTAATGAGAGGAATTTGTTTGATTGTTTCTCATTATTTCCCATCAGATCTAATTTTCTCATTTTGTCCCCAAATGTGCTGTTTTAGGGGGTGGGCAGCAGTTGAATACTACAATTCCCAGGGAGCAATAGAATAAGTAATGAGCATATAGCAACTCAGCATGCATATAACTGCTTTATGAGCTGAAAGAGTTTTCTCAGAGAAGGCAAGTTTTGTTCCAAGAGTTCTCCATGAAAGCTCATAAATACCAAGCCAATTCGGAATTGAGTCAAAAGGAGTGGGGCCATCACTAATTTGGAGGCTCAGGAAGAGAGTCCTGAAGAATATGAACTTTTCCAAACCCTGTCCTGGTCCTACACCATAAGATTTAATGTGAGGCTCAGAATATAGTTGTCCTCTGGGTTTTGTACTTTTTTGAATAGTGTGATGTAGCTCTTGGTGGTTTAAATATATCAAAATATGCATTTAATTGGTATTTTGATGGGAAATAACACATATTGCTATTTTTGAGAAAAGGATACATCAACAAATGTATTCAAATATGTCTTTTGATACACACATGCAGACAGAAACACAAATGTAAAAGAAGAACAGAATGGAATTATGGATTCAAACATATAACACAAACTGAAAAGAGCAAGATTCACCCTCTTCCAGGCTCAGGGGCAAGCAAAACATCTGATGGAATTGTGAGATTTTAAAACCACAATTAATGAGATAGTTTGGATGCATGTTTTTGACATCTGGAGGGAAGCCACAGTTCTTTATGAAGCATGCAGGTGCCTCTACCCCTTATGAAATCTCTCTGCAAAAGACTTATGACTGATTTCCTCTGTGCCTGTTTTTAAAACAAGACTTTCAAAACATGCCTGTTTTGCTGGCTTTTAATTGTGAAACAGTTTTACTTTATTTGCGGCTGCTATGTCACATTTTATGGCACTTTTAGTTTAATTGACTCATTTCAAAGTTGTTGAATTTTAAGGTGGGCTTATAATTTGTTGGTTGGATTTTACCACTGACTGTTGTAAGATTGTATTGAGGAGATGGTGGTCTTGAAAGGCAGGTATAATTCAAGTATGAGTGAATAAATACATTCACTGATTAGTACAACTATTTTGTTGTTGTTGTTGTTGTTGCTGTTGTTGTGTTTTATGTTCATCGTGAGGAACATTGACTTTGGATGTAACACTTTCATACCTTGGTGAGTTTCCTAATGAACAGTGTTGATGGATCCCCAGTGTTGTACACTGACACTTGTTGAATGGGCACACCATTGCTGCACCATTCAACTGCTTTTTTCCCCTGTCTCTGAGATAATTTTCTTTTATGTTTATGTAAAACTTCATTCAAGCTGGGGACCTTGGGTAGACCATTTCTCTGCATTAAGGTAAATGTCATTCTTTACATTCAATCCCACTTTGACTTCTGTTGAAGGCTTCACATCACTGAAGGCAAGCTGTTGCTGTAGCAACATGATCTGTTTTATTTGGTAATGAAAGAGATGAATTATGGGAGACTACAATAGATGAGCACCTGGATAGAAATTCAAATAGAGAGCAGCAGTGGGATTAATATTCCGCTACCAAAAAAAGGAAAAAAATCCTTTCAGAAAGAAAGAGCCAGGAAATTTTTTTTGACTAGGAGTAGGTCTTTCTTTGATGGATTCACACCTCCTGCATTGCAGTGAAATTTGTGAGTGAACATCCAGGATTTGTCTACACTGGTGAGAATACTCTGGTCTGCTCCCTGAGTACTCTGGCCCCAGAGTTGCACTGGATTCCCCCATTACCTCTGCACTCCACTGAGATCCTGGGTAGTTGTCTACACTTTTGTCCCACTATGCTGCCTAGTACCATAGCCACTGGTGCAAGTCATTCTTTCTGGGGTCAGAAATATGGTGCCCACAATTATTCACATAGCCGGGTGCCTCATGTTAACTTCAGAGGAAATGACTCATGCCAGCAGTGGCACAATGGGATGCATGTATAGACAGCCAGCTAGTGTTGCAACTGAGTGCTCTGGATTCTTCTGCAGAATCTGGAGCAAAATGTTAGTTTTTAAAATCTGATTTATGAAAGGATAGGGTGCGTCTGGTGCCGAACTGGCCTTTTCTCATGAAGAAAGTCTATACTCAAATTGTGGGTTTGGATCTGCTTCTTGGAGACAGGCCATGGTGATGGCAGGGAAAAACTGATGCATGACCTTGTAGACATGCTTGTAGAGCTGAAAGAAAAAAAATCCTGCTGGTTTAGTTTACAGCTTATAACAGAAGTGGGGGAAGCACATAACCATGGTCCATACATACTTTTCCACCCACTTTGGCAGTCTCTCAGAGATCCTCAAAGATCAATTGTTGCTGTTGCCACCATGAGTTTTACCTTTAATGTTTGTGAGTGAAGTGATGAGAAAAGTAGTAGTTCCATTTTATAAAATTATGGTGCATTTCCTCCATTCATCTTTTTTATAAGTAAATATGTGCTGAGGAACCACAAGAGTGTGCCTTTAAACTAGGTATATGGGGAGCATGCACATTGTTCAAATGAAAAATGGCACTTTTAAAGTACAAGCAATGCTTTCCCTACTATCATACTTCTAATATTTGGGAGCAGCATGGTGCTGCTTCTCCTCTGGATTTCTTTTTTGAGAATATAATGATACCCCAGCATTTGATAGCTTTTTGTGATCTATGCAGACAAAGGCTTTGCTATAAAGTCTATAAAGCACATGCTGATTTGCTGTTATAATTGGTGCACCCCATTAACCATTGTATGTTTGCAATGTTATCCTTAGAGCCTCTGCCTTTCCTGAACCCTGCTTTCACCTCTGGCATTTTTCTCTGCATGTATGATTTGAGTTTATGTTGCAGAATTTTAAGAATAATGTTGCTTGCATGGGAAAGTAATGCTGTAGTCCTATTGCTGCTGCAGTCTTTTGTGTCTCCTTTTTGGTGGATGGGGATCTATATTGAACATTTCTAGTGTGTTGACCACCATTTTGTTTTCCAAATTCATTGGCATATTTTAGTTAACAACTGGAGTCAATACTGCCTCTGTGGATTGTAGCAGTTCAATTGGAATATCATCTGTTCCTCTTGATTTATTCTTCCCAATTTCTCTTATTGTTGCTTTCACCTTGCTTTCTAGAATTTGGGGTTCATCTGTGTATGGTTCTTCATTCCAAGTATCATTCATTTTTTCATCACTTTTGTATAGCTCTTCTATCTATTGCAATCAACATCTTATTTTCTCTTGGTCTTGTAGTTTGTTCCTCTTCTTATCATAGAGCATACCAGCCTTTGGTTTGAAATTCCCTTTGAGTTCTATTATCTTGTGGAAGAGATCTCTCATTCTTCCTTTTTTTAAACTGTCTTGTAGTTCTCTGATTTGTTACTACTGTAGTCCTCTTAATTCTTGCATACTAGTTGTTGAACAGTTGCATTCATGGCTGTGATTCCCCCCCCCCTTTCCTCTTTGGTTTGTTTCTTTTCCTTCTTTAACTGCTTGACTATTTCATCTGTTATTCATGTTGTCGTCTCATGTTGTCATCACCAAAAGTGTCTTCCTGCATTCTTCCTTGATTCTGTCCCTGGCTTCTGACCATATTTCTTCTCTTTCCCAATTGATTATATGCAATAGTGAAAATCTCTTTCTTACATTCTTACATTCTTACAAACTCTTCTAGAACATGGCCACATAGCCTGAAAAACCCACAAAAAAAACAACAACCTATTTCTTACATTGTCTGTAAATTCTGTTGAGATATTGGTCAGATCATATTTGGGTATGATGACTGTTTTTTTGTTCACATTTACTCTAATTTTGGATATAAGTAGTTTGTGATCTGTACCACAGTCTGCACCTGGTTTAGTTTGGGCCACAAGAACAGAGCTTCTCTGTCTTCTCCTTACAATTATGTAGTCTGTCTGATTTTTAAAACTCTTAAAGAAGGAGTGCCACTACACTTGATATTCTTCATGAGAAATCTGTATTTAGGATAAAAAGCTTCTGTTAGAACAGAATATGGACAAACAGAATGGTTTTTACACCAGGTCCAGAGATGAAAAACAGAATAATGAAGAATACCTAATCCATGAACTCTGGGCCAGAAACAGGCCAGGCAATTCAGAACTCCATAATCTAGAAACAGATTGGGACAAGGAGAATTTTGGAAGGATCCCTATTATGCAATCCTTTGTCAGTTTCAGCAGGAGGTCCCAAGTATTTTGGATAGAAAGCTTGGCTGCTACCAATGGATGTTCTTCTTACACTATATGAAAGCAGAATGAAAGTTTTGAAGCAGGCATTTTGGCCAGAAGTTTTAAATTAAATACAAACATAATCCCGCTGGTAGGTCTCCTCAGCACAAAGCTTGGGAATCTCTCCCTGGTGGTACAGTTTAGAAAATGAATTCTAGCTGGGCTTTCAAATTATACTTTGTCTTTCCTCTAATTAAGGAAGTTAACTACAATGCAACAATTTATAAACTCAGGGCAGATGTTAAAGGGTGGAGAAAAACTATCACTAATTTGGCATAGAAATGGGAGGCCATCTGTACAATGGGTAACAACATATTTCACTTGTTTCAACACTGGCAAAGTGAATACAGTATTTGGCATTTGAGCTGCATTTCTTTCAGAACTTGAAATATAATAACCATGTTTCTTAGTCTTAATGTTAAAAGCATTTTGAGAATATTTCAACAATTAACACCTTCCTACACATTCCAAATCAAAGTTTTCCATATTCCTCTGCTAAACTTTTTTCCCATCCTGAATAAAAAGTTATAATACAATATAAGACAAAAATTGAAAAAAATATAGTTCTCCAATGATCCTAATAAGTTAAGTGCAGAGAGGGGCTGAATGTGGGTAAACAAAAATGAGGCTCAATCAGGACAAGTCAGACATTCTCTTGTCTATGGAAAAGCCAATGTGTGGTTATTACTGCAGCATTTCTGTATAGGCTTGCATTTCCTGTGAAAGATTAAGTTTGTGTAAAATGTGTTGGACACGCTGTTGTTTGGTATGACCTACCTTTAGAACCTACACATCAACAGTCTTGGACCAATTGCACTGGCTTCTAGTCAGTCTCAGATCTCAGTTCAAAGTTGTAGTGTTGACCTATAAAGTCTTCAAGGGCCTGAGACCAGGATAGCTGGCCGGGGGGGGGGGGGGAATCCATCATGCCATATGAAATTGCTTGAAATGCAAAATCCCCAATGTAAACTCTGGGGCTGTACAGATTGACTATTAAGGCCAGCCTGGGGTTAGAGTTGGGATGTGGCATCCACATGATACATGCTCTGACTCTGACCCCAGGCCTGCGTGATGCCAAGCACTGCACCAGACAGTGCGTGGTGTCACGACAGTCCTCTGGTGCTGTGTCTACATGATGCAGCACTAAAGGGGCTCAGAAAAGCCACACAGCGGCAGCTATGGTGCCCTTTTTGTGGCACAGAAAGGTGCTGCTTCTTATGGCTCCTTTTTGTGCCATGGAAGGTGAGATCAGGGCTGTGGCATACGGTTGCCATGGTCCCAATCCAGTGCAAAGGAAGGAAGATGCAGGCTGCCTCTTAGAGTTGGTCTGTACAGCCCCTCCTGAAAGGCTATGTTTGTAATTCACATGACAGAGGTTTCTCTGCAGCAGTGCCTCGATCAGGGCTCCAGTAGAGTTACAGCCAGCTTGTAAGGGAAGTCAGGGTGGCCTCATTCCTACTGAGTTTTCAGTAGGTGTACAAAATGATCTTGTTTTACAAGGCCTTTGGTCCTTGAAACCAGTTGTAGGACTGTCTTTTGTAATTGTTTTAGGAGCTGAAAGGTCACAGATACATACCTTTAATACAATTGGTTCTCTTTATCCACAGATTCCACCATCCACAGCTTGAAAATATTTTTTAAAATCCCAAAAGAAATCCCTGATTTCCCCCTTTTTATATGAGAGACGCCATTTTACTACCCCATTGTATACAATGGGAGTTGAATATAAATGGATTTTGCTATCCAGAGGGGGTCTTCGAACCAGACTCCAGCAGGACCCACTGTAGTATGAAATCAAATTCATGGATGAGTGAATGAATGTACAGTTTTAATACCAATTGGACTAGACCCACTGAAACAAATGGAACATATCAGTTCCTAGTTACAACTTTTTATTTCAATAAGTTTACTCTAGTTTGTCTGTTTATTTCTTTAATTTATATTATACCTGTCTCCTTGCACAGGAGCCAAGGCAACTAATAAATTTAGCCATAGGTGGAAATCATTTAGCCTCCCAGATGTTGTTGGACTAAACAACAAATTCTGGGATTTGTACTTTGTTGTGGCACCAAAGAAGGCTAAATTTCTCACAAAACTACAATTACATTGCATTGAGCCATGGCAGTTAAAGTGATGTCAAACTGGGTTATTTCTGCAGCATGGATGTAGCTTTTGAGAGAGAATGGCTGGGATCCTCCACTGAGCAGTCAGAGTGTATTGCACAGCTCAGTATACTCAAGAAGGGGAGGCAATTCAGACATTGAAGAAGCTGCAGGTCTCTGCTCAGGCAGGTAGAAATGAGGGTGTGCTCACAGATGGAGCTCATCCTGCTTTTCCTTCTCCTGGGATCCCAGAGCAGCTGCACCATAACAGTCTAAACTGCCTTTCTCTGCCCCCTCCCTCCACCAAGTAGCAGCAATAGCCCCTCCCAAGGCTTGATAGTTTCCAGAGGAAGGTTTTGGATGCAGAGCAAAGGGCTAGAGGAAATTTCCCTGCACCTCTTCTGGAAAGAGAGATACATGCACATAACCAATACTTACAAAGTCATATGTCACTGTCACCCAATGCACACAGAAATGCAGCACAGAAGCACACATTCAAAAGAAGCACTTTGTGTGTGTGTGTGTGTGTGTGTCCAGGAAATATGGATTTGGTCAGTTCTCTTTAAAGGATGGACCAAGCAGAATTTTCAGCTGGTAGATAGTGGAAGTAGATAGTGGAAGCATTCCTTAGCCGATGAATTGAGTAGGACAGGCGCTGTAGACTTACTGATGTGGCCTCTTTAAGTTACTCCAAAGTCAATCCAATTGACTTTAATGGGACTTAATCTTTGTTAGGTGGATCACAAACTGAGGAGGGATGGTAAATACCTCTCTGCCATTAGTTCCTCCCCTCCAGAATGATGCAATTCTGATCCGTCATTCATACTGGTTGAACACACTTTGGAATTGATTCTTTTCAAAACAACTGCCAAAGAACTAGTGTCAGGAAAGAGTGGGTTTTTCGAGTTTGCCTCGCGTCATCATGATTGAAACCGATCACAGTAGAATCGGAACCGGTTTCAAATGGGAATGACGGTCATATAACTCAATCAGCAATTTGCTTTAAATCACAGTGGGAATGTGGCCTTAGGCATCCTTGGTTTCTGTGCGACCTAATTTCTCTGACGTGTCTAAATTTCTCTGAACCTGCTTTTTTAATCACTTGGAGACTGCATTTAGAAATGTATCTTGATAAGGCTACATTGCTTTCCTGGCTGTAAGATTTCTACTGAAGAAAAAGCTGCTTTTTATGTTAATCTGTTATTCATGACCCCTAGGGGTTTGGCTTTTCTTGAGTTCCTTAATTCACCAAGAAGGAAGGGAGCAAACAATGGTTTGCATTGCACCGTAACATCTTTTGTTGGATTCAGCTGTCTTCATCATCTCCTCTTGCACACTGAAAGATTTATCAAAGATCTTTGGAGAAGTGTTTCTGTTTATGAAATCATAATCAAATACTTGTGGGGTGACTTGGCAGCACAGTTGTTGACAGATGTGTCTCAGGCTTTTGTGTTAAAACATAATGGTTTGAGTTAACAAAAATTGTTTTGGTGAGGTCATGGGCATGGTTCCTTTCAGCATCAAATGCAAGAATGCAATCTGGGTAATGAGGATCAGCAGGAATTGCAATATGAGAGGATGCAAAGACAATACTTTTGTTTTTTAAAAAAGTTCTTAATATGATGAGGCTAAGCAGTGAACTGTTA
The DNA here is from genome assembly GCA_034509955.1 of Urosaurus nigricauda. NCBI lineage: Eukaryota > Metazoa > Chordata > Lepidosauria > Squamata > Phrynosomatidae > Urosaurus > Urosaurus nigricauda. Next base: position 95,733,714 of record JAOEGL010000004.1, on the reverse strand, counting down.
TAGTAACTGAGTACGCTTTTGCTTACTGTCTTTAAATAGCACAATACTTGACAATTTGTTTTCTGCTAGGCAGAATTTGGAATAGTGTGTGCTGTAGAGCAAAAGCTCAAGAAATGTCAAGTGCATATTATAGGATTTTGCATAATTATCTACCTGGAAGGAACACAGTGCTTATATTATTTGATAAATATAACAGTAGTCTCGCTCTATCTCTCTCTTTTGTTCACTTGTGAGTGAGCTAATCCAAACCATTATGCATCTTCCAGCATTATCTTTCCTCATCTCCACCTGGCATTCAATAGATTGATTCCCATACTGTTTATTTGAGATATCTTTATATACCTAGAAGCCAAGATTTAAAGGGGGTGGAGGGAGAGAATTTCCTTTCAACAGTGCATAGTTTTTCTTAACCACTCATTACACACACACACACACACACTCACAAATGTGTGTGTGTGCGTGCATGCATGCATGCACACACACACACACGTGTCCAGCCATAACACTCTACAAAAGGTATGGCTCAGAGATGACACATCATGTTTTGATGGTTAGAAGTTTCCAGAAGAATTCCAGTAAAACAGAATCAGCCATTCATTTTGCTCCGTATTTCAGTAATGAATGAATCAGTAGCCAAAAGAAATATTCAGAGTTGATTTTGATAAAGCATTTAGGGGTATTTATGAGCTCATCCTTATTATCATTGTTGTTCTTGTGAAGAATATGTGTGTGATGACAGTGACTGAGTACAGACTTACACAGTTCCATGAGCTTGTCACATGCAAACTTCTTTTTGAAATAAATGATATATGTAGCTGATCCATCCCATGAGTTCCTAGATTTTGCATAGAAACACTTTTTCTTAATACACAGTGGGGTCAAAGTGGGTATTTAAAACAGGAATGTCACAGTCCCATGGAGACAATACATACTATGAAGTCAAAGTCCAAGCTTTTTGACTTTGTGCCTGCCAGAAATTCGAGACCTTCAGATAAGCCCTATTCAGTGTCCCAAAACCTTGTGAACTTAAGTTGGTGGGTACACAAAACAGGGTCTTCTTTGTAGCAGCACCCTTACCCACAGAAAGCAGACTGGCCCCATCACCTTTAAGCTTCTGGCAGGCAGCCCAAACAGTGCTGTTCCACATAGCATTCCATGTTTGAAATTGCTGTTTTAATTGTTTCAAAACAGTTAAATTCTGGGATTGTTTTTAGATGGCTTTTAGGGGTTTTAAAAAGAGTATTTAAATTTGTTTTTAATTTATTTTATCTTCTTATTGTTTTAATTGGTTTTTATTTGTTCATTGCCTCTGGAGCCCTTGCAGCCTGGAGGTTATAAAAATAAATAAAATAAATAAATAATGGGTAAACAGTGACAAGGACCACGTAATAGTAATTTATTAACCATCTTGATAATGATAACGATAATGATAATGTATATTTTCTGTCCTTTAATGCTTACTTGATGACTAAATAGTAAATTTGACTTCTATGGTCTTTCTTTCTTTCTCTCTCTCTCTCTCTCTCTTTCTTCTTTTTCTGTTTTGATTTCTCCCTCTAAGAGACACTAAGTCAAACCAAGGTCAGAGTATTCCCCCCCCCCTTTTTTTTTTTTGGACAGCTACACAAGCGTTCCAACGTATTTAGGTTTTTCCTACTTTAAATATGCATTGGGACAGCTGTTATTCCATTTGAGTTAATGCTGATGTAAAGATAAGGATGCTTTGGGGGCTTTAACAAGTACCACTGGGATGATGCTAGCTTGTAACTATTTTTTTATGAAGTTATATTAAGAAATATCTGGCACTGCCTTTTTCTCAGGCTGCACAATAATTGCTAGAGGGTACATAGGCATAGCTGCAACTCCCTTCTCCCCCTCTGTCTGGATGTCACTCCAGCCGCAGAGTATGCTATGAGAACCACCTGTAGTGAGCAGGCCATGGAAACAGCCAATCACAGAGCTCCAGGAGTCCAGCCAATGAGAAGCTGGCTGGGCAGGGCTATAAAAGAGCCTTGACAGGGAGGGAAAGGGGTTTATTTTGTTGGAGTTTTGAAGGAAAGGGACACCTCGGAGGGAGGGTGTGCTCTTGGTGTTCCTGAGGGAACATTTGTAGGTTAGTTGATAGACCAGGAAAGGGTTGAGAAGTCCAGTAGGGACCAGATAGGCTTGAGGGAGTCTAGGAAAGGGAGGCTCAGTATAACACTATAGGTTCTAAGGAAGATTTTGGCCATAATCCATGGAAATAAGGTTGCCTGAGTGGCTGTAGTGTTAATGTTTGAAGGAACTTTTGTAACTAAGAAATAAGACAAACAAAGCTTCAATTATATTTTATAATTTATTTTATATTTTATAAATAAACTTCATTCTTATTTTGAAATACCTCTTGGCCTCTGTTAAGCTATTGAAACATGCTACCAAAGATATCAGTGCCTCAGTAGGAGATAGGTGGTGGGTGAACAAGAGAGGGTTATCACGTTGGGTTCATGCACCACATATAAATAAAGTGGTGGCAGTGGTGGGATCTAAAAGCCCAGGGTGCTGTCATCCAGGAAACGTAGGAGTGAACAAGAAAGTGTTCACTACACCACCACATAAATACAATGGTGGAAGTTTACTATCTTCAAATGGCACTTTGGCCATGTTGTTTTGTAAAAAGATATCAGAACCTTAGGGGTGAAGCAGATGGGTCAAAAGGAGTGGCCAGAGGCTGTTCCAGCCCCAATAGCTCCAGGACCGTGGTGACCAAATGCTGTGGTCCCAAAGCTGGCTGCTGCCATTGTCCTGAACAGGCTGCTGGCCTCACAGTGACGTCTAGGTGGCTTGAAAGCCACACCACCAAAGTGTCCAGAAGGCACTTTATTTGGTCCGAGTGTTTTGGGCCGTTTTCTTTTTGGTGGCTGGAATGTATTTCTATCTATTTGAGAGTTACTGTTGCTGGGTATTCAGCGCCGCTTCCGTGGAGTGACACACCTCCATCAGTTCTATTCACAACAAGATCCCAGTTCCAAAGCATCGTTTCCCTGCTTATTATTATTATTATTAGTAGTAGTAGTAGTAGTAGTAGTGAGTGACACTATAAATGAGACTTCTCTAAGGCCCCCTGTTCTCAGCCTCTCTGCTCAGGTCCTGCAGATTCAGGCCTATGACCTCTCTGGTTGAGTCTATCCATCTTGTCTGTGTTCTTCCTCATTTCTACTGCCTTCTCCTTTTCTATCAATATATTATTTTCCAGTGATGCATGCCTTCTCATGATGTGGCCAATATATAACAGCCTCAGTTGAATCATCTTGGCTTCCAAGGGGCAGTGCCACATTAAGTTCACAGGCACTCTACAGTAAGGAGTAAGCACTTGTTTTACAAACACTTTAATTTTGGCCAAGCAGTCCAGTAAATGTTCATGCTGGTAATCCATATGACCCTTCAGCACTTCCCTCTCTTCCCTCATCCTTCATTCTTGATGATTGTTCTTGGAATTCTCTTGCCTATGTTTCTCAATTCATTCCCCCCTCCATTGTTGACCCCATTCCACCAGCACCTGCCTGTGTGTGAGTTTAGCAATGTGCTTTAGGATAGGGCTTCAGGATGTTGGGTCGGTGCTTCCTGGAGACTCTGAAGGAGATTAGGTCATTCAATCCCTAGCCTGCTCCTTCTTTCCAGTTTCCTCCTTCCCACTGTCCTTCTCCCACGCCTTTTTGGTTTCTGTCTCCCATTTCTATCTCTCCCTGCTCCATTGATATCACTCTCTGCTACATCTACTCCCATCCTCTGGCTTTCACTGTTTTTACTTTGTCCCTGTTTGTCCACCTTGCCAATCCCTCCCCACATTATCCTTCCTCCAGTTTCAACCTTTTGGTCTGTCATCTGCCTCTCTCCTTCTCAGTTTAGCCACCCTTTTTATTTCACCTTTACTTTCTCCCACTGCACCCACCACGCTTGCCCTTTTCTCAACCATCTCCATCTCATGTTTTTCTACCTCATCCTCATGCCCCATCTCTGTTTAATGTCTATTGCTCTTTATTCCTGGGATCTTCTTCCTCTCATTAGTGGCCATTCTTCACAAACTGAGGCCAGGGCTGGAGCTGGAAACATGCAACACCCAGTGATAATGTCACGGATGGTCATGGATGTAGCCCCTGTTGCTCCACAACCAGTCTCGTTGCCCATGTGGCTAATGCCTTAGCAGGCCATGCACTGTTGCAGCCTCCTGATTATCTTGATCTTCATACCCCAACATAGCCTTTATGTTCTAGCTGTGCTACTCTCTTTTAGTGAAGTTTTCAGTGTGTTTTTATGTTATTAAATCTGCCCTTTTATTTTAAATTTGCAATTGTTATATTCCAATTATCTGTGCCTGTTAGATCACCTTTTCATTTGATTTTGCATGGCAAAAAACAAAACAAAACCAAAAACCAAAAAAAAAAAGTTTGTTGCAAAAGCGTGCTTTGTGTTTTATACTGTATGGGTATATTCCATTTGCAAAGATACTGAACTGTAGCATGTTGAACTTGAAGCTGACTAAGATCAGTGAACATAAGGCAGGGAACTGTTTGGGTATAATTCATTATTCTGAATCCCAGGGAGGTTATTTTACTCAAGCCTTCCCTTTTGATAACATCATATTCTTTTGGTGAAAGCTGTGAATGTTTTTCTTACATTTATTTATTTAAAAACGACAAGCACAAGTCACCTTTGACTTTGCTGAGTGCAATTTGTGGTACAGTGCAAAGGAGGAACACATGCATATTACTCCCCCCCTACCCCAAATTGGAAGGTTTGGTGAATATACTTCCCTAAAGTATTTTGACTGTTTTTCTGAGAGCTTCATAACACTGACAATTGAGTACTTATCTATGTGTATTTGGGTTTAAAAGCGTGTTTTGTAACAATTACAGCAAAAAAAGCAAGACAGCAGCAACAATGGTTGCTGAATTATTTGCTCTTTGTGTCTATGAGCTTCAACAATAATTTCAGTTCCTTTCTTCAGATTTTACAGTATTATAACCTGCAATAATTTCGTGCTCTCCAAATGACTCCAAAGGCAATCTTCTAGGGGTTTTCTCCACAATCCCATGAATGTCTTTTCAACCCCAAACTATGTGAAACACTTTATACCACTTGGCACACTGGAGTTGTAACTAAAAATATAACCATTGTTTATAGGTTTTCTGTAGAATTTTATTACAGCTGTGACATTAGATTGATGGACCATTTCCATCTTGTTCCCTGCCAATTGTTCACTGAATGGATACACGACGGCATGATGGATGTGTGACGAGGCCAATGTGAAGAGACAGCTGCTGCAATAATAGTCACAGTGATCCTGAAAACTGATGTTAACCTTCTTATAGTTGTTACTAATTTTCTTTAATCCAGCATTGAACAAAGCCACCCCCTCTGTGGAGGGCAAGAGGAAGAGGATGTTTGTAAAAGCGGTGTGAGAAAGATGACAATCATACTTCCTGGGCCAATTAAGGCAATTCCCTCCTCTATAGGAAGAAGTCCTCCAGGAACCTTTCAAAGGAGAATACTGCTATGTTCTAGACAAAGTCAAAGGTTAGCTTGGCTAGAAAAGAGATTTTCTCCCCACTGAGAGAAGAAGGGAAGAAATCTCTGCTCTTTCACAACTGGGAATACCCGGGTCTTGCCTGAGGAGAAGCACGATCTCACCAGGAAGCAACCATTTGGAGGTTTGTGTCAAGGAAAAAAAAATGCTTCTGAGATAAGTCATGACTTTCTTTGATCACTTAAAAGTTTAAGGTTTATTTACTGTTTCAAAGAGTGACTGGAGTCCTCTCTGGAGAGATGTTAGAAACAGGGGGAAATATTTCCAGCCCAGTTTTAACATTTGGAAAGGAGAGAGAAAACAACAACAACCTGTCACTAGTTTCATTTACCAGCAGATTCATAGCAAAGGGAGAAAGAAAAAGATAAACAGTACTCCACAGTCAAGGTCAGTAACATGTGTGCTTCCAAGACATGTCTATAGTGCCTATTGCTATTAGTTTATTATTTCTCAGGATAATAAAATGGGATGAAGACAGTGCAAAGCTTCATTACAATATAGGATTGATTACAAATATCAAATTGATTTATCTAAATCAGGAGAGGGAATCATGCATCCTTTCAGAGGTTGATGGACTGTAATTTCAAAAATTAGCTGTGCGGGCTCAGGTTCTCAGGACTTGCTGTCCAACTATATCTGAAGGAATGAATGATTCCTACCATTGATCTGAACGAATCTTAGTTTTTTAAAAAAGAATTATCTCCATTTCAGTCTGGCTTCAATCGAGCAATAGGACAGAAATTGCTTTGTTGGACAATCTTCTCCAGGAACTTGAAAGACTTAGTGATTCCCATTGGTTCTGCTGGCCCACTTGACTGCTTTTGATAGCATTGTCCATCGTTGAGACAGGTAAGTACAATTTCACAATGAGTTAGGGCCTTCATGCAGAAGCAATTTCAGAAGCTGTTGCTGGATGACTTACAAATAGCAAAGGAATAGCAAGGGAAGTCAAAAACCAAAAGGAATGCAGAGCATTCTCAACCTGACCCTTTGTCCTTCTAATAGGAGTCTGTCAAGGCATTTCAGCTTGGAGCACTCAATCACATCAGCTGGATTTAAAATAAAACATGATTTTGGTTGTTTTTTGAGTTAAGAACCACACAGCCCAACATTTGAAGATGTGTGAAATCCAAATGATAACTTCATTCTGATCTGCACATTAGTCCAAGACATTCTGATCAGGTCAATTTGCTTCCAAATGCATACCAAACAAAATTCTTGAACATCTTGAGATGTATTGCATTGTATATTGAACTTGTTGTTTAAAGAACTATGACATTTTTCTAGTATTTGTTTTTATCAAAAAGAATAATCACCCTCTTGGCTTTTAGATTAGTACATGGCAGACTAGTACAGAGGAAATGAACAACTAGGCAGTGAAGAGACTTCATCTGTATGTAAGTAGAGCAACTAAGGCTGGTGAAGTAATCCTTAGTATGAGAACACAGGCATTGCAAGCATGTACCTGCTTTCCTCAGCGCAATGTTAGAGGGTATGTCAAAGTCATAGATAAAATGCCACCTAAAAGTGTAAAGTCTGAAAAAAAATTGAGAACTAGAGTGAGAGAGAGCACCAAAATTTACACTATAAAAGAATTTAGTCAAGAATCTGCATAAACTCGAAAATGAAAAATATATTACTGCAATTAATGCAACAGGGAGCTAAAAATTAATTTATTAGACACAGACTTCATAGAGTTTGTATTTGTCTTATTTATGTACATAAACATTTCAGTGGCACATGACATTCACACACAGAAGAAAAGTCTGCTTTTTTTTTTTTTTTTTTTTTTTTGCCTGAAAGTGTCATTTGGATAGGGAGATCTAGATTAGGCAAGCAGACCAACTGCATTTTACTGTACATTATTAGCTATTTTTATAATATGCAAAAAAAGATTTTTCTGATTTAAGTCAGTGCAGTATGGTTACCATAATTATGCATCTCAATTTTCAGATCTGGATATCCTGAATATATGTAGAGTAATGGTCTTTGCTACTGGGATGCATGGAATTGTGATTAGTAACATATTTACTGTGATTAGCCATCATTTCTGAATAGGAAATGAATTCATATTTAAGATTCCTTTTTTTAAAAACTATTGAGGACAAACAATTACAATTACGGATCAGGTAAGGTTGTTGATTCATGATTTTCCTACGTCCTGAAGCTTCCAGGCCAAAATCTGAGATCTAAGGATGTCCCCTGGTGATATCATTAGGTGTTGTGCATTATGCACCAACCACAGTTGCTCATAGCTTTTCATTCAAATACACACACATGCACAGAATGTTTCCCTGTTTGGAAATTAAATCAGGAATCTTACTGAAGGGTTTTTCACACATTAAATTGAAATTAGGGATTATTCTTTCTCATGTACATAAGGAGATGGGATAAGAACATTCAACCTGGGTCCATTTGCTTCTAGTCAGAAGATGACTACAAAGCAGAGTGGAGGGTGAGCCCTGGTGCCACAACAACTGTGAAGGAATGGGGAAATGAAGGCTGAATCCACATTGGAGAAATAATGCAGTTTGACAGCACTTGAACTGCCATGGCTCAATGCTGTGGAATTCTGGGGATTGTAATTTCGTGAGAAAATTATCCTTGTCTGTCGGAAAGCTCTGTGCCACAACAAATTACAATTCCCAGAATTCCATAGCATTCAGTCATGTTAGTCCAATAGTTGTCAAACTTGATTACTTCTTCAGTGCAGATGCAGCCTTAATCCCCTGACAGTATCAAATTGTAGCAAACTTCTGTTGTACTGGTTGAGCTGGAGGTTTGCATGTACCCCATTCCTTTAGTTTGGAGCTGAGCCCACCAAAAGTGGAGAATTGGCAATGTTATCTTCTGCCAGGTGATGATCCATGAAATCTGGAGAGTAGTTTTCTGGAGACTGCATTTCTCAAACCAGGCCCTGAGATCTGGGAACCCTAAACTCAAGTGAAGTAAGAGTGAAGTAACACCTCTGATGCCTATGTATTGGATTTTGGCCATTGTGTAATAGAGCTTTTAAAAGACACTAAATACATTTCACACAGTGGCAGATGATCTTAGGATTATGGTGTTCTTTTTGTCTTCTCTAGCTAATTTATGAACTACCCCACAGGATTAGTGTTTAAGTTGTAGAGAAGAGGCTTTTCTATAATACCACTGTTTGAACTTTCTTTCTCAAATAATATAAGTTTTCTGTTGAAAAGCTATTGTATCTCTGCAGTCCTCCTTCTCCTCCTCCTCCTCCTGCAGAGTATGCTAACTAATAATTATACATACAGATATTATTTGGTGAATAATTTATATTTTAATTTTTCCTGTAATTAGACAAAAAGAAATACATAAAATAATTAAGACTATTATTGCTAATTATGCTTCATTTTTGTTGCTGAATTTTGCTTCTATTCAAAACTTATTGCTCTCCAAGCTTAAGCAAAACTTTTGGGTGAACTTACATTTCAAAACTACTTCTGTTGAAAGTAAATGGGTGATAGGGAAGGAATAATATAGGAGCAAAACTGGGCCTAAAATACCTCAGTCAGGCTGCATTCCCACTATGATTTCAAGCAAATTGCTGATCAGGGTATATGACCGCCATTCCCATTTGAAACAGTTCTGATAGGTTTCAATTGCAATGAAGTGAAGCAAACACAAAAAACCTGCTCTTTCCTGACAGCCAGATAGGGATTTGGTTGTGGACTGAGAAGGTTCTCCTACATCCAGAGAGGGACAGATATAGTTAGAGTCCAGAAGGGAGGGACTCGGGACACATACAGAACTCTGGGAAAGGGAATTGCTGTAGTGTAATATCTTGTGGGTTATCATTAGCCTTGATGGCTGTACAGAGTTAAGTTTAGGAAAGTAACCTAATATAAGGCTAGAGTGGGTCCTGGATAGAAATAATTATTATTCTCTGGAGAGAATTTTGTAACGTAAACTGTAACCGTAACAAAGTGGAACTAAGAAAATAAGACCAAGAAGTAACAAGTTCATAAAATTTCTCAATAAGTGAAATATTGTTTAAATAAAGTTTTTGTTGTTGTTCAAGAAAGCCTAATCTGCTGCCTGAATATTTGCCATGCAACTATTCAAAGCCAAATAAAGGTGACAAGGACACAGGTTAAATAAATTAGTGATCACAAGCAAGTCATCTTGACAAATTGGTGGCAGCGGTGGGATGAAAAGGCCCAGGGTGCTGTCAACCAAAAAGAACAGTGTTTAGAAATAAAGTGTTGTCACAACTAGTTCTTTGGTGGTTCTTTTGAAAAGAATTGATTCCAAAGTGTGTTCAACAAGTGGGAACGATGGATCTGAATCACAACATTTTGGAGGGGAGAGACTAATGGCAGAGGGGTGTTTACCATCACTCCTCAGTTTTTGATAGATCCACCATTCCCCCACCTTCACATCTGCACTGACTTTGTGCTTGTGGTATGACCTATGGGTGCATGATTTAAAAAAAAAAGATTGAAGATTCGATTCATTGATTTTGCAACTACTTGCAATTACCCGGGCAATCCAACCGCAGCTCATAGTGAGGCAAGTAGTTGCAAAACCAATGAATTGAATCATCTATCTATCTATCTATCTATCTATCGTATCTGGTTCCCAAGATGGTCAGCAGATTACATCACTGATGACACACAGATGATGAACATACTTTTTGAAGTGGTACAAACTAGTGGGGATGACAATTGTGTCAAAAAAAGAAGCAGTTAGGGAATAATGAAAAAATCTGCTTTCATAGTAGGAAAAATGGACCTTTTGGAATCGATTTACCAACACGGAGTGAAGGCGAATCACAAACCAGGTTAAAATTAATTGGGAATGAGGCTTAAGTTGCTGCAATTAGAAAATCTGGCAATGGGATCAAAATGCAAGGTATGGTGATTGATGTTCACAATGTAAACTTCTCCGGACAAAAAGCCTTCCCACATTACGAATGGAATCCAGCCTCCTTGGAGCGTTGCTTGAAATGTCGTTCATCTGACCACCTTTTCTATTGGACAGCTCCCTCCCAGCTTCTGCCCTTTTTAGCGAAGAATACCTTTGAGAATAGGAAGGGCGACATAGGGGAGCAGAAATGCTCAATTTAGTATGTTCACCACTCTTATTATCTATCAGGAATTGTAAGGGGTTTTTTTTTATTTTCTTGACTTGCTACAATGAAAACTATAATGTGACAAACCCAGGTAGAAAATGATGGCTGAGAAGCATTTTCCTGTCTCCTGATCCAACTAATCAGTCCTTGAAAATTACAAACCCAGTGATCTGAAGAACAATCCTCCCAAACATGTTAGGAAGAGAATTGTGACTTAAGGACAGGTGTGACAAAGAATCTTCTTGACTGGCAATATCTCTTCCCTCTTTCACAGATGTTATTTATTTATTTTACTTTCGATGGAAGGACCTACCATGGGATTCAAGTCACATATTTAACCTCTTTGTGTCTGCAGTCTTTCTATTGAATGCTTATGGGGTGTGGGGAGATTGAGTGATGCACATGTTGAGATGCATAATCACTTTTCTCCATTAGTGGTATCACATTTTAGTTTCTAGCCTGGACTTAGTTCAAACTAGTCATTTTATTAAATATTAGCAAACAGAGAATACATATTATTGTAACCACTTCCATATGGACATCTCTGAAGGGCTGAGCAGTTGGAATGAAGCAATGTAGGAGTGAAATAGGAAGTCAGGGACCAGTAGCAGATATGAATGAGGCAACAGAAGAGATATCGATAGGCAGGGCTGGCTTTGGGAGGGAAGCATATCAGACAGCAAATTCCATATGGGTACCAATATTCTGACTTCACTGTTTATCTCTGTATCTCTTCAGAATGATCCCTAGTCCAGTCATAGTCCAGATTTGATTTCTTTTCAGCAACGAACATAAATATTTTAAGAATTATATGAAGTCTGAAATCAAAGGTGCTTGTCAGTGAATATCCAATAAATAAAAATAAAAACGCAAGCATTCATTGTGTTTCAAGATTTGGTTGCCTTTTTTTGTGATACTGAATGTGGCATTTCTAACAGACTTGGTGTAATTGAACTAACCTTAAATTCACGTCAGTAGCACTTCAGTTTCTTGCATTAAGTATACCTGTATATTCTATCCCTTTAAATGATATTTACAGGAAAAAGTATTGCATCAGGATAGCACTGAAATGGGAGCAGCTGAAGTTATGATGAGAAAGTTAATCTCTTGCAGTGCTGCTCAAAAGTATGCATGGAAAACAGGTTGAACAATCGCTATCTGTAAGTGAGGATTTGGTACAAGTATATATGAAGGGCAACCTTCTCCTACTTCAACTGACCAGGCAAGTTAGATTATTTTATAAAGCCTTTTTGAAGCCCTCTCTTGGCTTCTGAAGTGAAGCAAATGTCTGCAGGAGACAGAAGACCTTTCCTGTGGTGGTATCTTCTGTAATAGAGAAATAGTGCCCTGTGGCTGAAGGGTGGCATTCATTCTGTATGAGTGAGGAGCACCTCTCCACTCTTGTAACACCTATGATACTAACTGAAAGATAGAAGTTGTTAGCATGAGCTAGTTGTCCAGCAAATGAACAACCTCTGAGTTCTAGGGGCCATTTTTGTCCTCATCCATTACTCATCTTTGATCCTTACCAAGGGAAAGATTCTACGTTCTGCGACATCAAGAAAATAAACACATGCTTACCTTTTCCCCCTTAATAGGTATCACATTAACAACTTTCAAAAGAAGATTTTATGGGATTGCTTCGTAACTGGAAGAGTAACTTCCAAGACTTGGCATGCCACCAGGTGCTTCCTAAGGGAATTGTGTGAGGTGTCAATATTGAAAGAATAATGATATGGTTTTATGATAAAGTTCTGTTAAAATCTCTAAACTATTAAGAAGTCAAATATTTTTCCAAGGGTATTCTCCCTGCCCTTCCTTCTCCCTTGATTTACTGTATTTGTTCATTGCTATACAATTGACATAGTAGTTAGAACAGAACATTGTGGATTCTGTTTAGGCATAGATTTGTTCTAAGGTAACTTTCTCTTTGTACAGAGGGGGAAAAAAAATAAAGGGGTAACAATCAGTAGATTTTAATTACACTGTTAGAGTATCCAGCAATTACAGACACATTCTCTGTGGATATCAATGGTGATAAAGTACTAATAACAACGATTGAGGGCATAAGTACCGAGTCTCTAGTCAGATAGAAAATTAACTAGCAAAATGATTTGAAATGCCTAAAGATAAAAAGAGCTGAGTGTACCCACTAGACAAATAATATGACAGGGATCCTAAAATTAGGAATGTCTGAATTCAAAATGGACTCAGTATGATTTGATTTAGGTGAAGAGGTAATTCTCATGGGAAAACTAAGAGAAAGAGAATGTTGACAATGTATTTTTGAGGAAGAAGGGATCCCCACCACCAGCACCATTTTTCATGGTCTTGAACACTGCCCAAAGTCTGTAATTGCTATAATTATTCTAGCAAGACTGCTTGGAAATCCTCCTTTAACATGCAAGTTTTTTTTTTAAATTCCTTTGTTGAACCTCTGGAAAATGAATGGTGTGCTAATGTTTATCTAATTATTTTTCTTGAACTAGAAACACTGTCAAGCTTGTCAGCACATGTGTACATACTAACACATGTACATGGCTGGGTTTGTCTTTACACATCAGTTTCCTGATTGTTGGTTTTCATGCCAAGTATTTGCTTTGCTTTGCTTAATTTTTTTTACAAATAATAAGTGGTTACTATAAGCAAGACAGTTACCCTGAAATTAAGAATATAAGAACTTATTCTCTCTTTAGGATGATATTCACAACTGTTTCTTTTCATAAAATGGATTGTAGGCTTCAGAATATCATTCTCACCATCTTCATTATCATTGTTGTCATTGAAATGATCATCATTTACAAATCAACAATGCTTCCTACACATTTTTCATGCAGGTGGGATTCGTTTTCCTCATCTGAATTTAGGCCAGTGGGTTATTTTTGTCAAGAGACACATGTTTCATGTGACATTGTTCTTGATTCAAGAAGAGAGATTTGCCTCCCTGAAGCAGGTCACACAGTCATATTTAGGCTTATTTAGGTCCATGTGAACTGAGTGGATGGTCATGAGAACAACAAAAGGTATAATCAGTAAGAATATGACATCTGACAACTTTCCATAATAAATAAATAAATAACCAGACACTAGTATTTCTCAACTGTCTTCAATTTAATATATGAATAAGTGTGTGTTGTGTGCCTTCACAATACAGTATTTCCATTTATGGTGACGCTAAGGTGTACTCATTCATGGGATTTTCTTGGCAAGATTTGTTCAGAGGACAAATGAGAGACTGAGAGAGTGTGGTTTGCCCAAGGTCACCCAGTGGTTTCATAGCTGAGCAGGGATCAAACCCTGGTCTCCAGAGTCATAGCTCAACATACAGACCACTATGCTACACTGGCCCCCTATATGGATAAGTAGTCTCCTTTAATTTTTGTTTCATGTTGAAACAGTGCTTAGATTATCTTGAAAAGCATTATTTGAAGTAGTTCATCCAATAAACACTACTGGCTCTATATCCCCTGCCTCAATTTTGTAAGAACTGGAGATGTCTTTGGAAGGAAAACAGTTGCATGTTGTTATTTGCAGCTGCTGGAGAGAGTACCATCACAATATACCATTGCCTCCAGCAGAAATATTACACTCTCAGACGCTGACTCTTGAATTTGACTAGTGCCTCAGAATTGCCAAATAAGGTAAGTGGTTTGTTATCACAGCCATAAATATTTACATCCAGTGGTGACAAATGTATAAGAATTGTGGACTGGCTGTCATTTTATTCACTGTCCACAGGCAAGCCATTAGTTTTCTTATCTACCAAAGGCTGACAATGAATAACTCCTGCTGGTTAAATGAGAGCACAAACTAAAACTGTTGCCTTGCACCTAATTGGTCATTGCCAAGTCATTACTTATCTGTGGGGTCTGGCTTGAATCTTATGCCTCTTTAAAAACATCCCTTTCCCAGAAAACTTCAGGGAATACGGATGACACAGTTAGCAAAGTGTGTTCTAATTAAAATTGAAACTGGGAAATTATAGCAAGATGGCAGACTGTTCAGATGGTGTTTCTCCGTTTTCACAAGGGTTGATGATCTTAGCATATGCTTGGAAGAGTAATTGTGTACTTGTTCTTCATGGACACAAGAAAGATATAGGGAATGTGTGACCCTACAGATGTTTCCAGGTTGCAACTCTCATGATTCCTCATGACTGGGGCTTATGGAAGCTGCACTCTGACAATATCCAGAGGTCAAAACATTCCTTAACCCAGGCCTAAAATAAAAACAGGGTGTCAAACATTATTTTTCCTGGTTCAGTTTTATCTGAGTTCCATTGCGAAGATATTATTCCACTCTGGTTCTATTTCAAGACAATAAACATTTGCTAACCATTTGAGTTCCAATTCATATGGACATATTTTAATAGCATCCACATGATGATTCTTCAGATATGCACATGCAATAAATTAATATTCCTGTATTTTGTGTCTTAGCTTTATTTTTAGCTAAATTAAGACTGAGATGGAATAAGAGCACAGACCCAAGCTTTTGTCTTAAACCTAAATAGCCATTGCTAAGGCAATACTTATCTGAAGGCTTTGGCTTGATTCTTATGCCTCTTCAAATACATCCCTTTTCTGGCAAACTGCACAAGGTGAGAAGGTTGGTTGAATTTTGGAATGTCAAGGATCATAGGGCAAATGATACATTGTTCCTGGATTAGTACCTGATTTTGAAAGCTGCAATTCTGTGCAAAACTTCTTGTTTTTTCATTCACAAACCAACAAGTCCCATGCTGCTATATTTCCCCTCTCTGCTACCTGCAATGTACCTACTTCAGAGTCTGAAGCCATGGTAGTTGGGATTAGGAAGACATTTGATTGATTCATATTTTAATATGAATAACCTTAATTCACTATTCACAGAGCTAATTATGAACTGAATTTCTGAATTTCTTCCTTCCTTTTTTGCAGTGCATTTCTTTCATAAAAACATGCACAGACACACAAAAAGAACACTTTAGAGTGAACTGTGTCTAAAAATGAAAATGGTATAATTAAAGAGGGGAAAAAGAATATATTAGGGGGAAGTTCTGGTCAAAATGCTGGGATATTTGGTATATTTGGTGTCTCTCTCTTCTGCATTAAGTAGAGAAACAATATTTTATTCATAACTATTCTTTCCTGAGAAAGCTCCATTACCTGTCTCCCTCAGCTTCTGGAGGCATTTGCGTGTATGCTGTAACAAGGCAAAAGTTAGGGATCTTGAAGTACACTGCATAGAAAACAGTCCCGAGAGCCTAGCATCCCTTAATCTTAACACTTCTCTTAAGGTGCCTTCACTTAGTGAGATCTTCGTGTACTTTATTTCTTCTTTTATCAAGAAATATTGTCTGAACAGATGCATTACACTCTAGTCCAAATGTCCCAGTAACATTTACAGTGCTGATAATGAACCAACTAGGGAAATATTACTTGCTCATCAACATAAATTACTATTTTGGATTTTTTTTTTTTTTAAAAAAAAGAGTGAATAGAAAAGCAATTAAAAAGATTGCATTAGTTAGGTTCTTCTTGAAAGGCATTAAGGGTAGTTATTTTGCTTATCAGTGCAGCAGCTTCACAACTTCACATTTTCTTGTAAAAGCTGGCTGGTAGAGTCTATATAACATTGGTCAATTGTTTGCAAGGAGACGTTCCCAGATCAAATGGAAAAATAGGGGGCGGAAGGGGGGGGGGAGAGCTTATCTTGCTTTTTCATATTTATTAATGACACATACACATGTACAATCGAAATCATCTCCTTCAGCTTTTCAGAAACAGCATATCTTAAACATGGGATCAGTTGAACTGTTGAAACATTTTCTTCTACTCTTCCAGCACTTAATCAATTGCCACTGGAATCTCTCCAGAAATCTAAGGATCAGGAAACAAAAATGTCATTTGAAATAGTCTCTCTCTCTCTCTCCAATTTTCTGTAGCACCTCATTATTCACCTCATGCTTTGCATCACTTCCAGGTTTTGGACATGTGGCCTTTCCATGCTGTCCTCTCCGTTGACTAGTCTCCCCACCACCACCAAAAAAAGTCTTTAGCCTATTCACAAAGCTTTTCACTATAATCTAGTCTATGTGGAGAAGTGATCAATCAACTTCATGTTCAAATAACAGGAAAGCCATTGCCTACTTTTTCATAATTAGTCTTGATCATGTTCTATTATCTCTATGAAAATAACATTGTTAAGTAGGTTTATGAGAGGTATGTCTTTTTCCCTCCTGGGCTATGCCCAATGTGATAAGGCTGTGGAAGGAACAGGAATGTAAACCTGTACATATTTCACTCTTTCTCACAAGAATTAAAAGTTTGGAACATTTTCTTATCTCTGTATAAAATTGAGACAGCACTTGTGCATTTTTCTTTGATTTTTCGTCGTTGTTGTTGTTGTGAAACATTTGATGCTCAGAAAAATTGTTTTTTGCACAGAAAATAGTGTCTTTCTGTAAGATGAACTGTTTTGTGGCCAAAACTTTGTGTTTTCACACACACACACACATACACACACACACACCTTTTTGCACAAACGGCTTATTTGCAGAGAATTATAACAACATACATACAAAATATCTCAAGCAGTTTACCATGTTCTCAATGGGTGTATTAAAGTGTCAAGACAGTTTTTTTCTCAGTGAGGATGAGAAAAATTGCAATTATTCTTTCAGTCCCTAGAAAGCAATAATACATTTTTCTGTCAAAATGTGGCATGCTGTCAGCTTACTTTCTTGATTTGAGATGTTAGACAGTTGCAACGAATGTACTCTCATAATTCTCTTTAAAGTTTCCTACTATAAACAATAGATTGAAATATTCATCAAAATATTATCTGACCTTCTCAACATCTGTTGAATGTTGGAAGTTGTTGACTTCCACCTACATTTTATTTAAGTGCAAGCTGAAGTCTACCCAGGTCCAAATCTAATATCTTTTATCACTTTTTGAATCTTGGTATTCTTACATGCACTATTTCAGAGAACTCTTGCCTATTTTCTTGCCCCCTTTTCACCCTCGGGAGTCTAGATTATATTCAAGGTGATGACAGAAGTGCTGACTGCCACTGTCAGAATGGTCAGGACAAATTTCAGAGAGCCTTGTCTAGTGGTTTGAGCATTGGGCTACAACTCTGGAGACCAGAGTTTGAATCCCTGCTTGGGCATGGAGACCCACTAGGTGACCTTGGGCAACCTCAGAGAAAGGCAAAAATGAGTCCCCTCTGAACAAATATTGCCAAGAAAATCCATGATAGGTTTGCCTAGGGTCATCATAAGTCAGAAACAACTAGAAGGCACACATCAACAACATGCTAAATTTCACTTCATGAGATGCAAGAAATACATCTTTTCATATTTTAGGCCTCATGAGGTTTGATAACGAAAGATCTGTGAGCTAATATTACTCTCCATTTTCAAGACTTAGGCTGCTGACACATTGCAGAATTAATGCAGTTTGACACTAGTTTAACTGTCATGGCTTCATCCTATGGAATCCTGGAGTTTTTTTTTTGTTTTTTTTCATCAGAGCTCTCAGACAGTGAAAGCTAAATATATCATAAAATTACAAATCCCAGAATTTCATAGCATTGAGTCATGGCAGTTAAAGAGATGTCAAACGGAATTAATTCTGCAGTGTGGATGCATCTTCAATGCAATGGAGAGCAATGCAGCTTCATTCACTGCCAGAAACACTGCCCTCCCATTAAGTAATCAGGGTCCAACCTTGCCCTAACAGAAATTTTAGAGGTTTTTACAACCTGCTATGTTCTAATCTTTTCATTCTACTCAACATTTTTAAAACAGAGAAGGCTTTGCTGATTTTTGTTGTTCAAGAGGAGGAGGAGGAGGAGGAGGAGGAGGAGGAGGAGGAGGAGGAGGAGGAGCTGCTACCCAAAGAAGGGATTATTCCCAGTAAATCATTTAATGGATATACAGGGGCTTTTTACATTGGCAAGAAAGTGTGATCTGAACTCGCCTTTATGTTAATGCTTAGCAGCTACATAGCAAGCCTCAGGTTTGCATTAAAAAAGTGCAGAGCTGCTACATTGAGGGGTGTGGGAACGACTTATCTGAGTGGTCTTTTTTGTGGCTCAGCAGTTACATGGGAAGCTTTCAGAACGCTACAAACACAGGCGGAGCTGATACATGGGCAGCAAGAAACGCAGCTTTAAACTGCGATTTTAATTTTTTTTTTCCTTGCCGGCTGCGAACTGCGCTGTTGCGCGGTTCGTACCGCCGCAAACAGCGCTATTCCGATGGTCGAGTCTTGAACTGCGCTATTGCGAGGGTCGAGGCTTGAACTGCGCTATTGATAGGGTCGAGGCTACGAATTGCGCAGTTTTAAATGATTTAAAGGGGGCTCCTAAGTGATTTTGACAGCAGCCACAGACCGAGTATCTGCAAGAAGACAAAGGAGGAGGAGTGCTGGCCATTGACCCAGTGACGTTGGCATTCGTCAGCACAGGGTCACTGTGGGCATCATCACCAACATGGATGCCTCCTCTCCTTTGTGGTCGGCACTTGTCGTCAATGTTCAAAGCACAGCCAAAGCTGCCGCCTTTGCCTCCGCTACTGCTGCCAGGATCGTCGAAGTGACCACTGAAATGACTGCTGTGACCACTGAAATGACTGCTGTGACCACTGAAATGACTGCTGTGACCACTGAAATGACTGATGTGACCACTGAAATGACTGCTGTTTTCGCTGAAATGACTGATGTGACCACTGAAATGACTGATGTGATCACTGAAATGATAGCTGATGATGATAGTGATGATACAGAAGAGAGAATAGCTGCAGTTGGTGTCTCACTGCTTGAGCAGTGTGAATTAGCCGGTGGCATTGCTATGTCCAAGAAAAGGAAGACCCGGCTTTATTGGACGCTGGAGAGAAGTGATCACTGGTGGTCTGTCATAGTCACTCGCACCTGGTCTGAAAGCCGATGGAGGCGTTACTTCCGAATGCCCCGTGCCCTCTTTCACCGGCTGGTGGACATCCTCCGTCCAGAACTGGAGAGGTCTGATTCAGTGATGAGGAAAGCCATCCCGGTGGAGGAGAGAGTGGCCATTGCCATCTTCATGCTGGCCCATAAAATGACCTACTTGGTGACTTCAGAGCTCTTTGGGGTTGGCATTTGCACTGCAGGGCAAATGATGCTGGAGTTCGCCTTGGCCATGGAGAAGCTCCTGCTGTCCCGGACTGTGTACTTGGGAGATGCCCGGAAGGTAAGGCACTGTCCAAAATATATTTCCACTTGTCAAACTATCCTATCCTGTATGTGGCATATTTCATGTGTGGGTTGTTTTGTGGTGTAATTGCATGGATGTAATGAATTTGTCATTTATTCACCTGTTTCCCCCCCTTTCCTTTCTACAGATCATGGAAGGTTTCGCTGAGCTTGGATTCCCACAAGTAGTGGGCGCTGTGGATGGGTGCCACTGTCTCATTGTGCCACCCCTGGGGCAGAGGAAGAGTTATCAAAACAGAAAGGGGTCCTATTCTGTTATCCTGCAAGGGACATGTGATCACACTGGTCGCTTTGTGGATGTGGAGCTTGGATGGCAAGGATCAGCTCATGATGCCAGGGTGGTCAGAAATTCTGTCATTTTTGAAACTATGGCAGCTGGCATCTTTGTGCCAGGCAACCCCACCATTACCATCCAGGGTCAGCAAATTGGACCCCTCCTGCTGGGAGATAAAGCTTATCCTCTCAGAAAATGGTTAATGTCGCCCTACAAGAAACCTACCACTGCCAAGCGGAAGCTTTTCAATAGGAGGTTGAACAGGTGCAGAGTGAAGGTGGAACATGCGTTCGGGCGTCTCAAGGCCAGGTGGAGATGTCTGACAGGACCACTTGTTGTGGCAGAAGAGAACGTGGTGCCCATCATCGCCGCTTGTGTCATCCTACACAACATCTGCGAGACCAAGGGAAAGGTTTTGGATGAGGGGCTGCAGTACAGGCGACGTTTTGTGTTGCCTACCCTGGGGGCACCTATTCCGGAAAATGACCCTGGCACACAAGAAGGGCACAAAGTGAGGAATGCATTGGCAGAGTTCTTCCAGACAGGGAGAATTTGAACTTGGACTTCTCCTCCATTTGTGATACCACAGCATAATTGTTTTGTATAATCATATCAGTAGTTGAATAAATGTATCCCATCAGCCACAGTCTGTGTGTGCCCATCATTCATGGTCTGCTGTGTGGGCAGTCTCTGCCATGTGCTTGTTGGCTTGACACAGACAAACACACTCACAGAAGGTCATGCATAGGTGTGCCTGGTGCCAGATTTCCTGGAAGATAAAGATACAAGCCCCTAACTGCCAACCGTTTACTCTGACAATGTATCAATACCCCTTGAAATTCAGGCTTCCCTAATGGCCCATTCAATTGTAACAATATGAAGCCCAGAGGCATCTATTGGGGGAAAGATTCAAAATTCAGCTCTGAGGGGACTTCATTGGCCTGAAGCCATCTCTGCCCACCTTGCCCTCACCCACAAATTTCTATAAAGTCCAAAGCCCCTGTCTTTTTCCTCAGGACGGCGACCATGGCTCCCAGGGTGAGACCTCCAGTTCGCAGGGCCTACTGGCAGGCTGAAGAGCTGGAGATCCTCCTGGAGGCCCTCATGTCAGAGCAAGCTGCTCGGATTGTGATGGCCTCTAGCAGCAAGCCGAACAAGGCCTTTTTTATGGATGCCGCCAGAGCCCTCCGGCGACGAGGGTTTCAAAGGACCTTCCTACAGTGTCGGAGCAAGTTTAAGTACCTGAAGGGAAGGTTCTTTGAAACCCTGGAGGACTATGGTCCGCATCCGCCTGTTCGGAAGAGGCCACCATATTTCGAACAGCTTCGGGCCCTCTGGCAGAGGGGCGGAGAGCCTCGGTGGGAAGATCGCCGTCCTCAAGGTATGTCTGGGCCCCTTTCATTGTGCCTGTGTCCCTGTCACTGACCCTTCCCTCCTGTTTGCCAATGTCCTCCATGGGTCCTCATGCCTGTCCTCCACTTTGCTTTTGCAGGCATGCAGCCCAGGCGAGGACGGAGGGTGCCTGAGCAGGCCCAACAGCCCGGCAGGGGGTCCCCCGCTGCTGCACCTCAGGGAGAGGCTCGGGATCTCCCTGAGGATGCAGCACAGCCAGGGCCCTCTGATGCCGCCCCTCCAGCCAGAGAACAGGCTCCTCTGGCAGCAGGTTAGTGTCCAAGGGGTTGGGGGGGGTGGACGTTGCAAGCCTGCAGCCTCCACAACACTCCTGTCCTGTCCCTTCCCTTCATGTCACTGTATTAACTTCTCCCCTTTCTTCCCTTTTTCCAGTAGCTCCTCCGTCGCCGGATGCTGCTGCTGCCCATGAGGACCAGCCTGGGCCAAGCCGCCGCCGCCTGCAGAGGGGACCCGAGGCCCAGGGTCCCCAACCCAGGGAGATGCCTGAGGCACAGCGCCACAGGGGAGGAGGTGAGTACAGGCACCCAAAGAACCGGAGAAGGGAGTGGGGATGCCCATACACCCTGCCTGTGGGAGTGGGTGTGTGGCTCCATTGTCGCCTCCTAACCATTCTCTCTTTCTCTCTCTTTTTTCTTTTGTCCTCTACAGAACGCCTGCTGCATAGGAGGGTGGCAGCGCTGGAGGCAGGCCAGGAAAGGATCTTGCAGCTCCTCAATAACATCTTGCAAGTCCTTCCTGGCGCTGCACCTCCAGCTGCCCAGTAAAGCTGCTTCCCCCCCCCCTTTCCCTTTCCTTCCCTTTCCCTTGTTTGCTGTTCCCCTTCCTTCCCCTTCCCTTCCCCTGTAAATAATTTGTAAATAGTTTGTATAAATAAAAAAGTTTATTTTTTAAAAAAAATTTGTCTGTCTTGAACTGCGCAACAGCGGTAGTACACCATTGACCCATTTGTATGAATGAAATTCTTTTTTTATGAATGAATGGGGGTGTGGCGGTAGTGCGCTGTTTCACCATTTGTTAGTGTTAAGATTTGAAGTAGGACAGTGGTGTTCAAAATGTGCTTTTGAAGAGATGTTGAACTTCAGCTCCCAGAAGCCTAAGTCCTACATCTCATCAACAGCGCAGTTTGAACATCAGTGCCATAGGGAGTTAGTGAGTTAGCTATAGCTATAGTGTAGTGCCTGGTGGAAAAGGAAGTGCAGGAAAGGAAGGAGACCCTTGGGAAGACAGATAAGTGCAGTAGAGGACACCACAGTGCTTAATGGGAACTCAGTGCTTGTCACAACACTTCCCTCCTTTTCCTCCCCTGCGCCTGGGATGGCGACGAGTCGCCATAGGAACCGCCACTTGGCTGCTGAAGAGGCCAGAAGACTCCTGTCTAGGTTCTTCCTGAATGACCTCCAGATCCAGAATGACTTCGCCAGGAGTGACATCACGACCCCTTTCCCCACCCTGATGCCCAGATGGCCCCTCTACAGCCATGGGAATGGCCCTATGGGTAACACTCTCCTCCTCACCACCCACTCTGCCACTCTGAGCTGATCTTAAGATCCCTACTATCTGTTCCAGCAGGCCACTCT
The DNA here is from genome assembly GCA_034509955.1 of Urosaurus nigricauda. Taxonomy (NCBI): domain Eukaryota; kingdom Metazoa; phylum Chordata; class Lepidosauria; order Squamata; family Phrynosomatidae; genus Urosaurus; species Urosaurus nigricauda. The sequence goes on along the minus strand of JAOEGL010000004.1, from coordinate 95,710,553 downwards.
GCCCTTCAAGAACAGAAGTGAGTCGCCTCTGCTCCTGGATGGATTCTGCCTGCTGCTGAAGTGCCCTATCCTGATTTTGGACTGCCCTCTCCTGCAGCTGAAGTGCCCTCTCCTGCAGCTGAAGTGCCGTCTCCTGATTCTTGAGGGCCCTCTCCTGATTCTGGAGGGCTCTCACCTGCACCTGAACTGCCCTCTCCTGATTCTCGACTGCTCTTTCTTGAAATTCTACGCTCCTCAACCTCAGCTGATAGAAACGCTCTCCCTGTTGTGTGAGTGCTGTCATGTGTTCTGAGGTGGCACCAACGAGACGATCAATAGCCCTGGCAGATGTTGCTGCTGCTGAGCGACGCACCCGTCTGTGTCTCATGGCAGCGAGCCGCTCCTCCGGTGGCATTGCAGCTGTGGGATTGGCGGGTGCTTCTTCTTCTTCTGAAGGTGGTCTTGGTGCACCTTCTGCACCTTCTATAGGACGAAGCACCAGAGATACACAAAAGCATAGAGTTAGCACATACTCCAGAGGGCATCCAATCCATCCCTATTATGCCATGCAGGAACTCTCGCTCAAAGCACCCTCAATATGTCACACAGGCCCTTGGACAAATGTAAGGAAGAGGAAGAGTTGAGGAGAAGCACAACATACACACACACACACCACAGTCATACAAAGGAGATCTTACAGCATACACTGACATAAACGTTGTAGCCCCTACCCAAAACATGCCATCATGCCAACAAAAACCTTCGCCAGCGCCTGTGTTCCTCTGCTGTAACTGGCCCACTATACAATCCCCCCCCCTTCCCATGCCACACACATGTCTTACCCTGCAAAGCTTCCTGACCGTCACTATCATCGCTGTCTCTCACAGTCCTCTGTCCTACAGGCGACCGATCACGGTGGCTACTGACGTTGGCAGAGACAGTGCTTGTACGGGAGGATGGCCTGCTTGAGGAAGCTGTAGATGCCAACTTTATGGCACGGGCTTTTTTTCTGAGAGCCTCGATGTCCAAAGCTTGCTGACTGTAGGATGTCTCATCAGAGTCCGGGGACTGCTCCCGTTCCTCTGCATGACAAAGGGACAGAGTGACTTCTCCCCTATGCCCACCCTGATCCCACATCTTCCCTATGTCCCCTAGTTCCCTTTCCCTCAGAAGCCGAGGCACATCTTACCTTGAGAAGGCAGCAGAAGATGTTGGGCACATTCCATGCTTGTCTGTGGGCTTGGATCAGGCTCTGGCTCTGATTCTGGCTCTACCTGTGGTTCCGGGGTGTCCTCCATAGGTTCAGCCCTAGCAGGCTGGCCCACTGGGACCCTCACAACCTGTCCGCTGGTGGACAGTCTGTTGGGTCTGATCCTCCCATCCTTGCTAATGAACTCATGAAGCTCCTTGTAGAAAGGAGGACGGGGGCCTGCCTGGGTACCTTTGGCCAAATTGTCTCGATATTTTTTATATTGTGCCTTTAAGGCTTTGCACTTTCGCCGGCACTCTTCCCAAGTCCGCCGGTGTCCCTTCCCTCTCATGGCTTGGGCCACCTCATGATAGGTATCCGCATTGAGGTAGGTGGACTCCAGTTTCTCTAAAATATTGGGCCTTGACCAGATGGAAATGAGGTCTGAGGTCTCTGCATGAGACCAAGACATCCCTCTCCCCCTTTTTGGGCCACTTGTAGAAGTCTCTGCCATTGTGCAAAGTGCCACAGCAAAGCCTCGGCAAGAGTGTCCCTAGGAGCGGCTGACTTGGACAAATGCAAGTGGGAAATGGCGCTGGAATGTGTGTGGGGGTTCGTGTGAAAATTGAAAGTTTCCTCTTATCATTGCACCTGTTAAAACATCCGCCACCAAAACTGTCAATATCCCAAAGGCGCTACTGCGCATGTCTAGGGTTAGGATTAAGGGCGGAGCTAGGGTTTGGGAGCTTTAAAAAACTGCGCAGTTAAACCCCAGCTTTTACACCTGGAGGGCATAGAACGTTTTAATTAGGAGTGGAGTCCACACCACGCATGCTCCCAACTACGATCCATTCTGATCCGCACCAACAGCGCAGCCTTTAAATGGGCGCCTTAAGGAAACGGAGCCCCATTTAACTGCGCAAGTACACCTTAGCCTTTACATGCACTAGCGCTGTAACGCACTTATTAAAAAAGTAGTGGGTCAACCGAACTACTTTTTAAAAGCGCGTTTTTTCCCTTAAAACGCCAAAATGGCGTTTTCATGTCACACTTTCCCATTTTATAATGTAAAAGCTGGGTTTTCACCCAGCCTTCAAAACACCTTTTTTTGCCAATGTAAAACGCACCACAATAAGCCTGTTATTAAACTCCTGTTATTAAACTCCTGCTACTATCAGTGCCACAGAAAAGGAGGGCTACACTTGGCTTTTAGTTGTAGATGAAATTATCTCGAGTGACATTTCGGGTTCCCATTTTATTAGCAGCACATGCTTACCTTCCACGACTGTGACATGTAACTGAGCTTATCTTCTGGAGATGTAACTATTAAAATTCTGGCTTTGTGGATTCTTGGGCTTGGTGAGCAGACATGACAAATGATTCAGAATTAAATATAACCCTTCAGCTGACAGTGACAGATGTATTAGAAACACAAGAACTAGTCAGATAGTGCTAATACCAGATCTTGTTCTCCTGTCACTAGCTTTTAATTGACAATCAATGTTCTGTTTTGTTTTTTTGTTTGCTAAAGGCATCAATATTGGAGAGTCATGTCATCATGGTGGAATGGGCACCACCCTTTTGTTCTTTTGTACCACATATTTCCTGCACCATTCCTACCAAAACCAAATTATAGACTTTAACTCTGAGTTGTCATACAGATAATATTTTGGCAGCTTCTTAAGTGCAAAGGAAAAAGAGCTGTGACTTCCAAAGATGATTGTTGTGATATTGTTTGTGTTCCCTTCCCCGGTGTTTCCTTTTAGAAGGTGATATTTTTGAGGAGGGATCTGAATGAGGAAGCACTTGATTTTTGTTCTTCTAACACACTGACAGCCTAATCTTTCTTCCTATTTTATCTTCTGTCCTTGTAATCCTACTACTCTAAACAATATAAATAATTACAAGCACAAAACCAGCAAAAAACCTTCCAAAATAAATGATAATTGCTGACAAAAGCGCAGTTTGGAGGACTCAGTCGATAAGATTGGCATGCTCAGTGTGCTTTACCCAAAGTTTTGAAATGTAATTTTAGACATGTCCATTATGCTGACAAAGTTTGTTGTTCTTTTAGGAAAGACAATCTGTTAGTTGATGAAATTGCAAAGAGCAGAGGAAAGGAGTGTAAGGGAATACAGATACTTCAACTTAGCCAAGGAGGGAGTAGTGTATCTCATTGTAAGATGTATGAATTTCTGCTTAAGATGTTACTTTGCATTCTCCACTCCCACTTTTGTACATAGTAGGAAACTGCATCAGGGCATCTTTCTAAAGTGAAGAGCACGTGCTTCTAAAGCTGTGGAAAACTCTGGGCTATGGATCTGATTGGAAGGTCCTGATTGTCATAACTCCCAAAAAACACCTTCTTCTGATGCCTCCCTCACTCCATCTTGGCCAAGCTCTTTCCTGCTCTCATCTGGTCCTGCTGATCCTGGCAGTGAATTCTCAGAGGAGGGAAAGGGAAAGGGAAATTGAAGTCACTATTTGAAAGCAACAGATAGGACATGACATAACACAAATTTGCACATATACTCAACCCAGCATCCTTTAGGCCTCTGGCTGATGGATGGAGGTTAAACTTACTTTGTTTCTGTATTACAACAACATTTTGCAGTTGAGGTGAATACTTATTTCTAACAGGTTTCAGGGAAGTAAATTCCTTCCAATTTCTCCAATTGGGGACAGTATCTGCATCCACTGCTCAAAATCTGTGGCATTTACACACACACACACACACTGAATTACCACCTCCAAGTTAATTTCTCCTTAAGAGCATGTGTAGCCATGTGGAACTCATTTTCATGAATGTCCTATGGGGGAAGGTGGGAAGTAACACACCATTTTTTGTGATGATCAGGGTTAATCTATATGGCCCAGAGATCTCACCCTGCATTTATAAAGCATACAATGAGATCGGTATGTTTTCCATCACTACCATCACAAGAAGAAGTCTGATTGGAATCACAGTTAAATAGTCCAAAAAAGGCTTGGGGTAACTTAGATCCCAGATTAGAAATAGCAAATGGAACATACTAGACAAGTGAGGTTAGCTCTGCCAGATTAAAAATAAATAGAAGGAAACTCCAAACAACTTTAAACAGAGTGACTTGGATGCACAAAGGACATCGGGCAAGAAGGACTCAGGGAATAATTCAAAAATCTTTATAGCCTTGATAAACCCATGCAGACAAAATTCAACAATGTCCCACATTTGGGTCAACAATGCAATTTGTATCATAGTTGTCATAATTTTACTAACTACAAATGAAGAGGGGGGGGGGGAAGTACTTGAGTCACTTACTTGATGGGGTATGAAAGCTGAGGTCCAAATATTCAGTAAGGAAGAAGCAAAGCCATGGCTGTAGAGATATTTTATGGAAGTTGTCTAGTGCCATAAGTGCTGGAATAGACTATGGTGATTAGACACCATTTTTCTGAATTAAATTTCATACAGGAGTGCAAGTACATTTCAGTTCTCATAGTGATCTATGTGGGCTATAATAGAAGTCAGGTCAAACTAAAGCTAAACATGAAATTTCCTAACAGAAGTAAAAAAGGGTAGGTATCTGGTAAGAAGAAAACATTTTTACTGCTGAAATGAAATAGCTTAACCTAATCCAAACTGTTTTAAAAAAGCCATTTTAAAAAGCCACTATTGCTAGTCAGCCGTGAATGATTTTTTTCCCTATCCCTGTGCCCTCCTGATATGTGAAACTACAACACCTATGATCCTAAGTCAGTCTGATCAGAAATTCTTTACTAGATATTAAGTTGTTCAATAGATAAGGAACTTTATAGTATCATACAATTACTATACCACAAAGAAACCTGACAATCTGTAACTTTTCTTATATTTTTATTGGTCTTGAGGAGCCCTGGTGCTGCAGTGGTTAAATGTAAGTACTGCAGCAATTCACAGCCACAAGGTTGTAGATTCAATCCTAGGCAGGGCTCCAGGGTCCACTCAGCCTTACATCCTTCCGTAGGTCATTAAAAGGAATACCCAGCTTGTTAGGGGCAATTAGCTTACACATTGTAAACCACTTAGGGAGTGCTTAAGTTCACTGATAAGCAGTATAGAAATGTTCTTGCTACTTGGTATATAGTCTTGTATTAGTCTTTAGTAGTCTTGCAATGGTCAAGGGGACTTGGTGGCTTAGCAATTAAGATGCTGACTTTGCTGATTGCAAGGTCAGCAGGCTGGCAGTTTGAGACCCAAGCAGTGTGTGATGGAGTGAGCTCCCGTCAGTAGTCCCAGCTTTTGCCAACCCAGCAGGTCAAAAGCATGTAAAATTGCAAGTAGATAAATAGGTACCACATTGGTGGGAAGGTTTTACTGCATTACCTGCAGTAATAATAATAATAATAATAATAATAATAAGCAATAAAACAATTCCATATAAAATACAATCATTAAAACAGTAGCATTACTATTAATTCACTAGAATAGCAATCAACAGCTAACAATCATACTAACATTCATACAGTCAGATCAGAAGCAGAGCTACGTGACCATGGCCACATGACCATGGAGTCATCTTTGACAAAACTGGATCCCTCAGCTTAGTAACAGAGATGTGCACTGCCCCCTACAGTTGGACATGACTAGATAAAAATGTCAAAGAGGAAACCTTTACCTCTTTAGTCTTGTATTATTATTGTGTTACTTCTTCTTTCTCTTTGCTTCTGTTTTTAACTTGGGTTCAAAAATTTCATTATCTTTGCTGTGTATCCTTGGTCCTGTCTGCACTGGCCAGGACAACCTGGGAGCAGCCTGGAGTCTCCTGGCCCAGGAATGGCCTCAACCTCCCCCTGTTACATGGGAGCCTTCATTCTGACGTTGGGCAGCTATTTACACACATGTCCTGCTGTGCTGTCCAGCAGTGCCATGGCACGTTGCTTCACACTGAATTCGGAACTAGATACCCAGCCTCAATCACATGCCTTGGCACTTCATTCTGACCTCACAGCAAACGATTCATAGCAGTGGGAGCAGCAGTGGGCAGCACAGCAGAATGTGTTTTGAATAGTTGACTGGCATCAGAACAGAGGAATCCAGAGAAAACTAGAAATTATTTTTAATACATTCTAAGAGGGGTATACCCCAAGTTCTAGTGCTGAATGGGGTAGGTGTCATCTGATCTGTCCACACCAGAAATGGGTTTGAACTCTGTCTAATCTGTGTCATTTTATTTGGTCTGTGCAGTCAGGGAAAACATCTCACTAGGATGTTTATCCATCTTATTCTGCATTAAGCTACTATTGTGTCTCTCTGCTTCTCAAACATTTGTCAAATCTTGCCAAAGGGATTCGAATATTGTTTAACATGCTCTGAGCAACTGAAAAGAGTTCATGATAGAGTCATTTCAGGGTCCTATTTGTTAACTCTGCCCAAAGCTCTGTGCTTCTAAACTCTCCATTGTCTCAACACAGAGAGCTTACCCAATGAAGTTCCAGTTCATGGCACCTCAACTGAGAACACACACACACACAAATGTTAGAAACAATTTCAGAATTGCTAACCCTTTCTCAGGACAAAAAGGTAGACTATAGACTTTATCTTTCACTTCAAATACAGTCTGTCCTTATGTTTCTTAGAAATGGTTGAAAAAAATATACCGGGTGGGAACAGATCACTAGACATGAGTGAAGTAAAGATCAAAATAAGACAAGTCATTAACCAGTAACTGATAGAAGAAACCTGTTTAGGTGGCACAGTTGAACAGAACTGTTGGCAAAATTCCCTGGAAATAAATGGTGTATCTTGCACAGGGAGCTATCATTTAGTTCTCAAATCCCACTCTGCCCACACAACTGACCCAGAAAAATGATAGAAAAATAAAAGAAGGCAGCAGGATACATGCTTAGGGTTCGAGTCATTCTCTCAATCCCGTCCAACTTGCATTCAGAATTCATCTGAAAGATTGTCCTCCGAATAAAGGGCATATATTTCTCTTCCTTTCCTTTTTCTTATTTTTTTTAAATATTCATCATACATGCATGAATATTATTTCTTTTAATATTCATCATAAATGCACCATATGATACTAATATAATATTGGCATTTCCTTGCCAAAACAGAGATGATGATGGTGGCAAGGTTCAATATGGACCTCTTTTAGAACTCAATGCCTAACATATCTATCATTATTCTTTCCCTTCCTCCCATCCTTCCTTCTGTGTTGTGTAATTGTGGAGTTATCTCTAAATATTTTTCACACTTGCCATTATCTTGAGGAACAGATTGTGAAGTAGCTGTGAGAATAGTCAAGGTGCCTCAGGAGACTTCCACACAACATGAACAATCTGTATTATCATGGGTAATAGAATAAATGTGAGTAAAGTCAGTGACTACTGTGGACAAGAACAGGCTGCCATGGAGGGTATAAGAAATATTATGTACATCTTGGCCAAAATCCAGTGTGACACTAGAGGTAGTGTCAGGATTTGCAGCCCCATCCCTTTGCTCTACAGCACTCAAATCTACTCCAAAACCAGCAGAGGAAGTGTTTGCAGTCGTTGTCTCCTCCTCCTCCTCCTCCTTTAAAACTATTTCAGTGTATGCAGTGGCAAAAAGAAATTTCCCTCTCATTAAACTGTATACCAATCTTCTGCAAATGGAATTCTAGCATTTGATATATATTTATATTTATACTGGATATATTTGATTGGGAGAAAATAAGTTATAGAGTTTAACATAGCAAAACAGCTGATACAGTTGGCCCTCTGTATCGATGGATTCTTTATCTATAGAGTCAAGCATCCATGGCTTGGAAATATTAAAATAAATAAATAAATTCCAAAAAGCAAGCCTTGATTTTGACATTTTATATATTGGATACCATTTTACTGTGCCATTATATATAATAGAAATTATGCATCCACATATTTTGGTATCCACAGCGTTTCCTGAAACCAAACCCCAGTGGACACCAAGGACCCACTGTCTTTGAGACTGTTTTAGAGTATTTTGATTAAAATGAATAATTTGAAATAAGATAATCAAATTATTTTATTGGGAAGCCCACTTTCAATTAAAGTTAATCCCAATGATATCATTGTAAGCATGACAAAGCCCAAAACAGACCGTGGAACCCTCTGGCTTTTAGGTTCTTTTGATGCTACCTTCCTTTCTCCAAATTTTATAATATTGGAGAAATGACTATGTTTTTTGCATTACAGAAAAGAGTTACTTGTTTGAAGGTGTTTTTTTTTAATGAAACATTGTCAAGACAAAGATAAAGAGAACCGTAGGAATGGAGGGAAAGACCATTGCAGTTAGCACTCTGCCAATACCAGAAGAAATGGTGAAACTGTTTCCTTCTCCACACCAAAATGAAATGTATTTGCTTAAATCCAACTTACCTTTAGTATAGTGCTAATACCTAGTGGACCACATCTCTGTGGAGCCCTGGTGGTGCAGTGGTTAAATGCCTGTACTGCAGCCACTCACTCAAAACCATAAGGTGGCAAGTTCAATACCAGCAAAAGAGCTCAAGCTCGACTCAGGCTTGCATCCTTCTGAGGTTGCTAAAATGAGTAACCAGATTGTTGGGGGCAAGTAGCTTAGACACTCCTTAGGCGGTATGAAGTGGTATACAGTGGTCCCACGGTTTACAAAATTAATTCGTTCCAGCACCCCTTTCGTAAACCGAAAAAGTTCGCAAACCGGGGGACCACTGTAATGTATTGGAATAACTGCACCATTTGAATTTCCCGCTGCTTTTTTTTCGTAACCCGGGGTTTTTTCTGTAAACCAGGGCTGTTTTTCCAGCCCCGGCTCTTTTGTATCCCGGGTTTTTCGTAGGCCAGGGGATTCGTAACCCAGGGGACCACTGTATAAATAACGCTGTTTGTTTGTTTGTTTGTTTACATTGACAAGCATCTGTGCAAGGGGTTGTGAAACTAGTTGTATAAACTAATGTATAAGTTGAGGGCAGTTTTTGGGGCCAAAACTATGGATTTTGATATGACCCATGGATAAGTCGAGGGTAAAATTTAGGGGCATACAGCAAAGGATCTAAAGGATGAAGCAAAGCAAAGCAATGTCAAAGAACTTACAAAATTCCAACAGACATAACTCTTTGTGCTTACTCTTGAGGCTGGATGGATGAGAGAGTAAAGGGGGTTAGTGCTTCACATATTATACTTTTGCTTTTCACCAGGGGATGGTTCCTTCATTTAAATAAGAGTTAAGATACAGAGGACTCTTTCAAACGGGAGGAATTTCTCTTTACTGTGAATTGAGCCAATTAGAATTCCTGTGAATTTGCTTGTTTAGTGAGTTCACGGGAATTCCCATTGATTTCGGAGTGCGTTTGGAGTAACGTTCCATTTCCCGAAAATGACCCCCCCCCTTTGCCCAAAATTGTGTGCGAAGCTTTAATTCGCAATGTCAAACCCCATGATTGCGTTCGGATTGCCATTAAATTATACTTCCAATTTCCGACGTCTGAAAGAGTCCAGAGTTAATAAGAGTTAAGACCCATGGATAAGTCGACTCAGGTTTTTTGGGTCAATTTTTTGACCTATATTTCTAGACATATACATGAGTATATACAGCATATGTTTTGTTAAAATCCCAGAAATTCCTTCTCTTTTCCTCTCTGATTCTCTGATTCTCTTATTCTCCATCATTCTCATTCCAGATGGAAATGGAGAGCAAGGCAAATGTCAAACCACCCATCAGAATTAGTTTATTAATGAATAGCTTCCCTCTTCTCATTTGATAAACTTAGGAACAAGCTGTAGTTGGCTCCATACTCAGGGAAAATAAAATATTGTCTGGAGTCATGGAAACTAATAAGTCCTCCCCTGACAATTAAACATGTTGGCAGAGAGGGATAAAATTACCTTTCATAAAAAATGCTATACAGATGGTGAAGCTGCGTGAATTAAAAGTGGATCAGAATGCTCCAAAAAACATCAAATTTTGGAAGTCTTAGGAGAAATTGATTAAGACACTGTTGAAATTGTTTCTACTTTAAGATCCTCAGAGGGCTTGTTCACCTGTTTGGTATACGGCCCCAGACTGCTCAGAGGTTTTCATCATATGCTGTTTTTTAAGATGTTCAGATGCTTTTGCATTCAAAGTATGAAAAACAAGATAGAAGACCAAGTTCTTCTTGTAACTAGTATTCTGCCTATGGTGCCATTTTAGTTTCTTCTCTTTCTCTCTCTTTCTCTCTCTCTCTCTTTTCCTAAATGATCAACTTCTGGAAATTCCTGAGGTGGTCATATTCTGTTCCTGCTCTACATATAGTGCTCTACAGCACAATTCAAAATAAAAATGCTAACTGTATAAGAACAGAACTTCATGTCCTTTTTTCCATTTGCTATTACTTAACGGGAAGCAGTTGAAGTAAATCCAAAATGTTAAATTCCTGTCTCCTTTTTTTTAAGAAAAGGCAAACAAAAGTAAAGCAAATATAATTCCCAATAGTGACTTATTTTTTTCCTCTCTCTCTGGGATTTTAAAAGCAATTTTCAAAGTGCTAGTGACATAGAGGGAAAAGATTTAAAGAAACTGACAGACAACATTATTCTTGAAATCTATCTCAAAGGGCTCCACTCAGCATGAGAGCGCCCTTGTCATTTTTTCCAGCAAACTACCTAGAGGCAACCTTACTCTGTGGAACCTTTCAACATTTATTTTTTGCATCAGACAAAAGTACAAGCTTAGCTAAGAAGATGCAGTGACTGGCTTAAGAAGCCCCCCCCCCCGAAAAGCAGGGGGGGGGGAAACAGAGTTAGCAACTTAAATAAAAAATAAAAATGTTTAGCCCTGTTTGTGAACTTCCTCAGAGTATCTGGTTAGAGAAGTGAAGAAAGTTAATGCTGAGTTAGATAGGCCATTGCTTTCACGCAGCATGACCATGCTTGTATTCTGCTATGACTTTGGTTTTGCTGACTTTTATTCCCCTGCAGATATTTTAAAGGTCTTTCTTATCAAAAGGGCCTACCCGTGAAACATGAGTTACCCATGTGGAGGGCAGGGTTGGGACAAGATGTTTTAGTGTCTGGGGTAAAAAAAAAAAATCTGGCACTTTCCCCTTAAAGAGTCAAACTGGATTGACTCTTGAATTTCACAGTCCGTGAACACATTTACTTCAGCTTTCTAGGCATGACATTCCTCCACTAAGGAGAGCAAGCTAAGAGGATAAGCTATGTGAAATGTACATCTCAAGAGAAGGAGTTTTTGCTGCCAACATGTTTGCCACTTGAGGCAGTTGCCTCCTTTTTTCTAATTCAATTAATGCCTTCTAAACTTTGGAAAGTGAATGGGGCCTATCTCCAGCATCTCAGGGTTGTCTTTCTCAATGAAATATGCTCATCTCCATGGCAGGTTCAATGGTTGGATGTTGTAGGGGAGGGACAAATCCTGTGATTGGAAATGGAGCCAGGAGGCCTAGATTTGGGAAAGTCACATAGTTAAAGAGATCCTGACAGTCATCGTCCAAAAATGTAATCTTTCCTAGCTGTGCCTATGGACCCGCTTTCTTTTTGATGTGTGGGCACACTTTGTATAACTAAGGCATAAAGGAGATGTGCCCCTGATACTGTTTTTGTAGCCCTCAAACCCTCCCAATTTAGAGATTGGGAACTATTCTCTACCCACTAAAAGAAAGTGAATTACCATTTTCTCTGAAGATTCCAGCCACAGGTGCTGATATAATGTCAGGAACAACCCCTTTTAGAACATGGCCACATAGCCTGAAAACCCACAGAAAACTATGAATTACCACTCTTGTATCCCTTGGGAACTCACCTTTTAAATAGTTTAATGCCCCTTCTGCACTTTTAACATTAAAATGCCAATTTTGCAAAACCAGGAATGGTTTAGCAGGGGTGGGGTGGGGAATATGGCAGTCTATCCAGACCCCAAAAGGTCCCAGCAGTCCACTTGCTTGCCCACAATTGAAACAAAGTGAGTTGCAAGCTACCTGATAAAGTCTCCTGACCCCTTGCAAGATGGTACAGAAAGCCAGAGCAATGACCAGATTATTCAGGGCAAAATCTGTCACTCTGGTATACAATAATCAACCCTACCATCCCAACACATTACCATTTAGTAAGTGGATCTCTGTATCTAACTTCTGTGTCATCTTACCAAAGCTACATAGTAGGTACACATACACGGAAGATGCTAACACGTGTTCATCCTTATTCTGTCATCCTGAAGAATTTATTGGAATTTTCCCATACTTAAAGTATTTCTATTCCATCTCCTCAGAGTTTTGCCTATTTCTGGGACAACTGATTTTTTTAAAAAAATACTAGTTCATATTTTGGGTGGGCAAACATCCTGTTTTAGATAGAATTGTATGCTCTCAGAATAACTGTCGGAAGTCAGTCCTCTATTTGAAAGCCTCTTCTGTTTGAATAGCTATACTGTCCAAATCTGCCTGCAAATCAAGAGGCATAAGAAAGGAAATCAGTGATCTGTCTGTCAACAATTAGCATCTGGAGAGAAAACTGAATATACAAACAGATAACTTGGCCATATTATTCCACACTTTGATTAGATATATTGCATTTCAATTGAAATTACATGTTTTACCATTATTAGGCACAGTTACAGATATTACATTTTTGAAACAATTTATTGGTTAACAGGAATGGCATCCATAGAAGCAACAAGCTTTGAAAAAGAAAAGGATTGGAAAATTATAATTAATTGCAAACTGGATATAGAGAAGTAATGCCACAGTATTTCTGTTGCTGTCCTGTGTTTTTGTTCTCTCATTTGTTTTTGTAAAATTGTAGTTTATTGTTTATTGCTATTTTTGTTGGATTAATATAAAATAAAATAATTTAAAATAGTTATTACACACAAAAACAGGTTTTTATTTTGTTTTGCAAATACATGCCCATTCTTTTCTGTTTTCAGTGAGTTCATTTCCTCTTTTTTGCTGATAAATGGCCAGCCTAACATAAGGATATAGATGGCTAAATACAATAGATATTCTGGTTACTAATACAGTCACCCTCCATATTTGTAGCTTTGACTTTTGTGGATATGATTATTTTAAATTTGATTCATATGTTTTCCCTACGTCCTCCAGAGTGACTTTGCAGGTGTAATGAAAGAGAACCTAGAACCGTGGTGGCAAACCTATGGCACTATGTGCTGTTTCTGGCACGTGAAGCTATCTCTACTGGCACATAACCAGCTCATCCTCTTTCCCCGCCCTCTCCTCCTTAGGCTGAGAGAGTGTGCCTTGGTTTTTTTCCCCTGTCCTGCCTTCCTAGGCACTGGATGACACTCAGTGTGGGAGCAACTCAGAGTTTCACCATCACTGACCTAGAGATTCCAAGAGAAAATTTCTCTAGGGGTTTGTAGGTCATTTGTCATGATTCTCCAATGGATGTTGATTTCAGAGTTGCAGTGGAGGACCTAGAGATTCCTAGATAATTTTTCTCTTGGGTTAAAAAAAAGTGTTGTTGTTTTTTTTAATTTGCAGGTTTTCCACTTTCACAGGAGTCTTGCATCTGTAATCCCAGCAAATATGGAAGGCCTACTGTAATGATTCTTTTTCATGTGGAATTAGTTATTATCCTCAGCATCAAATTGATTTGCTTAATCCATTATTTTAGAAGCAGTAAGGCACCCAAATAATTTTTAAAGTTCTTTGATGTGTTTCTGGCCTATGAAGGAGTGATGAGGAAGAAAAAAGTACACAGAGGCTGTCTGTATATTATGGGTTCTTTCACACCACACATCTATGGCACTATAATTCCACTTTAATTGCTATGGCTGCATACTATGGCATCCCGAGGTTTGTAATCTGATGAGGCACTACAAGAACTCTTGCTGAGAATACTTAATGTTCCTTGCTAAACTGCAAACCCCAGGATTCTACAGGATATTGTCATGGCAGGTAAAATAAAATACAGCACTATAATTATGTAGTGTGAAATTTTCCTGTGTTAAAGAGAACATATGCGCATGGCAATTTAATTCTTATCTCTCCCATCACTCCATTGAATTTCTCTGTTCACATAGTGTAATTAAAGAACAGAAGACAAAGCATCCATGCTATTTCTACCTCTGATTTTTCATCCTGTGTCTATAACTGTTACCAAAAAGAGTGAAATTTTAGGACAGGAGGAGGATATGGCGAAGGAGAAAAGAGTTAAACCTCTTCTACATGTTCTTCTAATAATGAAGAGTCATACCCACTATGGTTAATTCAGAGAAAACCAAAACAGACGTGGGCCCAAAACAGACTGACTTAAAAAGCTGGCTTCTACATGGCTGGGGTGCATGACAATTACATGATGCACACCCCCAACCCATGCATACACTCTGCTGAGGTTGCGCCAGGACTGCCTGAGGTGGCCCCAACAGAAGTAAATCTTTTCCGCTTATTGCCACATTCCATTTGGGACTGTTGCAGTGGGTGCCCTTAGGACTGTGGTGTTTGTTCACTGCAGTCCTGGGGTGATCAGGGTAGAAGCAGCTTCTGGCTGCTTCTTTTGCCCTGTCTGTTTCATCCCACAGATATTGATACCATTTTGATATAGAATCATAGAATCATATAGTGTGCTGTTTGACTCTTACTGTTCCCCCCTGAACAAAAGCTCCTAAATGTGGTATTGCTCTCATGATAGAAGCTTGAAATAACAAACCTTCCAAGAGATTTCTGATTTCCCCACAGGAAGGAGTCAAAAAACTTCTGCCTTTTTTGCAGCTGATTGAATGTGTAATTCAGTTCATGCCTGTGAAGTTTTGCTACCTAATTTGAAGTATGAAATAGCATCCCCTCCATTACATATGGCAAAGTTAACCAGACTTGGGAACTCAATCCTTCTTCAGGGCAGGCTGCCTTTAATATACTTTAGGACAGTGGTCCCCAAACTTTTTCAGTATTTTTGACAATCCTAGCACCCCTTCCCTATACGAAGTAGCCAAGGCGAGGGAGAAAGGAGGAGAGCTTTCATGAGTTTGCCCCCTTTCTTTCCTTTTTGCCTTGGCTAGCTGGCTTGAGTCTTGGCTAGCTGGTTTGAGCTAGCTAGCCAAGGCAAGAGGGAAGAGAGGATAGCTTGCATGCACTTGCCCCCTCCCTTCCCTTTTGCTTTGGCTAGCTGGCTTGAGCTAGCTAGCCAAGGCAAGGGGAAAAAAAGAGTATGCACACCTGCCTGCTCGCTTCTCTTTTGCCTTGGAACAAGACCATGTCTTTCATACCCAAATAACCTTTCCTCCTTGGGCTCCTTGCAGGGGGAGGTTAAGCAGTTTCTGCAAAAATGTGGGTCTAACAAATATTTTAGTGCCCAGAGATGGGGGGGGGGGGTGAGGAAAGGGTAAAGACAGGATCTGTTTGCTCTGTTCCATAGCAAGACAAAGCCAGAGGAGCCATGCTGGCTCTCTCACCTCACAGCCTGGATGGATGGACCCAGAATGTCCTGTCCCAGAATGGTGCAGAAAAGAAGTTTCATGCAACCCTCATCCCCACAGTTCCCTGCTTCCCCCCTTTTTCCTCATCACCCCCTGCTGCCCTTTTCTCCCTCAGTGCCCCACTGGAGCTTTCCAATGCCCCCAAGGAAGGCACTACTGCCCACTTTGGAAATCACTACTTTAGGGCAGCAAACACCAAAATGATGAATGGCAACTTGTGGGGGTTACCTCTATAGCTCTGACATGTTGTCACCCCATCTCCTCCCATAGGGCCTGATGGCTCAGGTAGCCATCTCAATGTGCCTCATTTGTAGAGTACTTCAAAACTTATCACATGAGACAGATAAATTGGAAGTAGAGCAGGATTTTATTGACACAAAAATCCATTAATGATCTATTTCACAAATATCCTGCTATGATTTTCAGTATGAAATTAAATTTGCAGTATTTCATTCCACTTGATTGGTGGTTTTGGGTGGTCAGGGGTGGTTAGAAGGCATGCTGTGGGTGGGGAAACATAATCATGATTAAAGGAGGAGAAGGGGGTAAACATTTCACTTGGCAAAGTAACTACTATAACCTTTAAACTATTCCCTGTCCCCACTCTCACCACCGGCTTGTCAGTAGGTGAAACCTTGCTCACTACTCCCATCACAGGTCCTTTTCCATCCCCACCTGCCTGGTTTTGCCGCTACTATGCTATAATGCTATGGAGCTCTCTGTCCCACACACTTCAAATGTAAGAAAAAGTGAAAACAGTCTTACCGTTTAACAGAAGAATTTATTTCTCTTCCTGGCTGTTTCTTCCTTCAGACATACTAGTAATTGCTGAATGTAGATAGATAACATAGATAGATCAATAGTGCCAATTTTCATCTGCCATTGAGTAGTTTAGACTGCTAAGAAGTTTGATCTATCCTGATTGTAGAGGGGACGGTAGACACATACACACAAACATCCCCACACACACTTGGAAATATAAGACTGATAAAGCTTTTTTTAAAGATAAGACTACTTTTGATTCATATTTCTGGGTGGAGATCTCTCTTTGTGTGTGTGCCAAATTAGAAAAAAGGACAGTACTTGGTGAGCATTGCTAAATGCTGTATCTGGTAAAGTTTTTTTTAGCACAAATGAAAGTGGCAATGCCAGGAAGATTTCATGGGAGCAAAAGCATTGCACCTTTGAAAACAGCACTATTTAGCAGGAGAATAGCCTAGTATGATACAGTTCTGCCATTCAAATGCAATTCAGAATTAAAACAGCAGTGAATACCTGTATGACCTTGCCACCTTGTCTCTAAATATGCAACTTTGTAGGATCTGAAGACAAAGCACAAAATATTCTGTCTGCAGTACACAAATTCACAGACTCTAGAATGTGAAGGACACAGGGAGATTGTCAGCATGGTAAATATAACACCTTAGCAAATAGAACAACAACAACCAAAGTCATTATCTGAATTTCCTCCTTGGTATTAATATGTCATAAAAATAAAAGCAAAAAGTCAGCAGCAGCAGAAAACACAATTATCTTTTTCTTTCTTTCTTTTTTATCCTCTTTCTTTTAAATGATCATTCCATTTTAAATGGCAGTTCTAACTTCTTGGAACAGCAACTCTCCAGGGAGACGCTTTTAGTTTAATAACAGGAATAGAATTTGGACTGTAAAATCATCACTTTTAATATGAGTAGATAACCTAGGATTATCTTTTTATATATAGATGTTTGGACTCTTTCAACATCTTGTGATAACATTGCTGAGAACAATACATTTGTCAAGAGATTTAAAGGATGTCGACATTTTAAATAGCCAGAATATGTGCATCTCTGTTGTTCTGTCCTTCAGTTTGGAAGTTCTGAAATATATTAATACACTGTGAAAAAAGAATTACTGATACATACACCATTCAAATTGCTTCCACCTCTTGAGCTACTCAGCCTGTTCTTGTGGTTGCTTATTTGTCCATTCCATTTGAGCAGTCAGTACTCCTTCTTGACATCCCATGGTTTTAGTTAGCAAATACCTTGTTACCTCTTCAGATGGATTTATTCTGTATTGCCTCTTTTGTTACTTTCTCCTTATCAATACACTATTATTCTTCAGGGGCCTGGATATGTGCCTCCAATGGAGTAAGAAAGTGGGACCAGACCAAATTTTCATGGTGCTTAAGACTCGTGTTGAGAACTTGTTCAACATATGTGAGAAGAAAAATGTAGTTTCTGACAGACTTAAAATGTCAGATTTGATAAACTAATACACTGCCCCCACCAACATGCTTATAAAATAGTGGCACCATGTAAGTGTAGAACACAGAGTGGAAGGACAGGCATTTTGACAATGACACAGAAAATGCAGTTCTCTAAACTGGGATATGTAATGTAAAAGAGGGACAAGATCTTGCTATGATAATGTAATGATAATGATAAAGGTAATGTAGCTATGATAATGTAGCTAGGGTCTGTTTCCCAAATGAACGCATCAGACCCCACCTTAAAAGCCAGACAGCCTCACCATCCAAAGCACTTCTGCAGCACTGGAATGTGAAACACTGAAGGTTAACACGTCCAGTCCCCTCCTGTCAATGAACCATTGTTCAATGTAGGTGTCATGATCATAAATGTGGATAGCAAAATTTACAAGGTTGTAAGTCTAGCTTACAACATCATAAAATAAAAAGCAGGATGCCAGCTGAGATCTACAAGAGTGTGAGAATCATATTACTCTTCAAATGTTGTTGGAGATCAGTTCCAAGCATCCCTCATCATTAGCTACACTGGCTAGTGCTGCTGGGACATCTGGGGGGACACTTGACTCCCATCTCTGATCTACTGGGAATCTCCTAGGCAATTCTTGGTGTGACAACAAGGTGTTTTGTGGTTTTGGTTTTTGATTTGTTTTTGGTTTTGCTTTTTTGTTTTGGTCTCTTACTCATTTAAGGATTGTAATAACTAAATATTATTTTTCTTTGTTCTAAATTAGACTATTGAAATGAAGAAAATGTAGGAGGAAGTCCAGAAGTGGAATTTTGGCGTGAATGGACTACAAGAACTTTAGTGATCCTGTAATTCCTGTATATAAATAAATCCTGTGATCCTGTAAATATATGTCTAAGGATGCCTCTACACTATAGAAATAATGCAGTTTGACACCACTTTAAGTGCTGTAACACCATCCTATGGAAGCCTGGGATTTGTAGGTTTACAAGGTTTTTAGCTTTCTTTGCTACTGAGTGATGGTGCCTCACATAACCAAAAAACCCCAGGATTGAGTAGGCTGGGGGCAGGGCAATGGTGTCCAACTGCATTATTTCTATGGCATATCTGCACCCTGAGTTAAGCATGTGCTAGCAGGGACATTCTACTCAGTGTTTCTGACTATATATTAAAAGCCACTATTATGCACTTGATTTGGAAATCTCATGGTTATAGTTACAACAGCAACAAAATCTTTCAACTATGTATGTGGGGACCTCTCCCAGTGGGCAAGTGTTTTTGGTAAGAGAAGGGTTGGCAAGGGGGTTCATGTGCCCACCAAGTCTTTTTTTTTTTTTTTTTGGTGGCCATTTGCACCTTCAAATGTTTCAGACCATCTTTCTTTTTTTCTCGGAAAAATAAAAATAAAAAATGAATTGCTACTCCCTTATACTTCACATTTTAAATAGCTTGCATCACTCCCTTACTTCATTCAACCTCAACATTAACAATGTGAAGTCAAAGGCTTTTATGCTCAAAATCCATAGTTTTATGTGAGGTTTTGGGGCTATGTGGCCATGTTCTGGAAGAGTTTATTCTTGACGATTCACCAGCATTTGTGGCTGGCAGCTTTAGAGAATGCTGGCGAGCAGGGGATAGGTAGGTAGGTAGATAGATAGATAGATAGATAGATTCCATCTCTAAACTAGAGATGGAATTTCTGGCCATTTCATCTTTCTGTTGTGTTTCCTCCAGAACCGTTTTTCACCCCCTGGTTTTGTGGGAAAGAGCAGGAAGCACATAATCTTTACATAATAGGATTTATATCCTGAAATTCTTCTACATACCTCATCTGTTACTACCTGTTATTGTTACTCTGTTATTTGGATATACCTGGTCTTTGCTGGATAAGATGCCAGAGGGCTTGAATAAATGAATTAAGAGAATCTAGGCAACTTACTCTGTGCACATCAGAAACTGCTTTCAGGCACAGTGTTGTATTTGCTATAGTCAAGCACCATCCAATAATGGCTATAGAGAAGTACTACCACCAGATGAATCTGGTGGTCTGGGGAGCTAATTGAGCCCTGTATTACTTTGGATACCTACTTCTACCTTAGGCTAGGTTCTTCTTGTCACACAAAACACCCATTCTTTCTTTCCTCTCTTTGGTTTGCTACCTTTTAGAACCTGTCTGCTTGACCTTCACCATGCAGTTGCATCTACCCTATCCAATATTCACTCCTTTCTCTAGAATTTGACTATAGACTGAGCTGCATATAACTGAACAGTGTTATGACTTTTGTCAGCTGAACCACTGCAGTCTGTAGGATACAACATAGAAACCTGACTTTGGAGATATCTATAGGTATTTTGATATCTAGAACAATCTGAAAATGGGGTGGAGGGGTGACTTTGCTAGTGAATCAGTGCCAGAATCTCATCATTATAATGTGAGTCATAAGAACCTGAAGGTTGGGAAGGAATATTTGATAGGACTGGAGTGTCCCCATGGTGACCCATGAAAAGTAGCCTGATGTTCAGAGATGTGCAGCACCTGCAGTTTCCAAATAAAGCTCTTGGGCAGGAGTATTCTTGATCTGATATAATTAAGCCACCTGAGATTTAGTTTTGATGTGAAGTTGATTCATTAAACACACACACACACACACACACACACAAATATTTTGGGGAATGCATTAAATTTGGAGCACATTTTATTTGAGGAATGGCATTCTTATCATCCAATTCCAGGTTTCCAGTATGTCTAAAGAAAAACACATACTCCTCAAATGAAATAAAAGTGGGAAATTGCTATTGTCATGGCTCCCTCACCCTTTTGTTTTCCAGTCACTCTGTTTTGCTGAAGTTATCTTTTCTTTTGGAAGGTTTTCTCACTTTGTTGTAATCCAATATTATTAAAATTGCTTCCAAACTTTTATTGCTGGGGGATAGAATACCTGCAATTCTGCCGATTACAGCAGATTGGCAGCCCATAATGTTCTATCACAATGGAATCAGACCAGTTGCTTTGCTGAAGGTTCTTTTCTTTAAAAGAGAATTTCCAAGTCTTTTCTTATTTATCTTTCCATCCCAGTATTCTCCCTTAGCTAAGATAATCCTGTCATGTTATTATGCTTTTGCTCCCTTCAGATATGGGATGGGTTTGTGTATGTGTGTGGTTATGTACTTATGAAGCAATTGAACAGTTGTTCATTGAAAGGCTAGTGGTCAATATAGTGTAACATGATCATTTTGGTCATTGTATATTTTATTTATTTATTTATTTATTTATTTATTTATTTATTTATGGTATTTATACCCTGCTCTTCAGCCCTAAAGGCTATCATAACGGCTTACAATTATTATTTTTAATTAGACAGTTCCCTGCCCTCAGGCTTACAATCTAAAAAGACTACACAAAAGGAGAAGGGAATGATGGTGGGGAAGGGGATCAGGTCCAGCAGTTCTTCTCTCCCTCTGAGGCCTGGACCAAGGCAGATGGATTGGAGGGATGGCTCTCTTTCTTCAAGCTAGCCCTGTATATGGCTGAACAATAGTGAAATTAGTTTGTTAGCAATAGTAAATGTATCAGGTGATGTGAAATATACATATAGGTTGAGTCTCCCTTATTTGGAATTCCAAAATCTAAAATATTCTAAAATTGACCACATGGGTGGTTGAGAGAGTGACACCTTTGTTTTCATGGACAAAATCATTAAAATATAATGTGTATAAAATTACCTTTAGGCTATGTGTATGAGATGTATAAGAAATATAAATGATTTTCATGTTTAGACTTGGGTGCCATCTCCAAGATATCTCATTGTGCACACTTCTGGTCCCAGGCATTTCAGATAATGGAGACTCAACCTGTATTATAACATGGGTGAGTATTCAGACACATAGGTGCTGAACAGACCACCATTTTCAGTGCCGGATTGGCTCCTTTTTGTGCCATAGAAAGGGCACCATAGCCACCAGCGGCATAGCTTTCCAGCGTTTGGCACTGCATCATCTGGACGCAGTGCCAGAGGAGCATCATGACATTGCCTGCTATAATGTGGGGCACACAGTGTCCTGCTGGCATGGGGGCGGAGTCAGGGCATGCGTCAAGCGGACACCATGCCCCCACTCTGCCCAGATGCCAGCCTTTATCACCGGTCTGTTGAGGCTGATAGTCATGTTAGTCTGGAAAACTAGTTGCAAAGGGCTGATAATATGTGGGATGTTGATAGAAACTCCCATCATTCATCACCCTTGGCTATACTGGCTAGAAATGATGAGAGTATCAGTCTTAAAATATCTGGAAAATGGCATGTGTGAGCACACACACCACTCCCATGTTATAGTTTCTTCTTCTTTTTTTGTAAATAAATGATATAATGGTTATAATTACTGGATAACATGATTTTTTTTAAAAAAAATGTAACTAGTACTTACTGTCATGTTTTGAGATGTGAGTCAAAGGCTGTTTCTGACTGTTCTTACTTGCACAAGCTTTCTTATTCCCCACTGTCAGGATATTAAGAAAGGGATTTACCAGTATGACTTCAAAATTATTGTAATGTGGACGAAACAAGATTACCACCCTCAGAGAGGGCAGCAAAGGCATCTACTTTATAGATGAGAAATGCTGAGAAATCTAATGCTGTCTGTGCTAAGCAGATGGACAAAAGAGACAGCAAGCTGAGAGGAAAGAGGGTATTTGATGTGTCACAGCTAAGCAGTCATCAAAAGACAATAGGTGCTCATGCTTCCTGGTGTCCATGTAGCAAAGGACTCAGGTCTTAAGAAAAGTAGCTGCTGTCATCCCTGGCTTTTTGGTCAAAAAATCTGTTCTCAAATCCCTTTTAAACATGATTCTTGCCAACTATGATCCAGCTTAAACATCATCTCTCCCCTGCACCACCATATATGACAGTGCAGGCACAGAGAATGAATTCTTACACACTGCAGGGAAGAAAAAGAAGAAAGCTTCTCAGTTATGTTTTCATGGGAAGAGATGGGGGGGGGGGTTTGCTAAACTGCTTCTCCCTCCCTCCTTTGCATTTATTTCTTCCATTCATAGATATTATCATGTTTGCCTAACACTGACCTTTAAGACTAACAAATTGAGATTACTTCTCTGAAGAATTTATAGTTCAGTCAGATAGTCAGATACTTTATTTTTTGATATATAAAACATAGGAAAGGGAGGAGAGGTGGGGAAAAATGTGACAGTTCCTTTATTTTCTGAGTAAACTGATTTACATGACTAAGTGGCTGAAAGTTTATTTGCACTACATAGTTATATCACTTTTATATCACTTTACCAGTCATGGCTTCCTCCTAAGGAATCATGGGAGTTGTAGCATTGATGGAATACTTAGGATATTGTAGCAGAAAGCTCTAGAGTATTCACTGATTGATGGATCCTACTATACTCAGACTTCCTGTCTACACCAGGTAATTAAAATGATTTAAACCTCAATCTCTCTCTTCTCAGCAGCCACACCAAATCAGAACCATGACCATTAAAGTGGTATGAAACTGATATACTAGTGCATATACATCTTATGTCTCCAGGAAAGTTAAGAAATCTGATCTCTTAAACAATATCTTGTATTATTATCATAGTCATGGGCTAGTAGTGAATTAACATATAGTATAAGAAGGACATCTGAGAGCACCTAGGGATGTAATTCTTTCCTCATTTCATTCTTGCAGTAAGAAATGAATAATTTTAGAAATTTTCTTTTGTGCAAAAAACTATTTTATGTGCAAAAATAATATTTTTTGTGCAGAATATGGTTTCTTCTGCACAGAAAATGTTTCTTTCTCTGTGCAAACCCTCTATGTGCACATTTTGCTTAGAATATATTTTCGACTGCAAATATTACTTGAGTTTCCTGACACAAGGAAAATACTTTTTTAGCCAGTTTTCAAATATCTGTTAATATTTCCCCCTCTTTCCAATAGTACTGTTGGGCTAGACTTTTGGCTGCTGTTATCATAGGAATCTATGGATAAGTGAAAAAAGTCATTAAGCATATAATGAAGTTATAATCCTTCTTAAATATTATGACCAAAGTGTGTATATAAATATAAATGGTCATAAAGGGAATGAGACTGAACATTTTTTCATACCCCAAAGTCCCCTGCTCTGCTCTGCCCTGTCCTGCCTTTGCTTGGTGTTTCTGGATTGATTGTCAAATTCTTTTCATGATTATGATTTCCAGCTTATGATTTCTGGATCATAAAGTGGAAACTTAAATAAGACTGCACTTCTATGCACACGCTCTCAAAGCTAAATAGGAAGCTAAATCTTTCTTTGTTTTACATTGGAATGGGACATTTCAAAAGTTTTTCCCCTACCCGGATGAGGTTATCAAGTGTTTTGCACATTTTTGATAATTTTACACTTTTGAGGGCAGTTTTGTGTTGTTTTTCCATGAAAACCAAGTATGGCACAAGAACACCTCCCCACATTCAATGGCCAGAATTTATTCAGTCAGTTACCTAGAATTAGGCATTCAGTATAGGTTTGTATTCATGATCCGTATGTTTTTACTAATTTAGGGAATCCATAGAGACTGTGGAATTTCCCCATCCCCACTTACTGGGCAGCAGCCATAGTGAGCAACAGTGGTCTGTTCCCTTGACAATCAAGAAGCAGATTGACATTCCCATTCCATTGCTGTTGTTGATCAAAAGAGAACACTAATTTTTCCATTTCTATAAAGGGGTTGGAGGTCTGATGGCAATGTCATTTTTCAAAGGTTATCAGTGTGTCAAGACATCCCTTTTAATAACAATAATACTCATTATTTTATTCAGTTATATCCCACCTTGAACACTTGACAATACTGAAAATTTTAAAATATTCTTTACATCATTATTTTTTCCTCAACTACACGTTTTCCAAAAGTCTTTCCTTGAAGTCTATGACTGAGATCCTGTATTGTCATGCATAGCTACAATGATGAAGCTCTTTTGTTGTAACTATGGGGCTCTACAGATTGGCAGGAAGGGGCGGCAAGATGCCACCCCTTTCTGCCCTGGAAGCAGGCCACGGCAATCACACACCACAGCCTGTAAACGGAGCAAAAAGGGGCTTCTTTTCATGCTGTAGAAGGGTCACCATAACTGCTGTGGTGTGGCATTATGACGCCCCTCATGCACAGTGCTGTTTGGGTGCTGCACATGCAGGACATCATTATGGTGCGCCCCATGTAAACAGGGGTGCACCAAGATGCCCCCCTGGTGGAGGAAGAAGGGCTTGGAGTGTGTGAATGCTCAAATGTTCTTCAGCCCTACTCTGCAGTCAGGGAGGCAGAAAATGCCAGTCTGTACTGCCTCTCTTCTCCTGATTCAGCTCCCCCAAATCCATCTTAGAACCCAGACAGGAGTGTACTGCACTGGTTTTCACATTATGGATCTTATCACACTAGCAAAACCCCACTGAGAAACGGGATTTAAAGTACCGATTATCTCGATCCATTTCAAACCGGCTTCAGGACAGGACATGGAGTGGAGACTGCCATGGTTGCTCTGACCGATGACCTCTGCCTGAGTATCGACAGGGGTAGTGTGACCCTGCTGGTGCTCTTGGATCTCTCTGCGGCTTTTGATACTGTAGATCACTCCATCCTTTTGAGTCGACTGAGGGAGTTGGGGATCGGGTGCACCGCACTCCAGTGGCTCCGGTCCTTTCTCTCTAGGAGATCTCAAAGGGTGAGGCTCGGGGACAGTTGCTCCTCCAAGATTGAGCTTAACTGCGGCGTCCCTCAGGGCGCCATTCTGTCCCCGATGCTATTTAATGTCTACATGAAGCCGCTGGGTGAGATCATTTGGAGGCATGGAGCTCAGTGTCTTTCAGTCATTATTTAATTCAATTTTTGACATTAAAAATGCAGAACTGTGGACAATCAAGATGATTGTAATGACTGTGACACTGTTTATTATTACTCCTTATAGTGATTGTCCTGGGAAGTCAATTTTTTTAAAGACAGGAACCAAGATCCATAAAATTAAATTTGCATAAATCTTGGAAAATCCATGAGACTTAAAAGTGTTTGACTAAGGCTGTATCATTCCTTTCCTTTTTATAAAAACTACAAAGAGTCCTCTCATACATTAAAAGAGTAATAAACAGACAATAGCATGAGCTTGCATAAGTGATGGCTCATTAGATGGAACTGGTATTTCAAAATGTTTATTTTACAGCTGTTCCAAAATGTTTATTGCATTAGCTTCTTATCAGCAACATGAAAAACTAGATATTGCTCTGACCAATATTGTTAGACACTGATTTTTAAAATTAGTTTATTAAAACAACAACAACAGGGATTACCATAAATCTGAGAGTTTAAGTTATTTGCTTCCAAAAACCAGCATTCAAGCAATTAAGATGATGTTGTGGAAGTAGGGCAAATATTACTTTAAAAAAAAAGATAGGTAGGATGAAAGACCTAAGTCAAAAGCTATGTGAAATGCAGCTGCACAATCTCATGCTGCATCAATTGGAGTATAGTAATGAGGGAAGTAATACAGTAGTACAGTTCTATTCTGCTTTGGTCAGGCCTCACCTGGAATTTTGTATCCAGTTCTGGGAACCACAATTCAAGAAGAATGTTGATAAGCTGGAGTGTGTCCAGAGGAGAGCAATCAAAATACTGGGTATGTTTAGCCTGGTGAAGAGAAAGTTAAGAGGTGATATGATACCTAGGGTTGTCATGTCAGTCCCATTGTTTTCAGAGGAAGTTGTTTTTTAGCCACTTTCATTGGCTGTGCATGAGTGATCACACAATACGACAAACCAAAATCAAAGAATATGGGTTATAGATCGGATAAATCAGTTTAAAAATTCTCTATGATGTTTGCGGTGTTTTATAATGTCCCAGAGAGGCTGTTATTATAGTAGGTAACTCTTCAGATCTGACATGCTTAAGAACCTCAGATTTGACCTGTTCTTTCTTTACATAGAAATACTTTAAATGCTGAAAGATCCAATGCTCTGAATGTACAAAATTCTGTTTACTGAGGTCCAAGCTAAAAGCTTCAAATCTACCATCTTCACAGTGTGGTCTTCCTGGAAGAAGAGCTGATAGATGAATTGCTGAGCCTTCTGCTTCTTGCCAATGTCTATTTGGAGGGCGTATTGGAAACAATAAGCCTTCAACTATATCAGCAACAACATTCTCATCCAGATGAATTTGTTCAAATATATTGCAGCAATTCCAGCAGAAATGCAGGTAACTGAAGATATCTTTATGGCATTTAGGAAGTATGGGACTACATGACTTTTCAGCATGAAATTGTCAGCACACTCCAAGCTTGTTGTCATGCACCTTTCAGCAGATGACCAGTTCAGAATGATTTCAAAAAGTAAAGTATAGCTTTAGATAAATAATATTTGCTGCCAACAATATGTCCAGAACTCCCATGTCCCAGCAATAGAAATATATTTACTTTCAGCTGACATACTTGGCTGATGCAATAACATTTGTTGACAAATGTTGCAGTAGAGGTGGTCCACCATCATTCATACTTTTTCATGAATGTCCATGAGCTTCTCATCCTAACTGGGTTAGTCTCTTGGCCACAACAGCATCAGGTACACATCCCTGATGGCTTCTGGAAACATCTCCTGGAAGGGTTACTGCATGTAACTATATGTTTAAATGGAGGAGACAAAGCAGCTGGGCAGGTTATTCCTTGACAAACACAAAAATAATCTTGGCTGCAATTGAGCTACAGCACCACCAGCTTATTCTCTCTAGGATTCAAGGTTTTTGCTGTTGATGATTTTCACAAACAGTTTTGGCTACAGAGACCTTGCTGGGGTTTACTGTAAGCTATGGCTTTCAAAAGGTGTCTTAACCTATCTAGCTGATGACCCCAAACTGGCAGGGGATTGGTCTCTTATGCAATATCTCCATCTGAAACTGCAAGTTCTTCAGATGCTTGAAAAACTATTCCTTCTTAGTTATCAGTATTGGGAGGATGCTGGTGTTATCCCTCTTGTCCAAGAAATGCACAATTTCCTCCATTTTGGCAGAGAACTCTTTATCTCCAAAGTCAAAGGGAGCATTTTCAGTGTAAGTCTGTTTACTTTGGGACCTGTTTACAATCTTGCAGGCAATGTATGATCACATCTAGGAGTATCTGGAATAATTTCAGGAACATAGTTTGGCAATGTTAGGGGAATGTGATTTTCTATTAACCATTATCCTTACAAAGGAGATGTACAGTATATGTGACCATTTTTACAGTGACTTTTTGCAAGACCACCATAAGCAATACTTGTAATGTCCCCCACATGGGAACACTGTCTTTTCTCCAAAAATATTAATTTATTTGAAGATTTTATATACCACCCTTTAGTCAAGAAGTACCCAGGGTGGCTTGCAAATAGTTGATTTGATACTCTTCAGCTTTGCAATGTAAAAGTGATGGGGAAAGAAAAAAAGAATGGATGATGTTCAGCAGCAGCTACATACTGGCTTGATGGAGGTCTGCCTTGACTCCCCCTCCTCCTCTTTCTCCTCTTCTTCTTCTTTCCCACTCCCCCCCCTCCCCAATTTGAGACTCAAAGAAGCTCAATAGATGGCCCCTAAGGGGTGGCTCTGTGGTGCTCCTTTCCTTCCTGGATTGGAACTGTGGCAACCGCATGCGATGGCCCGATCTGGTCTTTCCACAGTGCAAAAAGAAGCTGCAAAAAGTGACTCCTTTTGTTACCATGGAAAGGGAACCCTATCCACTGTCGCTGTGGCTTTTTGCTGCTTCATTGGTGGAGTGCATGTAAGCGCTGTGCCAAATATGCGGCGTGGCACTGCCTGTCGTCAATGTTAGGGTAGCTGGCGTGCAGACACTATGCCCCCACTCTGTCCTGAGGCTGACGTATAACCCCAGCCTGTATGTGGTTAATAAATTAAAAGAAAAATACAATTAAAAGCATGCAAGAGTGAGAATTGAAATAAAATTAACCTAGTATAGTATTAAAACACATCACTCTTAAAAAAAATAAAATGTATTAAAATGTAAAAGTGCTTAAAACAGTACATATTCTACAATTAAAAATATGAAAACATGTCAAAACAATAGAAGCAAAACTCTTACACAGACGCTTAAAAAAACTTCAAAACCAACACCACACAGCATTACGAGCCCAACCTCAACTGTCTGTAAAAATTCTAGAGGCACAAAACTGTCTCGTGCTGCTAGAAGGCCAGCAAGGATGGGACCGTCCTGGCCTCTGTAGGGAGAGACAGACTTTCAATATCTGTGAAAAGCCACCAAGAAGGCCCACTTCCTTGTTCCCAACAAGAAAGCCTGAGAGGGTGGTGGATCAGGAAACTTCTTTTTTCTTTATCTCTTATTAGCACTGTTCACAAGTGACTCATTCCCAATTAAAAAGTGTTTTCGCACCCCTAATTAAAAAAATGCCTAATTATTACCACTTCATATATATCATTTGGGATTAATCTGTGAAAGTTACAGTCTCACGTGCCTTCATCATTTCAAGCACATGACATATGCGACATGCCATATTCTTAAAATGACTGAAAATGCCAATTTAGCGCCTCCTGGCTTACACTGTGAGAGTCAGAGGAATTTTTTTTTTTTAAAGGGCACATATTGCAACTTTGGAAAAGACCACCAAGACTAAAGCCTTATATTGACACACACACACACACAACACCGTTTGATTCCAAAATGCAGAAAAGATTGGAACGGGGGACTTGAGTTGGATCCTTCCTTTCACCTCTTGTATAGAAAATTGATGGGCAATGTTGGGCAGCTTTCAGCACTTCAGAGAGATTGCTTACTTTGGGCAGAATATAAGGAAAGCTCTAAAAAAGAAACTTCTAATAGATAGCTGCCTTCAACTACAAGGTAACTACAGCTACTCCATAATCAAGAAATGATTAACTGCATTGCCTGGGTGCTTGCAGAAAACTCTAACTATTTATGAGCATGTGAAAGTAACTGTCAATTTGCAAACTATATGGTTATCACCATCACAGAAACACAAAGCAATATGGTACCTGCTGTTACTATTTTTTTTCTTTAACATCAAATAAATAAAGATATCCCATAACTGCTAAATGCTGGGTCTTTTCCTGTGGTTTGACTGTCAGTTATCCTTTGCCTCCTCCTACTTGACAGCTAGGATTTGTAAAGCCATATTGAGTGTCAGCATGTCATGTATTGTGTTTAAAATAAACATGGAAGAAAGAGATGCTAGACCTTTAAGAGTCTTTGCTTATCATTCTTCTGCCACATTTAACACAAAGCTATTAACATGATCATGAGCTATTGGCTGCTTTGTTCTGTTTTGTGTTCAGGCTAGCTCAATTCATTCTCTCCAGTTTATTTGGAAGAATTAGCCAGTCTTGTCTCTGACATGTCTGTTCAAATCAAAATAAGCATGGAAAAAAAGAAAAGAGGAGCTGTATGCATTTTTTATTTTGTACTTATTTCTCTGTCCAAAAAAAAAAAAAAAAAGGGAGGGGAGGAAAAAGAAGAAGGTGTCAGGCCGTAAACTGCTCTAGAAGGCATGTGTCTGATGCAACAACTTCACAACTATGGGACATCTGAATGGGAAGGAGAGTCCTTGGGATCACACATGGCAAAGGAAGGAGGATCAGGCCACAAAATATGTATTGATTATTAGCCAGCATTAAATTTTATTTAGAGCCAGAATGGTTTAATGGTTTGATTGCTAGAATAGGACTCTTGCAAAAAATGGTTCAAATCCCTGTTCAGCCATGGAAAACCATTAGGTGACTTTGGGCAAGTCATATTCTCTGTGTCTCAGAAACTGTGCAAACTGATTCTGAATATATCTTGTCATGAAGACAATGACCCCTTGCCTTAGGTTTGATATATATCAGACATGACTTGAAGGCACACACCACCACCAAGAACAACACATTTTATTTATTCCTTCTTTTCAATTTGTAAGATACTTTCCTGCCAAAAAATAGCAAATCCTTAAGTTTATTGTATATCTCAAGAGGAGTACATGATGCTCTCCAGATTCAAATTGTCTCCAGGGCTCAGATTGTCTCTCAAAGGCACTGTCCTTCAATGTCTTCACATGTGGATATAATCTAGTTATTTTTCCAGGGGAAGCTAGTGTCTTCAGTGTCAAGGGGTTGGTGAATCTGCTTCAGGTCTTAGTGAGAAGCTTTTAAGAACTACCCAAGGGGCTGAACCTGTTTCAACACACTGGATAGCTCCTTTAAGATTTGAGTTGAAGTTTGGATTTATTGCTCCACTGGCATGGGAGCCACCAACCTCCACTTCTTTTTGTCTTTCTCCCTGCACAGGAAGATTTCCTCTGTGCACCACAAGAGGCTGTATATGCACTGCAGAAATAATCCAGGTTGACACCATTTTAACTTCCATAGCTCAGTGCTATGGAATTCTAGGAACTGTAGTGTACAGCAGAGCTCTGGTCCCACAACAAACTAGAAAACCCAGCATCCCAAAGCATTGAGCTATGGCAGTTAAAGTGATGTCAAACTGGACCATTTCTGCAGTGTGGACTCAGCCAGAGAGACACAGAGTGATCTCTTTGTTTTATCTGTCTTCTTGGAGGAAGAGACTCAGCTAGTGATTTGAGGAGCAATAAGAGAAGGCAAGCAAGGAAGACTCCACATTGGCTGTGTCCCAGATTATGTCCTTCTTCCCATTCTTGGTTGGGGAAGTTGTGATATTTCCTTATTTAATTCTATGGGTCTGATGGACAGTACCCAGTGTGCAAAGAGAACTCCAACATACTTTCTCTAAGGTCAAGAAGTGGTAGAAAGAAGGGTAATGTGGAGAACTTTATTGCTCTTTCACTCCAGTGGCAACGCCAGACACAAGAGTTGGTGAAATTGGGGAATGACTCAAAGAGTTGGGGAATGACTCAAAATGTATATACTCTTGTGTGTAAATACAGATTGCAGGCTATGAATGATTGATGTTGCTGACATATACATCTGTAAGTGTGTTGCTTGTATCACATTGTATATGCAAGGGTCTCATAAAACAACATTCCAATCTTTGCTTTAAAGCTCATTAATGTTTATTTACCAATACCTTGTTATTTTATTTATTAAGTTTGTCAGTAAGCTCTGCTTTGCATATGCTCATGTTTGCTCATGCATACTTTATGAATATAGAAATTAGTATCTCATTAACTTGATAATTAGGCCAATGATAAACAGCTGTTGGGTTGCCGTGCAGGGCAAGATTTTTCTACTGCAGTTCCTTACCTTCTATGGAGAGTTGGCTACTTTTTTCATCCTTTTTTTTTGTTTGCTTCCTTTTAAATACTCTGCTTTGGATTGAGAGACACCCCTGCCCCCCTGCCCCCAGTTTCAGCATTTACTCTGTATAATTGTGGGCAAACTTTCGAAATCGACTTTTTAAAGGGGAAAATGTGGCTTTATAGCCATGTGTTCTGCATTTCCAAGTAATTTAATTATGCACAATAGATGGATTTACTGGGCTGTGCAAAAAATAATTTTTGATTCAGACTTTAAATGCCCTGCCTTTAGCTGGATTACTACCTACACAGTGCCACTTTTTGTTCCAATTTGAATTATGTCACTCTGTGATCATTAAACACTCGCTGGCTTAGAGAGGGGTTTTCACAGCTTCCACTCTGAGATCAGTTCATGCCCCTTTGGCTTACCTCCAGTAAATTCCAGTATCTTAATTACAGTGATCTCAGCACATGCTGGGATATCAGCCATTTAAAGAGACTGGGATAGACCAAAACTGTGACAGAACAGATCTGAATTGCTAGTGAGCTAAATGTGGGATATGTGTGTTTATTTAAGATGGCCTCTTGGAAGCTACACACACACATGCAGAAACACACACACACCAAAAATGAAAGGAAAACTGAAACAGTTTTGCATTTATCAGTTTCATGCTAAAAATCTACAGACCAAGACCATATTGGCTTATTGTAGAATTAAATAAGTATTTATTTGTTATGCTTATGTCCTGTTTTCTTTCCAATAAGCTCAAAGCAACATGTATGAATCTCCTTTTGAACACTTTATCATCTCAATAACCCCATGGGGTAGATCAGGCTGAGGTCACCAGTAAGACTCAATCCAGCATTATTGACACTACATCACACTGGCTCTCAGTCCTCTTCCCTTTGCCTGTGGCTTTCTTAAATTGTTGCTTCTCCCTCCTGTTCCATCAGCCCTTCTGATTGTCTTTTTTCTGTGGGAACTGTTAAGAGGTTTGGACCTTGATAGACAGAGATCCTGAGGAACAGCTTACATTTATTTTAGGTCACTCCACAACTGAGCATATCAAATCTGGAGTACTGATGGACAATCAATCACTCAATCGCGTTTTTTTTTTAATATCCCTCATTTTCCTCACAAATATGATTCAAGATGGACAGATCAGTTTATTTTCAACCTGTTTCCTTTATTCCATAGTTTTCCCTTATTCCCACTCTATCTCAGTTTTGCATAGAAGTGCAAACACTTTTACCACACACATACAAATCACATGGATACCTATTTTGATTGACATAGAAGATTATCACATGGAGGAGGCAAGCATCTTCTTCTCCTCATTAAATCACTACTAAATCCTGCTAAGAGCACAATCGGGGGGAAGATTATCACACCACCACAAGTTTCCCCCATTCTTGTCCTGTCTGTAAACAGCAATGGAGGCATCATTTAGTATTAACAAGAGCTTCCATTAGCATAAAATGACATCTCCATTACTGTTTACAGATGGCACAAGAACGGGAGAAGCACATGGGGGTGTGATAATCTTCCCCCTGATCATTCTACTAACTGGATTTAATGGTGATTTAATGATGATAGGTGGATGCTTGCATCCTGTGTGACAAAGTCCAATGAGTCTACAAATGGTGCTACTAGCGATGCTATATATTGTTATATTTAATTTCTAGTCCTTACAATAAGTGTACCCTGAAGGCACAAATCCTGTCTGATCTTGGAAGTTAAGTGGAATCTAGCCTGGTTATTATTTGGAAGAGAGACAGCCAATGAAGATCCAAATGTAGTTTTATTTGTAAAAGTGAACCACCACTCACACAAAAGCATGCTGACACATATGCTCACAAGAAATAATAATATAAAAGGTAGTAGTAAATTGTGACTTTAGGGATTGCAGAAGTTAATAATGCATGGGTTCCAGAAATAAAGATCCCATTTGGGGGATTCTGTGAAGTGAAATGGCCCAGCATTTTTTTTAGGCTGCACGCAGGGCACCATTAGCACGCTCACTAGCAATGATGTAGTCAGTGTGGCATGGTGCTGTTTGGGCACTGAGCCACACAGATATCAACATGGAACACCCTTGTACGGGGGAACATCAAGATGGCGTTCGAGGTGCATAGTAGGGCTTTTGAGTGTGTAAACGCTTAGCCCCCATGCATCCCTACTTTGGGCCAAGGCCAGCGCAAAGCACCTGTCTGTCCAGAGCCATAATATAGAAGAATGTGTGGAATTGCTGTCTTCTATTAAAAATTTGGGAGCATTGCTTTGTTTAACCTCTGGGGATCCTATGTTTTGTGGGGGGGGGGGTTGGGGGGGAGGTGAAAACAAGGGTAATCACAAATGTTGCTTATCTTTCAACTGAGAAAGAATGTAGCTGCAGATTATGGCTGTTCTCGACTATCAAGGATTTGTACAATGCAGTTTCACCTGATTGTCTAGTTGCTGCAAATATTGATCTCTCTGTCTTTCATTGAAAATGCTCTATCTTCATAAGTGTAAAAAAAAAAAATCACCCCATACCCAATAAAAACTCTAATGGGCAGGCTGAAACGTGCAAGCAGCAACAGTGAAATAGAATCACTATATTTAGTTGGAGGAAATCCCATAGGATCAGTAGGATTTGCGTCTAAGTAAACAGTGTTTATGTTGCAGATTTTGGCATTAGCACAATTTTTGTTTTTTGTAAAAAAAAAAAATGTAAACATGAAAGAAACCATTCTCTAAGTAAATACTGTCATTCATTTTGGAATTTTTCTTATGACCAACCCAGCTGGTGAAAACAGTGAAGGGGTGTATTGCCTTACCTAGAAAACCATGAATCACCAGTTCAGTATATGTTTGTTTTTAATTCTCTGAAATGATAGCAGGTGTATTCACACTGCAGAAATAAAGCAGTTTAACACCAGTTTAACTGGCATGACTCTGTCCTACAGAGTCCTAGGATTTGTACCAGAACACTCTGATAGACCAGGCTGAATACTTTACCAAACAGTAAATCTCAGGAATCCACAGAATGGAGACATGACAAAATGGTGTCAAACTGCTTTATGTCAGCAGTGTGAAAGAGGCGAACATCAGAGGAATACGGGAGTGGGTGGAAATGAAAGAAGAACCTGTAGTTGCTTCAATTGCCCTAGGCTGAACTGACATTTGCCTTCCCACAAGTCAGTTAAATGCCCTAGGCAGCAACTAGTGATGCTAAAAGGTTAGTCCAATCCAGGTCAGCCATGGGTTATCTGAAGAGTCTGTAATGAGAACCACAAGTGTTGTTAGCCACTCCAGAAGTTCAAGTACACAAGTCAGCAGAGAGTAAGCAGAGCAGTTTAAACTTCAAAGATCAAGACAAAACAGGAACATCAGAAAGTAGTGCCAACAAATGAATCAGTTGTCAGCACCAAGGATGGAAGAGAACAGCCAAGATATTCATGGGCACTTCCTTCAAGGTTACTTATGCCTTGTTAGAGCCTACTTAATTTGGCATTTTGGTGTTTAATCTGAGCTGGGTGTTGAGTCTCTCCCTTATATATTCTCTGAAGGATGTGATGTTGGTGCTGTCTTCTGTGTCTGTGGCCTCTGCCAGTTCCACAGACTGCCAGACAACATTATCAAGAGATTCCAGGCAGAATTAGTAGATACAGAGGGCTGACTGTATCTCTCTCTCTCTCCCGCAGCTAGTATTATGACGTAATTTGTATCACAATACAAGAAACCATTCTTCATAGAAGCTTCCACAACACAGCATAAAGGAAGAGTGGTCAAAATGTCTTAGTGATCTTCTTTTTTGGTGGCATCTTCAAACAGCCATAGAATAATCAAATTGAAAGGCAAAGTTAAGTTGTTTTTGTCCTACATCTGTCCCTTTCCTTTTTCACCAAAGTACTGCCAAATCAGTATTTTATCTCAGTGCTACTGACAGTATTAGGAATCAAAGTGTTGCACTGCGGCAACACAGCAGCTACTTTGCCTTATTATTGTAAGAAAGGCTTTGAGACTTTTTAATAATTTCTTTTTTTTTTCTTTTTAGCACACACTGTGTTCTTCATTTATGAAATCTGCAGCAGCAAGATTTCCAGTCCTTTGGAAGCATCAGTTTCCTGGTTCTTCTCTATAGCTTTGCAGGTCTTCTATATATTAGTAAGTGTTAGCCACAGCCACCCACAAGCACAATCGGTGCTTGGGAGATAGGTGAGGAAATATATTTATCTTATTAGATCTTTTAACTTTAAGCATAGGGTGCTGATGACATAATTGTGAGAACTATCAGAAGCTGTAGGTCTAGCTTAGAGTTAGTGTATTCCGTGCAGTAGATGACATCCCCTTCTCTGTTCCACTGTGTGCTTATATATCATGTTTACAGTCATTGTGCCACTGCAAGGAAGATGGGTAAACAATTGCAATAGACAGTTCTTACTAGAGATGTCAGCCCCCTTCCTCTCTGTGCATGTCTTGTCTCTTACAAATACGCACATTTAATAGAAGATGTATATTGAATCCAGTGTGACCTTCTCTGATGTAAAGTCACCACTTGTACATTTTAGTATGCAAAATAGTTTATCACTTGTACTCTTATGCTCTTACTTTCTGTCCCCATGATAGGTTATCATTTGATTTCCAGTCTGTTGTTTTCCATCACTTTCTCCAAAAGCCATGCTCCAAAGGGAGCAGTTGGGTTATTTGTCCATGCGACAATCTTCTAGAATTAAAACCAGCAGTTTCAAACTACAAGAAACAACATTGCACCTAAGCATCAGGAAGAACTTGAACTTATTTACTGTCAGAGCTATCTGACAGAGAAATAGACTCCCTCAGAGTGTGGCAGACTCTCCTTTGTAGGTCTTTAAATAGAGGCTGGATAGCCATCTTTCAAGAGTGCTTTAATTGTGTGTTCCTTCATGGCAGCAGTGAACTAGATGGCTTATGCGGTCCCTTCCAAATCTAAAGAGTTTATCACACGGGAGGAATTTCTCTCTATTTCAAACGAATTTACGTGAATTCTAATTGCATTCGGAATGCATTCAGAATGACTTCCCATTTCCCAAAAATGACCCCACATTTCCCAAAATTGCATGAGACACTCTTATGCGCAATTACGTGAAATCCCATGATTGCGTTCACAATGACTTCCCATTGCCCGAAATTGCGTGAGATACACTCGTACGCAATTACATGAAACCCCATGATTGCGTTCAGATTGCCATTGGATTCCGTTGTATGATAAATTCCTAAGAGTCTATATTAGTCCATAATACAGTATTAAGAGACAGAGATACTTTAAACATGAATTGTATTTTTAAAAAAAAAAAAAAGAACAAAAAGAACATGTTTTCAAAGCCCAGTGGCTACCTCCGCAGCTGTTTGAAATGGGTTAAGAATGAGACAGTTGATATAGAATCATAGAATCATAGAATCATACACTTAACTTCATTCAGTTTAAGAACATAAAGAGCTGATCTGTCCCCATGATAAGTCATTTGATTTCCAGTATGTTGTTTTCCATCATCTTCTCCAAATTATGGAAATCAAGCATATTCCCTATTTTTAAAACTCTGACAATTTAGAACCCTATATATAAAGGTATTTATAGTGTGATGACAGATAAGCACAAACATATGGCTGATCTTTCACAAAGTGTTTGACTTTTTCAAAGCGTACAGAAAAGGCTTCAGAACTGTGGCACAGAACTGTGTGGTTTTCACACAAACACCTATAAGACTGTTGACACTGGAAGAAAAAGAACATTTTGAGATGACATTGTTTCATGTTATAATCACTGAAGCAAAATAAAGTTTTGTTTCATGGATGGTTTTTCAGAAATCCAGAAGCCTGTTGGCATGACATGTTGAGTGTGACAAATAGCAAAGAATAGTGGGATACTGGCATGAAATATGATAGGTATTCTTGTTGTTTGAGGTGTGATTGTTACTTATTGTAGTAGCATTTTACGTCATCTTTAGAAATGGAAAATACCACTCTACACATTTCCTCCCCTCACCACAAAAAAGGAACACCTTTTTACTTTTCTTTTTTTTTTTTCCACCAGTGTCTCTTTAAAAATATATATGATCACCCCATGGCTCCTTCTGAAACCCACATCTGAAGATGGGAGAATGAATTACAGAAAGCTTTAAGATGTGAGGAGTCAGGAAGAACACATGTATTTGAGTCCATTTCTCTCCCTTAAATGATAGTTGTATTTTCTGAAGCAGAAACTATAATGATAGTATCTAGGCAAGAAACGATTCAGTAAGGGAGGCTGGATATTTTTTTCCAAATGAAACTGAAATTGAATCTGTTGGTATTGTCTCTCCCCCAGTCCAATAATTCACTAAAGTTTCAGCTAAAATGTGCCACAACAAAAC
The DNA here is from genome assembly GCA_034509955.1 of Urosaurus nigricauda. Classification (NCBI taxonomy): domain Eukaryota; kingdom Metazoa; phylum Chordata; class Lepidosauria; order Squamata; family Phrynosomatidae; genus Urosaurus; species Urosaurus nigricauda. The sequence goes on along the minus strand of JAOEGL010000004.1, from coordinate 95,672,172 downwards.
AAAACAAAACCCTGAAAGATATCTAAAAGCACTTTGATGTTAAACTGCCTATGCTTATAGAATATTGGAAAATAAATGCATATAAATACATAATAAGTGCATATAAGTACACAGAAAATAAGTAAAATCAAGTATATAAGGAATAAAGGACTTGTGGTCCTCTCCATTATGATGGACTACATCTACTTCTACTTCAAAAGTGATGGCTAGAATTGATTGGAGCCACATTTCAACACCTCCTGGAAGGCCTTGTGTTACCCACCAAAGAGGAATATTGTGCCCTTTCCTCATAGAGATGTAAATATTCATCTATTATGCCTTGCATGGAAGGACAAATAATTCCTGCAGGCCAGTCTCTTTATTACCATTCTGAGCAAGGTGATTGAGAGAGCAGCTGCTCTTCAACTCCAAGCTGTCATGGATGAAACCGATTGTCTAGATCCATTTCAAACTGGCTTTAGGAGAGGATTTGGAGTTGAGACTGTCATGGTTGCTCTGGCTGATGACCTTTGTCTAGGCATCAACAGGGGTAGTGTGACCCTGTTGGTGTTGCTAGGCCTCTCAGCAGCTTTTGACACAATAGACCATGACAGCCTCTTGAATTGCTTGAGAGGGCTAGGGATTGGAGGCACTGCATTGCAATGGTCCCATTCCTTCCTCTCAGGCAAGTTCCAGAGGGTGGTGCTCGGGGACAGCTGCTCTGCAAGAAAAGAGCTTAATTGTGGCGTCCCACAAGGTGCCATCCTGTCCTCGATGCTTTTCAACATAAACATGAAGCCGCTGGGAGAGATTATCCGGAGGCACGGGGAGGGGTGTTATCCATGCCTTGGTCATCAGCTCTGACTTCAGATGGCATCCCTCCTCTCAATGACTGTTTTAAGGCAGTAATGGACTGGATGAAGGAAAACAAATTGAAGCTGAATGCAGACAAAATGGAGGTATCAGCCCTGAACCCAGGTATAGGGATACCACCTCCAGTCCTGGAAAGGGTCACACTCCCCCAAATGACTGTGTTCGCAGTCTGCGGGTACTCCTAGATCCGGCGCTTCACATGACAAATCAGGTGAACACGACAGTCAAGAGTGCCTGTTATCAGGTTTGGCTGATACGCCAGCTGCGCCCTTTCCTGGAAGTCAGGAACCTTGAGACAGTAGTACATGCACTGGTAACCTCACTCTTTGATTTCTGTAATGCCCTCTACATGGGGCTACCTTCGTGCTCAGTCCAGAAACTTAAATTAGTTCAGAACATGGCAGCCAGACTGGACTCTGGTACATCCAGAAGAGACCATATAACACCGATCTTAAGATCATTCCACTGGCTGCCCATTAGTTTCCGGGCCCAGTACAAGGTGTTGGTTATCCCTTTTAAAGCTCTAAATAGCTTGGGTCCAACCTATCTTCCAAATAATCCTCCCCGCACACTCAGATCCTTAAGGAGGAACTTGCTACAACCTCATAAAACAAAGCTGTCCACGACGTCCCAAAATACCTTCTCAGCTGTTGCGCCCAAATTGTGGAATGGTATGCCGGATGAGATCTGTCATATTACCACCTTAAATAGCTTTTAAAACCCTGTAAAGATGGATCTTTTCCGTCAGGCCTTTCCTGAATAGTCTCTCTGGCTATAAAAAGAACTCTAGAACTCTAGAATTTAGTCACGGTCTATAGTTTGTTGTTATTATTGTTGTTGTTGTTTTAAATTTATTTTAGTTTTTCAAGCATGTTTTAATTCTTACATCATTTAATTGTATTTTGGTGGGAAGGATTGAGGGTTTTGAATGTATGTTTTTTTTAAAAATCTTTGTAAACCACAGCAGACCTCATTATTATTATTATTATTATTATTATTATTATTATTTTCTCTGCTGTGAGAGAAATTGAATATTTCTGTGCAGTTAATGCTTAGGTACTCACAAATTCCAAAATGTTTTGTGAAATTATTATGTACACAAAATATAGATTAAATTTGTATATGTAAAGCATGGTTGACAAAACACTTCCAGATAGCCATTTTCATCTTGGTTGCTTGTTTTGAATTTTCACAAAAGCATATGGATACCAGTAAAGTGGTGGGCACAGCTGCATGAAAAAAAGTGTTTTTGCTTGTAAAACACATTTTTGGCACATGAAACAGTTCCCATGAAAATAAATTTAAATGGGTTTGCTACTCACTCCTTTTCATTTTCTCTTGCAATGGAGACTGAGTTCCATTGAAAAGCAGTTAAAGACGACCTTCTATCGCTGGGTGCTTTAAAAACCTTCGGCCGAATGGAATGGCCATATCTTTTAGGTATATTAGAAGAAATGAATTTTGTCCAAAGATTTATTGGAGCATTGTGCCACATATATGATAGTTTGGAGGCAACAATTTTAGTATGAGTCTATACCCTTTACCCTTACTAGGTGAATTAGACAAGGTTGCCCACTATCGCCTCTTGTATTTGCCACAATGATTGAACCACAGCAGACCTCATCAGATAGGAAAATAGTATAACTGATCTCAATATTAATGTCCAACATCATAAGACCTTCCTCAATGTCAGAGTCCTCAACCTGGCTGCGCATGACAATTCACCAAGTGGATGACACAAAAATTGCAAGTATGGAGAACACTAAAACTTTCCATCCTGGGCCAAATCGCTAGTCAAAATGTTTTTGTTTCCCTGCCTGTTTTTCTTGTTCCAAAATATTCCACTGATCCCCTCTGCTTCCAGGTTTGAAAAATAGCAGTCTGCAATTAACCTATTTATTTTTAATAATAATAAAAAGACCTAGATTTTCTAAACACATCAGACTTCCAGCCTCCACCTATGGGGGATTGACAGTCCCAGATATTGAAATTTACTCTCATGCCTCCCAATTAAGCCACATTGTACAACTGGTCAAGGATGATGACTCCACTAAATGGGTTAACTTGGAAATTGGCAAACTAAATTCAATAGAAGCATTTGCCTTCATAATCAGATCACAAAACACAAATTTAAGGCAAATATCAAGCCCTTTCTTCATAATTCTCTCAGAATTTGGAATAAATGGTGGCATTTATTTTGCTCCTGACCCTTCTCCCTTGAAAACCTTCTTCTTACATCCAAACCTTCCAAGAGATGGTCAGTTCCTCTCATAGAACCTGGAAACAGGAAGGCATTTGTTATATTGTTGATCTATTTGCAGATAGAAAACCTAAATCTCCTGATGTTCTAAAATGTCCTTCCAAACTAGGAATCTAACTTAGTTCCAAATGCATGAACTAACCTCCTTATTCTCAAGAATAGGCTGTAATGGGGAATTCTCATGGCCACTCACCCAATACAAGACTTTTTGTAAAAAACAAACAAAAAACAAAAAACAAAAACAAAACTACAGCCCAGACTAAAGGAATTGCAGCATATATTATATGTATGTATGTATATGCAGTAATTTCCTTGAACACACATATGGAAGGAGTCTGTCCATTCTTTCTGGCAATCAGAATTAAAGCCATCAATACTGGAATCCAAATGGACATATATATGTTCCTCACCCCCATTTAAGTCCAGGTCAGCAGCCTCAAGGGAAAACGTCCTCAAAACTATCCATAGATAGTACCTGACCCCCATTCTGCTATCAGAAATGGTATGGAGTCTCTCAGTGAGCTGCTGGAGAGGGTCCAAGGACACTGGCTCCTATATCCATATATGGGTTGAATGCCCAAGATACTAGGAACCCAGAATAAATGGATCCACCTAGTTCTATATCAAATCTCATGTGTTACACACCAAAATTTGTACTTCTGTATGGCCCTGCTTTTACTCTCAGTGTTTATAGATAGAAATGCCCCCCTTAAGTATAGAAAATGGATTTTTATTTTTTATCATGACTGTGAGACTTGTTGGAAACATGGTAATCTGGCTATTGAAGGCTGATGGGAAAGAGTAACCTGTGGTTAATGAAAAAACTTTCCACTACAGTGAGACTTTGTAACAGACATTCAAAACAAGGCTCTTTATTGAATTCGTAAATGACCTTTCACACTACCTCCAACCTGTGGATTCTCACAGCAACTTCAGGAAGGACACTTAACAACTCAGTGCAAAGACTGAACTGACTCCAGATGAATCCCATCCACGGAATTCTGCACACAAATGATCATTGAGTAACACCACATCCTATGGTTATTGTTATATGTTTTATTGTGTTTCACTATAATGTTTGACTATGTTATAAACACTTGAAAATCAATGAAAATTTTTTTTAAAAAGCAGTTAGACCATCTTTTAGCTTACCGTATTCTGGGTCTCTAGTATCTGTTGTTTCAAAAACTGTTTTGTCACTTCAAGGTAAAATCATCAATCAATTCGGGCCCTTTTTTCAATTCTGCGAAAAACCCACCAAACGTTTGTGTTACACTGTGTAGTAGCATCAAGGACCCCTCAATTCTATGAAATAGGATATAAATATCACCCTGAGCTCTAGCCTCTTTTGTGTACAGAGGGTTCCTCTCACTCACTGCATCCTCAGATGCTGCAGGACTAATCTCACCCTCTAATTCCCAATTTTTCACTCTCCAACTTTTCACACCTTTCTTTCTCTTAGCCTTGTATGGTTGTGATGATGATGATGATCATTATGTTTCTATCCCACCTTCCTCCCAGTACAGGGATTCAAGGTGGCTTACAAATCTAAAGCAGTCCAAGTTAAAACATGCAAAATACAAGTTTAACAAACTTCTTAAGGTTGCATTGGTTTGTATGCTTGCATGCATCTTTGCACAGTTATAAGACCTTCATACACCAGGCCCTTCATATCTTCTGGGGTTTGGTTCCAGAACACCCCCCACCCCAATGCCAAAATCTGTGGATGTTCAAGTCTCACTAATTACAATGGATAGTAAAATGGGTACCCTTATATAACGTGGCCAAATCAAGGTGTTACCAATAATGCTCTGTATAAAATTTTGGTATAAGTGATATCCCACATACATGACCCTTTGATGAACCCTGGCTGCCGGTCCACCATTAAAGGTGAAGCAAGAAGTCATATACTCACCGCCCCAAGGGGAGAATCATAGCAAATATTTCTTCCAGATAGTCTAGGAAGTCACAAGTGAGATTATCATTTAGCAATCAGGAGGTGTAATGTTTGCTCTCCTTAAACCGCTTATCCCCCTCCTCTGACCGTTGTCAGACCAGTTTAAGTCCCCCAACACAATAGGACACCTCTGATGAGGTGCCATTCATGCAATTATATCCTCTTTGCCAAAGCCTTAATTTTGCTCCTTAAAAAGCCTCAGATTCTTGCTATCAGGACTGCTAGTCCAGTTGCAGGGGGATCCTATGTCCCTCTGACTTCTGATCCAGCTCCCAGCCCAGTCATTTTCACTCCATGACTGAGTCTCATCTCCATCTCACATAATTTGGACTCTGGAAGAAGCGTCATCTTTGGTAAAGTATCATCCTAGTTCTATCCCATGCTAAACCCTTGTTTCCCCTGAGCCTTGTATGAATGTGTGTTTGTTAATGAATTGTGTGTGCTTTTTCCTTTAATAAACTGGATATTAATTAGACAAGCCTATCTCTGCTCCATTTCTTGAAACCCCGGTCTTCTCTGAATACACAGCAGGAAGACGACCTCGCAGGGCTGTTGTAGCTGGCCCATCTTGCAATATTGAGCTAATTATAAATTCCCCTCACTAGACCCTTGGCTACAAAGGTGTGTGTGTGTGTGTGTATCTATATATATCTATATATCGAGAGAGAGAGAGAGAGAGAGAGATCTTCATGCCATGGATGCTTTAATCCATGGATCTAGAGGGCCAACTGTATTCACTGAAAACAGAGTGTCTTTTCAGTTAGTCCTGGTATACATAAGTGATAAGACTCCCAAAATTACCGTCCCTTCTCAGGCTTCCTTTTGAACTAATAATTCCTTCAATATACCAAGGAGATGCTGATACCTTTGGTGGGGAATCCCCATATCCACCCCTCAATTTTCATGCAAAAACCCATGTGCATTTCTGCATACAATAATGTCCCAACATATTTCAGGAGCTTTGAATGCCAGGTGAAATCTGTGCTGAATTCTTGCCATTGTGCCATTTTTTCCCATTTTTCAGCCAAGAAATCAGTAATGCCAATTATTCTTTCGACCTGTATTCCTCTGATGCAATTCATATGCTACCTAACCTATCAAATGGTTGAGTGGCTAATTTAAAGTGAAGTCTAAGCATATGGGAAGAATAGGTAACTCCCCTCCCACCCATGTTTTATTGTTACATCAGTTTTGCTCACAATGCAACCCCAGACAGTGGGATACTGGAACAGAAGTGATGGGGTGTTAACTCAGATGTCTGTTTGCCCATTCAGGGCTTCCAAAGCCCCCCCCCCCCCATCATACAGCTCACATAATCTTCTTCTTGGCCATGGTGAATAAGGGATTTTGAGAGCTGTCATCCAAACTGCAACTTTTCCAAACTCTACCCTTTGTGTGGTTGAAAAACTTCATGGGGATTACACTCCTCAGCCAGTTTTAGAAATTTTCTCAACTCAGTACCAGTCTTCTAACTTAAAGTGTGTAGTGGAAAGAACCAACCACAAGGGAAGAGAAGTAGAAAAAGTGTTGAATAAGATGAGTGAAAATTAATTCCATCTCTGTATTAAGCTCACTATACTTAGGCCTATCTCAGGCAGCAGACTTTGGATGTCCTGAAAGGGCAGCAAATTGTTAGTTATTCATGTTGTTTTTACTGTATTTTTACTAGCAGGGTAGTGGTGGTAGCCATTTTGGAATGGACATTCTGCATCATGTGTCAAAAGAATAGGCAGCATTTGGGTACTATGCACTATTCAGTTATGGACCCTTTTACATTACAGAATAACAGCATTATGATCCTGCTTTACCTACAATGATTTTAATGAAATCCTGAAATATGTACAGAGCACTAACAGTGATGATTGTAGGGAGAATACAAAGCCCAGCATTCAATAGGATGGAAACATGGCTGTTAAAGTGGAATCATAATAACATAAATATACAGTGTGAAAGGGCCTTTAGACATGGCAAGGACAATTTTTGCTTGTCTTGGGCCAATTCTAAAGATGGAAGATGTTCCTCGTGGTTCATAGTCTTTCAGTGATGTATGTATGTCACCCATTAAATCTAGCTCTGCTTTGGAGTCCTTCAGTACAGTACACATTTCTCCTTTAGGAATATGATCACTCAAATCTTGAAGTAGGCAGATGCAGAACATTATTAATAATTACTGGTTACAGGCTTATTTCAGCTGCTCATGAAAAGACAACACAACATGCACATTGCCACCCTGGGGAGCTTATCTCCAATGTGATCTGACCGTCAAAGACAACTTCATCAGATAGAAAAATCCACAGAAATATGGAAATATGAATATTTGTGTTGCCTTTGTAAAACTATTCTAATAGCCAGATTTAAAAAAAACTAACAAAATGTAGTACTAAATGTATGAAACCTTTACTAGATCATGAAAACTGTGTAGAGGCACATAGGCTTGCCTGTGGATAGCACAGGAACACAAACAGATTAGCCTGCAGCCTCCTTGAAGGAAAGAATATATTATACTTCTCAATGAAACCATCACAGGGGAAGATGTTGCAATTGCTTTCTCCAGTGTCCTGGATACTTCCTCTCTGTCTCCAGACCCCTATGGAAGATAATTCATCAGAAATGCCAGCTAGGGATCTTCAGATTGTTGCACAAAGTAACAAAGGAGCACTGTTTTGTTGAGAATGGAGGAAAGGCCAAAATCACCATGTGCCAACCAGGCAAAAAGGACACATATTTCCTTGGGCAGGAAGAGGTATGGTGTGAAGCTGCAACAGTCCTAAACTCCTTCAAGGGATGATGTCTGTAATGAAATTATCTTCAGTTACCCTACAAGTGCTATCAATGTGGAGATTTTTTAAAGGTATAAACTAGATTATTATGAATATCCTCTTTGGGAAGAAGTGACCATAGAATAATAATCACAGAGCTGGAAGAGACCACAAGGGGCATCCAGTCCAATCCCCTGTCATGTAGGAAGACACTAAGCAACCCCCCCCGTAGTTGGCCGTGCATCCTACTTCTAAAAACCTTTAAAGGTGAAGACTCCACCACCCTCCAAGGGACCGTGTTCCATTGTGCTGGCCCACAATTTACAAGCCTTTTTAAAAAAGGATATCATGGGGGACCTTATCAGAGGCCTTAATAAAATCAAGATACATCACATCTACAACATTCCCTTCATTTACCAAGTTTGTGACTTTCTCAAAAAAAAAAAAAAAAAAAAAGGAAAAGAAAAAGAAAAAGAAAAAGAAAAAGAAAAAGAAAAAGAAAAAAAAGACATAAGATTAATCTGGTATGACTTGTTTTTGAGAAACTCATGTTGACTTCTAGAAATCAAAGCATTCCTTTCTAAGTGCTTATAAACTTTCTGTTTAATGATCTATTCTAGAATCTTTCCTGATGTTGATGACAGGCTGACTAGTGATTATTATTTGGATCCTTTTTTCTTCCTTTTGAATATTGGGACCACATTTGCCCTCTTTTAGTCTGCAGGGACCTCTCCTGTTTTCCAGGAATTCTCAAAGATTATTATGAGTAGTTCTGTGATTGCTTCAGCCAATTCTTTTAATACCGTTGGATGTAGTTCACTTGGCCCTGATTATTTGAATTCATTTATACTGGCCAGGTATTCCTGTACTACCTCTTTACCTCTTTATCATCTGCTCCATTTACTCCAGTTAATTGAGAAATGCAGTGATATCACAACAATGCTATTATGAACAAGTCTACCTAGCTGCTTCAGTGGAATAACTGACTATTAAGCATTGGTCTTAATGTATGGACATCATGATTATTAAACAAGGAACAAGCCAGGCACAGCTTCAGAATTCTGTGATGTGGGGCCTATGGCATAGAGGTTTTTCTGTTAAATGGTTAGATAGGGTCAATCAGAGATTCAATCAAGTTGAAATAGAGATAGGCATATGGGCAGACAGGAAAAGATTGATCTTGACAAGATGAATCAGCCAGGACCAGTTAGGAAGAGAAGAACAAATGAGATTTCAACAGGGTTTTAGATTTTGGGAGAGTGTAGAAAGAGTTCAGGTAGGGGCTGTACAGACAGCCCATTCAGGGGTAGCTCTGTGCCACCCCTGGAAGCACTGGGTTGGGGATGCATCAGCCGCACACCACGCTCCCAACCCAGTGCAAATAAAATCCACAAAACACGGCTCTTATTTGTGCCCTAGAAGGGGCTCCATAAGGGCCACAGTGTATGGTAGGGTTTGGGAGCGTGTGAACGCTCTGCCCTATCACAGCCCTAGTTTGTGGTCAGGCTGGCACAAAGTTCTGGTCTGGACCTTCCCATAGTTCATATTATGCTTGCTTGTTAGGTAATAAATGTTTACTGGTTTTATGTTATACAGCTTTCGAATAATTTTTGCATTTAAGAATTGATAAGAAAGATTTGGTTGCACACTGAACCCACTGAACAACACATCCAGTTGTCCAGCATAGTAATCGCCTTGAGGTTCAAGTACCGGATCCAGGGAAAGATCCTATGGGCAAAGGGACAAGATGAGTGATAGGCCCAAGAGGGATGGAATTGCAGGGACAACACAAAAGGAGATCTTTCGTGATTACCTTTAACCTAAGGGTGGTTATATCAACATTGGCACCATAGTGTTCATTGTTCAAGCAGGAGAAAGATGGACATAGGAAGGAAGGAAACGTAATAGGAACAACCTCAGAGATTCATAGACTCTGCTTTATTTGAAGTGTTTTGTTTTGTTTTGTTTACAGAGGTTGGATGGTTATGTGTCAAGGTTGATCTATGTTCATTGCACTCCTGCATCACCCAAGGGTAGGACTAGATGACCTTTGGTGTCATTTTCAACTCGATGATCACATGAAAGAAAGAACTAAATGTAGTTTAGACCTTTACAAAGTAGATTCTATATTACAGGTTGGGACTGAAATGAGTCTTGGGTTTTAAAAAAGTTGAAGGTTATGGGTGGAAAACATGGTTTCTACTCTTGTTCTAGAAAGGCTCATTTTCTTTTACTGTGGTATAAGGCCATTACTCAGTATTATAATCTTTTGCTTAACCAGTTTATATTTCACAATGAGAAGAAACTTGGAGGGCAGCCTGAAAATGCACAGGAGACATGCTGGGTAGACAATGACGCTATGCAAACAGCAGCTTGGAACACTGGTTATTAGTGAGTGAGGACAGAGGACTTTGACCTCGAGTCAGAAGCGAGAATCTGATTCCAAAAAGTTTGGGAAACATGGCCAAAAACAATCTCTGGGAGCAACAGTGGTATAGTCGGCACATTAGGAGGTGGATCTTGGTCCAAAGGCAAGCACAGCAGGTGAGATGGAAGGAAATGCACAAACTGGTAGTGTGTGTGTTTTTAGACAGCTTGACTTTGAAAGAAGCAGTAATTTATGTGCAATCATGAGGAAAGCCTCTGCTGGAAACAGGAAAATTGGGACGTTTTCATTGCCAGTCAATCTGCTGCTTTAAAAAAGAGCACTTTGCATTCCATTGGGAGTTGTGAAGTTCTGATCCAAAATAAATAAAGGACTAAGCAGGTTTTGCAGACCAATATTTACCTTTCAATCTAAACCTGAAACACTGGTGAAAAAAATGAGTATTATTTGAATTATGAGTGTTACACTGAAAATGACTGTTCTACTCTTTGTATTATCCTTAACTGATGTTACCAACAGCAATGAACTGAATATGAGATAAACTTGAGTGAAGAGCAACTGCAGTGCTTCATCCCAGTTCATTGCTCAGTAGGATCTATGGCTCTTTGGTTTTTTATTCTCTGATTCTTGATTAGAAACCCCACAACCAATGCAAGAGGGTTGGATGGAGGGAGATATGTGTGATTTGTTATTGGAAGCTTCTCCTCTTCAGCCATCAGCTTGTGGAGAATTGGAGGCTGCTACAAAAGGAAGAGGAGGAAAAGGAAGAGGCAGAAGTGCCATTAAAAGTGCAAAACTCAGCTCATACTGTGCCCAAAGGAAAAACATAATTTCTCATGATGTCCAGGCTTTCTGACAATTGCAAGATTACCAAAGTTGAGGGTCTTGCAACACACATTTTTCCCCTTCTCATTACATGTAATTTGTGCCAATATACAAAAGACCTATTTAGGATTAAAATGAATTTACAGCCCCAGTGATGAGCTGGAAGGATAGGGTGAGCACAATTGCCCTCGAGTCAACTCCGACTTCTGCTGACCCAGAGAATGAGATATTGCTAATTCCTGCTATGCTCCACTGTTGTGCATAGGTACTGCAGATGAAGGTGCCTGACTTCCCAGATTGAATCTAGCCATTTAGCATGCAGTCCTCCTCTCTTTCTACTACCTTCTGTGGAGAGAAGACAGAATTGGGTGAACCTTAGCAACAGCCAATAGAATGCGAGTGGGCAACAGCCCATCAAATCGAAGGCTGGAGAGGATAAATAGTCTGTTGGCAACAGTTGGAAGTCAGATTGGGTTTCAGTTGTCCCCCAGAGAGGGACAGTTGTTATGAAGGTTCCAGTGTGAGACAGGAACAGTTAGGGGTAGAGTCCAAAAGTGAGAGACTCCCTACCGGTACACATCCAGAAACTGCAGAGAGAGAAAAAGTTGCTGGAGTGGGATATCTTGTAAAATTTAGTTAGCCTGGTTGTCTAGTGTGGATATAAGTTTGAGAAAGGAATATAATAGAAAGATTGTGTGAGTTTTAATTGAAAGTAACCAATTTTCTTTAGTGTGTGTGTGTGTGTGTAAAAGAAACTGTAGCAGAAACAGGTGCATAAAACAGCTCAATATGTGAAATATGATTAAAACTGTTGTTTAAATAAAATCTTATTGTTTTTCAAGAAAGACTCATCTGGAACCTAAATACTTACCGTGCTACTAACAATTCAGAACATATTTTGAGGGTTTTTGAGTTATGTCCAGATAAATACACACAAATAAAAATATATGTATTTATTTTAAAAATATAAAACTCACTTTGTTTTAGTCAATTACACAAGTCCATAAAATAAATACATTAAGAAAAAATGTGTGCATTAAGAACATGTGTATACCAAGAACCAGTATTTCTGGCTCAGCTATGAAACCCATTGGGTGACCTTGGGTGTGCCAAGGTCTTTTAACCTAGGAAACCCTGTGATACTTTTGCCTTAGGTCAGAAATGAGTTAAAGACACATAACAACAAACATGTACAAAAATATTCATACATTTTCATACAAGGAATGGGGGAACCTAGTTGTGCATTCTGATTTGACACTTGGATGGGATGGGAATGGTGGTAGATTTATGAGAAATGCAACAAAAATGATGCTGATAGATTTTCACATCTATAGATTTGTCCCTGGTGGGAAGGAATTTTCTCATGCCCCCTAATCAGTACATAAGTTGGCACTTTCCCCCCTTTCCCTGGATTTTCATATTCGAGTATACATATAGATTTTTTTCATACTGTCCTGCACAGATACGAAACCACATGTGCAGCACTGGGTTTGGCCACAGGTCCATCCTAGAAGATCTTAGGAAACTTGTCTGGAAGCTGAACCAGGCTGATCTAGCTAAAAACAAATAATTAAAATTTAAGAAATTTGGAAACTTCAGGGAGACCTGAACATCTCTGGAGCAGCTATGGAAAGCCTTTATAAGCCAGTTTTTCAGATAAGACAGTAAACAGGATCCTTATTCTCCATCCCACCCATTTGCATCAACCTGTTGATATATCTGTAATCAGTAAACTTGTAGCTAAATGTTAACCCAATGAGTAGGTGTCTGACTCTTCCCATTTTAAATAAAAATGAAGGTATTTCTCATTCTTTTTTTTTCTAGCCTGATTTATTTTTAGCTAAATATGTTTGTCAGGTGTTAAACCTAATATCTGTGAGGCTTGTCATAACTCCAGCATGTAATCTCTTCTCATATAGAACCAGTTCAATTTGCCATCTAGAAGACCTGGTATGCTCATAGCACTTCTCCTGTTTACTGGGATCATCCTCTGACACCATCCTATGGGTGTCCCCAAGGTCAGAAATGTTTGTGGAATTTTAGAAATGGCACACATGTTATGAAGGGTCCACCTGACACCTGAAGGGAAGCTCATCAGGTAATTATTTCATTCACACCATCAGGAAAAACCCTTCTGATTCTTTCAGGCTTTCAAATATTAAAGTGTGGTGAAGTTTTTATTCCTGGTGAAATAATTTTGAATTTTTAAATTATTTATTATTTTCTTGTCATAAAAATAAACAAATTTCCACCAAACTTACTCTGGGAAATAATTGACTGGGTTCAGATATATATCTCTTGATTTCATAGGAGAAGAAGCATGTGATTATTATCCATATATATCTGCATAATTCAGCCTATTTTCATGCCATGGAGTGATAAGTCTTCAGGTATCTGAATTGTGTATCTAGAGAAACCAAGTTAAACTGCAAGCCATTATCTTAAACCAGCTTCAAAAAGTGATGTAATATTCTGGAGTATCCACACTTAGTAATTAAAGCTTCCTGATTTGGAAGTAATTCTGGTCAATATTCTAAAGTAAAGTAAATATGGTCAGATCCTAAAGAGTAAAGATATACAACTAAGCACTAAATTTAGAAATGTCTGAGTCAGTGTATTCCCATGTATGGATGTGAGAGCTGGACAGTGAAGAAAATGGATGAGGAGAAACTTAACTCATCTGCGATGTGGTGTTGAGGATACCGTGGACTGCCAAAAAGAAACAAATGAGTCCTTGTGAACAGATGAAGTGTGAATTTTCTCTGAAAGCCAAGATGATCAAACTGAGACTGTTGTACTTTGGCCACATCACGAGAAGCATGATTTATTAGAAAACAATAATGCTAGGAAAGGTAGAAGGTAGTAGAAAGCAAGTCAGATGGCTAGACTCAATTAGGGAGGTCATAGGCCTAAATCTGCAGGATCTAAGCAGAGCAGTGGAGAATAGTGGGGATTGGAGGTGTCTCATCCTCAGGGCAGTTAACAACAACAACAAATTCTGAATCATTTACTTAGTTACTTATACTAGTTAAGTATTAAGTACTTAGTTAAGTAATTACACAACTAAGGCCCAAAACAGACAGGTAGAGCAGGGTGGCTTTTAGTTGTTCCAGAGGTGTGTCATTTATACAACACAACACCCTCTTAGTGCCCCAAAGCTTCTCCAAGATCATTGTGGGGCCACCTAAGGCAGCCCAAATCCAGCCCCAAAAGGAGCAGATCTTTTCTGCTCCTATTTGGGCCATGGAAGGAGGTACCCTTAGCAAGATCAGGCGTAGAACAGCTCCTAACTGCTCCTTCCTGCCCATCTCTTTCACCCCTAAGTATACTTAACCAAGCCTCTTCTGGTCTCAACTTCCATGCTCCCACCAATCTGATGGAAATAGCATTCATCCATGCTCCAGTCACTGACATTCTCCCCAAGTGGATGATGCCCAGTAAAGTAAGTTTTGGTGGACTTATGAGTGTGACTATAGTATCAGAATTGTGTCTAAATAGTGATCATGAATATGAAAACAATTACTTAGATGTATTCACTCATAGCGATTCCATATTCAAGATTGCTATTTAGTCACAATTTTGTCGGGGTTTTCTGGGGATCGAGCCAGGAGAGGTTACTTCATACAGTATACTTAGCAAAAATATTTGAGTGGCTGATATAGACTATCAGCCTACATTTCTTGCTCTTATTGTTTTATTATGTTTCTGTTGGTTTTGTTGTAATATTGGAACCAGACTTAACATATGCTTATGGTAGACTCATTGAAATTAATTGGAATAAAACCATCACAGATAAATTGCTTTTGGTGGGCTTACTCAATGCATGATTAAGTCTGGATCCAGCTCATTAATATGAAATTCTACTGATTCTTGTAACTGAAATTTTCTGAGGTTAGTTCCAGTTGCCAAGAAGGAAGGACAGAATAGGCAGCAGATTCAAGATTAAGATATGTTCAGAAAGCCCCAGGATGTATTTCTGAAACACAGTATTATTTCTAATTCTTTTCCTATAGTTATCACTGGGTGGAATTATGGCCATTTTCTCTTCTAAGGCTACATGAGATCAGGTATCATTCAAGATATGGCCTTCTACACGTGCTATAAATAATTATTGCCTTTATTCCTATGTGTAATTTTCCTCTCTGAATGTGACTGTGATTTGATATATTTCATATATGCCAGATATCCTAATTAATATCTTTATTGTACCACTGTCCCACAAATGGCTATGATGCTATTATGTATTTCTCAGAAAGAATAACTGTCTGAAAAGTGAAGAAGCAAACAAGGAAAAAGAATAGACAAAAGCTGCTTTTGTGCCTTCTGCCCATTACTGTAGTATTTGTCACTACCTCTGCTTGCTTTCTTGTTTGCAAGAGTGACTTCATGTTCCTTTGATGGACCATTCACCTTTGCTGAGGGCACAGCTAATGGACTCTTCTATGTTGTGGGATGCCCTTGACCCGTTCAGTCAACACCATTCTGCTGAAGATTATTGAAGACAGACAGGAGACAGATGTCACATTTTAGCTGTTGTTCATACAATTTCCTTTGCCCTTTTTTATCGTTCATGCTGATGACAAGATGTGTTATTATTGCTTGCTGAATAACTACCAGCTACTTGGCAAGATATTGTAAAATAAAGCATAGAAAATTGTGGGAGGCTACATTATTCCAAAATGGTTAGAAAAACTGTCTAATGGAGAGAGCAACTATGAGAGACCAACCTGTGTGGTTATTTCACTGAGACAATAGTCAGAAAGATAAAAGAGAGATTATTCAAAATTATGAGAAATTGCTGATTTAAATCACCTAAATCAAATCTGATAAAAATCAAATTGTTTCCACCATGTTCCAAATGGAGGCAGCTTTTGTAGTGATTAGTAAAACTAGGGCTCTTCTCTTGGTCCTTGCCAAACCTCTTGTTTAGAATAGGAATGGGGCTGCTAAACTGATCAAAAAAGTTGAGTATCATAGGAACATGAGAACAATATTTGATATCAGTAATGTGCTGGATGAAGGTGAACCATCTGAAGCTTAATCCAGGCAAGGTAAATATTCCTACTCAGTTAGACCAGTGTATATTGATTCAACCTGTGATTGATAGAGTTGCATGCATATTGAAGACTCTGGTCCATAGCTCAAATATGTTTGTGGGTTCAATTCTGAACCTGGATGTCTCAATTTCAGCATTTGTACAATAAAGGCTGTTGTATAATCTACTGGTGGTGAGATATATCATAGATAGCTTCTCATTTAGAAACTTATAATATGGGGTAGGGATGTAAATCATTAATTATTTTGTCTTCACACATGAGAAAAAATAATTACAGTAATTTTCTCCATGCTGCTGGAAAAATCAAATATTCCTTGCTATTCTCCTGGTATTTGAATGCTATGAAGTTTTCTTAACAGAAAGGGGATATTTGTGTGTGCATCTCTCTCTCTCTCTTTCTCTCTCTGTACAAAAAAGACTGTTGGATTCTGAAAGAAACCTGTACAGAATTTTTGCTAGTCTCTTGTTCTTCTCAATGGGTTCCCCAACTTTCAGGAAATCAGGTTTTCAAGCAGAAGGGAATAATGATAAATATTCCTTTCATCCCAGACATATGAGATACATGGGGTGCCTTTGAAAATTATCTGGAAATTTCAACAGATCAAGAATACTGCGGTCCCTCAGAAGGAGTTGTAGAAGTGCCTTCTCCAGAGTCTCGTGTAGAGACAGTGCCCGGGCAGGCAAGGTTTCACCCCTCATGGGGACTGCTGAGGTGTGTTGGAGCTGACAAATGTCCCAATATACTACTGGTGAGCATAGAAGCCCACAGTGGTGTCACTTCATGAGTTTTAAGGGGGGGGTGCGGATTGCACCAGGTGGCACCGCAAGGGGGGGGTGACGCCACTGCTCCTCAAACACCTACCTTTTGGCAAAAATTGGCTGTGACATTCACCTGCTTGCCTTTAAAAAGCTTTAAGAGATGGTGGGAGTGGGGTTAAGCTCAGTGGGAGGACAAAAGGAAAGACCCCAGAATTTTTAAAAAATAAAATGTTAAAATTCAAAATTGTAATTTTTTTAAAAAAATGATTTTTTAATAAAAGATTCTTTTAAATTTTATTTAAAAACATCACATTTTAACCACATCTTCACTATGTATATGTACATAAATACATTTAGGTTGTGCATATGATACTGTAATTTGAAGATATTATTTTAATGTTGCTAGTTGTTTATGTCACAACGATGAGCATTATATTCAGTGGCATATGTGATTTATGATTTATGAAAAACATTAGTGCAAAAAAAATTGTTATTGAGGATTCTGTATGGTGTGAAATGGGAGGAGGTCAGTGGGGGGGGGGTGCCACCATGAATTACGGCAATGGGTGACACCAACCCTACAGGTGCCAATGGAAGCCCAAATAAAACCTAATTGTGAAAGGAAAGCACTGTATTTCCTTAAGCAAAAATCCTGTGCATTTTATTACTGAAATGAACCTCTCCTTGTTCAAGCTACAGACAAATTGAATGGAAGAACGCTATCACTTCTCCCTGACATGAATGTATCTTCATTGGATGAATATATTTTATGGCTAGTCACCTTCCACACAAACCCCAAACTCTATTTTATATTAGTAAATCAACACAGATAAAGACAATCTAATCATAATAGTTATATTTAAGGGGGGAAATCAGGAAAGCATATTAAAGAGAAGCAGAACTAAGTGACAGCATTCAGATTAAAGAGAAAGTAATTGTTTAATTTTTTTTTTTAAAAAAAGAAAACTAGTATGTAATTCAGTTAAACATGCAGTACTGATATCATGACTACTAGTAGTGTGTACTTAAAGGCAACGTTAGAAGTGCTAAAGAGAGAACAACGAAACAGATATCACTCTCAACTAATATGGAAAACTGAGGCCAGTACATTTGTATAAGCAAAATATACAAAATATATTCGTTTTGAGTCATATATATACAGTATATAACTGTATCCCTTTTTTTTTCCTTTTGAATGAAATAATGTGAATAAAAATATTTTAAAAAATTGTATGTGAGCAAAGCTTACAAATAACCTGTTTATCTGTGAAGGACTGTATCTTCCTTCCTGAGCTAGAGTGAAATTTGAGATCTTCAAGGAAAGCCCTTCCTTTGGTCCGCACCACACTCGCAGACACAGATGGTGGAAACACAGCAAAGAGCCTTAATAGTGGCTGCTCCCAGGTTAAGATGGCTCCCCCCTTTCTCTCATTCTTTTCTGTTCCAAGAGATTTTGAGAAACTGATTGTAAGAGTGTTTCATAGCGTACTGTTATATAGATTTTTTTGGTCTTTTTATGGATTTGTTTTTAATGGTTTTAATTTGATTTAATTACATCTTTGGAGACTTTTAGGTATGTGTTTCTTTATGTTTTAAAGAATTTTGATACAAGTTTCATTTGATACAAGTTTAATACATCTTTGTAGACTTTTACGTATGTGTTTCTAGATTGCTTGGTAGACTTTTATGTATGTATTTATGTTTTACTTGTATATATTTTAATTTTTGTAAACCATCTTAAGTTCCAGTTATGATGAAGAGGTGGAATATCAGTGAACCTACCGCTGCCACCACCACCACCACCACCATCTACAGGTTGCAATTAAAAAGAGATGCAGAGAAAGGAAAGCTATTTTGTAAAAAGCAAAATAAAATGCTTCTGGGTGAAGTGTGATAACCACTACAGTTACCCCCCAAAAATAAAATAAAATAAAAATAAAATGAAATGAAATGCCTATGTATTATGATTATGTATGATGGATAAGAAAGTCGCTTCAAGCGAGGGAGGGATGTATGAGAGGATTTGCCTCTATTGTTTAGTGAGCTGCTTGTCTTTTCTCAAGGATACTTTTCTACACTGTATAGCTCAAATACCAAGCTTCCTCCAGCTCTTTGTATTTCCATAATAATGTGCCCTGGGAACATATCCTACTCCCCAAAGTAATACTCTGTAATTAATGGGCTGTTTGAAAAATGCTGTCTCCTCCTGCCTGTCCAGACCTGTTAATTGAAACTGAATGGGGAAAATTAGGTTTTAAAAATATGGCTGAATTCAGCAAAGACACCAAGCAGCAGACCTCTTTGCTTCCCCTTCCCCCCTCCATGACCCTCCCGCATGACTGCAGAAGGAGCCTTTTCAACCAAAAGACACCAGCCTTGTGGTTCTACTTCTTCTATGATGGATTTCCTGACAGAACAGCATCTCTCATATCAGATTCTCATGGAGTCAGTCCTGTTTCAGTGCGCCTACTGAACCATCGGCACTAATAAGCACTAAATCCCATACACCCTTGAAATATTTTCCTTACTCAGAATAGTCTAGCAAGCCAGGGTCCCAGTTATAAAATTAAAATGCTGGAAAGCTGTAACTGTGTCTGTATAAGCTGTACCAAATATCCCACACCAATCTTGGGCTCATGATTTACAGGAGAAGGGAATGAGAACAAAAGGTGGCGGGGAGAGGGGAAGACTGGGAGTATGTCATGTTTCTCTAGTTTGCTGTCCTTCATCCTTTTCCTATTATTTAGGGATATAATTCTTCACTAATATTTTACTCAAAGGAAGGAACAACTTATTTTAGCAATTTTATTCTTGTTCTGAGAAAGTCTTGGAAAACTGTGCAGTCTTTGGTGACTGTTTGCATTTTGGTATTCATTTGAGAACTATTTGCCTGGGGGGGGGAGGGTACAGAAAACAGTTTTTTTCCTGTTGGTACATTATTTTGCACATTTTGTGTGCAGAAAATACTTTTTCCTGCCAAGAAAATGCTGTTTTTTACACAAAACACGTATGAATGTGCATTAAACAAATGCCAGACCACCAAGATTTTTGCCAATCCAGAATTAGGGCTTCTTAATGCTTGAAAAATATGTTTTTATCACTTTTTTTTCAAATATTCTTCCTCACCCTTACTCGCCTTCTTACTCTATCTGTCTACCTGACTATCTACACACACATCCCTGGTTAATTATACAGGAAATCCCGCCAGTTACAGATTCCAAAAGGAATGGGATGTGCCATTACAATGGTCTGTTAGCTAATCAAATTAGGTTAAATGCAAATGATTGAGAATAAGGACAATCTGGATCTGTCGTTGGATCAGTGTGGATGTGTTATGTGTCTAGTCAGATTGGACCATATGATTGTATCAGAAAGGAATACAAAGCTATTTTAGAATATGCTTCCCAAGCAGAACAACATTTTCAAATTCGATTGAAAATTATGAAAAAGAGTTTGGAAGTTATGGAAAAGAAAAGTTGCAAAATGTACTGTGTTGGACACTAGTGAAAATTATTTAGCTCATTCTTGGGTAGGCGTGTGAACAGGGATTGACAATACATTTGTACCTCTGCTGGAAGCAGACAGATTTATGAAAAAAATATATTCCCATAGTAAGGATTTTAATTACTGGGTGATTTGGTAAATACAGCCTTGAGTGAAAATTCTGTGGAAGAAAATCCCTGTAAAGAAAGGACCCTAATAAGAGCCTACTTTAAGAAACCTTTATTGTTATTTTTCATTTTATGGCATTTTAATATGCAAAATGCTACTGTAGTGTTTATTAGAGGGTGATTAGAATGTTTCCATCTTTCTACTTCCAAGGAGGATTTAGCCCTTGATTTATTATTTTGGATTTTAAATTAAAATTAGTGTCTATAGGGTCCAAGGGAAATCCAAAGATTTTATTAAATTACTTTACTATAAACAAGCATGTGGAATATCCAAGACTGCCAGAATCTTTCAGGGTTCTTGTTGATCAGGTCTAACTTGTGTGTGGAAAGGAAGAAGAAGGGATGGACAAAAAGAGAATGAATTTGATTTCTAAATAAAAGTTGTTCAGATTCTGGTATGATCAAAGTGGGAAGGAAGCATAGTGGACATCCATCTTATACACTGTAACAAGATGCATTGCTTCTTATGAGACAGCTGCAGACCATGTGTGTGAGAGAAAGAGAGAACCTGGAAAGTTACCTTTTAGGACTACAGCTTCTAGAATCCCTGAGCCAGAATGGCCAAGAGCCAGTGCTGGCTGGAGATTCTAGGAGCTGAAGTCTGAAAGATACATTTTCTGTCTTCTGGAGTACTTAATTAAGTAACTAAGGGGCAAAACAGACCACTCCAAAGGAGTGGCTCCACACTGTCTCATTCAGCAGAGGATCAGGGCTGCAAGAACCGCACACCCCGACCTCGATCTGGTGCTTTGCTGGATCCAAAAGAAATGGCAAAATGCCACTCCTTTTTAGAGCCAGCAAAAAGGTGCCCTTGCTGTCATAGCGGCACTTTCTGAAGCTCTATTTTGTATGCATCTTCTGAGTGCGGTTCCAAATGAGTGCTGCGATGCCACCCACCATGTGGACAGGCGGGCGCCATGATGTCTCCCCCATGCCAGCACTTCAAGCCAGTCTGTTCAGCCCCCAAGTTAAAAAGGAGTCATTCTGCCATTAGATATCAAGCCAGACCTATGGAAGAAGAATGCCAGAAAGTAATATTGTAGAAGGAATGGAAATTGTGCAGCCTTCCAGATGGTGTTGGAATGCAACTTTTAGAAGCCCTAGCCAACATAGTCCATTTTGAAGAATACTGGGAGCTGCAGTCCAACCACATCTCAATGACAACATGATTCCATCCCTGTAGTAGTATTTAAACTTTCTTCTGATCAGAAAAGTAATATGAACAGAATATACTATATAGCTCAGGGCTGGGCATGTGCTGAGGGTTGAAAAATGATTGCCATTTTTACCATTCCTTTGGTGGTCTGCTGCCCCATCCAGCAGAAACCAAAACTGATGTTTTTGGTTACCAGAAACAATTTCTGTTTGCTTCCAGATGGATTTATACTGTTTTGGATTTTTTTGTTTTTGTTCCCATTAGAGTTAGCAGCCTCTGCGTGCCTATACTCACTAATTGCTAGTTTTCATGTTTGCAGACTTCCTTTTCTTTACCACACCACACTCTCTTCCTGCATCATTTTAACCTGCAACCATTTTCTCTTTCTCTTTCTCTTTTCTCTTTTCTCTTTTTCTCTTTCTCTCATTTCTCTTTTCTCTTTCTCTTTTTTATAACTACATGTATTTGATTATGTACAAACAATTTGTAAACAAAGCTAATTTTATAGATCTTACAGAGAAGACTAAGCTCACTTCTTTCTCTGCTAGACCTGTAAGAAGAAGACATGAAACTGGTTGTTGTTGAGCTTCTGATTTTCTATGTTGATTTACTCTGCTTGAGAGATCCATTACTGTTTCTAACAAACCCATCCACAGCATTCAAAGATGAAAACCTCTGAATTCTGTTTTCAGGAGAAAAATGGGAGTGGATGGTTAGTGGACTTATTTTCCCCCACACAATTGGTACCTTGAGGGACAGGAGTAAGCCACAAAGCTTCAGTGGTCTGGTGAACATAGGACTACACAGGAATCTCTCCCCTCATGAGATGTATAAAACCCCCGAGTCACACAATTCCCACTTCTGATGTAGGCCACACACATAAGGATCCACAAACATGTGCACAACTAGATAATGTGAATGATCTGTACCTGCTGCCTCCACTTCCTATAAAGAGCATGCACATGGAGCCTTACACAGCACTGTGCATACACATCCTCTTTAGCATCTGTATTTCTTTTTTCTTCAAGTCAATGCACAATTTTATATGCACAGGCATAATTCCAAAAGCACTTCCTTGGAGAAAATAGGGCACAATATTCAACTTTTCGCAGGCTGTCTTCATTCTATTCCTTTAATTTGTATGACATGAGTTGCCTCCCTTTTTGGACTGGTGGAAGCATGAAAAAAGGATAAGTAAAAGAAAATGATAAGCATGTAATAAAAGGGAGGAGGAGGAGGAGGAGGAGGAGGAGGAGGAGGAGGAGGAGGAGGAGGAGGAGGAAACCATAGTTCTTGAATGAGTGAATTTAATGTGCGCATGGGGTCCTATTTGTCCAGCTCCTCAAGAGTCCTGTAGGTGTAGCCACAGCCATGATGGAAGTCATCTGTGTCTAGTTTTACATGGTTTCCATTTGAAACCAGGCCAAATATTATCCTTTCAGCTGAGTTTCATGGAGTGTTCTGGGCTTTGTTCAAATCTGGCATTAAAACAAAATTCAGAGGAGGAATGGGACATTTTTTAAAAAGAAAGAAACAGTGGTTTTCATAAGCCCTTTGCAAATGGAACCTATTAAGCTTTGCACAGCGTCACTGGCTTGCTAGTGTTGATGTTCTTAATGTAGCATAGAAAGTGAGAGCAGTAGGCTTTGAGCACATGAGGGAATAAGACAGAAGAGGCCAGAATTACAGCACAGCCCTTTGCAAGTAGCAACTCATTCCCCCCACTGTTATTCTTCTACCCAGGATCAGCAAACATAACATCCCCCAGTTCCTTTCTTTTTGAAAACCTGCTTTGGTCCACAGCAGTTGTATCCCACACAGATCAAAATGCCCCTTCTCATCAAAGGGACCCCTCACGGGACTGTACAATTACAGGAACTGTCAGAGTTTTACATAAATATAAGTGTAACATGTCATTCATATATAACAGCGCATCTTGACAGAACAACCTTCTCTCCCTCCCTCCCCTACTCAAAGTGCACTGAGCTTTTGTTTATCATTCTCCACCACCACTGTGCGTAAGATAAATACTGGAAATGGGCAAAATATTATAGGAGGGAGTACAGACACTGACAAATGGCAAAGTCTCATTCAATTAGGAACAGAGAAAACAAACCATCCTCTGAAACAGAGCCCAGGCAAAAAAGAAGAGGGGGGTGTCTTTTTCTTGCTCTAACAAAGACCATTTTTGGTATCCAAATGAATTCAGGAGCAGACAGGTTATACATAAATGCCTCTGGCAGTGGAGATGACAGTGGAATTGGCAACATTTGGGAAAGGAAACAAATAGCATCATCAACAAGAAGAGAAATTTCAATTTGCAATATGCTCAGTGTGGGTTTATGTGAATAGGTAATAATTTTCCATTGTGAGATCTGTGATGTAAAGGCATACACCAGCCTTTTTTCTAAGAGGCGGGGAGTGCCAGTCTATACATTATATGTTTTATAACATTTATGCCAAGTCTTAGCAATGGGTCTGGCTCTCCCACTATGTAATTCACTGGGGGGGGGGGCAGAGAAAATGAAAGAGATAAGGCCCAGAAATGCTAATCTTGCAACTAGGATTCATACATTGGCTTGTGGCTATTCTTCCTGCTGCTGTCCAGACTTTTGATTTTGCTAGATTCAGGAATGGGCAGTGTAGTTGAATAGGAAAGGGTTATCTACAATTGCCTACCACCTTTTCCACATGTTTCACCAAAGTCTGTGATGTCCCCACTCACAGCTTTCAGCTTTATTGGGAAGACATCAGCAAGAGGTTTTTGTTGTGTGTGTGTGTGTGGGGGGGGAGTAGTTCAGATAGATCCAGTCTAATGTGGGTACTGGAGAATAGACTACAGGTAGTAGCCTACCAATCCAGTGATGGAATGACTTTGGTGTTTGAGGACATTTTTTAACTAGAGCCCTGAGTTCCATCAAGCTGTGACAATGCAAAAAAAGGAATGGAGCCAATTATCTGCTGTAACCATCCCATGAGCCTTCATACACAAGTACCAACTATCAATCTAAAACCTATCTATTGCTTTCAAGGTATACATCAGCAACTGGGAAAGCACGCCACAAAAATTGGAGTGATTTTTGGAAATTTTTGATATAAAACACTAACATTTAGAGTAGCAAAGTAAACAATTTAAATTTTTTAAAAATAGTCAACTAGAAGCATAGTTAACAATGCTCTTTCCAGAAACCACATGGAACGGGGAGGGCCCCTTTTACTTTAGCAATGAGCCAGGAGGGGATTGGAATAATAATTTTCTAGAAGAGACATATGCTTACTGATGACAGGAATTAAGCACATATGATGGGCTCATTGTTAAAATTATAAAATCATACTATGAAAATTTCTAATTATAGCAGTATGGAATACAATAAACAAGAGTCATCTGGGAAACAAGCACTGTGAAAAAAGGAACAGAGAGTGTACAAGCTATCTGTATAGGGTCAAACTGAATATCTGCTACATTCAGTTACCACAAGCCTGACCTCTAGCAAAGATTCAAAAAGGTCATTCATCCAAAAGCAGTAAGGAAAATTTTTAGAAGTGGCTAAACAACATAGATACGTGCTTCTGGCTGGGGATATAGCTCTCTGTAGAATGCACAGAAGAGGCCCATAGAAAATTAAATGCCTTGCACCAAAGAGAGATGAAACAATGAAGGATCCCAGTAAATCCATATTGGATAGACCTACATTATTCATAAGGCAAAATAAACAGATTTAGTGCAAAATGGCTGCCAGGCTTCAGATAAGGACACATACTGCTGTTTGTTTTGGAGCCTGGTTTCTACTCCTACTTCTACCTCACTGAGATAGTGGATTTCCTCAGTTTGGAATTCCAGGGAAATATAATGGGACAGATACCACTCATTGCTTGGTCTAGAGGTTTCCATCTTATATCTTCTGAAAGGTTTTCTTGGTTCCAGTCCTTTTCCAGATGGCTTCTTTTCTTTCCTCATGTGCTTCTTCCTCTTCATTTCTCCCATAGGTTTTCAACTGTCTATCCCAAGCCTACATTCATTTTAAGTGGCTTCCTTCCTTCTTATTTTCCTGCCACCTCTCTTCTTTTCCAATCTTTCTTCTCTGGAGCTGTCTTGCTGGTCTGTCCTCTATGCTTTGCTATCTCTTCTTTCAGGCTTCTTCCTGTCCAAAAGTCATTTCCGTCCATTTTTCTCTCTGCCTAACAAGTCCAACTGCTCCATTGTCTCTTCTGACTTTCTGAGAACTGTTCTCCAATGTCCACTCCCAGATTTCCTTTGGTTTAAATGACCCCATACTGTGCTGTGGCTCTGTGGCCTTGATGTCCTCCCATAGATCCATAAACTAATGTCTGGTTCAGCTATTGGGTCTCTGTGGATAAACATACCATTTGAATATACTTTGGTTTCCATAGCCTGCACCAGTCCAGTAGAATGCTTTGCAAGATGCAGTGCTTCCTTCCAGTCTGGTCTACAGTAAATGCAGAGAAGAAAATGTTTCAGGGGACAGCAACAAATAAGCTCTGTCTAAGACATTTTGTTGACTGAATGGCAAATTAGCCTCAAATGCAAGTATATATAGCAACAGCAATAGCAGCTACATTTCTATACCGATTCATACTGAACTAAGCATTCTCTGGACAGTTTACAACTTGTAAGCTAATTTCCCTTAGCAAGCTTAGCAACTTTGGAAGGATGCCAGGCTGAGTCGACCCTGGAGCCCCTGGCTAGAATCAAACTCACAACCTTGTGGCTGTGAGTGAGTGGCTGTAGTACTGGCATTTAACCACTGCACCACCAGGGCCCTCTATGTCTAAGGCCCTGTCTGCATGGGCCAAATACAATGGCTTCCCCCATTCTCTCAGTGGGGAGACAGGATGATGCCAGCAGACCAGATGATCAATGGCCTGTTCAGCATGTCCCCTACACCTCAGATTTTAGAAACTCACCAGTTGCTCCTGATCTTCCAGGAAGATCCAGAGCCCTCCATTCTGATATCAGATAGCTGTTTGAAATGTGTCCCATTGAGCTGCACTGACACATCCACTGCTGATGCCAATGGCTCCCTCTGAGGTTAGTATAAGGTGCCCAACCATGTGATCATCACTGTGTGACATATTCTAATCTTAAAGCAAAGTGACCCATAGCAGTGGGAGGCAGCAAGATACTCTGGGCTGCCTTGTGCCAGTGCAGACAGGGCCTAAATCAAATTCTGAGTGTCAGCTAGAAAAGTTCTACTAAACTAGTTGCTGAATAATCATCACTTTTGCAAATCCCGTTGACTCAATATGTGTACTTTAATTATAGAATCATAGAATCATAGAGTTGGAAGAGACCACAAGGGGCATCCAGTCCAACCCTCTGCCATGCAGGAACTCCAAATCAAAGCATCCCTGATAGATGGCCATCCAGCCTCTGCTTAAAGACCTCCAAGGAAGGAGACTCCACTACACTCCGAGGGAGTGTGTTCCACTGTCGAACAGCCCTTACTGTCAGGAAGGTCCTCCTAATGTTGAGGTGGAATCTCTTTTCCTGCAGTTTGCATCAATTGTTCTGCGTCCTAGTCTCTGGAGCAGCAGCAAACAAACTTGCTCCCTCCTCAATATGACATCCCTTCAAATATTTAAAACAGGACTATCATATCACCTCTTAACCTTCTCTTCTCCAGGCTAAACATCACAGTTCTCTAAGGTGCTCCTCATAGGGCATGGTTTCCAGACCCTTCACCATCTTAGTTGCCCTCCTTTGGACACGCTCCAGTTTCTCCACATCTTTTTTGAATTGTGGTGCCCAGAACTGGATACAATATTCCAGGTGGGGCCTGACCAAGGCAGAGTAGAGTGACACTATTACTTCCCTTGATCTAGACACTATACTTCTATTGATGCAGCCTAAAATTGCATTGGCCTTTTTAGCTGCCGCATCACACTATTGACTCATGTTCAGCTTATGGTCTACTTGGACTCCTAGATCCCTTTCACACGTAGTTTCATTCAGTCAGGCGTCCCCCATTTTATATCTGTGCATTTCATTTTTCCTTTCTAAGTGCAGGACCTTACATTTCTCTGCGTTGAATTTCATTTTGTTAGCATTGGCCCAGCTTTCTAGTCTATTCAGGTCATTTTGAATTTTGTTGGATTTAGACTGTGGTACTCCAAGCAGACATGTTATTTTGATTCAGGAGGCATAATCCTGGGAGTATCCTTTCCGGTACCTGATAGTGAGAATAATAAATATTTTTGTTTTTTTTTACATTTCTATGATATTGAAACGTTGCTGTCTGAGGTAATCACCTCACTCTGTGTAACAATAGAGCCAGTCCTGGCAGCAGAGATCTGACACCTACATGAACAGCCATTATATGTAGATTTCTGCAGTGTATGAATGTTTTTCTAGCCTTGTGGGACCTCATTTTATAAATATTGCAAAACCATTTGCTTTTAGATATAAATCAAATAAATAAATGGATTGTGAAGGTGGATTTACAAGTGGAGTATAAAAACCTGGAAATATATGAGCTCTTTGCTTATCACTTCTAAAAGGATGTCTGGGCCAGTTAGAAAACAGATTTCTAACATCCTCCTTTCATGCTAGAATGTTCAACACAGAATTAATATTGCTTAATATTACCGTTCTACTAAAAGGAACTTCAAAGTGTAACATAATAGATCTAACTCACTCCAATGTAAATAAGTGGGAGGTAAACCCAAAGAGAACCAGGACCCAGGGTGGTTTTAAACATTTTGTCAAGATGGTCACTGTTTAAATGCTTTTATGATAATACATTTACCAAATGTGATTGGTTACTTATATGTAATAAAATCTCAATGGGAAAAGCTAACCATGTTTTGGCGCTCTTTCTGAAAGGATCCATTATGATATATGGTGTTGAAGAGAACATGTCAACACTTCTGAGGGGTTACTAAAAATGTGGAGGATGAAACTGAAAATAGCTGGCTTTAAGAAAAAGGATGGGGTGGGAGGAGGGGAGACGAAAGGAAAAACTTACAAAGGATTGCATAGTGCTCCACAGTATACATGTAGAATCATTGCTGATGTGTGTGGAGAAGGTGATGACACTTGGATGCTGAATGGAAACCAGAGATTTTTCATTTCCCAGTCTGGTAGAGGAATAAGTACCAGCTACTGCGTGAAAACCACAATGATCTGAGGCAGGATGTAAATCTTTCTTCTTTTCTGTTCCACCTCACACTTCTTCTACCGATAGCAAAGCAAAGTAATAATTCACTGGTCTGTTTTTTTTTTTTTAAATCATATTTTTATTAGGTTCTCACAAAAAAACCCACCCAAAAACATAAACATAAACAACCACACGAGCTAACAGAACACAAACCCACAGCTCCCTCCAACTATACACATGACTTCCCACACCCCCATACCTAAGACATAATTGTGTATCTATTAAGTATGTCTCACATACCAAAGGGATGTGTTTGTGTGTGTGTGTGTGCATGCGTGTGCGTGTCTGTCCCTGGTTTCCACTCCACTAAATGCATCTGAGGAAGCAAACTGAAGTCTATGGAAGCTCATGTTGCCAATGTCATTCTTTCAGTTAGTCTCAAAGGTGCTACAAGATCTCTGTATATATTGATTCTACAGACTAACATGGCTCTATCTTTGTATTATGTATGTCTTCATTAATTTTTACATGTCCACTCCTACCATATATTTACAGGGATAAGCAGCTACTTCCCAGTTCAAGACTTGAGGTTTAATTCCCAGCTGGTTTGAGGTTTGGATGGGATGGGGTGGGGTGCATGGACAGATGGATAATTACGTAGACCCTTAAATAACTAGATGTGAATGATTAAAAGTCCTGAATTAGCAGATGTTCAAATGGGAATTGTTACTCGTTTTGAAAGTCCTATTCATTTGGTACTATTAACTTTTGGCTAGTCACTTGAAATGGCTTAAGTCATTTCCTCAGACTTTTTTTTATCAAAATGAAGTTGCAATATTTTAAACCAGTGGTTCTCAGACTTTTTTACTCTTGTGACCCTCTTTACATATACATCTGAATGTGACACCCCTCACTTGACATAGTATATGACTAAAAATATTGTTTGTTTAGTGAGTGTATTTTCATTCACACTTTCATGTATATTTGTGTTTTAAGATCTTATAAGGATATAGCTCTCTTTCTCCTCCCCATCCCTCAGCCAGAGGTTCCAAGCACCCTTCTTCTCTTTCTTTTTTGGATCCAGACTATGTTAGTTGTGTTTAGTTCCCATGAAAATCCATCAGGCTTACTTATCCTTAAAACTGCAATCTGAACATGTTTAATGTAACTTAGGCCTGACATCAATTCCAGGAAAGATTCTAGAGCAGATAATTAAACAGAGAGTCTGTGAACATTTAGAAGGGAATGTCATAATCACAAAAAGCCAACATGGGTTTCAGAGAAACAAGTCTTGCCAGACAAATCTGATCTCTTTTTTTGATAAAATTACCAGTTTGGTATATGAGGGGAATGCTGTGGATATAGTATATCTTGATTTCAGTAAGGCCTTTGACAAGGTTCCCCATGACATTCTTGCAAACAACCTTGTAAAATGTGGGCTAGACAAGATAACTGTTACATGGATTTGTAACAGGTTGACTGGCCGAACTCAAAGGGTGCTCAACAATGGCTCCTTTTCATCCTGCAGAGAAGTGACCAGTGGGGTCCCACAGGGTTCTGTACTTGGCCCAGTGCTATTCAATATCTTTATTAATGACTTGGATGACAGAATTGGGGGCATACTTATCAAATTTGCACATGACACTAAACTAGGAGGAGTAGACAATACTCCAGAAGACAGGGTCAAAATTCAAAATGACCTGAATAGACTAGAAAGCTGGGCCAAAGCTAACAAAATGAAATTTAACACAGAGAAATGTAAGGTAATGCACTTAGGACGAAAAAATGAAATGCACAGATATAGGATGGGGGACATCTGGCTGAATGAAACTACATGTGAAAGTGATCTAGGAGTCCAAGTAGACCATAAGTTGAACATGAGTCAACAGTGCGACGCAGCAGCTAAAAAAGCCAATGCTATTTTAGGCTGCATCAATAGAAGTATAGCATCTAGATCAAGGGAAGTAATAGCGCCACTCTGTTCTGCCTTGGTCAGGCCCCACCTGGAATATTGTGTCCAGTTCTGGGCACCACAATTCAAAAAGGATGTGGAGAAAATGGAGCGGGTCCAAAGGAGGGCAACTAAGATGGTTAAGGGTCTAGAAACCATGCCCTATGAGGAACGACTTAGGGAGCTGGGGATGTTTAGCCTGGAGAAGAGAAGGCTAAGAGGTGATATGATAGCCCTGTTCAAATATTTGAAGGGATGTCATATTGAGGAGGGAGCAAGCTTGTTTTCTGCTGCTGCAGAGACTAGAACGCGGAACAATGGATGCAAACTGCAGGAAAAAAGATTCCACCTCAACATTAGGAGGACCTTCCTGACAGTAAGGGCTGTTCGACAGTGGAACACACTCCCTCGGAGTGTAGTGGAGTCTCCTTCCTTGGAGGTCTTTAAGCAGAGGCTGGATGGCCATTTTTCGGGGATGCTTTGATTTGGAGTTCCTGCATGGCAGGGAGTTGGACTCGATGGCCCTTGTGGTCTCTTCCAACTCTATGATTCTATGATTCTATGATTCTACCCCCTCCCCATTTGGATGTCATCCCATTGAGCCAAAACTTGTTCTTGTGAGAGTGATCCCAGTGATGTCCAGCATGACCCACACCAGAATGAAGTCATAACAAGATTAATACAATCTAAAAAACAAAACAAAAAAAAACTCCTTACTTTTGCTCCAGATCTGGAGCTCTCCATGTTGGCTGCTGGCACAGGCTTCCCACTGGACCACCAGCACCAAGGGTCGCTTGTTCTGAGGTCAGAACAGGATGCCTATCATGTTGCCATTGCTGGATACCTCATTCTGACCTCAGAAGAAAGCGACCCATGGTGGCAGCAGAATCACTGGACAGCCCAGCAGGATGCCCATGCAAACAGCTGCTACAGTGCAGAAATGGAAGCCAAGATAATGGGGCAGGACATGGTAGCTGCAAAGCCAGAATACTCTGGGCTACCCCAAGAATATCCTGACCAGTCCAGATGAATCCTTAATCTGGAACCAACCCATGTTATTTTTTAAAGTATTATTTACATGCACATTTAGAAAGATGCCTTACTTGGTCAATAAGGCAGGCTGCAGCAAAATGTCAGGGCTGGATGCCCAAAAGCAATTGCTGACCAACTCAGAAAATGAGACCAGACCCAGAGAACTGGGTTATAAATGGGCAACTTTATTTAACTTAACCTACTTAACCGTATTTATTCTAGATCTGGGGAAAGCTGGGGGAGTAACCTATTGTGGGAATGGCTGGAGCAGGTGGTCAACTCCTAGACTACCTCCCCAGCCTCCCTTGGGTGAAACACCTCAGTCCCAAGGGCAACCCAGAAGTGGGCTGCTCCCTGGCCAGCCTACATGGGAACGCAAAGCCAAGATTCCCTCATTTAACTCAGAAGACTTAAGTGAGGGTTTATATCTTAGGCCAGCCTCAAGGCAAGTCTCTTTTCCCATCTGTTTAGTCTCAAGACATAAAAAGTCAGTTCCAGAGACTTCACCTTCACCCAAGAGGGTGCTGTTGGTGCTCACCTAAAACTTCTATCTCTCCCGATGTATGCCAGTGAAACCTATTCATGATAAACCCAAGCCAATTGTCAAAGTCCCCAAACAACAGTGTGGGGTAGGCAAAAAACCCTTGGAAAGGGAAACAGTTCCTACCTGGTCCTAAAGCAACCAGAAAAATCTCACACTTATGTAAAGTGGGGAGGGTGAGCCAGTGCTTCAAAGAAGGAGAGTGTGAGGTGGGCAGCCCTTAAATACCCTGTTTCCCTAAAAATAAGACATATCCATAAAATAAGACCTAGTAGAGATTTTGCTGAATTGCTAAATATAAGGCCTCTTCTGAAAGTAAGACCTAGCAAAGTTTTTGTATGTAAATATATATACAGTATATAATAAATGTTCTTTTTTTCCAACAATAAATGTGAATTCTTCATGGAAAAATAAGACATTCCCTGAAAATAAGACCTAGCACATCTTTGGGAGCAAAAAATTAATATAAGACACTGACTTATTTTCGGGGAAATATGGTAGTGTAAGTTCCATCCCCAAACCTCTCTGCACATGGTGGGAATGCACCACTTTTATCTTAACTGCTGGTCTCTCCTCCTGATAGGCCAGCAAAGCCTCATACCCTGATCAAGTCTGAAAAGCAGAAGCAGAAGAAATTCACATGTTCCTCATTCTCCTATCTTCTTTCCAAGTCAAGGACTGGCCTTCCCCAATTTTCCCTACATAGGCATCTACTCCTATTGCAGCTTTAAAGGCACTGGGAAACTAGTCCCTGCCTTAAACATTGTAAAAAAAATATAGTTTGTGTAACAAATGCATCAGCATTCTCAGCAAGCTGCAGTTCTTGTAAACAGGCTGTTTTTCCCCTCCTCTGTTCTCTGTCCCCTCCCCACAATTTCTTGTAGTTTGCGGTTATTCTGCTGCCAAAGCAGCTGTTAGAGGATACAGTGAGTAAAGGTGTTAACCTCTCACTAAAATGCTATGTATATTATTTCCGAGATATCAAAATGCTCATAGAAGAAGACTCTCTCCCATCCCTTCAGAATGTCTTGGCAGAAATCTTTGGAAAGAATTCTAGCAAGTTACTGAGCCATGAACCTCTTACTTTCCTCCACCCCCCCCCACCCTAACACCCCTACTGTCAATCCTTAATCAAGCTGTGCTTCTTCAACTGTTTCTTCACTTTATATTCTAGGACTTTCTACATGCCTTCTTTCCAGCTAACGGGTCTCTGGTTTCCTGTTATGTCTCCAGGCACTTTTTAAATAACTTTGTTATGTTCACCACTTTTCAGTCCCCAAGGGTCTCTTCTAAGTTAAATGAACTTGCGAATATCTGTTAATTTCTTGGTTGCTGTCCTCCTCTGCCTTTAATGTATTTGGATATTTGTATGCCCTTGATTTTTAAGAGCCTGCAACCATGTTAATAGCTTTTAGAATTACACGTTACCTTCTCTGGTAATGTGGCTATTACTTAAGCAAACATTCTCTTTGCATAAAGAAACAGAAAATAAATGTTGCTTTGTTCTTGTATTTGCACATTTTTAGTTGCAATCTCTATTTCCCTCTCTCAGTCTCTCACCACCTCTACTCCTAGCAACTTTTAAAATATGATTGTGGAAAGCCATAGTGCAATCCAGCAATGGACATAGGCTTGGATTACCATTTTACCTCAACCATGGATTGATTGGCCTTGGGCAACTCAATCAGTAGAGATATGTGAAACCTCTGTGTAATTTCTCACGACTCAACAAAATTATTTCATTCCAACTTGATTCACCTCTAGTTTTGAAATTCAGTAGCAATTTCAAGTGGTTCTGAAATTCTCTTTAAGATCACCTTTGCAAAAATCTTCATATGCCCTGAGGTTTCCTCTATGTAAAATTGAGGATGGCTCTAATCAAGACTTTCTTGAAAGTAGAAACCAGTGGATAAAGTATCAGACCTGCAAACTGGAAGTATCAGACCTGCAAACTTTTTAGTGGCCTGTAATAAGGATACCGGCTTCAGCTCAGCAATAATAAGGACTCCCTAAAATGAACACTCATTGAGTAGACAAAACAAAAACTGTATAGAATATCAGATGTGGTGTATAGAAAAACAATGAGAAAAGCAATAGTAATAGTAGAAGCAGCATTTGTAGTGGTATTATTAATACATTGTTTATAGCCAGGATCACTTTATCTAGCAGGGCTGGGAAACTTCCACTGGCCCATGGGCCAAACGTGTACCATGGAAACTACTTGGGGTTCAACCCACTGCTGCATCATCAAACTTATTGTCAGCACTGCCCATGTAGAAGCGTAAGTTCTCATCTATCTAGAGGGAGGTACTTGAGAGAGAATAAAAAACCTCAGAAATGTTCATCCTTACGGAGTGAGATGGTGGAAGTTTTCCCCCAACATTGTTGCTTTACAAATTAACATTTGTAAAACACATTTGTAAGCAAATTGCTGAAACAAATTGTGTACAAATTACACTTCTTCCTTGCTACATGGACCTTTAAAAAGTGTAACTCTAGATGGGCTATCAATAGCCCCGAATGTCTGGGCTTTGTTTAACCAAGGAGGAAAGAGAGTAGTCTTGCATAGGTATTTCTTAAACAAATCTTGAAGAAATTAATGGGGGAGAGTGCTGATCCTTTTGCTCTCACACAAGAAAAGTGTTGATGGTGAAAAATATAACTGTTCCTCCCGCCATGCCACTAAATAAAGGGCACACAATTAAATTTAAAGCAAGGTGTGAACTTCTGGCATACTTTGTTTTTAAAAGAAACTGAGATTTGTTTTACTGCTGTAACCCAAAGCCCATGTGCTACCCACTCTTGCTCTTGCATTAAATTTACTTTTAGTTTTATATTCCATTTTCTCTTTGATAAAGCTCCATTTTTTGTTATGTCTACCTAATCCCATTCCAGTTTCTCATTTTTAAGTGGCATTCGGCCCTTTTGTTCTGTTTTCTATATTGGAGTTTTTTTCCCTACTTGGACCTTCTTTTTATGTTGGTTTTTGAAAACATACACAAAGACACCCCCCCTTTTTTTGTTGTTCTTCCACAGACAGAATATATTTTGTCCAAAGTTATGCCCTTTTTACTCTATTAAAACAACAACATTCCATATCACTACTACGAAAAAAGGTTTTACCATGGTGCAAGAAACACACATATTTTTTCTCATAAGAAAAAATGTTGGATGAAAATTACATTTTATCAATAAAGCACCAAGAAATGTAGGAAGTTTCTTTTCTCCTCAGTCTAAATACAAAAGAAGAATCTATCTGCTGTTGTTAAGGCTGCAAAAATCTTAACAATCATTGATTGCTCCAGAAAGCTGTTTCTCACTTCCATTAGCAATAACCACAGATTGTCTTCAGTGATTTTTTTGCAGTCTTCATTGTTTCCCCACCAACTTTACCTTTGCATTGACTTCCACTTTACTCTTTACAGGCAGAAAATAAGTGGTTGTACTATGACTATAATTTTCTATAACATAATTAATGGTGCATGATGGTATGTTAGTGTACATGAGAGAGGGGGGTGAGAGAAAAAGAGAAAGCAAGAGGCAAGGTGTGAAAATAAATGTAGAAAAGGTATCTTCCAAAACGTTGGTATCTGAGCCTAAGCAAATTGTTCCTCTGTAAACTGACATATATAATCTTTCACTCACTCTCTTCTTCGGCACCAGGGCTGAACCTCATTGTTGTTGGTCATGATGATGACGTGTGCCTCCAAGCCATTTTTTTATTCATGGCCACCCTTGAGTTTATCATACGACAGAATTTGGAGGTATAATGCAATGGCAATCCGAATGCAATCATGGGGTTTCACGTTATTGCGAATGAGTATATCTCACGCAATTTAACGCAATCATGGGGTTTCATGTAATTGCGTATTAGAGTATCTCATGCAATTTCGGGCAATGGGGGGTCATTTTCGGGAAATGGGGAGTCATTCTGAACGCATTCTGAATGCAAATTCGCTAAACTAGCGAATTCACATAATTGCGAATTGGCTTCATTCACAATTGAGAGAAATTCCTCCCATGTGATAAACTCCAGTGAGGTGAACCTATCATAGTGTTTTCTTGGCAAGTTTGCTTCAGACAGGTTTTGCCATTGCCATCCTTAGAGCTTGAGAAAGTGTGACTTGTCCAAAGTCACTCAGTGGGTTTTTATGCTCAAACAGGGAATCAAACCTTGTTTGCCAGAGTCATAAACCAATATTCAAATCCTACACTGTGCTGGCTCTCCCAAATCCTTTTAGGATTTATTTTAAAACAAACAAACAAACCCCAACCTGATTGCTACTCCCAGGGTCTCAAAGGGTATGAAGAAGAATGTAGTAGGAAAATTAGCTAAGTAAAAAAATGGTTTCTCAAGTGCTGGGGATGATGAGGAGAATCCTTAGATAAGTGACAATTTTTGCAGTTAGGGATTATTCTGTACATATTTATTTCTTTATTTCACATGTAATGGAATTTTTTATAAAGCTAACATAATTCTTGCACAGAAAGTAATATTTATGCATGCACGCACGCACACACACAGAGAGAAAGGTTTCCTGCACTGAAAGAGCATTTTCTGCACAGAAAAGACTTATTTCTATACAGAAAACTTGTTATCTGTGTAGGAAACTTGTTTTCTGCACAGAAAATGCCATTCATGTGTAACTTTTTTTTCGCAGAATAAGTCCCAATGTACAAAGAGTATTCAAAATCTGTGCAGTTTTTGGTGACTTTCTCATAGTGTGGAGGGATCATTAGGCTTGGAGAATGAAATTTCTGAAGAATTGCAGCTCTAGTGGAGGATGGAGAATTTCTACAGTTGGTCAGTCCTTTCTCCTTCTTTTGGTAATACTATAATCCAATATACAGTGAACCAAGGAAGACTTTCATTGCGGTCAAGGATACAGAAGAATTTCTCTCTTCGCTGGAACCCAAATAAATAATGGTATCATTTCATTGTCCTACCATATATCACTTGCTCTTTTAAGAAATTATTCAAAGCCCATTATAATCACAAACACTCAATACTCATGGCTCCAGTCAGCTTGTGTCTTTAAATTTTGTAGTATTGGGCACCAGCTAATCAGACAGTTATTGATTTTGTTTATAGATGGCTCATATGTTGGCCTCAATCCCTAACCCTGATCTTTGAAGCTAATGATTTTGCTGCACATGCATGTTGGACTGATTGATGGCTTGTATGCAAAGCTCTAGATGTTTATTCACTCCTGTCTCATTAATCTTGGTTCACATACTAGGGGTAAGTTCAGAATGGTCTGTAAACCTTTTAGTCATATGAACACCTCAGGAGAAAATAAGATCTTAATACATATGCCCCCTGACCCAACCCTTAATTTTTGTTCCAAACGGTGGTTAAAGAGAAAATGTAGCTGTTAACTATAATGTATGGGATAGATCCAAGAACTGACATTCTATTCTAAAGTCAGAGATCATTCCATTGAAGAAAATGGGATCCAGTGAAGGCTTCCTGGTGGAGAAATGGGATAGGCCCACAGTGATGGACATTTTTGATAATGAGTGCCCAAACACTCCTTCCCTGGGTGGCATCAAGTGCCAGGAGTGAGACTCCTCCCTCTGGGGATGGAACTCCCTCCCTCCAGGGGGTGGGGCTTCTGGGGCGGGACTTCTGCCTTCTGGGGCTGATACGTCAAGGAGAAAACCCAAGTCACACTCTCTCAGCCTCAGGCTAGCAATAGCAAACCTCCCTCTGTTGAAACTTGCCAAGAAAACCCCATGATAGTTTCACCGTAGGGTTGCAAGTAAACACTTGGAGTACAGTCTCTGTCTCTGTCTCTCTCTCTCTCTCTTTCTCACACACAAAATGTACACTCTCTCAGCCTCAAGCTAGCAATAACATAGCAAACCTCCCTCTGATCAAACTTGAAACCCGGTGCCGGGGTTGGACATCCAGGTGATGGGACTGCAGCCTGAGCCAGAGAGGCCCCAAAATTTTACACCCTGCAGAAATAATCCAGTCTGAGGCTGCTTTAACTGCTCTGGATCAGTGCTAGGGGACCCTGGGAATTGTAGTTTCTTATGGCACCAGAGGTGTTTGGCTTAATATCTCATGAATTTACAAATCCCAGGATCCCACAGCATTGCGCTCTGGCAGTTAAATTGGCACCAACTGGATTATTCCTGCAGTGCAGTTTCAGCCCTAACATCAGTGGCTGAAGAGCACTATTTTGAGGATTTTGGATGTCAGTGTACTTTGCTATATGGCCAACAAGAGTCAGCATAGTGTAGTGGTTTGAATACTGGACTATGGCTCAGGAGACCAGGGTTGGATTCCCTGCTCAGGCAAGAAATCCACTGGCTGACTTTGGGCAGGTCACACTCTCTCAGCCTCAGTGAATGGCAATGGCAACCCCCTCTGAACAAATCTTGCTAAGAAAATCCTGTAATAGATTTCCTGTGTTTGGGATACCATTGTGCTGTAGCTGTTTGAGTGTTGGATTAGTCAGAAATTCCTTCTGGGCAGAAGGTTAAAATGTAGTATGTGTCCTGGAAAAGGAGGACGCCTAGTTGCCTAACCACACAGGAGGAGAAGGCCTTACAAAATGTCAGACATGCAGGAAAAAATTTAGTTCATGAGCAAAGGAGGATAAGGCACTACAAAATGCGGGATATTCAAGAAAAATGTTGGACTAAAAACATTTAATAAAAAACTTAAGTGACAAATGAATATGAATTCATGCTTCTTAGCCATCCTCAAAAGGGAAGATGTTTTGAGATGATTTCTGGACAAAAGCTTGAAATGTAGGATATATAAATGTAGACTTGAGGCAGAGAGAGTGTGATTGATGCCAATAGCAAACTCCCTCTAACAAACCTTGCAAAGAAGACCTTGGGAAAAGACTTGAAGCCACACAAGAACAACAACCCCTCTTGCAAAAACACTCTCTCAGCTCCAGATGATTCTAAGAGCAATCTCCCTCTGACAAACCTTGCAAAAAACAACAACAACAACAACAACAACAACAACAAAAACAGGAAAATACTACTACTACTACTACTACTACTACTAACAACAACAGCAACAACGTCTTGAAGCCACATAACAACAACAACAACCCTCTTGCAAAAACACTCTCTCAGCCTCAGAGGAAGATACTGGCACCCTTTATCCCCAGTGTGGGAAAAAAGCCCACCCCAGCTGCCAACCTGCGCCTCCAGGCTGCGTGCCCGCCAAGATGGATTCGTGTGCCACACGTGGCACGTGTGCAGTGCCTTCGCCATCACGGGGATAGGGTGTCCATTTTCATTTATTCCTCCTTCTTCCTATAGATGTGAGCAACACTACAGCTTTCTGGGGAGTTCCTCAAACCTGTTGAGCAGATTTTTGGGGGTTCATTGTGGAAATTGAGGAGAGTAATTATAACATTTCTTCTCTCACTTTCCCACCCACCTCTGGGATTGCCTATTTTGCAGAGGTTTACTCTGCCCAACATAGGATTAAAGCCTATAACTTGTGAAAACTTTTCGGTCCAATTTATTCCACAAATCAGTACATTTTTAAACATGGTTCTTGCCTTTGCAGAAGAGCAAGATCTTCAGGGTTGTTTAAAAAATATTCCTGTATAGTTTTTGAATCTAAATTCCACTGCTCTCTAACACAGCATGTGGATATTTGCTAAATACAGAGCTTTAGCTGATTATGTGAATGTTCTTGTCCTTCAGACTCCATACAGTCATGCAGGAAGCAGACCATATTTTGTGTCTGCTTGTCCAAGGGCCATGTGTGGGTATTTTCTTCAGACTATCTTCGACACAGTTGTTGACTTGAACATCTATGGATTTTATTATCCATGGAGGGTCCTGGAACCAAACCCAAGTAGATAACAAGGGCACACTGTATTTCCATTATCCTCATGGTGATTCAGGATTTTCCAGTCATATAGGCATATTTGTGGGATGATGTGATCTTGGAACTTATATCTATGTCAAGTGTAATTTTTATGTTCATCGGCATAAGAAGAGGAGTAGTATTGATAACTCTGGCCTTGGAAGGTTATTTTATGGCACTAATTCTAAAAGGCTGTATGAAATCTAATTCCCACCACTTTTTGTATTACAGATCCAAGAGTTTCCCAGCTATCATGGCCAGTGGTCATGCTTGCTGAAGTATTTTGGAATTTGTAGTTTAAAATGTAACTTTTCCAAGGTGTGGTTAAGATTTTCCATACTATGCTTTTGTATTATATAATTCTCCTTTCAGTAAGGGCATGTGCAAGAGAGAAGCAGGGAGAAGGAGTCAGTGTTCAAAGCACTTCACTCACATTATCTCAGAAATCCTTTCAACAACTCTGTAAGTTTACATCACCATTATTATCCTCTTCTTATTGCAGATAGGAAGGGGCAGATGAGGTTGAGGAAAAGCGCCTTTACTACAGCTGTCCAAGGAGTTCATGGCTGAAGTCAGATTCAATGCAGTAATTGCAAAATTCAAAAACTCGCTTTGTTTATACTTACAAATTTATGAACATACAAAAGAGATACATTGGA
The DNA here is from genome assembly GCA_034509955.1 of Urosaurus nigricauda. Taxonomy (NCBI): domain Eukaryota; kingdom Metazoa; phylum Chordata; class Lepidosauria; order Squamata; family Phrynosomatidae; genus Urosaurus; species Urosaurus nigricauda. The sequence goes on along the minus strand of JAOEGL010000004.1, from coordinate 95,631,341 downwards.
ATAATCTCTGTGACCTTGAAACTCTAACCTTTTCCTCACAATGTTTTCTTTAGTGATGAAAGAAAACCACTCCAACTACAATACACGCTGCAGTATTTTTCTTCAGTCTGACCATTTCCCTAACTTTACACTACAGGCAAATCGGTACCATATTTTACAGTGCTAATCCTAAACAGAGTATTTGAATCTTCCTTGCCTTGTTTTCTTTCAGCATTCGTCTTAATGCATTTGTAGTCACTACTTTTGCTGTAAACCTTTGTCCATTCAAGTCTAAAGGCTGTTGTGATGTAGAAATGCTGATTTTTAATAACATGGATTTTAATCAAATCTGTCTGCGCTCTACTTTAAAAGTTCAGGTTTTGGAGAGATTATATGGCTTTCTTAAAATTCAAGAGATCTTGAGGTCTTACAGAATTATTTGATTTGATCCATGAAGCTCAGGTTTTGTGATATTAAATAAAACAACCTCTCCTCATCCTCTTGGGGTGAAATCTGGATGAGACAGGGACCAATCCCCAAGTCTGATTATAGCAGTCCACATAATGTCTGGCCTGTTCAGTGTAGAATCTAGGGTAGACCCCTCTTGAAATGTATTTTTTTTAAAAACAAAGATCCAGAATGAAGAATTTTGAATGAAATAATTTAAATATTTGAGGATTAGGGAAAGCTTAAATATTAACACAAATGGAACATGGAAACAATAACAATAGAGAGAATGAGTTAAGATCTAAGATATTGAAGTAGTGAAGAAGCTTCTCTTTGGCTGAAAGTAGATAAAAAGGGCAAAGGTAAATGCTGAAACAATGCAGTTTTGGTAAGAAGGAAGTCAGGAATGAATGGTCTGGAAAAAAAAGCAAAGTATGAGGAAGGTAAGAAGAGAGAGGTGAAGAATGTGAGAAGAGGGTAAGAGGATGTAGAAGAAGGTGAGAGAATGTAGATGAATGTGTGAGGATGTAGATGAAGATAAGAAGATGTAGAGAGAAAAAAGGAAAGGATAAGAGGAGGGTAAGAGGAGATGAGGTGAGGGGTGAGAGAAGAGGAAGAAGAAAGGAAAGGGGAAGTTAAGGAGAGCAGATCCAAAGGTAGAAAGAGAGTAGGGTTGAAAGTAGAGGAGGATTGAAGTTATAAAATAAATTAAATCTGAATCATTTAACCTCTTGGAAACAGCTCAATGAAAGCAAAGGACCAATGTGAGAGCTGTTCTAAAATGTTCATAACATTGAATTCTAATAAGTGCTTCTAATGATTTAACACAAGTCCATTGTTAGCATGGCACTGCAAAGATACAGCACAATGGAGGTTTTTGAGATCAAATTGTGATTTTGGAACTGACACATTGGCTGAGAAATGTTTTAATTCGGGACCCTCAATGCATTTATACATGTATGTGTGGGCTTTGTCACTCATTTCAGGGATTCCCTGACCACTGACCCTCTTCACCTATGCACTGGTTCAATTAACCAGTGATCTCTAGAGACAGGTGAATATGAGTCTGTCTAGCAAATGGGTACAATGCAATTACCCCCTCCATCTACTACAACAGAGATAAATGGTATAGCTTGTTTTGTATTCCTGGATATCCCGTTTTTGTGCAGATTTTGGAAGTGCTGTGAATGTACCAGTAATTGTATTGTTTTGATGCTGTATTTTTAAGGCATCTTCATTCAACAGATTACATTTCTCTGAAGGTTATTATGTTGTTCTGCTGATTTGAATAACAAACCTGAACCTGTATTGTGTCTGATTTATTTTGTATGGGACATCAGTATGCTGGAAAGTGAGAACTCTTGCCTAATCTGTTAATACAGATCTCAATGGTTTGCATTTTATGCTACATATTGCAATCTAAAAAGATCACAACAGGTTAAATATTGCAATTACGGATCAACAGAACTTGAAGTATTTGTAAGAAAAGCCAAATGTGTGGGCCCTACACAAGTAAAATCAAATGCCAATGCAATTTTCCAAATTAATCTGGCTCCATATTCATATTCAGATCCATGAGATGTTAACAACACCATGGCTCAACCAGCAATATAATGCATACCATTCTTCCCTTAAAATGATTTTCATTATCTGCCCTGCCATTACAATTGGGCAACTTCTTTTTTAGAAGTTTTAGAGAAGAACCTTGCATCCTCAAGTGTTGGTTGGAAAAGCAATGGAATATGAAACAACCAGTAGACTTTCTGATGTGATGTAAGTATATGAGGTGTCAAAGTAGAAGATAACCTTACTTTCCTCCTCCTGCTTTGCTGATACAAAGTAGAATTTCATTTGCTTATAATCCCAAGCGTTGGCATTTGCTTGAGAAGATCCCCATGATTCTGCCAATGAAGTCATAACACAGTGTCCAATGGACTCAGGTGTGCTGCTATAGACCAGATCACTCATTTAAAAGAATAAATACAGTTAAAAATATAAAAATGTTTAAAACAGTACACTTTGTCTTGTTTACTTTTTAGCTGACTGATTTATAAAGTGACACAGTTGACACCCTTGTTGGGCTCCTAAGTTTATAAATAATTTTACATCAGTTCCTACAACATACTAGATTGGGAGCAGAAGACAGAAAGTACATCCAGACCCTTCTCTCATTGCAACTTTGTAAACAGTAAAGCCCATGACAACATTATTTAGGGCAATGTTAGTATGGTAATATGCAGGGTTTTGTTGTTGTTGTTGTTGTTTTTTAAAAAAAGAATGAAACTCTGCATGACATGTCCTGGCTGTAATCCTGGATTGTGGAGACGCCTGTGATAACTTTACACTTGCCGGTACATCAGTGTTTAAAACATTTTATGAGTAATCTGCTGCCTACAAAAGTCTTAGATATTTGATTTAAGCCTTTTGCATTCTTTGTAAATGCCAGAAATTGTCTCTCTGTGTATATATATGTGTGTGTGTGTGTGTGCCCCGAGAGAGAGAGAGAGAGAGAGAGAGAGAAGAGGGGGGCCTGTTTGTGCTCATGTGCTCATTTACCTTTGCATCCTCTTTTAAACCACTGGCAGCAAAACTGATGAATGAGAATCAAATGGAGTGTGGTAAGTGCTGCCGCCAAAGGCTTTTCATCTGCCCACCTTCTGCATTGTGATTAATCTTGGTAAGACATCACATGCCTTATTTTCGCCTTTTGCTTATCTTATTTAGCATTGTCACAAATGATATCCATCGACCATCTACCATAAGGACTAAGCAGGAGTAAATTAGCAAAATAAACTGAATTTACAGAACTCATCTGTCCCCAAATTTGATTAGAGCCACTTGTGTTGCAACAAGTCGTTTACTACAGATGAAGCTCATTTATTAAACAAGCAGCTTCATGGGTTCACTGCAAATTGTTATGCATAGTATTTTCTGGGATTTTAATGAAACACTTAAAAGTGACTCTTTTATATCTCAATCACTAAGGGTATTTTATGCTTCTGAAATGGTTATTTCCAGTTGCCCTGTCACTTGGGTCTGAATCATTACATTGAGCCTAGCCATCCATTTCAGCAACATCACTCTGTTTCTGAAAAATGATGATGGTGGTGGGGGATCTTAAGTGCTTATGGGCTTGAAAATGATCATTCTTCATAGTCCCAGAGATGTATTTCATCCTTCCTTATCATCTTTCCTTGCCATCATTTCAAGATCTACTTCTGCATCATAAAAGTTGCAGAGAGTCTTAAACTGGCACTTAATTCATTCTCTAAACAAAATACTTTTATCTATGGACTGCCAAACTTTAAGGAACATATTTTCTATCATACACTCATAACCTTCTTGTTTGGGGCCTTCAAAAGCATCTATTTTTTCCCTGAGAAACATGAAAAATAAATCTTCTATGAAAAGTAATTCATAAAACTATTTGTTTCAGCTGGTGAAAGCTAATGTGGTAATAACATGGCTTTTTAATGGCACATAGAACAACTGATGTGGATTGAGACTTATGTCCTTGCCAGTGCAATTGGAACAGAGGTTTAAAATAGCTCAAAGGAACTTCTGTGAAGTCTGTATTAGGAAATTGAGAGGCAGAATCTGAGCTGCTATGTACAAGACGCTAGCATCTTGGAAAATTTTAAACAATCAAAAGAAGGTGGTAAGCAGAGCATGTGGTCAAGATATACAGATTCATTAGGGAAATGCAAATGGGAACAGTGGAGCAATACAGAAAACAGAGGACAAATAAAATTATGAAGGACGTACCTTCCTGATCACTAGGCAAAGTGACATGGCTACTCAGGCAGCACATTTTTTGTATAAAGGGCAGAAAATTGTTGTCATTGTTGTTGTCCTTGTCGTCGTCGTCGTCATCATCATCATCATCATCATCGAAGGATAACTCTGGGATGCTCTTCCTTAGGTGTTAATGTAACTGAACTTCATTGGGTCTTTGGCACTATATACCTTGAATCAGATGGGGGAAAAGGTTCCATTACCTGCTGTGCTTCATATTACTACTTCTTCTACTACTACTACAGTATTACTACTAATATCTTTCCCTTCTCACAAAACTGGGACTTACAATATTAAAACAAAAACATTACAATTAAAATATTTTAAAAAATGTACATTTAAACAGAATTAAATTGGTACAATGTTTAAAAAATTGCCTATTAAAATATCAAATACAGTTTAAAAAGATAAAAAATGTTCAGGCAGCAATATGATATTAGTAGTCGGGAGCTTTTTTGGATGTACTGTATCGGTAGGTTCCAGGGCTGTAGCATCATTGTGGCAAACTCACATTGTACCTTCCCAAATGTTAATTCTCTCTCCCCATATGAAAGTCTACCTCCTCACATGAAATTTTCATCAATTTTTCAAATTCCAATTTTTTTCCTGGTAACTTAAAACATTGACCTGGTTTTTTTGGTGGGGGGGGGTACTTTCAAGTAGAGAAGATCCATGAAATCAATGTTGACTAGCCATTCAACCAAGGATTCAGTGTGTCTATTTATTTGAAACTAACCAACAGGATCTTCTCCATTACCTTTTGGAAATGCAGTCTAGGCATCTAATTAGAAGGAATACTCATTGATCTTACCAAGAAATACATACTCAAGGCATAAATGTATGAATCATCTTAAATGTCTCACTTTGGAATCCTGAAAAGTTTCAATACATAATTGCCTAAATAAGCAAGGGCGAATAGCCAGAATTTGTGAATGTGTATAACATTCAGCTTGTACAACAACAATTGTTGTTAATGGCTAAGTGGATAGACGTTGCTTATTCAGTATTGACAATAACATAAGAAATGGTACAACAATAACGCATAATTGGTGTTTGTATCAAATGGTATTTATAATACAATACAATGAGAATTATGTGTAACTGTAAAATGAAGAAGGAATATATGTGTTCAAAGAAATGATATTAATCTGTGCACCCAAAACTGGGGTGGGAAGATACATATGGTGACACCATGCAGTCATTAAATGCTTCATTACCAAAAAAGCAGTCTTGATAATCTTGTCAATTACTTTCCAAATTTGCAGAGAAATATAACACACTACACTTTATTAGCAGTTGAGATAGCTCTGGTAACATAATTTGTATGATACTGGTATACCTTTACTTCTCCTAATCCCTACTATTTAGTTCACACAATTCTTTTAAACATTGCAAATGGATTTTATATGATTTTGCCTTTTGGGGGGCAGGGGATCACTGTTAGAAAAGAACATGCATAATTTGCAGCTTTTCTGTTGCCATCACTTTCAGTGAATAAATGGTCTTCTGACAACTTCAACCAGATGCAATGGCTTATGAAAACATATCTTAAAATGACACTAAATAAAGAATACTAGGCTAGGTACAAGAAACTGACAGGTTAAGCCTGTGTAGGTCTGCTCAGAGGTAGGCCCCATATGATCAAATATATAAGATCTATCAATCTAACAATCATTTTATTAATATCCCGCTTTTCTCCAAGGATGATATCCAAGGTTGTTTGCAGAAAGAAAGAGAAAACAATAAAACATGTATAGTTTAAAAAAAAACATACAAAATTAAAATCAGAACAGTATGAAATAAAACAGAATTGAATCTTTGCTTTAAAACAGATTAAAAATAGTATAGCACCATAACTTTATTTCTCCTAACATAGAAACTCAAAGTGACTCACAGCAAATTTAAAACCGTACAAATTAAAGCAATTTAAAAAACCATTTAAAATTACAAATATAACATTTTAAAAAATCATTAAACAACTTAGAAAGTTTTAAAAATTAAAATAATAAAATGCATTTAAAAACTCTACAGAAACCTTAAAATCAGAACTGTACAGCATTTAAAAGCTCAGCCCTCATCGGTATGAAAAAAACCTGATGGCCCAAAAATATTTTTACCTCTTGCCAAAAGGATAGCAGGCATGGGGCCATCGTAGACTTTCTAGTGAGGGAGTTCCAAAGTCTGAGAGCAACCACCAAGAAAATTCTTTCTGTTGTTCCCATCAAATGAGTCTGTGAGGGTGGTGGGAAGGCCACTCTGGACGATCTTAGCACTCTTATAGTGTCTTAAAGGAAGATATGGTTTTTCAAATAACCTGTCCAACCTATATAATAATAATAATAATAATAATACATTTTATTTATACCCCGCTCTTCAGCCAAAGCTATCAGAGCGGCTTACAATTTGTTAATTAGACAATTAACTCCCCTCAAGATGGTGGTTGAAGGGAGGGCTCATCTTGCTTCCAGCAGGAGGTGGCCTGCATCTCTCTCCCCTCAAGATGGTGGTTGAAGGGAGGGCTCATCTTGCTTCCAGCAGGAGGTGGCCTGCATCTCTCTCCCCTCAAGATGGTGGTTGAAGGGAGGGCTCATCTTGCTTCCAGCAGGAGGTGGCCTGCATCTCTCTCCCCTCAAGATGGTGGTTGAAGGGAGGGCTCATCTTGCTTCCAGCAAGATATAGATATAGAGCTTTGTAGGTCAAAAACAGCACTTTGAATCGTGCCTGGTAAAAGATGAGCAGCCAATGGAGCTGTTGCAACAAGGGAGGTGTGTACTTCCTGTAGCCAGATCCAGTTAACAACCTGGCTGCAGCTCTTTGGACCAACTGAAGGTTGCAAGAATTTTTGGAAGGCAGTTGGTGCACTAGCTGTGCAAAAGCATTCCTGGTCATGACCAAGACCTTGCGAACCTGCTTTTCATGGAGAACGTAACCCCATTTAATACAGAATCCCTATTCCCAGATTTCTCTTTTGATTGACTAGGAACATCTCTGTCTTGTCTAAAATAAGCTTTCCAAAGGCTTGATGGAAATGAAAGGTCTAATCCTGTTGGTGAAAAGTAAACAAAGAAGGAGTCTTCCTGACTTCCCCAGACAGGGAGTTTCAAAAGTGGAAACAGCCACATAAAAATCCTTCTCCCGTATTCCCACCAAATGTGCCTGTGAAGGTGGTGGGATAGAGAATAGTGCCTCCCCTGCAAATCTTAAAGATTGGGACACTCGTGTGGGAAGATATGAGTCCTCCTAATGTTTACGAGTGTAAGATTTCAACCTTAGTTCTCACGTAGAGGAAAATGTATGTATGATAATCGAGTGCAGCGAAATAATTACTGAGGAGATATGCTTTCTTGCTTCTGCTTGCTACCTTTTAAGAGGTAGTGTGAACCAAAAGAGACTTTCAACTCCCACTTTCCCCCATTTATTTTCCTAAGAGTTCTGTGAAGTTTTGGTAAGACTTGGTCCATTCCACATGCTTCCTTGACTTTAGTCCACTACAACTTCCATAAGAGCATTATTTTATTTTATTTTATTTTTGGTTTCAAATGCTTTGAGAATTAATTAAGATTTTTAGTTGCATTCACTATCACTAGGCAAAAGAAAAAAGGGGGGAATCTAACAGTACCTTTAAGACTGATTTAACATCAATTTTTATTTATTTATTTGTGGTACTTATACCCTGAGCTTCAGCCCTAAAGGCTCTCAGAGCGGCTTACAATTATTATTTCCATCTATTTCTAAGGAGATACTGATGGAGTTAATATTGAGGTCACAGGCACATAAGCAGCTATATGGTTGTGGGGATGAGGCCAGAATGTAACAGGATCCAAAAGATATATCTTGTGATACTGATCATAAACCTTCAAAGAGTTGCATAAGGTGATTTGTCAAACTTTGTCAAACAGATGGTCTTTTAGTCTTGAGGTGTGAAAGCAGTCAATCTGTTAAACAAAAGTGAGTTGTCTTGAAGTCAGAAGCACTTCTGAGGAAAATTCTGTTCTTAAATGTGCATTTATGAGAACCTGTATATTAATACATAGGTAGGTAGGTAGGTATCCACAAGGAAAGATTATCTCAGTTCATGCCTCTGTTACTTGATTGGAATTTGTAGATATATTCCAATTCTGATGTTTCTTTTCCCAATCTTCCCTCGACTTTTTTTTTAAAAAAAAACATTCTGGAGTAACTACTTAAAGGTCATTGATTAAATATTTTGCCATTGGTTTTGGGATATTAAGATTAAAATGTTTTGGGGATATTGCCATATCTAATGTGAAAATTGTATCAATTTATCCTCTTTGAAAAGATTGCGTTGTTTGTCCAATGTAAAGTGCAGGGGGCATTGTTGATAGAATATGGTATATGACACATTGGAAGATGCATGTAAAGATACCTCTGCTACTGTGGGTAATATTATTAGACCCGGCCACGTTCCTTCTTGCTGACACTATAGATGTGGGGATATTGCTGGCATATATATTTGCAACACGGTTTTGTCCCTGTATTTTTATCCGTGTTATGTGTCCTGTTTTGGTTACTTTCAGATTTGGATTATGAATGCAAGCAAGTAATGGACTACCACTCAGAGCTTTTGAAATGACAGCATTATTCTCTTGAATAGATTGTAGTCTGTTCATGCATTTGGGTAGTTTCAGGAGAGAGTTGGAGGGGACAGCTAGGTTTGTCCTGCCATTTTCTTGTTTTAGTCTGTCTTGGGTACTATCCCTGGTGCCTGTCTCGCCTTGTTAATCTTTCTTTCTTTCTTTCTTTCTTTCTTTTGTTCGTTCTTTTTCTTTTTGCACTTATTGGGAGGAATACCTGCTGTAAATCTATGAGTTTTGAGTTCTTGTTTTTTGGATGCAGTAGCACCAGAGGGCTTCAGTGTAAACAATATATTTGGTAGTGTGTAATTGTTGACAATTGTTCATGTAACAATAGCTTTTTGTTGCTATTGGGGTTTTGACATTTTTGTTCCTCTATCAGAATGTATGTCTTAAAAGTCTGTCTGCTAAAAATTACACAATGTTAAGTATGCTGGGTGGGAGAGGATGTATAAAGGGTATGACATATGCTACACTGATGAAAATAAAGGATATGTTCATTAGATTGTACCTTTTTGTACCACTAATACTAAGTATCCAGAAGTGTTTGTAAAAGGAAAGCCAAAGCATTCAGGTCCACATGTTTCTCTCTTATGAAAAGTACAGTGAGAACCACAGTGTCTTCTTTTAAAGCTGAGCCACTGATGACATTTTAAGGAACTTTAATGGTACCACTAAGCAGACCTTGAGTCAAACAGAAATGGCTTAGAATATGCCATTGTTTTAATCTGATCTACTGTACATGGTAACAAATAGTAGCATTTTCCACTCTTAATACTTTTTCTTGTGCACCTTTCCCATTTTTTTTAAAAAAATGTTTTAGCACATCTGCATTTAATAGTGGAGTTTCAGCTAATGAAAAAAAAAATAAGTGATTACCATTTTAGGGACTGTGATATACATAAGAGGATTATATCTAGCTATTTGTCAAACAATGTTGTTAAATGTGTAATGAGAAAATCTGTTTTAGCTCACAAAGTAGTGTAAAAAGCATAATCAAATGGATCACTAAGCTGTCTGGTTGAAGCAATGCTGCCTGCACACACATAGAGTACCAACTACCTTCCTATGAGCAGCTGAGGAATTATATTGCACACCTATCATGCTACATTAAAAGCTCAATTTTCTTTACTACAGTAAGTCTTGCTGTGATTAGTATAACACCCTGGATGCAACAATGATACTTTTCTTACCACCTAAGAATTAGACAAGATGGAGATCAAAGTTATGCCATTTGAACTTTAAATCTTGATTTAAACCTGCGATGTGTGTGTGTGTGTGTGTGTGTGTGTGTGTTAGATGCCTTTTGTATGAACAGAATAAAATGTTCTTCATTTAAATGACCCGGTGATAGGAAAAACAGAAAAGAGCAACACATAAAAAACCACTTTAATGTTTCTAGCAGCTTCCATGAGCCACTGGGGAAAAGAGATGGGGAGTCCCCTTTTGTGCAGTTGATATGTAACATTTGAATCTCCTAGAGTTTACAGATGGCCTCCTTGTCTTGGCTCCTGTCCGAAGAGTAGGACACTAAACTGATGTGGTGAAGCACAACAGTGGGAAATACTGGGGTCTGGAATTGGAAATGGCTTACCACCATGTCCACTAACAACATTATCTTTAATCACACTCCAAGCAGAATTCATGGCACTCTTCCTTGTCTTTAAAACCCTATATGCTTTGGGATCAAGTTGTCAGAAATAATACCTGTTCATGCAGTAAGAACTTGACCTCTCCCCCCACCTTCTCTGACTGGAGAGACAAGACAGTGACCCTGTGTGCATGGGTCAAATAAAACATCCTCCCATCACCCTCTCAGCAGGGAGTCTGGATGATGCATAGCCAAAATTCAAGTTCCAATGTGAACAGTCTGGATGGTGTCTAGCCAGATTAGCCCAGGAACCAGGGTACACTCTTCAACATATTTTTTAAAAAACATACTTTTTGCTCTGGATCTTCCCAGAAGATTGTGATGTTGCAACATCAGGCAGCTGTTTGCATGTGTGTCCTTCTGTGCCACACAGAGCTATCACTTGGCCAAGTCACTTTCTCTGAGATCAAAACTAGTCACCCAACCATGTGATCAATGCTGGGCACCTTGTTCTGATTTTAGAGTGTGTGCCTCACTGTGGTGGTGGCTTTACCTAGTGGCATAGTGGGATGTGCATGTGAACAGTTGCCCAGTGTCATAATATAGGGCCCCAGGAACAAGAGGATATTGGAGAAGATCCATGGCCAGAATGCTGTGAGCTGTTTCCAGAGTATTCTAGTCAGTGCAGACACCACAGGAATTTTCAATTATTACAAAAAAAGTCTTTTAAAAGATCAGCACTAGAGTACATCCTAAAGTATATGAGCACTAGAGCACTTCCCAGAGAGGACCCCTACTTAAGAGGGTTTTTGTTTGTTTGTTTGTTTGTTTTTGGACAACAAGACAAAGGTATCTGGATGAAATCCTGTTGGTGAGTTACATCTTCATATATTGGTTTACATCTGTGGGAGTTAGAATTGGGCAGCTCCATGATGTTCATATCCAGTAGTGGGCTGCTGTTACATTACTACATAGTAAAGCCAGCAAAGTGATTGTTTCACAATGGGAGTGGTGATGTACAATGTGATTACTGCATAACAGGATGCACATCCTATCAGTCCCAATGCATACTGAAAGATAATATATATCGGGTTCTTATGCCAGTGTCCTTTTAACCACCTTTGCAATTCACTAACAGGGTTTCTTAGCATCTTTGCTATGTAGCTATGTAGACATAAAGTTATGTAAAATAGATGGTGATATAGCATTCAAACACCTGTATTTTACCAGAGTTTTCAGTCTTGCTAATCTGTTTTAATCTGCATTCTACCTTTTGAGTTTGTATAGCTTTGATAGACTCACTGTATTTAATCTATTTATCTTTTGTTTTACTTCATTTCTTTGACTGTGTTGAATATGATTTGCTTGATAATATGATTGTAGGGAAGGGCATATATTTTAATAATAAATAGTAAATTTGGTATGAAATATCATATCTGTCTTCCATCTTTGGTGACCATATTGTGTAGAGAATATCATATGGACCTCAACTCCACTTGTACATGCTACCAGCGACATATGACAGTCACCATGCTTGGCTTAAGATATTGAGACATATTATCACTTCCATATTGTTGTTCCTTTTGAATTCAACCAGCCTGTGAATTCCAATCCCACTATAACGTAGTTTATCTGGATCTTAGATAAATGCCCTGCAGGACTAGTACTGAGTGCAGCACAATGAAATTTTGTACCTCACTCCTCTGGAGCTGGTAGCTGCAATAAAATAGTTCAGAGAAACCTCAGGCTAATTCCAAAAATCACAAGGTCACATGCATGAGGACACAAAAATAGGCCATACAAGTTGCCATAATTACTCTGAAAAGTTACACACACAGGAAATCTGGCTTAAAGAAAAAGTCCAAAGGCTAGAAAATCCTTCAGAAAATTTTTAGAAGCTGTGATTTACTCAGAGCTGTCGGGTTCATTTCAAATATTTCAGAAGACATATCAGGTTGGGTTGCCTTGATCATGTCATGAATGATGACTGAGGCTGTGATATAACCTGACGTTATTATAAATTCTCAGAAATACAACTCACTGATCTGTGACAGTCTGCTGTGTGATCTAGAGTCATGCAGTCTCTTCTAGCTCTAGTTCTAATTTAATTGAAGAAAATAATTTTGACAGAAATGTCTTCATTTAAAAAGTTTGTTTTAAATTACTCACTCATTTGACTATATAATCTTTCTGATGGAATACCTATTAAACTTTTAAGAAAGCATAGAAATGAAGATTCCCAACTATCATCTAGATTCCCAAGTATCATTTGTGTCAACCCCCTGCCACAGCAGGAATCCATTCAAAGATACCCACCTAACTTCTGTTTAAAAATCTGCACTAAAGGAGAGTCCACTAATCTCAGAGGCAGTCCATTCCATGCTCAAACAGATATTCCCATCAGGAAGTTCTTTCTAAATAAAGTTTCATCAGAATCTCCTTTCTTGTAATTTGAATCTATTGGTTTGGGTCCTATCTGTGTGGAGCAGTAGAAAACAATCTTATAGCCTGGAGATTTAAGATTTAAGCCAGGTGGAGTTTTCCCATTCCTCCCCACATTCTGGTGCCACCCTGTTTTGACAATGCATGCCCCAAACCCTGGTTCTGGTGTGAGCAGTCCAGATGATGTCTGGAATGTTCTGCACAATAAACCTGGGATATAACATTCTTAAAATGTTTTTAAAAACATAGCTGTTACTCCAGATCTTCCAGAGAGATCTGGAGCCCTCCATTAATATTACTATTAACCTTTATTTATATGGCGCTGTAAATGTACACAGTGCTGAAATATAATCTTTTAATTAAACGGTTCCAACCCTCAGTCTTACAATCTAAAAAGACATGACACAAAAAGAGAAGGGAAAGGTGTTGGGGAAGGGAAGAAGGTCCAGCAGTTCTTCACTCCCTCTGAGGCCTGGATCAAAGCAGATGGAGCTGTCTGGCACATTTGCTTCCACTGTGGGTCACTCAGTCTGAGGTAAGAAATAGGAGGCCAGCTGTGTGATCAAGACTGGCTGCCTTGTTCTGGACTTCAGAAGTGAGGGGCTCTTGGCAGTGGTAGACACATTGAGTAGCTCAGTGAGATGCCTGTGCAGGTAGCCACCACAGCATGAGAACATAGAGCCATGTAATGGGCCACGTTGGGGCAGCTATGGGGCCAGGATACTTTAGGCTGCCTCTGGAATATCCTGGTGCAGGCAGGCAGTGCTCAAGTTCATCATGAGGGGAATTCCATCCTCCTATTTTATTTATTTGACAGGTTAATCAAAAGTACAAATTAATAACATTAAGTTTCATCAGTGATCAACACTCAACATAGAAATTAACCAGCTAACAGATCCAAAAGCACTGTCCCATTACCTTGAGTGCATTTCAGTGTGATTTATATATTTATTTAGTCCCTTTTGGAGACAGAAAATAGACCCATTTTCAGCATATTGTGAATACATGACAGAAATTGTCTTTAAAAGCTCTTGAAAACACATGGGTTGGAGGAAAGAAAACAGTAACAACATCCCACCAACAATCTCCCTCCTCCAGATGAGTCACATCTTTATCTACTTGTCTTTTTCAACACTTGCGGTAATGGTCACTTATCTAACTACCTGTGGATATGTAAATGCATTGGAAATTATGGGGGAAAAAACCCTCTATTGCATGATAATGACAACAAACTCTGACATTTCTAACCTTACCAGCAGGTTACAAACTATTTGTGTTCTATTCCATTAATAATCTCACTCCTTTCAACACAATGATTTAGTTTTGTGGGAAAGAGAAAATCACATTAGGATGACCAAAAACCATAAATGAAGACCATCTTCTGCCAAGTAATCGGAATATGTTTAAGTATTTATAAGCCACCCGCTATGTATCTGAGATGACTATCAATTCAATACCCCAGTAATAAAGCTGAGACTTCTTAGTTACACACTATCCAACAAAACTATGAGTTATAGACAGATATTTCAGCTCAATTTCAGGAATTTTTCTTTAATTGTGTTTTTTGCAATTTGTTATTTAGTGTTTACTGCCTGTTGCATCTGCCTTTGATAGGTTGGTAATCTCTGCTTTATTGTAAATGATTGTTACAACAGAAAAAGCCTTTTGAGGACCTCTTTGGTGCTAGGGGTGGGTGGGGAGAGACTGGTTATCCATTTTATCTGAGGATAGTGGGAATTGTAGTTCAAAAATAACTTTTGCTCTGGGCTAGATTTGGAGAAAAGTATGAATACAAATCTTTTATATTAAATGAATGTTGAATAACATTAGAAACAGCAATTTTCATGAAATGAAACCTAACATGAAATGAATATGAAATTTTTGAATTGGCTAAGTATTCCATATACAATATGAGCTTGCTGTTCACATGCTACAAGCCCTTCTTCCTCAGGCAGGGTGCCATCTTGGTGCACACCCGTTTACACAGGGTGTGCCATGATGGCATCCCTCGTGAGCAATGCCCAAACAGCACTGTACACAAGGGGCGTCATAATGCTGTGCCGCAGTCGTTATGGCCCCCCTTCTGTGGTGCAAAAAGAAACCCCTTACAGTGCAAAAAGAAGCCCCTTTCACAGGCCACAGCATGTGGTTGCTGCAGCTGCTTCAAGGACTGAAAGGGGTGGCATTGAGTTGCCCATCTGTCAAGCCCCTAAATCCCCCAGTTGTTTTCATGGAAAGCTGCTGTTGAGATGAAGAGCTACATACTAATTTTTTGACTATAGAAATGTAATATACTTTTCTAGTGAAAAGGTACAACATAATATAAGCAGGTTAGGTGTTGTCCACTGTGATTCTTTAGTATAATAGATTCTAGAACAGGCTTCTAAGAGATCTGAGAGACACATACAACAGAATGTGATGGTAAATCTTTGAGGAAATATAGTGGAATTGGCAGTTGTTGATTGTTATGGAGGGAGTCAGGAACTAGGTGTCCCTTCTGAGAACAAAAAAATTCAGGGCCAGCAAAGAAACCAGGAGTCAATATAGAAGAAGAGGTCAGAGCAAGATTTGGGATTGAAGAAAACAAATAAGACTAGAGGAAATACAAAAGCTTTGTTAGGCCTCAAACAAGATTCCACCCATTCAAAAATCTCTTTTATCGTATTATCATTCCCAGAAGGGGGTCAGTGGACACCCTGGAGCTGTAGGGTGAGCTGATTATTCACAAAAGTTCCTGAGAGGACCCCAACTCCATCCAACAGCAGAGTGTGGCTAGTTCAATCCAGAACATTTCTTCTTGATGGCATTATTTCCATCAGAAATTTCCAACATTCTTCTTGATGGTATATTTATGTTATGTGCAGTAGTTAAAGCTGTACAGTGAAGAAAGCAGAGAGAAAGAAAATAAACACATTTTGAGATGTGTTGCTCAAGACTGCTGAAGATACCATGGGTGGACAAAAAGACAAACAAATGGGTTCTAGAACAGATCAAGTACAAACTCCTCCTGAATCTGAGGCTGTCCTATTTTGGCCACATTCTGAGAAGACAAAAATCATTAGAAAATACAAAAATGCTAGGTAAGGTAGATGGTAGTCAAAAGAGAGGGAGACCACACACCAGATGTTTGAACTCAGTCAGAAAGGCCATAGGCCTGAGACTGTAAGACCTGAGCAGAGTAGTGGTGGACAGAAAGCCTTGGAGAGGGATCTCATCCATGGGTTCACCATGAGTCAAGTTCAACTTGAGCAACATCAAAACAGCAATTTTGAGGAGTCCTCACTGAGGAGTCCTTTGCTCAATTCACTTCTTTTACACCACTTCTTTCTTCACAGATATCCCTTCACTTTGTTATATGGCTGATATCTTTATTTTGGGCTGGCTTTTGCCATTACCTTCATGAGCTAATGTCCTTTTATGCTTCACCATGCTGAAAAACTGAATTAAAACTTTAATGAAAATATTTTTTCTTTAAAGTGTCTATACCTCCAACAAGGGCTATAGTAACACCAAGAAGGCAAGAGAAACTTGATGACTTTTCCCATTCCATGTACTGAGTCTGCTCAGACTGATAGCTGAACAGTATTTTTAATACTATATTAGCAATAGAACTAGCATTCTCCATTGCTATACAGGGCTACATGCTAGATTACGTTTCTTGTGATAGGCCATGTGGAACACAAATCTAAAAAACATCTTCCTGCTGCAGATTCCCACAATCCAGAACATGAGATGGTTGCCCCACACTGCCCAATGGTACTACTGGCCCTGCTTTCTTCATCATTCCTAAGCCCACACACATGGAGATGCCACTTGAATTTTCTTGTGTTCTTAGTGCAAATGTCTTTTGGACATATGATAATTCCCTTATGTGAGGTTTAAATTCATTTTAACTCTTCTGTAATAAAACCACTAATTGCTAACAAGGATGTCTTTCATAGTCTCTGACTCTCTCAGCTTTTAGATGTCTCCTTTTTCCTCTGTGGCTGTAGTTCAAAGGCAAAAGGCCCAACACATATGTGCTCCATTTACATGTGTGGAAAGGCACAAACATTCATTTAATTAGAGCCATTATTTCCTAACAAATTATTTAGGTGAAGCTGAAACTTGGCCAGTGAATGGGGATAACAAATAGCATTCTCTGACTTTCAGCTTTTTCTGGGAAAAGACACTTGTATAAATTGGGTTTTTCCCCTCATTCAGGAATAAAAACAAGTGCCATAGCTGACATAATAATAATAATAATAATAATAATAATAATAATTTATACCCCGCCTCTTTGAGATCAATCGAGGTGGTTCAAATGGATTTGGACAGGATGAGAATGCTGCTGGCATCCCAAGAAATCCAATGAAAATGACACTTCATAGACATTCACATCTCTGCCTCTGAAACCACCATCCTTATGTTGTAGCTATAGAGGCTCAGCATCCTCTTTAGACTAGGGTGGACAACTGTGTTGTGTGCAGAGGGCACTTACTGCTCCGAGAACCTATGAGGTCCTAATAGATTGCCAAAAGTGCTAAACACACACACACACAAAACAACAACAACAACAACAAACAACCTAGAATTGCTCAGAAACCTACTTCTAGTTTTGGGGGAAAAAATAGACATGTTTTTTATGTGCTGGGGCTGTGTAACAAATTTAAAAAATAAATTGCCATTCCAGGAAGTTTCCAGGGGTATATCTGCACTGTATAAAAAAAGCAGTTTGATACCACTTTAACTTCCATGGCTCTATCCTACAGAATTGTGGGATTTCTAGTTTTGAGAGGAACGCCTCCTCCCATATAATCCTTCCCGCACACTCAAAGAAAACCAGGCTGGTAGCGACCTCCCACAGGACCTTTTCAGCTGTTGCTCCGAAAATATGGAATGACCTGCCAGAGGAGATCTGCCATATTACATCTTTGGAGGCCTTTAAAAAGGCAACAAAGATGTATTTCTTCCAGTGGGCCTTCCCAGGCTGACCTCCTTGTAACTGGGCTCTCCTATTGTCTAGCTGCTGTTGTCTAGTTGCTCCCACCGGCTAATGATGGATTGTATTGGGAACTTTTACTGGGAATTCTTATTTTAATGCTGTTGTAGGGTGGAAGGGAGATGGAGGGAGATGCGGAATCAGAACTGTTATATTTTGCTATGTTAATATGTCTGATTTTTATTGCTTTTAACTGTTGTTACCCACCTTGATCCAATATAGGGAGAGGTGGGATGAAGAAGAAGAAGAAGAAGAAGAAGAAGAAGAGGAGGAGGAGGAGGAGGAGGAGGAGGAGGAGGAGGAGGAGGAGGAGGAGGAGTCACCAGCACGTTTCAGCAGAGAAGGCTAAAGAGCCTGTAAAGCTATAAATCTCAGGATTCCATAGGATCCAGCTTGTTACCCAAAATGCGGGTGAAGTAGCTTAGGGTCCCAACAATAATGACAGTGTCTCCTTAATATTTTTGGGAAATGTATGAGTTCAGCAGGAGGTCTGTGAGTGGCTGGGTAACTTATAGGGAAATTCCCACCTATGTATAGCAATGCTAACTGGGAGTTAGATTGGGTGATAATGACCAGTCCTGAAGAGTTCTGCAGAAAGTGGAATGGAGCTGAAAAAGCATCTGAGGGAGACACAGTGAGTGAGAGAGATACTCTGTGTACACAAAAGGCTAGAGCGTGAGCTGATTTTTATATCTGATTTCATATCCTTGAAGAGTACTTGGTGCTATCCTGCAGTGTAACAACGACCTGATTGTCTTTCTAGGGAATCAACAATAGGATTCCAGAATGAATGATGGTTTTTATCTTCAAGGTGACTAAACCTTGATTGGATTTGAGACAACCCCTGGATAATTGGATAGGAAAGAGTGAATAGGAACACAGCCCAGGATGAGAAGGTCTCTAACCGCTTTGTGATGGAATTCACTCAGTACCTACTGCAAGAAGATGTGCAGAAAGCTTGGAGTAGATAGAGTAATCAGCAAACTCCACATGCCTTACCCATGTGAAATTTTCTAGTACTCCAAAGGTCATTGTAACCTCTTAAAAGCATGCCTGACTATAGATATTGAACATGAAAATATGAAACCTCATATTCAGTGAGAGGGATGTAGGGTATGCTAACAAGCTACAGCACTTAAAGTGGTGTCTCAATACATTATTTCTACAGTGTAGATGCACTCCAAGACATGTAATTCACTCTTAGGAGAAGGCAGACAAATGGTGGTCTAGGGATTCTGATAGGCTCAAGGGCTGTATTTTTCCTACTATAGCCAACAAAATCAGACAGTTGATTAGAGGAGTGAATCTGACTTGATAGATCATAAGTTCAGCAGCCTGTATTAGGTGTTCTGAGCCAAAATACTGCACTACTGAATCTTGGTATAGCAGAAAGCTTGGTATAGCAGATCATCATAGCTTGCCTTTCACATGAAGGAATTTCCATTTGAAATGTACAACTTCTGCTTATGCAAAGAGGATCTGAATGCTTCATTGTGCAAATGGTGAAAATATCAATCCTCTCCCACACTGTAATCCATTGCACAAGTGGTTTGACTCAATAGAATCCTGGCCTTAATGATCTTGACCTTATTTTTTAGTTACAAATAACTGTTTAGGTTGTTTTGGAGTTTGTATTAAATCTATTTGTGCTGTTTCTTATTTTGCAGTGATGTTTTTTCCCATTCTTTTTACATTCTAAACAGACTAAAAGGAATGTGGATTTCATAAAAAAGGAAGGCTTTACGTTGTTATATTTAATAGCTTTATAATATCTGCAGTGTAAAGACAGCAATCTAGATGAAATTGCTGTTGATGCTATTTGAATAAGATTTCCATAGTTTTGCAGAAAGAATAGCACTTCAAATCTGGTTTATATTTTTGCATGTATGGGAAGCAAATGACCCACTGTTTTTAATCTGGAAATCTATGAGAAGCAATACAGGAAATGCATCTGTTTCACCACAGCTCTGTTAGACATGGCAGTGTTCAGAACACTTTGTAACACTGGATGGATAAAATCTCCAGAAACTTGTTAAGATTATATTCAAATAAATATCCTGGAAGTTTTCAGGTTTGTTTCTAGTCACTAAAGACTGCTGGAGGTCAGAGTTCACCAGACACGTTGTCCTAAGTAATCATGGTTTATTTGTTTGGTAGAAGCAGTTAATAGATTTAGAGAACCTCCTACCCTTAAAAAAACCTATAAATCTTGTTGTTTCAAATCAAACATGGATGGTGGTGACCATTAAACCTCTACTATTGTTCAATAACAGTTATGTTTACATTATTATATATCCAATTTCTTTTTCCTAACCCAATTGTAAATCTGATTTCTTTTACTGTGTAATTAGCCATAAACAATCCACAGACAGCTTTTCTATAAATTTTAGGATTCCCTCCACCCTTCCCATTCCCAGAATGTAATGTTTGTTTATGAAGTAGGACAAATGAAAAAGGTTAGGGTAGACAGAATGTGCTTTGATCTTGGCAGCTTAAGTTATTTGCTTCTATCAAACTAAAATTGCTCTAGGATTTCTTTGTCTGAATCACATCATGATTTGACCAAAATGACACATTCTGCAGCAGGATTTGGAAAAGCTACATTTTGGGACAACATCACAGGTAGCCCACTACCAGGAGCAGTTCATCCCACTCTGTGAGGGTTTTTGTTATTCTTTGTAGTGTATAGCTTTGTGTGTTTCACCAAAAGAGGATGTTTTTCAGGGTGCATCTTCACTGTAAAAATAATGTAGTTTGGCACCACTTTAACTGTTGTGGCTCCATCCTACATAATCCTGGGGTTTGTAGTTTTGTGAGGCACCAGCACTCTTTGGCAGAAAAGGCTAAAGATCTTAAAATTATTTTAAAAAAAGAACACCAAAAATCCTAGGAGTCAATAGGATGGAGCCACAGTACTTAAAGTGGTGTCAAACTGCATCATTTCTACAGTACAAATACACCTACAGAGCTCAGACTCTTCTGAGCCAAGCACTCTGGGTGGGATATCTGGTGAGATCACTTGTGTTATAGCCCTGTTAGTACTCTGCACCGGGCACTGCTGTTTTCCACAGCTCTTCTCCCGTCTTCTCTCTTTTTCTCAGATGTAAGACATTAATGTTGGCATCAACAGGAGCAACAAGAGGGATGAGTATAGAAGTAGCTGACAGTAATGGTATGATGAGGTGCAGCAAGTTTCCTCCCACTCTAGTTGAGGTGTTCAGAGAGTTTGGGTCACTCTTTATTCCCAGAATCCCTCAGCCATCAATGACCTATTCTGAAGTCTTCTTGGGTATAGATGCCCCAGTTGCCACACATTCACTGCCAAATACATGGGAAGTGTGACTTGAGTTGGGATGGGGATGTGTGCAACTAACACTTTCACAATTTTTTTTGTGTGGTTTTTTCGGGCTGCGTGGCCATGTTCTAGAAGAGTTTCTTCCTCTTCTAGAACAGGGCCACACATCCCCAATAATAATAACAATAACAAAATAACAACAACAACAACAACAACAACTATGGATGCCAGCCACGAAAGGCTTCGACTTCACTTTCACCATTGCTTCTCTCAAATTACCATCCTTTGCCAGGCTGGACATTTCATCAGTTAAAAACACACATGGATTTTTTTTTAAAGACACATACATATTAAAACAATCCACATTTAAAAGTAATAATTTAAAATCTAAAATTTAAAAATCATCTGAATAAGCCTGATAGAAGAGGCTGGTTTTTAATTCTGTTTTAAATTCAGACAGCATATTCAGATGTCAAAACTCTTCTGGCAGTCATTGCACAATCTAGGGGAGGCTGATGGTTCCCAACCTAGTCCTGACTGACAAAAGTAAATGTCCCCCAGAGAACCTAAGTTTATGGGGCAGGTTATTTGGGAGAAAGTGCCCTCATAGGTAACCTGGACCCAAACCAAATGGAGCTTCAAAGGCAATAACCAACACTTTGCACCTTTGCCCGGAAACTACTTGGCAGCCAGTGCAGTGACTTTCATATTGGTGAAATATGATCACTCCTGGATGTCCTAGTAACAAATCTGGCTTCTGTGTTTTGAGCTAATTGAAATTTTCAAATTTGGTACAGAGGCAGCCCAAGTACATTGCAAAAATTCAGCCTTGAGGTTACCAGTTTGTGTCCTGCCATGTTTAGGTCCTCTAGCTCTAGGTAGTGACAAAGCTAGTGTAACAGCCAAAGTTGATAGCAAGCATTCCTGGCTGTGGCATCTATCTGAGCTGTCATTTGGAGCGACAGACCCAGAAACATCCCCAAGCTGCAAAAACAGTTTTTCAGGGGGAGTGTAACCCTATCCAGGACTGGCTGACACATCTCCAAACCCAGATTAGGAACCTTCACCGTAAGCACCTCTGGAATCAGTTTCAATTATTTTTCTTCATCAAGCCCATTAGCTCTTCCAGGTATTCATTCAGATGAGACACACTATCCTTATCCTTTATTTGAAGGCATGGAGAAATATATTTGGATATCATCAGCATACTTCTATACTGCAGAATTAACAATATTTGAGATTTGTAGTTTGTTATGGCACCAGAGCTCTCTGCCAGAGAGAGATTAAATAGCTCACCAAATCACAAGTCCCAGAATTCCATAGCATTGACCCATGACAGTTAACATGGTGCCAAACTGCATTAATTCTGTAGTGAAAATGCAGACAAGGACAGCTAAAATCAATGGGCAAAATGTAACATTCTGCTGTCAGAACTTTGTTTTCCCAGCCACAGCAGTCCATTGCACCATGACATGTCTCAGGGAGCATCATGTTCAAGGTCCATGGACACCAATATGTGTGTACAGCTGTGATTACAGCTATGCATTTGCCAAAGACAGGGGAGAATTGAGCTTCATACAGAGGCCTCAGCTGAGACTTCACTGTCTACTGCTGCCAGCCATTTTTCCAGTTACAGTATGTTCGGGAAAACAGGACAGAATTTAGAAGACGGGGAATGAGATTTGGACCTGTGGGCCTCCTGTTGATATTCAAAACTGGACCCTGGTTACAGGAGGATGATTTATTTTTGAAGGGGTTTTCTTTTCATGTTTAGAAAATAGCTTGCTTTGCTGAGCACAGTTCTGAAACAAGCTGAGGGGAGTTTACACATCATTACACATAAATGTTTGCAGGACTGCATCCTGAGTGGTGCTTGTTGAAGGGTAATGCTTTTATTTGCTGAATATGAGTATGGCTTTTGGGATAAAAATAAAAAAAAGAATGCTTAAGCATTAGCTTCTTTTGCTGTGTATAGGAATCACTGTGAGGCCTTTTTGAGCCTAGATGTTCCACATCTGGGATTATTGGCAAATACATTAGCTGGCTGCTCATTAATGAGCTAATGTTTATAAAGGAGATGGATAGTATTTTAGAGTGGGAAAAGCTCTCAGCATAATCTCTTGCTGGTCTGTTGTTGCTCTATTACACTTGCATATCCAATTTATGCTCTTCCCTTAAAGTGCTTTAAATTTGGCACTTGAAAAGATTCTGGATGAAACATATATTGAAACAAAATAGAAAGGGTCTGAAACATCTTTTGGCCAGAGCTCGAAATGTTATTTTAAAATGAATTAGTTACAGTCAGAGTTCCAGGGCTTAAAATGAGTTTGTTACCATTATAGTTTCATTTTTGTTTATAACAGTAACTTTTCACTTTTACCTTTATGGCCGTAGAAAAATGAATGTCATTGGTCAGAGCTATAACATGTATTCTTCTTCCATTGACTTCATTGTTGCCTCTGCACCCACATCAGAGTATGAAACAACATCATGAGAGAGTATTCTTGGATTTAGAAATGCCAGGATTCTTGCAAATATGATTTCATGTTCATAGAAAGACTATTCAAAAATATTTGAAGAATAGTTGAAAAAAAACATGTTTCTCAGTTGTTGAGGAACCCTGCTAAGAAGAATTCTGCACCGAGTTTGCCCATGGTTGTTTTGTGCAGAAAACAGTACTCTTCTGTGGGAGGGGAAAAAAACCTTTCTGGGGAAAAATACATTTTTTGTGTGCAGAAAATATATAGTTCTTTCCTTTCCCAAACCTCAGACCTAAGATCTTTGCCTTACCAGACTTGAGCAGAAAACTTCATTGTACTGTCTACATAGGTCAAGACATTCTAACCAACCAAAGAATGGATAAGACACAGAAATTACATCCCACTTTCCTCACCCAGTATAAAAGTCAAAAATACACTTGTTAACTCAGAAAATGTGAACAACCTACTTAGCTAATATTTGGAATGCAATTCATCACTAATTTTCCTCTTGCAGAAGCAATGGGTGATTTCAGCAATTTTCTTATCACTGTGAGAAAGACTTTGGAAACTACTACTTTTCAAAGCCTATTCAAAGCCTATTTGCGATTCAGGATTTATTCTGTGCATAATGTGCACTTTTGTGTTTTACACAGAAAATAGCATTTTTCTGTTCAGAGAATAATATTTCTCTGCAGAAATATTATTTTTCTGTGCCTAAAACATTTTTTTTCCTGTAAAAAATGCTGTTTTCAGTACAAAATTTGCTTGAACTGGAACACTGTAGCATTTTTTTTTTTGTTCTGCAATCGAAAAGATGTTCACTGTATAAAATAGCCATGTGCAAATTTTTCACAAAATAAGTCTTAAACTGTGAAGATACCCATCAATGCAGGATACTTCTTGTCAGGGTTTCTTAACACTTCTGAAGCAAGTATTTTTCAATATTCTTTCATTGCCTGATATATAACTAATATATAATAGAATATAACTAATATAAGTAGAAAAATATGTTAACAGAACAATAGAATTAGCTTTTTAACTGAGCAAACTTACCATTTTTTGCACAACATTAAAACTTTTCTTTACTTAAGTAGAATAATTTGGAACCAATTGCACAGTGGTATCTTTTTCTGCAATTAAGGTAAATACCCTATCTTCACAGAAATTTGCTGGGCTTTAAAAGAAGGACTGCCATTACCACCTTAGGAATGTGTTACTCTGTTCTTGTTGGAATGACTCTCGTAAGCACATGCAGTTACTATTTATATGGAGAGGCTTTCATTGTTCCATTAGCTGAGCAAGTCTTTCTGAAATTTCATTTGCTTGAGCAGTGTCCAATATTTTAGTGAAATTAATATGTGTTTTTATACACTGCCTCTGAAGTTTGGCTAAAGAACATGTTTGGATTATCTGTACACTGATCTCATGGTCGATGTTTGCAAATTCACATGACCATACAATGTGTCATAAATAGGCATCTCTCCTTTGTGGTGTGCTTGCCAAAAAAATAAATAAAATAAAAATAAATAAACCTTCTTCAAAATAAATATTGTTGTATAGTTTAAAGTACTTTTTACATGTTTGCTTTGTTTTTTCATAATCATCATTATCTGTAACAATTTGAAAATGTGGTATGCTTCATTACCTGGAAAATATAGTAAGATTGTGAGACATTTAGCTTTCTCTATCAGAGAACTATGGTGCCACAACAAAGTACAAATCCTAAGATCCCATAGAATGAAGACATGACAATTAAAGCAGTATCAAACTGCATTAATTCTGCAGTGCAACAATAGCCAGAGTTAGTACATCAGGAGTTAAGGGGATGTGCATTAAAGAGTACTGAAATAGTTGTACATCACGGGGCACTCTGATGGCATCTAGCAGTTAGCAGGTGATGGTGGGGCTGTGGAGACCAGCATCTTTGGCTGGCCTGGGGGCAGATTCAGGGTGTGGCGTCTACACAACATATGCCCCAACTCTGCCCCCAGACTGGTGTGATGCCACGCGCCACACCACACAGTGAGTGGCATCATGGCGTTCCTCTGGCAACTTTTTTTAATTAATTATAGGACATACTTCAGAAAGAAGCAAGAAAAAAAGCTATTTTTTTTGTGCAATATAAAGAAGAGACACCTTTTTTAAAAAATCTGTTACAATTTAGTAAAAAGTTCCAGGACCTTAAAATAACAAATACATGAAAAAACTAGATGTATTATAATAAAACTACTTGAATTAGCAGGAAGTATTCTGCCATAAGGCATTATTGCTGGAAAAATGCAGAAAAATGGCTGCCATACAAAAGAGGAAAACACAGCTTTCAAGAGAACATGTTATCTCAAAATGTCCACATATTGTGGCCCACAAGATGGCAGTGGAAGCAGTGGTCCCCTGCCGTCGGTCTTGCAGTGGTGAGATACAGTTTGAGACTGCTCAGTATTATGGAATTCATTACTTAGCAAGACCTGGCATAGCCCCAGTCTGCATACTTTTAAAAAGAAATGTAAAGAAAGCATTTGGAGAACTGTTATGATTTCAGCTTGGACTGTATTCTGGTTTATTATCTTTTTGGTCTGGCTTGTGGTAAGCTATCCATTGAAAATGTTAACATGCTATTCTATTATTAAAAGGGTTTATTTTATTTTTTTTTAAAAAAAAGATTGGATATTTCATTTAACCTTTTGTAATTTCCCTTTGACAATTTCTAATAATAATACATTAATAAACTAAAATAAATTGTAGCTCTTTTCAGAATCTCATGGAAAGGTGTTACCAGTGCAGAAGATGCTGGGGTGCGTGTGTTAATAATTTTTGCAAAATATATTGTCTGCAGTGACATTCCAGCAGAGAAAAATATCATTCTTTCCATAGATCACCTGCTAGCAAACAACAGAAGGCAAATGTGGGCTATGGTATACACAAGAGAGTCAAAGCTCAGCAGTAGGGCACATCCTTCTTATGTATGCTGTTTCAGGTTCAGTTATTGGCTATTAAAAAGTTTCCTTTTTACAAATCGTTTGTGCTTTTAACAGATACACAGAGCTGGGGGAAAAAATTCAAATCCCCAGTCACCAGGGTCAATAATGGCTGGGAAAGTCCAGGAGAGCCCTAAAAGTAAGGTTTACAAGTTCTACAGAGATAAATGATACATCCATGCAACTCCACACCAAGACACATCACTTACCTAATTTCTCCCGATTCTTACAACTTCCAGACTGAGTGGCCAATACTGGGTGGGAAACTCTGAAGGCTATAATTAAAAAAGTAACTGTTCCAAGCTCTACAGAGATACATGATTCATACAAGCTGCTAGTGCTGTTTTGGAGATGTAAGAAACTTCAATTAGGTTTTTCCAAATTCTATAGGCTGGTATTGGGAATCATGTAGCCCTCTAGATGCTGAATTGCTGCTCCCACCATTCTTTGTCATTGGTTTTAGTGGTTGCAGTTGCTGGGGCTTGTAGGAGATTATCACACCATTCAGAAGGGCAGGCTAGAAATAAAATTTATTATTATTATTATTATTATTATTATTATTATTATTACACAGACAAATAAACCAACTGCTCCCTAATGGGAAGCAGCCAGGGTGCAGGTCCCAGGCACACTTCAGAGGCTGCTTTTCAAACTTGGGAGCTTTCCGTCTTTGAAAAACAGCCTCTGAAGCATACCTGGGACCCAGGATGCAGCTGGGATGCAGCTGCCCGGTGGAATAGGTGGTGAATTATAAGCAATAATACCTGCCTGCATCCTACATCCTGGCTGCATCCCATTAGGGAGCAGTCAGGTTATCTGTCCATGTAATAATCTCCATAGTCTAGCAATATCTGGAAGGCTGCATGATTCCTATCCTTGTTTCAATCATTTGGATTAGCATAGGAGTCTTAGGACCTTTAAAAACACAATTGACCCATGTTCATACTGGATGAAATCCAGATGATGCTTCTTGCTGATGGAACTGCTTTGTCAGTAATAAAAGAGAATTACTCCTCCACCACCACCCCTTCACCATTCTGTTCTCCTTAAAAGCTCTGCTCTGCTTTTTTTGGAGTTGAAAAACTGCAGGGACAAACCATTGGGAGCTTTGGAGGAGGGAAGCAAAGGTCCCATTGTCCAAATGTAAATTCATTCCACAATATTTGCATTGTAGTGAACTGCTTTGTTGACTGCTTTTTCAAGAGAAAAAGGAAAGTACTCCTCCACCACCACTCCTTTCACCATCCTGTTCTTAAAAGCTCTGCTTTTTAAGAGTTGACAACCTGTCTGGGACAAACTATTGGGAGTACGGAGGGAGATTGTGGGAGGAGGGAAGCAAAGATTCCATTGTCCAAATGTAAATTCATTCTACAATAATTTGACATTGTAGTGAACTCAAACTACAGCTGGGCTTAATCTATAAATGTGAACTCTTTTGCTACCTTTATGGAAGCCACAAATTTCAGGCTACATGCTGTGGATTTATTTATTTTTTAAGCAAACAGCAAACCCTTTTATTTTTCCCAGGCAGGGTTCTTCAATTTTGATTCTCTCCTTTTTCAACAGCTGCACTGAATATATATGGTGAGATTTGTGCTGATACGTTATGTCCATTCCTAAGGTGGAGGGCAGGCAGCAAGAGCCAAGGGTTCTGCTTTGAAGACGAGCATCCCTCTCTTCCCGCCAGGCCAAAACAAGCTACAGAAACAAGAAATATAAAATTAAGATGACAAGGAAGCAGTAAGAACATGGCAAAGGGCAGGGGAGGTGAGAAAGCCAAAGGGGGGCTGAGAATATTATACTGAAACTGTGCCAGTCAGGCATGCTGTCATCCTACAGAGACCTATCACCAGCCTGAAAAATAACATTCACAACGTTCAGAGGAGTGCTTCAAGATCCATGAAGAGCATATGCAGACCCAGCTGCAAATCTTCTGAGCAGCATGCCAAGTTGCTTTTCTCTGGGCATATGAAGCGGTACCTTTCTTTTCCTTTTTTTTTTTTTTTAAAAAATCCCCAAACCTTTTGTACTTTGATTAATACTTGCTTATTTCTGGTAAAGTACTAAGGATCATGATTCAATAAAGATGGCATTTACTGCCATCTGCCTTGACAGTCTTTTGAATAGAAAATGTGAGAGGTGAAAGGTTTACTGGTGGGGCTTATTGCCTTGAGCATACAGATGGAAGAGGAGGAATTAACTAGTACGTACTACAGCTGGGCTGGGGAGAATCTTTTTTTTTTCTTTTTAAAAAAATCTCTTTCCTTGTCTCCCTAGTCAGTCTTTCTGACAAAACAGATTTGTCTGAAAAGCAAAACCAAGCAAATTTCAGGCAGCTAATTGTCACAGTAAGTCCACTGCATACCCCCTGCAAAAAATTAGCAGCGAAATCACAGAATCGGCTATTATCTTTACTGGATTACTACACTCATTGGGGGGGGGGATGGATTCCTCTCAAGATTGCTAGTATGTAAATGACAGCCAGAAAATGAAAAAAAAATCTCTAACAGATATGTTTCATACAATGTACTTATTTATGGTACACATAAGGGGCCAAGATACATGGATCAAATCAAACTTGCAGAGATCTTCCTGGACTCTGCCATTGTGGACATGTTTGTGAGTGTTAAAGATCCTGTCTACCTGCACCATTTAAATTCCTTGTATTATGGTGGCATTCCTTGTACTATGAGAGAATGTTCTGGTTCCACTATTTTCATATAGAGACTAGTACTATTGCAACGGTACAAGGCCATGTATAGTAAAATTCTATACTTATTTACTCCTCTAGGTGTGTTCCATTCTCTTCAATGGGACTTACTCTTACTTAAGTGTACCTCAGATTAACCTGGGGTTATTGTACTTTGGAGATATCATGCAATAACTTAATTTACTGTAAAAAAATAGTAATGCTTGGTAAAACTGAAGGCAGTAGGAGACAAGAAAGACCACAATACAAATGAATTGATTCAATCAAGGAAACCACAGCCCTGAGCTTGCAAGAACAGGAATGTTGATGACTAGGGCTCTTGGAAACTTCACTTTCATGGGGTCACCAGAAGTCAAAATTGACTTGATGATCCTTAACAGCCACAGCAAAAAGATTGCAGCCATGCACATGTTTACTCTGAAATAAATCCCTTGATTTCAATGAGGTTCTGAACACACAGTCAGTAGGCCTGAATCTTACTGGTTAGTGTCATATACAGTAGACCCACTGAATGAAATCTTGAATTGTGAATTAAATCATAGTTAAATCCTGTTGATACAATAGGTCTACTCTGCTTGGGAGTAACTATCAGATTCAGGACAATGAGTTGGTTCAATCCTATGCATGGCTATCAATGAGTAAACTCTATTAAATTTGCCTGTGTGTATATATAGGGAAAGCCAGCATGATGTAGTGATTTGAGCATTGGAGTACAACTGGAGACCAGGGTTCAGTTTCCACTGAGACAGGAAAACCTACTAGATGAAATGAAAGTTTTACTGGTGGGGTTATTCTGATGGGATTCTCTTAGGCAAGTCACACATTCTCAGCCTCAGGAAAAAAAACACAATAGGTTTGCCTTAGATTTGCCATAAGTCAGAAATGACTTGAAGGCACACAACAACAAATGTGTATTAAGAATTGCAGACTTAGAACCCAGCTACACATAAGACTTAACGGGGTGAAACAGATGGGCAGGAAAAAGCTGCTTGAAGCTGCCTTTTCTAAAGCCACATTGAAACCCCACCAACTGCACCACCAACTGCAGCTCCCAATGCAGCTGGAGTGCACATGTCATGACCACATGGCATGGCTTCAAGCCAGGAAGAAGTGGGAAAAAAAAGCTGTTTCTTTTTGAAACAGCTTTTCTCTGCATAAGGTGCCTAGAGGGCACTTTCCTGCTGGCTTAAAGGCATGTGTCATCTAAATGCCACGCCTTCAAGCCAGCCTGAAAGCACCTCTTTTTGCCTGTCTGTTTAGCCCCAATATGTGTATTTGCACATTTTGTTCTTTTTTTTATTTTTCTTTACTTTTATTTAGCAAATGTTGGGAAGGGCAAATTAGTACCAATGGCAGCCCCACCATTCTGTCCTCCCAAACTCACTAGCAGCTTTGTGGAAGAGGAAAGAATATCACACCATGTGTCACAGTCCCAATATTTACAACTAATTAGAAAAGGGAATGGGAAAGTGTGGTCCATGATATCCATTTGGAGTGATGGTATGCATTAAAGCAGATGCATAAAGGACTCACACACACACATCACCCCTCAGACACAACAACAACAACCCAAGAATACAAAACAGAAGTTTCTTCTAATAACTTTTGGGTGGGATTTGGGACCATTTTTAGCTGAATCTGTAGCACTGTAGTCTGCCATAAATTAAAATTAAATAATAATAATAATAATAATAATAATGAAAGGATCTTATTTATCCCATCCACATATTCCTTGAAAGTGGATAAATTTAACCTAATAAAAATTATCATTACATCCTCTAAGGGCATTTGAACAGCCTTCCTCAACCTAGTGCCTTCCAGATGTCTCCACATTTCATATTTCATCAGTTACAGCCAGCTTAGTCAATGGTCAGTAGTGCTAGGAGCTGTAACCCAAAATATCTAGAGCACACTAGGATGCAAAAGAATGTAATAGTTGGTGTAAAGAAATGCAAGTTAAATTGAAATGAACTAATGAGCAAACACAGAATTGTTATTCCGGAACAGGACAAATATCTGTTCAGGCCAAATAAGAAAAAAAAAACATTCACCCAACATTTGGGTCATAATTCAGAGATAAGAATATGGATGGTTTGAGAAATCAGGTACTGCTTTTGTGATTTATTCTGAGTATCCTTGGTGATATTCTTGCATGCATCATTCCATGTAGTATGATGAAGACTTTTGTGGATGCAACTTTCCTGTGACAATTGATGTAATTGTGGAACATATTTTTCAGCCACCCACAATTACAGGAATCTTTATTGGATGTCTGGAACTCTCACTTTTCTGGCTCACAGGTTACTTGCTCTATGTCGAACATTCCCTGCAAACACTTGGATTTATAAGAAGGTGAGGGTACACTCAAGATCCTCTGTATCATCTTCAATATATTAGTCCAAAATAGACTCAATATGTGGAACAACTTCTTAGCAGGATTTTTATAACACTTTGGTTTCTCTTGCCTTCTGTAGACTTCTCTGTCTTCTTCAAAGTGTGAGCAGCAGGCAGGAGAAAATCCTGCTGCTTTAAGAATGCAACCCACTGGATTGTACTGAAAGATTAAAACAGCTCATGGAGAGTAGAAAGAGAGAACAGCATCTTCTCCAGTCAATGCCGAATGTCTCCTGCATGCTGAACGACTCAGCTAGTATAAACATATGTAAGTAAGTAGCGTGCAGATGCTTATTAAACAGAAATTTCCCTCTGGGAGATTTAAATCTCAGACATTTAGGTCTCTAGGAGGTCAGTCAGCCACAGAGTGAAGCATCACAGCCTATGCCATCCAGACTCCAAAATGGAAAGCTCCAATTGAATCCTCTGTGTATGAAGGTGTGAACAGTGAAACTCAGGGGCTATGCAGACAACCCCCTAAGGGGTGGCCTCCAGCTGCCCCTTTTACAGCCAAATCAGGGCTGTGGCAACCCCACACCATGGTCCCAATCTGGCCTTTGCAGGGCGCCAAAAGGAGCTGTAAAAAGCAATGCCAAAGGAGTGCCGTGATGCTGTGCACCATGTGGTGTGGCACATGGTGACACACCAGCCTGTGGGCAGAGCCAGGGTGTGCTTCATATGAAGACTACACCCTGAATCCACCCCCAGGCTGGCTTTTCCTGCTGGTTTGCACAGCCCCTCACTCACCCAACTATTTTTCTTTGATAGTAGCATATTGGGTCTTTTTATCCCACTGCTGCCATCAATATGTGACAGCTATCTCCCTAGCTGCCACCCAATTGGCACAGTGAGACCCCTGAATTCGGATCCCTCACTTGACTAACTCCCACAATTTTCCTTTACCTCTGGGCCACTCTGTAGGAAGACAGGGCACTCACTATTTTGAGTGTTCTGAACAATAAAAGTATTATGTGGTAGTGTTTGTCTTAGTGGCCCGATTTAGATTGGCGCAAAGAGCCGTGATAAAGGCTCTTTGCACTGCCTTTAGGGTTAGGGAGGGCACAACTTTTACACCCTCCCTAGCCCTAAAGCGTATGGACGTCACCATTTTAAAATGGCGGCGTCCATATGGATGCGCTATGAAAGCGTCATCACGTGTGCAGCGTTTAGATATGCTGCGCATGTAATGACGCTTTTGCGTTGTGGGAGGGTGCCAATCATTGGGGGCAGTGTTGCTCTGTCTTTAACTTTTTCATGGAAGAATAGTTTTGCCATTTTCTTTGTGCTCTTTCACTAAACCATTCTTTCTATCTAATCCTTTGGATGGGGAATCTATAATTCATTTTAGTGCCTTGCCTACACCACCAAATTTCAAATTCTGTAAAAGGTCAAATATAAGGTATCCAGATCCTTTATTAAAAATAATCTGAAGTATAGATGTAGTACTACATTACTAACATACTTATTTCCTCAATTTAAAAGGAATTTTTATTACTATTTGATGTTTCTTGAGTAAAATATAACAATTCCCTTAACATGTAATATAAACTCAGATAAAATCAGAAGAATTTCACTGAGTGGTTGTGGGTCGTTTTCCTCTGCCTTGATTTCAGTTTTATATTGTTGGTTATACCTTTGGAGTAGCTTTAAAATAATATTGACTCACTCTCAAGTGTTTTCCTTATTGCCCCAATGGGTATATATTGATTTCCCCAACCCACCCTGAACAAGCCAAAACCAATTATGCCTTGTCTTGTTTATCATCACTGATGTTTCATCTATGATGCTATCAATAATGTCAACATGATCTAGGGACATGTTTTATGCTTTGGAAGAAAACATGAAGAGCAATGTGAGATCAGTTGGAAATTGAAAGATGAGTCTTATACAATTAATAATAATAATAATAATAATAATAACAACAACAACAACTAAAGTCCCAAAGACTCATAAAAACAAATATTGCAGACTTTAAAAGGATCAAACATCTAGTTTTCATGGCCACATGACTTTCCCACAGTAGGGGTGCTGTTGGTTTGCTAAACAAATCGTGTTACAAACTTTTAAAATTTTTATTTATATTTTATTTCAAGGATTTAAATCCCGGCTTTCTCCCAGCATTCAGAAGCTCACCATGAATACTGTATATCTCAAGGATCTTTCATTAAATGTGACTGAATATCTCAAGGATCTTTCATTAAATGTGACAAAACACGTATCGTCTTAGCAAGTTTTGTGAAGATGTGTGAAAAAATAATGAGGTTATAGCCATTTTTGTTTTTTCAGTACAAGTCAATGAGAAAGAATTGACAATTTGTATTCCCAAATCTCAATGTAGGGTGCATCTACACTGCATAAAGAATTCAGTTTGACACTGCTTTGACTACCATGGCTCCAACCTACAAAATCCTGGGATTTGTAGTTTGGTGAGGCAGCAGCACTCTTTGTCAGAAAAGGCTAAAGACCTTGTAAAGCAACAAATCCCAGGATCCCATAGGATTGAGCTACAGCACTTAAAGTCATGCAGACTGCATTATTTTTGCAGTATAGATGCACCCTCAGATTCAGGGTTTGGATCAGAATGGATTGGGCTCAGTCAGATACACACCATATTGGGCCCAGATTGAAATAGTGTCAAACTAAATCTGAGGAGCCTAATTATGCACCATTCTAATTTCTCTGCAAATGTAGTTTAACTTGCATAAATCCTGCACACATACCATAGATACATAGACCCTGGAAGCATGTATGTAGAGAGATCTTATAGCACCTTTGAGACTAACTAAAGAAAGAATCTAGCAGCATGAGCTTTCATAGGAGTTTATCACATAGGAGGAAATTCTCTCAATTGCGAATGGAGCCAATTCGCAATTATGTGAATTCGCTAGTTTAGCGAATTTACGTGAAATCTGATTGCATTCGGAATGCATTCAGAATGGATTCCCATTTACCAAAAATGACCCCCCATTGCCCAAGATTGTGTGAGATACTCTAATATGCAATGACATAAAACCCATGATTGCATTTGGAATGACTTCCCTTTTGCCCAGAATTGCATGAGATACACTCATTCGCAATAACGTGAAACCCCATGATTGCGTTTGGATTGCCATTGCATTATACCCCCAAATTCCGTCATATGATAAACTCCATAAACTTAAGTCTACATCCTCAGATGCATTTGAGGAAGTAGACTTAAGTCTATGAAAGCTCATGCTGCCAACTTCTTTCTTTAGTTAGGGACTGAACAGACCGCCTCTAAGGGGCAGCCTGCTGCTACTGCTTTCTTTGCTGGATTGGGGCTGCAGCAACTACTGCTGTGGCCCCAATGTGGCCTTTCCGTGGCACAAAAAGGAGTTGCAAAAAGTGGCCCCTTTTTGTACTGTGGAAAGGCACCATAGCTGCCGGTGCTACTGTTTTTCAGTGCTCCTTTGGCCCTGCATCATCTGGATGCAGGGCCAAAGGAGTGCTGTGAGGCTGCCCTCCATGTGGTTGGGCACATGGTATGATGGCAGCATCAGGGCAGTATTGGGGTGTGCGTCATGTGGATGTCACCTCCCCACTCTGCCCCAGGCTGGTTTTATCGCTGATCTCTCAAAGCCCTTAGTCTCAAAGGTGGTACAAGCTCTCTCTTTATACTGATTCCACAG
The DNA here is from genome assembly GCA_034509955.1 of Urosaurus nigricauda. NCBI lineage: Eukaryota > Metazoa > Chordata > Lepidosauria > Squamata > Phrynosomatidae > Urosaurus > Urosaurus nigricauda. The sequence goes on along the minus strand of JAOEGL010000004.1, from coordinate 95,596,007 downwards.
ACTAACATGACTGTTTATTTGGATGTACGGAGAATGCCAGGAGGGATAGCACTTATAAACTCTCTTCTCATCCTCCATTCATCCTGTGCAATGAGTTGAACAGTCCTCATATCAGATTGTTCCAGTAGTTTACTGAAAAAGTATAAAATCCCAGGTGACTTGTCCTCCTTTAGTGATAGGTTAGGCTTGAATGGGAGGACTGATTGCATAGAAGCTTCCTCTTTTATTTTACTTTTGTCTCTGAGACAAAAGGTATCTAATCTTATGTAAAGTTACCAGCTTTGAAGCATATGCAAGGCTCTTAGTTGTGTCCAGCCAATGTGAGGAATAGTACAAACTGAACATTGCAATAGGTAGTAGTAGTAGTAATAATAATAATAATAATAATAATAATAATAATTTTTTAGTCTGTCCAATGTATTGGAAATGCCCTTCAACACACCTCTACCCAAAGCCACAAGAGTTTAGATATTACAGACTGGAAACTCTTAACCTTGTGGTTTATGAGTGTCAAGAGACTTATATTTAGCTATTGTGTTTTCAGTTTTATAAGCCCTCATGGTCTAAACTTTCATCTCTGAGGTTAACAAACTATGTAGATAATTGCAAAGTCAATTTTTACAGGTCTCTTCCTTCCATTTCATCTCTAACACCACCCCAACAAATAGACATATTAGGCGTTCAAAGAATATTCTTGATCTCTAAGGTACTGGCCATGAGCTGCAATCCACCTAAACTGAACATGCTGAAGTCCCACTGGAAATACTGGAGCAATTTATTGTCAGCCAACTTTCTGTGAGATTTAATCATAACCAGATTAATGGGAGCAATTAGCATTTATGCTTACCTGAAATTCTTACTGTGATAGGATATGTAATTCTTCCTTCCTATCATCACTGGTAATTTGAAACTGTATCTAAGAGAGTTCAGAGACAAGCCCCAAGCCCCCCTCCCCATCCTATATAGACCTCATCCAGACCATTCTACTCAGCAACTTCACTATGGAAATTTAAACAAGTGTTCGGATCTATCTTTGGGACTCTCTGCTGCCTAATGTCTTTTACAGTTATAAAGCAAGAAATGCCTTTTCACTTCTCTTACTGTTGTCTAAATATTTTCATTCATTCCATCATGTTTTCTGTGATTACCGTCCCTCCCCTACTAGCACAAAGGTATATTTAGATATTAATGATTTCGCTGTGTGTCACCAAATGCTGGAAACCTTCTATACTGCCTAAGTGTGTTTTGGAACGATGAACCATAGTGTATTTCAGTTTGCAAACAGCATGAATATGTTAGCCTTTGCTGCTTCATCATCGGCCAAAATGCAGATCTGATAGCATCTGTTTCCACTACCCACACTATCCAAATCATTAAAAACTCAAAAGGGTTGGAGAGGAAATTCTGAAAGCATTCAGATGTGATTTTCTTTTAGTTTTTGGTATCTATACATTTTTTGGTATCTAGACAAAGTATCTAATTCTTTTAGTATTTATTTGTTTATTTTTAGCTCATTATCTGAGATAATAATGATGTCACTACAGGGAAAATCATATTAAAGTAGAACTTCTCTGCAACTCTTTAATGTACATAAAGTAGTTGTCTAAATGATTTAGCAAAACTGTGTCAGAAAGCAAGGATATATTTAAGACTACCTCTCAGTATGGGAAAGAAGATGGTTTGTTTTTTTTAAAAAACAAAAACAAAAACAAAGTTACAGATAAAAAAAAGATCTAGTGAGGGGGGTATATCCTTATTTAGAACTGATCTGCTTTTACTTTTGCATGTTTCCATTTTGAAAATATATAATTCCAGTGAAATCAGCATGACTACTCAAAAGAGTTGGCAAGAGTGAGATTTACATATTTAAACAATACTTCACATGCCTTTATGGATCTGTGCATCTGGGTTCTAGACAAATGCTGGGTGGAAAGATAAGTGTGTAAACACAGGCTAGAAAGAGACATAATTGAGTGGTTTTCCAAGTTCTAAACAGCTGCAATTTTCATTGTTAAAATATGTCTTAGTTGTAGAAACTGTTGCATTTTCTCCATGGTCAACTTGAGAGTATTTAAATGGAACTTTCAAACAGTGTCTGGAATACCATTCAGATTCTTGGCAATGTATATTTCTGTTCTGCCTGAAGAATCTGCAATTTAAAAATATAAGAATTTGCTCTTTTGGAGCTGACGAGTGGTATCATCAGACTGCAGGAAAAGTCTACTAACTCTATGATACTCTAAGTCAGATAGGCATGGTACAGATGGCCCAAAAAGGCTGTCCCCACACCGTGACTAGGGCTGGGTAGCGTGCAGCATTTGCATATTCCAGAGCCCTAGCATGTATGGACGGCGCCATCTTTACAGTGCGCTGTCCATACGTGTGCGCTGCCATGATGTCATGGAATGCGCCCCGTTTAGACGGCACGGCATGTGCCTGGTGGCATCACGCTGCAGGAAGGCGCCTATGGCATCCTTTCTGCAGCACAAGAAGGAGCTCCAAAATGGAGCTTCTTCTTGACATGCGCATCCTTGGCACTGCCTTCACACAGCTGCGCCAAGGAGGCCAAGGGGAAAGGGGCCGCCACAGCAGCCCCTTTCTCCCCTCAAGAGAGCCACGGATGGGAGGGCATACCAGGCACCCAGTGTGCCCGCTGCACCCTGCTTCAGGCCATGGAGGAGCAGCAATTTGCCGCTTCTCAGTGGCCTGGAGAAGTGGCAGATTCGGGCCGCAAGGGCTGCTGGTGAGGCAGCCCTGGCCCCAGTCTGGTGCTTCTCTCGATGCCTATAGACCACCCGTTTTGGGCAGTCTGTAAAGCCTGATTCAGTCCTTCAGCCATGCACAGTGGATGACCAGTGGTTGTTAAGTTTCCATTTTATATTAGCCACTCAGCAGAACTGTCCCAAGACACTTTGCTTCCTGAAGCAAAGGATGAAAGGGTGGCCTCACAGGCTGGCCATTAGGGAGTTGGAGTATATGCCTCAACCTCAGAATAATATCACTGTGCTTTCTCATCCATTGTCATTGTTATTAGCTGCCTTCAGGATGATTTTGACTTATAGTTACATTGGGGCTTTACAGACCACCCAAAAAGGGCAGTCTGAAGCTGCCTCATTTTATGAAGCACCTTCGCTGCAGCAAACAGATAAAGCGGTGAAGGTGCGGCGGAAAAAGGAGCCCGGAAAAGCAGCTCCTTTTTGTCTCATATTTGCAACTCAATAAGCACCATAGGGTGCTCCTATGATGTTGCAGCTGCACAGCTCCGTCTAATAGCTGCGCACCTGCGACATCATTGCTCCACATGCCGTGTGTATGGCGCTGCGGAGCCAGGATGCCCTCGTCACATGCTAGGGTTGCGGAGCATCTATTGGCTCCATTCCCGGGCAACCCTAGCATGTGATGGGGCACCCTAAAGCGCCCATATGTTTCGAGCCATTATGTATGAGACATATTCAAGCCCCGCTATCATCCACTGCTCTGCTTAGGTCTTGCAGATTCAGGCCTGTTACCTGCCTGATTGAGTACAAACATCTGGCATGTGGTCTTCCTCTTTCTGTTGCCTTCTACCTTTCCTAGCATTTTTGTCTTTTCTAATGAGTCATGCCTTCTCATGATGCGACTAAAGTACGACAACCTCTATTAAATCATCCTGGTTTCCATGGTGATTTCAGGCTTTATCTTCTCAAAGATAAGATTGTCTTTTGTTTGTCTTTTTGGCTATCCATGATATTTTCTTCACCCTTTACCAGTACCACATTTCAAATTAGTTGATTTGAATATATAATCAAATTAGCTTTCTTCACTATCTATGTAGCTCTCACATCCATACATAGTGATGGGGAATAGAATGGCTTGGTTGATTCTAACTCCAGTACTCGATTGTACATCTTTACTCTTTAGGATCTTGCCTATTTCTTTCATCACTGCTCTTCCTATTCCTAGTCTTTTTATTTCTTGACTGCAGTCACCATTCTGATCAATGTTTGATGCAGGGTACAGGAAATCCTTGAACTATTTTGATTTTCTCATTGTCTAGATTGAATTTATGTAGATCTTCCATGGACATTATGCTTGCTTTCTTTATGTTCAGCAACAAGCACACTTTCTTCCTTGATCTTCCTTAGTAATTGTTCCAAGTTCATAATGTTTTCTGTCAGTAGCATGGTGTCATTTGCATATCTTAGATTGTTGATGTTCCTTTCTCCTGTCTTTACTCCTACTTCTGCTAAGTCTAAACCTGTTCTTTATATTATATTTTATGTATACAAGTTGAACAAGTAGGGTGATAATATGTAGCTTTGCCTGGCCCCCTTGTTCATTCTCTTTCTCTGTATTCTGTTCTAACAGTTACTTCTTGTCCTAAGTACAGATTTCTCATCAGGACTATCAGGCATATTGACTCTCCCTTGCCTGTAAGAGTGTTCCATAGCTTTTTATGATCTATGCAGTTGTGCAAATTGGCTGTTGTAGGCTGAACCAGAAGCATTAACCATAAATAGAAACAATAAAAATATTAATCTTTGGTCAGTACCAAGAATTAAATTGCTGTTGCTAATATTAGTAATGAAAATTGTTAACTCAGTTAATTGTCACTAAATGCTATTTTAAAAAGAAACTATGGCCCAAAACAGATGGGCATTAAGGGGAGCCCTCGTCACATGCTAGGGTTGCCTCGGGGGCAGAGCATATACACACCCCACAACCCTTGCACATGCCGGGGCATCATCGCTGCGCAGCGCCATTTACATGGCATACACAGCGAGGACGTAGCAGCTGTGCAGCATCTTTGCAACTGCGACGCAAAAAGGAGCCGAGTTTCGCAGCTCTTTTTCTTTACTGTGCACCTTCGCCACTCCGTGTAGTTGCTGCAGCGATGGTGCGCAGTAAAAAGGCTACAGACCTTCCTTTTTGTGCAGTCAGTAAAGCCCCAATAGGTAGTCCATACACTTGAGTCCCTGTTCCATGCAAAACATTTCAGGGCTACAAACTAAAGCCAGTTTCACTGCAAAACCTTTCCAGGATTTAAAGAGCTCCTTATCTCCAGTTTGTTATCATTGATACGGTAAATTCATGATTGCTGATTAGATATAAAGGCATAAGAATAATGAAATAATGAATTACAACCCACTGCAATTGACATATGTGGACACCATTAACTTGAAAATGAAATGTGAAGTCATTTCCACTCAGGACTCTTTTAGACATCAGAAATTGGAAGTATAATTTAATGGCAATCCGAACGCAATCATGGGGTTTGATGTTATTGCGAATTAAAGCTTCGCACACAATTTCGGGCAAAAGGGAAGTCATCCGAACGCAATCATGGGTTTTCCGTTATTGCAAATTAAAGCTTCACATGCAATTTTGGGCAAAGGGGGGCCATTTTCAGGAAATGGAACGTTACTCCGAATGCACTCCGAACGCAATGGGAATTCCTGTGAATTCGCTAAACAAGCGAATTCACAGGAATTCGAATTGGCTCAATTCGCAGTAAAGAGAAATTCCTCCTGTGTGAAAGAGTCCTCACATTAATCCCCCACCAAAAAAATTAACAAACTGTTGGCTCTCTGCATCCGTGGATTCTTTATCCTCAGATTCAACTATCTGTGTCTTGAAAATATTTTATATGTATATATATATATATATATATATATATGACTTTGACTCTTTACATAAGGGGACACCATTTTACTACATCATTGTATTTAATGGGACTTGAGCAGTCATGAATTTTTGTATCCATGGAGGATCCTGGAACAAAATCTCAGTGGATACCAAAGGCCCAATGTAATGTATCATTCTTAACATGTTGTTTGCAAGCTTGCCCTTTGATGATACACTATCATATACCCATTCTCAGTGGATAGGGATCTGACTTGGTGGGGCACAGCATATGACATTTAGAGTGCAAAAAGTTGTCCCCTTTTGAACCAAGCCAAATAAGCAGTTGGCCCTCCTTATCCACAGCTTTTTTTTAATACATGGATTTGAGCATACACAGCTTGAAAATATTCCCCAAAAGTATAAATTCCAAATAGCAAACTTTGATTTTCCATTTTATATAGTATGGGACACAATTTTGTTGTGCCATTATAGTTAATGGGACTTGAGCATACATGGATTTTATTATACAGGGAGGGTCCTGGAACCAAACTCCAGCAGATAACAAGGGCCCACTGTATATGTTAGCATCCCGTATTGCAATTATGAATTCATAACCTAGATTTATGGATTTGTAATTGCTCTCTGTTTAGCTATGGTACATATTCACAACCTTGGCAGTAAATGCCTCCTGAAACCCACCTTAAACTCCAGGGGGCCACTATGAGTGGCAAAGGTCTGTGGCATAGTTAATGGGGATGCTTCAGGATGACATGCCCAGCTCCCTACTTAATGGAAGCTTGGGCAGAAGGAGGCTGGCTGCATCCTCCGGAAATGACCTCCCCCCCCATCTACATTGCAGGCCTCCATTGCTTTGAGCTACTTCTTGGAATTTAATGTGTGTTTTGAGGGTCAATACCTAACATAGTTATGAATGTAATGTAGGATCTCAGTCATAGTGATTAAATAAGATTCAGTCACAGAAATTTGGAGGAGGGAAAATACTGTATTAAGAGGGAAGGCTAAATATCTCACAAAACTACAAATCCCAGGATTCCATAGCACCGAGCTATAGCAATTCAAGTGGTGTTGTTGCCCTGTATTAATTCTGCAGTGTGGCAGTAGCTAGTGTTGCCTGGAAACTGTGAACTGATAATGGCATTGCAGGAATTCACAAGAGTTTCCGCCCATGCTAGTTTAGCAGGAAACTTGGTGTTCTGAAAAGGAAAAAACAAAAAACAAAAACAGGTAATGAGGACTGTCAATGCTAATACTTTATGATATAAACAGGAAAAACATCTCAGGGCTAAGCCACCATAAAAAGTGGGAGTCTACAGCTTCCAGTCTCTCTCTTGGGACTGAGCTCATTTCCTTCTGATATGAGAAACTCATATTTTATTTGTGCCAAGTTCATGAGTAAGAGGAAAATGCTGTAAAAGTTCTCCTAATTCTTCACCGAAAAGATGGTATGAGTTTCAGGGTAGCCTGAGCAGTTTAGTATGTTTCTTTAGGATTAATAGTGAAATACTCCAAGTCTCCTCAAACGCTAGCTCCATTGAATTCAGTATGAAAGTGTTATATGACCTTAAAAAACACCTGTTTGCCACTGTTCCTTTTATTTCAGTCAAAAGGAAAAACAGGCCAAATACATACCACATATCAATACATTTTCAAATTATATAGTGTCACATAACGTTACAAATATAATATGATCTCTGTGTTAAGATTAGCTAGCTAGTCAGTGACTTGTATATTCTGTGCCCAAGCAGCAAGCGTGGAACATTTGCCAGATGACTGTTTTTTTAAATAATTTTTATTAAACTTAAACACAAACAAATTTTATATGTTTAACTAAAACATACATATATGAATACCAATAACAAAACCCAATTTATCTATACTACTAAACAAAAACATACACTTGTGACTTCCCCCCTCCACATATGATGGACATAAACCAATTTTACTCTTTTTCCTTATATGTAATAATATATTTATGTTTCTACAACTTACAAAGACTGTTTATTTTATAAAGCCTTAAACTGACTCCTACCCACAATTAGACTGTGTGTGTATGTGTATATATACACATATGTATTCCTACTGTTTGATTCCTACTGTTTTCTTAAATCTGTCCAAAGATTAATTTATCAATTTCTGCAAGTTCAATTGTCTTCATTAGCCAGTCTTCTTCTGTTGGAATGTCAGTGTCATTCTAAAACACCAAAGACTATTTTGTACATATGACTTCTGAATTCAAACCCTCTCCCCTGCTACAGGTGTATTTGACTACTGGTAGAGAGACAGTTTGGTAGAGAGCTCTTCATGTAAGAGCTGAAAAACTCGAATAATAACAATACCGATTTTGCTTTGGCAGGTTTTTGAATGGGCAAATAAAGCAGTCATACATTTTTGTAGGGGTGGAGGAGCATTTTGTTTCAGTTCCATTTTGTGGTAAGTCTTGAACAAACCCCACACATTTGTTCACATGCAGATTGAACGTTAGTTGCTTAGGCCCTGGGAAATCTCATCATGTATCACAGTCACTGTAGGCAAGACCTCAGGCGATCCGAGTGGAGATAGTGGTACTGCTACAGTTAGTGGGCACATTTTCCAGTTCTGCCTAGCTGTCAAGAAATGCTTTGTTTTTGTTGAGGTATTTGGGGAGATGGAGGGTTACTCGAATTCAAATTAGCTGACCTGATTATCTGTTTTAGAAGTTTATTGCACGAGGCCAATAAAGCAACGAGATAACTTGATAACAGCAAGTTCTATTCCCCCCCCCCCCGATGTTGTTGCTGTTCCATCAATATGGCATAAGAGACTGTTGTAAAAACAGATTTTTATTCTTACAGAAATAATCCAATCATGTTTTTAAACTATATATGTTTTATTCTAATCTCTGCTTTTTTGTAAGCCATCTTGAGTGAACAAAGTGCTATGTAAAATTTACGGTGCTATATAAATAAACTGTAATAATAACAATAATAATAATAATAATAATAATAATAGAAGATGGTCCATGATTTTAGCCCTGGAATCTCTGGAAATGGGAAACCATCAACCTAACAACTTCCCATGGTACAATGCTATCAGATTGCTCTTTCTGCCATCATCCTCTTAAACTGTTTAGCTTGGCTTGCATGTGTATGCTTGTCCATCTGGGTGTATGTGTCTACAGGAAAACATTGCTTTAGCACCAAAACATTAGTCATGGAATGAAGCCAAGCCAGAAAAAAGCACTCTAAACATGTCAATATGGTCTTTTACCTAAGGGTACAGAAATATTTCCTATAGTGGCTTGGCCAAATAGAATCTCACCATCATTTTACTAGAAGTATGTTAATGATATATATCAGAAAGAAAGTGCCACTTTAGCTGAGCATTAGTCTGATGTCCTAATGGGCCTTTTCCATTTCTAATTACTATGATTTTCATTCCCATCAGGCGCCCAATGCAAAGGGAAGGATGGCACCAAATGTTCTGACACAATGCAGGATAGGACGGCAGATCTTTCTGGCAGAGTGACAAGCAAACACTTAAGTAGCACACATCTGTCTGTCTATTTCTTTAGGAGAGAGGTGGGCAGTGTGAGTACAAAAAACAAAGAAAAGAAAAGAAAATATGTTAACCTGTATTGCAAAAAAATAAAAACAAAAACAGCACAGTTCTTCTCAACTGACTAATATTAGCTGACACTCTTGTGACTTATGAGGGTGAATCTGTGTTTGTATGTCTAGTATGGTGATAAAGTAGTCTCAGACAGCAGGCAGTGTGGCAGTTACTATGGTAACAAGATGTTTTTCATTGATGAATGGTTCAAATGGAGGAATATAAATAACATATGTACAGTATGTTGTCTTTGAAAGAGCAAAAGGGTGCATTTCTCAACCAGTTAATAATTGCAAGGACACCCTATACTCTTTCCTCCTCATGCTTGGCCCATAGTTTCCATGACTAGTCCTGATAGTTTACTTCTAATGTCGTCATTATTAGATTGAGCTAATTTTCGGCAGTTTTCTTTGAACTTGCATAGGTTATGGTTTTGATATCAGGACATGTAGCTTAAGGGAGGAAAAAATGCTGAAATGAAGCAAAAAGGATGCAGAAAACATTACCCCTCACTTTCAGTTCTTAAAGCCCAACTGAGGTGATAAGATAAATGAAAGACTTGCTCTAGAATCTAAGAAAGCCATGAGTTTGACATTAGCTGCATGATGGATCCAGGGCAATACTGAATTAGGAAAATATTCCATGAGAATTACAATCATATGCATGCCTACACAGAAGAGAATTCCATTTGGTTCAATGGGACATCTTCCCAGGGATATATAATTTCTTTCTTAGTTGTTTTTCATCTCTGTTGATTCCTGTGTGATCAAGCTCTGTCTTGAAGTTCTGTCATTTAAATGTTACTAGGATAATGTTGGCCCTGCCATGAGCAAATGCCACACCAGCAATACATGACTAAGGCTGCTTCTGCAGTGCAGAATTAAAACAGTTTGACACCACTTTAACTGCCATGGCTCAATGCTATGGAATCCTGGGATTTGTAGTTTTGTGAGATATTTAGCCCTTTCTATCAGTTAAAGTACTGCCAAACTGTATTAATTCTGCAGTATGGCAGTAGCTTTCAGACATAAAACTATGTTCATATGAAACACTGTTGGATAGTTCTCAATAAGGATAGAGTAATCAGCCCCCTTTGTCTTATAACTCAAAGTTTTAAGGATTTTTTTTTAAAGTTTTGCTGCTTTTATAGAACTTTGTGCAAGTTTTTGAATTCTCTGGAACTCATCCTCATACAAGATGTTAAACAAAGACAACAGTTTGAATAATTGAGATATCTGAATGTCTGCCACCTTCCACTTTCCATATTAAGACTGTGACCAAGGACATACCCCATGACCTTTGAACATCTTGTCATTAAATGCCATGAAGTCACCTTTTACTTATGGTGACTCTATTAAGTTTATCGCATCAGAACCTGCAATGTTACCAGAGTGTCCTGAAAACGTTCTGTGGGAGAATGTTCTGGGAATGCAATGATAATGTAACAGGAACACATTTTATTGCACTGCACCCCCCCCTTTGAATGGGTACTTTTGTGTATATATATATGTGTGTGTGTGTGTGTATACACATATAGATAGATATACATACATATACATATAGCATATGTGTGTGTATATATATATATATACATACATACATAAGCAAACAAACACATATATGTACAAAGATAGATAGATAGATAGATAGATATCCATCGCAATTAAAAATAATTCACATATAAACATTTGTTTAAATATGATGTGGGGTGAAAACTGTTTTGGCTTTGAGGAAAAGCATTCCGACATGTTAACATGCTGATTTTTTTTTTAATTGTGCCACGTCATATCTGGAAGAGCATTAGACTTTTTGGATGCTCTAGTACCGCACAGGAGGAAATAGTTTCAACCAATCAGGATATGAGGAGTGTTAGAACGGATATCAGAATGGTTAGGATTACTGCACTAACTTCTCTTGGATCGGTATGATAACATTCCAACATGTTGAGAACTGTTTTTCATAATTCTCGCCCTGGAATGCTGTTGGAACACTTTGAGCGTGGAATGGAAACCTGATGGGAACCAAACTGTGCAGTAAACTTCATGGCTTTCTGTTATCATTCTGTTCCCGGAACGTTATCATAACGCTGTGCAATAATCTCCTATGAATGAGAGACTTCCAAGTCACCCTGTTATCAACAGCCCTGCTCAGATCTTGCAGACTCAGGGCTGTGGCTTCCTTCATTGTGTTTATCCACCTTTAATGCAGTTTTTATTTTTGCCTATTGTCTTGCTGCTCACCAAGCAGCATTGTCTTTTCTAGTGAATCATGTCTTTTCATGATTTGGCCAATGTCATCTTGGCTTCTAGGGATAGTTCAAGCCTGATTTGCTCTTAAACCCAATTATTTGTCTTTTTAGCAGCCCATGGTATCTATCACAGTTTTTATTGTCTCCCTGCCCTCCACTCCTCATTTCTACTTGGTAAATAGCCACCTTGCATGATGAAGCATTCTGGAGGACTCTGAAGTTTGCACGGTGTTTTGTAACATTTGAAATTGTCCAGTAAAAATATTGGCCATGTACGGAATTTGGAATGTTATTAAGGTCACCTTAGGTCATCTTTTCTTTAGTGCCTTGGCTCAGGAAGACAGGAATACTTAGCAGCTGTCCACTGAACCCAGATCAGCAGTTAGGACTTATTCTCAACAGCCAATAGAAATGGAGATAAAAGTCCTCCCCCTCCCTCCTTAAAAAGCATCATTACTGTATTGCCATGCCTTCAAGGGATCCAGTAATTGAAACCTAATTAAGTGCAATTATTACATGCCAAAAGCACAGGAGGTTAATAACAGCTAACCTGAAAGAGTGGTATGAATTTCTTTGGAATTCACATAGTAGTTGACAATGTTTTTATACCCATTTCTGCTGTTGCTATTGATTCCTTGTATATCTTAAACTGTCAGCCAAAAAATTCCAGTGAATACCATGCTATGACCAATGTAACCTTTCAAAAGACAAAGCTCTGTGCTAAAGACCCATAGAAAAGGAAACACCAGCTCTCTAAAACGAAATCAAATCCTTATCACGTTCCTCAGAGCTACTTCAGACTTTACAAAAATCAGCCAAATCAGAACTAGAAGTAAATTATCTTTCCTTTGTTCATGCTTCTGCTTCCGTAAAAGCCCAAATTGTGGGAGATATCTGTACATCTGGAGTTATGTGACTTCCACCTTAATATGTTACAGAAAAAGAGTGAATAGAGGAAGCATGAATAATTTGTCCTTCCCGTTTTGTTACATCTTACAATGTCTTGTAGATTTCCCCTTGCTTTCTTTCTGAGGATTCAAGTGCAGAAGGATAAAATCTTTCTGAGAATTTTGTGTGAGTACACATGATATTGTCAAACAATGGAGGTGCTTTGGGATGGACATCTGTTGGAAAGTCTCTGCATGGCTCCATAATTGGTATCACTACTTTCCACCTGAGTCATCTCCGTCTTATGGGAAGACATCATTGCATAATTTTTATAGGATCTGGCATAATGTCGAAACTCTACAGGATGCAGAACATACACTTTGCTATGTGTAGTAGTTATTTTGATAACAGTGCCCTCCACAAGGACACCATATCTGTCCTATGTTCTGCTTTTAGACGTGTGTCCCACTCACACTGAACATAATATGTCCATGCAGATCCTTGAACCACACTTTAGTTTGGTTATATTCTACTGGAAGTTTTATATCAGAAGTTGAAAGAGGAGGAAAATGGGGGAAAGATTCCATCCCCCCCCCAAAAAAAAATTCCCTACAGTTCCTCAAGGTGATCTGTTACACCAGTTAGGGGGAAGTGGGAATTAATCTGTCATAAATTCCAAATAGATAGATGTTATGCTCATACAGAATGCATTCTGCTTTCTTTTTCCCCCTCTTTCTTTCCTCCTCCTCCTCCTCCTTTTTGGAGAATGTGATTTCTCTGGTAATTAAACACTAACATACTATCACCTTTTTGATCCGGGAGATGAGGCTGATTTGTTCCAATTGTAACTACCAGCATCAACTTTTGTGAAAATAAGTCCATTTTTTTCTTCTAAAGAGGAGGAGAGAAATTAACAGTGAAGGAAGATGATGTGAGTCTTAATAACAATAGGAAAAAACCTATTTCAAAAGCAGCTTGTCATCTGGGCAGCAGGGGAGCACAATTAGTATATTAAATGGGCTACTGGTGGTCCTATAATAGTTCAGATACATGAAAAATTCAGGACATGTTAGGTTATTCCAACATGGCAAGGAATGGTGTGTATTTGATGTATAAACCCAATTCAAGACAAACACTACTCAAATTAAATCATTTAAACCTTAGACTTAACCTGTTCTGCTTACTGCCCATGACTTATGAGTGAGGTTTATCAGTGTCCAAAGTTTGTAGTTTTTCCTATGGAACAAAGAGTTGTGCTTTGTACAAATTAGTAGAAATTACTTTCATTTTCTTTACTACTGTTAGTCTAGTGCTTGCTGTCCTCTTTCATGTTGAAAGCAGGCTTCTTTTTAACAACATTCTGTAATATAAAACAGTAGGCAGTGATCCATGCAGACCTTCATTTATAATATTAATGCATGATCTATCCTAATCCATCTCATTAATATTAAAGTAAGATTTGTAAGGCCAGTGAGGACTTAATTATTTGCAATTAGCACATTGCTGCTATTTCTGTGAAGGAAAAGAAGTACAGTGAGAATAAGGAGAAGAGAAGAAAGGACCACAATCCCCCCCCCCCATAAATTTAAAAGATAAACCCAATTCAAGACAAACACCACTCATGTTATTGCCTATATGAGTGTAAAATGTAGTTGTTTTCAGTTAGGAGAGAGGTCATGACCACATCAGTTCCACAGCTGGTTCATGTAAATATGTTCTACAATCCTACACATGTGTACTCAGAAGAAAACAATGAATTACATGGACTACTTCTAGCAAAGCACCCTTCAACATTCCACAGATGAAACTTAGTGCAGGAGTAGCCAAGCAATATCAGTGTGTGGTTAAAATGGAAAGTTTATTAATAAGGAAGAACACAGATGCTAGGAAATTCCGCAGCACTTTGCTTTTTCCTGCATCTATTGGGAATGTCAAGATTCTGTTGTTGTTGTTGTTAACCTTTATTTTCTTTTTTCTTCTCTCCTCTGATCCCTACTGAGTTAACTGTGTATAAATACTTTTGCACTTTGAACTCAGTTTGCACCAATGGAAAGGAGAAAGGAAGAAAGTGGGAAGAACAGAGAGAAACTGGGACATTTTCAAAACAACTTTTAAAATTGGACAGCAGTATTAATTGAGACCGTCTCTACCAGATCAAGATAGTTGGGCATATGGGAAAGTGCATACAGAATAGAAGCTGGAGTGTCAAGTGGCTTCAGGAAAGCAAATCTTCCCATTATGTGAGATCATTTTATCTGTTTCACCATCTCCTTTGATCAAAGTGACTGTTTTTGAAGGCAGCCTCGTTGCAAAACATCTTTAAAGAGCCCTAGTTGCACAGTGGCTAAATGCCAGTACTGCAGCCATAATGTTGTGAGTTTGATCCCAGAGGGCTCCGGGTTGACTCAGCCTTCCATTTTTTCTTAGATCGGTAAAATGAATAGGCTTACAGGTTGTAAATGGCTTAGAGAGTGCTGAGTTTACTATGAACTGGCTATTGCTATGATATTGCTATTTATCTTGTGCAATATTATGTTGTGGTAATGGAGAGGGACAAAATGAGGAAATTAATTCCAAATAAGAATTCTTCCCCAGGTAATGAATTTTTTCTTACAATTTCTATCATTCAAGGGAGAGAGACTTTGAACATTATTTACATCCAGAACCCTTTTATTTGCTTCGTTTTCATTCTCTTGGAACATTCCTGCCTCTTTTCTTTGGTTGTCTGAACTGGATTTGTAAATGGTCAAAGAAAGTTTTAACTTACTGTAATGCTAGAAACATGGAGATACAAGAGAAATTTTATTTAGGGAAGTAGAATTCTTAATTGAGAGCAACACTCTCATCCCTCCCCCAAGCATCTAAACTCCTGAGCAATAACATTTATAAATTATCAAAACAATGATACTTTATTGGGCCAACCAAAATGCACAATTACATGTTGCAAGCTTTCAAAGTCACACTGGCTTCTTCATCAGTCAAACAAGAGAAAAAAATTGAAGATGTTAGTCACAGGCCTGCACTTTCTGTTTCTGGTCTTAGTTCAAATGGTAGGGAGAGCTATCTGCAGGCTGGCACATCCCCTTTGGCCATGTGGTCACTGGTAGATTTTCAAAGTCAAGGAAAGTTAAGCCCAGTACATACAGGTGGGAAGCAGTTTGCCGGTGCCGATTCTAGGGTTCTGGAGTGCACATCAACTGCACACTCATGAGCCCTAGTTCGTAATGGCACTTGCATCATGGTGGCCTCCTGTCCACACAGGGGCCACCATGATGACACGTGCATCACGCAGAACCCAAATGGCGCTGACAGGAAGAGGTGTCATATGGCTGTGTCACAGCCCTTATGGAGTCGTAAAGAAGAAACTGCTCTAGGCAGCTTCTTTCTGTCTGTGCATAGTTGCCCTGTGGTTTGGTTGCTGTACCGGGCCTTAGTGTCCATTGGCGTCTGTTTGTGCAACTTGTATATTATCCCGCTGCCTTTTATTGGCAAATTTGACTGGATTTCTTCTTTCTCATACTAAGAACAATATGTACATACACTGTATCATCTTAATTTTAAAAAAGTTATGATTGTTTGTCAGGAATAATTACATCCAGTCCAGGAATGTATATGATGGACCCTTTTCAAGACCTTGTTAGTCAGTTGCCTGCATGTTGTTCCAGTTCTTATTAAAGATGGGGTCTGGGAGGCTATCTTTTGCAGGCAGGCTTCTCCTCCTTCTGGCCATGTGGCAATAGGGAGCTTTTCAAAGTCTAGAAAATTTAAAGTTCATTTGCATCTCACAGGGACCTCTCTTTTGCAAACCAATATGTCTTCATTCCAGTGAGGTCACAGGCCTCTTTGTAGAGAAAAATTGATTTCTCAAGAAGTCTTCATGTTTTTGCATCAGCAACATTTTGGTTATGTAGTGGAAAAACATGCAAATTCAGTCCAAATTTAAGGAGAAAAAAATTGTTTTACCTTGGTTGAAGTCCCAGTCCACAGGCTACTCTTCATGGTTCCCCTGCTGCAGCTACAATGCGGTATCTCATAATACAAAAAACATTTAGAGGTAGCTGTGTTGGCCATTTAGCAAATACAAACAAAATTCCATCAATTATACTTGACTAACCTCTGCAATTGTTTTTTCCTCCTCCTGCTTGGTTTGTAAAATCTTGCCTGATGATGAAGCCCATGGAGCTTTGAAATGTGCAAAAAAATGTGCAAAAGCAGCAAGTAAAGAGGACACATGGTCTTAAATGCCTCTCCACTAATGCACAGAGTATGGGAAATAAGCAGGATGAACTTGAACTCCTAGCACAACAAGGGAAATATGATATAATAGGCATCACTGAAACCTGGTGGGATGAGTCTCATGATTGCAATACAGAAATAGAGGGGTATAACCTTTTTAAGAGAAACAGGCCAAGCAGGAAAGGAGGAGGAATAGCATTATATGTCAGGGATATTTACACCAGTGAAGAGATGCAGGAAGTCAATACTGGAAGCCAGGTGGAGAGCATCTGGGTAAAAATTAAAGGAGAGGGAAATAACAGGGATGTTACTGTGGGAGTCTACTACAGACCCCCGACTCAGGCAGAGGAATTGGATGATGCCTTTCTAGAACAGATAATCACATACTCAGAAAAGAGAGATGTAGTAGTGATGGGTGACTTCAACTATCCTGATATTTGCTGGAAGTCAAACTCAGCCAAATCCTCAAAGTCTAGCAAATTCCTCACTTGCCTGGAAGACAATTTCATTGTCCAAAAGGTGGAAGAGGCAACAAGGGGATCAGCCATTTTAGATCTGATCTTAACCAACAGGGAAGACCTAGTTGATGGGGTGCAAGTGGTTGGATCCTTAGGTGGAAGTGACCATGTTCTCCTGGAGTTTGTAATACAGTGGAAGGGAGAAGCTAGGCATAGTCAGACACGCACTCTAGACTTTAGGAGAGCTAATTTTAATAAACTTAGAGAAATACTGGGAGTGATCCCATGGTCAGGAATACTAAAAGAAAAGGGAGTTCAAGACAGATGGGAGTTTCTCAAAAGGGAGATATTGAAGGCACAATTTCAAACAGTTCCAATGAGGAAGAAAAATGGAAGATGTCTCAAGAAGCCAGGATGGATGACTAAGGAACTTTCAAATGAGCTAAGTTTTAAACGGAACATGTATAAGAAATGGAAAAATGGAGAAATCACAAAAGAGGAATTCAAACAAATAGCCAGCACATGTAGGGGTAAAGTCAGAAAAGCTAAAGCGCAGAATGAACTCAGGCTTGCTAGAGAGGTTAAGAACAATAAAAAGGGCTTTTTTGGATATGTCCGCAGCAAAAGGAAGAAGAAGGAAACAGTGGGACCACTGCGTGCAGAAGATGGCAAAATGCTAACAGGGGACAGAGAAAAGGCAGAATTACTCAACACCTTCTTTGCTTCAGTCTTCTCAGAAAAGGCAAAGGGTGCTCAACCTAAGGATAATGGAGACAGAATAGAGGAAATTCAGCACAGAATAAGTAAAGAGGTAGTACAGGAATACCTGGTTAACCTAAATGAATATAAATCTCCAGGACCAGATAAACTACATCCTAGAGTATTAAAAGAACTGGCAAATGTAATATCAGAGCCATTGGCAATAATCTTTGAGAACTCCTGGAGAACAGGAGAAGTCCCAGCAGACTGGAGGAGGGCAAACGTTGTCCCCATCTTCAAAAAGGGAAAAAAAGAGGATCCCAACAATTATCGTCCAGTTAGTCTGACATCAATTCCAGGAAAGGTTCTAGAGCAGATCATTAAGCAGAGAATCTGTGAACACTTAGAGGCCAATGCCATAATCACAAAAAGCCAACATGGGTTTCAGAGAAACAAGTCATGCCAAACGAACCTGATCTCTTTTTTTGATAAAATTACCAGCTTGGTAGATGAAGGGAATGCTGTGGATATAGTATACCTCGATTTCAGTAAGGCCTTTGACAAGGTTCCCCATGACATTCTTGCAAACAAGCTTGCAAAATGTGGGATAGACAAGTTAACTGTTACATGGATTTGTAATTGGTTGACTGGCCGAACTCAAAGGGTGCTCAACAATGGCTCCTTTTCATCCTGGAGAGAAGTGACCAGTGGGGTCCCACAGGGCTCTGTCCTGGGCCCAGTGCTATTCAACATCTTTATTAACGATTTGGATGACAGAATTGGGGGCATACTTATCAAATTTGCAGATGACACTAAACTGGGAGGAGTAGCTAATACCCCAGAGGACAGGATCAAAATTCAAAATGACCTGAATAGACTAGAAAGCTGGGCCAGTGCTAACAAAATGAAATTCAATGGGGAGAAATGTAAGGTTCTGCACTTAGGGCGGAAAAATGAAATGCACAGATATAGGATGGGGGACACCTGGCTGAATGAGACCACATGTGAAAGGGATCTAGGAGTCCAAGTAGACCATAAGCTGAACATGAGTCAACAGTGTGATGCGGCAGCTAAAAAAGCCAATGCAATTTTAGGCTGCATCAATAGAAGTATAGTTTCTAGATCAAGGGAAGTTATAGTGCCACTCTATTCTGCTTTGGTCAGGCCCCACCTGGAATACTGTGTCCAGTTCTGGGCACCACAATTCAAAAAAGATGTGGAGAAACTGGAGCGGGTCCAAAGGAGGGCAACTAAGATGGTGAAGGGTCTGGAAACCTTGCCCTATGAAGAACGCCTTAGGGAGCTGGGGATGTTTAGCCTGGAGAAGAGAAGGTTAAGAGGTGATATGATAGCCCTGTTTAAATATTTGAAGGGATGTCACATTGAGGAGGGAGCAAGCTTGTTTTCTGCTGCTGCAGAGACTAGAACGCGAAACAATGGATGCAAACTGCAGGAAAAGAGATTCCACCTCAACATTAGGAGGAACTTCCTGACAGTAAGGGCTGTTCGACAGTGGAACACACTCCCTCGGAGTGTAGTGGAGTCTCCTTCCTTGGAGGTCTTTAAGCAGAGGCTGGATGGCCATCTGTCAGGGATGCTTTGACTTGGAGTTCCTGCATGGCAGGGGGTTGGACTGGATGGCCCTTGTGGTCTCTTCCAACTCTGTGATTCTATGATTCTATGATTCTATGATTCTATGAAAGTTTGCAACAAATATATTGTGCATTTCAGTTGGCAAATAAAAGGTATCACTGATGGATTTTTAATTGTATTTGCTAACTGGCCAACACAGCTACCCCTGAATATTTTCAGTAAAAAAAGGAAATTAGAGGTGTTGGTCATGTAGCCAGTTTCTTTCCTTATCTGAACACACTCCCTCGGAGGGTGGTGAAGTCTCCTTCCTTGGAGGTTTTTAAGCAGAGGCTGGATGGCCATCTGTCGGAGATGCTTTGATTGGGAGTTCCTGCACAGCAGGGGGTTGGACTGGATGGCCCTTGTGGTCTCTTCCAACTCTAAATTTCTATGATTCTATGATTCTGGAAGTATTCAAGTAAGTTTAGGAATGGTTTCAATAGATGCAAAGTGATGTGCATGTCTGTGATTGGGGGACTTCAGTCTCATCAGCAAATTTTATGAATGAAGTCTGTATGATTAGGAAATTGTCTGTGATCTATTTGTGTTATATTCTGAGCACCTGATGGGTCAGTTGCTTCATAATTAACATTTATTTAGATAACATACAATTGAAAGAAATTGTCACTTGACAATGGTTAATGAGCTGGTTAATGCCTTGTGGTCCAGAGAAATTTGTTACTATATCAGAGAGCAGATAGACTCTCGTATACTTAAACAGAGGTGGCTCAGATAGGGGTAGGGAGGTTCAATTCAAATGAACTAACAAAACATACAAACCTAAAGTACAAGCTATGCTAATCAGATTAGAGATGCTTCTCCTCAAGAAACAATATATCCAGAGGGCAGAATATAAATATTTTAATAAATGAATGTTGTTAACTGCTCTCGAGTCAACCATAATTCAAACAAAACAAACAAACAGCTTCGTTTATATACTGCTCCATACCACCTAAGCAGTGTCTAAGCAGTTTACAACTGTAAACTACTTGCCCCCAACAATCTGGGTACTCATTTTAGCAATCTCGGAAGGATGCAAGCCTGAGTTGAGCTTGAGCCCTTTTGCTGGTCTTGAACTCGCCACCTTATGGTTTTGAGTGAATGGCTGCAGTACAGGCATTTAATCACTGTGGATGAGACATCTCCAAGACTCCTTTCCTCAACTGCTCTGCTCAGGTCTTGCCAAAAGGCCTATGATCTCCCTAATTGAATCTATCCATGTGGCATATGGTCTGCCTGTCTTTCTATGAGCTTCTACCTTCTTTAGCATAATAGTCTTTTCTAATGAATTATGCCTTCTCATGAGGTGACCACAGTATGAAAGTCTCAGTTTTGTCATCTTGGCTTCCAGAGAGGGTTTGGGCTTGATCTGCTCTATGACCCATCTGTTTGACCTTTTGGAGGTCCATTGTATTCTTGGGACTATTCTCCAGCACCACATCTCAAATGAGTTGATTGCCTCCTACCCATTTTTTCCCCTTCTCACTGTCCACCTCTCAAATCTGTACATAGTGATGGGAATAAAATGGGCTGGACATTTCTAACTTTATTGTTCAATTGTGTATCTTTACAATTTAGGATCCTTCATGTACATAACTTTTGTTTTCTTTACGTTCAGACGTAAGCCTGCTTTTGCAGTTTCTTCCTTTACCTTCCTTAGTAATTACTCCAAGTCTGTGATGTTTTCTGCTTGTAGTATGGTGTCATTCTGCATATCTTAGATTGTTGATGTTCCTTCCTCCTTTCTTCACTCCTCCTTCTTCTGAGTCTAAACCTGCTCTTCTTACAATATTCTCTGAATATAAATTGAACAAATAGGGTGATAGTATGCAGTTTTGCCTGACATCCTGTCTCATTTGCTAGTTGGGAACTATTCTCTTTCTCCATATTCTGTTCTAACAGTAGCCTCTGCCGTTTTAAACTCTTTCATATAATGGAACTGCAAAATGTTGCTATATTGGAAATTACTATCTATGGTCTTGTACATAATCCAGACTGTTATGTTAGAGCATAAACTACTTGAATTCAATTTATTGTTGCATTTCCCATTCAGTTTGATTGGCTTTGTTCAATGTTCACCATAGAATGATAGAATTGGAAAAAGCCACAAGGGCCATCCAGTCCAGTCCCTTGCCATGCAGGAACACACATGTTGTGCTTTAGTCAAAATATGAACTTCTTTTAGTGTGGTTATTGACCTTGAATGCCTTTTGGGGAAGGGGAAGATAAACAAGCAAACAAACAAATGAGCTATTCCTCATGAGTGAACAGGAATATGGGTGTTGTGAATTTTATCTTACTACTTGGTGAGAACGCTTATATAATTGTCATGGAACTCTCATTCATTCATTCATAGTGTCTTTCTTTCACAGTGGCACCCAAGGTGGCTCACAGAATGGATTCAATTAATTGATTTCAATTAAAAAATAATTAAAATAGTCACAATCAAAACACTATAATGTTACTTAAAAACATAGTGTTCTTTTTGGTGTTCCCTTTAATTTTTCAAAATTCTTTGACTTTTTCCCCCCAAAACGTTGATAGTGTAGCAGCACTGCAGCATTTACTGTTGCTATTTTTTTCCATTTCAATATGCCTCTGTGATAATGGGCCCTAAGAAAATCTAACAAAGAATAACAGAGATGCTTTGGGACTGGGGGTTTTGTTCCACTCTGGCAGGAGCTCCAGACTCCCATCTACCCTCATGGACATCCAAGACTCATCATTCCAGCTGTTTGTGAGTAGAACAGGAGAATCTGTAATTTGTAACTTTCCTAAATTTGCCTGCAAGGAAGGTGCCCTTCATGAAGAAAGACACTTTTTGCTAATGTAGATTTCCTGCTTAGAATAAAATATTTCTTTTTAAAAGTACTTCTTCTCTCACACACTCCTTTCATGTGTCTGCACTAAGTTTCATCTCCTCACCACATTTGGGGAAAGAAAATCCTTGCAATGTCGAAGGTGAAAAGCACAGTGCAGAAGAGTCCCAGCAACATCCCACTGTGTCGCTGTACAAGGGGAATTCAAATCAATGGACAGTCACAGTTAACATAGGTGCTCTCAAAGGGCCCTACTCCTATTCAGACAGAAGAAGGAAAAAAGGGATTCATGAGGCTATCACAGTCTCTGGAAAGGGAGAATGGTTATGCAAATGGTGGTGGTGGTAAAAGTGCTTTGCTGTTGTTAGTGCCAACATCACTGACAAGGTTGGAAGGTTTTGAACTGATAGAAAAGATTATAGACTACATTTGTTTAGTATTCTCACTACCTGAAACTGATATTCCTAATTTCCCACTTCCTAACATTGAAGGGAACACCTGGAAAATCCCCCATCCATCTAGATCACAATTTTTCAGACCTTCATTGTGTTCATATTGGCTGTGGAAAATTCGTCACCTTGTGGTAAACATTCAAGTGAAGAACACCATTGAAATTAGCAAGGCTGGTCCTCAAGTGTCAGATAGCTGGGGCTGTATCTGAAGCTTTACCAGCTTGGTAGAATCTGTAAGAGCTTGTGTGAGCTGGCACAGCCCTCAAAAGCCCAGCATCAGCTCCATGACATGATGACGTGATAGAAGATGACTTGCAGAATAATCAAGGAAATTAGAAAATACAAACATTGAAATGGATACGCATGGCTCATGAACAATAGTAAAAAAGAACTCTATGCTTAGTTCATCTAATCCCAAACCCTTTTCTAATTCTGTCCCTTGGCAACTATGTAAAGCTTTTACCCTACATTGGAAAGAAATGATACTATATTATTTGCAGTGTTTTCAGGGATGATTGTAGGATATTTCCAAAATATGGAGATAAATTCCTGGAAATTCGAATCCTCTCTCGCCTTCTTCTATATCTGTAATTATCAGTTGTGATAAATGTGGCAAATAAAAAACCCCCAAATAAAATAATAAATATATGTCTTTTCATAACTGTTGCATTTAGACATACCAGTGTTGGTGACACTGAAATAGTCTGTGTTTTTCAGACACTTTTAAACAGAAGTAAGATCACTTGTCTTGCGTTTACCTTTCTGGTCTCTGTACTGGAACAGAGCAATCCTCTTGACCTAGGAAATGTTCCAACTGTGTGTTTCTCATCTAAGTCAGGAAACATACTTTTCAGAAGGCTTTCCAGATTAAAAAACAAAAACAAAAATTCCTTTCTTGCTATAGTAATTCTCCTCTTGCCTATGACCTCATCAGTCAGGGAAGAGGTTTCGCCTCTCAAGGCTTTTGGTTCCTTTGATGTTTTGCCATAAATATTGATCTTTATTCTGGGTACTTTTCCTTCTTGAATATATGGATTTTTAAAATGAAAATTAAGCTGAGCATTAATGAAAATTAAGCTCAAGAGACTTTGACATTATAAACTATATGAATTTTGATGGATTTAATCCTGCAAATCCCTGAACCCTTTAATGTTACATGTGTGTAGCCAGAAGCAGTTCCAGGACTGGTGAATGTTGAATCCCAAACATGTTTTACTATGTGTCTTTTTGCTATGATTATTATTTCTTGGCACTTGCTACAGTTTAGCTGGAGCGCCTTGAATGTACAGATGTCTTGCAGTTTGTGGCTTCTCTTTTTTCTTAAAATTTCCTTCCTTGCGTTAGTGAAATTTGTATGTATTGATGACTTTGGGACTGACATTGAATGCAGTCCCCCCTTTTTTATTTTGGAAAAGGGAATATGTGCTATACCCAGTCAGTTCATTAATTATTACTTTGAGTAAACAGAGTCTATTAACTCATGAAGATATGTGAACTCTTTTGTTCAATTATTTTGGCTGTATTTTGAGAATGAACAACATATAATTTCTCAGAGTTTACAGTGTTCTTAATAGTCACCCGCTTCCCCAGAAACCAAGAAGATACACACCATATACTAGAAGATCAAGAACATGAAGAATGAGATATGAAAAGGTATTTTAATTCTCATAAGATGGCAACAACTAAGAAGTCTATAGTCTCCCATCAATCTTACTGCAACATTTTTCTCTCTGACTCTCTCCAAAAATCAAACACAATTCGAGTTATTCAGGCTGATACACCTTATAGACAGCTTCCTCTCATACCTGTTTGTCTGTGCCTTTATATCTAATGGAGAGAGGCCTGTCTCTGTGTCTGATCTAGGTCACAGGTAAGATTAATTGAAATAAATGAAATAGGTTCTCAGTGGTCATACCTTCTTGGCCCCAGTAGACTAAGGGGTGAAACAGACTGCCCTGAAGGTGCAGATTCAAGCCATCCCTTCAAAAGGCAGATTGGGGCCATGGCAATTGCACCCTGCAGCCCTAATTTGCCTTGAAGCCTCCGCAAAAAGGAGTGGCAAAGAGCTGCTCCTTTTTCTGGTTGCAAAAGGTGGCTTTTCCTGCCCACCCCAGCCAGAAGCCAGCTTTAAGGTGCTCTGGTGGGTTGTAGCATGTAAACGCCATGCTGCTAGAGTGCCCAGCAGCCAGTCCACATCTGGGCAGCTGGGTGGCTTGAAACTGGCTTCTAGGCATCTTGGGGGCATGTGTCATCTGTATGCCACACTCCCAAGGTGGCTGGAGGCCAGCTTTTTATGCAGGTGTGTTTCACCCCTAAATTCAGACTCTCTTTGGTTGCTAGATTTCACTTAGAGGTGAATACTTTCTGTTTCAGCAATCATTTCCTTAATCACTTTAGTTTCATATTTCAGTTACATGAATTTTGTTTCATGTTTTAGTTATCTGCCTGTTTTTATTATATTTTATATTATAGCGTATATGTTATTGCATATTTGTAATTTTATTGTATTTTATTATCGGCTTGACCAGGTGGTAAATTCCATCTGTGATGTGTTAAAAAACAGAAGGGTATATCTACCTGTGAAATCTCTGAAATCAAACAATAACTAAAAATACCTTTCACTAATGATACCTTTCGCTAGTGGTGCTTAAGCCACCATCTCCAAACAGAAAGCACCACTCCATTTCTCCACACTAGCTTTTGTGTGTAATGACACTGATATCACAGCTAGGTGGATAGGAACAAACTATCTTTATATGTGGAAAAATCTGACAAATTCAATTTGTTGTGAAAAACTAGATTTTGCATATTCCAAGTTGAAAAAAAGAAACCAGTGGTTTAGTAACTTGCAGCAGAACCACGACTCACTGGTTGAAGCTACCAGTGGACCCTTGTTTGACTGACTTCATAATTCCTCCCAAACATCTTTATAAGAATGATTGCAAAAACCATGTTGGGAGAGGTGGCTAATAATTCCAATGTATTTATTGTATTCCATAGTGTAATGTACACATTCGGGCTGAGAACCAAAAAAGCATGAAACATGTTCCAACAGTCCTTTGAGGGTACTTTAGACTTATTTTTCTTGAACAGCAGCCTTCCCATTTCATATGGAAAACTGCTTCTGAAACTTAAAATGTGGTTAGGGATATGACATGGGAGGTCTTGCTGTTCAGACTGGAAAATAGAAGTACATTCAGAAATACCACTGGGCTTGTATGAGCCCCCTAAGCAGCTCTTTGGATCTCTGCCCTCCTTCGTTCTGCTTTACTCTTCAACCTCATCCAGGGAAGGGGGCAAAAAGAAATAGAAAAAGTTACCTTTTGGTGTGCAGCTGTAATTTTTCAATCTGTTTTGCTCTTCAACCTGACCGAGTTTAAGGGGCACACAGAGCTTGGAAATGTTACTTTTTGGACCACAACTCTCAGAGTGCTCCAGCTGGCACCTATAAAAGAAACTTTTGCAGCCTCTGGGACCATGGTAAGTAATTAAGAATTCTTCATTCTCCAGAAGTGTGTTATTTTGGGATGATATTGAAGTCCTCCCTTTTTCCCTTCCTTGTCTCCTCTCTCCTCTTGCAAAGGGCATAGTTTCTCTCCGCCCCCAAAGAAGATATTTGACACTTATGCAAATCATGATTTATTATTCAGTAATCAACTCTTGTTGCAGCCATTAGGGTATAATCAGTTGTATGTTAAAAAAGCATTTAATTTCATGCCTAATTAACATATTATAAATTGAAGAGACAAAATTAAATCATTATGGACAGTTTTCAAATGTAGTACTACAGTGTTCTTCACTAATGGTGTGAATATTGGATGCAATATGATGTGCTGCTTCAACTTTCTCCTGTTCTTGAGGATAGAAGAGAATCAGTGGGCTCATAGGGAAACGTTTTGTATTGCTCTTGATTGGCATCAAATTGTCATTAACAGGAGTAAGAACCACATTGTGAAGAAAAGGTTGTGTGTGTGTGTTTGTGTGCGTAAATAGATATATCTAACCTCTGTGTGTGCAAATTAAATCAGCTTCACAAATGCATCTGGATTTTGGGAGATTTCCAACCTTTAGAGAAGCAATTTCCTGTCACTTGATTATTTTGCCAAAGACTGCTGGGTTTTTCAGCCCAGTCCTCTTGCTTATTCTCTAGTCAATGGAGAAACCCCTCTGTGGAACTGAATTGGATATCTACATTTGTACTTAAGCTCTGCAATTATGCTACATTGCAAGTTTTAGAGGAAGTTCATGAGATTCCAAAATTTGGAAAGTAGCTCTATGGAATACAGGTTGTAATGACCCTGGCAATTTTTTAATGATCTGCTAAAAACACACATTCTGTTCATGTAAACAGACAAAGGTGATCATTTCGGCCTAACTGTGGAAGTGCAACTTTTTTTAAAAAAATTCATGCCAAGAATAGTATCAACTTGTCCCTCACAAATTAGCATGTTTTTTTTTGGGGGGGGGCATATTTTAGACATTAGGGCATTATTAATTCTTTCTTCAGTCCAACTTACAGAATTAGACCCCACTTCCCAGTTTTGTTATTTCAAGAGAGCATTTGAACAATGCATGCGATATGTTCTATTTGCTCATGGAATTGTACCAATACATATGTTTTGGAGCAATGCGCTGAAAGAAGCGGACTGGCCATAGTTTTAGAGAAAAACTGGGAGTGAGAAAGGGCTTTTGTTATCTCATATTAAGATCCCATATTGAATTAAGTTTGTGTTGACTATCCATCTTTTCCAACCTGACAATTACATTTGGTAGTTGTTGATGCTGAAGAAAACTTGAATCCTGACTTATTAACTGCAATGTATAATACATTTTTCGGCTGCATGTCATAATCAGTTTAATCAGTTGATTAATTCACCATGGCTTTAGGTGATGGAGACAATTTTAATCAGTGAGGTCATATTTTAATTAGTGGGGTTGCAAATTAAGAACACAATTATTGAAGAAACTATATTTTTTTTATGTTACTGTAATATGGAATGAAACAGCAAACAATCACAAATGGCTTTCCTTCTTCCAATGAGAAGTAGTTTTTGTTTAATAAACAATATATTCCTATACATTTGCCATATCATTAAAAGATATCTTATTGGGGTTTTAATAGGTGCATATTTTGTGTGTATCCTTAATCAAGTCAGCATTATTTAGCTAGTTGGCAGCCCTATTCTTTCTTCCTTTTTCTTCTTCTTCTTTTTTTTAAGGCCACTGAGATTCTGAATGGAAACTGAGACTAAAGCAGAGCTTCATCATCTCCTAAGCAACAGAACACTATTAAACTGGAATTTACTCCATAACTAATATATGGCATGTGGCAGGGGTGGAGGGAATACAATTCCTGTTTTGAGCCAAATACATGCAAGTTGCAATGTTGAATTCTACCAGAGTATAAATCACTGAATAATTTAGAATATTATATTAACATACGTAGAAGAAGTGGGGAAATGAAATATCAGAAAGTTCATTCACCTTTCAGTTGATATCCAGACAGTTTTGTAAACCACTTAAGGCAGTGATAAAATCCTACTTGACTGGCCCACAAGCAGATGTGACAAGTTGAATTTATTTCCTCTCTTACCAGGAAGCTTTGCAGGAAACTCTTAACATATGGTGCTTTTCACTTCCATCTACAGCTATAAATGTTATTGGAAAAGGATGTTCCCAGGAGCAGCAAGTTTCTGACATTTTTGCCAAATGGACTCCAAATGATCCTTCTGTGGTCCTGAATTCCCAGAGTTCTTAGGAACTGGCAGCCAAGAAACTCTGATCTAAACACAGCTCACTAATTTAATTATTTTATTATAGATTTGTGGAGGGCTTTTGCAGGCCAGTGACTTAGCATCTGTATTTTATCTATGTGTGCAGGAAGCACACAAGTTACAGGAGGGTAAATATTTTGTTTCTTAACTGCTTTGCAAACTTGGAAGTCTTTTTCCATAGAAACCAGCAAGCATGGCAAGGTAGAAGCCAAGAACTGTGAAAGGACAATTCATACCAGCCAGAGTTTGTCTGTATATTTTGCAGGATCTGTAATCACCTATGAGAAGGAGAATATTCCATTTCTGTCTAGTTGCTATAGTGACAAAATGGTGTTATATAACACTGGTTACTTCCCAAAGGAAGCTCTAAATTCCAAGACCAAGTGATCTGATCCCCATCTTCTGATTAATATGTAGACCACAGTTTAGCTATCCACTTAAATTCACACATATCCAAATATTGCAACACAGCACGAGATGTTAGACAAGACAGTAATTTAAAAACAGATTATGAGAAAATACATTTAGGGCCCATTCCCACTTGCGGAAAAACCCGCATTGGAACCGGGCTGTGCTCCGCTTCTGAAAGCGATTCCAAAAGGCCCCTCGTTCACACTATGAAAAGGAACCTTTTTTGGAACCGCTTTCTTAGCTGGGAACACTTGTTGTTCCCACTGGAGCTGCCATGTAAGGTGACATCCCTTAATGCCCCATCCCCTTCCCACAGGGGAATTTTTTTTATGGGGGGGGGTATTGATCGCAAAATCAATCTTGTGCATTTGCAATCTTGTGCATTTGTGATCTTGTGCATTTGTGATCAGTATCATGAAGAAAAAGAAAAAAAGGAAGGAAGGGGAGAAGGAAGGGAAGGAAGGAAGGAAGGAAGGAAGGAAGGAAGGAAGGAAGGACCCCCCAAGAGCAAGTGTGTGTGTGTGTGTGTGTGTTTCTTTTTATTCATTATATTGATCGCAAATGCACAAGATCGCAAATGCACAAGATTGCAAATGCACAACATTGATTTTGCGATCAGTACCCCTTCCAAAAAACAAAAACAAAACAAAACAAAACAAAACAAAAACCACGATTCTAACCAGCGTTCCCACTTACTGGAAACGCTTCAGAATCTTGTTTTCTGAAAAAGACCACTTTAAAACTAGTGTCAGGAAAGCTTGGGCTATTTGCTATTAACCTGGTCCTTTCCTCCACTAATTGATCCGATGAGGATCGGAAGTCAATTCAAGTGTGAACAAGGGTCATCACACTTCGAATCAAAATGTATTGGGAATGGGGCCTTAAAGATATATTTGGGGAGAGAAAAATGCATATATGAATCATGTATAAATAATTTCCATTAAAAATGTAACAGATTAATGCAGAAATGGAATAGAATGGAATGATGGTTGGTTTTGGATGGGGGAATGATTATTCAGGAATAGACTTCACCATGCCAAGTTGTCAAGCAAAAACAACTTGGTACCCTTTGAGCTAAAAGGCATTTATGTAATGATAGTAAGGTCTTTGTGAACCTGCTGTACAATTGCTTTCCTGGCACTGCACTACAACAAAAACAAAACAGAAACAACTGCCAGGTATTTAACAAATTCTCACACATAGCTGTTGAAGTACATTTCAATGGGCAAGAATTGAATTGATAAAAGTAGTGAATGCCTCGTATGAATTAAGGGTTGTGTGGAAGTCTAAATTAAAAAGTTAGATCAGTGATTCTCAAACTCTTATCCTCCAGGTGTTTTGGACTTCAGCTTCACAGGCATCAGTTCTGGGAACTGAAATCCAAAACCTGGAAGGCCAGAGTTTTTGAATCATTGAGTTAGATGATCTGAATAGATGCTGGCACAGAGTTTGGAACCAGCCCAATTAATTTTTAATTCAATGGGTTTTTCAACTGATTTCCTTTAACTCACTAGGTACCGTGGTGAAGGCCAAAGTTAACAATATGGTCAAATTAGGTCATCAAAATTCATTAGAGTGGGTGGCCCTGTCTCTGTTCCTATCAATAAAATTCAAAGGCCTACTGCAGTAGGAGACAAAATGTCAAAAATTGAAGGGAATGTATTAAATATCTCTGTTGTTAATAATAAATAATAATAATAAAATTTATTTATATTTAGCCCAAGACAGAGCAAAAACATTGTGTTTATTGAGCAGAAGAGGTAAGCTTGAGGGTGGGAGAATCAACCTTGGTATGGAATGGGAATGGGATGTGGTACAGGTTGTGATTTATTTGTTTATGAGGACACCAAGGTCCTCAAGAAGCTAGGACCATTCAGGATGTCAGACCTTTTTTAGGTATGGAAGGAAGATGTCTGCCCTCTATTGGAGGAAAGTGGTCAGAGCACTTTTGGAGAGAAGAAGGATTTGACTCTCTTCAGCAACTTCTCCTTTACTGAATTTACTGTGATCTCCTTTTTACTGTATATTATTGTAAAATATACAATATTATACAACATTATTGGAGGTCAGGTGCAATGAATCCAACTGTAATCTTGTGAGCACAGTGACAGGTTCTGGGTTAATTAAGTGAAAGGTTTTCCATAAATTCACCCCCCCCCCCCATTTCTTTCTTGTTTGACTTCTTTCTTTCTTTCTTTCTTTCTTTCCACCATCTTCATTTTGATTTAATCCCTCCCCCCCCCCCAGCTTTCCTTCCACACCCCATTTTAATCATATAATTAATGGACTTGTTAGATAAATGCCACATATTAAATTTGGGATCTCTGGCTTCTGCATGCAATACATGTGCTCCACCAGTGATCTTTGAAGATACAATTCTTGATTCACTTGGCAGAAAAAGTTTTCAACATGCTCAGAATCTTTCAAACCATTTTAGATTAGCAATTCTCCACACTTAATCCAATTATTTTTTTTTTTGCAGCCATCCCACTATTGCTGTATTTGTGATGCCCTGTAACTGAATTTAACCACTCGTTATTAACCTTTAACAAACAAACTTCTGAGGAGTGAGTGAAGTACACATGATGGCGAGGCGGGGGGGAACAGAGCTGCATATGAATATGAAACTATTTTTTTAACCCAGTGTTCAAATCTCTACACAAAAATGTATAAATATCCATATATTGTTAAATTATTTATTATTATTTAGTTAGCAATTTATATCTCAGCTTTCTTAATCTCAAAGCAATTAGCAACCATAATGCAGTCACAAAATTAAATGAAACAAATTGCCAAAATTGCCTTCCTACCCTCCCTAGAAGGTGTGGGGGCAATTTTGCTATTGTGATTGTGATTAAGTGTTACTGCAACTCCAAACAGTGGGAATAATTAATTTTGGGGTTTAAGGTCTTTGGGGGACTTAGGGCCATAAAAATATTTGGATTCTATGTAGCCCAGGGACCACACTTTCTTTTGTCTAGTCCAATTTCAGTCTTGATTCAAGCCTGGTTCCATTGTTGCTGCTGTTATCTGACATCAAGTTAACTTTGACTTATGCTGACCCTATGAAGGAGTAAAATCTACAGTATCCCTGGTCATTGACTGCCCTGGTCATATCTTGCAAACTCAGGGGCATATCTTCCTTTACTGAATCAATTCCCCCTGTATTTAGCCTTTCTGTTTTTCTACTGCCTTCCATTTTGCTGACCATTATCATTTTTTCCCCAATAAGTCATGTTGTCTTGTGATATGTGCAATAGTCTCAGTTCAGTCATCTTGGCTTCTTATGAGAATTGAGACTTGCCTGATTTTGCCTAGGACCCATTCATTGGTCTTTATAATAGTCCATGGTGTCAGTAGAACTCTTCTCCAGCACCATATTTCAAAGGAGTTCATTTTCTTCCTGTCAGCTTTCTTCATTGTCCAGCTTTTCCACCTATACACAGAAACTGGAAATCAGAGCCACTATCGAAAAAACCTTGGTAACCCTGCTGGAGGATGGTTTGTGCCAGTAGAGAAGCAAGGTGAGTGTGTAACTCTGTTGAGTCTCTTTGACTTCTTGGAAACTTTTGGTATCATTGGAGATTATTGTACCATCTTTCCCCCCCACACTAGACATGGGATATAAACTTAAATAGGTGGATTTTATCACACACCCCTGTGCCTGGGCAGTATGCATCCTTTACCTGATCCATGTTTTTCCTGTTCTCCCGGAAAAATCTCATTCTTCAAAAGGTGTGGGAGAAGCCCAGATTGGGTACAGGATGCCTACTGCATGAGGATGGGGTTTGGCAATAAAATCTGCCTATTTAAGTTTACATCCTGCCTCGAGTGTGGGAGGAAAGGCAGTGAAATAAACTCCATTGACTGTGCTATCTTTCCAGATTGGCTCTGTGTAGTGAAACTTTGATAGTATACATTTGTAGTAGTTATTATCTAACTTGCTGAGTTATTTCCAGATAGTTGTGCTAGAAAACTTCTGTTTGACCATTAGGCAATTTCATGACATAATTCCAAATTTTATATGATCATGTCATTTGGTGCCCCCCCCCCCCCCCAACAGTCATTCAGTGTAGATAAAACTGAGCTAGACAAACCAATGGTTTGAATATGTGTTCTATCCTACATTATTTCCCATTAAAGTCTCTGCTTCTTTCCCTGCTCAGTCCTGTCATCAATGCCCTAGACAAACGTTCAATATAAAGATATGAATTAAGCAAGATACACAGTTGAAGTTTCTTGATGAGAAAAAAATAACAGTACTCAAACTTTCTTATGTGAGATTTGAATGAGCTGGGTGTTGTACAGGAGTGTTCTTTACATTTTGAAAATGTTCTTAGCTCCTTTAAAACATTTTATTTCATTATGTCTCCCAATTTTATGTTGAAACAGGTGGGATTGCATTTTGCTGCCATTGTTGCAGATGGTATCTGAAAGAGAGACAAGGATATGGCCAAGGACATACTACTACTACTACTACTACTACTACTAATAATAATAATTTATTTATACCCCACCCTTCAGCCCTAAAGGCTATACCTTAGGGATGTTGCAGAGGTATGTTTCAAAATGTCATCTTTCAAAACTGCATTTCTTAGCTCAAGTTCATTGTTGCCAGTTATGTTAAATAAAATATGAGAAAAAAGAATTTTAGCTTATTTGTGTGATCACCATGTTGTTATATGTTTTTTTTTTCTTTTTTGGAAGTTCAAGGTGGGTGCAAATCCGCAATCTGAAAATAGCTGAGGTCAGTTGCAAACTCATAAGCTGAAAATACCTGTAGATAAAGACCTGTATGACATACATTTTTATATGCAGCTATCTAGGCCAAGTGATGTGTATTACAGTTTCTGTAATGGCCTAGCAGTTGGTTATACATTCATTTGAACTCTTGTTTCTAATGGCATTACTTTGTGTCTGGGCATAGATTTGTAATGACAGATCTTTGTACTCAGATGTCAATAATCTTTAGCACCTCTGTGAATTAAAGCATATTATAGCAGGTAATAAATGAAGTTAGACATTTACTGGTATATTTTTACAGCTTTGCAATATACTGCATGATCAATAATTTACCTTAACACTTTAAGTAACCTAAACACACTTAGCAATGCCTTTGATTTATTCATTGAGCTATTGAGCAATTATGTGTTACACAAACACTAGATAAGTAGTAAAAGTCCATTTATTCAATCAGCCTCTGTCACTTGGTTACATCTGCACAGCTCTGCTGAACAGAGCAGCAGTATTTTACATCCTTTCCTCCCTCTCTCTGTGTCCTGGCTTATTATACTGTAAGGGTTAAAAATCTGTAAAAAATGTTTAAATAATCAATTGGTCTTTAATTTATATTGAAGAGGTGCCCAAATAGATCTAAATTTAAACCTCATTTAATTGACTTGATTAAGAGCTTGAATTAATGCACTTATCGATAAGGACTGTTTTCACCACTGAATGAGACTAAAATAAATCAATTTCAATACTATATTATAGTCAATACAAAATAAATCAGTTTACAGCACTCTTACATGTGGTGCAAGATGGCTGGTGCAAACTGTTTTTGTAATACATGTATAATAGAGATAGAAGTCAAAGACTGAAACAGATCGGCCAAAATTACCAGCTTTGGGCAATCCAGGGGTGTGGCATACAGATGACGCATGCCCCCAGATCAGGCTGAAGCTGTGTGGTGGCCACTAAGGCAGCCGAGGGCTGCTGGCTAAAAGATCACAAAAAAATCCTCCTTTCCGATGGTCCATTGAAGACTGCAGCACCAGCCAGCCTTGGGACCATGGCATCTGGTCACCGCATGTCCCATGCCAAAGCGGGGGAGGGGGGCAGGGCTGGAGTGACTCCTTGCCAGTCTCCTTGGCCCCATAGCCATGTTAGTCTGGAAAATAGCCATGTTAATCTGGAAAATCAACATGCAAAGAGCAGGGAGGGGGACACAAAGAATCCTAACAGGGGATTAGGGGACTTCCACCATCCCTATGTAACCTCTAAACTACAAAATATGCAGGGATCATAAATGTCAGCCAGTCTTGAATATGTAACTCTAGATTATGCATTCATGACTATCTTAGTAAATTCTGGCCATTGTTTACACCCCTAGTGAAATTAGGATAACTGCATTCTATTGCATGTTTTAGTTTAGAAATTTGAACTCAAATAAAAATGCAGAAAAAAGTTAAGTCATTCAGCACCCATAACCTTCACTACATTATTTTCAGTTCAATGCATATACAGTCCACACAGGTATATTCATGTGCATTCAGGTCAATATTCCATCACCATTGTTTTTATAGACTGGGAAGAATATGTTGCTATTAGATGATAGGGGCACTGCCAGAACCATTCTAAACAGTAAAAGGAAATAAATCTTTACTTGTAGGATAGATGCCATACACATAAGGCACATACTTTAACATTTATCTGAGCAAGATTATAGACATTATGACGATTGAAGGAGTTTTAAATTCTGAAAAGCTGGAGAACTCTTGGACCTGAAAGACGTGGCCCAAATAAAGTGCTCTGTGGTTGCTTTGGGGGCATGATGTTCAAACAACACATGCCCCCAAACTGCCCAGAAGTCATTCCAAGGCTGCCTAAGGTGGCCCAAAGGTGGCCCAAAAAGGAGCAGCAAAAGGCCGCTCCTGCCAATGGCCCACTTCGTTGTTGTTGTTGTTGTTTGGGACTATGTCAGTGGCCAGCTTTGGGACCACAGCATCTGATCATTGCAGTCCTGGAGCAATTGGTGCCAGAGCAGCCTTTGGCCATTCCTTTTGCCCTGTCTGCTTTACCCCTAAGTAGCAAGTTGTGACAAGGCAAAGATCTGGACTAAATTGAGCTTTTCCTTTTCCTATGACTATTAGAAGAAAATAAATATATTATGCATTAAAAGAAACTTATATAACTCTGATTATTTTGAATAATCAGCAGGCCTTATTGATTTTTAAGTATGCTAATCTTTTCGAAAGCAGAGACTATATGCAAGTAACAATTATTTAAACCATTAAAACAGTATGGTGAATTGACATGAGAGAGAGCAAATTTGAGGGGTTTGACTCACATCAATTGGTTTAATAAGGAATGGCATTAAAATATGTTAGCCAATTTTAAAAAAAACCCCTATGTTAGCCATATAATTTAAAACGTTCTCCATTCTGACGATACTAAATTAAGTTAGAAAATATATTAGCGAGAGGTAATTCTGCCGTCCAGTTTTCCTTTTACAAGAATCTTATAAAATGTCCAAAAATATGTTTTTAGTAGAATGAATTTCCATCTGATACCTGGCATGACCTTTGAAATACATATTGCCCCTTTCCAAGAACTTTCCTGGTTCCTGTAGTCCTAGGATTACGCAAAATTGTGGTGACAAATCGCTTAAACGGAATTTAATATAGAGATAGCAATATCCATAACGACAGTTTCCTAATCTTTTTTTTTTGGGGGGGGGGTTATGGCAGCACTATCAAGAAATGTAAAAATAATATGACATCTAGTGTTCTAACATATCATTATCTAGCAACAGGTACTAATTATGTTGTTATTGAGGACATGAATTTTCCATGATAAGAGTTCCCTATATGGGGAGATCTGGTGACCTTTCTTAGACTTGAGTTGCCTTCATACCCAGCTACTCTGGTCAATACTGATGGGAGTAGTAGTTCATCAATATCTGGATGGTCATTCTCCAGTTTTGCCCTGGAAATAGCTAAGAGCAAGAAGTAGTGGTATATTTTGGTTACTCTAGATTTTTCTCCATGATCTTTGGGAAGGCTAAGTTCAGATAACTTAGCTACTGGTAAATGATATAGGTAATACCCAGATTGGATGTTGGGATATGTTAATGTTATGCAATAGATATAGAATGGATGATGGTTCATATGTGATTGGTATAGATTTGATTGTTTAATAAGAATGTTTGTATGGATGATAAGTGTATGGTTTTTTTTTTAATGATTTGAGCTTTTATATGTATGAAACTTGAATAAAGAATAATAAAATAAAAATAAATCACAGAGATACTCACAAGATAAAATAAAACCCATTCTTCTGTCTAATTGGAAATGGTTATCTTATCACCTGTGACTAGTGTTGTGACAAAGCAATTTTTTTCTTCTCTCCCATTGACAACTAGATGCAATTTTTAAATTTTTTTAAAATTCTCTTTTCAAAAGGTTAATTTTTTTCTCTCCCTGTCGAGAAGTATTTTTCACAAATTTGTGGAATGAAAATAAAAGACAAGGGATGGAAACATTTACACTAATTACCTGGCATTTCAAACTCAATTAGCATGTCAAAAGGAAGTTTGGTAAAGGTTTAAAGAACATTCCTCTGTTAGATAAACCCTATATGAATGGTAGCTTTGTTTATGCAAAATACTCAAATCCTGGCCATCAAATTAAAAACCAAAATTCTTACTCACTGATCGAGAAGTGCTCATATTTTCCTTCTCTTTAAAAAGCTTTTGAATTCTTTGACAAATACTTTTTACATCACTACCTGTGACACTGCTCCTCATTAAAATGTAACTGTATCTCCACCCACATTTAACCCTTTGTTATCTGGGTAGAAGGCTCTGATAATGAGAGGGCTCCTCATTATCACACCTCCACTTACTGGGCAGCAGCAGCAGCAGCTATGATCAATGGGGTGGGAGAGGTGAGAGAGAGCTTGCTGAGGAGGGAACCAACTCCTCCTCTTGCGGAGACCCAGCACTGCCTTGGCCCTTCCAACTCTATCACCTGTGGCCTCTCCAACTCTACAAAAGCCATCCAGTGGCTCCTTTCCTCGGCGGGAGAGGCGACAGCTTGCTGAGGAGGGAACCAACACCTTCTCCAGATGAGGCACAGCACCGCCTGTGGCCCTTCCAACTCTTTCACCTGTGGCCTTCCAACTCTACAAAAGCCATCCAGTGGCCCTTCCCCTGCAGAGGCGGCGGCGAGAGAGATCCTGATGAGGAGGGAACCATCTCCTCCTCCAGAGGAGGCACAGCACCAACTGTGACCCTTCCAACTCTTTCACCTGTGGCCTTCCAACTCTACAAAAGCTGTCCAGTGGCTTCTCCCCTGTGGAGGAGGCAGCAAATAGTGCGGTGGAGGCAGAGAGACCCTTGTGGAGAACGAGGCTAGTCCCACCCTCAACAGAAGCACAACACCACCCAGGGCCCAGAGAGTCTTCAAAAGCGGTTTAGCAACGCGGCGGCAGCGGAGAAACCTTTTTTGGAGAGGAGGCCAGCTCCACCCATAATAACAGCATAAAAGTAACAATACCAGTAACCCCTGGAATTGTTTGGGTGTTTTATTACAGTCAATTGTGTTGACTTTTAATCTTAACTAACATAGTTTAGACTATATTTTACAAATTTATTGATATATAGGTTCTTCTGTTTTATATGTTTGCATAGTTATTAGACCTCTGTCGTAATATTTTTGTGATATTTTACCCTTATAGTGTAGGGTATAGGTTTGCTGTCCCAGGTCAAATATGGTAGAAACTAGGAGTCAATCTGCTCACTTAAAACAACAACAACAACAACAACAACAACAACTAGAAAATCCTTCAAAACTAAGAAAAATGTTTCCCATAGTTCAATCCTACCCTTTGTTAAAGCCAGAAGAGGGAATGGAGGTAAAATAATAAAGCATTCAAGTGGCTATGATCAATGTGGGTCTGCTCCCCTGTCAGTAGGGAAGCAGTTGATTGACATTCCTGCCTCGTTCTGCATGACTGAACTCCAGTGTAATGGGAAACTGTGACAAGGGATTGTTCTTGGGAGAGGGTGGGAATGTCAATCAGCTGCTTCCCGTTACAGGCGGAAGAGACCCCTGTTGTTCACGCTGGCTTTTGTCCTCTAAGTGGAGATTGGAGGGATGCAGGAGACACTCCATTGATATATAACTACAATGGTTATGCATTTGTAGCTTCGGTAGTGAATGATGGCCATCTGTGCAATTTTTTCTCATCTTTGGCAAGAAATGGTGACTCAGCATGTCTTGATGCTACGTTAAAAAAAAATGTTAGCTTCTTTGGGATCCTTATCCACAAAAGCAAAAAGATCAGTGTCTTTCCCCTGTTCTTTCCCCTATTTTGTATTTCATTTCACCAATCTTTTTTTTGCCAAAAATTATTTTAGGTAACATACTGTTGGGTGGAAAATTCTGATTGCATAATAATTTTATTTAATCATTCTGTCTGTTTTAGTTTGCGTTAAAGTGTCTAATATAAATTATGTGTTTTATAAAGTGTGCTGACCGTATGTGTTTAATAAAGTGTGCTTAGCTTGTCATATTTGAAAAAAGTTGTTGCAATTACTAAACAGGAGCTGAGAACAATTGTGACATGAATCACTCAGCTCTGACAACATCCTCAGTGAAGAAACAATGTGTTGCAAGCTATACTGGTCAAGTACACTCTGCTCCCTTAAAGCGATACACAATGCTAAGAGAGGTAAGCAATGTCACATAAGCAATAATGGAGTAAAGACATTAATCTTGCTTGTGTGCCCTTTTTCTTCTTGTGTAACTCTAAAATGTCTATAAAAAGCTATCACTGGGAATTAAGGTTCATCCATCAGGGGCATAGCTGCCAGTAAATTGGACTTTGAAAGCAGTTCTTATTCTTGTTGGAACCTTTGACCAAAGACTTGAGTGCTGCTTGTTACCTAGGTTCAGGGCTCAATCTAGCTCTGTGTCCAACTTGGTTAAGGATACGGTAGGGCTAATATCTTGGTTTGACTCAGTAATACATTGTTTTCTATTCAAAAATCAATGTATTGA
Organism: Urosaurus nigricauda; assembly: GCA_034509955.1. Lineage (NCBI taxonomy): Eukaryota > Metazoa > Chordata > Lepidosauria > Squamata > Phrynosomatidae > Urosaurus > Urosaurus nigricauda. The sequence goes on along the minus strand of JAOEGL010000004.1, from coordinate 95,556,393 downwards.
AAACTATTGCTAGTTCTAGCTAGAATAGGCCCATAGTATCAATGACATTTATCTCTGTGTTAACTCCTTCAAAAAATGATTCTACAGGTCTTCTGTAGGAGTTAGGACTCAGCAAGTGGAGTCATGCCAATATTTTTGTGCAAAGAGTATTTTTTTCAAAACAAAATAAAAAGCCTGACGTGTGAAAGATCATTGAAAAATGTGCAAAGCAAATAGTTTCTAAAGCATCTTAATTTCTTTCAAAGATTTTTTATAGTTGGGTTTTGTATCACTTCTTTCTCTTTATCCTTGAAAGCATCTAAAATCTTTTGAATTTTTCATGCCTTTTCTTTTTAAAACCTACATTTTCTTCTATGAAAAAGTCTCCTTGCATGCACCCCAAATAATTTTTACACAAATTTCGTTATTTAGATTATTTTAAAAAAATGTTCCAATGGTTTTTTTAAAATGATATTTAGAATTTTTTCATCTTGTAATAAATTTTTATTAAGTCTCCAATTAAAATGTTATTTTTCTGTGATATTCCAACTAAGAAGCCTGGATTATGATCTGAAAAACTCTGATAAAAGATATTTTTCCCCTAATTTTTCTCTCAAATACCTTGGAGATGAAAAAAATCAGTCATAGAAAAAGATGTAAGTGTCTCTGAAAAGAAAGTAAAATCCTTAGTATGTCCATAATTAAATCTTTGAGCATCAATTAAATTGAAAACATAAAAAACAATTATAAAGCTTTTGGAAGGTTGCCCAATTCTCTCTTTAATTTCTTTGAACTTTTATCCAATTGTGAACGGAGTATCCCATTCCAATCTCCAGAAAATTTCAAATCCTCATAAGCAAAATGTAAGTTTATATGTTTATATAGAAGTGTTTTGTTTTTTAAGAGAGCATAAATTCCAACAACAAAGTCTTTAGTCATTGTAACTGTACTTCTACTCTCAAGTATTATTCATTTGGATCATCAAAATCTTTTCAGCAGACAATTTAGAATTAGCGTTCTGCACCATGCCTTTTCACTTTTTATCCATGGAAGAAACAAAATAGTTCCCTAATTTTGAATTTATTTATTTATTTTTAAAAATAATCTTTTCCTCTTATATGTAGACAACACAAATCAAATTTCATTTTTTGTAGGTAATGGAAGTTCTTTCTTTTTTGAAGTGTTTTGAGATCTTTTATGTTCCATGACTGAAAGGGGGTTTAATGGTATACTGTTCTACTGGATTTTATCTTTTGCTTTTTAAATGGAATTGTTCTAGACAATTTTAATTATAGAGATAATTTAATTATATTTGAATAATACTTTATGTGTTTTTATGTGATACATGTGTTTTATCTATATTAGTTTTAATTTATGTAAGCCATCTTCAGTCCTAGCTTTGGGAAGAAGGTGAAAATTCCTCCTCTTTATCACCACCATTGCACCCATACTACTCCTACTGATTTTTACACCCCTTTAACACATAATAACTCCTTAACCTTCAGGAGAATATAATTTTTAGGTTATATGGACATGCATAAGTAGTCTTGTATTTTTTCAGTTGTTAATTATCATTAAGGTCCAAACACACTGCAGAAATAATCCAGTCTGGCACCACTTTAACTGCCTTGGCTCAATGCTAGGGAATGCTGGGAATTGTAGTTTATTTTGGCACCAAAGCTCTCTGACAGAGATGGCTAAATGTCTCACAAAACTACAATTCCCAGAATTCCCTAGCATTGAACCAGTGCTGTTAAAGCAGTCTCAAACTGGATTATTTCTGTAGTGCGTTTTGCACCCAAGTCATCTTTGTTTTATGAATGCCCTATGAATGAGAAAACTCCAAGCATTCGAAGGTTCTGCAAACTCAGAGCTGTGATTTTTCCTGCTGAATCTGTCCAACTCAGTGTGATTATACTCTTTTCCTACTGCCTCCTACTTTACTGAGCATTATCACCTTTTCTCATGAGTCATGTTGTCTCATAGTATCTATAAAGTATGATAGATCAGTTTGCTTATTTTGGCTACTTTTTGGTTACATTTATTTTGATAATTGTACACATTTATTTGCTCATTTTCTAGGGAAACGTCTTTACTTTTTTGAAAATATATGCATATATAGACAGTGTACATTGAAATGTATGTATTTCATTATTATTTTTCCAAGAATGTTTACACTACCCATGGGCAATGTGTCATTATGTACTGCACTATGCCATAACAAGATTTGCTTTTTATCAAACAAATGTCATATGGCTTTTTCAGGGGAAAGGGAACCTCCCTACACAGATGTGAAATCTCTGTTTCATACTCCAACACCGAGTGTTCCCTTTCTACATGGGACACAATTTCTCCAGTGTCATTTAATTGTGTTAGGATTGTTTCAACAGTCTATAACGGAACTGAAAACCTTCTTCCAACAGTGAAGGAAAAGTGATACCACAATTTTGAAGCCACTCTTTTTGTGTTGTAATAATAAATTGTAGGTTGTGATCCTTTATCAGAGGTCCAAAACATACCACAGAAATAATCCAGTTTGAGACTGCTTAAACTGCCCTGACTCAATGCTAGGAACTTCTGGGAACTCTAGTTTTGTGACACATTGAGCCTTTTCTATCAGAGAGATCTGGTGCCACAATAAACAACAATTCCCAGGATCCCCTAGCACTGAGCCAGGGCACTTAAAGTAATCTAAAACTGAATTATTTCTGCAGTGCGTTTTGGACCAGAGTATGTGGAGCATGTTCTTCTCCAAGTATAGTAGCACACTGCTCTTGTTTCTGGATATTTCAAGGCCCAAGCTTAGATAGAAAGCCATTTATTAGATTGTCGAGGAGGGATGCAAAAAGGTGCTAGATGCCCCTTATTATAAGAGGTGTCTCCTATTTAGAGGCTGGAAAAACTGTCCCTTATGGAGCTAGCAAGTTTCCCTAATTAAAAGGATGTTGGAAAGCTTCTTCTTTTATATAAAGAAGATATCTAATCATCATCCTTGTCATCTGATACTTTTGGCTGTTCATTTTCCTGGATACACAGAATTGCAGCCACAATGGATTTTGACTGGTTACCTCCCCTCCTGGCTAGTAAACATCTACGGCAGCACCCATGAGGCCATTTGAGGTTTGAAAGCTCCCTAGGACACGTGTGTTTGGACATTGCACAATGAAGTAGTGAATATCTCCTTGCACACCTTTTTCCCCCTAAAAAATGCCTACATATACATAATCCTGAGTTACACATGTCTGTGTCACTAACAAGATTCTAGCCCTAGGTACCTCTATAGTTACAGGGTTTAGTGTGAACTCACTGAATGATGGAGGAGGAACTTGGCACGGTTTACATGTTTATTTGTGTTCTGAGTGTTGAGCAATGACAAGATGGGCAGGTGTTTTGGACCATTGTTAGTCTGAAGGATTCAGGTTGTTTTAAAAGAAACTAAAACAGAAAGCATATAGAAAATGCTCTAGACAAAAAAGGGAAAGACAATATTTTTTTTTGCTTTTTAAAAAAGTCCCGCTAAAGTAAATAACTACTTTTGAGGGTGTGGCACTGCATGTTACCAATTACTATTAAAAGTAATATTTCAATCCCTGGTCCTGATCTGTCAATTTAGCTCCTCTGATTATCTCACTGGTATTCTTCCATGCTTATTGGCTGTACATTGTGTAAATTAGATTGAAATCAGTTGTCTGCACCAAAAGGTCTCAGTGGCATGCTACCATTCTCTGCCTTGGGCCATCAAGCTCCACAGCCACCGGTTAACGCTTTAATTCTATCTGAGGAGATAGCATAAAGAAAGGGCTCACATAGAAAAAGTGGTAATTTTTCATACTTCCAAGCACGGCTGCTTCACCAACCTTCATCCAGAGAGGATAAATCTACATTTAAAAGCAAGGACACCATAGATGTTACCTTTAAAATAACATACAACATGGCAGAGAAAAATGAATGAATATTACTTTTTCTAAAGTCTAAATTAGCCTCTGGAGATAGGAATATGAAAAAATAAAAGCACAATTTAATTCTCTTTTTATTACGACTGGTTGAAACTTTGAGAATATGGAAATGCTCATTTGTATAATTCATGTTTATAAAGTCATTATACAAACTATTTATATAGTTACTTTTCCCTGTGCTTTCCTTTTTTTATTTTTTTTTAATAATACACCCTTGTAGGTGACAACGTTTTCTCCCTCATGAATTAGACATTAAAATTTCAGGAAACTTTTTATTAGCATGGAACACATTTCACCTGCAGAAAGGAAAAGTTCATCTTTTAAAGAGAAAAGCATTTGGTATGAAATATATTCTTGTAAAGGTTGAGTCTTATTATCAAATCTCCTTTTTATCTCTTATTCTCCTTTGAATCTCAAGTTTATTATTGTCTGCTGCCAAAAACTTCCTAAAGAGATGAAGATCTATATATTTGGGGCTTGGACCTATTTATATATGCCACCATATAATTATTCCCAACTGAAAACAAGAGAAGCTCTTTTGGAAGTACAATGGGCTGAATCCAACATTGCACCAGCAAATCATTCTTCTCTTTCCATCTCCTCACCTTTTTATTTGTTGACCATCCAGAAGCTCAGAATACCATAGCCTGTTTGGGAGGCACTAAGAGGGCTACAATCGGGAGATTGATTGCCCTTCTCTTCCACTGGGTTCCACTGTTCCATCAGCAGAAGCCCAGTAGTTGATATCTCCCAGTATGTGGTAGTAATAGCCAGCAAAAGAAAATGAATGGTTTTCTGCCATTAATAACTTGATCTTAGCTTCTTACATACCCTCCAAATTTTCACAAATAAAAACTGGGAACCAATAGGCCAAAGCTTGGGGAGGCTACAACAGTTTTCTTTTGTCTGAGCTTCCTTTGAAGACTAAGATGTCCTGCCTCACTCCTGCACTCCCTCAACTGAGTGCAAACTACTTTTGCATTTTGAACTCAGTTTGCAGCAATTAAAGTAAGTGGAAGTGAAGTAAGTGGAAGTGAAAGAAGGAGAGAGAAACTGGGACATTTTAAAAGCTCCTGGAAAAGTGGGAGGACAGAAGGATAATTGAGTCTCTCCCTGCTGACTCAGATCACTTAGAGACTATTGTTCTTACCCATAGCTTCTGTCTGAAAAACACTTTACTTGGTTCAGACTGTACAACTCTTGGCTTGGTAACATCAATGCAGCATGTCCACTGTAATCTGTCATTACTTTGACAGGTAGTTCCAGCAAGGAACAGAAGCAAGACATTTTCCAATCATGACTGGTGGACTGCATTTGACTTTTGAAGGTGCAGTTGTTTATGACCTTCCCCCTCCCCCACCCCGCCCCAGTACCTTCATTCAAGAAACTCATGGAAGACTGATTCTTAATGTTCACACATTGCTTGATCTGATAGTGCTATTCATTGTGCTTCTTAAAACTGACAGACCCAGAATGATAAACAGATTATGTTTATTCTTGATCCACAAGACTCATAGGGTTGGAAGAAACTCCAACGTCTACCTAGTCATGCAGGAATCCGTGAAAAACCTCATGAGATCTTACTGGTTCCTCCAAAACCCTTGTCATTTGCACAGCAACATTTTAGAGTGCATTGGAGTCATGCAGTCATTACATCACAAACTTTGAGCAATTAATACAAATGGAAGAAATAGTGTGGGGAAAAAATCCTTATGGAGACTGCTTCAACTGACCTTCATGTCAAAATTGTAATTTGTATATGAGCAACAAAAAGGTCCTTGGATAGACCAGTTAATTCCATGCACCAGGCCCTTATTAAAACCATATTTTAGTCATTTTTAAATTGTAGTTTGTTCTTCCAAATCTGAAAGACATTGAAATATAAAATATGTTAATAAAATATTAATATGAGTTCTATTATTAGCATTTAAGAGCTCTGCATGTACAACTAGGCAGAAGGGTATGTGATTACAATAAGGAAGTAGAATATCATTGAGCATTTTGTCAGAAAGAACAATAAGCACATGCCATTGCTTCTTTGGGAATTTGGATTTTGGCAAAAAGTGACATCTATTAAGTAAGGTGACGGGAACCTAGGATATTTAAAATACTTTGTCTCTGAACAATGCCATAAAATTCTAATAGGGTATACTATCTGTGTGAAGTTTATCCAACTGAAATGTTAGACCCTTGTCAGTTAATATTACAGCTTTTCAGATCTTGGTTTGCCAAAGAAAAGTTTAAAATAGCTGTAACAATTCCAAGATGTATTAATGTCACTTTGAAAAGATGCTGGGGGTGGGGAGGACTTAAAAAGTTCAGGTCTGGTATAAAGTTTATACTGAAATAATGGAGAAGGAGAAACAGCCACAATCTTCTGACCCTCCCGTCTCATCTCTTTCGCCCCATCCCATCCATAGCAACAATAACATGTTCTCCAAGTGTTCTAACATTTCAAATACATGATAGAAATGATTGTAATTTTTTTTTGGTTTGGAGTCAGACAAACTCCAAACCACTGTAAACTCCAGATGTATGGGTAACAAAAGTGTTTGAGGGTAAATTTAGTAAAGGGGAATGGGACTAAGTTGAAGTCAAGATTATTCAGGAAAGTGTCAATTTTCCATGGAAATGCATTGCAATACAAATTTCTTTAGGTGACATCTTGTTAGCAATATATGAGTTCATAATGTCTTACATATGTCCCTTTTGGGAGGCCATAGGACACAAGGAGCTATTATCTGTCTCTTTTTGACCATCCAGCTGCTCCCCTATCACTTTCAAGCCCAGGATGAACCACGGCTGCTGATGTTGTTTCTTACTAATGGTAGGCAATCCACGCAATGGAGATGCAGCCACTTTGGGCTCCAGAGGGAAGGAAAAGGAAGGGGTTCACACCATCTGTGAATGCACTCTTATTTCTTTCCTCTTCCCAATTGAGGTCAATGGCTTCTTCATTGTCTGCATTTTCTCCCCATTTCCTTTTTCTGCACTTCTTAGGAAGCTCCCAGGATTGGACAGGGAAGTAACAGGAACTGCATAGTGTTCAGCCTGGGATCTCCACCTTTATCATAATCTTAGGATTTGTGGTGCAAACAGAATACGAACAACATCATGTGTTCATTTTAAAAATGGGGATGGCTCAAAAGGCATAAAAATAAAAATACAAAAATGCATGAATTGGGGGGAAAGTGTGCAACAGTCTACATTAGGAAAAATGCAGGTGGAAAATGCCTATGAATTTGCATGTAGGAAGGAAACACAAACTCTCTTATCAAAGAAATAGTTCTTGCAGCATAAAAAAGAGCAAGGGAAGGAGAGGGAGACAAGAAGGAATGTAGCAACAGAATTAAGAGTAACTGGTTTTTATTTTAGCGTGAGCTTTTGTTGATACAAACCCACTTCTTCAGAGGCAGTACAGAATGATAGTATAACCCATATTTACACACGTGAAATGGGATAGAATATTATAGGATCCAGCAAGGATCTAAATCATGTCCTTTGCTCTACATTTTCTTGTGGGTGAGGTAATAGAGTCTTTCAGATCATTATAGTGGTCAGTTAGTGTTGATGTGTGAAAGCAATAAATCTGCTTACGACATATAAGTTTCCAGGGTTCAAAACTATCCCTGAGAAGATTTGTTTAGTTATATGTGCAGTAGTGAGGACTCTTGTATTAATACATGTAGAATTCCATAAAATCATTGTTTGGTTCATACCTCTGCTAACGGATTGGAATTTGTGATTATAATTAAATTTAGTTGTTTCTCTGTTGAAGGATTGTGGCCTTTAAATTCCATATGGTATGTCCAGGGAGGTTGAAATGTTCTTCAACTAGATTTTGGGTCTTGCCACTTCTACTGTCTGATTTGTGTCCCTTTATCCTCTTGTGTAGAGACTCTTGTGTTTGTCCAGTAAAGAGTGTAGAGGAGTATTTCAGGCATATGCTGGAGAAAAAGCAAGTGACTGTACCTCAGATGTTGTGAATGATATTAATGGCTGCTGTAATATCACTCCTGGAGTAGACATGTGGACAGAGTTGACATCTGGGTCTGTGGCAGGGTCTTGTCCCTGTATTGCCATCCATGCTATACACCCTGTTGTAAGTGAGTAGTTGTTTATGATGTGGAAGCTGTCTGAAAGCCAATTAAGGCTTGCCTTCTGGAGTTTGTATGTATGGAGGCTGTGTTAATAAATGGTTGCTATCTCAGTGATGATCTATTTGAGTGGTGTCAGCAGGAGACTATAGGTGATCATTAGGAGTGTTCTTTGACTTTGTGTTGTTTTTCTATCCTGTAGCATATTGTCCCTGGGAACTAATCTTGCCTTCTTTGTTTGTTTCTTCACCTTCTTATGTGGATATTCAGAAATGCCTTTTGTAAATCCATGAGTTTTGAGTGTCTGTCTTGTGAGTCTGAGCAGATGCAGTTGCATCAGAGGGTTTGGCTGTGAACAATAGATTTGGTAGTGTGTTCTGGGTGGAAAGTGTAGGCATACAAATATGTGTACTGATTAGTGAATTTTTGACAAGAGCATGGTGCTTAGAAGGCCATTGTGCAGTTGTACAATGATGTCAAGAAAGTGAATTTGTTGTGTGAATTGTTGCAGTGATAGCTTTCGGTGTGTCCAAATAATAAAGATGACAATAAATTGTCATTGGTAAAAGGGGGGGGGGGGGCTTCTGGATGCATGGGATGAGAAAGCATCATTCCAGGTAAGCCATGAAGATGTTTAAATACTGAGGTATCATATAGGTTCCCATAGCAGTTCCACTGACTTGGAGGTACATGTTATCCTCAAAAGTGAAGTGGCTCCAAAATGAAGTGGCTCTTCCTGATAGGATAGAAAGAGCATATATATCATCAGGGCAAGCAACTGCTAGAAGTTGAAAGCTACATTGCCCCCCCCTCCACCACCACAGGACTCTGGAAAGCTATACCCCTCCCCTCACTGTACCCTCAGTGCATTTTTGAAACTATATATATGTATATATCAAAATGCTGACCATGTCATCCACAGGGTGTGAGGGCAATGCTCCCATGTTCTTTGCTTTCCCTGGGTTGCTTTGGATCGAGGAGAAGGATTGTTTTAAACTAGAAAGCAAACTAGAAATCTATTTCTTTACTTATCCTTATTATCTTTATCACCAATATATAGTCTTATTCTCACTGGTGTCATTTATGTCTTGCCTTTTTCCTTGCATAGGCCCCAAGAGGGTTTTCATCCAATTTAAGAAAGGTACGAAAGTTAAAAACAATTAAACAATTCTGTTAAAAACACAAAGTTAAAACAGTTTATAAAAAATTAAAACATCATTAGAAACATGAAAGCACAGTCCCACTAAAAGCCCATTCTGCCACATGAATTATAAGCCAAAGCCCTGGCTTAATAAGGTCTTTGCCTGCAGGCATAAAAAGAGCAGGGCAGGGGAGAGAGAGATAAAAGAACCTCCAATTTTCAGCGTATGTTCTAATTCTAAAAAATCTTCCTGGCTTACTTCATTTTCAAAATGTCTTTGGATCTAAAACAATCCTGGAGAGGGGAAACATAGGCATTTCCTTTTTCAAAAAGGATGCTGGGGCCCTTGGGGGCCTCAAAAGAGTCTTGGGGGCATATGTAACTTATGGGCCACCTTTGCCCAAACACTTCTGTGCAACAACTATTAGAAACAGTTAGCTCCCTCTTCTCACAATAAGATGTCATTTGAATTCTTGAAAATATTCCTTGGTCTATCAGTTCCAGAATTTGTCCTTGATAAAGCCTTGTCCTGGACTAAGCAGAGAAGATCTCTCTCTTACTTCTAAACGAAGATTGTAGAAACTGGGCATTGTCCTTTATGAAAGCTGTCAAGAGTGTGCAGTGAGCCATCATTGTTCAAGAATTATCTGCTATTGTGACACAAGTACAAAAAGAAGGGAATTATCCCCTATTCTTGTATTTGGGTCTCTGTGGACAAATATACTGTGTTGTGGGCTCAGTGACAGTGGCAGGCTGGACTTGCAGTTGTTTCATTGTAGAATGAAATCAGGCTTTATCTCTCCCCTTTGCAGATTCCTGCTTCCAATCACTGTTAGCCTGTAAACTGAGATGTACTAATGCTTATACCCCTTGCTGTTTGTTTGAGCCCCTTTCACCCTTGATATTGTAAATGGTAATATCTGCTGTGGTGTCTTACACCCTGTTTACTAACTGCTATTAATAATAATCTGGATTTTTCCTGTTTTTTTTTCTTTTCTTTTCTCAGAAAGGTATCTTGAGAGAGTAAGAAATGATTTATTATGAGTTTGCACAGGCAGAAGGGAATGAGCCTCTCTTTCAATGTATGGAAGTGCAAGATGCGTGAAATGCACATAATAAATATTTTCTTTTCCTTTAAAATGCTGCTCTATTCTTTTCACCAAGCAGGCTTCTAACATGGGTACCTTTGTACAAGAAAACAAAAGGACAGGCTGTGATATTTTTAAAACAACAACAACAACAGCAGCAATGATAATCCTTTAATTCTGTCTGCATTATAAAGAGGTGAGCCACCAAGCTCTGATATGGAATAATCAGTAATTCACCTCCTCTTCTTTTTTTCCCCCTGACTGAAGATGCAGGAAATTCTGGGAAGGCAGGGAGGGGGGCAACATTACCAGAATGCATGCATTCCCCGAAATCCCAGTGGGTTTTCTCTGGCTTGTTAGGCTATTACTTTTCTTCAGTTGCAAGTGATAATGATATTCTGTTTGAGAAAATATTTAAATAAAGCTTCTTCATCTGCAAATGAGATGCAGCATATTTACATTTTTATTTGATGAAGCCTCTTCCTGCTATCTTTGTTCTTAATTTGGTCTCAAAAGAATTAGTAGTAAGAGGAAGAAATAGTCTGTAAATATGTATGAAATCAAATTTAGAGGATAAGCTAAAAGGTATTGACTGCCAGTGGTGCTAAACGGCAGGAGGCAAAATTTCCTCCATGGTTTTCTTCTTGGCTGGAGACGCATTGCCTTCCATCTAGATTATTTAATCCTCAAAATGCACATCAAAGCTTCCCATCAGGTGGTGTATGTCTTTATAGGCAGTTGAATGTCAAAGATCTAGCTTAAAGATTTTTGAAAAATGTAAAACATAATAGATCCCAGATAATAACACAGCAGTGGAGCTCCTGAACTATTCCTTCCAGCAAAGTACTAGCATCACAGGTTGTGGCTAAATCTTTGTGGTGAAAAGAGAGAGGGAGGGAGGGATAGAGAGAAAGAAAGCATTTTTTTTAAACAAGAGAATGTGCAACATCCTTCCAACTGATAGAAAATGATGGTGTCATGTTACCAGACTCATATTAGCTTGTGAACAATCTGTTTCTCTCCCTCCTCTTTTACGCCTATGGCTTGCAAAAACAAAATAGGTTATGAATTATTGCACAAATTCTCCACAATTAAACAGCAGGGAAGTACATGGAAAGTCACAAAATAGGCTGTCCATCCATTGCGCTTAGGGCAAGCCTTAGGTGCGTGAAGCCCATGACTATCAATACAATTCTGACCATGTTCTTCAGAAAGGTTGTAGTACTTCAATATAATTCTAACCACGTTAATTCTAAAATCCCACTGAGAACTTGCTCCGTAATAAATATGCTAAGGACTGCAGCCTAGTTTTGTCAACTATTTTAAAAAATAAATTATAGGGTCCTCAGACTGGTCAAATAAGTGTATGCTTTTGGAATATAGGGTTTTCATTTTTGCAGGATATCTTCTTCCTTTAGTTCCATGGCAGTGGGGTTTTTTTCTTATTTTTTGGGGGGGGGGGGGCAGGATTTTGTTGCTATTGATTGCTTGAATTCTAACTAAACTAGGAGCATGATTTGTTGCAGTTCGGGTGTATTGCTATGCTTTTGAAAAATATAAATTGTTATTTTTGTAATAATTGTAGTGAATTGGTGAATATAACTCAATGATAATAACAATAAGAATAATGTCCTTTTCACCAATGGATAGTACATCAGAATATATACAATAAAAAACAAATGATAAACCGCAACACTATAAAATACTAAAATATTAAAATAATGTACTAAAATGCTAAAAACAAAATCCTTATCAGTCTCTACCCATCTCAGCCACCTCAGCCACACCCAGCAACTTAATCCAACAAATTGAAGGCGGGGGGGGGGGGTATTCAACCCTTTACAAAATTGGGTAAGATCCTCCTCCAACCAGAGGTGCAATGGAAGAAAAGGGGGGGGAGGGTGAAATGGTGTGAAGGAATTCCCTTTGCCTTTCCTTCAATACATCTTGAAACCATCCATCACATAAACACTCCCTGCCTTACAATACACATCACCACGATAGTGGACAAAGGAACGCCAGAATGAACCAAACAATGTGTGCACATTTACCCCTTGGGTCATTTTTATCTGATGCATCTCAGGTTTGTTTTTATTTTTAAAAAATATGAAAATTGGAAATAGAGAGTTGAAATTGCTGCTGGGAAATGCCAATAAGTAATCCAGGATGCCAAAAAATTGATTTGGATATTTTAAACAAGCACCAAGAAGTACTCTAACAAATACCATAGCTCCAGCAAAATTTGTCCTCTCTGTTTTCTCCCTAAAACAGAGGGGAAAGGAGAGAGATTCCTTGAAGTATCTCTTTTGGGAGTGAAGGTTAACTTTTTCTCCCCCTTCTATTTTCCTTATCAAAATCCACTGCATTCTTTTATAGGTATGAATGCTGAAGGAAAAGAAAAGGTACAGTTTCAATAGTAGGTATGACCGGAACACTGTTATTCCAGTCCATGTCAGTTCAATGTGTTCATTTATAACTGTCTCAAATCTTATGAACACATCTACCTGCCATTTTTAAAGATTTGCTTAATGTACACCTTGAATTCTAGGTATTTTAAAAATATATCTTGTCCCCAAACAAACCTTTCTGCATTTACAGTATACTGATCTTGAACCTCAGAAGAATATATAACTTGAGGAGATTGTGCTTCTGTTCATGTATACGAGGGGGGCATCCTAAAGTTTAAATTATCACCTTTAAAAAAATTTGACGAAAGGTTTGTCTTGATTTGTAGTTTTGAATTTATCTCTACATAGTCACCATCCAGTTTGACCATCCATTTTTCGCAGTGTTTCTCGGCCCTACGAATACCGTTATCGTAGAAGTCTTCAGATTGCGCCTTACGAGGATTTTACACTTTAGTCACTTCTGGCGCAGCCTGTCACAAAAATAAAGGATGCAATCAGCTGATTTTCTCAATATCATGCACTTAGGGAACAATTGTGACACTGACAAAATTCCATTCAATATACCATAATATATTATGGTGATAATTATTACTTTACTATACTCCCTCATTAGGAGCAATTTGCAACTTCTACAATATCAGGTATCTGGAGGATCAAGAAACACTGGGGAAAATGTGCAAATCTGGATGGTGACGACATAGAAATAAGTTAACAACTACAAATCAAAACAAACTTTCTATCTTTTTTTTTTTTTAGAAATTTCCCCAAAAATAAGACATCCTCTGAAAATAAGATTTAGTAGAGGTTTTGCTAAATTTTTAAATATAAGGCCTTCCCTGAAAGTAAGACCTAGTGTGTATATAGTATATAATTTTGTTCAACAATAAATACGAATTCTTCTTCATGGAAAAATAAGACATCTCCTGAAAATAAGACCTAGCACATTTTTGGGAGCAAAAAATAATATAAGACACTATCTTATTTTAGGGGGAACATGGTACATCTAGAAAAAGCAACACAAATTTGTTCCATGAAAAACAGACTAAACAAAACCCTCAAGCACCCCTAGTTAGTCCCTGGACCTTTTTGCTACTGGAGTGAATTGTGGCTCTACCCTTAATGTGCTTGCTTCATGAGTCATAAGCTTCTGGTAGGGATTCAGTTTGTCACCATGTTTTTACTTGAAGGAGCCAACATATAATTATAATGATTTACTTCCCCCTATAAGAAAGTATTTGAAGACTTTACAGTTTTCAAAGACTATTCACAATTTTGGACTTATGCTGGGCAAAAATTGCATGTGGTTGTTTTGCAAAGCAAATGTTATTTTCTGCACAGGAAACAACATAATTTTGTGCACAGAAACACATACGTTAAAGCAGAAATTTCAGTTTCTGTATAGAAAATGCTTCTTCCTATTCAAATCACCCAAGTACAAAATTTGAGCAGTCCCCAAATACAACATTTTCTGCTGTTTCTGCAAATGATACATTATTTCTACATTGAAATTTATTTTCTGCTGTACAGAGATCACCGTTTCCTTTGAAGAGCACGAAAAATGCTGGTTTCTGCATGAAACAACCATGTGTGAACAACCACATGAATTTTGTGTAGAGTAAATCCAGACTCTTTTCTCCTCAGGGTTTCTTGACACTTTAAAAAACATGTTTGTGACCATTTTGTGAATATTCTTTCCATCTCTTATGTCTGGTCATCTACACAGGAAAGGACATAGAAATATACCCTAATTTTATACCCTACAACTGTCCCAATTTGGCAGAGAAAGTCCTTATTAATCCTCCATCAGTCCACTTTTCAAGCTGTTTTTAAAATGCCCCGGTTTCTCTTTTGTCCTCACACAGTCCTTTTTTCTCCTTCAGCTTGGTTGGTTGGGTTAAACTGAGGCAAACTGAGTTACAATTGCAAAAGGGGGGAGAGGAATGGAGAAGAGAGGAGAGGAGAGGGGGAATCTTGCCCTCCCCAGTATGGTTGGGCAAAAGTAAACTGCTGCAGCCTCTCCTAGCTTCTGTGTTCTTACTCAATAACTTTTGCCATCTTGAACACCTGCTGATATTGCTAGACCATATATGTCTCAGTGCTTGTGTGTGAAATGTTGGAGGGTGTTACAACAAAATGCATGTGAAGCCAGTGTATATCATTTGATCAAAAACGTTGCTAAATATCTCACTGGCATCCCAGGAAGGATCATTTTGACTCAACTCCTCTTAAAATCAATACACTTTTCTGCCTAGTAAAGCTTATAAAGGGTTTTAACAGGATAGTGTTGAGTCATAAATGTCAAAAGAAGGAACCTGGAGAACAGGTGCATAATAATAATAATAATAATAATAATAATAATAATAAAATTTATTTTTATACCGCCCTTCCAGAGATCAGGGCGGTGTACAAGATTAAAACAACGAGTTACAACCAAGGTAAAATAAAACAAAATACAATAATACAATAAAACATTAAAAGATTATCCCTTATATAAAGGGCGGCGACAATGGGGAAGCGGGTGATTGGCAGGCACTTTACATAAAACGGTCCGATCAGGGATATGCCAGCCTGAATAAATAGGTCTTCATATCTTTCTTGAATTGGCTGAGGGTGGGGGACAAGCGGAGCTCGGAAGGTAATGAGTTCCAGAGGCGAGGGGCGGAGATAGAGAACGCCCTCCTTGTTGTGTTCACTAATCTTGCCTATGCAAAACCTCAGGGGTGAAACAGATGGGCAGGAAAAAGTGGCTTGAAGCTGCCTTTTTTAAAGCCACATTGAAACCCCGACAACCACACTGCCGGCTCCCAAGGCAGCTGGAGTGCTCATGTCATGACCACATGACATGGCTTCAAGCCAGGAAGAAGTGGGAAAAAGCTGCTTCTTTTTGAAATGGCTTTTCTCTGCATAAGGTGCCTAGAGGGCACTTTTCTGCTGGCTTCAAGGCATGTGTCATCTAAATGCCATGCCTTCAAATCAGGCCAAAAGCACCTCTTTTTGCCTGTCTGTTTAGCCCCTATGTCTTTCTATAGGCGAGAGAGAGAGAAAAACTACTCATGTCAATAATGTTGTTACTCTTTTTTCCATGGTGACCCAACACAGCCATACCATTTTTGAGATATCATTTTTTCTTCATATCATAATTTTCTCTTTTTCTCTCTTTGTCTCTCTGCTGTTTATCCCAGAATTCTTAGAACCCTGATTTGCTTAGCCTCAAATTTAGAAGCAGTCCAGAAGTCATAACTAGAAGCTTATTCAGGCTGACATCTGTTTCCACTCTAGTTTGTTTGTTTGTTTGTTTGTTTTTTGCATGTAATAGTGCTCAGTTTAGAGAACAAATATATTCTTTGAACTCTGTTCCCCATAACAGGTGCTTGGGAATGGAAATGGATGGTGTTCCTTTGGCCTTATGTGTTTAGTCTGCTTATTGTACACAAAATAATTGTCAAAGTCATACTGTGTACATTTCGATTCTTTTGTGATACATAAATCAACCCCCCAAGCAGAATATTTGTAGAAATAAAATAAGTGTGGATCGCTTGGACAAATCTGCTTTACTGTATTACAGTCAAGGGGCCCTTTCACATGACAAATGATTGTGCTATGATTCCACTCTAACTGCCATGACAACAGGCATGGAGCTGAGTGTCTTCAGTATGCTGACGACACTCAGATATACCTCTCCATGACCAGATCATCGGCTCAGTCTTCAGATGGTGCCTCCCCTCTTAATGATTGTCTTGTGGTGGTAATGGATTGGATGAGGGAAAACAGATTGAAGCTAAATCCAGACAAAACGGAGGTACTAGCAGTCACCGGTCTGAAACCAGGCTTGGGAATACAACTTCCAGTCCTAGGTGGGGTCACACTCTCCTCCAAGGACTCTGTTCGCAGTCTGGTGGTACTCCTTGATTCGTCACTTCACATGACCAGTCAGGTGAATGCAACGGTCAGGAGTGCCTGTTATCAGCTTCGGCTGATATGCCAGCTGCGCCCTTTTCTGGATACGAAGGACCTGGAGTCTGTGGTACACGCTTTAGTAACCTCACGTCTGGATTTCTGTAACCCGCTCTACATGGGGCTACCCTTGTGCCTAACCCGGAAACTTCAACTAGTTCAGAACATGGCAGCCAGACTTATCACTGGAACATCAAGGAGAGAGCACATAACACTTGTGCTTAGAGCTCTCCACTGACTGCCCATCAGTTTCCGGGCACAGTACAAGGCGTTGGTACTAACCTTTAAAGCCCTACATGGCTCAGGCCTGTCTTACCTTAGGGACCGCCTCTTCCCATATGAACCGCCCCACACACTTCAGTCCTCTGGGAGGAATCTGCTGAAGCCTATGAAAACTAGGCTGTTGCAGACCTCCCAGAGGACTTTTTCAGCTACCGCTCCCAAGGTCTGGAACAGCCTGCTGGATGAGATGCGTCTCATTACATCACTGGCCAGTTTCAAAGAGGCTCTAAAGACGCATCTTTTCTGGCAGGCCTTTCCTTGAAGAAGGTATAAATGGACCATCAACTCCTGACTCTGAAAATGTAAGTAGAGCTGGGAATCAACTTTAGCTGTTCCCTTAAGCAAAACTGCTGATCCATCTACTTCAAATTTGCACATATACAGCTCACGAGACTGTATTTTCTTTTAATAGTTGCCGACCAATTTTAACACCTCTAATTTTAACATATTCTGGTTTAATTCAGTTTTATGGGGGGTGGTATGGGAGGGATACGATTGCTGTTTTACTTTCTATTTTTTAAGTTCTGTTGTACAAATCCCAGGTTTCCCCAGAAGACAGCCATGACAACTAAAGAGAGGAATCATAGTGCTATAGTTGTGTAACATGAAAAATATCAAGGTTAAATTATCTTTTTTAACACATGCATTTCAGATCTTGTGCAAGCCCTTGTATAGATGTGGAGAAGATAGGTTTGGACAGTACTCATCCTGAATCTAGAGATACCTCTGAACTTGCTGCTAGGTCAGATTAATATTAAGTCTCATAGAAGGTATCAGATACAGAAAACTGGCTTTTTAATGAACGTTTTAAAAAAGAAACACACTCTTTTAGTACTTCCTGTAAATATTTCTCTCTGTGTTCAGATTCCAATATTTTAACTCCTTTTTTTCTGACTTTTAGGTGTGCCTAGATTGTGAACAGTGTTTCTCATATTGGCTTTTAGGCACCTCCTGCTTTAGGGATCTTGATATATGCCGATCATCTGATTTCTGGCTGCGTGCTGTTGACTCTGTGGAAGGCAGCTGCAGCTGTTGCTCTTTCTAGACACTTCCTTGCCTTGCTCCTGGGGTTTGGCCATAGAGAAATCTGTTATTTCAGAGGACTTTACAGATAAGACTGTTAAAACACACAGACAACAGTGTGAAGAATTGAAATGACAAGGCTCCTGAGGTAGTTTAAGCTTCAGTATGTGTCTGGATTTGTCTGCTGAAGTAACTATCAGTACTCAATAGAGCAGAAAGCTAGCTGGATCCATGCCAAATATGTTTATCTGGGGAAAATATCCCACTTGCCTCTCCTACCCATTTTACATTCCCATCCATTTTTGTAGTTAGAGAGGGATTGCAATGTCATTAATGATAATAAGTAATAGCATAATAGAATGTATCATTGTAGGAGCCTAGGAAAAAATAAGTGGATGAACAGTCTAGGAGCCCATTATACTGAACTTAATAATAATAAATAAGCCACATTGATTTAGGGGCTAAACAGACTGCTCCTTTCCTCGCCGTATTGAGGCCAGGGCAACTATGCACTGCAGCCCTGATCTGGCATTTTTCTGGCCCTAAAAGAAACAGCAAAATGCTGTTCCTTTTGGAGCTGAAAAAAGGACTCTTTTGCCACCACGGTGGCACTTTCCAGTGCTCCTTTTGGCATGTGTAATTTGGATGCCATGCCAAAGGAGCGCTGTGATGCCACCCATCATACAATCAGGTGTACAGCATGATGCTGGCATTAGGGCAGCAATGGGGACTTACTTTTAAGAAGAAGAGGAAAAAAAGTAAGATTGAAAAGATAGTGCCTCTTTATGGTTTCTGTACCCATTGCTCAGTGCCATCCTATTTCCATGTCAATGTATTTTTTTAAAAGCCTGAAAATTCTTATGAAATTGTTGCACAAATATATTTTTGGAATTGTTCCCCCCCCCCCTAGGAAGACACATTGCAGTACTCCCCCCAAGACACAATTACTAAATATATCTCCAGTCAGCCCGCCTTATCCACATTTTTTTAAATCTATGGATTCTATCATCCTTGGTTTGAAAATACTGGGGGTGGGGGGTGGGGGGGTATTAATTCCAAATAGCAAACCTTGATTTTATTTTTATAGAAGGGATACCATTTTGCTATGCCACTGTATTTAATGGGACTTGAGCACCCACAGATTTTTGTATCCATGGGGGATCCTGGAACCAAACCTCAGTGGATAACAAGGATGTATGTTGGTGAGACAGGAAGTGCATCAGCATATGCTGGAATTCTTTTTTGAGGTTTATACTGTTCTGAGATTTCTTATTGGACACTTTTTCTGAAATTGTGTAAGGAGTTATATAGTACCTTCTTATGCAATGTTTTTGGCAGGCTGATCAAAGGCTGCCAGAAAGTGCCTCCATCCCTGAACCAAACAGCTACTGGCTACGGACAGGAATGCACTGAGAGATGCCCCTTTTGTTGTTTCCTAGGGAATCACTTCAACTTCCAGGACCGTAACCACAATAAGATGTTTAAGCCAATTTTGCAAGAAGTTTAATGTAAGAAAAAAGTGACTGCTACAGTTAAAAAGTCCTTCGGCACCATGGCAGCATTTCTTTAGCTCCACATGGATTTTAGATAATATATGGTAAGCTTTCCTTTGCCTGTAAATGACTGTTTCATTGACAAGCTATTATTTTGAAAGTACTTATTACATCAGGGATTTCAAGACCTTATTTTCTACTCATTGCATTGCCGTGACAACAAGGTGCTCTGAGGGCCAAACCTTTTAATATGTTCTCCTTAATATGTAGAATATAGCAATTTCAGCAGGGTTGTCTGGTTTAAGCCAGATTGGTTTGAACCATGGTTTAAACCAAATGACTTAAAAAATAAATAAATAAAACACTCCTAGTTGTTTTAATTGATTATTCATTTTTTTAAAAAAGCCCTGGCTGTTGTTATTATTTTACAACCTTCTCATTGCAACAACAATGATTGTCTGAATTTAAACATTTTAACTTTAAGAGTTTATTGGCAGTTGTTCATTGTTAGATGAGTATCCAGTGTCAGTTGCTTCTTTTTAACCACTCTTTTTTATAGGGCAAGAAATGTCATTCAGAATCAAATTATTCAATTAACATAACTTTAATCAATACAACTTGCTTTGGAAGAGAATTTTTAAAAGAACTTTTTTATTTTCATTTAAAATAACACCTGAACTGTATTTTGCTACTTAATTTTCTGATTTGGTCCTATATTGGTATAGTCCTATACTGTTATATATAGGCTACCAACTTGCCAGTATAATTCCCAAAGCTTTATTGAACAATTTAAATCATATGAAAGCCTAATAACTTTGGATTGTTAATGTTAGAAAACATTACAACATGGCTGAGCAAGCTTCCTAATACATAAAATAATGTTTCACTGTATTAATATAATAATCAGGATTCAATTTTTTTTCATTGAAACACTAATTCAAAAATCTGGTTGGGAAAAAATAGAGCGTGGAAATAGTCCCCCCCCCCCCACAGCCCTGAACACCAGTGCCTTTTGTTAAAGGAGATAAACATACAAGAAACCCCTCATTCTTGACACAATTGTGTTAATGAAAATAAATGTATATAAATCAGTTTAGGAGCAGGAGCCATTGCTGGTATGGATTCTGTGTCCCAGCATCCTCCTTAACACTGGCTCTCTCTTCTGTTGCTTTAGCCGCATGGTTTTTGCTTTTTTATTTCTATTTTTCTCCCTCTTTTAAAAACTATTTGGGCCTTATGCCAATGCAGTGGGCGGGGGAAGAGAAAAGAAAAGACTGTGGTTTTTTTTTAAAGGTTGCTTGTGAATAGTGGGCAGAGGGGGAGTGAGGGAAAGGAGGAGACAAACACCACGTGACTGCCAAATCCTGGGATTGTAGTCCAGACATTATCACACACACAAATCTAATGCTACAGCAGCAACATTTTCAGCAATTGATGGGAAAACCCATCAAAGAAATGGAAGCCACAGATGAAGAACAGACCAGCTACAGCTCAGCCACAATGTCATCTGATAAGGTTCACCCATAGAAACCTCTATTCTGTTTTAATTGAAAAGGAAATACCATGTATAAAAAGTTGTGCCATAGCCACAGACCAGCTATTGTTGTTGTTGTTGTTGTTGTTGTTGTTGTTGTTATATAATGGCTGGACAGGCTTTGGAATATTTCTGCATTTGAGAAACTGGCCTATTTATTCAGAGAGTCTGAAGAAAAGCACTGACACCATTAACTTTGAAGAAACTCCATATTCATTTACTGTGTGTTCCTGCAAAGAAACATCCCCATACAGACCCCATCAAAGCTGATGACATTTTGGAAACCCTCTTTATAATTCTGTTGTCTATGACATTTTTTCTTGCAACAAGCTTGCTTTGAGAAAGTGTATCTATTTATGAATTTTTCTCATTTATATAGAACCAATGGTCTTTTATTCTGTATTTATGTTCTCGTCATGTAGTTATACAGTACTCCCTTCACCTATGTGGGGGATCCATTCTGGACCACCATCCATCCACCCCCCAATGTAAGGGAAATTCTGAAAATATTTGAGCCTCATTGAAAATAACAGGGCTTGTGCATGAGGCACAGTGCAATGCATGCGCCACAGGCATTCACGCCATTGCTTTTCCACTGTGGAGGTTTCAGCATAAGCTGTGTATGGTACACCCGCACACTGTACTGTAATTCAAAAAATTTAAGAAAAATTAAGATTGAAAAAGAAAAAAAAAGAAACGTATGGCAGATCTGACCTGGCCCAGTATCCCTATACCTACAATTTTCTTTAAAAAGAAAAAAAACCCTACAGTTGAAGCAAATGGAGGCTTTTTTCATATACAAATTAAAGCCACTATCCCATCCTCTCTCACACTGATCACAACCAGAGGAAAATCAAACACTTTGGTCCCCATTCCCAACCTGCATTGACTTTTCAGTCGAAAAATCACTGATATAACTGTGTGCTGCTAAGCAAGGGGAACATACACATTGGATCAAGGTGAAATAGCCTGAAGTGGTGTGTAATAAATTTATTTCAATCATGCTTAGGCTTGTGCAGGTAGTTTAAGATTGAATGAGGCCAAAAAAACCAAAACTCCCCACAGAGAAGCCTGGGGTGCCTGAATTTGCTGGCCCTAGTTGAACTCAGCAGAAACAGCATATTAGTTAGTTTCACTTGCATTAAGGATGCAAAGACAGAAGCAGAACAGAAGCAATAGGGATTCTGTTCAACTTCAGATCTGAATTCTGCATGCTCAGTGTGCTGCACAAATTAACCTCAGCACACGTTTCTAAAATGTGCATTCTCTAATAGGGTCATAATAATGTCCAAGCCAAGAAAATCCCTTACAGTACCAAGATAATTCCTGGCAGATTTGATGAACAGGTCCTATATAGAACACAACAATTGGTTGGGGCATTATTATGTCCATTGCCTGTGGATTCAGTAAGCATTGAAAGTGACAGTGGAAAGGCTCAGGTGATTGTTCTTTCAAAAATGTCTGGGAACTACTGTACTCCAGTGTATATCACACCTCATAAGAAAGTGCATCTCCTGTCTAAAATTTTTAACCCTGCATTTCAGGTCTTTGGCCCTAAACAGATGGCCTGGTAAAGGTGGATTCTAGCTAGATTGGGGGAATGGCGCTCAGATGCTACTTGACCCAGCGCTGGCAAAAAACCATCACTAGAGGTGAAGGGGTGTCTTTTTTACACCCCAAATAGGAGTGGTGTGGTGGAAGCTGGCCAGATTGGGGTGGAAGCAAGCCAGCGTGTCGTTGCCATGGCATGAATCCAGCTCTCTCAGAGGTGGCATCAAGCAGCCCCTTCAGGGCCATCTGTTTCACTCCTCTGTCATGCAAGTAGCAGCTTGTTGGGCTCAAATGGCATCCTAAGTAAATGAGCCTCCACAATTTATAATAAACAGAGAGATTTAATTGATGGAGTAGAGGATCCTGGTCAGGTTTAAAGGTTATTGATGAAAATTATAGGAAACCACACAGGGAAGCAACCTTACAGTCTACTTTTCTTTGTAGTAACTCAGAAAAAAATCTTTCTCATGCACAGGTGTGCATCTGTATGTTCATTGATCATAAATCCAAAAAAAGACATAAAAAGTGTATTGTGAACGAGGAGGTTATCTGCAAAAATCTTTTTTTTTTATCATCACTCTAAAAGCATAGGCAGTCTTGGACTGGGAATATTAATGGCGTACAGGTTTTTCTAATTAAAATTTGAAGTACAGCTTGGATGTTTTGGAGTGAAATCCAAATGAACTGAATCGGGCCAATATAGACCAGTTCTACTTCATTACGAAACAAAATTCAGGAAGGACAAAATGGGAGCTTCTTTGTAGATTAGATATCTGTTATGTTCATACTGTTCATTGTCAGATAGGTTACCATTGAGCTGGTGGCAAAATCTTTGTTAGAGAGCACTTTTTCAGTAGCCATAATTTTATTAAACTGTACTGCTCTGGATCTGAGTGTAGCCATTCTGATTGTAGGATGCTGGAAGCTGTAGTCTCACAAAGTAAAGTTTCTCAGTTCTGCTCTGGAATATGCATCATTCTGCATCATTGTAGGGAGAAATAAAAAAGCTGCCACACACAAAATGTGGTTATCAGAGAGAGAGGACATTTTTTTGGTGACAGCTGACATTTTCTCCAAAATGGCATGTGTGAGAAGAACTATGTGTATAGGTAAACAAAATACTGTCTTTCTAAGGTTGCTAAGAGTAGCTCTGATATGACCACCAATACATATAGAGGCAAAACAGCAAGACATTTCTTGAGGAAAGAAAGGAAAACAGTTCAAAACAAATGTAGTTTTATGCAAATGTGTATGAAATGAGTGCAATAAAAGACGGCTTGTAGTTTCCATAATTATGTCTATATTGTAGAATTATAGTTGTCTAACTGACATGGCTGCATCCTATGGAATTCTGGCTTTTGTGGTTTTGTAAAACACTTAGACTTCTTTCATAGTTTAAGGGAGATCACCAGAGAAGTCTAAATTGCTCAACAGGATAATCCCAGGATTATTAAGGATGGGAGCCATGGATCAGATAGCTATGATTGTCCAGTGTAGAGACAATGGAAGTCAGTGGGATGATGAATCCATACTGAGTTTAATGCTGCTGCCACACTACATAATGCATTTTGACAACACTTTAACTGTTATAGCTCTGTCCTATGGAATCCTAGAATCTGTAGTTTGTTGTGGCATCAGACCTCTCTGACAGAGAAAGCTAACTAGCTAATAAAATTACAGACCCCAGAATTCACAAGCATTGAGCCATGACAGTTAAAGTGGTGTCAAACTGCATTAATTCTGCAGTGGAGATGCAGCCAAAACCTCAACTTTAAAGGAGCAACCCAAGGTGCTGCCCCTGAAAAAAAAAAGGGGGGGTGTAGTTTGGATAATTTATAGTTATGTCTAAAACTCAATGGATTCACCACTACACTGTCACCAGGCACCACAAAATGAATGAAATGTTCATGAATGTATACTGATCCTAATACGGCCTTAAACAGTGAAAACAAAGTGAAAGGAGTGAATCATGTACTACTCTAAATGTACTCCTAAAATAATTTCCTAGAAGGAATAATTCCATAACTTGTACAAGGTAAAAGGTCAGAACATCAATTAATTAAATGCATTTTCACTAGAACATATTGGGGGTGTTGTCTCCAACTGTCATTTCATAGGATTTAGTGATCCTTTGTCCTACTTTGAGTCTGTGTTTGCTAGAAAAAAGTGTGATGGTTACATCCTAGTTTAGTTTAGAGTTTCTTTTCCTCTTCAAGTGGAATACAACCAGAGCTTGTGAAACTATTGGAGTAATTTTCTTGAAATAAATTCTGCACACGTGAGGTTAAAGAAAAGCTGGATAACAGAGATTAAGAGAATCAACACCACATAATAACAAATTGACACTGATTTCACAGAACAAGAGAGAGAGGAGGAAGTGGAAGAAGATGATGACAAGGAAGAAGATGTATGTGTTGATTTTACACACACAGAGAGGTGCTAGCTTTTATGAATGTTTCCATATACTGTAGAAATCACAAATGGAACATCAAGGTATTTTCATCTTTGAACTGCAGATTAGTTTGTAACTCACTAAAACAAGTATTTCCCTTTTGTTGAAATAAAACTTAAAGACTATTGTCTTTTCTGCCAGATTCTCTGCTTTCACTCCAGATTGTGGCCCCAGATTAATCACCTTATAGACCTGAAGCCTCAGGTGCAAAACAGATGTACTGATTCTTTTTCAAAATCATGCTATTTGCAACACATGGCAACGTCACTTTGCCTTTTTGCTACCATGTGTGTGAAGCAAAAATGAAAGGCCTTCGATAATGAAAAGCATCCGATGCACTCAGGCTTGAACAGAAGCCTGGCTGTCTATGAAAAGGCGATGCTAAAGTAAAACAAAAATAAAATTGCAAACAGCTTATGGCAGTTGGCACAGCCATCTACAAAAGTGGTTCTATGACCGTATGGTGGCAATCCTTGAAAAGGGACAAAAAGCACCAAGAAATCTGAAAGATCATACTCAATCTAAATACAACTTCTAAACAATCTTGTTGCTTAAGGGTTATAGAAATCTAAATGCAAATTGTTCTTTGTAATGATGCCCTGGAGACTAATGTTACAATCATTTTCTTGAGGATGCAGCAGTTACTAACTTAGTTTTTTCAACTTCTTTCCCTAGAAGTTGGGAAATTGTTTCATTCAATACTTTGTCACTACCACCACCCAAACCAGTGTCCTGTTTTAGTGATTAAAGATCCTGAACTGAACACTTGTTAATTTTGAAGGAAGTGCTGGATTACTCTTTGCTTTCTCTTTTTATTTTTAAAAAATCTTCATGGACAAACCCTTGTCTGAGTGAAATGCCTTCCAATCTCCCCATATCTAAGAACTATATCAGAACTAAGTATGGCCACTTAAATATCAAGCAATCGAACAAACCCTAACTTTAGCTGCTAATATTTGCTGGTTTGTGCTTCCTAAAAAATAAAGGAAGACAGAAGTGACAGCATCACAATCAACATCATGAGTAGATGTAACTGGAGGATGAGCCTGAACAGGGCATAAAATCTCACCTTATCCTAAAAGAAGCCTCTTATCTTGCTGCTCAGTCCACCCTCGATATTTGGTACCAGCATTGGCTGGTTGCTTTAAGACCATTATCCAAATGCAGAATGGCCCAACCTGCCTGTGTTCAAGGCCTAGCAAAATTACTCCTTTGGATTACAGCTCCCAGAATTCCATAACCAGTTTAGCTAATGTTCGTACTAACTGGGAAGGAGGGTCTGTGAGTTGCAGCCTATCTAAGAAAGCAATGAAAAAAGTACTGTGGCCATGCTCCTTCCAGTATTCTTTTTTGTACTTTCTTTTTAGATGTTGAAGACTTTGGCATTATACATTTTAACGTGAGGATTTATACCAAAGTCAGTCTATCTCCCCAGCTTCTTAGATGGCTAGGTGTGTGTGTGTGTGTGTGTGTGTGTGTGTGTGAGAGAGAGAGAGAGAGAGAGAGAGAGAGAGAGCGAATACTGCTTACAAGCATTCTATACACTACCAAAATATGTGGAACATTTCTTCCTTTGTTTTGCTTTTGCTTCTGTTCATAAAAGAGGCACAACTATTACTGTTTCTTGTACAAATTAGATTTTCAATGTCTCACATAAATTCTTTATCTAATGTGCTTTTGTAGGATGACAAAATATCACAAAATTAATATGAGATATGCTTTACCATGCATTTTTGCAGATTAAGCTTCATAGGGGTGATTTCCCCAATATCATTCAATATATTATAGCTTATCATTTCTTTATGCAAATAGGATTCTGTAGCAATTTACAGCTATGTATCATTCCCCATTTCCCCCCACTCTACAACATGACATGTTTCTCCAAATAATATCCCTTTGACTCTCACTTGTCCAACCAATTTTTCCAGTGAATGCCACAAAAAGAAACTGCACGTACAATATTATACATTCAGATCCTGTTCAAGTATTAATGCTATGGCAAAGAAAAGTTAAAGCATTCATGAATTTAAATATTTTTCATATAAACTATGTAAATATAATGATTAACAATCAGCTGCATTCACTATTCAAGACATGCAATGTAGCTTTTTTCCCCTAATTACACTCACCACTGTGGGAGGATGTGACTGCTGAAGAAAATTAAACTATTTGTATTTATTCAGTATTGCTTTTATAGCATTAAGTAGAAAACTCAGTTCTTGGCACTGAATGCAAGAATCTACAATAAACCAAGGAAGGAAAAAATGATTATAGTTTCCAAAGCTTATAGTCTGAGATGGCAAAGGGGTAATTTTATGTCAGCAGTCATTTTGATTTTTCTGTTCTCATAATCTCATTGTTGATGGGAAAATTTAAGCTGTGATGAACGTTATTGCTATTTAAAATTCCCCCCATCCCCTTCCCCAAAGATGTAGACATCCATGAAAAGCTACAGGCTGACCTTTTTCTTTATTTATCCTTAGGTACATAATAAAATATATAAAAAAAATGTTTGTTGGTTCTTTTCATGGTTGTTGTAGACCTCATCGATAAAATTGTTTGCTGAGCTCTGTGGCTCATACTGAGATAGTACCAGTTCAAAATATCTTTCAGGCTGAAGATCTTCTTCTGATGGAAGAACACACAGCTGTACCTCCTTCCTTTACTCTACCTCCTTCCATACACATACTGATATGTCCCAAATGATTTTAGAAATCACACAACATTTTCCCCTCCATTCCTTTTCAGAGGAAAAGGGATGCTGTTTGGGCTTCTATATAGTACAGATATCTTAAATACAGAATTGCCTTGGGCAGCATGTTGGGGATATAATGAAAAGAATAACAAATTAATAATTACTTATTTTCATGTTTTTTAGTAGTAGTTATAGCTGTAAGGGAGGGGAAGAGTTACCTGTTAAATTTTCTGTCTCATATGCAAAAGGTTGTTGGCTTTAGGTGGGATAAATGGGGGTGCCATTTGATGCTCTGTACCAGGCAGCAAAATATCTTGGGTTCATGCTGCTCATTAATCAGCTTAGACTATCCATGTAGCACCATAACTTTGTAATGCTCACAAGTCCTGTTGCTGCAGCAAAAGATTAAATTGGCCCATTATTTTATTTTATTTTTTAAAAAACAACACTTATTTTGGATACTTTCATTTATGAAACACTAAAGGAAACCGAGTTGTTCAATAAATAAAATGTTTGTGCTTATTTTGAAAAGCCCATCTTGCCAGAAAATGACATAGCAGCTGATCCGCTATGTTATCTTTTATCCTGGCATTACTCAGATACCATGCCTTTGAACACTCAGCCTCCTAGCTCTCCAAATGAGGCTGCAGCATTGTGATCTGTCTTTCATTGAAAGTTCATTACTGATCAGAGCAATCGGCTGTGTGCTTCATTTACTTAATTGTGCAATAATGGTTTGAAATTTGCCTTACCTATAGTCTATACCACAAAGTATCCTCAGGGGATAATTTCAGATTAATTAATAAATGGATCTATTCATCGGTTTGAAAAGTTCATTCAGGTTGCTTCCACTGCGGCTCTAAACAAAATAACCACAATCTGCACTTCAGGGGGAAAAAAAGAATACAGAGTTGGTTCCCTCTCCCCCCAAAGTGTTTTTGCTCATAGGATGGCATTCAGACCAACATAAATTTGCCCCCCATCCTAAGCAAACTTTTAGGGAAGGAAATAATATTTTAAAATATTTGAAAAATTTGTTGAAAGCATTTCTTGAGTGTTGGCACACTCTGATGAGAATCCTGGACTGAAAGGAGTCTTCTCAGCTCAGAACTTACTCTGTACAACATTTATGCATGGTGTTTTATGCAGCTAGAAGCATTTTATGCACATGAAACAGAATTTTCTATGCTTAAAATACTATTTTGTGTGCAAAATATTCTGTATTCTATGAAAAATAATTTGCAGATTTGGTGCAGAAAAAAATTCTAAACTGTGAATGGTCTTTGAAAATGGCAAGGTTTTTGAATATTCTCTTAAAGCAGGAAGAAAAATGTTAAAATTACACATTGCTTCCTTTGTGTATGAGTTAGCAAAGACATATATCCACAGTAACCAAAGGAACAAGAATACAAACCTGTAGCTTACTATGCAGAAGTAAGCCCGCTGACATTCATCCTAGAGGAATAATAGTACAAACCTATAGCAGAACACTCAAAAGTAAACATATGAGATAACTCCTACTCACAGGAATTAGAGGAGTAACAGTGCAAGCCTATAGCTGCACTATATAGACTATTCAGAAGTAAGCACCACTTTTTTTCAGTGGAACCCACTCCTCAGTAAGCATTTCAGTCTAGTATGCTATGATCCCCATTATTGTTTCACATATTGACCTGAACTGTTTGGAGGGAAAAGGAACATTCTCCAATTCAAGTGTGGGGATCATCATTAGAAATTAGATCAGCCCAACTTATCCCCCACCCTGTTTGGAGAGGGGAGGAGGAGAGGTTGTACAAATGACTGCTATATTGGTAGCCTGGCCAATACTTTACATAATCACCAGTGAGTCATCTAGTATTATTCAGGATCAGTGAGTGTGTGTGTCGAGGGGGGGGGGGGAGATGGGTGACACAGAAAATTGTATCCTTTGGTTTCTAGAGGGTCAAGAAAAATGGAGAAAACAAAATAAATATCAGTATGTAAAGAGACCTTATAGCATGTTTGAGACTAGCAGAGAAAAAGTAGCATAAGCTTTTGAAGACTTGGTGTACTTCCTCAGATGCATGGAGTGAACTGGTGCCCAGAAAGGATCTTTACAAGCAGACTTTACAGATAGCCAAAGAAATGCAAAACTTGTGGATATGATGATGAGGTGGGTGTGGTGATGAGGTTAACTATGCTTGCTGAGGTACAAAAGCCAGATGAAAATGTCTGGGGAAAAAATATCATTAGAGAAATGCCTGATTTGTTCAAGTTACAATGGTTCAAGGATTCCAATAACAGGATTTAAAATTAGTCTCTCACTCAGTCAATTGTGTGCTAAACCAGAGTAGGTCTGAACACTTTTTGTTGGCATAGGTAGAGATCCCAGTCAAACACCCTACTTCATTTAATTCATATAGGGTTTTTTTAAATGTCAAAGGGGAGAGGAGGGGAATACCCCCTTCTCTTTGCTTTTCTGGCAAGTAGCCTCACAGGGAAACACCTTTGGCCATTTTAAATTCTTCTCAATCTATTGACAGCTTTACAAAGCTTGGACCTGGAATAAATGCAGGGTCAGGATTCAAGCAGAGTTGAAAGCACAAAGGTCGGTGGCTGAATTCCCACCAAGAGACTACATGAAGTCATTGTCCTACAACAAGGCTGGGTGAGCATCTCAAAGCCTGGAGGCAAGCTATCAGACTTAAGGCAAGAAGTTTATGGCTGTATCACAACTATAATGATTCTTGTGAGATAATAATTCATCATCCTCTGTGATACTGTTGCAAAGGCAGGGCAAGAAAGAAAAGCAGGGAAAAATGATCTGAAATTAAAATTACAAAAGGAGACTGATGGTGGTAGTACAAATCCATCTATTGTTTTATTAAATACATATATAAAATATGTTATTATTAAAAGAATCCCTTAACAGCATTTTGAAGAAGGGTTCTGTCACCTTTCTTTATTATGGTCAGGATCTGGTGCTCTGACAAGATGCTACATTGATTTTAGTGAGTGAAAATACACTAATTTGTGTTCTGAGAAAGGTCTGTCTATAGTGGTAATGCTCTTGGGTGACAAAGAAAGAATAAAGGCTTTTTAGTAGCCTTTGCAGGCACTGAACATGTCTGAGAAAGACTTTGTGCCCCATATTTTGTAGGAAATATTTGGTACCTGTGTCAGGTTCTGTGAGAGTCAGAGTGATGGTTTGATTGTTGGAACATGATGCTGAAGCCCAGGGATATTATCCACACTTAGCTGTGAAAACTGACTCGGTGACCTTTGCAAGTCACACTCTCTCAACTTCAGAGGAAGGCAAGGGAGACAAGGATAAAGCCTCTTTGAATTTTGCCAAGAAAAAGCTGTGATAGGTTCATCTTAGGGATGCCATAAGTCAGAAATTACTTGAAGGTATACAACAAGTCAGTTGCTATAGAGAATATTTCAAAGGAAAGAACTGTTAAACAAACAAACAAAAACAAACAAATGCCTGAGTTTGCCTAAGAAAACCCAATGAAACTGAAGGGTTGCCATAGGTTGACAAGCAATGTGAGGACACACACACACACACACGTTCTTGACTCATTTGTCTAAAAATGTGTGTATATATTGATGTTTCTATAATATGTGCATTTCTGTCCATTGAACTGGTTAATTAACCAAAAGGTGAGTCCCTTTTCAATTTAGAAATGACTGTAATGATCCATAGTTTTTACTAAAACAGATTGCACAATGATTTTCCTAGATGTCAGTAGGGACATCTAGCTTTGCATAGGCATGTTTAAGGACAAAAGTATGGTTTAATCTTCCCCCTAACCATAGAATACTTCAATTTATGAGGGACTCACATTTTTTTAAAAAATGAACAAAACAAAAGTAGATTACAACCACTGAATTATATTATGGGACAACAGAAGCTAAGTAACCTCTTCCTGAACTTGTTTATCATCAAGTGAGTCACTGTATAACTAAAAAAGTGAAAAGGTGATGTAATGAGTACAGGGACTTCTGTGAGTTTGCCAGAAGGAAAGGAAGAACAAAGAGGAAGTCAGACATTATTTTAATCTGAATTACCATTGTGACTAAAATTCACACACATGCCCACACACGAAATTAATGTGTATGTTTGGGAATAACATCCACAAAAGAAATCAACATAAAAGCATGAACAATAATAATCCATAATCCACTATAATAATCATAAATATACATTCATATTTTATTGCCATTAATAATCATTAGTGAATAAATCAAAACCTAACTACAGCCAATAAGACCTAAAGACTGGATTAAATAAATCCCGTAATCAAGAAGACTCTCTTTAGCTTCTTCACACAGGTGGTATTTCCTGTAATCGGACACAGAGAAATGCCTCCTCAACTGATCTTAATATTTAAGCAAGTACTATATAGAAAGGACATTCCACCAATATCAAGGTCCCAAGCTGTTTAACACTTTAAATGTCACTGCTAACACCTGCCAATCCAATCTGGAAGTGCATTCGGATTCAGAGGGTTACCTATGAATTTAATGTGATGTATTTTTCTATAAGCTTATTCCAACAGCACTCTAGCAGGTAAATATTATAACTTCAGCTTCTGCTTTGTCTTCCAGGCCAGCCACATGCAGAATGGGTTCCAACAGTGTGAGAAAAATATTTTCAGTAAATGAGCTACTATGGTTAGGCTATTGTTGTGTCGCTATGGTCATATGTTTCGATCACTCTAAGTTAGTGAAGCCATGTGATAAAGATGAATTTAACAGTATTCAAAAAGTGTGTCTTTGCTCTGTAGGGAGCATGCAACCCTCTGTCACTTTCCCAGTTCCTAAACCTACAAAGCAATAATCCATAGATCCTTATCAGGATATATCTGTCATCTAACCTGTTACAGCATCCAGAGAGCCACCCAGCACCTACACACCTTATGAGGGAGAAAAAGAAATGGGTATAATTAATATACTGATGGCACCAAACTCAAACTTCACAAAGGACCCCATCCAGAAGCTTCATACATATGTGAAAACGTATGAGCAACAGAATGTAATCTCGTGTTGCCCCACAAATTAATAGACATGGGACCAAGCAAGATCCTCCAATGTTACCTTGTGGAATGAACCCTTCAGGTAGAAATGGAGCCATAATTACACTGTGTCTTCAGTTCCAACAAGTCTCAACAAGTCAGGAAATTGACAGCTATGATGAAATTCCCCTCCACTTGCACAGGAATCCCATTTTGGGAGCAAGGTGGGACATAAATTCCATAAATGCAATATGGACATCTTTGTTCTGTTAAAGTTTCTAGAATTCTACAAGAATTCTTTGTGTAAAACTAATCTGGTGGTGATTCAAACACAGAGACGGGAGGAGGGGGAGAGAGAGAGATAGCAAGGAAGGATTTACCATCAAAAAGACAAAAGCAATCCATCTAGAGTGTCTGTTTTTTAAAAGTCCATGCAATGAGTCAGGCAAGTCATAATTTGTGTGAAAAAAATATTGGGGCAATTTGTATAAAAAATGTTCTCCCAAATGTTTTTGTCAAGAATGCATATAAAGCCTTGCTGCACTGCCAGTGAAGAGTGGAGAAAAAAAAGTTTCTTTTGTGCACACAAACCCAACAAGCCATGAATTATATTCTTATCCAAACTCTTTTCCAAATCAGACTAGGATTGGGACCTTCTGCATTGCAAATTGTGTGCTCTCTCTAGCCAGTCTTCCGCTACCACAGATGTAAAGGGCAGCTTGTAAAGCTCCTGTGAAAGTGGTAAATGTTTTATTTTATTCTTGATATCAGAACCTAGAAGCTGAGCCACATTCTTCCTTAGTTTATAAAATTTTAAAGGGAGGTCAGGTTGTAGGTCTCTGTCAACCTGGGATCAAATAAGGGATCCAGGATGAACACAGAGGGTGCTTTCATGTTCAAAATTCATAAGTTATTTCTAAATGTAATGTCAATCATCCATCCAATTGAAAACTGAACTAGTAGTATCCTTTCCCCAAAATCTTTTTTTTTTTTTAAAAAAAAAAAAAGATATCTGCGTGCAATTCAGAAGTCTGATGAGAACAATATGACTGATAGTTGTCTGGCTTTTACTGATATGATACACAGAGTCTTCCAAAGCCTGTTAGATCTGATATGAGTCTTGTCAACTGAATATCTCAGAGCTTTTCAGTACCCATTTCCTGCAATGCTTTTTTTCCAGTTGACAGTTTCCTTTTACTAGTCATGCAAATTAAGCACATGATAGCCACATTACTTCTATTTGTAATTTCTTTTATGACTGTTAGAAATCTTGAGCTTGAAATGCACAACTAACCTAGCTGTCTTAAGACACTAATGCTTTAGAAGTAAGTCTGACCTGAAAGTAC
The DNA here is from genome assembly GCA_034509955.1 of Urosaurus nigricauda. Taxonomy (NCBI): domain Eukaryota; kingdom Metazoa; phylum Chordata; class Lepidosauria; order Squamata; family Phrynosomatidae; genus Urosaurus; species Urosaurus nigricauda. The sequence continues at coordinate 95,522,394 of JAOEGL010000004.1, read as the reverse complement.
TTCCTGTGTTAAATATGTGTGTGTGTGTTTGTGTGTATGTGATAGCCTCAAAAACATCAACATGTCTACTTACGGTACTCAGAAAGTACTACCCTCATTCTAAATTGATTCCATTTTCCCTCTGAAATCTCATATTCACTAAATTATACTGGCTTAGTATCACTGTGATGTTTCCTCATTTATGGATACATAACTTATTATTGTGTGTGATCATTAATATAATGTCCAGGAATTATTGCCTCTTGTTTATAACAGATAGAATATAATCTTTATTACAGTTATAGACCAACTGCCTCTTGTTTGCAGTTAGTGTCCCTTTCAATTGCCATTTCGTAACAAGTTGAGCATTATGACCTTATGAAATTACAATATCATTGGTATGGATACTTCCTTATCCTTACTGTTTGAGAATAGTAAGTGTGTACATTAAAAAATGCTATGCTCTTGTCATGCAAAGTTATAATGATATTTGTTGCTCCTGGTTCTTGCCTTGACCCCTCAGTTTTAAACTTCTAGTAGGAATATCAGAGGCCTATAGTTGCCCACAGGCCTTCCTTCAGGAAAAGTGTGTGTGTGTGTGTGTGTGTGTGTGTGTAGGCTAATTCTCTGTTGTCTGTGGTTTTCTTATAATAAACAAATGGGAAATAGGAATGATTAGATTTGTGTCATGATCTGTCTATGAGAATGTGCAATTGGAGATAACGGAGTCATGGTAATAGCTGCTGAAAGCCAAATATTATCAACCAGAGGGAGTGTTAATTGTGAAAGTATGGTGACATTCCCAGGTGGGGAAAGGTTGTTAAAGGATAAAACTGATTGTGGTTCACACAACTGCTGTACTGATGAGAGTAGGCTGAAGTTGGGAAGAAAAGTATTCTTAGAATTACACGTCTTAGAAAACAGAAATTATTAACATATCCTATATTTTATCATCACTATTCATCACAAGGTAACATTTACTATGAATTAATATTTAAAGAAAGGGATTAAAAATATCCAGCAGAGATATCTTCTATATTTGTTTATAATTTTAAAAGCAATATCATGATAATGGTGGGTGGGTGCGTATTGTTATATGGGGTGGGTGGGGTGGAGTTGAAATGTAGTAATGTACAACAGAAGAACTTTTTAGTTCCACAGTTAAACACTAAAGATTTTTTTATACAAGTCTTGTCTGATCTCACAAATTGAAAAGTTTTTTTAACAGTTCCCAGTATCACCTAGTTAACATCTCTATAGCGCTATAGTCTCTACATCTAGACATCTCTATAGTCATGGATTCAGGGAACCATTGTACAATAAAGCAAGCTTTCCAAGCTTTTTAAGCTTTCCACCTTTTCCATTTTTACATTCAAGAATGAAGACTTTGATTTTTTTTTTAAAAAAAGTATTTCTGAGACACAATCACAAGAGATTCTGTTATTTTTTTCTATTTTTTAATTTTTGCATTTAGGATTTTTTGTGATTTCTTTTATTTGTACTTACTGGGTTTGTGCAAAGCACAATGTTTCTGCACACATGATTTTTTTCACAAAAAAAGTGAAAAAAAATCTTCTGATAGTTGAACCTGAAGTGCTTCAACATGTTGAGACACCAGTTCTCATTAAGGATAAGAAAATTTGTGAGATTTTTTTTTTTTACTTCCATCCTCTGTAGAGACCACTCTAACTTCCTTTCTGTCTTTGTATATAATCAAATAAGAAGAAAACCTGCTTCTAAGATGGTCAGCAGATTCTATTCTTTGACTCAAGTCACTTGCCTATTCTTTTGTTTCACAATTGTCCTGGTTTACACTTCACTTCTCATCCCCTTTCATGCTGCTCATATCCCAGCTTGTACCTAAGTAGACTAAGGACCTCACTTGATTTTTAAATTCTAGAGTGCAGTTGATGTAAGTCAACAAAGCACATTGCTATAATCTATGTCTGACCATTAGTCCATCTGGCCTCCCATGACCACATGGGGGAGGTCATTTTGGAAAAAATGGAGCAGCAGGGAGGGTGAGGTTCTCCACTGTCTCTTAAGAGTGGGCCCATTCCAGCCTACTTACTGGCTAAAATGTTAAGAAAATGTTTGTTTTCCAGGTCCCCCTGCTTAAGATTTACCAATTGAAAGTTCTGAGGAATGAATCTTATACATGCCAAGATGTTGCTTGGAAATGTCACATTTTTGGACTATAGAAAACATCACAGTCATGTTGGTGTGAGTATTGTGGGACTTGCAGTACCAAGAAATACTTTTTCCACATTCTGTGCAAAGCGTGTGTTCTGCCAAAAAACTATGACTTATATACATATGCATCTTCTGTACACAGTGTGTTATGCTGGAATAATTGTCTAAACAATGTGCTATGCTGGTACAGTATTTAGATATTTGTCCATGCACACACACACACACACACACAGTAGGAAATTTCATGGGTTCTATCATATTCTTCTCCAATCAAATATGAGACGTGAAGCTGTGTAATGATAACATATTCACAGATTCTTGCTGACTTTCTCTGTTCTCTTTAATCTTCAGATAAGAATGGCATTTTATGAGCCCATTCCCCCACTTCTTAAATTGGCTGTACATATTTTTAATAACAAGACAGATGTTAAATTATCAGCAAGATTGTTCTTCCCTTCCAATGCCTTTCCCAGCCGCTTCTCACATGCACAGCTCTTTTCTAAAACAGCAAGTTCAATGTAGCTTGAGATAAGATTCTACTAGATATTTGAATTTTCTATCCAAAAGTTAAACTTTTGCTATAAATTGTCTGAGACTGCTACTGCATGGAGTAACCAGTTTGAGATCACTTTCAATTGCACTCTGCTACAATAGGCAATGTTCTCCAGGTTCTACATTCTGCTGAAATGCCTCCAAACTTTGGTGAAGCCTGTGTTTTTGGGAACTAAGAACTAAAGGAACAAGTTGTAGTTTTGAGAAGGCACATTTCATTCCCTTTGTGCTTGGCTGAAATCATGCCACTAAAATAGCATGCAACAACTGGCTTATTTCAGTAGTGAATGGCATGAACATCAAGGTCCCTTGCTGTGTTTGATGGGGAGGTGTGGGTAGGAGTGGGACATACTATATAAAATATGGATAAGCTGTCAATCAAAATAGTTTTACAGTGTACACTATGATAATATGAACCATATTGCTTTTTTATTTTTAAACATAACTACATTGGCTAGCTTGGCAGCAGAGGTTTTTACAAAGACAGTGCCTTCAAACTCTCTTCCTAGCAAGACTGGAAATCCTGCCAGGTTAAAAAAAAAATGTTATTGAAAACCTTTCTCCCCTCATAGGCCCATTTTGACAGGAAATCTTTGAGAGGCAGCAGCAATGAAGTGCCCAGAGATTTCATCTGTCTTCTTTTGCTTCAGGAAATGCTGAGCACAGGCTCTCCTATTAGGCAAAATACACAAAGTACCAAATCCCCTTAACAATCATCTTCGTCTGCTCTTCAGATGACAGGTCCCTGCATCCTAGTCTGTCAAACAGAGCTTGTAACTGAGACACATGTTACTGGGACCCGTATGAAAGTTTTTGACAGGACTTTAGAGGGAAAACCTTGTCAAGTGTTTATAAGTCATATTTCCAGAGCAAACCGTTTTACGTGGAATAATCAGAATAAAATCTATCATGTCAGGAAATGTTACTTTGCAGGACACTTTTTCTTTGTCCTTCTGACATAAAGTTTCACTTTGGAAGTCCTGCTTGTCGTTCTGTGTGACTGGTTGAAACTTGGTGATTATTAGCCATCATGCAATAGCTTTCTTTGGTTAGAATCCTACCTCCCCTCTTCTGTTTTGTTGTATTGTGTTTTGTTTTCTGACAGGTGCCAAATCTAAAATTTAAATAATATTTTCCAGAATGAAAGTGACAGCTTGCAGTAACTTTGCAGGTGTTAAAGCAGATGTACTTTCCAAAATAATGAAACAAAATATGTACAGATTGCAGGAAACTATGAAAAATCGACATTGAAATTTCACGAGTCAACATTATTTGTGGGTTTCTATTTAGAATAGTTTGTTTCTTTGAGCAGGAAGAAGTGGCCATTTAGGGCTGTTTAATATGAAGCAATTTCTTTTATATATATGTAAGATTTTTCAGGCAAGGAATGTTTTCCAACAAGCATAGCAAAAATTCTCCTAGATTGAAGAAGTAAAGGAGATGCTATGTCTCAGCTGAAGTCTTTCACAAAACATGCTAAGAGTCTTGAAAGTGTGTGTGTGTGTGTGTGTGTGTGTAATATATCCTTTATATACAATAAGTTATACAGTAAGTTAAAAAGTGCAACTTCTCAGAAGTAAGTGTTATGCATATTTGCTTCTCTTTTGAAGTGTATAGTCCACAGACTTCATTGGGTATTGTCCTTCTGTAATGGATAAAAAATATAGTAAGTAAAAAAAAAGTTGGATAATACCTTTATTTGTTGGATAATACCTTTATTTGTTGTTATGTAGTGTCTACTTATGGTGAACCTCTGAATGAAAAGACTCCAAAAGACCTTGCTACGAGTTAACAGCCCTGCTCAAGTCTTGAAATCTTATGTCTGTAGTTTCCTTGATTTAATCAATCCACTTGTAATGCAGTCCTCCCCCTTTCATACTTCCTTTGCCTTTTTGAACATTGTTGTCTTTTCTGTTATCATCTTTACCTTTATTAAGAGCATTAAAAAGATACAAAGAAGGCAAGTTTTTGAGTTGTTCAGAACACTTTCATCAGAACTTAGGAACTTAGGAAAGAAACAGACAAGTCCAAAAATTTTTCCCTTATCATAAATTAGACTATCCTACCTGTAAATTGAAACATTCCCTAAAGCAAGCAGCTTCCAATCAATGCATTAGTGTTATACAAGTGCTGCACATGTGACAATAACACCTAGCTACTCTGTTTCTTGTAATATGTGTTACTGCTCACTGTTTACTGAAATTCTTTATTTTCTGGCATTAATCTTCTTCCATAGAGATAGTGCCTGATGCAAATGCTTTGTTTTGTACAAGGTGACCCACTGTATACTCTACTAGATATCTCTTCTGTTTACATATAACCCGTCCTTTTATTTCTGATTATCAGAACTCAATGCCATGTCTTGCACAACCAAAATATTAGAGTCATGCGAAAGAGGTGGAGCCAGTTGGAATGGAGCCAAAAATTTAAGCAATTAAAAAAGGCTATAATCTTATCTTATTAGCCAAAGACCCATCTCCTCACCTGCCTCCCCCCTCCATTCTGCTGGTGTCCTATTTGGACAATGCCCAACCCAAACCACAGTTCTGGTGCAAACAGTCCAGACTGCATCTTGCACATTCAGCACCAAAACCAGGGTATAACACACTTAACACTAATTTAAAAATCTTATTCCAGATTTTCTGGAAAGATCTGAAGCCCTCTGTTCCTATGCTGGAGTGGCTGTTTCCAAGCATGTGCCACTGAGCCCCCTGGTATGTCTGTTAGTCACTAGCTGCTCACTCTGAAGTCAAAATGAGATGCCCAGCCAATGATTATGGCTGGGCAACTCATTCTGATCTTAGAAGTGAGAGGCCTGCAACAGCAGAACATGTGCTAAGCAACTCATAGGGACATTTGTGCAGATAGGTGCCCTGGCACAGAAATGAAGGCCCAGGGGATGGGGGAATGTCAGGGCAGCTCCGGGACCAGGATACTTGGGGCCGCCTGCAGAGTAACTGGTAAGTGTAGACAAGGCCTATATGCTAACATACCTGCTCAGTGCTAAGGTTGGAAAGGTCCTAATCTGTAATCAGAGTTTTTCCCTGTCTGAGGAAAGAGAACAGGGCATGAAGAAAGGCAAGGTCTGAGAAATAAACTGTAGGATAAATTTAAATATATTTAGAAACACGTACAAATCAAACAAGAAACAAATTCTTTCTTTTCGTATTAAATTGGGCTGTGTTCATAGTTTTTCATTAGATCCTTTATGTGTGTGTGTGTGTGTGTGTATTAATATTGCCTTCTGTCAATGATGTTTAATACCCCTTTTGACCAAGACCACAAAAAAGGAAAAGACAAATATGTCTAAATGGTTACATTACATCAGTCACAGGGTCTGGAAAATAAGCCAGTTCTCTTTTCAATTTTCTGCATTAAAGAGAAAAAAAAAAAACATCCAGAAAGCAAAATAAAGAAATTTGTGCAGAGACTTGGAAGCAATGGTAAGAATTAATTGCAGCTGACATGTAATCTTCATAGGACATTAAAATGACAGATTTGGAATAACTATTATCATTGTGTCATTCACAATAGCCCATTTTCACAGTATGTGTTAATCAGAAGTATAGCTGGCATTGTCTGAATGAAGTAACTCTTAGAAGGCCAGGGTAACACTGGAAATCATGTGGACCTCCGAAGCTGTTCAATCGCAGCTCCCAGCAGACCCAACAATTACAGATGGTGTTGAGGAATCTGTTGCTGTTATTTGCTGTCAAGTTGTCTTATTTATTGCAACCCTACGAAGGAGCCTCCATCGTCAACTGATCTTGCAAACTCAGGGCTTCCTTGATTGAATCAATACACTTTTAGTATGGTCTCTCTTTTCTTACTGCCTTCCACTTTACCAACATTAGCATCTTTTCCAGTGAGTCACATTGTCTCATGATGTGCCCAAAGTATGACAACCTCAGTTTCGTCAACTTGACATCCTGTGAGAGTTCAACCTTGATTTTCTCTAAGACCCATTCATTTGTCTTTTTAGCAGTCCATGGTATCCACAGAACTCTCCTCTAGCACCACATTTCAGGTGATTTGATTTTCTTCCTGTCAGATTTCTTTGCCGAACAGCTTTTACATCAGTACACAGAAACAGGAAAAACACTATGGTGTGGATGATTCTGACATGGAGAGAAAGGGATGTGTGGGTCGAATAACATCTCAAAGGTCACATGATTCTCCATAAGGAATAGAGAAGTGAATTTTTAATTTTCTCAAGTCCTAACACATGGTCAGTCCAAGCAATTTCTCTTTCTTGTTGCTAACAAAGTTCCTTTGACAAGGAGATTATCACATGGGGGATGAGACATCATTGTCTCATTCATGTTCCATCCTTCCCACATGAACATGGGAAGGACTTTCAGATGATGTTGTACTTATCTGACATTATCCCATCCAGAAAGCATGAGTGACAGTGATTGTGCAAAAGACTTTCAGATGATATTGCACTGATCCTGTCACTGTCCTGTCATTGCCCATCATTGAAGTGGCATTGCCCAGCATTTTGCACTTTCATGCAATCGCTATCATGGACAGGTGAAGAGCTGTCTCGTCCCCATCTCATCTGTGTGTGATAATCTCCTAAAGACTCTTATTTTCCTGTTCTCATATTCACTATAGCGCAGACCTAGGAGAGGTGTGTCCTTCCAGATGTTTCTGGACTGCAGTTTCCATTTTCTTTCATCATTGGTTGATGTTGTTGGACTGGAGTGCAGTCCAACAACATCTGAGAGGCCAGACGTTTACTACTTTCAGATTTCAATGCTCAAAAGAAAAGTGAGATTATGAAGGTAAACCAATAACTCTCCCTGTTCAACTCTACTATGAATATCTCTGTGTTTGTACATATAGAAATAGTCAAAGTGATAGAGCTATGTTCACTCAAAAATATCATCAAAATTACAGAAGAGGCACTTGAAGCTCATTTTAAATAAATGCACTTCACTGTCACCTAAAACACTGTGATTTGGAGTAAAGTTCCCAGCTATTGATGCTCTCTTGTTACCTACTGTTTTGTCAAGGATTTGTGTTGAGTTGGGAGGGGGACAGACTGGGACTTTTAAGAGCTTGTGGAAGGGGGGCTTCCTCCCACTCATCTGCCTTGATTTCTTCCTGTTTCCTTCAAGACTCTAAAATCCTTTTTATTCCTTTTGTATATTCTCTTTTGTATCTTATCTATTCCCTCTCCCATCACTTTGAGCTTTTATTTTTCTGTTCTGGCTCAATTTCTCAAATGATTCTTAATGCCTTACGAGAGCAGAATTATTCCATTAACAAGATCACATCTGTGTTTCCATTTATAAACCTCAGTCCCACAATAGAATATTGTATCAATAGAGAAATCGAATCTCAGCTCTGAGGTTTGCTTAGAATGCACCATTGTGTTCTGAACTGTTAAATACTCATCCAAAAAGTACCTTCAAACACCAATGTCAGGGAGAGATTGTACAGTGAGTTTTCAGCGCTGATCGTTTCCCTAAAGTATAGAACAAAGTGTGACAAGCTTTCTTTCTGGAAACCCCATGGTTTCCAGGTGGGTTCTATCACTGTCAAAGAAAGAAAGAAAAGTAGACTTACTTGCAAGCAATACTCATTACTTGAACATCATTCTAGAAGAGAATTTTGGGGCACAACTATATGCACAATGGAACAGGACTCTTCAGATTTCTGTATTTAGGTCCATTCGAAGCTTTCTGTGCCTGTAAGTCTTCTGTCACAATAAATGAAACATGTGTAACCCATGCCAAAAAGAAAAGAAAACCTACCATATCTGAATCTAACTGTTTAAAAGGCATTTTACTTTGCCTGAAAGAACTGGATTCTTGGGAAACTCGCCTGAAGCAATGTTACAGCCTTTTTTCTATTTCAGTTAATAAAAAAGTAATAAAAAAAACCTTGAACATTTTTATTGTTCGTAAAAAGAGGAAATGGCTAAATTTTACAAATAGCTGGTCTGTTCATGGCAGGACTGATATTTTCAAAATGCCTTGTGTAACTGAGAGGCTCACAGAAGTAACAGAGTGGGGATGGAAGGGAACAAAAACAAGTGTTGGAAAATCTTAGTAAAGTGACTTGAAAACCTATTTTAAATCCATGAATTCTGCCCCCTCCCTTGCCATCATTAGTCATGGAGTAAAATAGATCATCTCTTGTATATACATTATGTACTGGCTAAATTAAAGAAATTCCACATCAAAGAAATTAAGTTGGCCTTGGTCCTTTATGCACAGGATAATACCATTGTCATTCCTGATTTTGTGGTATTTTGATGCTTCTTTATTTTTAGCCCACCATTCTTTGTAGTGGATCTGAACAAGGTATCATAAATAGATTATCTCTGCTGTTCAGTATTTCATTATCTTGCAATGTTGATAATGGTACAGTGGCAAGACAGCTCACATTTGGATGGGCAAAAATCCTGATTCAGATTTCGGCTCAAGGTTACTTTGATTATTATAAAGCAGCAGCTATAAAGGCTGAGTAGGTTTTTAAAAAAATAAAAATAAAAAAATCCTTAGCCACTCGTCTAGATCTCATGTGTCTTCAAGTATGGTGAACCCATGAATTTCATAAGGTTTTATTTGGCAAGGGATATTCAGGTAGTTTGGCCAGTTCCTTCCCCTGAAATATAGCCTGCAATATAGCAGGGGCCGAACAAGATAAAGGGAGGGCTCTATGACTGTGCCGTGCCACTGTGTCACTGCATACACTGATGTGCTGTATGGACAGTGGATTATGCAAACAAGCAGATGATCACATGGATCATCCAATGGACTGCTGGATGCATGGGATGAGGGAGGCGATTGGCTGCTGCTACTGGAACATCCGTATGCTTCTGTGCATGCATGTACAGTAGAACAGAAAAAAAATTGTAATGGTGTGGCATGGCATGGCTTGCAGCCATGATTGCTCCATTATGGCAGTACGTCTTCACAATGCGGGGGGGGGGGGGCAGTTCAGACTATGCATTGGTTGTCTGATCATTGTGGGAGCGGGTGGTGCAGTCAGCACATATTCCCTGAAAATCAGGAAACCACAGAAGTGAGTTGGCATTTCCCCTCCACATGCTTTCAGCCTCTGTTACAGTCATATTGTCACAGAGTATAGGTTTGCTACAAAGGGTTTCCCCATCCCAGTTTTATGCTACATTAACTGCCACACCTCCACCCTATGGGATTCTGGGTTTGGAAGTAATTAGACTTGTCTGCAAGAGTGTCCTAGTCCTCTGAATGAAAACTCATTAGCAGAGAATTCTTATAACCTCACCAAACTACTAATCCCAGGACTCTGTAGAATGGAGCCAAAGTATTTAAAGTGTTTTGAAACATGTACGATATTACAGTGCAGACACCCTCACCACCAGAAGGCTAAGTAGCATGATCAGACCTTTCCCACATGCTGACTTTATTCTTTATAGATGTCTTGCCCCAGCCACCTCAAATGAAGGCAAATGGCAAATTGTCACCAAGACCGACATGTGCCATGTCTATTGAGAATTATACAATGGTTGGAAATAGATACTATGTAAGGACAAAAATATACATATCCATCTATGTAAAGCACTCAGAGTATCTTTAGGTGAAGGCTGTCAGTTTCTGAGATAAATGGCTGAGCTTGAAAAAGGCAGACACTTCAGTCTTTATACTATTTTATAATCAAAGGACTGGATTCATAATCATTTATTCTTCCCCTTTTGCTCAGTTATAACTCAGTATTCAATATCATGCTTTATTTGCTTGACCTCAAATGAAATTGATGTTGGCTTCCCCCACCACCACCACCACCACCACCCCGCTCCTCTTACTATTGTGTAATAAACCTGGACACAATTCTTTTTGTTCTTGTGGAACATTTATCAAAGCAGTTGTCAGTTGGCTTTACAGACACATAGATAGACAGACAGAGTGGTTGGGTGTTGGTGTAATTACAGTAAATGAAAAGTGTTTACTCTGAGGGCCAAATCAGGCATGATGTTAAATGCATCTTCACATTTACTGTACCAGTTTTTAGAAATCCAAATAACCACAGCTGTGATGAAGGGGAGCTGATAATTGGTGCCAATGGGAAATTTCAATGCAAATAGTACTCCCACACAGCAAAGGAGAAGAAAATTCCACTTTCATACCTGCTGGGATGTTGGGGTGAGTGAGGATTTTGTTCACATTAAAAAAAAAAAATAGCTGTCTTCATATTTTTTGCATGATCAGACTGATAGATGTGTCCATTCAAACAGAGCAATTTGGCTGTTAAAATTCAAGAAGTAATCCTTTTCTTTTCAGCCATGTTTCTGGTGCTGGATTATGGACCCCAACTCTTTCTTTCCCCTCCAGTCTCCTCCTTCCTCTGGCCAGAAAGCACACCATGGTCCTCTACATACTAGGAATAGCAGTACCTGTTGAATTTGGCCTGTGCAAGTGGTGAGAATTTTATTTCATTTTGACTCAAGGATGGCAAGCAGGAGAAGTTTGAATCCCTTCCCCAACTTGGTTGTAGGAGCTGCTGTTGTTGTGTGCCTTCAAATTATTTCTGATTTACAGAAACCCTAATAAGACCCCATCACAAGGTTTTATTGGCAGGACTTGCTCAGAGGGTTTTCACCTTTGACTTCCTCTGAGAATGAGAGTATGTGAGAGAATTCCCCAAGATCACCGAATGGGTTTCCATGGCGGAGCAGGGACTGGAACTCTGGTCTCTAGAATTATAGTCCAACACTCAAACCATTATACCATGCTGCTAATCCCTCCAATATGTCCGGACAAAAGACTTCTGTGAAGCTCAGTCCTCTCACCTTTCTTCTACATTCTTCACTTCCTTATGCCAATGAAGGTCTGCCGAGAAAAATGACAGTATTGGGATTTGATGTGATATGTCTGGTCCACAGAGAAATTTGGCCATTTTGCCATACCTATTTTTACCTTTGCTTTATACATTAAATATATTCAAAATTATTTTATTTTGTTGTATTTAATTTATTATTTTGCCATTGCTTTCATGGTCGTCAAATTGTTTCATGCTTCAGCTGGTGTCAGTGCTGGTGTTTATTTTAATGCAATGTACTCAATGTTTTTATTGTTTTCTATAAACGTACCATTAAGTAGGCCAGATGAATAAGCATTTTTCTGTCAATGTTGAGCCTCCCCCTCATATCTTATGAACTGCTCTGGAGTCCCTTACTTGTCCCAGTTCCTCTCATATTAGGGCTAAAGAAACATGTACCTTATGCAAGCAGAGAGTGTTGTTGTGATTGCTTGAAAGCACTGCTTCTTATCAGTCACTGTTAGAAATCAAGTGCTACTCCCCTTTGAATGGCCCATTAACCTGGCTCTAATCAGTACAGATTTTTACACATTTTTCCATACTTTAATTGTTTTTTAAAATCAAATCAAATCAGCATATATATTCAGTTAAACCATTTTTTATTCTTGGGGAGAAAAAAAGCTTTTTTTTAATGCATCACTCCTTTGTTCATGCTCTGGAAGGCAGTGAAAGAAAGGGTTCCTTTGTGCTTTCTAGAGAAACCAGTTAATCTGCCTTCTGTTAGATAGGAAGGTGAAAAGGAGGTGTCTTCATAATCATGTTGTTGTTGTGTGCCTCCAAGTCATTTCCTATTTACGACGATCCTAAGGTGAAATTATCATGTTTTCTGGGGGTGAGAGTTTGTGACTCACCCAAGCTTTCCATGACTGAGCAAGGAACCAAACCTTTATCTCTAGAGTTGTAGTTGAATACTCAAACCACTAAGGAGTTTATCAGATGACGGAAATTGGGAGTATAATGCAATGGCAATCTGAACGCAATCATGGGGTTTCACGTTATTGCGTATGAGTGTATCTCACGCAATTTTGGGCAAAAAAAAGTCATTCCGAATGCAATCATGGGTTTTAAGTTATTGTGTATTAGAGTATCTCATGCAATTTCAGGCAATGGGAAGTCATTTTCGGACAATGGGAAGTCATTTTGAACACATTCCGAACACAATTAGAATTAACGTAAATTCGCTAAACTAGCAAATTTATGTGAATTCAAATTGGCTCCATTCAAAATAGAGAGAAAATCCTCCCGTGTGATAAACTCCTATGCCAACTTGGTCTGTTTATTATCAGAGGGACCATCCAGTCTGAATTTTGCAAAGCCAACTATGTCTGCGAACAGGATGAATGAGTTGCTCTCATGTGTGATTTTCATCTTGGTTGAAACAAGGGAGAAGATTTTAGAAGCACGGAGGTCTCCACTTATTGACCTATAAACCAGTGGCATCCCACACCAGGAACCAAAAGGGCCCGCTCCCAATTCCCTGCCCTGTGCAGCTTTACTGCAGAGTAAAGCCATGTAGGACATGGACTGGGAAGGCACCGGGCCCTGTCCCTCCCTATCCTGTGTGGATTTACTCTGAGGTAAAGCCGTGCAGTGCAGGGACTGGGAGGGTGCTAGGCCCTCTCCTTACCTTCCACACACCATGGCTCATGCCAGGGAGGTGGGGGCACTCACCAGGTGTTACCCCCATTCTGTGGTGTCAGCCCTCTTCAGCGGTGTCACCCAATGTGGTCTGAACCCCCACCCCACGCCCCTGCACTCCCCTAGTGATGCTACTGCTATAAACTACACAAACATTCATGATTAATGTAGTCAGTGTATATGTACACAAAGGCAGAACAAAATTGCAAATATTTGTTGCACAGGATTTTAATCTTGCCATTTGTTAATAGGTCATACCATGATCACTGACCTACTTGCATGGCCTCCAAGTGTTGTTGAAGTCCGACTCCTATCAGCTCCAGACAATAATGCAAATGCTTAGGGGTGATGGATGTTATAGTGAAACAACAACTCAAGAGCCATAGATCCCCTAGCTCTCATCTAAAGATACATTCTTGCAAGATACAACGTGCCTAAAAAGGGGATGCAGGTTTGTTTTTTTCAAGGAAGGACTGTTGAATTGCAGAGGTAATTTAAGAATATTTTCATTGGCATTTTAAACTCTAATATGGTCTTAATGTATCAGAATATATATATGAGAGATATCTTGACATCCCAGGTTTAAAAATAAATGCAAAATGGTGCGTGTTGCTAAGCTGTCTGGATAGAGGCACAGGGTGAAAAAGAATTTAATGAGCAGGTGGAAGAACCTGCTTAGACTCAAACTCAAACTTTGGTGTCACATATGAGGAGAAAGCTAAAGGGTAATAGTCTCTTAATGTTCAAGATATTTTGGATATGGCACTGAATAAAAATTGCAAGGGTTATTGCATACAATATATATAGATTTCACTGTTATTGCAAAGACATCACTTCTAAAGTGGAAAACTATGCATACACTGTGAAGTAAAACAAACATATCTAAAGAGATGGTTATTATGCTGCCTAACTGTATGGACTATTAGTTCATAAATTCATTCATTAGGTCTCCTCTGCTAGAGGAGAACAAGAAATAATATAAATCTACTTTATAGACATTTGTACAGATTATGGATTTATATGGATTATGAAGTATGGATTTACTCTTTTGTAAAGTGTGGATAATGATATTGACTTCTTTTGTATGGATCACTAAGACAATATATGTTCACTGATCTGAACATTTTAAAATTGCACCAGCTGAAACTTTTACCATCTATTTTGCCATTTAAACACATAGTGAGAACTGCAGCTAGAATTGGGCTCCTAACATGCATCAGAACTGCAATTATTTCCCCTTTGTCAGACATTATGGTGTGTATTCAGTCTCCTAGACAGAGACATTCATTCTCCTCGAAAGAAGCAGAATCTATCAAATGACACTACCACCACCACCAACAAACAACAAACTGTATTGTGCAGAAGAGGCCCCTGAGTACTTGTATAAATCCATGTGAAGGAGACATTATTCCCAAATTTTCATATATTTTCTCAGTATGCCTGTGTTGCAAAAGCCTAGTCTGGGCATACATGTGGTGTGCACATTAATAAATTAGATATGTAAATCACTTGCTAACTTAACGTTTCATGCAGTGTGAATCTCACTCAACAGTTTAGCACAGTGGTACTTGCTTTCACAATGCATGGAATATGATAAACAAAAGGTCTGCAGGGCTGCAAGGAGCCTTCTTCTAGGAAGCTCTGTCATAATCCAGAGCATGGAAGGCCATGCAATGGCAGAAGCAACATACTTGAATTATGGCAGAGGAAAATTCAGAACATATCTGACAGCACAGGCGACAGTACATCCTGCTCTGTGAGGTTGAAAGCAACAACAGCAGCAGCAACAGCAAAAAGCATACCCAGCACTGTCACTCTTATTCTCATTGCACTTCTCAGTATCCCACCATTGTTTTTTCATTCTGTCCTGGTTCTGTATCAGGTTGCAAGATTTCCCTACCATCACTCCCTTTTCATGGGAATTTGTACATATTTTTCTAAACTGTTTTATAAAATGAACACAGTTTTTATTCTTTTCCACTAATGCAACAACGGTGTGCATTTTTCAAATCTATGCACTTTTAGCTATTTGCATTTTTCAAATGTATGCCTGATTTTATGCATGTTTTCCTTTCTGAAATGTATCAGAAGGCTTTTAAATGTATTATGCCTGAAATAATATATATTCCTTTCTGTTGTCAGTTGTTGGGGCTGCAAAATGGATATTTCCATATGAAAATGTCAGAATACAATTAATTTATTTTCCAAACCAGTCCCACTTCTCTGCCACCATTGCATTGTTTGTCCAGAAGAGTATTTGTGGCTGGTTAAATGGTTTAAATTGTGAGGGGTGGAGGGGGGGTGGGACAAAAACAAAACCTGGGCCTGAGTTCAATGCCACACCTTGCTGAGGAATTCTACCAGGAATTCTACCTCCACCTTTTGCAGAAATTGATGAAGATGTTTCTGCTTTTTCAAAAGTTACTAGGGATCTTGTTGTTTTTTACTATGTGGATAATGCATGTTGAACTTGCTTGAAATGCTGTTGCTCTCATTTTTAACATGTTGTACTGTAAATCCTCCAACTGTCTTGCTATGACAAGGAAAGTGCTGATTAATCCTCTGTTGTCTCAGTTTATTAGATGCTTTTAAAATGCCCCAGTTTTTCTCTCCTCCTCCCTCTTTCCCCCTAATCCACAGCTTACTGAAAACTGAGCTCAAAGTGCTAAAGCAGTTAACTCAGCAGGAAGGAGAGGAGTGATTGGGCAGGATCTTGTCCTTACTGGTTCGTTGTGATTTTTGTTTGCCTTCAAGTTGTTTCTCACTTACGGCCAACCTAAGGTGAACCTATCATGGGAGTTTCTTGGCAGGATTTGTTCAGAGGAGGTTTGCCATTGCTTTTCTCTGAGGCTAAGACTGTGTGACTTGCCCAAGGTCACCCATTGGGTTTCATAGCTAAACCCTGTTCTTTAGAGTCATCGTCCAGCACCCAAACCACTATGCCAGCAGGCTTAGACAAAAGCAAACTGTTGCAGCTTCTCCTAGCTTGTTTGTTCTTCCTCATTAATAACCTTTGCCATTTTGACCTCACTCTGATGTTGCTTGGCCAGTGTATTACAGTGTATTATAGCTTTGAACTGTTTTTTTCCCCCAACCTGTTTTGTTTCTACTGTCATGACTTTGAAAACTTCCCTGAAGGTCATGGACTGTTGGCCTATATTCAAAAATAACAAAACAGAGACTGGTAGACTGTTATTTGGAATGGTGGGATCCAGGAATGGCTTGTTCAGTAAAGTTGTATCTCTGCCTCCTCTTCCTTTTCCCCACCTCACTGGAAGAAAGGTGTAATATAAATGTAACTAACAAGTGAGCTAACAAAATGGACTGTTAGTTTCATGTGTGATGCTAAAAGGGCCTTGAAATTCTTTTGTGTAATTTGCACATATGCCCAAACGTTGTTAATGGAAACCACAGCAGATCATATATAGGCCTGATTATTTGTTCTGATGGAAATTTATCTCAGGGAAACTAATAGCAATTAAATCCAGTCACAAAATATATCTTTAAATGCAGGGGAACACAGTCAAAGGCAGTGGACTTTGAAGAAGAGGCATCAGATAAAATTGCATCTGTCTCACAGAAGACAAGCCAACCTAAATAGAAAGCAGTTTTGTTGTTGTTGTTGTTGTTGTTGTTGTTATTGTTAACCATCCTCGAGTTGATCTTGACTCATGGCGACCTTGTGAATGAGACATCTCCAAGACTCCCTATCTTCCACTATTCTTCTAAGATCTTGCAGATCCATTCCCTTGACCTCCTTAATTGAGTCCATCCATCTAGCTGTGGTCTTCCTTTCTTTCTACTTCTCTCCATCTTTCCTAACATTATTGTCTTTTCTAATGATTCATGCCTTCTCATGATGTGGCCAAAGTATGACAGCTTCAGTTTAGTTATCTTTGCCACCAGGGAAATTTCAGGCTTGATCTGGTCTAGGACCCATTTATTTGTTCTTTTTGCTGTCCATGGAATCCTCAGTACTCTTTTCCAGCACCCCATCTCAAATGAATTTATTATCTGTTTGTTCATTTTCTTAACTATCCAGCTCTCACATCTATACATGGTAATGGGGAATCCAACTGCTTGTGCAATTCTAACTGTTGAGCTTAAATTGTATATCTTTGCTCTTTAGCTCTTGTAGATTTTATTGATGCTGGAATCCTGCCTCGATCCATGGGGAGAGGTGGGAAATACAAATAAAAAACAAATAAATAAAATTTAGGAGCTTTTCTAGTTCTCTCATAACAGCCCTCCCCATTATTAGTCATCTTCTGATTTCTTGATTGCAGTCAAGAAGAAGTTTGCCAAGAGGTGAAATAGCAAAAGGAACTGGCACCTGAATTTCCTGAAATAGCAAAATGCAATAGAGTTCTATGGTTTCAGGGTCACCACAGGGAAGGTGGTTCCTTGAGTCCCCATCAGTCAAGCCGCCACCAGAATCAGGACTGTTGGCTGATAGCCCAGCTGTTGCCATGGGAGGGAGAAAGAGGGAAAAGAGGGAAAAGAAAGGTATCTCTGACAGGTCTCAGGACATGTAGGTGGTTATCTTGTGTTTCACCATGGAGTAAAATTGTCTCCATTCACCACAGCAACACTGCACCATTAGGAAATATTTTCCCAGTTAATTCACACCTGCATGTATGTACACATGACCTCCTTGCCACGACTATTGTTTTTCCTCATAAAAATGCCAGCATTATTCTTGGTACTAATTGTTCAAAAAATCAGCCCTTCTGCCTCCTTCTGAATTCTAGAAAAAAATGGCCTAACTTCACAAAAGCTTGCTCAATAAGTGACCATTTCTTTTGCTCATTCTTTCTGCACAATTTCATTAGGTTTCTGAATAATCATGGTAAATGTCCCTCCCTTTGAATATGCAGCTCAGAGACATTGGAAGTAATGTTGGTTGGTGGCCCAGCTATTTCCATGGGAGGGAAAAAGAATCAGACAACCATAAATAGGATTAAACAGGTTGTGGCATTATTGAAAGAATGTCTTGTAATGGCAGCATAGTGAGGGTACTTCTAATCTCTTCCAATACGTTGCTTAGGGAGACAGGCACAGACAGCCTGCCACAATATTCCTCTGACACACAAATAATGCCTACAACTGATGTGTTATGACTAATTTCCTCTTCTGAAGTGCCTTTGTCATGCCATCCTCCTACAGCTCTACCATGTATCACCTATTAAGCAGTCAGCTAGGTCTGCTCTCAGACCTGATTCCGAACCACAGCTACCATGGTTGTCAGGCCCAGCTCTATGATGAGGTCAGTGAGGTATTTGCCTTGGGTAGCAAGACGCTGGACAGCGCTGAAAGGAGGTGGCACAGTATCCCCTACCCTAGCTGTTCAATTATACTGGAAGACAGTAGAATGTTCTAGGGCATGTCTATATGGGCCAAATGGGCCATATAGACATGTCCTAGAACATGCTACTGTCTTCCAGTATGAAGACAGTAGCCATTATATGAGCCAATTTCTCCCCGCCTTCATAGCACTCTGTTTTCATGACACAGGGCCAAAGCCACAATGCTACTGGGGCCTGTCTTCTTGATATGAGAGCAATTCTACATTGACTCTGACCTATTTCTCCCTAAAATCAAATTTTAAAGACTTTTCCAAGAAAACTCAGAGCACTCTGGAGTGACACCAGGCAGCTGTTCATACATGTGTCCCCTTTTACCACCCCACTCCACTGCCATTGGCATGAATCACTCCCTCTGAGATCACAACAAGGCACCAAGCCATGTGATTGATGCTGGGCACCTTACGGAGCACCTCATTCCAGAAGCAACAGCATCACCAGGCAGCACAATAGGATACATATGCAAACAGCTGCCTGGCATCTCTCAGGAGTGCAGAATTAATGGGGAGAATTTCATAAAAGCATAGAGTTGGAGACCACACGGGCCATTCAATCCAACCTTTGGCCATGCAGGAACACACAATCAAAGCATCCCCAACAGATGTCCGCCCAGCCTCTGTTAAAAACCTCCAGTGAAGGAGATTCCACCAAATTCCGAGGGAGTGTCTTCCATTGTCAAACAACACTTACTGTCAGGAAGTTCTTCCTAATGTTGAGGTGGAATCTATTTTCCTGTAGTTTGAATCTATTGCTCCAGATCCTGTTCTCTGGAGCAACAGAAAACTAGCTTGGTCCAGATAATTTCGAGTACATCAAGAGCCAGAATACTTCAGGAGAAGTCCAGAGTATTCTGGCTGGTATAGGCTCACAAAAGGGGAATGTTTAAAAAGGAGTGGATTTCGGAATGGAAAGGACATTTGAAATTATTTTTAAAATGTTCATAAAATAGGTTTCTCAGGTGTTGGGAAATCCTGAGGGGTAGAATCCTAAATGGGTTAGAATCTTTGCAGTTCAGGACATATTTTATATGAAAAAATATGCATGCTTTTTAATTAGAAAACATTTCCTATGCTAAAATAAAGTTTCCTTCACATACAAGATTACCAGAATAGAAAATGCATAGAAAACATTCCTGTGCAAAGCATGCTGTTTTCTGTGAGGGAAAATGGTTTTCAGTGCATAAATGTTGTCCTTTGTACAGAAAAATCAGGATTATTTCTCACATGAAACATGCTTTCTATGTAGAAAATATGTGGGGTTTTTGTGCAAAAAAGGTGCATTTTTTGTGTACAGAATTTTGTTGCCAACTGTCAATAGTCTTCAAAAACATCAGGGCAAAGAGAAAAATGATCAAATTATTCATTCTTGCCTGAGAGAATGAAATGTCCATATATTTACCTTGCCAAGTTTATGTATATGTCTCTTCCAGGAAAAACATGCAGAGTAATTTTAGTGCTTTGTTCTCTGGTATTAAACCTGGAGCATACAAAAATAAGCGTTCAGGCAATGAAAGCTTGACATAGTTCTTTCCCTACCAAGGACCACTCTTCCCATGTCCATGCCCTCCTATGCACTTATCTTATTTCAGTTGGACTACTAGACATCTCCCCATTCCTTTCCCTATTGGTGTCATCTTCCATATCCATGCTGCTCCTTTGGCCAAGACTGTGAATCTAAAAAGAAAGAAAAATTAAAGATAGTTCAAGGGAAACTATTAGACCAAGACACATAAACCTCACTCATTAAGGGAGACTGAAAGGAATGCAGAAAGCATAGCAACTTCACAAAAACATCAACTGTCAATTGTTTGTATCACAAAATTGGAAAAAATATTTCTGACATCTATGAAGACTGACCAACCAAAGCCTTAAATTTGCCTCAGCTATAAATGGGATAGGTAGCTTGCTTGACCACTTGGCCAAGATCCTTTGGCTAGCTTTTTGAAAAACAGTGGTGCTTGAGGGGGATTTTTTTTTCCCACTGTAGTTCCCATAATATATTGCCAGTTACACAGAAAATCATGTCTTAGGAGAAATGTCTACAGCAGTGCATAGATTTTTGTATGCAACTTTTTATCATATGTATTTTAGGGCACATTTTCTCTTAATATTCAGAGTTTTGTAAGCATGGTAAATTAAATTTTAAAATCTGGAAAACTACAAAAAATGAAAGTGTAATTACATTCCAGTTCAGATACTTGATTGGGAAATGTAAATTATATTGTCTAATATTTATATACACACTTCAGTAGAGAACCAACATGGTGTAGTTGTTTGTGTGTAGGACTACAACTTTGTAAACCAGGATTCAAATCCCTGCTTGGCCATGAAAACCCACTGGATAACCTTGCACAACTCATATTCTCTCAGTCTCAGAGGAAAGCAAACACAAATGGCCCCTGAACAAATGTTGGTAAGAAAACCTTTTGATAAGTTTGCTTTAGATATGACTAGAATGCACACAACAACAATAACAACAACAACAATAATAACAACAGTTATTTTCCATGCTACAGCTGGCAGAATTACCACAACTATTCAAGACATACAGGTGAACTGTTCACCATCTTACCACTTGAGCCTGAGCCTCCAAGATTTTGGAATCATCCCAAACCAGTTTCTGAAAAGAACTTTGGGAGCTTCCAAAAGCTCGTCTTCAAGGACAGGCTGTTTTAGAGCACTCAATTTTTCTTCTTATCTTGGATTCAAGTTTTAACTATGGAATGCAATGGCAGATGCCATTCCATTACATTCAGTGAATGATGATTTAAGAGAGGAGTATGGGTCAATTCTTTGAGCCTCAGATTGATTTGGGGAAAATGATCCAAGGTACTCTCCTTTCCAAACAACATCTAGGATAATTTTCATATTAATCTGGGAGAATTGGTTTATTTCTAGTATGAAAATCAAGATATTATTCTGGGTGTCTCATCCAAACCTTGATGCCACAAGCTCTTCTTCCATGTTGCATTAATCACATACATTAATCCCATGCTAGGAACTTCTTCATGTGAACTGGACTATAGGATTCTGAAGCAATAACAGAAACAAACAGCATATCTGATTCATCGACAATCTTTTCTTAGCCAGTCAAAAGACCAGGGGAATATAATGGAATGAGTACAGCAAAGATTAATCCAGAGGCAGAAGACATACTTCCTCTCTTTCCCCAATGTTCTATAAATGCTTAGAAAGGAAAGAAATAACAGCAACCTTGCCTACAGTAAAGAAGCTGACACAGTCCAGGGACCCATGTATGGCTGCCCCAGGGAGCACGCATTCGAATTCAAGGTGGCCGCAATGATGTGAGAAGGATGCTGCCATCTGGATGAAGGAAGAGGGCAAGACTGTTTCCTCCATCAAGCAGAATCCTATTGTAGAATTGATTTTGACAGGTTGGAAAAGTTACCCCTGCTGTTAGAGGAAGCCCCAAAGCTGCCTGTCATTACAGCGATGTGGGCAAAAGGCACAGCAGGAGTTCTCCGCATCTGCCTGAGGTTGAACAGTAGGACAATTTAAGAATGCTGAAGTCGAAGACTTGGGCAAGGGAGAGTTGAAAAGAAAAGTTTTAAGGGGCTTTTGGAAGAGGCAGTGAAGTCAACTTGTGCCTAAGGAAGGAATGAGAGAGGATGCTCTTGGTGATAATTCCAGAATCTCAAGGAGGAACTGAAAAATAGATGGAAATTACACTACACTGCTAGGAAGCTATACCTGACACAGAGATAGTTTGCCTAGATTAACTCAGATGGGCCTAGATTAACTCAGATGTGGTGGAGAAAGCTGTTACTACAACAGCTACTGCACCACAGGGCAAGGGCTATCTATTCAATATTATTTTAAAGGGACATTAAACAAATTTATGAAGGGTAAGGCATATGAAAGCCATCATGGTGTAGTGGTTTGAGTGTTGGACTATGACACTGGAAACCAGGATTTGAATCCTGGATCAGCCATGTAACCCCCGGGTGACCTTGGGCAAGTCACACTCTCTCAGCCTCAGAGGATAGCAATGTCAAACTCTGTCTCATGAGACTTGCCAAGAAAACCCCATGATAGAGTTGCCTTAGGGTCACCATAAGTGAGAAATAACTTGAATGCATACAATAACAAAAAAGGTACAAAGGATGACTAATATTATGGCTCTATAGTTTCTAAAGGAGAACAAGCAGCATGTCTATAACATAGAGGGTGAACAAGAAAATCATTTCATTTACATGTTAATGCAAACCTTTTTAACTTTGTGCTTTTGAGCATTGTGTTATTGTTGTGTGCCTGCAAGTCATTTCTAATTTATGACAATCTTAAAAAAAAAAAAAAAACTACCATGGGATTTTCTTGGCAAGATTTATTTAGAGGAGTGTTGTCTTTGCCTTCCTCTGAAGTTGAGAGAGTGTGACATGCACATAGCTGCCCAGTGGGTTTCCATGGCCAAACAGGGATGTGAACTCTGGTCTCCTGGAGTTTTAAGCTGCATCCTCACTGAAGAATATTAACTGCCTTGATTCAGTGCTATGAAATTCTGGAAAATGTAACTTAGAGAGAGCAAAATGTCTCACAAAACTACAGTTCCCCAAATTCCACACATTGTGCCATGACAGTTAAAGCAGTGATTGCTGTAAGCATGCAGCCTTAGTCCAACACTGAGACCACTGCATAAATTTGGCTCTTACTTTTGATCATATACATGAACAAAAAATGCATAAATCCAAAGCAAAATTCTGATTATTCATTAAGAAATGTGAAATGTCATTATTCAATATGAAAATATTCATTAGAAATTGGGGTTCATGCATCTTTAGAAATATGTACTTCTCTGAATGTTTCAATAGATTATTCCACTGCAAAAAAAACAAAACAAAAAACCCAAAAATAAAAAAAAACAAAAACAAAAAGTGTATATTATTGGAAAATACACTCCCAACTGCAAATACTAGTGAAAACATTCAAAGTATAAAAAATGCATACAATTTGCGAAATGCATACAGAAATGCTTATAATTTTAATGAAAGCATTTTTTAAAAAAACCCTGAAAATTCATAATGAATTGAATTTAAGATTAGAAAAGAATTTAAGTGTTTAGGGCATATTGAATTTAAGGTGTTTCTATTTTTTAAAAAGATATTCTGTAAGAAATTGTAACTGACATGTGGAGTCAAAGGCTTTCATGGCTGGCATCCATAGTTTTTTGTGAGGCTTTCAGGCTATGTGGCCATGTTCTAGAAGAGTTCCTTTCTGACATTACACCAGCCACAGATGCTGGCCACATAGCCCAAACATGGCCACATAGCCCAAAAGCTCCACAAAAAACCCTATGTAACTGACATGTTTGTTCATTCCTGCTCTGAGTAGCAATTAGTGAAGAATTACAGTGTAAGAGAACTAGACTGCTGTCACAACCTTCTTGCGAGCTCGACACACTGTGGAACAGAATGGTGGAGTAAACAGGCCTGTGGTTAGATGCAGCACAATTATATCCATGAATATATGGCCCTTGGCTCAATAAGGACAAAAAAAAAAAAAAAAAAAACCCAACTGGGAGGCCACATATGCCCAGATGCTTCATTCCAATTAAATCTCTGGCATTTCCAAGTAAAAACACTCAGTAGCTGTTGATGGGAAAGAGCTCTGTCTGACTGAGCTCCAGGAGAACTGCTGCCAGTCAGAGCAAACAGAGCTGAATTGAAGGCAATGGGGTCCTGGAGCAGTGTCAAATAAAAACAGTTATTTGAGTAATTCTAGAAGTGGGAACATAGATGTAAGTAAATAAATAAATAATACATTGCAAAGCACAATATACAGCTGCACAAAAATCTTCATGTGTAAACTCAGTTTCACTTGTATATGACCAACAGCCTGATCTCATGCATTTTTACTCATTTCCTCAAGCAATACACAATATGCTAATAACAACATAAACACCTGGATGTTCAGGGAGTGCCCAGGACAGAGCTGCACCTCGCCCCCTCAGTAGTGGGTCCCTATCTAATGATGGCCTAGAGCAACTCACCAATTCAAGCGCTGGTAATCAGGAGCTGTTGAGCTAGATGAACCAACAGCTTAACATAAAAGGCATCTCTATATACACCTAAAGGGAGAAGGCCATAATTTCTTGTAATACATTTGGTGGTAACTGTATTAGGAGAAACAGATGAAAATGTCTGTAGGCAAGCATTTTTCTTTCCTCCTCTCCATTTTTCTGAACCCTGCCATGAATATATTTATAGCACCTGCATCACTGTAGTGTTTGTGAGTGCACACATCTTGAATGCCTGCCTTCCATCCATCCAGGAGGATGAAAGGGTTTTCTTTAATTTAACCACTGCTGGGCCTGGCAGGAGGTTCTCTAGAGTGACAAGGACTGCAATATGTAATGGAAATGAGCATGGTGGTAAAATCAGTTATCATCTGTCACCCAACCATTATGCCATCAGTTTTTACTACGTTTTGCCTGCCTATGACTACAATAGGCAACTAACTGTTTGTTTTATATTGGAGGGGAAAGCAAGAAGGCAGCTGTTTCATGGCAACACATCAAGTGGCAGCTGTCATTGAGTCTTGCCATTGCCATGGAATTTCCAATCCTGCATTGATGGTGTCTGGCTTTGTTTTCCCTTTGTTAATGATCAGAGATGCAACAACAGTTTGCATCTTGTTGCACACATGTGTAAACAAATACTGGACCTCTTTTTAGACCAGTGCAAATTTAGGATGGTGGAGAATTTTAGTTGGTTTATTTTTTTCATAAGAAATTTCTAAATTTGGCAAATTTAATCATAAGCCCAATTGGAAGAATTCATAGCTAAATAAAATTACATGGAGGATAAAGAAAACTGATTTGGAAAAAAAGTTGAGGTAGTGCTTAAATAATGTCTCATCTTACCAGCATAGCCAACTACAGTTTTATCCATTCTTTCATTCTAATGCTGAAGAAAAGAGATACCAGGGATTGCATTTTCTCCTGGACCACTGCATTAAGTTCCCATCCAAACAAAGTGATGTTCAAAATTCTATAATAAAATGATAGATTCCTCTAGCCATGTGGACTTTTCATCAGAAGTGTCCACAGCTGTCATGTGGGCATTGCTCACAATTAACTGTTGCCATTGCTCCAGCCTCTGAGTGAGAGAGGAGCAGCCAGACACATCTTCATTGTGCCTTGGCCCAGCAGCTGGTGAGAAACCCAACCTACATTTCGACTGCTTTTGAGCTAGCTTCTTAGGTCCTGGGAGCCTTTGACTGAAGGGCAGGGTGCAAATGTGTATATGTTCCTTCAAGTCACTTATTGACCTATGGAGATCCCATGAATTTCAAAGGGTTTTAATAAAAATAATAACAATAATAGTTTTTATTTCTAGCCTGCCCCTCTGAGTGAGCAATCGGGGCGGGCTACAATAGGTTAATATAGCCTTACAATCTAAAATATCCCATCCTTTCTTAGCGAAGGAATACTCATTGGTGGTTTTGCCAGTTCCTTCCTCTGAAATATAGCCTTACATTACTTGGTATTCATTGGTGGTCTCCCATCTGGCCATATTTATCTCCCAAGATCAGATGGGATCTGGTATCTCTGGGCATTTAGGCCCCAGGGTATAGATACTCTTTTTTTTAAGTCCCCAGGCAGATTGTGATCTTATTTTATGTATTCAGGTTATCACTGCTCTAAATAAATCAATATTAAATAAAATATTTGATTTTATTGTGCAATCTCCATTGTGTGCCTTGGTTAGTTGTGGTTTTTTTTAACCAAACAAGTAAGCCATGCACTATCAGAACTATCAGTTTTGTGTATTGGGTGCAAATCTGTTACTTCTGTTTACTGAGAGTAGTGCTCCACATGTGTGATAAAGCAATAGCAAGTGAGAGGGATGGAAAAGAAGAAATAGAGCATGACAACATGTTGTTCATTTAGTTTCCAGTTTTCTGTGTTTGATCCCCACTGGATACTGGCCTCAGATAGTCTTTTCTGCTTTGGATCAGTTATGTTAGCCCTTATCTCAGAGCTATGTCCAGATAGTTTTGATATCACGGAATCCTGAAGGCCTCTGTTGGGCTCAGTTGTCTCCATCTCTTGACACTAGACTTACCATTTCTCTGGGAAAGCTGTATCTTAAGCAAAACTCTGCCTTTGACATTTATATTTGATGAACTTAACATGTTAAAAGCAGAAGGATAGATTTCAGTCCACTTTTTCAGAATGTTGGGTCTACATTGGGATGTACAAGCAAGACCACTATTCTTTCCAAAGGATTTGTACATGTCCCAAGATGATGTTGCACACTCCAATCTGTCAGGGAGGAGGGTGCAATATACAATTAAAACTTGTTAAAGATAATTAAACTGAAATGGAGAGGGGGGGAAAGCTGCTCCAATGCTTTGTTCATAATAATAACAGGTTCTGAACTATAATTAAATTCTTCCTGCCAATAATTGTATGCATACAAAGGAATGTTCCAGATAGCAAAACAATACAATGATTAAAAATGATTAAGGAGCTGTTTTCAAAAGCAGAGATGAGCCAAAGAGGCTGGAAGGGTTTTAGGTGTCTCGAAATACAAAGTACCAGCTGGGAACCAGATGGTGTTTGGCTACCTTAACCCGGAGTCTGAAAAACCAGTAGAAGCATCCAGAAATGGTTTCTTTCCCTCTGCTAAAATATGCACCCGTGGGAATAAACTGGCAATGCAGAGAAAATTTCCTGACACCAAGATCTATTAAATCATGGGATTGTCTCCCAGAGGCAGCAGTAGATGCCAAATTACTTGGCACTTTTGAAACAAGATGGGACAAAGTATTAGAAGAATCTAGCCTGCTTGTTTTAGGATAAGAATTAGAAAACCCTTTTCATATGTAATGAAACTGGATACTTTACTTCACCCACCTCCAGTACTGAACAGAATTATTTTTAAGATTCTGAAATTCCAGATGTGCAACCATCATCAATCTTCATAGTGAACTCAGATGACTGAGTCTGGAAATGAAATGGGGTCACCCCAAAATCAGGTTATATGGAACTCCTTTGGTATGCAGAAGTCTATAACTTTGTAAATCAAATAACTGGGGGGAAATCAACAAAATATTCTTGCAGTTATCTAATACATGAAGAATACTGAGAGTACAGATATGAGCACGGGCTAGCCTAACATATCTCTTTGTCTAAGGAGAGAATCTGTAGGTTTGTACTGTACTGTATATAACTCCTGCTGTTTCTACTAGCTACTTTTTGTTTGTGTAGGATACAGATGTTCCATGATTGATCAGACAAAAGACCTATCTAGGTTAGCATTCTGTTCCCCAAGTGTTGAAACAGATGACTCTGTGATGTCCACAGGCAGGTTGTGCTGCCTCTGACCAGGGAGGAAGTGCAGTAGCCATTTGCCTAATTTTATTCACAATGAGACAAATGACTGTCACCCCACCAACATGCAAAAGTCCATGTCATTTCCCTATCCTAATGGAGACTAGTTCTGACAATGAAGAGCCCAATCACTGATTATAGTGCAGACTGTCCAGGTGATGTCCAGACAGTTCAGCACCAAATTAGCTGTATCTCCCCTTACAGTCATTTAAAAAAAACAACAACAACACTTGCCTTTTGCTACAGTTCTTTTGGAGCCTTTAAGAGCAATGGTGGGCAACTGTTTACAATGTGTCCTGCTGTGGTGCCCACTGATGCTGCCACCACTGCAAGTCACTTCCTCTGATGTCAAAATGAGATGCCTACCCATGTGATCCATGCCTGATGCCATGTTTTCAGCCTCAGAAGGAGTGACCTGCAGCAGTGGCAGACAGAACAATGGGACACATGTGTAAACAGTAACCCACCAGCACTCTTCAGGGCCAGAATACTCTGGGCTGCTCCTGGAGTATTGTGTGGCCTATGCAGACACCACCTGAGATGTTCTGTGTGGAAAGCATGTATTCTGCCACTAAACTATAGCCATTCACCAAGCATGTCCTGCTCCAGCATCATTTATAAAGACCTTGAGTGGTAGAATTTATCCCACTTTGTTTGACATCCCTAAAAAATATTACCATTCCCATGATTGTTTGTGTTACGTGTGTTGTTAAACCATCTGCATATGTCCTCTGTTTTGATATCCTGATCAATCTCTATCTATATATGCATAATTCTTTGAACTAGATTTTATTTATCAGAGGGAAATTGTTCCAGTTCATGGTATCTATGCATTTGAGTATACTTCAAAATTGCAGAGAAATATGATGATTGATGAGATTAACATTTCAAAAGTGTGTTGGTAGGGATTGCCATTGGACTCCCTAGGAAGCATTTGCTCCATTTGTTTAGTGAAAGGCCCCACCAATCACTTGTTTGGCATGAAACAAACGTTACCTGGTTTCATCTCTCAAATGCTGGAGGATGTGTTCCTGAGGAGTAACTTTGGGGGAATGCTGTTATACAAAATAACTCTTTGAAGTTGCAATTGCATTATATTTATTTGCACAGAAAGGAAAGGGGGGAAAAGTTGAAAAAGGCTAGTGATTATTGGGAAAGTGAATGCAAATAGAAGTGTAGCCTTAAAGATAGGCTACATCTATTGCCATTGTTACATTGTTAGTTTTTTGTGGGTTTTTCTGGCTATGAGGCCATATTCTAGAAGAGTTTTTTCTTGACGTTTCACCAGCAGCTATGGCTGGCATCTTCAGAGAATGCTGGCATGGAAGAGAGTAGGATATTTTGGCCTGATCTAGATTGGCAAAAAGAGGTGTGTTCATGGCTGCATGAAAGTGTAGCCTTTAGATGAGAAAAAGGGAAAGTGTGCCATGAAAATCTTTTTTTTTTTTTTTTTTTTTTTGCGTTTTAGGGGAGAAGAAGAGCCTTTAAAAAGGTGCTGCTTTTCCCAGCTTCTTTTTTAAAAACGATGAAACAGCACAGCTGCATCTAAAGGCTGCGGTGTAGCTGCTAAGCATTAAGAAAAAGGCAACTTCATGTCACAGTTTCCTGCCAATCCAAAAAGCCCCATATACTGTTGGTTGAGGTGAAGCAATTTGCATGTTAATCTGTGTAGTGTTCTGTTGAATGGCAAGGCCTCAGGTTTTCTATTGAATAAATGACCCAGAGACATACTAATCAGCTTTGATGTGGTCTCCTTGTTCACCAAAGTCCCCATAATGGACACCATGGCACCCCTCTGACAAGGTTTTCCAGAACACATCACTGCTCTGTTTGAACATTGCCTCACCACAAGCTACTTCCAGTGTGACAATAGATTCTATGAGCAAAGAGATGAGTTAGCCAAGGGAAGCCCTTTGAGCCCTGTGATAACAAAATTTTACATGTAACACTTTGAAAAGTAAGCCCTGGAAGCAGCACCCTAAAAGCCTACAACTGGGTTCCAATATGTGGATGATACTTTCACCATCTGAAGCCATGGAGAAGATCTGGACGTGTTTTTGAACCATCTGAACATCATCGGCCCAAACATCCAATTCACAATGGAAAAAAGAAAAGCAAGGAACATTGCCATTGCCATTGCCGTACAGTATACAGTAAACCTACACACACACACACACACACATACCGATACCTACACAAGAACTCCAACCATCACCAAGGAAAAAAGAAGCACACTAAAAACACTGGTAAACCGGGCAAAAAGGATCTGTGAATCGCATTTCCTGGAAGATGAATTGAAGCACCTACACTGGGCTCTACAGGCTAATGCTTACTCCAGCTGAAACATCAGAAGGGCGGCCAAACCCAGATGACAGGATGTGACTTGATCAAAGTCACTCTGTGAGTTTCCAAGGCAGGGCAAGAATCTGAACCCTGTCTCCCGGAATACTAGTCCATCACTGAGTTCATTAGAATTTACTGGCTCTCTGGGCTTGGGGTGTGGAAATCTCTCTGTCTAAATTTTACAGAGCTTTTCCCAATCCCATCTTGCATCCCCACCCCTTCAATCTTTGTTTCATTCATGTATTTCCTTCTCATATCTCTCATATTGAAATGTGTGTAATTTGAAACACATTTTTCTTCATCCGTACATTTATGTGCATCTTTTACATTCTTCACAAAAATAACATGTTTGTGTCTCTGTGTTTGTTCAATTTCTACACATCTTATCTGTTTAGATTTTAACATACACATAGACATTTGTGTGTATTATACAAATACGAATCAGGGAACGTGAGAGACACTGCAGACTGGGTCAGTCAGAAAAATCAGCAGTAGCAGAATACATTATAAACCATCCTTGGGCATAAAATGCTGTTTGAAAACACCAAAATTCTGGACCATGCCAACAATTATCAGATCAGAATGCACAGGGAAGCCATTGAAATCCACAAACACCTGGACAATTCAACAGGAAAGAAGAAACCCTTAAAGTGAACTATGGGGCTATCTAGACCACCCAAAAGGGGTGGTCCATGATTGCCCCAAGAAGCAGCGAGATGATGCCAAGGCTGCCGCACGCGATTGGCACCCTCCTGTGGCACAAAAGCATCATCATGTGCACATTTTAAAATGGTGGCACCCATACTCTTTAGGCCTAGGGAGGGTGTAAAAGCTATGCCCTCCCTAACCCTAAAGGCAGTGCAAAGAGCCCTTATCATGGCTCTTTGTGCCAATCTAGATTGGCCCAAAGTTTGGCTACCAGTCCTGAAAAAATAGCAAAATCAGGACTCAGCAAATGCAAATAAAAAACCACCCAGAGTCAGGGGCTTTCCCAGCAGACAATGATCACTAATCAAGCAGACACTAATCCTCTTTGCATATCCTCCCACCCTGAGGTCTAGACATCAACAACAGAACAATATACAGATTAACACAGAGATCACTCCTTTCTATTCAGGATCACACAGTATAGATATCCCCAACTCTCTTCAATGTCAGCATTCTCTGAAGATGCCAGCCACAGATGCTGGCGAAACTGCAGGAATAAACTCTTCTAGAACAGGGCCACATAGCCCGGAAACCCCCCACCCCACAAACCTATGGATGCTGACCATGAAAGTCTTCAACTTCACAGTGATGGTTGGCATTTTTTACTCCTACCACTTGACAGGACACAGTAGAACAATGGCTTCAAAAGGAGCAGGGTGCTAGACAAGCCTGGATAGCACCACCCAATCTACAGGGGTTACTGGAGAGAAAGATAAAAAACTAAGGGTTTGTTTTCAATGGCAAGAATATTCTGATTTCTACTTCTCCTCTAATTCCCCTGTTACTTATGCTGTCTCTGGAACAACAATGTGCGGCTGCCTTCCTACACGATCACCTTATGTCACCCAGTGCCATCACTGAGGTCACAACAAGGAATGCAGCCAAGTTATTGACATTTATGACACCACAGAAGCAGTGCCTAGCATCTTGCAAGAATTACAGGAGAAGGCAACTGTTACCATCATTGCACAGAGAGCCAAAAACCCAGCGTAAAAAGTATGGTTTTAAAATTTGCGTTAAGGGGAGGAAAAGCCAATTTGGGTATGGATGTTATGAAGATAGTCTGCACCCAATTCAGGGTTTTGGCCCTAAGTCATGTAAATAACACCCAGTGAGCCCTGGGAAAATTCAGAATAAATAACTCATGTGGGCAAGCCCTGAAGCTTGTCTCTGATCGAAGGCAGAGAGGGGAAAGATGGCCTAGAGACAGAGAAAAGATAGTAGATTTCAGAGAGATAGGGAAAGGATGACATAGAGACACAGATATGGCAGTCAGACACAGGAAGAGCTGAATACGATTTTGGGGAACTGTGATTAAATAGTTCAGGGGTTAAATAGTCCAGGACCAAAGATCTTGAACTGCAGGACAAGCCTAAAGAGGGGATCCATCACATAACAAGAACAGGGTGTTCTTGTTAAATTTCGACAGATGACAGCGAGGGACATAGTGGTCCAAAGCACAAAAGTACATTTCTTGTCACTAAAAGCTAGCTGCTATTATTATTATTATTATTATTATTATTATTATTATCCCACCTTTTTGTACAACACAACCAGGGTGGCTTACATGTTGAAATATACAATCCCATATCCCAATAACCCACCCCCCTAAAGTACAATTAAACAGTTCACAGATTAAAACATAACTTAAAATAATAAACAAATCAACAATGGCTGTAACAGAAATCAGGGAGTAACAGATTCAACTTATTTGGTGGCTGGCTATCTAGTCGGGAAAGGCCTGTGTGGCAAGGTGAAGGACCTTGGGCTGACGGAGGAGGGTTGTTCTGAGATGGGAGAGGCTGTACAGTGGAATCGGAGAGACATGGCCAGATACTACAATGATGAGCAGTCCCTGGGTGAGAGGTCAAGGAGAGGAACCCAGGGAGGTGGGGACAAAAGGGGAGGGTCCCACAGATAAAAGGGAGAAGGGCGAGGGGCTCAAGGAGGAGGGTCGTGGTGGAAGAGGAAACGATGAGTTGGACAGTTTGAGGGAGAGAGAAGGTTGGTCTGGGAAAATGGCAGTATTAGCCGGGGGGGGGTGTCTTCTCCGGGGAGAGCGTGTGGGCAATGAAACCCGGAGGAACAGTTTAGAAGAGGGTTTTCTGGCGGAATTCTCCCAACCATGCCCTGTTCCTCCAAACCCCTTGGAGGCAGGCCTGCACCTCAGCTACTGGTCGCAGATGCCGGGGGGGGGGGGGGCTTGTGAAATAACAGTTCCTCCTAAGATTTTTTTTTTTTTAATCAGTCCCAAGTTTACTATCAGTTGCCATTAAAGTTCACCAGCATTATTCTGCAGTTTTCTTTGTGTTGTTCACTACCATGGACCCTGCCAAGAAACCTGGAGTTGGGGGTGCCAGAAGAGATCTGTCTTAATAGTTTTTTTAAAAAAACGTTTTTAGCAGTTTCAGGCTGCTCTTTCCTGCCTGTCTGCTTGACCCCAATGTTAGAGGCCCCTATTCATTAACGATGTATATTTACTGTCTGTTAACTAGTGGGTTTTTTTTTTGTTCTTTTTTCAAAAGCCTCCTGGCACTTTACAGTTGTAATTAGCTTTTGAATTTATGAAGCCACTTTTTCAAAACCTATATATATATATATATATATATATATAGCCCCCCTTCCCACTGCACTGCCAGATTTGTCAGCACATCTTGAAGAAAATCGGAAACATTACCAACGTGTTATACCAGACATCATCAAGCTCTGCTGATAATGAAGAAACACTTGTAATTTGCTCCTCTTATCTGTGATCAAAAGATAATTAAAAAGAAAGAAAAGATAATTAAAAAGAAATTAACTTTGCTTTACTTTTAACTCTCATTTCTGTTGGCTGTGTGAAAGGCTTCCTAAAGCAGTTAAGATCTGCCAGGTATGTGGAAAAAAACAACAACTTCCTATCATTGTTACAAAACACTCTGGCATTTATTTTATACAAACCAAAGGGCAGGCTATTTTCTGGGACAGAAATATAAAAGCAACTGGATTGGTTCCCAAACAATATGTTGATGTGAGCTATCTCTTTTTCAATGCATAGTTGGTCTTGATACATTCACATTAGCAGAAACAGAAACAACCCTTTTATTGATGGAGATAAAAATGGGTAGAAGTGTTTTTTTAGGTGGCTCAACACAACTGCATATATTTTTGGACTCTTTTTATGGGTGAAGCTATATAGATTGTAAATGATGAGGGCCAGAATGTCAAAATATATTCCTGATTCCTTCTCCTCCTCCTTAGCTAGTTCTTGTCCCATGAATATGTTGTGTAAGAAAATAGTGTGGAAATAAAAGTGGCTGGGAGATGATGGTTAAGGAAATATGTTGGCTAGGGATAATATTCTCCTTCCCTCTGGTTTTCTTTCTATACAGAGATTTTGGAATTTCGTAGTGGGTTAATTGGGAGAATGAATCTGATCTGGTTATATTCGACTGCATATAACATGTATGAAAGGGAAAGAACAGAACAGAACATGGTGGTGAACATTCAGAGATATAATCCCTGTTTTGCAAACTGAAGTTCTATCGCCTCACTATAAGCAAGAGTGGCCCAAGACTTTTTGCTACCTGACACAGATCAGCACATGTGGCCTCTAAGCCAACCAAACCATGGTACATCATTTCCAAAACCACCCAGACTATTTGGCAGAACATCTCAAAATGCTTTACCATCTTTTTATGGCTCTCAGAATCTGCTGCCTAATGGTATGGCTGGTCCTTCCTTATCTTAAACTCTCATACCATTAGGCAGTAGATTTTGAGAGCCATAAAAAGACAGTAAAGCATTTTGAGAGTTCTTATGAGAGTTCTGTGTCTGGGTAGATACCCAAATGACTTTGAGAGCTCATGCCTTGCACTGAAAGTATAGAAAGTATCCCACGTTAAGACAGATGGAAAAAGCAGAATCCATGTTCCCCTGAGGTGTAAGCCAGCCCTCAGACATCTTGAGTAAACTTACTGAAACAAACCATGAGAATGAAAGGTGTTTTTAAGCACAGAGACATATTAACACTGCTATTGTGTTATTTATTCATATACATGAATAAAAATGCCCGGGGAATCTAAAATCTCTGGTGTTATTTAAAAGTAGGATTCTCCATTGGAACACCAGCTGCAGGATTTTTTTGTCTTTGAACTAAATACAGTTGGGGCTGAAGCTGTTGTTGGCAGAGGTGGAAAAATGAACTGTTAAAAGATTTTAATTCTACAGACTACCATACTACCGCTACAAATTGAGTTCTGGCTGTAAGCGAATTAAAGTTCAGTGTTTAAATCCACAGGTTTTCTCTGTGTTGGAAATGGATTTTTTATTCTTTAGAGGAAAAGGAATGCTACAGACTCCTCCACTATTTCTAGTGCCTTTTGAAATCTTTGAAGTATATCCATAGGAGATCACTTCAGTGTAGCGGGAGGGGAAAGAAATTTGTGTTTTAAAACTAGCCTCTGAATTAACAGATAGTCTCACTTTCCTTCTTTAATAGAAAAAAAAATAAGTATATGTAAGGACTACTATCTGATTTGACACCTTGGGTTAGATACAAGGGTCAAATGAGATGTTCTATAGCTTGACCTCAAAACATGGGATGGGTCAACCAAAGAGGACATCTTTTGCAATTAGCTTTTGCAAATTTGAGATCCAGACTAGAAAAAAAAAATGTAACATTGGCAAACATTTGAAACTGAAAAGCAAGACTACTGTGGGCATAGAGAAGGCCCAGAATCATACCTACTGTCCACACCCCATAACCTCCATTTTTTAAGATATAAATTTCTAATTGGAAGATTATTGTTGTTAGGAATTGTCCTCTCATCAGGTAGAGTGTGGTAGCCCCCTCAACCAGCAGTTTTGCAATGTCATATAAGGACAGCAAACGTTTCGTTGCTGTTGTTGCCCTCATGTTAACCCCAATTCATGGGGACCTTGTGAATGCGACATCTCCATGACTTCCTATTCTCCACTGTTCTGCTTAGTCTCTGTAAATTCAGCCCGTGACCTCTCTGATTGAGTCTGTCCATCTAGCATGCACTCTTCCATTCTTTGTACTGCCCTCTCCCCTTCCTAGCATTGTCGTTGTGTTTTTTTTTTTTTTTTTCTCATTAGTCATGGCTTCTCATGATGTGGCCAAAGTCCAACAGCCTCAGTTTTCTCATCTTGGCTTTCAGGCAGAGTTCTGACTTTATCTGTAATAGGACCCATTTGTTTGTCCTTTTGGCTGTCCATGGTATCCTTAAAACTCTTTTCCAGCACCACATCTCAAATAAGCTGATTTTCTTCTTATCCACTTTCTTCACTGTCCAGGTCTTTCATCCGTACACGGTGATGGGGAATGCAATGGCTTGGACAAGTCTAACTTTAGTGCTTCATTATATATCTTTACATTTTAAAATCTTGCCTACTTCTTTCATTGCTGCCCTTCCCATTCCTAGGCTGCATTCACACTGAAGAAATAATCCATTTCGACATTGCTTTAACTGCTGTGTCTCAATGCTATGAAATTCTGGGAACTATAGTTTTGTTAGATATTTAGCCTTCTCTGTCAGATAGCTCTGGTGCCACAACAAACTACAATTCCCAGAATTCCACAGCACAGAGCCAGGACAGTTAAAGTGGTGTCAAACTGAATTATTTTGGCAGTGTGGGTGCAGCCCTCATCTTATTTCTTGACTGCAATCCCCATTCTGATCAATGTTTGATGCTATGTATGGGAACACTTTAACCATTTCAATGCTGTCATTATCTAGGTTGAATTTATGTATTTTCCCCCCTGGTCATTATTTTTGTTGTCTTTATGTTCAGCATTACGCCTGCCTTTGCACTTTCATCTTTGACCTTCCTTAGTGATGTTTCCAAGTCTGTGATGTTTTCTGATAGTACCCTGTCTCCTGGAAAATAAGACATCCTCTGAAAATAAGACCTAGTAGAGGTTTTGCTGAATTGCTAAATATAAGGCCTTCCCCCAAAAGTAAGACCTAGCAAAGGTTTTGTGTGTGTGTGTGTGTGTGTATGTGTATTCAGTATATAATAAATGTTCTTTTTTGTTGTTGTTGTTCAACAATAAATGGAATTCTTTTTCATGGAAAAATAAGATATCCCCTGAAAATAAGACCTAGCACATTTTTGGGAGCAAAAATTAATATAAGACACTGTCTTATTTTCGGGGAAACACGGTAGTATGGTGTTGTCCACATAATTTAGATTGTTGATTTTCCTTCCTCCTCTTCTCAGTACTCCTATTTCTAGTTATCTAATTTGTTGCTATTGTACTTTTGCCTCCAGGCCTGGAGAGAGGTTCATCATTTCAGGTTCCACTCAAGCAGCAAAATATTTTATAGTGATGATGATAATTGTAATGATGGTTCCATTTTCTCACATAAATGTTCTCAAAGTCTCCCTCCCTCCCTCCCTCCCACACACACAAAAGCACCTCAGTTATACATACAAAGTCATTACAAATTAAACAGGCTTGCTTAATTAAATTAAACAAAATAAGTGCTTTGTTTCAAAACACAATGCAGCAGTCCAAATACACCACTCATATTAGTTTCTCTAATATGACAATGGTTTAAATTCATTTGAAATCAGATAGTATCAATAATTCAAAGGACAATATTGTTTGATTTAAACTCACTCAGAAATACACAGTATCAGCCATTAAAATGAATATCAGTTGATATTTATCTGTTGTTAAAATATACACGTCAGGTATGGTAAAGTTTTCTGGTTTAGTAAGGTAAGGGATATGATTGAAAGCAAATGCCTTTAAAATTCTGAGTTCTGGAAACAGCAGCTGTCAAACCAGGGATGGGGAGTGCTAGATGCAGAAGTACCAAACAATCTTACTTATATTACACAGGTGCTCTGTACACAAGATTCTTGGAGTATGAATCTCCACGAGAGGAATTTTAATCTCCACCAGTGTACTTATGGTGGTACTTAAGGAACAAAGACTGTTCCTTCTTCCTTGGCTGCACAAGAACAAATTGAGATTATCTTAATGCCCAACTCCTGGTCACAGATTATTTGTGAAGGTGTAGGATTGCAGCATCTTGTTGCCCTTAGATACCCAAGGAAGAAGATGCAATCTCACACAAGGCAAGCTGCTTTGTCACATTAGAGGGCAAACAGGATTTAAATGAGAGTTAAGTGAGAGTTAAACAGGAAATGTCCTGTGATAAACATAGGGCATTTCCTGTTTAACTCTCATTTAAATCCTGTTTGCCCCCTAGTGTGATAAAGCAGACAGAGAAAGAGTGCTTCTTTCACTTTGCATGTTCCAGTGCCTCTTGAACTAAATGTGGGTGTTTCTTTCCTTGGTCAGTAAATGGCCTTAGTGTGTAATGTACTGATGAGCCTCTGGTTGCTATTGCATACAGATGTAAAGGCACTTCACATGGGAATGCTGCATATATCCTTCCTCGATGCTGAAAAACATTTATCAGTGAGACTTAAGCCACTAGCAGAATTCTAGCCTGAGATCACCTCAAACTTCCAACTAAGCTGGATAACTTCTCTAATCAGGAGAATCTCTAGTGTGTTCTCCTCTTCCCCTTACTTCAGATAAAGATAGCATAGCATCCTTGCCTTCACGCCATGGCAACAATAGATGAACAAAGCGTAGATGAGGAGTAAGGGACAACAGAGAAGGCAAAGGCCACATTCTGTTTATTTTTGAGTATTGGAAAATGCTGTTTGGTAATAAACAAGTTGCCTTATTTTATAAGAGCACTGTGACCCCCTGGAGTTTTCCTGAGGTGTAATTCCTCATTTTGGAGGAACACCCTCATTTTCTAAAGCAGAAGCTAGGGGGTGTTTTGGGGGGTTGTACCAAAGACATAGGCAGAGGATGCCATATTCTGTCTCTGCTGTTGCATCCTGGATGTTCCTGCTGCTTCATGTATACAACTTGTACATGTTTCCTCTTTCTAGGATCATAAATGTGCCATTTTGTGGGATAGCAAATCAAGAATACACTTTATTAAGCCACATAGCCAACAGAGTCCAATATTACCATTTCTGTGCAGAGAGTACCTCTACCTTTGAATTTTGCCACAGCAGATGTGGTCTGGGAGCTTCAGTTTTGATAAGAACTTTCCAAAATGTTACAAATTTCTTCATAAATCTAATGGAAAGGAGTTAATAATAATAATAATAATAATAATAATAATAAAATTTTATTTGTATCTCCCGCCTCTCCCTACGGATCGAGGTGGGCTTACAACATATTAAAATCCAGTACAATAAAATGTCTAAAACAATATATCAACAGTTAAAAACAATTACAACAATAGCATATCAACAATCTGGGGAGTTTCTGGCTCAATGGGGGTTAGATAAGGTCGGGTGGATATGCCCGCCGGAAGAGATCCGTCTTTAGTGCTTTTTTGAATGACTCCAATGTATCAGACGGATCTCCTCCGGCAGGTCGTTCCATAATTTTGGAGCCACAGCTGAGAACGCTGAACGAGACGTAGACTTTAGTCTCGTGTTTTTGAGATTTAACAGTTTTTTATCAGTTGTTCTTAAGGTACGGGGCAGATTGTGTAGGGAGAGGTGTTCTCTCAAGTAACCTGGGCCCAAACCATATAGGGCTTTAAAGGTAACGACCAACACTTTGTATTGCGCCCGGAAGCAAATTGGAAGCCAGTGCAAAGATTTAAGAATGGGGGTGATATGCTCCATCCTTGAAGCCCCCGTCAGCAATCTGGCTGCTGCGTTTTGAATCAGCTGAAGCTTCCGAACTTGGAATGGAAAGGAGTTGAGATTTTTAAAAAAATGGATGTGGGAGAAAATGAAATTTACAACAGGTGCACCCATACTTCAGGATTACTAAGCTGTCATGTCACATTGATCCTGTGCAGACCAGCTTTAAAGGCCAACTTGGGGGCAGAGCTGGGGTGTAGCATCCACATGACGCATGCACCAACACCACCCCCAGGGCAGGATGATGCTGTGCGCCACTCCACATGGCGTGTGGCATCATGGTGCTCCTCTGGCACTGCATCTGCATGTGCCGAAGTGCTGCAGTGCCAAAGGAGTGATGTAAATCGGTGGTGTCACAGCTATCACAACTTTTGCCAGGTGTGAACTTTTTGTGGCTCCTTTTTGCACCCTGCAAAGGCCAGATCAGGGTTGCAGTGTGCGGTTGCTGCACCCCCGATCTGGTTGTAAAAGGGGCAGCTGGAGGCTGCTCCTTTGGGGCTGTCTGCACAGCCCCATAGAGAATTTTGATCCATCGGGGCAAAGGAATTTGCTAATAAGTCAAAACTGAGTATAACTATGGCAGAGGAATTCATTCCCTTGGATGGGAAGAGGAATATGTATAACAACCCTTGATGTTTTAATGTGAAGAAACAACCACTTTAACCATGTTTTTCAAATGTTCAGAGTTCCAAAGATCATCTTTGTTTCTTCCTTCCAAATAATTTTATTGGAATCGTAATGATTGTTTTCATTTTTCAGTGAGGCAGAGACAGAAAGAAAACTTCCAGACCTCCTTCCCTATCAGGCGAAGTGAATATTTAGCAGGTTATTTTTATCCCACTCTTTTATCATGATCTGTCAGGGTGGTAAACAGATAGAACAATCTAAACAATTCCAAATTAAAACCTGTCATTAATTTAAACTAGATAAAACATGCTAAATCACATAAACAAGGTAAAACATCATTAAAAGGCCAAAATAGTTTTAAAATACCAGGTACATGTGTATAAGTAAAGTACACACCCCAAAGGCTTTAATAAAAAGTCATGGCACCAAAGTCATGGCACCAAAAAGAAACTAAACATGATGCCAGTTAGGCCTCCCAGGGGAAGATGTTCAACAAGTGGAGCACCATAGCTGCAAAGGCCCTCTTCTGCATCTTTTCCCTATTGAATTGCTGCCATTGGTGGATACCAAAGGAGGACTCTTCTGGCAGATCTCAGTCCTCAAGTTGGCATATGTAGGGAGAGGCACTCCTTTAAGCATCAAGGTCCTGAGCCATTTAGGGCTTTGAATGTCATCACCTTGAAGTTACACCTGAAGCAAATAGTCAGATAACATCATTTATGTACCTGTGACAAACATAATATGTTATACGATATTTACTTGACCATAAGTTGAGAAACCTATGCCCTAAAATGGACTCCAAAATCATGGGCCAACTTATATATGGGGCTATATGGTAATACTGCTTATAAAGTTCCTAAAAGAAGTGTCCACCCTTCCTTCATAGCCAGGGATCATTAAACAGCTTCCTGTCTGAATCCCCATATACTCTCCCATATGTATATGTGTGTGTGTTATATCCCTCAGCCTTCCCTTGCAGCAAAGCAAACAAACAGCTGCTGAGACAAGGAGGGAGGAGAGAGAGGGAGGGAGGGAGGGAGGGAGGGAGGGAGAGAGATAGAGAGGATGTTTGTCTCCCTGTTTTCCACACTGAGACTGTGACCCTTCAGAGAGATCAAGAGAGGGAGAAGGAGGGGGGGAGTGTTGCTTTGTTTTCCCCTTGAAATCTTTTGTAACATGCCCCATTTTTTGACCATTGATTTATCCATGGGTTGTATCAAAATCCATGATTTTGGCCCCCCAAAACTGCCCTCAACATATACATGAGGTCAACTTATACCTGAGTAAATACATTTATGGATAATAAAGTTTTATTTTTTAAAAAAACTAGACCCTTTTGGCCTGGTACAGACAGCCCTTTTTGGCCATCCCTGGGGCGTGATTAGGGCTGGGGAGCATACAGCATTTGCATGCTCCCCAGCCCTAGCACGTAATGACCCTGGCGTTGTTATGTAGCACCATTTATATGGTGTACATGACGACACCATCGCAACTGCAAAGCTTCTATATGGAGCTGCACAGTTGCGATGGACTAAAGGCGCCCAATGATGCTTTTTCTGTTTACTGTGTTGCAACTTTGACACTAAAAAGGAGCTGGCTTTCCTCACTCCTTTTTAACTGTGCTCCTTCGCCGCAGCGTCTAGCTGCTGCAGCAAAGGTCTGCAGTAAGAAGAGGAGGCTACAGACCACCCTTTTTGGGTGATCTGTAAAGCCCCAGTGTCTTTCACCTACTCTTTTGTTCCTCTGTAGCATGCAATACTTTCAAGAAAATAGCAAGACTTTTGTAGGACTTAGATAAATTTACAGTGGGCTCTTGGTATCATTGGAGGTTTGGTTTCAGAACCCCTTGTGGATACCAAAGTCTGTGGATGTTCAAGTCCCATTATTTGTAATAGCATAGTAAAATGGTGTGCTTTTGGTGTGTACAATGGTGTGTACAATAGCTTACAATTGTAAATGAAGCTGTTTGTTTAACAAATTGTAAGCCGCTCTGATAGTCTTGGCTGAAGAGCGGGGTATAAATAAAACATTATTATTATTATTATTATTATTATTATTATTTATATAAAATGTAAAAATTAAGGTTTAGTGTTTGCCTATAATAAGCTGTGGATGGTGGAATCTGTGGGTGCAGAATCTAAGGATACAGAGGCCCAACCGTATTATGCAGATGTTTGTTACTTTGCATTATGCTAAAAGCTTGTTGTTGTGCTGTTTTTCTTCAACAGATTAACCTGACTATCTCACC
Organism: Urosaurus nigricauda; assembly: GCA_034509955.1. Taxonomy (NCBI): domain Eukaryota; kingdom Metazoa; phylum Chordata; class Lepidosauria; order Squamata; family Phrynosomatidae; genus Urosaurus; species Urosaurus nigricauda. The sequence continues at coordinate 95,479,875 of JAOEGL010000004.1, read as the reverse complement.
CTCTGGAAATCTATTCCATGAGAGCCCCTAAGTTGCAATAGCACCCCAAATCACAGGGCAAATGTGACTACGAACAGACCTGTTATGCCTTCAGAATGAAGTACTTCTTGCTAATCTCTCTTCAAGACACCAGTTTAATTGCATTTTAAACAAATGGGCTGCTTTGCTGGCCAACTTTTAAATGAGATAACAGCAATGTTCACTCTCCAGCCGTGATGAGTGCCTTGCAGTAGATTCAAAACTCTGTTCAATAACAGGTTTAATCTCACACCAGCAGATTTACTGCAGAATAAACTGCCACTGAGCTCATAATTAGTAAAACAAAAAAAAAACCCAAAAAATCCAGCCCACTAAATATTATTTCCAAAGCAGCAGGCTCTGTTTTAGTGGGAAATTTCCATCATGTTCTTTGTGTGTTTTATTGATTTTATGTATGATATTGGGAATTCATGCTATGATTTAAGATAATGGTCTTTATCGATCACTAAAGCAGTTGTTTAGCTACCCAGTAACGAAATGATGTTCCCATTCATGGAATATGTGGAACAGACAGCAGGGAGACCTCCCTGCCTCACAGCTTAATGTTTATTTCTCTCTCTCACCCCCAACGTCATATTCACGGCTGGAAACCAGCAACAGCAAACATTTGTGCTTCAGAAACAATCTTCTCATAATTTTCTTTGTTGTAGCTATTAGTAACCAATTGTCATTCCCTGAAACCCAGTTCAACAGATGTTCCAAAGTACATTGTGTTTAGCATGAAAACAAATATTAATGTCTAATTGAAACTATTGAGGAATAAAGGGATAATGTTTATTTCTAGGAGTGGGAGGTCATGTCCTTTGTATGTAGCACAAAATAAAATAAAAGCAGTATAGTTAGTATATGTTTAAATTTCAACCTTGGAGAAGGGATTTTTTAAAAAAGTTGTTTCACCTCATTTCTAGGTTGGGATGTGAAACATACAAACATGTTGAATATGTTGTCATTTTTTAAAAAGATGCTGAAGAGCAGTGATGTAAAGTATAGCTTTTAGTATTCACATCCTTGGTGAAAAGGGGGGTGTCAAGTCTTCCCTTACCAAGGAAAAGGAAGACAAACCAAAAGATTCTTTACACATCAGGGCTTCATTAGGTATTTGTATGGGCAAAAAAAATCAGCAAAAAGCCCCCCCCCCCCCATTGTGATAGAATTTGTGGAGAAAATGTTGATTCCTACTCACCCCCTTTAAAAAATTATCAGGTTTTTTGGACACAAAACTACAAGTGGTTTTTCTACGCAGGAATCTTGTATTGCACAAATTACCTAAATTTTATTTGCACAGATTGCCAAGATTTAATACAGTTGTGTTCAAGCTTATGCAATATTCCAACTAAGTACAAATACAGCTTTTAAAATTCTGCAAAACAAAAACAACAATTTGGTATTCTTGTGGAACAGGGATAAAATTGTCCCTACATCTGGGAGAAAAATAACAATAATTTACATTCTAACAGAAGTTGTTGTTGTTTGTTTGTTTTTTTCCTTTCCCCCAAAAGAAAACTGTCAGTGGCTGGAGAACTGCAATGGTGAATGATCATGTTACCATTCTACTAGTAAAGCCACAGGGCATTTTAGAAACAAACAGCCTCATAAAACTTGAGGATATGCTAATAGACAGGAAATAAATAGCTAAACAAAATGATGATTGATAGGGAAAGAAAAGAAACCACAAAAGAGATGGAAAATCTATAGCTGTTCAGACATTGTTGGACTACATTTCCTATCATCTCAGATATTGATCTGCTGTCTGTGGCTGATGAAAACTGAAGTTCAACAGCATCCAAATGTCTATCTGTTTCCCATTCTAAACAGTTCAGGGGAAAGCAGAAAGAAATCAAAACACCGTCAACAGCAGAAAGACATACACTAAGGGCAGGAGTGATGGTTAGCTATCTGCAGCAGTAATATTCAGACTGCCAAAATTTACCCAAACCCCACCAGAAGTATCCAGAACTTGACTTCTGGTTTTGAAAAATCAGACCTTATAAAATATGAGACAGTGCAAAGGCAAGCATCAAACAATTTGAAAAGGGAAATGCATACACTTCAGCTGTTCCAGTTTGGCAGAGACAGCCCCAATTACTCCTTTGTCATCCCACATTTCAGTAGCGTTGAAAATGTCCCAGTTTCACACTACTGCTCCTCTTCTCTCCCTTTGCTGCTGATCACACTTCTCCCCCTTTGTTCTCAGCTTACTTCAGTTGCTGCAAACTGAGTACAAAGTGCAAAAATAGTTTGCATTCAATTAACTCTTTGAAAAGAAAAGAATCTTGCACCACCCTGCAGACTCAGGCAAAAGCAAACTGTGGCAGCCTCTCCTAGCCTGTGTGTTCTTCTTTATTAAAAACTTTTGCCATTTTGACCATGCTCTGATGTCGCTTGGCCACATGGGTCCATGGTTTCTATTGTGCACTGTTGAAGGGTATGGAATTGCTGCTTCTGTATGCTTCCAGAATATGGCTTATGATTATAGAGAAATATGTATTGTGACTCAGACATACTGTGTCTCCCCCCCCCCAAAAAAAAACAGTGTCTTATATTATTTTTTGCTCCCAAAGATGTGCTAGGTCTTATTTTCAGGGGATGTCTTATTTTTCCATGAAGAAGAATTCACATTTATTATTGAACAACAACAAAAAAACCCAACACATTTATTTATATATTGTATATATATTTATATACAAAAAAATTGCTAGGTCTTACTTTTGGTGGAGAATTATATTAGCAATTCAGCAAAACCTCTACTAAGTCTTATTTTTTGAGGATGTCTTATTTTTGGAGAAACTGGGGTATATTGTTTTCAGTGAAACTATAATAGCAATTCCCCTGAACTCAATGGAGATTAAAATGAAATTAAATAAAATATAAAGTTCCACTGATACAGCAGTTTCAATGCATTTTGTCCCTTGATTAGCAAAAAAGAAATTTATAGATTGTCCCAAAGGAAAAAAAAATCTGTCCAGCTATCTATTCATACACTAAAACATACAAACAAACAAACTTTTACTAGACAGTTACTTTTCTTTACCTGCTTTCTACATTGGGTATACTTGTGCATGTGAAAGAGATTTAATACTTTAACCCTAACCTTAATCTTCATATTCCAACTCACTAAGTTTTTTATAGTTCAATATAATCTAAGTCTAGTAGGGTAGACATATATATATATATAAAAGAAAAATATCATCTGGCTCTATTTTAATATTTAATACATAATAAATCAAAATAATATGAACCAATTTATTACAAGTTAATCAGTCAGCAGTTTTATTTCACTCTTCTTGGGATACTTTCCTGGTAATAGGAAGAACTGGATCTACATGTCTATGCTACCTCCTCGCAGTCATTCCTGGGAAATGTAAAAATGATATTCTACAAAGCCAATTATTTAGATATAATATATAAAAGATGCACGGGGATCCATTTGGTAGAGATTGACTGTATGAGGTGAATTAATTGGTAGAGGAGATTAATAGTTATCCTAGTATCTTGGCACAGCACATGTGTTAACATGTAGTGTAAAAAGCAATAACCAAATGGTACATAATTCCCTTAATTTTACAAAGAAAAAAAGTTTGTATATTGTAAACATAGTGGGCCTAAAATGTACGCAGAGTTCTGAAATTTATTAAAATGCCAGGTTTTAAAAGCAGTTTAAATAAGCTATGGTTTGGACTGAGTTCTTTTTTGCTGTAACAAAACCCCGAGGCTTCAATCCAATATACTTTTATTTGGGAGTAAGTTCCACTGAACTCTTTAAATAGACATATACAGGGGACTATTGCACAGTGAGTCAGGTTTGAGACTGCCGCTAGCAGGAACCAAAAAGATGAATCAAGAGCTCATGTACACAATTGATTAAAGGACTGGTATAATATGTGATGTGAAATTGAAAAAAAATACTTCTCCCTACAGTGGCTAGGGATGGAAATAATAGTCAAAAATATGTGAAAAATAGCTTCTTGAGTGGCTGGAAACCCTAATGAGGAGAATCCTGGAAAAGAAAGGATCTTTGCTCAAATATTTTGAAAAGTCTTTTGCACAGTCTTCCTTCCTGCACAGAAAACAGTATTTTCTGTGTAGAAAACAATATTTACATGAATAAAGTGGCATTTTCTGGAGGGGGGACCTGCACATGAGTCTTTTTTTTTTTTAAAAAAAAGAATAAGTCCCAATCTGCAAATAGTCTTTTAAAAACTTCCCCTTTGTTCTCAGTATGCTGCAAACTGAGTTTAAAATACTTAAATATTTCAGCAGATTGGGGAGGAGAGGGCAGAATCTTGTCCTTCCCTATAGGCTTAAGCAAAAGCAAACTGCTGCACCCCCTCAAACCTTGTGTGTTCTTCCTGATGGAGAGGGTTGTGTAACCATTTTCCCTACTATTCCATAGTCTGATGTTGCTTGGCCATACAGGTTTTAGTTTTCATCTGTGAAATTTTGGTGGGTATGATTCAATAGTGCATAGTTGGAAAGAAATTTACTACTTCACAATGAAGTAATGGCCTCCAATTTAAATAGCCTTAAATCCTGGGAAATACCAGGTTTCCTATTTTGATTTCAATTGGCTTGCTTTTCCTTTTCCAGTGCCTCATTTGGGCTCCATACTTGATGGTACAGAGATTTCCACAAGAGACTAAGGGACCAAACAGACAGGCCAAAATAAATCTGCTTCAGGTCACTTTGGAAATGTGCTGTTTAAATGACACATGCATCTTAAGAGGCCAGAAGCTGCACCAAAGCTTCACTCCAGTCCTTAGGACTGGAGCATGGCTTTGGCATGGCTTCCGGCCTGTTAGGATGCACGTGCTATTTAAACATCACATTTTCAAAGTGACCTGAAGCAGCTTTATTTTGGCCTGTCTGTTTGGGCCCTCACTATAATTTTCTAACATAGTGGATAGAGCTTCAAAGCGATCATGAATTATTTTGTACCATTTGGTTGGTCTATAAAGATATCACTACAAGATTGGACTGGGTGCTTTGTTATGTTTCATGATCAGTGTGATTAGCCCTGCAATTTTAATGGGAAATCATCCTAAAAGGCAAGTAAAAACAATGTTTGTTCAAACTAGAGTATACCCATTATAATCAATTAGGTTTACATAGTGGGTGACTTATAAGTTATGTTTCTTTTCGGCGTGTCTGCTTTAAATTAATATTGAATGAACATTATTTATTTATAAAACTATTTATATCCCACTCTCTTCCTAAAGGTCTCAGGGTAGTGTACAATTTAAAAAAATCAACATGGCTAGAATTAAAACAACCTAAACAGTAAAACTGATTTTAAACATATTCATCATTTTAACAAGTTAAAAGAAAATTAAAACTAATTAAAATACTTGAAAACAATTCAAAACCATACATGTCTATACATCTATAGACATGCATGAAAGAAGTTAGGTCCCACAGGCTTTTGTAACCAACCAAATTTTCACTTGATGCTGGAATGACAGTGATGTAGGCACCAATCAGGCCTCTAAGGGAGGGATATTCCATGACTGAGCTGCCACATTGGACAAGGCCCTCTCCCATTTCTTCCAATAGTACAATGCACCCTGACTGATGGGAGAATATCTTGTCCTGGAGTACCTCTGGCTGACCCCAAATCTCAGCCAGGTATATGTAAAGAGAGGCACTAGTTCAAGAATTTAGCCTAATGGTTGCTAGCTATGATTAGAGGTAGATGAAAATATGTTCAATTCACAGGGTCAGGATCATCCAAGCGCTTGCATTCCCCCTTACCATATACAGATACGAGAGCTTCTGGAATATGTAGTCCAACAATATTTGGAGGGTCTCATGAATCCCATCCCTGGGAATGGATATGATACCTGCAGTAAACCCAACATCCCATCCTTTTTAATTTAATAGCTCTAGGCAATCTGGGATATGTGACCCAAGATGAAGAAATCAGCCTATTGTAGAAAGAGGGACAGGAAAAATATGATGGGCAGATTAGCTGGTACTACTTCATCTCAGCATCAGTTGCTACAAGATTAATGCCATGAGCTAACTAACACTTGTTCACAGTTGGATTTTTGCTAGTCTTTTTCTGCAGCTGCTGCCGTGTGTGTTGACAGTTGTTTATTTGGCTTTGGCTGGATTGTTTTGGCTCTGTGGGAGTTTTCGGCTGCTCTCTCTGCTTTCCAGCTATTCATCATGTATTTGGTTTATTTCCATGTGTTCTACTCATCCTTAGGCTTCTTGGAAGATTCAAAATTGGCTGGCAGTGTGGGAATTAACTAATTATAAAGACAACCCTGTGGAAACAGTGAGAAAACAGTGAGATAGTGGTCATTGTCTGTGAAGTACTCTTTTAGGTTATTGTGACCCATGCTTTCCAATGAAACTGGTATGATTGTGGCTGGGGAAAAAAAACAGCAAGAAACGACAGAGGAGAAAAGAAAAACATAGAAAAAATGTTCACGTCTATACTAAGTAGGGCAAGCGGTTACAGATGGCTGTGTGAAATAGCTCAAGGGACTCATAATAGGAAACAAAAGTGATTCCACCTGTGGGTCACCAGTTCAAATTCTGCTCACACCGATCAGGGCTGTAATTGTTTAGTTTAAGAAGTGTTAGCTGGCCTTGGGAAATATGTTGATGATCTAAGTCTCATAATGATCTAAGCAAGTGTTAGAGACCCACGAAACTGCCATCATAGTTGGTGGTCTGAGCAGAAAGGCCAAACATTAAATAAGCTTTGAGATTAATGTTTGAATTGCTTGTGGGAGCATGAGGTTTCTCTGTCTTCTCACAAGGGACAAAAAGAAAGAGAGGGCCAGGCCAAAGAAAGAAGCAGGGTGGACAATTTATCTTGAAACATAATTTTTCACCTTTTACTTCATGAATGCTAAACTTAGACTTTAAATCTGAAGTTGTTTAGGAATGATACGAAACCAAGTCTTGCATAAAGATTTTCTGTAATTCAGGCAAAGATGCTATAGTGGCAATTCAATGAAAAAGGAAATTTGAGGGAATAAGATCAGAAAAGGGAAGCAGAGGAAGAAGAAAAACAAGAGATTAGGTTATCAAATAGCAGCTGAGGAGAAAGCAAAAATACATTTTTAAAAGATGATATTAAAAGTGCCACAATATTTTTAAAGGGCAGAGTCTTGGAAAACGAGTAGCAGACAATGAGCATTAAGGGAGTAAAGGTCAGGGAGAAATGGAGATTAAATTATATATATACACACACACATCTAAAGGTAGAATTTTACAATTGTACAACATGATGATATCAAGTTTATCTGGATCTACAAAAGTTTTGAGTTCAGAAGCAGGCATAAGAATCTCTGTTCAGGATAGGAATTGGAATAAGGCTTGAGAAATTAAAACTGGGGCAATCCAAGGAGCTGGGGTACTGGGGCAATCCAAGGAGCAGTGCAGAAACTGGTTCCCAAATGTCATCCACCCTCTGTGAAGCATTACTATGTGGACCATAGTCTCTCAAATGCTGGAGGGGATGAGTAGTTGAGGGATAACAGTATCATATGTAATGGAAAGGTATGGAGGAAAGGAAAATAAGAGAACTCAGGCAGCAGGTTGTATTATGACCATCCAGAAGATCCTGCTGGAGTTCACAGTAGGACTTTTCTTCCATGGCTCTGCAGACAGGATTCCTTAGCTTCTGAAAAAAGACTTTCCCACCACTGTTGTAAAGATGTGCCATAAATCTCTAATATTTTCAGTAATTCATCAAAGTATCTCTCCATTTGCCTTAACCCCTCACCCATCAGCAGGTTAAGGTGAGACCCTTTTTCTGCTCCTTAACAGCTGGTTACCTCAGAAGAGTTAGAAGGTCCAGGTAGTAGGTCTGTCCGTAAGCATAATATAAAGGAGAATTGTTTTTACCATAATCCATATGGTACCCTACTCCATATATTATTTTACCATAATTGATGGATAATTTTATCATAACCTATGACAGAGAATTCAGAAAGCCTGATTTTAAAAGCAATTCATTATAATTCAACTATTCATTATCCATTTCTCAAAGATAATAAAATAACTACTTTTGTTTACTTAAAATCAGCTTGAGGCCTAAGGTATGAAATACACTTTTCCCCCTTCTCTTTGTTTTTGGTTCAGTACTTGCTTAAATAATTCTTAAATATCTTAAAGGCACCATATCTTTGATCTTGAAAGCAAAACAGGGTCAGCCCTAATCACTACTTGGATAGAATATTACCAATGAATACCAGGTCCTGTAAGTTATATTTCAGAGGAAGAAACTGTCCACCTGTGACTATTCTTTGCCTGAGAAACCCCTGCGAAATTCTTGGGGTTGTCATAAATTAATTTCAAAAGAAGTGGTTCTTCTCTATCTCAGGTACTGTATCAATAAAGAGTATAGAGATGTTCAACAGTGTACTCTTCATATTGACAAATATGGCATGTCATGTTATTGTTATGCTGAAATAACATAAACATTCTCCCTAGCCTGCCACCATACAACCATGATATACTGAACAAACATCAAGTCACTGAACTCAGTTCACCATCCTCTTTAGTTCTTCAGCTCACACACTCCTAAGGCAAATCATGGTATTAAAAAATGACAGAGACTGGTAGGATGTTATCTAGTATGGTGGGATCCAGGGTTGTGTCTAGTGCATCCTCCTCCTCCTCTTTTTCCATAGTCACTGGTAATATTATTTCTTTCTCCTTACAATTAGTTGTTCTTTCTGAAGGCTAGATTTTTATTGAATCATTTATTTATTTTGGTTGAGTTGATTTTGTGCAGGAGGGATTTTCCTTTCTTATGACATGATTTTTAGACTACAAGCAACTTGGCAAGTGGATCAACAGAGACTTGTATTCCCAAGTTTTAGTGGCCACTTTGTACATCCTGCTACTTAAAGCTGTAACTGAGCACAAATTAAATCTGCTCTTTGTCAGTAGAATAAATTAATTACATGGAAGTTTGTAAATGCCAACTATCATTGAATAGCCAGACCTACAACAACCATTATAGTTCAGCTTGTGCCTCTTGTATCAGTGTTTAAATCCCTTATTTCAAGGATTTGCAGCTTGGCTGTTAATAATCCACAGTGAAGAAATTTGGCAGATGAGGGCTAAGCTAAAGATGGCCTTTCAACCCCTTTCTCATCCTGATTTTATTTCCTTTTAAGAGAAAAAGTGTGCACTAAAAAAGATGTATGAATGCAAGAAGCAATGGACAATTTAGTATTCAGTTTGCAAAAGCTTAATATATCAATTTAATATTCCCTCTCCATGCCAACATACTTACACACCATGAAGAAAAATATCACAACATAAATCCATGACGTAAAGGCCAAGCTTTGTCACTGGGTCTTGTAAGCAGCTGTGCAGGGCAGCAATATTTGGAAGCCAGTGAGTAACCTGTGGTGGTCATTGATAAGTGCTCTTGAGTCAACAGTGACTCATGGCAATCTCCTGAATGACACACCTCCAAGACATTATGATCAATTATTTATCTGATATGGAATATCTTTAACTATTTCAATTTCCTTACAGTCTAGATTTAATTTATGTAGATCCACTGTGGTCATTATTTTTGTTTTGTTAATGCTCAGGAGTAAGCCTACATTTGCACTTTCTTTAACTTTAGCAATTATTTCAAGTCTTTGCTGTGGTGCATCTACATATCTTAGATTGTTGATATTCCTTCCTTCAATCTTATCTCTTCCTTCCTCTGTGAGTATAAACCTCATCTGTTTGTGACATTTTCTACATACATGTTGAACAAACAGGGTGCTAGAATTCAGCCTTGTCTGACTTCTTTTCTGATTGGGAACCAGTCTGGTTCTCCATATTCTTTTCTAATGGTGGCCTCTTGTCCTGAGTACAGGTTATGCATCAGGACAATCAGATGTGATGGTACACTCATTTCTTTAAGAGAAGGTATAGCCTGTTGTGGTCTATACAGCTAAATGTTTGTGCTAGCAGTCTATAAAACACATGCTGATTTTCTTATATAATTCCCTGGTTCACTTCATTATCTAGCATATGTTTGCAATGTGATCCTTTTTTTCCTTTTCCTTTCCTGAACCCAGATTGTACCTATGGAATTTCTTGCTCCATATATGGTAGGAGTCATTGGCCCAATACAGACGGGCACTTTAGGGCACCCCTGTCACGTGCTAGGGTTGCCCAGAAGCGGAGCCAAAAGACTCTCTGCAACCCTAGCACATGACAAGGACATCCTCGCTTTGCACCGCTGTACACACAGCGCAGTGCGCAACAACTGAACAGAGCTGTCCACCTGCAACGTCATAGATGTGCCCTATGGTGCTTTTTGCATCACAGGTGCAACACTTTTTCGGGGTCCTTTTTTCATCTACACCTTCACTGCTCCATTTGGTTGCTGCGGCTATGGTGCAGATGAAAAAGAAGTGGCACCAGACCACCTTTTTTTGGGCAGTCTGTAAAGCCCAATTATTGCAAAATTTAGAATATGACTATGTTTGCATGAGAAATTAATGCACTGTTCATGCAATAATTGCACTATTTTGTATGTCCTACAATAGCTAAAACAAATTCGCTTCACCTGTTTCATCTTGATCCTTGTGTTTGTGCAGCTCAAGAATTTGGAGAGTGTAAAGATGCTAAAGAAAGAAAATGATCTTAATGGTGCCCAGGAGATGGATAAAAAGAGGAACCACACCACACCACTATTTATTGATATAATTGGTTCACATGGCTCTTAATTCACATGGTTATAGGCACAAGCTGTATTGTTATAATTAGCAATAAGATTACTCTGATTTGAGAGGTACTATCCCATGACTGGATGAGTTTTCACCTTCCCTATATGATTCATAGTTTGGGGATATTGTCTAAGGTGGCTACTAGTGAAACATCACCAAACAAGAGGAACTTTTGTTGTTGTTGTCATTGTGTGCCTTTGAGTCATTTCCTGTTCATGGTGACCCTAAGGCAAACCTATCATGGGGTTTAATTGGCAAGATTTACTCAAAGGAAGTTTGTCGTTGTCTATGTACTGGCATACAATTTGCATCTGCCTGTTCATATATGTCACTGCAAATTTGGATTTGCATAGCATAAGCGGAAATCCAGTATTTCCATAGCAGTAAGAAGGTAAATAGTGGGAAGAAGGTAAGTAGACAAGCTATCTGATTGCATTCACATGGTAACCATTGATGGTGATATGCAAGGTCTTTGCTATGCTTTTTTTAAATCTTTAGATGAGATTTGAACAGAAACCCCCTTCAAACAGAGATCACCTTCACCGCTCAGACAAAGGTTTGCCCTGGAAAGTAGGGCATATAGCCAACTTTGAAAAACCATTGCCTAAATGGCATTAACATTCAGATTAGACTAGATTAAGGGATGGAACAGACCGGCATAAAAAACCAGCTTCCAGCTGGCTTGGGAGTGTGGCCTGAAGACGATGCACACCCCCAAGATGTCCAGAAGCCAGCTTCAAGCTATTCAGCCGTTTACACAGGGGCCTGCTTCTGGGCACTTTGATAGCATGGCATTTATATGCTGCACACCAGCAGAGTGCCTTGAAGCCAGCTTCCTGCTTCATCAGGATAGAAAAGCCGGCTTTTTGTCCATGCACACAGCTGTTTGCTGCTCCTAGCAAAAAGGCGGATTGGAGCTGTGGTGTGCAGTTGCCGTAGCCCCAATCCGGCTTTGTCAGGGGTAGCTTGAAGCTGCCACTTTGTGTCATTCTTTTTCATTCCTAAATTAGATTAAATTATGGCAATGAACAGTACATGTGTTCTGTGCATGTGTTCCTCTGAAGCCTTAGGGTCCAAGACTGTGGCTGTTATGACATCAAATGGAAATATTTACATTATTCTACCTACTTTCATACAACTTCATTGACTGCTGAGTTGTTTCTGGACCCAGCTATTTTATGGAGAGTCTTTTGTGATATGAACCTGGCCAAATTTAAAGATGATACTTAAAATAGTCTTAAAGACCCTTCTCTTTTTTAAGCTAAAGAGACAGTGAGTGGTGACTGGATGTTCTTAGATATGATACCTTGCTAGTGGAAAGTTTACTTGACACGAAGTGTGATACTCTTTCAGGCAAATCCTTTTTCCATTTGCTCACGCGCTCCAGTATGTGTCTAAAGCTAATTTTGACAGGTGGCTTTATTGATATTGGAAGACTTGGTACAGATTGAGTCTCCCTTATCTCGAGTTCTGAAATCTAAAATATTCCAAAACCAAATCTTTTTTCTTGGGTGACTGAGATGGTGACACCTCTGCTTTCTGATGGTTCAGTATACACAAACTTTGTTTCATGAACAAAATTATTTAAAATATTGTTTAAAATTACATTCATACTATGCAAATAAGGTATATGTGAAACATAAATGAATTCTATGTTTAGACTTGGATCACATCTCCAGGATATCTCATTATATCTGTTTGTATATGTTGTGTATTTAGATATTTAATTTATTTGCGTATGTAAATCATTTATGTATTTTGTGTATTTGTTTATCTACCTTTGTAAACCACTTTGATCTATTTGGAAAAGCAGTATATAAATAAAATTTATTATTATTATTATTAATGTATATGCAAATACAGGTATTTCAAAATACATTTTTATACTTTATTTTTTATTAAACATTTGCAGAATTAAAACAAACAAGTCTACATAATCTACAGGATATTTGAATTCCATTTTCCATTTCAAGACATATCAATCCATATCCTTATATATCCTTATATCTAATTCTTATCTAACTTCCTAAGATCATCCCAATAATTGGTCCTATAAACCATGTTTGCTGATTGTCTTATTCCCCATTCAAACAAAACCAAACAAAACAAATATGAAAGATTTTTGTACCATTATATTGCCTTCTTTCTAGAATGAAATCAAGTTTCAGAAAGAGTATCCCTTGATCTGTATTCACTTGATGCCTTAAAGTATTTCTCCTTTCCCTGCTTTCTAATCTTTTTTTCCATTTCTCTAAACATGCCTCAATGATAAGTGACCATTCATCCTCCATTATTCTAATATCTTTATCTAGAAGGATTGTTAATTTATCCATCTGTATAATTTCAAAATACATTTTTTAAAAAATCCAAAATCCAAAACACTTCTGGTCCCAAGCAGTTCAGATAAGAGAAATTCAACCTGTATATGCATGTATATATTTGCTAAAACATCCTTCTTCAGGTTGTACTTCTAGTGTTTCTGCTGCTTTAACATGTTACATTTTTGTTGGTATCTAGGCATTTTAAAACTGAGAGGTGACATATGTAAGCTGAGATACACAGAGATAGCCTGCCTGGCCGTCTGCAAGGTTGTGTTTGTCAGTCAGCATCCATTCTCTTGCACACTGCTGACCTGGCATCCCTTGCTTCCAACCTGCTATGAGACAAATTAGGCCACTCACACATAAGGTCATAAGGCCCCAGGTTTTTGGTCACAGCTCAGTGGTGGCAGTCCATTACTACCACTGCCCTCCTCGTCAAATCACTGCTGCACTGAATCGTGATTGTGGGTGATACTCATGCTTGAAAGTCTTATTCATTTTGTATGTGTTTGATTGCCAAAGTGCTTCCACTGGGTCTCCAAATCAGATCTCATGTTAGCAGTGAAGCAATTCATACACTGCAAGAGCCCTAAAAATATTATCAAACTGTAGCTCCCATCAGCCCCAGCTAGTTCAATCAATGGTGTAGGATGATGGGGGCTGCAGTCTAGTATCCTCTGAATGACCAGTTGAAGAACAAAGTAATGTCATGGAAACAGTCCCACATGGGAAACCTGTGATCAGCACAGCCAGATTAAAAATATCATAGAGGAAAAACTTTGGGGAGACTAAGCACCAAGAACTTGTTATCTAGGATCTGGAACACAGCCCCATTTGGGTTATCTCAGTCCTCTACTCTTGAGATCCCACCCCCAGTTCAACTAGTTATTAACACTCATGAATGGGCACCCCAATGTTCAGTACCTTAGAGGGGAGTTACTGAGAAGCTTGCTGTTGTGTGCCTTCAGTTAGTTTCTGACTTATGGCAAGCCTAATGTGAACCTGTCATGGGGTTTTCTTGGTAATTTTCTTCAGAGGGGGTTTGCCATTCCCATCCTCTGATGTATGTCAAAAATATCACACACAGATCAGGTTTAGATGCACAGAGGAAGGAAGAGTGAAAATCGGAGGAAGGAATATAAAAAATCTAAGACATGCAGAGACTGGGAGAGTGTGACTTGACCAAGGTCATTCAGTGGATTTACATGGTCAAGCCAAGATTTGAACCTGGTGTCCAGAGTCCTAGTCCAATGCCCAAACCACTTTGCCATGTTTCACCCTCTGATTTTGCAGAGACTTTCCATTCCCTTTCAATGTGGGGTCCTTAATATATCAGAAGGGAGTCCTATATACTCATGCACTTCACACACTAAGAAAAGACACATGAAGTGAGAGTGGAAGACAGAAAAGCATTTAAGGAAAGGTTTTATTCTAAACAAATATATTCTCCATTAACAGAGCATCATGTCCATAAAGGCACCTTCCTTATTTAGGAGTAGATACAAAGTTATTTAAAAAATCCCAAATGATATTCAGCCAAGGTTAGAAAGAAAATATAATCTCTAATGCAACAGGCCAAACATTCCTATTCTATTCACAATGCATGGTCTTCGGATACTCCTGGTAAGCTGGGAGTCTAAACCTTGATCGGCCTATCATCAGACTTCCTTAGGAATGGTGAGGCTGGCAGCACCTCTCCTACCTCTCCATCAATCCCAAAAGTGTCTTTTGATCCTCATGGTGCTTTGTATTATTATAACATCTCACCTCAGAGCATCTGGGAGCTTTTGCACCACTCCCAGGCAGATTATCCCCATTGGATGATTGTCTCTCATGGTTTTCTGCAGATCCCACATGATACTGATCTCAATAAACGTAACCTAAGCCAATATATCATTAATCCTTTTTCCCCCTTGAAGAGAGTTGAAGACAATGGCAAGGCCCATTATCACAAGCCCTGGTGGAGAAACTAACATGCAAACAAAAGCAACAAAGAGAAAGTCAGAATATATATAGTAACTCTTTATTATCTTCATAAATGAGAAAATGCTTTCTTTCCACCAAGTAGCAAGCCGATGTTTTAATGGAAACTATATAAGTGATAGAAGGGTGAATATCCTGAACAATGCATAAAGATTCTTTGCCTTAATAATAATAATAGCAACAACAACAACAACAACAACAGATATCAACTCAAATTGATATTATCGAAGTACTTGACTATTTCTACCTTTAATATAATAAGGTGCTTCTTTTTTTAAAAAAGAACATGGCCTGGTACAGATGACCCAAAAGGGCCATCCCTGCAGTGTAAGTAGGGCTGGGGAGTGCACAGCATCTGCATGGCCCCCAGCCCTAGTACGTATGGATGGCACCATTTTTAAATTGCGCTGTCCATACACGTGCACATCGATGATGCCACAGTGCACACCGCATCCAGACAGACAAGCGCACAGCTGATGTCATTGCACTGCTCGAGGGCGCCTAGCTCACCCTTTCCGTGGTGCAGAAAGGAACTCCAAAATGGAGCTCCTTTCCAAGAAGCACTTCGTTGTATGGCAACCAGATTGCCACAGGAATGAATGCAGGGAAAAAGGGGCCAGAAGGCCCTTTTTCCCTTGGCTCTGCCAGTTGAGCTGTCCTTGGGGCATGGAGCCCCAAGGACAGCCCTTTCCAGGCCATAGAGAAGGGGTATTTTTCCCCTTTTCTGCAGCCTGGAAAAGCAGCAGATTGGGGCTCTGGGGCTGCCGGTAAGGCTGCCCCGGCCCTAATCCAACCCTTAAAAGGGGCACCCACGGACCACCCTTTTTGGGCAGTCTGTAAAGCCCCATGTTTGTTTTTCCTGTTCAGCTCTGCTGAGCTTTATTCATACTGACAAAAAGGAAAGGGGGAGAGAACAAAAACCACAAAATGACTGGGAAGATGGTGTAGCCTTGTTTCCTTGTGCCAGGGGGTTAAAAATCAGCTTTTCAATGAGGCAGATGTGTTTATTTTCTTGAATTGTTCTTTCCCAAAAACCTGTTTTAGACCTTTTGCTCACTAGTTACTATAAAGCTGTAAAAAAGCAACAAAATCCTTTTCCATCATTAGAAGGGAAATATCATAAACAGAGAAATAAAAAATAAAAATAAAAAAATAAACATAAGCCCAACTAAAAAGACTCAAGTACTTTGTTTAGTCTTTCCCTCTGTACAAGTCTGTTCAGTGGTATGGCCACAGTCAGCATTTATTATATGCTCATATTCAGTGATTGAACCAATGGCTCATAATAGAAATATAATGACAGTTCTGTATGACTGCCACTTTCATCCAAGGGAGTACCTAAGTGTCTCTTTATATATTTAGCTGTTTTACTACTTACATCTTTTTGGACATTAATGAGTATTGCATCTGTATCCAAAAGGTCAAATCTTGTGAAATTTAGGCAGGAACCCTCGCACCATGCAAAACTGAGGTGGAAAAGATGGGCTCATAAAAGTATTGGTAATTATAGCCGGTTTATAATTTTTTTTCTAAAGGTTATCAAGTTACTTTCCCCCAAATGCTGCTGCTGTTGGAATGTAAATGAAAATCATTAAAATGGAATTTTTAAAATGAGTATTGCATTCAGAGTGATAGTGACTGACTACACTTCTCTTACTGTCACTTCTGGGGTCATTTTATATCCCTTCACACACACATTTTAAATAAATAAATAAATAAAAGGATATATCTCCAGTTCAAAAAGCATTAAGTGAATGGACAACAGTCTTATATTTTCAGGACAATGAACTGTCATTCTGCAATTTCAATTGAAAGAAACCCCTCCTCAAACATATTAACAGGTTTATCATACAATTTGCATCAACTGCTGCTGTGGAAAACATTTACCCTGCCAAATATTTGGCCTAAAACTCCCATCAGGCCAACCCAGCATTACCAATGATAAACCAGTATATGAGCTGCAGTCCCAAATAGCAATGCCCAAATAGCAAATGTCTAGAGGATAATATAATCTCTGCTGTATATTGCCATCCTGGGAAAATTACAAGGGCTTTTTCATTTTATTTTCCTGTGCTTCATCCCTTAGCATGGTGCTTATGCTTGAAAAGCCAGAATAAAATACATTTGGCCAATTACATTATCCTTTCACCATACCCATGTAGTTTCATTACCTCTTTGGGTTGGAAAAGTCCCGCTCAGTTGGCCTCAGCCACTTGATTCTAGTCTCTTTTCCTATGATACCGGAGAATCAAAGGATAAAGACTGATATTTTTAAAATAGACACCGCATCACCTGATAGCATCTCCAATGGTGATGCTATAGTGAAGGCTGGACCAGAAAGTACCACCTTGGTTTATCCTTATATCCATATACAACTGAGGCTGCATCCACACTGGAGAAATAATCCAGTTTGACTCCACTTTATCTGCCATGGCTCAATGCTGTAGGTTCTGGGAATTGTATGTTGTGGCACCAGAACTCTGAGAGAGAATGCTAAATGTCTCACATAACTGCAGTTCCCAGACTGAGCAATGGCAGCTGAAGTGGTGTCAAACTGGATTATTTCTGCAGCGTAGATGCAGACTGTCTGAAGGGAAAGCCCCTTACTGTAGTTTTCAATGAGTTCCACTATTTGATCACTTAATCTTGTCCTCCATTCATTCTTCAGATATCCCTTAAAGTCATTTAGTACACAGTTAATTCAACTGAGCCTACTGGGACTTATTTTTGAGTAAATATGCTTACAACTGTGCATAAATGATGGAATCCAATGCTGTGTAGTGGTTTGAGTGTTGAACTAAGACTTTGGAGAACAGAGTTCAAATCTTTGTTTGGCCAAGGAAACCCACTGGGTAATCTTGGGGAAGTAACATTTTCCCAGCCTCAGAGGAAGGCAAAGCCCCTCTGAACCAATCTTGCCAAGAAAACCCCATGACAGGTTTCCCATAAGTCAGAAACAGCTTGAAAGCACACAAGAACAACAAAGCAATGTCAATTTTCAGAAATTTCATTCTCACAAGTAGAAGTGAACACTTTACTGTTTTTCTCCTTGCAGTGAGACAGTTCTGGAAAATTGTGACGTTTTTGAAGATTGGTCACAGTTCGAAACATTCTGTGCAAAACAAACAAACAATATGCCTGTAGAACATTTCTGCACAGAAAACCCTGCTTTTGCACAAGAAATGCTACTTTCTGTGCAGAAATATTAAAGAATACTGGGGCGGGGGGGGGGGCATATTTTGTTTTTGTTGGCTGGTTTGTTTTGTCCATATGAGATTCTACTCTTCAGGGTTTCCTGAAACTGATCCTCACAACCGTTTCTCAATATTTCTAAATAGTCTGTCCATCCCTACACAAAGGTATGGAGAGTTTATTAAACTTACATGGCATAGAGCTTTTCAATTATTGATTGAACAGATTCAGCCAGCATTTATTGTATCCCAGGTATCTTTGGTTGGAAGCTGCCTCCCATTAAAGCTAAACCCTGCTGCCATTTAAACCATGATGGAAGTAATAAAATTTAATAGTACAGATCCTTATTTTGAAGTCACACTCAACTTAAAACCACTGGGGGAGGGGGAAGAGTAATTAAATTTACTGGAAGATATAAATTCTGTATTGTACTTGCATTAATTATTACAGTTGTTCAATTTCATTGGTGAACATCATTATTGGTCCTTGACTTCATTTTGTGTAGGGGAAAATACTCAGTCGTTCGTGGCATACATTTTCTTTTGAAACCATGAAGCCACATGATTGCTCCTGATGAAAACATTACTTGTTTAGATGTTTTTATGGCAAAATATAATGTGTGAATGAGACAAATGCATGTTTGTTTTATGGCTATACCTATCGGAGATCCAGGATGAATTGCAGCACATGATTGTGAGTGCAAAAAAATCTTGCAAGTTATGTACCTGATGTACTTTGTGTGAAGAACTCTATTCTCCCAGCTGGTTTCGATTAAAAGAGAATTATAGCTCACTTCAATGCAATTAGATCTAATGAGGTGCATGTGGAAACTACTGGGGCCACTTTGTAACCACATTATATGGACTCTCTTAGTTAGTATTTTAATCAATTGGTTTGACCTTTTCTAGTTTCTTCCTTTGCTTAAAAAAAGAGTTCAAAACACAACTACCTAGTTACTTGGTTAGTGGGAGCAAAGTTATTAGTCATTGGATTAACCATTTGTGTTGATTGGTTTTATAAAAGTCTTAATCGCATTGAAGCTTTGGGGTTTTTTCCTCACAAGAATGAAGGTAGTGTGTAAAATAGTCAATTTTTTTCCTTCGGCTATTATTGTTTCCATCCTATCATAATTTTCCAGCATAAATTATATACATACATGAGAGAAGGGTTACATTTTACCAGAAACAGAGCACTGGGATATCAGGTTACCTTGTGGCAAAGGAACTCTAATATAGGCTTTAGTGGAATTTGTGAGACTAGGCAGACTTTCTCTGTGCTATTTGGCCTGTCCAACTGCATTTTCCAACTGCATGTCCAACTTCAGACTTTTCCTATGCTATTTGGCCTGTCTAACTGCATTTGACTTTTGATTTGCAGCAAATTAGGCAAAGATGTGTTTGAGGAATCCCATCCAGGGGTTAACATTATGAAAAATGGATTCTGTACAGGGATCACCTAGGAAGAATGGCTTCTAGAGGACACAGAAGAACCCTGGGATCTGGGAAACTGCCATATCAGACCATTTGATCATCTAGTCAAGTATTGTCTATTCTGAAGCATAGATTTCAAAGAATGTCAGAAATGTCACATCAGTACATCCAGGAGCTAAACTTATCATCTCCGGCCTCTATCACAAAGCAAGAATCCAGAGGTGGTTAAAATGAAGCCCTGTTTTTGTACTTTTAACACCACCAGACTCTTTAAGCATCTGGCAATGACAGCTGGCATTTTAGACAGATTGCACCTTCCATTATACTGTTTAACAGTGTATGGGGGGGAGGAATCAAAATAAAAACCACCCCCCCCCCTAGAATTTCAGTTTCACCATCTTCATAGGCACAGTTGGTGGGTTCTCCTTGGTGTCCTTCCATTGGCAGGTGAAAACATTTTCATTCAGACTTTCTGAATTGAAAGTATTTTAGCAAAGACCTTTAAGAAGATGCTACACTTTTAAAAAAATAGTAATATTTTAAATTGCTTTTTATCCTTATAAGTTGAACTTTTGTATATGTGTAACTATTTGCAATAATTTTGAACATTAAGCAGTCTTTAGTCTAAATCCTGGGGGGAAAGATAGGGTATTTTAAACAGGACTGTTGTTTAATTTTTTTAAACTTTTGTGAAATAAGATTTGACCTGAATTTTTCTTTAGAACATTGTGAACTGCTTTGGTTTCCATGACAGAATAATAATAAAATGAAATGCAACAGCAGCCACAGCAGCAAGAAGGAGAAGGAGAAGGAGAAGAATCATATTTAGCCTACTGAGCATCATGGGGGTGAAATTGTCCCACATATCTTTGGCTGTCAGTCATTCCTTCTGTGTTACTTCCCACTTTCCCAAAACCTGTTTTCAGCTGGATTTGTTATTGATTCTCTCTCTCTCTCTCTCTCTCTCTCTCTCTCTGGAAGCACATTTTGCTCAGCTAAGGGCCACACTTCCTTTGTTGGAGGGAGGCTGCATTCCATGGATGACCTGGACCATGCTTTTAATTCTTTCCTTGCTTTGGTGGAGTTCTGTTTCTGCACAATATGGTCTCCAACTCACTTTTAATGGGCCCTAGATAACTCCCAGCTAAAGCTCTTAAGTGAACCTGTTTCATAGCAACTTCTTTTATATGATATTAGGTGGAAAGAGCCAGTGTGATGTAACGGTATGAACACTGGACTACAACTCCAGAGAGCACTTGGTCTTGGAAATCCCCATTCGGCCTTGGAAACCCACCAAGTGACATTGGGCAAAGCTACACTCTGCCAGCTTAAGAGGAAGACAATGACAATCTTCCACTCTGAAGAAAATTGCCAAGAAAACCCTATGATAGGGTTGCCTTAGGGCCACCATAAGTTGAAAATAATGTGAAGTCACACCACCACCACAGCAACAATGTGGGAAGAAGATTGCATCCATAGTGGTATATTTCAGATGACTCACACATGCCTGTGATACATGCACACATAAAACAGGTCTTAGAATGCCCAACATGAATGCTAAGAAGCAGCCATCTGTGTTTAATTTTGGCATCCAACTGACTTTCCTGCGTCAGTTTTCATAAGTACAAGAATTCTGGCTTTGTTTTTCCTAAATAGTGCATAAGCCTTTAACTTCCAGCTTAGTGCAGGTCATGCCCACAGGCTTCCATATATGCTTGTGAGGAATAGCAGACTGTCAGGTGGCCTTTGTACAGGTGTCATGTACATGCATATGAAAAATATTACATTGGGTTCTCAACCTCTGCAGGATTCACAGCTAAAAATATGGACGTTAACCTCTGTGTGTGCAATTATTAGCTGGAAAATCCTAAGTAGTTTGCCTCAGGGTTTTCTCTGGAGATTATAGTTTACTTTTTTTAAAACAGTATACTTGCATAATGTATACTGGCATTGCTAACACCTGATGTAGGAAAGAGTTTGTTGAAATGCTGCGTAGCTGGGATAAATTCAGCAAATATAACTTTTCTTATCAGTGCACTACCATGAGGGACACTGAAACTTTTCTTCTCATGTTGCTGAGAAAAAACTGGAATACTTCACAGGTTAGGAATTGGTAAACCTTTTTCAGGTTGCTCAGTATCAATCCTCAATGGAATCTGTTTAAGAAAAGTTTCTTCAGTCTATAGAACTGGCAAATACAGGACAATATGTAATGAGATAATGTGCCAGAAAAAGCAGGTGTAACAAATACACCAAAATCAGTTACTGATTTTGTTTTTTTAGAAAGCTCAGGGGGGTCTTATCAGCTTCCCAGGACTACTTGGAGAGTTACACTCCTCCACTGCATCCACAACAAAATTACTCCAAATACCATCTGAAAGTGGATGGGCATTTTCACCATCTTTTCTCCCCTTCCTGGACTATGTTAGTCCCAGGAGAGGCCATTTCTATAACTGGTGGTAAATACCCCCTCGGAGGAATTGTCTGATTCCCTCCTCCCCGTAAACAATCAATCTTTTGTTGCCTAGGAAGTCTTTGTGGGACATAAAAACAATTCAGGTGGGCTCCAATTTGTCCGTTCCTGCTGCAAAAGAACATACTTCAGCAGATAAAGTTTTAATCACTTCAGCATGAAACAAAGGTGAGGACATTTTTTTATTTTTATTTTCTCTGCACACCTGTTAGGAATATATTAACTTACATAGTACTGAGTTAGAATACTGGGCACTGACTGGCAGCAGCTCTCTAGAGTTTCAAATAATGGTCTTCTTTGGTCCTATTTTAGGATACTGAGAATGAATGTTTAACTTTTCGCATGTAAATCATGTATTCTGCCATTGAGCTAAGGTTACAAATTAGATATTATCAAGTTACCCTTTACAATCTGGGCATCTTGGTTAGTCAAACAAATCACAAAATCAGAGAATTGCCATTCCTTGATATGCAACCTCTGGTTTCTCTCTGCACAGACAGAGGTGCTATTTACTGAGTAATCTGACATGTCATAGAGATGAAGCAAAAGCATTTGGCACACAAATCCATCCTTTTCTGCTCCATACACAGTGAACAATCTATTATCCATACAGTACTATATTTGTATTCATCTATAAATATGTAGTGTTTTGTTTTAGCTTTAATGTACAAAGTATTTTACAACCCCCATAAACATTCACATTTAAATATTTGTTTCACTATGTAGTTTCAAATATGTTTTCTCTCAAAACATGCATTTGTGAATGTAAACTGCTAAGAAATCTGCCAAAACAGTAAAAGAAGCACAAAATCCAGTGGATACTAACAGTCTCATCTGCATATTCATCTGAAAGGTATAAATCTGTTCAGTTTTTATGGAACCAGTAAATAGTCTTGATTCTTCAAGGATCTCTACTTTATCCAGATTTGTTATTTTATTTTCTTATTTGTAAAGATGGTGAGATCTGTTCCTGCCACATCTGTGATTTGTCAGAGCATTAGCACAGAGCTGATCACCATGATAGAGAATCAAACCCATGGTAGATGAATGGAGGATAGGAGTTTGTGGGCTATGGAGTTACACTGCATCATCAGAAATCCACGGGAGTCAACACTACCATGCAGTTCCTAGACCCTAGAGATGATTGTGCACTGATTTTGGCCTATGGTGCAATGCTGGATCTGTGGTGTGTGTATAATGGCTAGGGCTAGCACAAGAATCAGCATGACATAAAAGGGGAGTTCACAGGCTAAGTGGCCTGGTGGCGCAGTGGTTAAATGCCTGTACTGCAGCCACTCACTCAAAACCAGAAGGTGACGAGTTCAAGACCAGCAATGGGCTGAAGCTTGACTCAGGCTTGCATCCTTCCGAGGTCGCTAAAATGAGTACCCAGATTGTTGGGGGCAAATAGCTTACAATTGTAAATGAAGCTGTTTGTTTAACAAATTGTAAGCCGCTCTGATAGTCTTGGCTGAAGAGCGGGGTATAAATAAAACATTATAAGTGTGTACTGTCACACAGGCAGCTTTTTGCCACTTCAAATCAACTCAGAGTATGATTTAAATGAGATGAATAAAACAACAGCTGTGAGATGAGACTCAATTATTTGACTTTAAAAAATCCGAGCTTGGAAAAGTTACTTTTTTGGACTATTTTTTAGACTACAAATTCATTTCCATGCTGGCTGATGAATCCTGGGAGTTGCAGGTCAGAAAGGTAACTTTTCCATTTTCTGAGGATCAGCCATCTTACAGTATGAGCACACTAAGGATTGACTCGGAGAAAGAAAGATAGGATGAAATGTCAGTTTGGGCCACTATCATTCACTCCAACACATAACAATTCTCCATAATCTCAAGAAGCAAATCCCACTGACCCTATTCCCTGTTGCCTGGTCCTTATAACTGCATGTGATTGAATGTAGATCTTCTCGATGCAATTTATAATAATGTATAATCATCTCATGGAAACTTTTATATGGAGGAAGGTGTTTTAGTTAGTTTTTAAACTTTTGTAGTTTTATAAATTTTAGTGCCAGGCATATAGCTGCCTGGCACTGTGTGGGAAATAATGTTGGTTGTTGGGAGGGAGGAACTTCCATAGGAACACAGAAGCAAAACCTAACTTATAACTTCAATTCTGGCAAGGAGTTGCTTCTGGGCTCATCCTGACTTTCAATAAACTCTTTCTGGTTTCATCCATGAAGAAGGATGATGATGATGATGATGATGATGATGATGATGATGATAATAAAAAAAATTATACCCTGCCCTTCAACCCTAAAGGCTATCAGAGTGGCTTACAATTATTATTTTTAATTAGATGGTTCCCTGCCCTCAGGCTTACATTCTAAAAAGACACACAAAAGGAGAAGGCAATGGTGTTGGGGAAGGGGATCAGGTCCAGAAGTTCTTCTCTCCCTCTGAGGCCTGGACCAAGGCAGATGGCATGGAGGGAGGGCTTTGCTTCTTAATCTAGGACAGGCCCGATGGAGTGTGCCCTGTCCTTTCACTCCCTCCTAGGTGACCAGATGGTGTTGTCATGAAGGGACAGCTCTTCTACTTGAGGCCAGGCCTGATGATGTTGTGAGGCCTTTCCTTTCACTCCCTCCTAGGCCAGATGGTGTTGTTATGAAGGGAGGGTGTTCATTGTGTTAGACAGAGACAGGGCATTACATTTAGCTGCAATAGATGATTAGATTATCCCCTGCTGTTTTAAGAAAGGGACATAGGTGCTACAAAATCCAGGGAGCAGAGTGTGAAGTACAAGTACCTTAGATATACCTTTGGCTATGGGAAACTAGATGCCTTTTGAGATCAATCCTTGCTTTCTTCTCTGAGAGAGGTAAAGGAAAAAGAGGTAGCACAATGCCAGAGAGCATGGTTATGGTGGTGGTGACGATGATATAGTTTAAGCAGTGGTACAGCAAGAGGCCATAACACTGATGTAAGAATGTCATAGCATGTTGTCTCTGTTGATATAGAAAAGACTCTCATAGCACCTCTGAAACTGAGAAAAAGCCCTGTGATAGCATATTTTTTTTACAAGGAACATTTTGAAAAGCAAGCTCTGGAAACAGCACCAAAAGAGTCCACAACATGGTTCTGCTATATGGACTACACTTTCACCATTTGGAGAAGAAGATCTGTGTTTTTGAACCATTTGAACAACATCCATCCTAACATCCAATTCATGCAATTTATAATAATGTATAATTATTATATAAAGGAACATTACCGTTCTTGGATGTCCTGGTCATCCACAAACTGAACCAATGGTTGGGCCACACGATTGGGCCACACATGGACAGATACCTACACCAGAGGTCCAGTTGTCACCCAGGACAAAAAAGGAGCACAATAAAAACACTGGTAGACCACACAAAAAGGACCTGCAAACCCCACTTCCTGGAAGATGTACCAAAGCACCAAAACTGGGCTCTACAGGCTAATGGGCGCTACAGGCTAATAGTTTCTCTACAGGCTAATGGTTACAGAAGAACTGTCAAACCCAGAAAATACCATAGGATTGAAGACAAACAACTACCAAAAGTAAGGTATTTTTACCAGACATCAAAGGAGTCACAGACAGAATAGGGAAACTGATGAAGAAACATGAACTCCAAATGATCTATAGACTAACCAAGACAATCCAACAAATGCTGTGCTTAGTGAAGGACAGGAAAGATTCTCTCACTGCAGCGGGAGTTTACTGCATGTTGCACAGCTGTGGGCAGGACTACTTAGGGACCACTAAACATAGCATCCAAACACAAATCAAAGAACATGAGAGACACCACAGACTGAGTCAGCCAGAAAAATTGGCAGTAGCAGAACATGTTATAAACCAACCTATCCTGATATTTGCTGGAAGTCAAACTCAGCCAAAACCTCAAGGTCTAGTAAATTCCTCACTTGCCCCAAAGACAATTTCATTGTCCAAAATATGGAAAAGGCAAAAAGGAGATCAGCTATTTTAGATCTGATCCTAACCAACCACAGGGATGACTTGGTTAATGGGGTGCAAGTGGTAGGATCTTTAGGTGGGAGTAATCATGTTCTCCTGGAGTTTGTTATACAGCAGAAAAAAGAAGCCAGGCATAGTCAGGCACACATTCTAGACTTTAGGAATGTTGACTTCAATAAACTGAGGGAAACACTGGCGGTGATCCTGTGGTCAGGAATACTAAAGGAGAAGGGAGTTCAGGATAGATGGGAGTTTCTCAAAAGGGAGATACTGAAGGCAAAATCTCAAATGTTCCAGCGAGGAGGAAAAATGAGAGGTGTCTCAAGAAAACAGGATGGATGACTGAAGAACTTTCAGCTGAACTAGGTTTTAAACAGGAGATGTTTAAGGAATGGAAAAAGAGGGAATCACTAAAGAGGAATTCAAACAAATAGCTAGCACATGTAGGGGTAAAGTTGGGAAAACTAAAGTGCAGAATGAGCTCGGGCTTGCTAGAGAGGTTAAGAACAATAAAAAGGGCTTTTTGGGATATGTCCATAGCAAAAGGAAGAAGAATGAAATGGTAAGGCCACTAGGGACTAGAGCGCAGCTTCTGGCCTCTTAAACAGCATACCTCCAAAGTAAGCTGAAACAGCTTTATTTTGGCCTGTCTGTTCAGGCCCTTATAACACAAGTATATCTGTTGGTATAGAAAGTCCTGCTCACTGGCCAGCAGGGAAGACTTCTCTGGAGAATGAAACAGCTTTCTCTGTCATCCTTCCACCATCTATCAAACACTTGATTTATACTGGTGTAACAGACTGTTATGTTCTTGGTGACATCTTGCCATACAGTCAAAATAGTCCCCCAAGTAGAATTGGAACCAAAGACCATACAAAACAATGTAGTCTTTCCTCCTTACTAATTAGAAGATAGCTTTAAAATCTGCACAGTATTTGAGTGACTTTCCAAAGTATCCTAAATCAGAATAAGGTCCCCCCCCCCCACACACACACACCATAAGGAGGTGACTCAAATGTTCATTTTAAACAGGAACTGGGTATGAATTCCTGGTTATGAATCACAACAAAGAAAATAAATAGCCTTCTTCCTAGCAGTCTACTCCAAATAACATAAACTTCCTTTTGTTTATGAACCATTTAAAAATAAAAAAAGATTTATTATTCTTTTTTATCTTAAGGACAAGCTGTAACTTAAATATAGTAGGTTATAATCACACTGATGAGGGTTACAATGTTGCCAACTCATTGTCTGAAAGACTCAGACAGGAGAGGAAATTCACGTAACTATATTTATTCCATTGTACTTTATAAGAGTCTCCACATTATAGATTATAACAAAGCCTTTGATTGCATAGATCATGAAAGGCTATGGAATGCCCTTAAAGACATGGGAGTGCCAACACATCTGATAGCCTTAATGAGGAATCTGTACACAGGACAAGAGGCTGCTGTCAGGACAGAACATGGAAAAACAGAATGGTTCCCAATTGGCAAAGGAGTCAGACAAGGCTGCATCCTATCACCCTACCTATTCAACTTATATGCAGAACATATTGTAAGGAAAGCAGGCTTGGACATGGAAGAGGGAGCAGTGAAAACAGAAGGAAGAAATGTCAAAAATCTGTGGTATGCTGCTGACACCGTAATATTAGCAGGGAACCTCATAGACCTAGAACAACTACTAAGAAGATCAAAGAAGGAAGTGCAAAGGCAGGTTTACTGTTGAACATAAAGAAAACAAAAATAATGACCACGGAAAACTTACACACATTCAAATTAGACAATGAGGAAATAGAAATAGTAAAAGAGTTCTCATATCTGGGATCTAACATGGATTGTAATGGGGACTGCTGCCAGGAAATCAGAAGAAGATTAAGAATGGGGAGGGAACCTATGAAAGAACTAGAAAAAAATCCTAAAATACAAAAACATACGACTCAGCACAAAAGTCAGAATCCTACAAACCATTGTATTCCCTATTACCATGTATGGATGTGAGAGCTGGACAGTCAAGAAAGAAGATGGGAGGAAAATCAACTCATGTGAGATGTGGTGCTGGAGAAGAGTGCTGAGGATTCATTGGACAGCCAGAAGGACAAACAAATGGGTCCTAGAGCTGATCAAGCCAGAAATATCCCTGGAAGATGACAAAACGTAGACTGTCATATTTTGGACACATCATGAGAAGGAATGAATCACTGGAAAAGACAATAATGTTAGGAAGGGTGGAGGGAAGTGGAAAGAGAGGAAGGCCACATTCTAGATGGATGGACTTAATTAAAGAGACCATGAATATGAGTCTGCAGGAGCTGGGCAGAGCAGTAGAGGACAGGAGGGCCTGGAGATATCTCATCCATAGGGTCACCATGGGTCGAGACAGATGCATAGGCAGTTAACAACAACAACAAAAAAATACACATTCACAAATCCATTTATAAATGTGTTAGAATTGGGTGGCCTTCAACTTGGCCTAGATAATTAATGGTCCTCTTGGTGCAATTACTCCTCAGAGGCTTGAGGGCTCAGTTCTAAAAGAAAAAGGGTAGAGCTTCCTTTTTCTTTTCCAGACACATTGACTTCTTATAACATACATGATGTTCTTATTGTCAACATTCTGTGTTATTTTCTGAATAATTGGATGAAAATACATGGGATCTGGCTGTTAGCCTTACTAAATGTTGCATGCCTGAAAATGTAAAGCGAGTGAAGATTTGAGGATTTCTTTAATTTTGTGTTTGTTTATTACTACACTGAGAATAGATCACACACATGAATGAAGGTTGCCCTATTTATTTATTTATTTATTTTTAACTGCTCCAGTGCCCAAATCACCTCAGTCTGTCCTTGCCCTCAACACCCATGCTGATTTTACATGGACCTGACAGACTGAGAAAATATATCTGTCAAGATGCTTATAAAATGCATGGTTTCAGTCTCAGCTTGGAGGGCAATCAATCACACAACACTGCAGCATAATTATGATCTTATCAATGGGATCTGGGGAGGAACCCCCATTGCAATGAATGGAGAGATGCTTGGTATACAATAAGTTACATTGCTTGTTCATATATTGCATTTACTTTCACAAGGCCTGCCATAGGATTATTGCCCATTGTTAAACCATTGCTGTAGTTTGGTTGTTATACAGAACCATCCTTGAAACATGGAAACATGTGAGCCCATTAAATGTATATGACATTTATGTGAAAAATGAGAACAGGCAAACATTTGGCTGAAATATTTTTATGGGAGCTATAAACTTTCAGACTGTGGGATACAAGCCATTTTTTTCTGATTTCCCTCCCTCCCGCCAGAATGCATCATGCAACTTAGTAAGGGCTATTCCAATGTCAGATGCATTTTGTATTTTCTCCTCCATTCTTATGCTGTGCAATGGGGTGGACAAAATACAGCCACAAAGCCACCCAAAGCTCCTCTTTAAAAAGTTTGGGGAGGATTTGCTCACGAAGGCCAAAATGTCTCAAAAAAGTCACCATACACCATAGCTTCTCAAGGTTCCCAGTGCTGTAAACCAGTGCTGGTTAACATGGTGATCCTTGGACCCATGCCAGTCCCTGAGTTATTGTCTGCCAGTCCCTGGCAAGTTTCCAGGAAAGAAAGGAAAACATTATAGACAATAGGCACAAATATGGTGCTGGCCTCTGGCTAGGGTTGCCAGGTGCCCTTTACGATAAGGGATGACCCCTTACTTGAGGCTTATTCTGTCCCTTATCAGACTCACAAGTTTCATTACTATACGGGATGCCACATATTGTAGGGTTGGAGAGCTTTTCCTTTTGTATGTCATAAAGACAGCCTCAGAGGCAGTTTAAAGGCTGTGCCAAGGACTGGCACAAAAAAGGAGCTCGGTTTTCGAGCTCTTTTTTGCATTGCGGGAAGGGCGTGCTTGGCGTCCTCCTATGGCGCCAATGTGTCATGGCGCATGCAGCGTTTCTAAATTCTGCGTGAACCATGATGCTACCATGTCACACCTGTATGGATGCCGCCATTTTAAAATCCAAACAAAACAGAGGTACTTGCTATAGGCAATCCTATTCTGGATGCGGAGATAAGTCCTCCAGTCTTGGATGGGGTCACACTTCCCCTAAAGGACTGTGTTCGTAGCCTGGGGGTACTCTTGGATTCGTCGCTTTGCCTGTCATCTCAGGTTGATGCGACAGCCAGGAGTGCCTGTTATCAGCTTCAGCTGATACTCCAGCTACGACCCTTCCTGGAATGGGAGAACCTAGAAATGGTTGTTCGAGGGAGTATCCATAATTTTTAATGATTATTTTTTAAAAAATTTGACAGAAAGTTTGTTTTGATTTGTAGTTGTTAACTTATCTCTGTGTAGTCACTATCTAGATTTATACATTTTTCCCAGCGTATCTTGACCCTCCAAATACCTAATATTTTAAAAGTCTGCAGATTGCACCTGACAAGGATTTTACACTTCAGTCACTTCTGGCAGAGCCAGTCACAAAAATAAAGGACACAGTGAGTTGATTTTCTCAGCAACGTGCACTTCGGGACCAATGATGACACTGACAAAATTTCATCAATATGCCATAATAACTTCCAGGTTATAATTATTACTTTACGATACCCCCTCGTAAGGCACAATCTGCAGACTTCTACAATAAGAGATAAGTTAACAACTATAAATCAAAACAAACTTTCTGTCAATTTTTTAAAAAGGTGATCATTAAAACTTTTGGATACCCCCCGGTACATTCACTGGTAATCTCTTGTCTTGATTTCTGCAATGCAGTCTACATGAGGCAACCCTCATGACATGTTCAGAAGCTGCAATTGGTTTAAAACATGGCAGCCAGATTAGTTACAGGGAGTTCTAAATCTGACTCCGTTACACCTATTTTAAAATCCCTACACTGGCTGCCTATTAGCTTCTGGGCACAGTATAAGGTGTTGGTTATTACCTATAAAACTATACATGGCTTGGGTCCAGTATACTTGAGGGAACGCCTCCTCCCATTATTATTATTATTATTATTATTATTATTATTATTATTAAACAGGATGTTGACAAATTGGAGCATGTCCAGAGGAGGGCCACCAAAATCATGAAGGGTCTAGAAACCATGAGGAAAGACTTAGGGCACTGAAGAAGAGATGGTTAAGAGGTGATATGATAGCCCTGTTTAAATATTTGAAGGGGTGTCACATTAAGGATGGGGCAAGCTTGTTTTCTGCTGCTCCAGAGATTACACAAAACAAAACAATGGAAGCAAGCTACAGGAAAAGAGCTTCCACCTCAACATTAGGAGGAACTTCCTGACAGTAAGAGCTGTTCAACAGTGGAGCAGACTCCCTTGGACTGTGGGGGAGTCTCCCTCCTTGGAAGCCTTTAAACAGAGGCTGGATGGCCATCTGTTGGGGATTCTTTCATTGTGATTTCCTGCATGGCAGGGGGTTGGACCAGATGGCCCTTGTAGTCTCTTCTAACTTTATGATCATATGATTCCTAAATAGTGGTAGCTCTGGAGAATCTTGACTATCAAAATCATGACCATTCACCTGGCTCTGAATCTATGGAACAATTTTATGATTGATATATTATCTTAATTTTATATTTATGCTCTGAATTTATGACTATGTAAAATATTGGACCACAGATCTCAATTTCTTTATCTGAGCTTTGAATTTTCTGCAACCAGAAACTAACACATTGCACTAAAATGTTTAATGGGGATTGAGTGTCACTAATGTTGAGCAATGGAATGAAAGAAAGATTGTATGAGAAAAAAATGAGAAAGAACATTGCAGTGAGATTTAGGAAGAAAGAGTCTGAAGGATATTGCAGTGAGAGAACATCTAAGTCCAGGATACAAGAGACATTCTCATTCCCATAACTATTCAAACCTGTATAGAGTCTCCTTCTTATCCAAAATTTCATCGGTCATTGCCCAATTACAAGCCTTTGGCGATAACTGCAATTGTGAAAATCTTCAAGTGAAAACCAAGGGTGCATTACTCTCAGCTATATTACAATATTACTCAGTGCTCTTTGCTATAATTAAACATATGCAACTATAGAGCTCTTGCCTAACATTAATGTAAAGGATATGTTTGCAAGCTAGTGTTAGAGATATACTATTAGACACACTACTTGACATTCATCTGCCTGAGGTTTGCAACTGCAGTAGGCCTTTGGTGTATGCTGAATGTTCAAATCCCATTATATTGTTGTTATATATATGTGTGTGTGTGTGTGTGTGTGTATTCAAGCAGTGGATGATTGAACCCATGGATGCAGAATCTGTGGATATGGAGGGTTGATTGTATTTACTATATGTGTTATGCCAACATCGTATTCACTTGCACTATGACATCACATCCCCACTGTTCATTCAATATCTCCCGCCCCTGTAGGCTCTGAGTCTCCCAGCCTTGTCACAGTTCCTGGAATCTTCAAAATCCCTTTGGGGATATTAATGTAGTTAAAATCTTCTTTTAAAAAGCATAGTAATACAAAACAAATGTTGCACATAACATAGAACAGTGGTTCTTAGCCATCTTATGTTCCACAAAATGCTGTGGAAAAGGACCCTTTTCCCAGACGGATGTAGATATGTTTACTGGCATTCTACATTTTACAATTATCATTTATAGAGAATTTTCAGAACATAAAAATGTAGTAGGTTTCCAGAAGATATGGGGACATCTATCCCAGGCAGTGATAACATATTACCAGCTGAGATGAGAACCATTGACCTAGATTTTCTGGACAAAATAATGCCTCCCCCCTTCCACTGCTATTCCTGACTAAGTTCAAAATTGAATGGATGAGACCTAACTCTTTGTTGGCATGGACACTTCTCTGTTCTTATTATAGATTCCTGTTGTTTTGAATCAAATGTTTCTTCTCCATTGGTTGCATGTTATAGACAATATACACTCATATGGAATCAAATGTTTTGTACTTCCACATGTTGGGGACAGATTGGACCGGATTCTGTATGAATTAGACTAGATTACGGTATTCAAATAGG
The DNA here is from genome assembly GCA_034509955.1 of Urosaurus nigricauda. Lineage (NCBI taxonomy): Eukaryota > Metazoa > Chordata > Lepidosauria > Squamata > Phrynosomatidae > Urosaurus > Urosaurus nigricauda. The sequence continues at coordinate 95,446,756 of JAOEGL010000004.1, read as the reverse complement.
CATGCTGATTGGAATTTGAAGTAATTTCCTTCTTTTTTAAGAGGGAGTGGAGTCAAATACCATCTGTTTCCTGGCACACAATAATCATAAAGGCATAGACAAGACAGACATTTAATAACTTCCTTTAAAAATGTCTCAGGGAAAAAAATCACATAAACACTAGAGTTTTTACCACAGGAAAAAATGTGCAACCTGCACAGATCTGAACAACTTGCAAAGCATGGGTAAAATGGACAGAACAGTTAAACTATATAAAATATTGATGAATAAAAAACAGGAAGGAAACATAATCTCAGGCAACATGATTAAATGGGCAATGGATATAGGGAAGGTAATTGATTTACAAAGTTGGGAATATGCAAGAAAGAAACCTGAAAATTTTACAAAATTTCAAGATTTGAAGGAGAATTATTGGAAAATGGAGCAGAGGTAGCATCTGACTCCAGCAAAAATAGCGAAAATTTATAATACAAGTTCAAATAATTGTTGGAAATGTAAACAGAATGTCAGATCATGGTTCCATATATGGTGGAGATGTGCGAAGATGAAAATATATTGGAAGAAGATTCATGACTTAATACAGGAAATATTTAAAATCAAACACGAACTAAGACCAGAGGTTTACCTATTAAATATGGTAAACAAAATTGATCCAGTTATTGAGAAAAGATATTGGAGATTTTTTGATATACAGTGGGCCCTTCCCTTACGTGAGGGATCCATTCTGGACACGCACACACCCCAGCATAAGGGGAATTCTGCATATGCTCGAGACCCATTTAAATGGATGGAGCTCATGTATGCAGCAGCATGGTGGCATGCATGCTGTGGATGCATATGGCATTACCCCTTACTGTGCTGCCATTTCCCCAGCATGGCTTTCAGTGTATTCTGAAAGCCGCATAAGGTGCGACCGCAAATGATGCAGGCACACAGTATATGATCAATGATGGAAGAATCAAGAACTAGCCATAAAAGAGTATTGGCATATGAACCTAATAGAGATGAAAGAAATGGAAAGGTTGGCAGCTTTAATAAATCAGAAAGATCTAGAGAAAGTAGATAAGGAATGGTTTCCAGTAATGGATTATTGTAGTAAAATCTGGGAATGAAGCAACAAGGAGAACTATAGGAAATGCAAAGAAAATAAGTTGGGGGAAAATGGGAATATACAAATAACAACATTAGGTAGGATTACTAATTACTAATTTTGAATGGGAGCGACTATATATAAGGAGAATGGATATAGAAAAAGACAAAGAATGTCATTGTAATAAATCATAGTATTGGTTGTTAATGGAACAATGGAAGTTTTGCAAATAGGATTTGGTATATAAGATGACATATGTATTTTACATTTTTAACTTTTTATATAAATAAAGTTATAAAGAAAATAATGGGTAAAATTCAATTCTTTGAATTTCAGGATCAGTGATTAAGCTTTGAGCCTTAGTAAATTATATGGAGAATGTGTGAATGCCAACAACTCACACTATCTTTACACTAACCATCTCATAAAAATAATTTGTGATATTGTGTCATTGCTCCCAATATTTTCACACAAGATCCTGGGATGTCAAGTCAAGCCATTAGACAGCTGAAATTTTCAACAAAATGGACTGGGGGAAAACTGGTTTCAGCTATATTATCACAAATTCTTGTCCTTCAATCTTCTGCCATAGTTTACTGGAAAAAGAAATCAATAAAAGCAGGAGAGAAGTAATCATCAAGTGAAGCTCTTAGAGAGCATGATCTCTCCCCCAAGAACAATCAACATGCTTCAGATTTTACTGATGAAGTAGAATACCCAATTTGTTTCAAATCCTTGCAGCCATTAAGCCTGTGGAACAGTCTACACATCATGCTCACTCTGGGGGAAACATCTCCTGAGCAGTGACTGCTTCACAAAGTAGTTGTAAAGTATGGAGCTGCCTGCCCTGTGGATCTATCAAACAGATGGAAGGTGCCCATTGTCATGTGCCACACACACAAAAATAAATAAATAAAATAAAAATAAAATAATAAAAAAAGATCCTGTGGAGTTGTGGAAATATGCCATGTTACAAGGATAAGCCACACAGCATGATGGTCTATATATTTTGCCCATCGTATAGAGCAATCACTGTAAAGAAGCTGTTTCAGTGGTCTCCAGCTGGCAAGTATCCTATGGAGGCCCACCTGCTTTTCAATGTATAAATGAAGCACTTTACATGCCAGACAGTGCTACAGAAATGAGAGCTGTCAAACTGAGGGGCTTTGTCACATTTTAAAGACTAGGAAATTGAGTATGGCATAAACTTTCATGCACATTATGCACTTTATCCAGTGTATGCAGTATTACCTCAAATTGGCAGATTTAGATGCACATACTTCAGTGGTTGGAACAGGATTATAAACAGGGAGGTCACAGGGAATTGAAATGCAGAAAGTGCCGGCTGTTATGATACAGCAGAATCCCAAATATGCATTGTGCTGATGCCTTCATTAGACCAACCAAAAGGTACTAAATAAACTATACAAGCTTTTAGAACTCACCGGCCTCTTCATAAGATAAAGTCATTTAAATCATACAGAAGAAATGGGAGTGTCAGAGTCATGATCCTGTATCCTTATGAAATGTACTATGAAATTTGTTGTATTTTGCTGCACGGCCAACATGGCTATATAAATTGCTACTGTATGGACAAACCTGCCAGTTTCACTTTCTTCCATACTGATTTCTTTAAAAATCTGTCTAAATCCAAAACTGGAAACTGTCTGTCAGACACATAAAGACATTTGGGAATACTGGTAAGTTTTCAATAATAATAATAAAAAAGCATCTAAAGAAAATTCTCAGCCACCTCTGGCCAAATTCCACAGCTGCAGCTCTTCCTCGCATGAAGTGGACAAGGTTTTATCTGCATGCTATGCAGATGTTAGAAATAAGTGCCAGCAGAGAGAAAAAGAGACAGAGAGAGATGCCAACCCTAGCTCTGCAGTACAAACATAACTGAATACACAGGGATTCAAGCAATAATTTTTAGAAGTTAAGCATGTAAAGACTTGGAGTTAATCATGCAAAGATCTGCCTGGGTACATGAATCTGAAAGGTTCATTCTCTTTCAGTGTTGTATGTATGTTGTCCTAAAGATGGCATATCACTGGATTAAAAAATATGAAACCGAATTAAGTGGTCCATTGAAAGATATTTTGCTTCCTCAGGCAAATGACAAGAATGGTGCCAGTTTCTAACTCAAGAGCCTAGGCTAATAGAACTGATAGTTGAGTTTCATTACTCCTTGCTGCCTCAGAATGATTCAGTTCCTATAGCATTTCTGAAAGAAAAAATAATTACAAAGCCTTTCTCCCCATTGTGCTAGCTTACAAGTACATTTGCACATCTTTCATTGGTTTTCAGAAATTTCATTTGTGAAAAAAAATATGTACAAAACACAGCTTTCTGTAGAAAATAGTGGGGTCTTGTGCAAAATATTATTTCCTTCCCAGTTTTGTTGGGACCCTGGTGGTGCCCTAGTGGTGCAGTGGTTAAATGCTGGTAGCCACATCATTGTAAGTTCGATCCTAGAGGAGGACTCCAAGGTCCACTCAGCCTTCCATCCTTTTGTGGGTCAGTAAAATGAGTACCCAGCTTGTTGGGGGCAATTGGCTTACACATTATAAACCGCTTAGGGAGTGCTAGTTCACTAATAAGTGGCATCGAAATGTACTTGCCATTGCTATTGCTATTGTTGTGTGCCTTCAAGTCATTTACAACATCAGGCACACCTATCAGGGGTTTTGTTGACAAGATTTAGGGGTTTGCTTTTGTCTTTCTCTGAGGATGAAAGAGTATGGTTTGCCAAAGAACATCTGGTGGTTTCCATGGTCTAGGTGGGATTCAAATCCTGGTCTCCAGAATCATAGTCCAATGCTCAGACCATTACACCATGCTGGCCCTCTCTTTCCCAGATAGTATAACTAAAAGAAAAAAGAAAAAAAGACTGTTTTATTTGCATTACATTGAATATATTAGAGTGATTTCCCAACCAGTCTGAATGTTTCATTCAAGAGACTCATCTAAAATGCTAGAAGTACACAATATAAATGAGGATGGTGGTGGTAGGGATCATGATTCATCTTGTTATTTTACACTTTTCAGTAAGTTTGTCTTGCTTATCTTTAGAACTAATAATCATAGCAACCTAATATACCAGCAATATTCGTTGGATATTTGGTTTCAACCTAATGAGAACAACAAAAACAAAAACAAACAAAAACAAAGCACAATAGTGCATTTCAATCTAAATTTGACATGTTATTTTCCTTCAGGATATATTCAGTTTTTAGTTTTGAAGAAATCTCTCCAAAGCTTTAGGGTTCTTAGGATACCAGTAGTCAATTTTTAACAATCGTATGATTTTCTACAGGGAATCTTAATTCATACACAACACAACACTGGAAGAGGTAGTGCTCTCAGCTATGTGGCATCGTCAAAGCTTCTTTTTTTTTTTTAACATCAACATGGGATCCCAGATGTAAATAATATGTGTCACCTTCCAGATGAGAAGTAAATAAGACAAATCACTTAACATTTTGAAGCATTGTTTCACTGAAAGTGGAAGATTTCTATAGCTTTCACAGTTAGCGGCTCAAAAGTTAGGGGCTCAACACTCTGGTTGATGCAGCACTCTAGGCAGCTTCTTTTTAGATGCGACATCATGGCACTCTCATGCCATGATGATACCCATTCTGACAAGTGCTATTTGAGTGCTCTGATGCCTGTACATGCCTGTACATCATCATGGCGCGCCCCGTGTAAACGGGGATGTGCCAACATGTCCTACGGGCACCAATAGTAGGGCTGGGTGCATGTGGATGCCAATCCCTACCAAGCCCTACTTTCGGGCTCGGGCTGACACAAAGGGGCTAACAGGCAAAAAGAGGTGCTTTCCGACTGGCTTGAAGGCATGGCATTTAGATGACACATGCCTTGAAGCCAGCAGAAAAGTGCCCTTATGCAGAGAAAAGCCATTTCAAAAAGAAGCAGCTTTGTTCCTCTTCTTCCTGGCTTGAAGCCATGTCATGTAGTCATGACATGAGCACTCCAGCTGCCATGAGAGCTCATGGTGCAGTTGGTGGGGTTTCAATGTGGCTTCAGAAAAGGCAGCTTCAAGACACTTTTTCCTGCCCATCTGTTTTGCACCATACTAGCCCTTAGTTATAGAAGGCTCCAGCTCAATTGTTGGGAGCATATATTGGCCTGCACTCCACTGAAGCATAAAACAAAACCTCTTAGGTGTAAATTTAGGACTAGGCTTTTAACTCATTTACCAAAGAACTCCAACCAGTTAGTATTTATCCTTCTCTGTATCACTTTTTTACAGAATAATTTGGAGTAACCAGGACTACTACTTCACTTTGATAATATTGACTTCAATCCATGTTTAGACTTGCTTAAAGTATATGCAATGAAATCAATAGGACTTGAGTTTGCTTTAACTAGCTGAAGTCTTCTTATGTTCAATAGGTCTATAGTCTAGACAAAGTCTGAATTTAGTCTATTTTTCTCAGTTATGAACTCCTGTCCTACTTATCTCTGTATTTGTTCAAATCTTGTTTGTCCACTTTCCTGCTATAGTCAATGCACTTTATTTTTGATGATCACATACTTGAAGAATTATGGCCTGCGTCACATATGCTGCTGGTGTCTTAGTCTGTTTAGAGCTGTACAGTTTGTAAATAGTTCTCCATTACATTGCCATCAACATATTCACCGAAACTTCTGAATGCAAACTTTTTAAAAATCTAGGGTAGCCAAAAGAGCTTGGAAGAGAGTAGCCAAAGTATCTTGGCAAGATGTTTTGAATGTCCCCATAGGAATGTAGCTAATTGCTAGCAATGACCATTAAATGCATTCACAAACCATATTTTGAAAATTGTTAATGAGAGGTATATATACGTTTATAAGTTTGTACATACACTGCTAAAAAGAAAATTGAATGTCTCCTATAGCAAATCAGGCCTGAGCTCTCACTAGCTGCCAAGATGACTGAAATTAGGTTGTCACATTGTGGACATAACACGAGACAGTGTGGCTCAGGGTTAGTTTACAACTGTCAGAATACAGTTGTAAGAATACTCAAGGCTATTCCCGAAGTATTCTGGCCATGAAGCTGCTCCAGATTTTCCCCATTACTGCCTCTCTCCATAGTGACATTGGGCAGCTGTCTACACATGTATCCCACTATGACACCTGGCACCACCATCGCTGGCATGAGTCGCTACCTCTGAGATCAGAAATGAGATGTCCAGTATCACTCACATGGCTGGACACTTCACTGTGTTATCAGAAGCAACTCATGTGAGCAGTGCTGGCACTGGGTGCACAGCAGGACATCACTACCGAGTGCTTTGGATTTTCCTGCAAAATTTGGAGCAAAAGATGAAGGGATTTTTAAAATAATTTAGACAGAGATAGGGTAGATTCAGTGCAGGACTGGCTTCCCCTCATGAAGACAGTCTGCACTTGAATCTGAGATTTGGCTCTGTGTTGTGGATACAAGTCTCAGTGAGGGCAGTGGAAAACCAGTTTAATTGGCCTATGTATACATGCCCTCACTGGAAAATATGATAATTCTCCCAAAAGTGGAAGACAGTAGAAAAAGAAGGGGTCTACATTACAGGTGGATTTATTTAATCAATGAATTAGGTCCTGAGTTTGCAGAACCTGAACAGGGCAGTTGATGAGAATATTTTGAGATCTCTTATTTCTAGAATCACCGTAAACTGATGGCAAATAACAAGAAAAACACATATTTTTACAACTCTATTTAATAGATTTAAAAAAATATTTTTGTCAGAGTAGATACTTCATAGAATCCACAGGTATATCTTTCATTTCATGATGTCCTGCCACTCTTTGGAAGTGTACACAGCAACACTGCTGTTACTATCCCCAATGATTAGAATATGCCATTTCAATGTCACTACCAGTATCACAAAAACCAATGTAATATTCTTGTTTAATGTAGTCAATTTCATTCCAAACATTGACAGAGGCATTAAGGTGTGAGCTTGTAACATGTGTCTAATAGAGTTCCCCTGCAGCTGACTGTGAGATTCCAGAGTCCCATGAATTACCATCCCTTTATTCCTAAAGCCTTTTGGATACTCTCTAAGTCTCCCACCTGAAGTATTTAATCTGTTGAAATGGAAACTGTAATGATGACAGATATGGAGGATTTTGACTTCCTTGCTGTGAGGGCGGAGGAATAAAAATGAGAGGGGAGTGGTGAAGAAAGCTCTTGTTTTAAGCATACAGCAGCATTTTACTAACCTTTTGAGATAATAGTGTGCCAAGCATTGGTTGTTCCTAACAGTAGCAGAATATTAAGTAAGTATTAGTATGTGGAGAGTACCTACTGCCAGACCCTTAAAATGTGATCCCATTAGATAAGGTTGCATAGCATGTTGCTCTAAAAGGCTAGGTGTGGGTGTCTTTGCATTTAAATGCTAGTCTACAGGAACTTGGTAATAACTGTGCCTCACTTTGCCATATCTTCAGAATTTATTGTCTCAAAATGTTTATTGAAGTTTTAGATTTTTCTGAAAAATATATATATCGGAACTGCAGTTGGGTCTACAGATAGCTTTTCAAAGACTGTTATGGAGAACTTTCCTGTCCACTGCATATGATACACACATTTAGGTTTTGTGTCATATCCTTGTACTTGATGGATAATGACAATGGTAACAATCTTGGAAGCCATGGAAATTGACATGGGACCTGGGAAAAGACAAAACAGTCCCATTACATGTCTAACCAGCACTGTTACGGTACATCTGCAACAAATTTCCATGTGGCAGCTAGAAGTGGTTACTGGATGCTGAAGAAAATTATCCAGCCAGTAGTTCCCAACCCATGACTGAGCACCATATATAATGCTTTAAACAACTTCAAACAGTGTACATAATACACAAACATCTCTCTGATTTACAAAATCCATTCCTCTATCATTAATTAACTACACGGAGAAGAAACTAGAGATGTTTATTTATTTATTTATTTATTTACTGTATTTCTCTTCGGCCAGAAAGACTCTTAGAGCAGCTTAAAGATAGTTAATTAAACATTTCCCTGTCATCAGGCGTACAATCTAAAAAACACATGGCACAAAAAGAGAAGAGAATGGCAGTGGGAATGGGAATAGTCCAGCAGTTCTTCCCTCCTTCTGAGGCCTGGACCATGGCAAATGGACTGGAGGGAGGGCTCCTCTTCTCACTTTAGGCCAGGCCTGGTGGTGCTGGGTGGCTTTTCTCTCCATCTGTGGCCAGATAATGTCAGATGGCAAAGAGTGAGGGCTTGTCTTCTTACTTTAGGCCAGGCCTGATGGAGCTGGCTGGCCTTTCTCTCCCTCTGTGGCTGTTGGCTCCTGACCCCGTCCCTTTGAAGTCTTTCATACTCCATCCAAGTATTTATATATCAAATAAATTTAATCAGTTCTAATAATGCAAAAATCAAGGATTATACCATACTCCAGCCCTACTTTGGGGTGGAAAATCTAAAACTAAGAAACTCTTTCCACTTAACTGCTACATATTAAAACTACATGCTTTCAAATGGCACAGATGACGCAGATGATTCAGCCCTGAAGGAGCATTGCCAAGCTGCTACAATGTGGTTATCATGCCCTTTGCGGGGCACAAAAAGGAGCCGCTTTTTGCAGCTCCTTTTAGTGCCCTGCAAAGGCTAAATCAGGGCCGCAGCATGCGGTTGTCATGGTTCCAATCTGGATGAAACAGGGTCTGTACAGACCCTAATCCTATCAAAGAAATTACCATATCTCATGGCCAACCAAAGTGGGCTTAAGAACTCAAAGCTAAAGAGATTTCTTGAAACTCCATTAGGGATGGTAAAGAATACCCACAAATGTTCTTGTCCTCATTGAGAAAGGGTGTTGTGGCAGACTGAGGAACCTTGTCAAGAAATGATCAATTGCCATAAGATTGCGACACATTAGAACATTTTTGTGGAAAAATTGTTTGGGTGCCAAAAAAAAAAAAAAAAGTCAAATTAGTTTGTAAAAATTCTCATAACCTTGCCCAGTAGTTTGTAAAAATTCTCATAGCCTTGCCCAGTTAGGAGGGGAAAATGTAATTATTTACTCTGAATTCAGAATGAATTTTTTTTAAAAAAAAGATTTATATCTCTTTGCTTCATTGGCTGAGATGGACCCAAGAGTTACTCCCAGAGTGCAGCTCCATACAGGATAGGTCACATAGCTAGTTCATGGACCTGGGGAACACCAATCTGCAGATCTACCTTCTTGGGAGATTACTACAAGTGGCTTTTAAACTGCAGTTAGACCAGGAAAAAAGCAGATTTGGTGATATTTATTGCATGACAACATCTCTGACTTGTAGCTGCTGCTTCCCTTTTCATTTATGGTGGAAATCCATCAATGATCTCCTAATAACACAGGTGTGAAATGGCACTGCTAGGACAGTTGCAATATTGGCAGTCAGGTGGTGTCAGTGTCCCCTCCTCTCCCCTGTTCTTCCTCCTTGTCGCTATTTCTAAGCAGTCTGATTCCCTTTATTTTTTTTCCCCCTATACTTCTTTTTCCCAAAAAAAAAAAGCCTTAAATCACATTACCAGGGCCCCAGAATTGCATGAAAAAAGTGAAAATAAAATAAAAATTAATAAAATAATAATAAAAAGGCATGCTGGGCAGGAGAAGGGGGTAGGGGAGGGAGTCAGTGTGATGGGAGCAGCAGTCCCAGTCATGTGATTGAGAAAACTTGCAGCGATTAATGCTCTGAAATTGTCATGTTTCCATTTTTTTTAAAAAAAAAAATAATGATGTGATTGCTGTGAGAGCAGGACTTGTGTGGTAATGTCCTTGGTGGGATTTAGCTTTAATTTAGTTGCCCTCATTGAACCCATTATCCAGCTATCAGTCTAATACCTATTCACCTCATCTAATTCTGAATAGAAGGAGGGATAGGGGTCAGTGTCATGAACATATTGAAGGTATCTAGTTGCAGAACTCCTGATTATTCCACTCACTTCCTTCATATACAGCAGTGGTCCCTAAATTCTTTTTGGCTACCATCCCCTTTTGTCTTGGCCAATGACCCTAGCATACATACACACCCTGCATTTGTATTTCTTGATATTAGGTCTACTATTGATACTGCAAATTCAAAACAACCAGTGTCGGTCACTGCTCCTTTTGCATCTGCTCACTCTGGGAGCAGGAACAGAGCAGCTGGCTTACCAGCAACTGAGAAGCCTCTCAGCCATGCCATCCCTCAGCAAAGGCCAGTACAGGCAAGAGGCCTCTTAGTCACTGCTGCTCAGTTATTGCTCCCATGATGACCAGCATGAGAGAACAGAATGACTAGGATGAATGAACAGAATGATCGTACAGCATGAAACTTCACGATATCCAACAGAAACTCCCCCAGTGTCAAAGACTGAACATATGTTACCCCAGAAGCTGAACCACTGTTACATTGTGCCTCATACTCCTGATTCACTGAGATATTTGAGTGAAATACTGGTATCAAAAACTTCAGAAAGACCAAGGAGTAAATAAGTCTTTTTTCCCTTAATATTTCTCCCAAAAAGATAATCAGTGAGAGCAATCAAGGCTGTTTCAGGGCCAAACACCAGTCTGTAACTAGACTGAAAAAAGTCCAGGATAGCTTATTTCCTTCAAATATGCAAGAAGCTGGCCAGCTGGCACATGCTGAAGTACCTTTCTCAGAAAGGGAATACTCATGAAACCTCATGTGCGAAAGAGGTTCACACATACCTCTTGGCCCAAGGAGATTGTCTTGGAGACAGGAGGCGTTACCAGCAACTGCAAAGGGGCAAGAATGTCTCTCTGGCATAATAAAATATTTTCCACCCCTTGGGCCTATCCAATCAATCCACCTGTACTGGATCATCAATGGGCAATGATGGAGCTTACATGTGGTGAGATAGAACACAACCAGTATACTGTCCATATCAGTAAGCCACAACAACAGTGTTGATCCCAAGAAGCCTGATGTAGTAGATTACCACACTACACTCTGATAGTGTTGCTATTCCATTTGAACTGCTCTGGCTGCCTCCTGTTACATTTTGGGATTTGTAGTTAAAGGAGGGGCATTTTGAATTCTTAGCCAGAGAGCTCTTATGCCTCACTGAACTACAAACCTCAGAGTGCAACAGGAGGCAGCCAGAGCAGTAAAAGTAGAATAGCATGACTATAAAAGGGTTTGTAATTAACTGTGGTTTGTTTGTATCTTTAAAAAAATAAAGTTATGTGCAAACAGAAGAGAAATGAATTCAGCTTGTACACTAGACAACTCTGCAGCCATGACTGTAATTCAATTCCCGAGTGAATACGAGTCCCAAGTGAATATGAGTCATTTTCTCCTTGCAATACCATGCCCATTTATTACAGCAGGTTGTCACTGTTGCTATTGGTGCTGCTGTTGGTAAAGGCTGTGAGATTGTGGCATGCCTAAAGTAACTCAGTGGGTTTCAACTGGCTTTCATTATGGAAGGTTATCAAGGAGAAATGAATTTTCCAAGCAACAATACATTGTTGTGAGCACTTCTGTTACAACACCAAGTATTTTGGGGTGCTTGGTCTTGAATGGACAGATAAGACTATTAGCTTCACAAAATATTTGTTCCCAAATAGATATGAACACTAAAATCTGTTTCATTTATATGAATCAACACAAATAGTGCTACATTTCTGGACTTCCCTTGAGATCATGGACTGTCAAAATGACTGAGTGCACTTCAAAATTTATCGCTAACATCTCCGTTTAGATTTCAGTCAAGACTCGATTTCTGTCCTATGCCAAGTTAGTAAATCAATATAGGGAAGTTGGGGTGAATGTATTATTATTAGTGTCCACTCCTTTTGTATGATGGAAATATTTTACATTTACATAGAATAATGATATTGTACTTACTGTGAACTTTGAACTTCTTTTCTCACTGTGTGTGTGTGTGTTCTGACTGAGGCCAACTTAAATTTAAAAAGTGGTAATAAGTTCTTTTTAATGTGCCTCTTTTGTTTGCTTGCTTTTGTAGCAGAGTAAAATGGCTGTCTTCTTCAAGATGTCAAACTATGGTTTGCAACTTTGTGTAAATCAAGGAATTAAATCAATTGTCAAAAGTTTGTTATAGTCAAACTATGGTTTGCAACTTTGTGTAAATCAAGGAATTAAATCAATTGTCAAAAGTTTGTTATAGGAAACACAATGGATTTTTTTCCTCTTAACATTTTACATGTTTTGCAAATGAAGCCAATAGGGCCAATGGACCATTTATTCAATGTGTTAATAACGTCCTCTGGCACCTGCAAATTTTATCTTGTCACTGAATCATATAATTTGGAGGAATGATTTTGGAAGAGATAATGAACAGAAGCTTTTTAGCTTGACATATAGATTGTTTTACTAACTCTGATTGTGTCTTACTTTCTAGAAACGATGCCTGTTGGTGACTAAGTAATTCTTTTATGTGGAATAAAAAATCCATTTAAATAAATATAACCAAATCACCACCCTAGTGTGCATGTGATAAGAAAAACAGAAGGCATGTGATGCATACTTCATTTCTAGCTTAAAGAAGCCATCTTATCAGTACTTTTAAACAGTGGAATCTCACACTGTTCAGATTGGTATTTGCCTCATTTGTTTGTCTTTGCTACTGTTGCTCTTCCCTCCGCTTGCATTCCAAAACTTCTCCATCTCCTTTTCCTTTTCCTCTCATTTTCTGCACAGCCTTCCATACCCAGCAATAAGTCAAGGGGGGGGGGTTACAGCAAAATAAACTTTAAAAACATAGTGGGAAACATTAAAACAAACAAACAAACAAAAACTTTAAATAATACATAGAAAACAATCATCAGTTATAATATTTAAAATCTGAAGAACCAAAACTAATTCACAATCTGCAGAGTCCAGTCAGTTTGGAAATCATAGATGAAAAGATGGATCTTTAACAGGGTCCTAAAACATGCCAGCACTGGCATATTCTGATTTTAAAGAGAAAGGGCATTCCAAAGGGTAGGGACTACCATAAAGAAGGCCCACTGTTCACTTTCTACTAGCCAGAAAACATTCAATAATCATTCGCTACTAATCTGAGATTAAGCCCTGTGGAACTCAGTGAGGTTAAATTCTGAGTGACATGCATACTTTCAGGTTTTACATACCTGATTTCCTACATGCTTCCTGGACTATTTAGTAAAACCATATCATGCTGTTATGTGCCTTCAGGTCAATTCCAATTTACAGTAACCCTATCACAAGGTTTTCTGAGGCTGAAAGTATGTGATTTGCAAAGATAACCAGTGGGTTTCCATGACCGAGTGGAGAATCGAACCTGAATCACCAAAGTAGTAGTCCTATGCTCAGACCATTATACCACGTTGTCTCTTAAAATCATACTTAGGGGTTTCCATTGTTCTGTTTCTTTTTCTTCCTTTGATGAGAAAAATCAGAATTCTTTTGATGTGTGTCATACAATTTTACTTGGACTACAATAGCATTCCAGTTTGGAAAATCATTTCCAGAAAGAAAGTCCATAGAAATGCTGCCACTTCTAACTCTCTAGAAATTTTGGAGGACTTTTTTTTTTTTAAATCACTTTGATATGATATTTGAAATGTCACAGTGTTGATTGCTGCTGAATTTTCTTGCAAAGGAAATTCAAGGTGTGTTTAGATCCTTCTGCTCAGGTGAGACATTTATAGGGAATTCAAAGGAAAAGATTAGTACAATTTCCTTAAAAGGTTATGCCAGAGAAATTTGATTAGTCTTTAGCATGCCACAAGATTTTTTGATGTTTTTGCCACAGCAGACTAATATGACTACTTCCCTGGAAACTGTTAACATTGTAAGTCTATTTTTGCCATTCTTTCTTGGTGAGAAAAGGGCAAAGCCTACATTTTAAACACTGCTGGATTTGAAAATGTAACCTCCATCAGACTGAAAACTAGTGGCCTAGTCCTATTGTGTAATGCTTACCTACTTTTCTTTTAGCAACCTACTACCCCTTAGTGTGTGTGTGTGTGTGTGTGTGCGCACACACCTTTAAGTCACCTATTGACATATGGAGATCCCATGAATTTACTGTAATAGGATTTTCTTTGGCAAGGAATACTCAGGGTTGCCATTGCCTTTCTCCAAAATCCCCCATCTAAGTACTAAATAGGTGCTCCCCCATCTTACTAATAGGACAGACCCTGCTTAGCTTCAAAATTCAAAAACGATCTGGTGCCTTCAGGGTATTAAGCCCACTCACTTCCCCTCACTACCAGCCTTGGTATTTCTGTTGTTTCTTCACAATGACAATTGTGTCTACATGATGCCAAAATAGCAGTCTGAGATCATTTTAACTGTCCTATCTCCATCCTGTGGAATCCTGGTGTTAGCAGTTTCCTGAGGTTCTTAGAATCATAGAGTCAAAGAATTGGAAGAGACCACAAGAACCATCCAGTCCAAACCCCCGCCATGAAGGAACACATAATTAAACCACCCTCGACAGATAGCCATCCAGCTTTTGTTTAAAAACCTCCAAAGAAGGAGACTCTTAAAATTGTTTACTAAAGAACATTAGTGTGCTCCTCTGAACTATAGTACTTGAGTTCCTTACCAGCAAACTACAAGTTCTAAAATTCATTACTATGGAACCATGAAATTTAAAGTGCTATCAATCTATAGTTTTTTGTGGCGCTTTTGGGCTATGTGGCCATGTTCTAGAAGAGTTCCTTTCTGATGTTTCACCAACATTTGTGGCTGGCATCTTCAGAGAAAGCCTTCAACTCCACATTACTATCAATCTGTTGTAGATGGAATGACAGATGAATGACAGAAGATAGTAGCAACACCTACAGTCCCCAGCTATACCAGACAAATGCATCATCAATGAGCCACAAACAATTCTGGAGAATAAGACAGCCATCTCTCATGTTCTGAGAGGCAGGCCATTGTTGGCCCAGAGACAGCCTCCAAATCTTAAACTACTCACTCACAACAGGATACATAACATGGATGATAATATAGAAAAAAGACCCTGCCACAAACCAAGATGCCAAGTCTGTTCCCCCATCTACTCAGGTAGCAATATTACAGGGTCCAATAACTTCACCCACAACACCAGATGTTCATTTACTTGCTCTTCCTCCCATGTGAGATGTGCTATACTATGGCAGCAATGTCTCTTTACATTCTACAGGGAGCAAATAGGACAATCTCTGTGCAAGAGGATTAATGGACACAAATCTGACATTCGAAAGAGCAACACCCAAAAACTAGTTGCAGAACATTCCTGGACACACAAAAAGAGGATTTACAGGCTAAGGTCCTTGAACACAGAAATTACAAAGGAAGACTGGAAAGAGAAACTACTGAATTGAATTATATTTGTAATATCCAGTCCATTAACAGAGATAAGAACAGGCAAAATGGCTTCATGGGACACTACATATATTAATACAAGAGTCCTCACTACTGCACATATAAGAAAAGGAATCTTCAAAGAGAGAATTTTAAACCTTGAGGAATAGGCCCTTTTTATAAAGCAGATCTATTGGGTTCACACATCAGCACTAGCTGATCACAATAAAGATCTGAAAAACCTGATCATCTTACACAACCCTTTGAAAATTTAGGACAAGGGTCATGATCTCCATCTTTCTGGATCCTATTACATTCTATCCAGATCCCACAAGTCTGTAAATGTGCTTCATATCTGTGTATTTATTATCATTCTTCATTGCTGACAAAGAGGCGTGTTTATATCCAAGAAAGCTCATGTGAAAATAAAAGACAGTTTTAAAGGTGCTGCCACATTTAATCCCCCCCCCCCCCCGCTTTACCCTCTTACTTTCTTCTTTCCAAGGAAAAGTGAACTTTTGGAGGCTTGAATCAAGGCCATGTAAATATCTCCAAGACTACTCCACACCAAAACCAAACCAAACAAAAGCAGACCACATTAAAGTACAACTATGGTCCATAACAAATCCATTGTCTTGAGACCACCCAGTTCCAAGATGCTGACATTCTTGATGGAGAGATCCCTTACAAGTAGTATCATCACCTTAAATCTGAAAAATGGTCAAATGGCACATAAGGCAGAACTTTTAAAAAAATAATTGCTTAGATTGTGGCAATACTTCGGAGATGATTTTTGGTGTCCTCTAAAGTAGTGGCATACTAAAAAGGGAGGTGGTTCATCTGCAGGTTTACTTTACAGCAGGCAGTCCAGAAGGCAGCCAAATGACATGAGTTCTCCTTTTAAAAAGGCCCTCTGTGGTAGGTGGATAGAAAATGCAGAGAGAAGAAAGTGCGGTGAGAAGATGATGGCTCCACTCCTGTCAGTCTGAGTGGATTATGAGTGACTGCAGGGTTTTCAGCCACAGGTCGCACAATGTAAATTTTTGATGCACTGTGGTTAGTGGCTAAAACCATCATTCATAGAAATGTTCCCAGTGACTAAAGTAAAGGATGAGTTACAATCCATGCTTGCCAGAAAGCCACATAGCCATAATTCTCAAGTATGATGCCCTTCACTATGATGGATAATCCACATTTCATTTTCATATTTTAAAGAAGACTAGCCTTCCCTCACTGGCATTACCTAGACATAACTCTCTGTATTTGGAATGCAGGAGGGACTTCCCCAGAAGTATGGTTTTCCTCTATGCAGAGTGATAAATGGGAAAGAGAGATATGCTGTGTTTCTCCAACCCAGAAGTAATATCATGCATTCAGAGTTCATGATGTAATAGGCTGCATGTGCTAAGTAGCTTTCTGCATATTCCACTTATTTGTTACATTTAAATCACCTCCAGTTTATTCTCACATAACCCTGTGAGATTGGTTTGGCTTAGAGCTTAACAACATTTCATGTTAAAGAACATGATTGGCACCAATGGGAGCTTATTTTTTCCTAATGGTAATAAGCTCATTAATAACCAATATATGTCAACAAAAAAGGAGACACAGAAGACTGCAGCAACTTTAGGACCATAGCACTAATCTCCCATGCAAGCAAAATCATGTTCAAAGTTCTGCAACATAGACTCCAACTATGCATAGAAAAAGAAATCCCAGAGGTCCGAGCAGGGTTCAGGAAAGGTAGAGGCACTAGGGATCATCTTGTAAACATAATGGGAACTAATGCTGAGCACCAGGGAATTACAAAAGAAAATAATAGAATCATAGAATTGGAAGAGCCCACAAGGGCTATCCAGTCCAACCCCCTGCTATGCAGGAACTCTCCATTAAAGCATCCCCAACAGATGGCCATCCAGCCTCTGCTCATGTGCTTTATAGACTATAGCAAAGCCTTTGACTGCATAGATCATGAAAGGCTATGGAATGCCCTTTAAGACATGGGAGTGCCAACACATCTGATAGTCCTGATGAAGAATCTGTTCTCAGGACAAGAGGCTGCTGTAAGAACAGAAAATAGAGAAACAGAATGTTTCTCAGTTGGCAAAAGAGTTAGACAAGTCTTCATCTTATCACCCTGCTGAAGAGTGTTGGTACCTCACAAAATTACAAATCCCAGGATTCTGTAGGATGGAGACATGACTGTTAAAGTGGTGTCAGTGCATTATTTCTACATTGTAGATAAACAGATTACTAGAGCTTTTGATTAGTTTTTGGTGAGTTTTTACACAGTGAGATTTTTTTGTTTACTTTTTGTTACCTCATCAGTTTGTGTTTGCGTACAATTTTGTTTTATTTTATTTTGTAAAGCAAGAATTTTAAAATAAATCAGACATTTTGGTACAAAACGATCTCAACCCCCCAATATTTTGGGGAACAATGTTTCATTGAAACCAAACCAACACAAAAGACTGTGGTATTTTCAATCTTCCATAATATCTGACAGCTTTTTTGTTGGGGTCTTACATTGAGGACAAGAAAATTTGTAAATAATTCTAATTTCTTACAGCTCTAATTCTGTATTCCTCCCATCTCTAGGTCTTGATCAAGGCAGTTGCCACCTCTGCTGCAAGTGTACACAGTGACAGGTCATTTAGCTTTTTATTGGCAACCCTGTGAATGACAGAGGCTGCATCATTGATTCTGTGTTACTGCATGGCAGGGGGATGGACTGGATGGCCCTTGTGGTCTCTTCCAACACTATGATTCTATTATTCTGTGATCTGCACTGCAGAAATAATCCAGTTTGGCACAACTTTAACTGCCATGGCTCAATGCTACAGAATTCTGGGAATTGTAGTTTTTTGTGGCACCAGAACTCTCTGATAGAGAATGTTAAATCCCTTACAAAACTACAATTCCCATGACAGTTAAAGTGGTGTCAGACTGGATTATTTCTGTAGAGCAGATGCAGCCAGAGTGAAAGGGCAGAGGGAGGAAACAATGAAGCCGTAAAGAAATCAATAAGTGGCAGGGAGGCAAGAGAGAGCATTTTGTTTCTGTTCATTTTCAGCAAAATCTTTCTAACATTCACCAACCTGCAATTTTTTTTTTTGTAAAAATAAAAAAGTATATGAGAGAAACCAAAACTGACTAATTCATCATCAAGACCCAGTATTTGAGGGATTAACTCTTTAAAATATGAATTTCAATCCCAGTGTATTCAACCATATTATTATTCAATGAAATACTATGCCGCCACCTCTGTACCCTGTTTCCCCAAAAATAAGACATCCCCATAAAATAAGACCTAGTAAAGGTTTTGCTGAATTGCTAAATATAAGACCTCCCCTGAAAATAAGACCTAGCAAAGTTTTTGTGTGTGTGTATATGTATGTGTGTGTGTGTGTGTGTGTGTGTGTGTGTGTGTGTGTGTATACACACACACACAGTATATAATAAATGTTCATTTTTTTGTTCAACAATAAATGTGAATATTCTTCATGGAAAAAATAAAATATCCACTGAAAATAAGACCTAGCGCATCTTTGGGAGCAAAAATTAATATAAGACACTGTCTTATTTTTGGGGAAACATGGTATGTCTGCATGCCTCCTCATCTTTTTTAAAAAAATAATTTACTTACCAAGCTACACAGACAACAAAGACCAATAAACATTAAAAGAAAAATGAATAGATTTTGAGCACACATAGGCCTCAAAGGCAATTCTAAGATGAAAAGTATACAAAAAACTTTTTGAAAAGAACACAGAGGATATCATTCTACAAATTTGCATGGGCTGGAGGGACACAAATCTATTTTATTCTTGATATATTCAAGAACATTTACGTAGGTATCATAAAAAGTTGTGAATCATGTCTATACTTCTCAGTTGAAAAGACAGTTTTCTTTTAAGTGTAAGGTCCTATGGATAGGACAATGTCCCTTGCAACATAAAAATATTATTACCTTTATATATACCATACCTTATCTTGCATTGGTAGCAAAACATAGGTTCTTCCTATTTCATACTGAGATATCACATAAGATCAGCTCTTCAATTTTTTTAAAAAAAGTTTGTTTGCTTGTTTGTTTTTTAAAAAGTGCACTGAAAATTGGCTGAATGGGTCTTGCTTCTTGCAATTCTTCATATGTCCAGCAAATTTAGACCAGAACTGCTACAGCAATGTAGGTTGCAGTTCTGTAGTAGTGTGAATACAGCAGTCATTCAGGAAGAAAGGCATTGAAGAAATGAACTGCTCAGGATATATATATATTTTTTATGTCTTTCCTCACTGTTCATCCTTGGAAAAAGTGCAGCTTTTAGCATAGTACACCAAGAGAAAACTGGTCTAATATTCAAGGTATTTTCCCAGTAAAATGTTCTGCACTAGGAGTTGGAATTATGTAGCCCATGGGTAGGATGCTATTCCACCAGAATGTTTTTGTTGCCCCAAAGCAAAATAAATCCTCAATTTTAGATATGAGTGGCACAGTTCTTTAGATCAAGATGTGTGTTATCAAAAACATCTCCCTTATTTGAAATTGGAAGTGATTTTAATACAACTGAAAATAGCCCCCTGGTCCCTTCCTGTGTCATTTGGAAGGGCTGGGGCTGCCTTCAAAGGTCCTCAAGAATGCTCTATCCCTGTCTTATATGCACAGTGAAAAGGGGTGTTTTAAATAATTAATAAAACATAGTGCTGCAGCCCCTTTTCCCATGCCAAGACAAAACACTTCAGCACTCATAAGCCTGTGCTCATGGATTCTCCATACTCCATCTCTCCCTTTCTGCAGAAAGTAAGATCAATGTTGAGCTAAAGTGATAACTTAATAATGAATAATATCAGCTTTTTGTGTAACACTGGGCAACACATATCAGAGTAAATAGAATGACTTGTCTTTTTCTGTTAGAGGGAATGCTTTCTCCACTATTCACTATTGGATTGTATTCACTGCCTTCCAACCAAACCTGCTCTGGTTTTTCATTCTTTTTTCCCAGTTTGGGGAGTGGTGTATGCTTGATTTTCCCAGTGCCTCGAAATATGGCACACCTCTCAATAATTTTTATTTATAAGAAAATAAAATTATAATGACAAAAAACTATGAAGGTACTCCATTGGGAAGGATTTTGTATGATGCTGTAACACTTCATTTAAGATAGAAATGGCAGATCGTATGATGGTGTGTGGATGGTGTATTTTATGAAGCATATGAAGACTAGTGTGTGTATTTTTTTTTAAAAAAAAAAGTGTGGACACAAATGAGCACAAGAGAGAGAAATGTACACAGACTCCTGAAACTTTTTACCATACTTTTGAACTGAAGCCATTTTGCTGATATTCTCCTGGAAGAGCAGAAATTCTATTTCTTGATCATGTGGATTGCTAATAACATTTTTCTTTCTTTTTCCCCTGAAGGTTCTTGTTAATAGTGACAAAAGGATCAGTGGCAGGCAGGCTGGCTAATCTAGTACTGTTCTGGAACACTGTTATAGTGGCTACAAGGCTAGCCAAAGACATAGTGCTATCTGTGACGGCTGACTCTTACTTCAGTAAAGCTGAATGACAGTAACCTGCCCTGCAGCTGAGGTGCTCTTATTTATGGGGCACAAGGTAGTCTATGTGGTACTCACAGCTCTGGCTTTTATCACCTAGGCATTGTTTTCAGCTTACCTTCATCTGCCACTTGAGATGCTGCCTGACCTTGCCTAACAGGGGTGCTAGCTCGGGATGGCTGCAAAAAAGGTGTAGATGGGTGTACAGTCATTTTGATCTAGAAAGCTGAGAAATATCGCCCCTGACCCTGAAAAATATGAGTAAGTCTTGCTCAGTTCTGCACCAGTTTTCCTTGTACTGTGATCACCAGTCTATCTGGATCAGTGTGGGTGGGTGTCATGGAGCCCTATCACAATATTTACTTCACTATCACAATATTTCATAGGCATAATTACTTGGATCTGCTTTGGTGTGGATGTTGAGGTCCAGTGGATGTAACTATCACCTCTGCTTGTTCTGTGTTACTGGGGGAAAAAAATATCTCATTTTATGTATCCTCAGGCTTGCCATTGCAGGAGGGGACACGTGGCTGCATCATGATGCTAGACAGCATCGCATTTGTGGCCAATGGAATGGAGTAGTGCCAGGTCCCTAAACTGGCTCAATCTACATCTTTGATGCAGTCTCTTTTGTTTTGATCAACTAGCGCACATGCTTTCTCAACCAATACAGGCTGTGGCTAGTTACTTCAAGGGTGGATAGGAATCTTTGCCCAACACAGGTCTAAGGTTCCTTTGATGAGGATTTATGTTTATTTCTACTATCCTGTTCTGACATATAAAGATTATTTGGAGAATTAGCCTTCATGGCGTTATTAAATAGTGGGAAAATAGAGAAGGAAGAATCTTTCTGGCTGCCTATGGCCCCTTGTTTCTTTAAGTTTCAGAGCTTCAGCGTGGACTGTGTTTGGATGTTCCATTTATCCAGTGAGGGTCAAGGCAATCACAATGTAGTAATTAAAGCTGGCCACTAGGGCATGGATGATTTGCCAGTTATGTGAAAGAGAAAAAGATTCAAAGAGACCTCAACCTTATCATAAGCCTCCTCCCCACACACATCTTCTGTTTAAATAGTTTAGTAAGATTATTAGTAGCATATACACTGTTTTATGCCTCCCCTGAGTGTGGTTGCAGTGGGATAGGATGAGATGGATAATGTCAGTGGAGGCCAATTTTGCACTTTCAGTAGGCCAAACTGCTGTGTTTTGGCTTGAAAACTGGTTGAAAAGCATCCCATACATGACCAGAACCTCCTTTCACATTACACAGTTACAGTGTTAGGATTCCACTTTTAATTGCCATGATTCTATCTTGTGGAATCCTGGGATGCGCAGTTTAGGGAAAGGCATTTAGAATTTTTAGTCACAAAATCATAACTTGCTTTTCGAATTACAAACCTCAGGATTTTATGGAATGTTGGAAATTAATTTGAGTTTTTCTTTTCAACAAAACTGTCCAATACCCAGCCTCCAGCTTCAATCTCACTGCAGTTTCAAACTGCAAAGGGAGTCACATCTAAGTATTTTTCCAGGATTTCAGAAAAAGTATCCAGATGCTGTAGAGTTCTTGGTTGCCCATGGAAACTTTCAGAATGGTCTTTCCTATATGGTCTGTTCTGCAATTAAAAGATTATCAGCTAAAGGAATGTCACCAAGAAGGTCAAATTATGAATTGGGATTCTCCCCTCTTAATTTGTATAAAATGTTAATCTACTTAGCATCTCTCCCTCATAGTATTTATTACAGAGTTACGACTGCAGTTTCCTTAAGACATGGCCATCATCCATGCAATTTGTGTCTTTACTGATATCTGAATAACTGTTCATGTTGGCATAGTAATAATAGTCAAAAATGTTCTCTATTATATCCATAAATTGCTGCATAAGTTATTAAGACAGATGTTGAGACAAAACAGGTAAGTTAACAATTATGGCCTAGGGAATGGAATATACTGTATCATATATCAAGGACCCAGACTGCAATTTGTTCTCTGAAAGAAAAAAAATCTTATTGTTATTTTGGAGACATTTCTAAGTGGGAATTCAAATTTTGATGACAGCAAAACAATAAGCACAGTGATGTTGCTAAACCTTAACCTTACTGTGGGACTTAAAATGAAACAGTGATAAAAATAGAAGGAGATAACTTATAAAAACACTGATAAAAACCTAGTGTTATTTCAGAATAATAACCATGCTCTCAGACAATTGAGTATTTGTCTTCATATTTAAAAAAAAGCACACAGATATTATCTGTAAATGCAATTATGAAACTGCATATTCATTAGGAAACAAATGCACATGTATGTATTAGATGCAATTATGAAACAGTGTATTTGTTTGGCTACTTTTTAAAAGTGTTTATAGGAAAACAGAGAGGTGGGCAAATTAAGGCTGATGCAAGTTGCAGTGCAACAACCTTTGGAGAATCAAAGTTGCCCACCACAATGGTAGCACATGTGCAATCACTATTGAAGAAACTAGTACGACTTGGAAAGGGGACATGAAGTTGTAATATGTTATGCAACAGCTTACGAAATAGCTATGGAATAGCTTGTACAACAGCATGCTTGACAACTAGTACAATAATCTCTTCAATGGCTTATGGAATGGCTTGCATTTAGTCAGCCTTCAGTATCTATGGGCTAGCCATTCATGGATAGGAACATCCACAGATGGCCCTGGCCCATTATTGTCAATGGTGGCACATGCTTGTGGCCATATCAGTGTAGTCACACTCACAGTGTCGACCCAGTGACAATAATGGGACTTGAGGTCCTGCACTTTCTGCTATACGGAAAGCCCATTGTATTGACTCAAAATATTGGATTTGACCTCCGTGCCAATGTTACAATATTTTTAATCTAGCAGAATGAATGGACACAACCTACATTGTACAAACTGCAGCTCTGAAACTGATCAAAACTTTCATGGCTGTGTTGAAAACCTTAAGAAATAAAGGTTTGCTCAATATTTTTCTTAGGTTGATGCCAAATCACTGTCTGCACAGAGAGCTGCATCTGAATAATAGTCCTAGATTTGTGGCACAGGAGACATGAAGGTAGCATGTTAAATAAATCAGCAAGTTCATTGCCAAAGCTAGAGATGGTCAGAGTGTTACTGAATCAAACAGGTAAGAGATTTTTTTTAATGATGATATTTATAGTGCACAAGACATAGCAAGCACTGGAGACCTTACTTGTCCAACCATTTTGCTGTGGCTTTAATATCAGAAAAGAAAAGAGGGGAAGGAGACCAGTTTTGCTTAAGGGAAGATCTTACTGGAAACTAAGCAAATAGATAGAAAACCGTATCATATGAGACTTGATGGCCCATTATAGGCCAGAATAGTGCTGGACACTGCCCATCTGTTTGTTCCCTTCTCTTTCCCTTAACACTTTGCTGTGGAAGTGAGATCAATTTCAGAGATCAATTTGGGAACAAATCATTTGAAATACTGTCTTCCTGTACCTTAAGACCATCTTCAAAGGGGCTGGTTTCTCATCTACCAGGCATAAAGAATCAGGTTGGCAGCTGGTAGAGATAGAGCCTTATCAGTCACGTTTTTACATCCATAACAGTACCCTTCCTGAGATTACTCTGCTTGCTTTTAAACAAGAGATTAAGACAGACGTGGGAATGATATGCCCCTCTAGACATTGCTAAACTGCATTTTCCAGCATGTCACTATGCTCAGTCAGACTAGTGAGAGTATTCCAACAAGATCTGGATCACTGTCCATTTCCCATCCCTGCTCTTAAGGCCTAAACCTTACATTTTGTACCACTAGAATAGAACTACTGAACCATTAGGGCTTACTTTAGTGTTGATTTCCCAAGTTATCATTGACCTAGTGGCAGTACTTGGTGTGGGCTGCCTATAAATACCAGGTGCAGTTGGCTACATTTCGAGAATGAAAATGGCAAAACCACCTCTGAATATTCTTTGCCTAAGGAAACCCTATGGAGTTCATGGGGTAGTCATAGGCTGACAAGCAACCTGAAAGCGCATGCACACACACAATTGAGACTAAGAGTAGTAGTTAGGTCTAGAAGTTACACAAATATAGCAATTTGATACTATTTCACTTGTCCTGGATTTATCCTAGAGAATCCTCAGATTTGAAGTCTGGCGAAGTACTTAGAGCAGGGAATTCTAAACAAAGCGTAAATCGCAAGATCTGTATAACAATTAAAAGTGATATTAAACTACTGTCTCTACAGCATTAAAGGTGAATCAGAAAACACATTTGTTTTGCTTATCTGTTCCTGGTTAATTTTCTGATTTACCTTTAATGCTGGCATTGTATTGTTGATTTTTTATTTCTCTTGCTACCCAGGCTTTCATTTGTGTTTTTGTGTTTTGTATCTATTGTTGGAAGCTTCCTAGGGAGGACATTATCCTAAAAGGTGGGGGGCACACATACACACACTGAAATGTCAAACATCTTGGAAACCTGTCAGTTTCTTCCCAGACATCTTGTGAAGTGCTGTAAATCATATATTTATCTGAATCTGCAGTTCATCCTTTCAACAAGTGACAACAACCCCAGCTTAATAAGATTAAGGCATGTGTTTTTTCTCTGTTCATCTTTTTTGCTTTGTGCAATCTCCTGATAAAAAGAAACACACAAAACCAAGGGGAATGAATATTATAAAATCCTATCAACTCTCACAAGATTATCTTTTACCTAAAAGGTGACTTGACTGTTTCTCCTGACAAGTTTTACTACTTCTGCTACTGTGTCAGTTAACACTTGCATTCTGATATATAATTTTAAAAGGTAGGCTATAATAAGTCAGGTGTATCAGTTCTGAACTCAGTCAAGAGCCAGTTGGAGTAAAAAAGAGTTGGGGTGGGGAAGAGGCTGCACGATGGTGCTTTTGGTACGAAAAAATGAATATTTGCAGGCTAGCATGTATAAATTGATCTCCTATATTTGTGTCAGCTATACTCCACTTTCAGAACTTTTGTATACTTACCATTTGGAAGAAGCTTTGCCTCTGAAGTTTCAAAAAAGAGTAAGGACTTTCATGACCACCAAAGATATACCCCTTACTTCTGACTGCACATGGTAATATTCAAAGTGGCTGTTTTCCTGTCAAAAGGATGGAGACAGCCAGAAGTCTCGTTTCTCTAACTCAACTTCAAAGTTATCTGTGAGAGTATGCAATATACTTGGGGCTCTTTACATAGTTGGATTAAAAGAAGTGTAGAACATGCTGCAGCCTCCCTTTCTTCATTATCAAAGACTACGATTACTTCCACTCACATTTTTCCAGGTCAATCCTTGATCATTTTTTCTATACAAAAGTTGCTTCAAACTTGTAAAAGGCACATGTTCTTCTCTTAACCACAATCCTTACACTTTGACTGGTGACATGTTTTGTTTTTGTTTTTTAAGTGCCCTCACCATGTATAGTAGAACAGGAGAGGAAATTGTAAGACCCTTCAGACATTATTGAACTGTTATGTCCAGAATTCCTCACCATTGGTAATGGTAATGGGAGTTTCATTCCAATACAGCTGGTGGGCTACACAGTTTCCACTCCTGATGGAAAGTGAAAATATAGAACAAAGTATAAGATTGTCTTATAGTAATGTAAGATACAAGGAACATATGGAGAAGCTGGCAAGGGATTATTCCTCAAAACAGCAACCTCACATTGCATGCAATTTATCTGACATGTAGATCTGTATTTGAAGCCAGAGAACTAGGTTACAAAGATTAAGTAGTGTTTCAGTCTGCTAGTGATGCTCAAGTATATCACTTCATCTTCACTTTTAATGAAACCAACCAGATCTACATTTCCTGGATTAAAATCTGGATTGAAATACAGTTAACCACTTTTCACAGTTCTGAGATACAGATCTTGTCTGAAACACATATCAAAATATATTGTTGTTATTCTGTGCCTTCAAGTCATCTCCAGTTTATGGTGACCATAAGGTGAACCTATAATGGGGTTTTCTAAGGCTGAGTGTGTGTGACTTGCCTAAGGTCATCCAGTGGGTTTTCATGTCTGAATGGGAATTCAAATCCTGGTCTCCAGAGTCATAGTCCAATGCTCCAACAATTATTCCATGGTGGGTCTATTCAAAATATATTACAATGTCTATTTTAGAATAAATGTTTGCACAGATGAGTTTGGAGAATTAAAATATGTTAATGCAGATTATATATATATATATATATATATATATATATTTGTGCAGAAATGAGACATTTCTGCAGACTGTCCTTCTTTGGGGTCTTTTAAACAGAGATTGGATGGCTGTCTTTCAAAAGGGCTTTAGTTGTGTATTACTGCATGGTGGCAGACTATATGGCCCTAGCAGTCCCTTCCAACTCTATGGTTCCTTGATTTAGTCATGAACACATGTAAAACTGATAGACTAGAAAACAGACCAATCTGTTTTCTTTAAACTGTGCTCTCTCTGTCTCTCTGTATATATATATATGCATGCTTTCAGGGGGTGGGGCTGAAAAACAATTATGAATCTATACATATCATAAATATGATTGTATAATTTTAATTGTAGTTTTGGAATATAAGAATTAGAATAGTTTATATGGCTCTGGAATTCATCTATTGTCCTTTCCTACCCACACCCATTACCTTCAAAGGTCCAAAATGTCAGAGTACTAGTCTTAATGATATCCCAAAGTGAGGGAACCAATTATTTACATTATATGTAAATATTAATATGTTGCATCCAAATCCAGTATTGGGAATTTTTACTGGGAATTGTTATTTTAGTGCTTTTGTTAGGGTGGGAGGGAGATGGGAAATTTGAACTGTTCTAATTTGCTACATTTTAAATCTGTCAATCTGTTTGATTTTTATTGCTTTTTAATGGTTGTTACATGCCTCGATCCAATATAGGGAGAAGCGGGATACTACTACTACTACTACTACTAATAATAATAATAATAATAATCAATAATTTAGTCTCATAGTGAACCTGGCATGTTACTTTTATTGACAGGAAACAGATTGTGGATAAAAAAACCATGTATAAACAGTATGGAGATATTAGCAAGTAAAGTCTCTACAGCTTTGTGGTATCAAGAGAGTGTGAGATGAAATCACCCAGATGTTCCACATATGTAAACCCAAGAAACAAAAATCAGAAAAGAGCTTTTGTGCTACAACAGCTAATAACTGTCTTAAAAGAATTTGTAAGTGGGAAGGGATTACAAGACCATATAGTGTTATGCCCAATTCCACATGGATGATGTGAAGAAAAAAAATAATAAAAAGCATGAAATGCCTTCAGCAAATATCAAAGCATGTGCAATTTCAAGTTTGTTTGCATAATAAACATATAGGAATGCTTTGCATCAAAAGAAAAAGAAAAATCCTCCTATCTGGTACATTGTAATCCTTATCCCTTTTCAAATCCATTGTTTGTTGTGTCTTTCTATGAACATGTATGTGCCTTCAAGTCATCTTTCAATTTATGGCAACCCCATGAATTTCATAAGGTTTTCCTAGTCAAGAATAACTCAGAGGTGGTTTTTGCCAGTGCCATCCTCTGAAATATAGCCTACAGCACCTGACATTAATTGGCAGTCTCCTATCCAAGTACTAACTCAGAAGTGACCCTGCTTAGCTTCCAAGAACAGAAGGGATATGATGCCTTCTACTCCATCTCAACTAAACAGATGAAGCCTTATATGCTGCCCGTGGATCTCTTTGAAGTCTTTTCCCCCCTACCCATAATTCTATTTATTTGAGATGGGCTAAATTAAGTTATTGGTCTCAACTACTTACTCAATGGGAATTACATAAGTCTTGACCTAACAAGTTCTCATTGATTTTAGCTGAGACGAAAAATTGGATTTAGACCTATATACCCCTCTATTTTTAAAAAAATTCCAGAGTAGCTTAAAAACAAACATAAAAAACAATTAAAATTCTACAGTTTTATTTAAAAAAAAACTCATAATGACACAATGAAACCATCAACAGAGTCAACGGAAGAAGAAACTTTGTAGGCCAATACAAATAGAAGAACAAGTTTTAACTGGTGCGAAAATTGCAGAATGTATGAAGGCCAGCCAAGACTTTGCTAGAAGGGATTTATTTGTACAGATTTGTTTTTGTTGTCTCCAGAAGGTCCTGTCATACATGGTAATCCTGGAGACCACATTCCTCAAAGGTACCATCTCACTTGATTTAGACCTTGTACTACAATCTTGAATTGGGCCTAGCATTTCACTAGGAGTCAGTGCAAAGACTTTTCAAAACTTTGGCATCTGCACATTCAGAGCTTGGGCAGAGCTTGATTGAAAGTTGATTCATTAATATTAATGTTGATTCAGATACTAATTATTCATATTAATTGCTTTATACAAACTTACACCTCTAATTTGCTTTAATGACAGGTTAGTAACATGTTAGTTTTAGTTTTTTTTAAAAAGGCAAGTGAGCCAATATTAAGGTCCCTATCAAAATATCAAATGAAAATACAGTGGGCCCTTGTTATCTGCTGAGGTATGGTTCCAGGACCCTCCGTGGATATCAAAATCCATGTATGCCCAAGTCCCATGAAATATAATGGCACAACAAAATGATGTTCCATATATAAAGTGGAAAATAAATGCTTGCTATTTGGAATGTATACTTTTTGGTAATATTTTCAAGCCATGTATACTCAAATCCATGGATTAAAAAAAAAACTGTGGCTAAGGAGGGCCAACTGTAATGTGAAATAACAATCACTATTTGATTTTCAACTTATTTAGCTTGGTATGTAATTATTTCAATGATGATTTTGAAAATCATAGCTACTGCCTATAACAAAACAGAGATAACAAATAACTTTTTAAACTATTGTTCTTTTCAAGCTCTCCTTCTATCTTACTGCCCTTGTTGACACACAGACTCAGAAAATTACAAAGCTCAGAGGTCTTGCATCAGATGCACCTTCTGGACAATCTTTGCTAGCTACTTAGGTAAAGAACAATGATCTACCCCAAAAAGGAGCTGCGAAATGCAGCTCCTTCCGGTGATGCTGCCAAGGCACCATTAGTGCCTTGTGGCATGTCTATGATGCAAGCGCAGCACCACAGCATGCGGACATTGCACCATGCTTGCATAATCATGACAGCCCCCATATGGACATGAGGCCGCCATGATGGCAGTATCCATACAGACTAGGGTTCGGAAGTGTACAGTTGGTGCATGCTCCTGAACCCTGGAATCGGCCACAGAATGCCACAAAGCACCCATTTGTAATGGGCCATAGCTCAGAAATTAGCCACAGGTGGCCAAAATACCTTCTTAGACCACCTGGGCCTCCAGAGGCAACTTCCCCTTTCCATGCCTAGATAGAGATCATCAACTAAGGTGACCATGGCAGTCTCAATTCCATATCCTGTCCTAAACCCGGCTTGAAATGGATCTAGATCATCTGTTTCCTCCAAGACTGCTTGGAGTTGAACGGCCACAGCCCTCTCTATCATTTTGCTCAGGAATGGTAAAAGAGAGACAGGCCTGTAGTTGTTTTTGTCCAGGGGGTCTAGGGAAGGCTTTTTCAACAGCAGTTTTACCACTGCCTCTTTTAAGGTGTAGGTGGAAAGTGGCCTTCCCTGAAAGATGGCTGTTTTTGCTAAATCTTATCTTAGTGTTAATACTCACACTGTTTCTTCTTAGAACGTCATTTCCAGAGTAAAACATGTGTAATTGTCTGATTGAAAATAGCCCATTCTTTTCCATTTTAGCACACTCAGCCCAACTATACACACTATACACACACATTCCATTTCTTGTTGTATAATGTCTAGCTTCAAGTGGTTCGTGTTTCTCACATACCATGCTCCTATTATAACAGGCCATGCCAGACTTTGAGGAAGTAATGGAGTACTCTGGGTGAGAATTCTGAATGCCCCCTTACTTAACTGCCAATCCCAGGATTCAATAAAATGGAACAATGACAGTTAAAGTGAAACAATAGTAGGATCATTCTCTGGTGTCAATGACCCCCAGGTCACTAGTTGAATGTGAAGACTTGAGTTCTGTTGTATCATTTGATAACAGCACTGTGTGTACTTTGCTCCACTTCAGAAACTGGTTGAATGTCTTCCAACTTGGGTGTCTGAACTTCAGGCACTCTCTCTTGTTTGACTTTGGACTGCAGGCGCACCAAAGGTATGAGTTGTATTTCTGAGGGGCATATCCTCTGTAATCCTGTTACACCCAAATAACCAAGGTCTAATCTACACTACAGAATTAACGTAGTTTGGCACCACTTTAACTGTCATGGCTTAAAGTTATGGAGTTCTGGGATTTGTAGTTTTGTGAGATATTTTGCCTTCTCTATCATAGAGCTCTGGTGTTACAATAAACTATAAATCTCAGGTTTCCATAAGATGGAGCTATGGCAGTTAAAGTGGCATCAAATTGCATTATTTCTGCAGGGCAGATTAGACTTGGGTCTTTTCAGGAAGACTCTGTGCCTGACAGTATTGAAAGCCACCAAGAGGTCAAGGAAAATCACATGTTCATATTCCTTATCTCTCCCCCCTGTTTCAGTTCCATGTCCAGGCCTGAAGCCAGAAGGAAATGGACTTCAATAAATATGTTTCATGCAGGAATAGCTGCAGCTTGTTGAACACAACCTTGTCAAGCACATTGCTCATGAATGAGATATTTGGAATCATGTCCTGTCCACATTCTTAGGCTGCAAGAATTGGAACTAATCCCACAACCCATGACCAGATGTTGCTCTGAAAGCTTCCATAGGGTTTACAATGGAATCGTGTTTCATGAGAACTTACAAAATTTGGACATAATGGACTTCCGAGTGAACTGGAACCCACTTGCACACCAAAGTCCACAGATGTCAAAATGTTGCAATCCATTTCATGGATCAGGGAATGCACATCTATTAAGAGAAAAAATGATTCCAAAAAGATAACACACTAGGACACTCTTTACAGAGGTGTTTATATTCAGCAAAACTCACACAGAAATGCACACAAATTTTGAGACTGGCTTTCTTTGGTTGAATTATATCATCTGTATTCAGAAATGAATGTGAATGGAGTGAAAGAAACTTTCTGTCAAGAAAATGAGAAATTTGAAGAAAACAAAAATGTATAGATCCACCCATCCCTCACTGAGACAGCTGCATGATTGATGTGACAGCCATGAATTCTTGGAACCTGGCTATTAAAATACCACATTCTCCCGTAGGATTATGCTCAGGTGTTAAAATGCATGGAGAGATGCCCTTCTTTTTGTCTCATTATAAGGCTTTCTTGGTGGCTGCTTGCAGAATTTGGAGCTCCCTCTTAAGGGAGGCCAGGATAGTTCATCTTCTGTCCTTTTGCTACCAAGCACAGGCACTTATTAAGAGTGGTATTGGGCATCCAAGCTGTTCTGTTTTTGAAATGCATTTTAATGTGGTCTGAAAATTCTATCTTACCAAAGTGTGGGGTGGTTTGGTTATGTGTTTAGTTGATATAATTGATTATCATGATTGTAATTTTGTTATTTGGGCTAGGATCCAAAGATATGTATTCTCTGATGAAAGTGTTTATGTCACCAGAATCAAGAAGGGACAATCTCCCCTCCCCACTTCAGCCCCCTTGCAATATACAAACCGATTATGACTTCCTTCTTACATTTAGGACATTTACCTGCATAGCTGGGAACACTGAGTAAAACATTTCCCATTATCTGAACATAAAAATTTCATTATGCATTTCTTTTCTTTTCTGTTGTTCGAAGGGTATGATTATGTTTCCCAAATGATTGGTTTGAAATATACACCATCCAAACTGTTAGCCTTGAAAAACTGGGTTAGATCTTAAACGCTTTGGCTTATAGCATCCTCCTGCTCTGGTGTCAGGAGCAGGAAAACACATGGGGAAAGTTTTAGTATTTCCAAAAGCTAATGTGTTTAATATGCATTCAAAGGAAATTGCTTTACCACCCCATAGTCTCCTCTCACACAGTATCCTTTGGAAAATATGGTTTATTTTGGAAAGAGTCAAAGCTTTACAGATATTATCAATGTCTGAACTTGTGGTTTTGCAAACTCCTAAGTATTACCACCCTTGTTCTTAATTCACTAAGCCTAGACTTTCCTAAGTTTTTGGAAACTGAGCCTATCCTCATGAAAATGTAACCAATCAGATTCACATTCAGCAGAGTAAGGGATGAAACTCTCCCTGTATCTTAACAATGTTTTACACAGCTTTGGAATGTCTCCTTCCATTCTTTATTTTAAGAGCTGACTTCCTTAGGATGGTTATTAAGAAATTGTTAAAGTTCTCCAAATTTACAGGAAAAACACCAAGAATAACAATAGAATATAATGAGAAAGAATCAAGGAGCTGATGAAATTTATCTTGTTGTTTCAGGTTTAGTAGCTGGCATGTTGAATTGTAGGATAAAGATGAGGCATGAATGGAACAGCAAACTAAGATATAAGCATTCTGTTACTTGCCTCACAGACTTATTATTGGGCCAAAATATTAACTTTTATTCTTACAGCATGTGGTAATACAAATACCAACAGGACAAATTCCTAAATTTAGCATCAAATTTTGCATCCCTCTGAAATGAAAGTCCTTATTTATAGCTCTAATATGACTTTCTTTCAAACTTTAATTTTGTCTATACATTTTTCTTATTTTTATATCTCATTCACCACAGGCATTTACAGGGAAAGGCATTATATTTTTTTTTTTAAAAAAAAAAAAAGACAAAATTTGTTTCAAATTTTGAAACAAATCACAGGATATTAAGAGTTGCTGGGATTCTGAAAGTAATCTAGATTAACATTGTCTCAGTCAGGGACCTATAGGATCCTGACAAATGGCAATCAAACCTCTCCTTAAATGCTTATAGTGAGGAAAGGTCCCAACACAGTCTATTCCATTGCTGAAAAGTTCTCCTAACATTTAAATGGAAATCTCCTTCCTTGCAACTTCTGTTTCTATATTCCAGGAAAGGTTCTAGAGCAGATCATTAAGCAGAGAGTCTGTGAACACTTAGAGGCCAATGCCATAATCACAAAAAGCCAACATGGGTTTCAGAGAAACAAGTCATGCCAAACGAACCTGATCTCTTTTTTCGATAAAATTACCAGCTTGGTAGATGAAGGGAATGCTGTGGATATAGTATACCTCGATTTCAGTAAGGCCTTTGACAAGGTTCCCCATGACATTCTTGCAAACAAGCTTGCAAAATGTGGGATAGACAAGTTAACTGTTACATGGATTTGTAATTGGTTGACTGGCCGAACTCAAAGGGTGCTCAACAATGGCTCCTTTTCATCCTGGAGAGAAGTGACCAGTGGGGTCCCACAGGGCTCTGTCCTGGGCCCAGTGCTATTCAACATCTTTATTAACGATTTGGATGACAGAATTGGGGGCATACTTATCAAATTTGCAGATGACACTAAACTGGGAGGAGTAGCTAATACCCCAGAGGACAGGATCAAAATTCAAAATGACCTGAATAGACTAGAAAGCTGGGCCAGTGCTAACAAAATGAAATTCAATGCGGAGAAATGTAAGGTTCTGCACTTAGGGCGGAAAAATGAAATGCACAGATATAGGATGGGGGACACCTGGCTGAATGAGACCACAGTGTGAAAGGGATCTAGGAATCCAAGTAGACCATAAATTGAACATTAGTCAATAGTGCGATGCGGCAACTAAAAAGGACAATGCTATTTTAGGCTGTATCAATAGAAGTATAGCGTCTAGATCAAGGGAAGTAATATTGCCACTCTATTCTGCTTTGGTCAGGCCCCACCTGGAATACTGTGTTCAGTTCTGGGCACCACAATTCAAAAAGGATGTGGAGAAACTGGAGCGGGTCCAAAGGAGGGCAACTAAGATGGTGAAGAGTCTGGAAACCATGCCCTATGAGGAACGCCTTAGAGAACTGGGGATGTTTAGCCTGGAGAAGAGAAGGTTAAGAGGTGATATGATAGCCCTGTTCAAATATTTGAAGGGATGTCATATTGAGGAGGGAGCAAGCTTGTTTTCTGCTGCTGCAGAGACTAGAACGCAGAACAATGGATGTAAGCTGCAGGAAAAGAGATTCCACCTCAACATTAGGAGGAACTTCCTGACAGTAAGGGCTGTTCGACAGTGGAACACACTCCCTCGGAGTGTAGTGGAGTCTCCGTCCTTAGAGGTCTTTAAGCAGAGGCTGGATGGCCATCTGTCGGGGATGCTTTGACTGGGAGTTCCTGCATGGCAGGGGGTTGGACTGGATGGCTCTTGTGGTCTCTTCCAACTCTATGATTCTATGATTCTATTCCAGGAGCCTACTCTGCTCAACAGTAGCCTGCAGAGGGTTTGTAAAAAGTTGGAGTTCGTCAGAAAAGCTTAAATAACTGCATTGATATTTGTAACTTTTAAAGAGAAAACTTATGGAGGATGATTAAATTTGTAGCAGAACTTTAAGAAGGGAATATTTTGTACAATTGTTAAACATCTCCCTAGAAGGGGAAATGGGGGCCTGAAATTCCATGATGGGCTATAATTTGATTTATTTCACAAATGTCATATTGACTAATTTCCCGAATCAGAAAACATTACAAAATCATTTCTAGTTAATTATTTAATTAATATCCCATCTTTCCCTCTATCACAGGATCCAAGATGGCAGGACGAATTCAAGATAATTTGCTTCCAGAATAGATACAGAAAATTCCCTCTCCCTCTATACAACCATGCATCTGTAAACACATTGCGTTGTCTAATACTGAAGGCTTAGAGAAAATGTAATAACTTCTTCTCCTTAGAAGTTTAAAAAAATGATAATAATAAATTAAATAATAAATTAAATACAGGCCTCTCATGATATCTACAATCAACTCCCCAAGACAACCACTGCATCCTGCTGGAGCTAGGGATGAGACCAAAAAGTATTCTGGTCATTCTATAGATGACTTTCCATAACATATCTGAACCAAATAATGTTGCATTTCTTGGAATTTTTTTATTTTATTTTATTAACCTCACCCCCCTTCCTCTCTCTCTCTAAAAGCATATCCCCAGCCCTTCTGTATTTCTGCTCCCAGGGTATTTAACATTAAAAACAGCATATCAAAACAACCACTACAGAAAGAATATATCACAGCCAGTAGGGCAATAAAAATATAAGAGCAGCAAGAGAGTACCAAATAAAAATGATATTTTAAAAGCCCACTGAAGTTAGACCTGAAGTTAGAAGCAACATGTTTCTCCCCTAATCCTTTTGTTTCACTTTCTTGTGTTTTAAGGTCTCCATGTTCAGAAGTGGGGAAAAAGCATGTGGTGTAGTTCTCTGGAGAGACAAGATACATGATGAGTAGCCGGAAGTGATGAAGAATCTGTTGCTGGATTGCACCACTTCAAACTGTTAGGAAGTAGGGGGATAAAATGATGGAATGCTCTGTGAAATGAAGAAACAAAGCAAAACAAAATTTCCATGCTGTGCATGTAGAGCTGGGACAACCTCAGACAAATGATAAAAACAATATATAATGTTACAAACAAGAATAAAATATATAAATACCCAAAGCTCTTGCAGAATTGCATTTCTGCAGTTATTTATCTGCGGTCACATGCTGCCCGCACAAACCACTAGTATTTGTATGAAACTGCCCAATTATTTATTATGGTCTTGTATAGTATGTATTTGAGACCCTTCCCTCTTGGTATTTTTTTCAGAATCAAAACTGCATGCTCATAAAGTTCTAGCCTAGTATGCTCTGGCATGCTTGCTCTCTACATAATACAGGAACTTCTCTACATACTAGCGTATACTAGTCAAATGTATTCTCTGCAAATGCTATTCAAATATCTGTGTGTACATCCCTATGCACATTCTGACACAGTATAGTCCCAGGAGGATTTTACCATATGTTATTCCCCTCTTGAAAATATAGATTGATTCTTCTTGGTTTTCAGTGGTATAGTAAAGCTCAGCCAAAATGCCAGAATTTTCTGATTAACATGGACTTGTCTTTAACACACAGAGTTCCTTATTCCTTGTCTTGGAGTCTTGGAGACGTATCATCTGATGATACGTTGCCATGGGTCAAGATGTACTAGAGGATGGTTAACAACAACAACAGCAGCAAAAACAAGCACAAGGAAACACTACACAAAATGTTTGGCTTATTGTACTGAATATATTCAAAAAGCAAACTTAATTCCAAAATTGTTCAGAACAATCATTTCCATCTATTTCCTCAATTGGGAGCAAATAGTTACATAAAATTTTAACTTGATATTATAATACATCCATGTGTTTACAATGATGCCTTCTAAGTGGCAAATTTCTGGTTGCTGATGTATGATTTAGAATTCATGAATTTTTCCCTTACATTTTAATGGGGAAATTTCTTTCTTTCTTTCTTTCTTTCTTTCTTTCTTTCTTTCTTTCCTTCCTTCCTTCCTTCCTTCCTTCCTTCCTTCCTTCCTCTCTCTCTCTCTCTCTTTTCTGTTCTCCCAAAATAAAGATTCCCATTCATACATAGTTTAAAATAACCTTTAATGCTAACACATTTTGACAAATCTTCATGCCAACCTCAACTGTGAATGACCAAAGGCCAAGTGATTGTGAAATGGATTTTGGCACTGGATTAAAAATTAAATCTATTTCTACTTCCTTTCTCTTATGTCAGACTTATATTCTTTTCTTCCTGTTGCTTTTGAATGTTGGAGAATGCAGACACAGTTTGGCACTACAGACTGGTGTTTTGCTTGGGGTACGGTGGAAATCTATGGTGTAGTTAAGATGGAGGAAAGAGAATATTACTTTAAAAGCTGTTCTGAACGACTTTGTCTGAAGACCTTTGTCTGCAGAACATATTTTTGAATTATTCTGCCTTTCTGAAAGATGAACAATGCCAATATTGTCCTTCTTTCTTAACTTTGTGAATGTATTGAAAGAGTGTTTCAAATGTTGAGCAAGGGAGGATCTGTTGGCTTGTCAAGGTATTTTGTTTCCTATTTCATTGCAAATTCCTCTGCAACCCAAACTGAAGGTAATATGACAACCACAGGAGGTTATACCTTTCCAGGTCAATATTTGTGTATTAGAAGGGGGAATGTTTTGTAAAGTTCACAAATACATTTTAATACAATGAGACATTGAAGGAGGAAAATATAGGGGGAAATTTGACTGTCAAGTGACTTATCTCTTACACAGGAAACAGATTGCTTGAGTCTAGAGTAGAAATTAGCCAATTAAATTTGAATGACCAACGAATAGCTGTACTGGAAATGTCTTTCATTTTAGGAAGAGATATAAAACATAAGGATATTTGTCAGCTGAAAGATGTATTTACTCTTACTGGAAGGAAAACCAGAAATTAAATTTGTCACTAAAGCTGCCTAGCTGAAAATATGTATAAGGTTTGATCTTCCCAAATCAAACAGAGTGAACAGAAATGTCCATTTTGGACTGACTACTTCCCATGCCAAGTACATTGGAGATTTACACGGTAGCTAGGCAGATAAAAGCAATATTTCAGAGTTGAAAGGCTTATAAGGTACCTGAATTTTCATATGTGCATCTCCCACAGAGAGAGAAAGAGTTGCTGTTGTTGTTAATGGCCCTGAGTTGATCTGAACTCATTGTGGCCCTGTGAATGAGACATCTCCAAAATCCCTTGTTCTCAGCTTCCCTGCTCAAGTCCTGCAGGCTCAAACCTATGGATTCTCAGATTAAATCCAACCATCTGGCATTTGGTCTTCCTCTCTTTTTACTGCCCTTTACCTTTCTTAGTATAATTGCCTTTTCCAGTGCTTCATGCCTTTTCATGATGTGGCCAAAATATGACAGGTTCAATTTAGTATTCTTGGCTTGAGGGACCCATTTGTTTTTCTTCTTAGCTGTCCATGTTATCTTCAGCACTCTTCTCCAGCACTACATCTAAAATGAGTTGATTTTCTTTATAGCAGCTTTCTTCATTGCCCAGCTCTCACATCCGTACATGGTGATGGAGAATACATTGGTCTGGATTATCCTCACTTTGTTGTTTAGAGTTATATCTTTACACTGTGGACCAATACAGACGGGCAAAAAGGGGCATGGTGGCAGCGATACTAGGGTTAGGGAGCACACACCAACTATACACTCCCTACCCCTAGTCTGTGGCAGCACCGCTGAGGGAGAAAGGGACTGGGCAACCCATTTCTCTTCTGTCTGCAGCTGTCAGGGTGTCCGGGGGCATGAAGCCCCAAGAACACCCCTTTCTGAGCCATGGGGAAGCAGCATTTTGCCAGTTCTCCATGGTCTGGAAAAACGGCAGATTTGGGGCTGCCGTGGAAAGGGGCAGGTGCAGGCTACCCCTAAAGGGGCTGTCTGTATCAGCCCTGCGTGATCTTTTCTAGTTCTTTCATCACTGCCCTTCCCAATCCTACCCTTCTTGTTATTTCTGCACTGCAAGTGCTGTTCTGTTCAACATTTGATCCAAGGTACAGGAACTCTTTATTTCAATGCCCTCATTATCTAGAGTGAATTTTTGTAGATCTTCCATGGTCATTATTTTTGTTTTCTTAATGTTCAATATTAAGCCTACCTTGTCTATTTTCCCCTTGTTTACCTTAAGTAATTGATCCAGGTCTTTTGGGATTTCTGCTAGTTGCATTGTATCATCTGAAAGAGAGAAAGCTATATATACATGCACATACACTGTGTACAGTATATATAAGGTCCCAAATCCATGGCATCTGTTATTGGGCGGGAAAAGATTAGGTAGCAGATGATGGGAAATATTGCTGTTTTGAACCCAGAAGAGTCATTTCCAGTCAGGGTACACAACACTAGACTAGAATGACTGATTATGAAGTGGTTTGAAAAGCTGGATCTTTCATTCCAAGGTAGCTATTTTTCTCTTTCTCTATTCTACAACAAAGAGGAAGACTCAAATCATCCTCTGGCAAAGGAATCTTCACTTGGGTACCAGAATGTAGCTACCATTGGACGGTGAGGGGCATTGCACTAGGATTTCAGATAACCAGATGGCTCCTGTCATTGCCTATTCCATCCCTAGTCCCTGCTGTGTTTGACAAAGTGGTGTTGTTCATACTTGGGGATTTGTTCATATTTAGCCATTTGTATTTTTTTGCTTCTACTCTGGGCCATTAAACTATGCCTCAGCTGGGTACTGCAGAATTGAAATCAAGTGGGCAGTGAGTGGGCAGGGAAAAAAATTAAATATAAAGCTGCCAATTCCGATGACAACTCATGTTTTCTCATTGCAAGTAATTTTATCTTTACAGAATGAATAGGAAATTGTAACTTTGATAAAAATGGAATCCAATTAAAGCCATAGTGAGACTAAGCTAACTTCTGTAGAGTTTCTTTAAAAAAAAAGAGGAGGAGAAGTGTAACTATATGTATTGGCAGTCCATATAGTGGGGGCAACATGTGCAAACACAAATGAGTAGAGTTTCTTGCAGCATCGAAGTGGACTAAATGCTTTTCAGTAACCTCCATAAAGTTGTCATCAGCTGTTATTATATTTATGTAAGCCTTAAATAATAATACTCCAACTGATTATGGGATGTGCCAGCATTCACTGCTGCTCCAAGGCCAATTAACTGTCCCACATACCAGTCATAATAGCAGCAAACAAATATTATCTACAGTCTCCTTATGATATCTACCATATGCAGTCAGTAACACAAAGCTGAGACTGCTGCACCAGCAGCCAATGTAAAGCAGCTGCAGAGAGTGCTGATGAAAGGCGAGATAATGAAATAATCAGAATGTCAGTGATTCATTTCTGATCCTTGTGGGCTGAATTGGCTAGTTACTGAAAAGCAGAGGTCTAACCCCACATTATCTATGATGGCTTACCAGTGCATTCTACTGCTGTAGTTTTCCATTCTGCCTGCATGTTTGGGAAGAGGCATCTGGCTCCACTCCATGACAAAGGAATTTATTTTTTACTTCATTTAGGCCTTAAGTAAAGGCCAACACTCTACCTCCTAGTTCTGGTGTTATCCTGTTCAGATGATGCACATCCCAAATTCCAGTTCTGGTGTTGGCAGTTTGGACTGTCTGGCAAATACAATACCAGAAATGAGACATAACAAGATTAAAACTGATTTTTAAAACTTAACTGTTGCTTTGGATTTCCAGGAAGATCCAGAGTCCTCCATTCCCACTAAACAGCAGCTGTCTGTGCAGTTGTCCTTCTGGGCTGCCTAGCCATCTGCTGTCACTGCTGGTTGCTTATTCCTGCTGGGCATCTTGTTCTAACCTCAGAAGTAAGTGACACATGGCAGTGGCAGACATGCTGGCAGCCCAGCAGAGCACCTGTGCAGACAGCTGCCTCAACATGGGAACAGAAGGGAAGATAACAGTTGCAGGTCAGGGCAGGCTGCCCCAGGAGTAACCTGGTCAGTGCAGACAAGGCCTTAATCCCTGAGCTGTCAAAGCATTCTGCTGCTTGAGGTGAAGACCAAGATTGTGCACCATATCCAGTTCCCCATTCAGAACTGTTGCATAATCAAAATGGGGCAGATTCCTTCACTTCACTTGTTGAAAGCATGGCAGTTTAGGAGAATAGGAGATGCAATGTAGCATACATCTTTGAGGGAATGGGAAGAGACTCAGAAGGAGGACAAGGGACTTCCACAGATTGCAGTTGCCTCCCTTTCTTTAATGGTAGAGTCGGCTCTACCCAATCATAACAGAAATCAAACACACTACTTTTTCTCCACTAGAGAGCTCTGCTGTTGAATGGATGTCCATTCCCTCAGAACATTAAAGTTGCATGAATACTCATTGATGTATGGAGGATGGCTGTTTATTTGGTAATGTTAGTTCAGACGCAGGCTCTGTTCCACCAATAATGGCATTACAAGAGCACCTGTGAAGAGTCAGTTTGATGTTTGAACCTAGATATTCCAGTGGAATGTTTCCAGTTCTGCATTTTGAATGGGAAATGTTAGTTAAAACTGTAAAACAAATCAGAACTTAAGGCAACCTTTACCTTTTACAAGACTCTCAAGGCACTGAAAATGCCATACAGCTTTTCAGTGTTTCATGAACACTCTCCTGTTTTCTGAAGATTGCATCTTTTGTGTAGATCACTCTTTAATATGAATGGCTTAAGCAACCCATAAAACACGTTAAGATGTGCTGTTGTTATAAATCTTGACAATGCTAAGATGTGTAACCTTTACTTTTATTTTTACAGCTTGTACAAATTGGAAAAAAAAAAACTTTATTCAAATGTCAAATTCACCAGACAAACCCTTACAGAGAAAACGAAGGTATACCACTGAATGGCACCTACCACAGAACTAATAT
This sequence comes from Urosaurus nigricauda, assembly GCA_034509955.1. Lineage (NCBI taxonomy): Eukaryota > Metazoa > Chordata > Lepidosauria > Squamata > Phrynosomatidae > Urosaurus > Urosaurus nigricauda. The sequence continues at coordinate 95,404,508 of JAOEGL010000004.1, read as the reverse complement.
TTGCAATATATTGCCTCAGGTACAGGATAGAAGATTAGTTAAGACAGCAAAAGAGATGACTGCCAAGATTTAAATTCCAAAATACTGGTAGGTTTGGACTTGTCTTGCATTGTGCTCTTCAACCTGTAATTCATATGGACAGCAAAACACAAAGAAGGTATTAGGGAGTCCTTTGGATCTGGGCAACTCTGGTTTGGATAGATTTGGCAGAAGTCTAGATCAAAGCAGGAATCCTCCAAAGTGGACCAAATCTGATTCTAAACATTCCTGAAAAATCATTAGCCATTGGGATTTACAGATTTCAACACTCTGACTCCAGAAATTAATATATATCTTTCCATGTCCTTCATACAGGGAAAGCATCAAGTGCAGGTGGGGGATAGAGAACACCAAAGAAGAAAGATTGTTTTATGACAAGACAACTGTTAGACAAGGCAAATGTTAAATGGATTTGGAATTGGTTGACCAGCTGAACACAAAGGGTGCTCAGCAATGGCTCCTTTTCATCTTGGAGAGACGTGACCAGTGAGTGCCACAGGGTTCTGTCCTGGGCCCAGTGCTATTCAACATCTTTATCAACGGCTTGGATGAGAACAGAGGGCATGCTTATCAAACTTGCAGATGACATCAAATGTAAGGTACTGCACTTAGGGCAATAAATAAATAAATAAATAAATATAAAAATAAAAAAATGAAATGCATAGATACAGGATGGTGGCCACCTGGCTGAACGAGACTACATGTGAAAGCATCAAGTGCAGGTGGGGATCTTGGAGTCCTGGTAAATCACAAGTTGAACAGGAGTCAACAGTGTGACGCAGCAGCTAAAAAGGCCAATGTGATTCTAGGATGCATCAATAGAAGAATAGTGTTCAGATCAAGTGAAGTAATAGTGCCACTCTATTCTGCCTTGGTCATGCCTCACCTAGAATACTGTGTCCAGTTTTGGGCACCACAATTCAAAAAGGATGTTGAGAAGCTGGAACGTGTCCAAGGGAGTGCAACCAAAATGGTGAAGGGTCTGGAAACCATGCCTTACAAAGAAAGACTTAGAGAGCTGGGTATATTTAGCCTGGAGAAAAGATGGATATGATAGCCCTGTTTAAGGGGTGTCACATTGAGAATAGAGCAAGCTAGTTTTCTGCTGCTCCAGAAGCTAGAATGGAACAATGGATGCAAGCTCCAGGAACAGAGATTCCACCTCAACAATAGGAGGAATTTCTTGACAGTAAGGGCTATTCAACAGTGGAATGCACTCACACTGAGTGTGGTGGGGTCTCTTTCCTTGTAGCTCTTTAAAGATAGGCTGGATGGCCATCTGTCAGGGATGTTTTGATTGTGAGTTCCCGCATGGCAGGGGGTTGGACTGGATGGTCCTTGTGGTCTCTTCCAATTCTATGATTCTATGATTGGCACCTCTAGTTTCTAATCAAAGTGAATGGGAATTTACCAGGCTTCACAGTCTTTGAGAAGGATACTGAATATATTGCAGGGCTGATCCTGTACAAAGTTTTCCTTAGTCTTCCCTCTCAAAAGAATCTGTGTTATAACTGTTCTGGTAAGACTAGCCAAAAAGAGATACAAATGAGCCCTAGAACAGATCAAGCCTGAAATCTCCCTGGAAGCCAAGATGATTAAGTTGAGGCTATTGTACTTTGACCACATTATGAGAAGTCACTACTCGTTGGAAAAGACAATAATGCTACTGCATGCTAGATGGATAGACTGTATAAGGGAGGTCACGGATGTAAATTTATAGGACCTAAGCTAGCAATGGAAGCTTGGGAGGCTTGGAGACTTATCATCCACAGAGTCATTATGAGTCAGGATTGATTTTGGTGGTTAACAACAACAAGAGAATTGGGAAGGTGTAACATGCTTCGCTGGCTGCTATCAATCTTCCTCATTCTTTTCAGGCTTCTTCTCTAGAGATAAGTCTATGATCTACACCTGAAGGGCCACAGAAAAGACTCCAGATCCTCAGACCCACCCCTTATTAATATTTTAGGATGATTATCAGCATGTGGAAACTCATCAAAACCATTCCAAACTTGCCTCATCCTGCCCCACCAATACTCTCTCTCTCTGGTTTTTCTTCGCTAACGAAGATTCAGGAAAGACTCATCCCACACTTTCTACAAGCGCGTTGATGACTAAAAAGGCCGATCCGAGATAAACAAGTCCAGTTACAGAAAGCACAGTAGAAAGTCTCCTTGGGTGATGTTTCCAAGTTGTGGTTCTTTCTGTGTTGTCATTACTTGTTCAGTCCGAGTTCTCGAACGAGGCTGCAGCATTGTGGATAGTGCGTCTCCATGCCTCCCGAGGCCAGGGCAGACCATTGTTGGTGATCAATTTGGCCAAGCTTGAGATGTTGTTTCAGGGAGTCCTTGTATCTCTTCTTTAGGGTGCCCCTCTTACGCTGACCCGTGGTGAGTTCACTGTAGAGTACTATTTTTGGGAGGCAGTGGTCCTTCATCCTAGAAACGTAACCTGCCCAGCGCAGCTGCATTTTCAGTAGCATAGCCTCAATGCTGGTGATCTCTGCTTGCTCAAGGACAGCAACATTTGTCACATAGTCAGTCCAGTGTATATTTAGGATTGTGCATAGATAGTGCTGATGAAAATGTTCGAAGAGTTGTAGATGTTGGCAATAGGTGACCTGTGTTTCAGACCCATAGAGGAGAATGGACAATACAATGGCTCTGTACACACTGATTTTTGTGCTTTGCCTCAGATGGTTGTTACTCCAGATTTTTTTGTGAAGCCTTCCGAATGCACTATATGCCTCTGCTAATCTGTGATCAATCTCTTTATCAATCTTGGCATCTGAGGAGATGATACTTCCCAGGTAGGTAAACTGCAGAACAGACTTAAGTACAGATTTGCCAATGGGTAGTTTATTCTTGCTGTCTTGGGTTTCTCAAAGCCAACTCCATCCTGGACACTTTTCAGTCTGGTTTCCGCCCACAGCACTCTACAGAGATAGTCCTCACCAAGATCTCAAATGATCTCTTGCAGGCCAAGGCGAACGGCCTCTACTCTATTCTCATTCTTCTAAATTTATCTGCGGCCTTCCACACCGTGGACCACTGTCTCTTGCTTGACTTACTTTCTGACCTTGGTTTCTCTGACTCTGTTCTCAACTGGTTTAAATCTTACTTGTCAGACAGATCTTTTGCACTGGTCACAGGTGGTCAGACTTCCTCCTCTGTTCCCTTATCTGTAGGAGTTCCTCAGGGCTCTGTCCTGGGCCCCTTTTGTTCTCTCTATACACATTATCCCTTGGTAAACTCATCAGTTCTTTTGGTTTCTCCTATCATCTGTATGCCGATGACACTCAGCTATATCTTTCCACCCCTGACCTTTCGCCGGGGCTTGAACAGCAAGTCTCCTCTTGTCTGGCTGCTATCTCTCAGTGGATGTGACATCGGTGCTTGAAGCTCAATATGTCTAAGACAGAGCTTCTCATCTTCCCATCTAAGCCCACCCTTCAATACTCCTTTTCTGTTTCTGGTGGCGGCACTTCTATTCATCCGGTTCAGCAAGCCCGCAGTCTTGGTTTCATCTTTGATTCCTCTCTGTCATTTATCCCCCAGATTCAGGCCACCACCAAGACCTGTAGATTCTCTCTTCACAACATTGCTAAAATCCATCCATTCCTCCCAGTCTTCCCTGCCAAGACTCTGGTCCATGCCCTTGTGGTCTCACGACTAGATTACTGCAATCTTCTTCTGACAGGGCTTCCTCTCTCTCACCTCCATCCTTTAATCTCTGTCCAGAACTCAGCTGCACGTATTGTCACATCTGCTCGCCGCTTTGACCATGTTTCTCCCTTCTTATCCTCCCTACATTGGCTCCCCTTCCCCTTCTGCATCCAGTACAAGCTTTTGTTATTGACTTTCAAAGCCCTCCACAGACTGGCCCCTCCTTACTTGTCTGACCTTCTTTCTCCTCACACTCCTTCTCGTACCCTCCGTTCTGGTAGTCAAGGTCTCCTGTCCCAGCCGAGGATTTCCACTGCCCCATCCCGGATTCGTCCCTTCTCACTTGCTGCCCCTCACTTCTGGAACCTTCTTCCCCCACATATACACCTCATCACTTCTCTAACCAGGTTCAAAATTAAGTTAAAGAGTATATTGTTTAGGGAAGCATTCCCAGGATTGTGCCATTTGCCCCAGGATGCCTCCTCTTAACTATGTATTAAGAACCTGTACCCTCCCTCCAGTCCATCTGCCTTGGTCCAGGCCCCAGAGGGAGAGAAGAACCACTGGACCTCATCCCCCTCCCACCACCTTCCCCTCTTCCTTTTGTGTTGTCTCTTTTAGACTGTAAGCCTGAGGGCAGTGATTGTATGTACAGCACTGTGTAAACCAGCGCTATATAAATAAAATTATTAATAATAATTAATAATGCCCTACATTTTTCTTGAATGTCTTATATTTTGTGACGCTGTGTCCTCCTTTGCTGTTAGGACATCCTAGCTAGTTATGCCCAAAGCCTAGTTATTAATACTCAGTTACTTACAGGGATAGAGCAATCATATTTATGTATCACAGGAAGAGGGCAATCACATTTATGTACCCTGTTTCCCCGAAAATAAGACATCCCCATAAAATAAGACCTAGTAGAGATTTTGCTAAATTGCTAAATATAAGGCATCCCCCAAAAGTAAGACCTAGCAAAGTTTTTGTATATAAATATATATATAGTGTATAATAAATGTTTAATTTTTTTTCAACAATAAATGTGAATTTTTCTTCAGGGATGAAATAAGGCACATTTTTGGGAGCAAAAAAATAAAATAAAATAAGATACTGTCTTATTTTCAGGGGAACACGGGTATCAAAAGATTATCACATAAGGCTAAAAATGCAGAATTGAAGGAGGATAGTAGAGCCTATGGCTGAAACTTATGGAATGATATCATAGCTCAGATGTAGCTGGTCTGTCCTCCACTTGTGACTGTCACACACTTTTTGGTTGATGGGCTTTGCCTGTTAAAAGCTTCCAGCTGCAGTCTCAACATTGGCTAGTGATATGATCTCAATCTCCTCCACTCTCCCCAGCTATTCCTAACCAGGCTATCTATCTATCTATCTATCTATCTATCTATCTATCATCTATCTATTTTTTTTAAAAAAGAAAAACCTTTACTTTATTTTCTACCCTCCCACAAATCTAAATCATATTGCCATAATGCCTAAATTGTGCAGAAAAGAGGGAAAAAATGAAAAGCATGCTGGGTAGTAGAATTAAGGCAGGAGGAAGGGGTTAAGAAGCAGTCTGGGAAAGAGAGTTCCATACCAGCAATGGCTGCTACAGTTGCAATCTTGACACTGAAGACACATGATAAGGACTGCTCAAAAACTGCATTTGTTTTCATCAATGCGATTGCATCAAGAACAGGGGCTCATGTGATAATCTCCTTTGTCTTCAATTAATTTAGTTTATTCCAAAAAACCCTACTATATCATATCATATCATATCATATATATATATATTCTGGAAAGAGTGTCTTGAAGAGCTATCAAAATGGAAGGAACCAAGCCAACACATTTGGGGAAAGAACAGTTCTATGCAAAAGCTGTGCACTGTCTGAACAAAATAAGTGTTCTGAGATGCTCTGTGACATCCATCCCTCTCCAAGAAAATTATCCAAAGATCTGCTCTTGGCTAATGTGGAAGCCTCTGGAGAGAACGTTGAAATGGGAGCATCAGATGGATTCAGTAATGGAGTCCAAACACACATTTGTAAACAAACTGCACTAGTACCATAAGCTTTAAGTAGCTCCCATTTAGATTTTGCAGGAAAGAATAGCTCCTTGCTAGCCAAAGTGAGATTTTTATAAGCTCTCCTCATTGTAACTATTACTAAGCCATAAGTAATATTTAACACTCAAAGTCCATCCCCCAAGCGCACTGGATTTTTTTTTCCTGGCACAGCACATCATACCTGGCAGCAGCTGCTCAAACTAGGCCAAGAACCAGAGCAGCAGAAGGTGTTGCAGGTCAAGGCTGTGATTCATTGGCAGCACAGAGAGAAGCTTGCCTACACTGCCTGCCTCCATTACGCTTGGCACTGCCTTGCACTGTCAATTGTTGTTTCCAAGCATACTAAGCTCATCTGAAGTGTAAAATATATGCTCAGGGATTTGTGTTTCTCTGTGTTGCAGGCTGAGTAACATGATGCCTTGCTGACTGCAGTCCAGATTGTTACAGTGGCCTGAACTGAATGATGCTTTGTTTTCTGGAATCCAGCCGAAATCTGTACCAGAGGAAAAATTGTTCAGAAATATGTTTGTTTCAATTCCACCACCCACTCACCCACCCACTTCTTTTCAGGAGAATATTTTTTTATTTCTGTAGAACATACATACAAGGTACAAATCTTATACAAGGAATTTGGCCGATCCCTTGAGTCCTATTCTGCTATTGTTTAGTCAAAGAAAAATAACATCAGTGGAATGTTTAGATATTTTCTACAGCAGTTGTTTCTGTCATGGAACTGAATTTGGCTTCCATGGGATTCCAAGGTGGTCTTCCATCCAGGCACTGACCAGACTCAGATCTGGTTAATTTCAGTAAAGCCCTGTTCATTCATTTGGGAAATGGCAGGCAAAGAGGGGGATGAATTGGCCTTGCAAACTATTCTAATTTTGCTCCTCTCCTCTTCTTTCTTCCTCTCCTTCTGTGAGAGTGATGAATCTGTACAGGAGAGCTCACCCTCTGTGTGCATACTTATCATATGATCACAAACCTTGGGCTTCAATTGCACATGTATTTTCATGTGTGGAGAAAACTCTCCTGCACCAACTCATTGATCTCTACATGTTGGAGATCATTCAGACTATCCAAAGGCCATATCTTCCTATATAAGACAGTCTGGAGTTTCAGAGACATCTTTCGGAGAGCCCTTCCATGTTCATGGGCACACCAGTTGGGATCATGGGAAAGGGATTTTTGTGGTGGCTGCTTGCTCTAAGCTTTGGGACTCTTTCACTAGTGAGTTTGGGGTGGCCCCATTCTTTCTCTTTATGGCAAGTAAAACATTACCATTCTCACAGGCTTTGGGGGATGTCTGCATGAGACTTTACTAAAGCGTTGTTCTACTGACTTTGATTTTTTTTTTTTGCCTTTTAATGGATTTGTTTTCAATAGTTTTAATTCTATGGGTAATTTAATTGAACTTTAATGGAAAAACTGTTAATGTGTTTATATGTGCCCTTCATATGTATTTGTTTTGATTTTTTTAAACTCACTTTGAGTCCCAGATTTGGGGAAAAGATGAGATATAAATGAATAACAGTGATAAAACTACCAGTGGCAATGATGATGGTGGTGATGGTGGTGGTTGTGGTGGTGATATGGTCTCTCCCCTCTTTAAATGTTGACCCCAAACACTCCCCAAATCATTGAATAGAGCTCAAGAGTGGCTGTTCTGGTCCATCCCACTCCCAGACTGTTATGTGACAAGCATAGTAGTAAGTGGCTCCAAAGCAAGACTGTACCAATATACTGCTTCCTTGCCACATATCTTCAGTTGGTGTTGCATGGAAATGATGAAAAATGGCACATAATAATGTGCCCCGCACAAGGTCTTTAAATGCACAAACCACCAGCTGCATATCTGAAAGGGCTTCATTGAAATATTTCTATTCCACTTAATTAAAATTACATCATTGGTAAATGACAAATAATAAAACTCAGAAAATGATTTATCTCTATTGCTTAAAATGGTAGGTGATTAGTTCATGCTTTTAGAGGTTTTGTTTGTTTGTTTTGCCTTATTTTGGCATTTATCAGTGGAAAGTGAAGCTGTATTGTCATTGATGGACAGCATTTGGTTGGCATGTACATCCCTTTTGAGTTCCCATTGAAAGGTTCACTGTGGCCTTTATTCAGATTTAATTACTGCCACTCAGGATTAATACCTCATTTTATTGCACTAACGCAGCCTTAATACTAGATGTAAATTTGGTATCATAACAGCGTGTACCTGGCTGTTTTAATTAATCTGTCTAACCTCAACATGCTGCTTCAAATTTATAAAGATCAATCTTTGAACTACAAGTAAAATGTTTATAATATTTGGCTGTTCCTCATATGAATGTGCTTTCTATTTTTCTGGATATGGAAAAAATATTATCACATGCAGATGGAGATCATTCAAATTGATGTAAACACAATCCTAACTTCAAGTGGGTAAATAATCTGCTAGGGATCAATATTATCTAAATATGGAGCACAGTGCAGATGGAAATTGCACAGAAGTTTAATATCACCCTGTCTTGGGGGGTAGAATTGAGAGACATAGAGGTGTTAGTATGGAAAATCAACATGCAAAGGTAGCACCTCCAAGACCAGATAGGCAAAAGACGTGGTAGCATAAGCTTTCATAGACTTGGCCTATTTCCTCACCTCATCACTATACCCACAAGTGTGGCATTTCTATGGCTATTCATGCCACCTGATTGTACAGGTCCTTCTTGGGCACCAATTCACTCCATGCATCTGAGGAAGTAGACCAAGTCTACAAAAGCTCATGCTACAACTTCTTTCACACATTTAGTCTCAAAAGTGCCACAAGATGTCTTTGCATCACACTGTCTGATAATTATAAGTTCTTCTGTTTGGAATTTATCATTTAGAATGGAATGCAGATTATAGATTTGCTGTAAAATGTTATAGGAAAAGGCCCCAAGGATCATCTGTTTGAGTCCTGTTCTCAATTATTATCTCTTCCTCTCCCATAGTCTGCTAATTCAAACCACAGTGTTCTTCAAACTGCTACAAATGAGAACCAAAGGAACAAAGGGACCCCACCCTTACAATCATACAGAAGAAGAGAGAGAAGATCCCATAAAGCAAGGCTGAGAAACCTGTGGCCTTCCAAGGGCCCTGTTACACTACACAATTATTCCATTATGACTCCACTTTTAATTGCCATGGTAAGATCCAGTGGAATCCTGGGATTTACAGTTTAGGGAGTAGTGTGCAACATTCTTAGCCACAGAGTTCTAGTGCCTCACCAAACTAACACCAAGATTCCATTGGATGTAGACAGGGCAGTTAAAGTGGAATCGTACTGCTGGAATTTGTGGGGTTAGAGTGCTCCCAGATTTTATTGGACAACAAGTTCATAATCCCTGATCATTGTCGATGGGAATGATTAGAGAGCCACATATTGCCCATCCTTCTCATAAAGGAAAGCTGTACTTCTCTTGACATTTGGTAGTATCTGAGACCTCTCTTTTGGGGTAACTTGGTTTGTTTTACGGTGTAGTAGTGAAACAAGAATCCAAATCAGAATTAATTATGCAAGAGGCTGGTAGAAAAGAGAAAAGGGCAGATGAAAACATTTGAAGAAGACAGGGAAGATGCCAAGGAATGATAATGTGTACCTGAGAGTACCTGAGTATTAAGGACTGGGAATAGCTGATCAGAAGCAAATTATTCATAAAATAATGACTTTTCTCCGCTACTGGGATATTTTCCATTAGAGATGTAAAGAAGTCATTCACATTTTCACGTCCTTGAAAAGAAAGGGTGACTTGAATATAGATGTACTAGTCTTTATCTATTCGATTCTTCTATACAAGTACAAATACTTTCTAAAGTTTTCTTCCTGCTTGGAGCAAATGTGAGAATTTATGCACATTTTCCAATTATTTTTCACTGTCTGGGCTATTTTTGTGAAAACATGGACAAAAAACATATTTATTCAAAACCCATGTTTGTTTGTTTGCACACACACACAAAATCCCCCTCTTCAGATGCTAAAAATCTAGCAGAGGTTGGCCATTTACTTGACAAGAGAAAATTTTTAAGTATTCTTCAGATTTCTAGTGTGCTATAAAGCCAATGACAACATCTCCCCCTACATCAAGAAAACAAGCTCTAATATTTGCCACATTTGGGAAGGGTTTTTTTAAAATGAAAATCATCTGGAAAAAACTTTAATATAAAAACTCTGGTTTTTGTGCAAAAACTACAATTTTATGCAAAAAGCAAAGCTTTGCACAAAAAGTGTTTGTACAAGACCACACAGTTTTCTGTATAAAAGTAGTTTTCTTGAGCAGAATCCAGGTTTTTCTTTTTAAAAGAACCTCTTATGGAGATTGAGGAGGCGGGGCTGAAGGGAGGAAGGGGCCGCCACTGCGGCCCCTTTCTCCCTGGGTCTTTGCCACGGCTGTCTAAAAGCTGAAGCAAAGACCCACCCACAAAAAGGAGCTCCATTTGCAGCTCCTTTTTTGCACCACGGAAAGGGTGCAATTTGCACCCTCCCGTGGCGTAAAGGTGTCATGGCGTGCGCAGGGCGTCTTACAGCTGTGCACACCATGACGCCATCATGGTGCGCCCATATGGACACCGCCATTTAATTATGGCGGTGCCCATACGTGCTAGGGTTAGGGAGGGTCTAAAAGCTGTGCCTTCCCTAACCCTATTCGCGCTGCTTTTGGCCCTAGACGCCCCTCTTTTGGCGTGTCTAGATCGGGCCGAAATGATTTAAATCACAGGTTTGGGGCAATCTATATGTACTTGAATTTGATTATGACCAGATTATGAAAGTCTTCACTGAGGTCCAGCAATTGACACTATGGATTCAGCTCTTCTCTCACTATCAGATTCTCTGCTCTCCTGAAGAATATTTGTCAATGGAGTCTTTCTCCCTGTCAGTCTGGTGAGATTTTTCTCAGGTTTGCCTTCTTCAGTGAGTTCAGTTCTCATTCCACTGCTAAAAATGTTCTCTTTTACTCCTTTACTCAGTTCTCAGTCCCATTTCTTCCTTCTTCTTTTGTTTATTGATTAAAATTGAATGTACAGACAACAACAACAACAACAACAAAAACATACATTAAAATAAATCACATCACACCTTGCATATACAACATACAATGAAGTCTAACAAACAACATTCTTTCAATTAATTTTATGAACCTTTCATTATTTTAAAATCTGTTCTATATTCTTAACTTTTTAAAATGACTTCTCAAAGAATGCAACATCTCTGCTATCTTTCATATATATCTTGAATTTATTTACGTACCTCTTCTACTTAGATTTATTGCACTTCAACTTAAGACTTTTCTTTATGTTATTATTTCATTCTTTAAATGAATAAGCCTCCTTTTAAACAAATCCAGTTTAGAAATAATATATTTAACCCTTAAGGTTATTCTTTCCAGTTTTCTCTTGTGATTTTTCCCTTTATTTTTATCGATATCTTCAATCTATTTTAAAGAGAGAATTTATGGGAGGATTTTTGTAGAAATTGAGAAATTAGAATCCTAGTAATACTATTAGAATAAAGTAAAACGAGACAAAACAACAACAACAATAACAAATAGATAAAAAAAAACCTTAATACATTCCATATATCTTACTATTTTAACCAAGAACATATTGTATATTCCATTTTGATTAATATATTTAATTACTTTGCTCCAATCTTCTGATAACTTGTTTACGTTTTGTCTGGACAAAATTCTGGTCAGTCTATCAGCTTCCATTGCTTCAAGAAGTTTCTTTATCCAATCTTCTATGTTTGGTGTATAGGGTTGTTTCCATGTTTGTGCTGAAGTCATTCTGGCTGTAGATATTAAATAAAATAACAATCTAGCATATGGTTTTTCCAATTCTTTCTCAATAATGTTTAATAGAAACATTTCCGGAACAAACCTCAGTTTTATTTCTAACATTGTGCACATTTCTTCATAAACTGCTTTCCAATATTTTTTGACTTTCACACAAGTCCACCATAGATGAAATAGTGTTCCCTTTTCTTTCCCACATTTCCAACTTTTATCCGAATTATTACTTGATATCTTATGTAATTTTTCAGGAGTAATATACCACCTATAGAATACTTTATAATAGTTCTCTCTTATTGCTTGAGAAATTGTATATTTCAGTCTGTATTTCCAGGTGGTTTCCCATTGTTCAATCTCTATATTATGCCCTATGTTTCTGGCCCACTGCACCATATTATCCTTTATCACATCTTTTTCCGTTTCATATTTTAACAAAATTTTGTAAAGCTTAGATACCAGAGAGCCTGTATTAGTACTCAATATCAAACTTATTTCCGAGTTTTTTTTTGTGTCAATGCCAATTTCTTTTTTATCTTTATCATATCTTTGTTTAATCTGCCAATACAAAAACCAACTACATTGTCCACCTTTTTCTCTGATTTCCTCTAATGTTTTTAACTTAGTTACACTTCTATTTTGCTTCAGTACATCTTTATATAACCACCAATTTTCATTTAACCAAGGATCACTTTTGTACAATGCTTCATGAGGTGACACCAAGTAGGTATACCTTCACCTATATATGTCTTGTATTTTTTCCATACTTGTAAAAGAGGTTTTCTTATACAGTGATTATTTATACCTTTGTTTGCTATTTCTTTTCCATAAAATAGAAATGCATGAAAACCAAATTTTAAGTCCACCCCTTCTACTCGCAAAAGGTCTTTATCTTTTAGTTGAATCTATTCCTTAATATAATTTAAACAATATGCTTCATAGTAAAGGTTTAACTTGGGTACAGATAAACCTCCTCTTTCTTGAATATCTTGTAAGTAATCCATTTCTTCCTTCTGAGCTCTGCTTCTGCCTGGTCTTCTCTTCAGAACATATGTTCCAATTGCTTTCTCTCTCCCTGTGTCAATGAATACCACCCTTTATACATCCTGATAGCTTCTCCTCCCCAAAATAATCACTAAAAAGAGTAGATGTATTTAACACACGCACATACACAGACGTTAAGTGGGAAAAAAAATGTTCCTTGCCATAAAGCATGGCAGGTCACAGTTCTTGAGGAAGAAATGGAGAAACAGAAAGAATGCAATGATTACGTTGTGCAGAAACATATTCTGTACGTGATCAGAGGCACTCAAACATTTCTTCTTTGGAAATCTCATCCAGAATTCTTTCTTCTTCAAATCTCTGCTTTTTTTTTTTTTTTGCTTTTTTTTTTTTTTTTTTTTGGAAGAGCAAACATCTTGGTTTTGTCCTAAGAGGCTCCCTACTTATCTAGCTTAATTAGAATTAGGATTTCTTTTATCTTTTCTATCTATTTCTTTCAATAAATATTAGTTTTCTCATTTTAATAAGCAAAGTAGACTTATTGCTTTTTTCTGTTTCAGGGAAAGTAAGCTCGGCAGCCATTCTAAAGTTTCAGAAAGATAAATCTATATCACCCTGCAATATAGTTCTGCTTGCTAAAGGCATCTCAGTATGAATACTATGTTATAGCAGCTGCATTATTAAGGCAAAAGCATACATGGTTACTTTATCCAGATGCATGGTTAAGGCAAAAACATAGGTGCCCATTACCTTATCGACCCTGAATGGATCAGAAATGTGTTCTGTAACAAATCAGAATCTTTCTTCACAGGCACAGTAGTTTTAGAGAATCTTAGGAGCACTGTTTCCTCATTGAAGGGACACTAGGGACCACAATGCAAACATGTGATGACTAATGAAGCACACCAAAGAAGTCCAAAAAGAATCAGCATGTGTTTTATAGACTACAGCAAACCATTTCATTGTACAGATGATGAAAAGCTATAAGACATGGGCATGCCATTACATGTGATAGGCCTAATGAGCAATCTGTACCAAGGATAAGAGGCCACCATCAGAACAGAATTTGGGGAAACAGAGTGGTTCCCAATAGGCAATGGGGTCCGGCAAGGCTGAAACCTTACATGTTTGATTTATATGCTGAAAACATCATTGGAAAAGCAGAATTGGAATTAAAAAAAAAAAGAGGAGTGAAGATAGGAGGAAAGAACATTAACAACCTAAAATATGCAGACTACACCATAATATTAGCAGAAAACATTGAGGGATTGGAACAGTTAATAAGGAAGGTCAAAGATGAAAGTGCAAAAGCCAGTCTGATGCTGAACATAACAAAAATGAAAATAATGACCAAAGAAGAAATGCACAAATTCAATCTAGACAACATGAAAATTGAAATAGTTAAAGATTTCCCATATCGTGCGGTTTTCCTGCTCCTTTTTAGGTGTGCAACTGCACCGCAGCATCTAGGTGTGGCGGCGCAGTTACAACACTAAAAGAGGTGGCTCCAGATCACACTTTTTAGGCGGTTCGTACCACCCCTATGTGCTTAGTCCTGAAGTCAGTGAAAGTACAAAGGAGTTACAAAACTATCTGTTTAGTCCCATCTCAAATTGACACTAATCTTTCTGACTTCCTGTGTGTTCAAGGTTAACGTCCTCAGTTATGGGCCTGCAGTATATGTGGCACTCCTCTGAGATATTTAGAACTGTAAAGAATCAGGGTCCTAAACTGGAAGAATATGCCCTTAGTGAGCTGAAGAAGCTGTAAGTCTGTTATATAGGCCCAATCTAGACAGGCAATAAGGGCTCTTTGCGGCGCGAATAGGGTTCGGGAGGGCGCAGCTTTCACACCCTCTCTAACTCTAGCGTGTATGGGCACTGGCATAATTAAATGGCGCCATCCACATAGGCGCGCCATGATGGCATTTCAGGAGCTCCTTTTTAGCGTCGGGTCTTTGCCACAGCTTTTAGACAGCCGCAGCGGTGGCTCCTTCCTCCTTCCTCCCTTCAGGCCCGCCTCCTCAAGCGGGGTGCAGCGGGTGCCCAGGGAGCCTGCTGCACCCCGCTTAGAGGCCGCGAGGAAGCAGCAGTTTGCCACTTTCCCGTGGCCTCTGGAAGCAGCGGGATGGGGCGGTGGAGGCTGCCTGTCTGGCAGCCTTGGCCCCATCCCACTGCTTCCTGGGGTGATCGCAGACCACCCCTTTTGGGCAGTCTGGAAAGCCCCATAGGGCTCCAGGTCCCTGCTGTTTCCTTACAGCTTTTGAAATATACTACCTTGGAACTTCTCATTTTTTTAAGGGCCTGGCCCTTTATTAACCAATTTATAAAATGGTTTACAAAATTATTATTGAGGCTCCTGTGGATCCACCAAAGGATCTAAAGGGGATGGCAAAAGTGAACTCAGGGTACAAACTGAAAATAATAAATGTGAAATAATTTTGGAGATCTCTCTCACATGTTGTCTGCAACAGTTAATGAAGGTACCATTAAAATGACACATCATTGATATCTGGGCCTTTTTAAAGATTATATAGAACTAGCAACAATTTATTTAATAAATGTTGGAGACATTACTATACTATTGACACATATGGAACACTTGTGAAACTGCTGTCTCAGAAAAATTTCCATGTAGTCAGAAGTACTCAGCTGGATTTAAAAATACCTAATCAGAATGTAGTTTATAAAGTACTGATTCTGTCAATTTCTGATAAAGCAAAATAAATAAATAAAACTTGCATTAAGGTTTTATAACCATCTTGTATGCAGGGACAGACAAAGGGTGGCCTTGGAAGATTCTGCAAGGTTTATCCATCTGCTGATGCCTAAACAGAGTTTGAATCCTTGCACTAGCAGAAAAATTGACATTTAAACTTCAGCTTGCTAGTAGTGAAACAGATGAAAATACTTTTTAGATCATAAAGCACCCATTTATAACATATATGTCATATTTCATTTCTGAACATGGCCCATTGTTGAAACACATGATGTTTTGGAAGCTATCATGGTGAGCATCTTTGGAAATTGCTTGTGGTTGTTTGCTGCTATCTGCTTTTGCTTGTGACTGGCTGATTGTATTTTGAATCATGAAATGTTGTCTTCAGGAGAGAAAGAGAGGGGAGGTACAATTTGTCATCATTCTGTGTAAGTCATTAATAAAAATAAATGACAGGGTTCTAAATTCTGAAGAGAACTGTCTTGAACAGAAACATGCTCCCTGATAAAAACATTCTCAGTGAATATGCAGGATGTCAGAATCTGATATAGGGACAGAGTTAAATGTGCAGGCCTGTACTCCATTTGTATTTGCATTTCCCATCCTTGTACAAGTAACAAGGAAGAGGACTTAGGTTTGAGATTACAAAATCAAGGTTGTCTCTGCATCTAGCCAGAAAATTATTGAGTCCACGTGATCCTCTAAGTCCCTAGTGCATCTGTGGTTGCACATCCTTTGACCATACAGCATAATCAGAAATAAAGATATGATAGTACATTATGTGCAGCCACCATCTAAATTAAAATATTATTGCAACTTTTTAAGTTTTTATGTTACAATTGCTGACATAACATTTTAGAAATGGGGATGGAGGAAACTGTAGGTCTTTTCCCAACATACAGGATATTATACTGATGGACTTGCAGATTTAATACAATAAGACATGGCTAGTCAACCTGCTTATTAAAGATATAGTTTACTTAAGAACAGGGGACACAAAAGATTTGATGAGTAGAGTCACAGTGATATAATCCAGGACTGAAATGGTTTTAGTCCCAGTCCCACAAGTACCACATGTAGCTTTGGATCAACAAAGGGTGGCTTGTTAAGGCTTTTGCAGGACATTATAAATTGGTTACCAATAATTATTTACCTCTTTCTAATCGCAAGTGTGGTAGCAGTTAGGGAGAGTTACTCCTCAACAAACACTTCACAACACAATGAATAAATCAGTGGGCATTCTTTCTGATATAGACTGCAAAATGAAGAACCGGAAATGTTACAAACCAAGACGACATCTATAAAGGTCTCATATTTACCACTGAAATTAAATAACTTGGTAACAGCCTCTTTCTTCTGAGTGAGTGATAAATACATTGCTTGAAAACACTCTAATGGCATTGATTTTTCCCCTGTCACTTTACTAATTACCTCTCTCTGTTCCTTTGTGTTTCACTCAGTTCAGTGATAACCTCTTTAGATTTTCCTACCACACGCACACAAAATCAGGTATCTCAACTTTTTATAGCATCCTCCGAACAGTGCCCAAGGCAGCTGATTGGACTGGATAGATCAATTTTGTGAATGATTCCTATAAGCAATTATTTTGGAGGACGTGGGATGCTGGAATTCATCCCATAAATACCTTCTACTTACCTGGGTATGATAGCTTCATTCATTTAGTACATATCAGTGAAGTAATAAAAAATGACCTTTAGTGCTGGCCTCAGTTGTATATTTTCCATTGATGAAGGCCATCATTAAGCTATGATCATTGTAATGAGTGTGCACTTCAGTTTTAGAGCAATCCCAATCTGTAAATAGATGAATCAATGATTTCAGCTTTCCTAAATGCATTTTACAGAGGCAAAGACTAACTAAAAAGCATTGTAGACTTTCCCTAGAGCATATAACATATAAGAACAGCCAAGAGTTGTACATCACACTACTGAGCACATTAGAAAGTTTTGCATTTTATAATCCTATCTTTTAGGATGAATGTTATTTGATGGCTAACAAATGCAAAGTTAAAATGACAACAATCAAACAAGTCTGATAGTAATTACACACACACACAGGAATCTGGAAAGTGGGCTTCTTATGTTCCTATATTGTTGACAAATAGAGGCATTTTACTTTCGCATTATGGGGCTGCAAGGAGTAACCATGTTCATGACATTATTGATGCTGAACTGTTCCAAACCCTGACACATGTGCCTATAAGGTAAATGTCTGCAGAAACAGAGACTTTACACATACATCTATATACTCACAGGTTTTGTCACAACCTGGAACCTTGCTCAGAGTCTAGAACATGTATAGGTATCCTGTGTGTAGAGCAAATATTTGCATTATCTGCATGGAAACCGGTGGTGGACCTAATCAATGTGTGTTCAGATACTTCATTTAGTTCAGAACATGACAAATTGATTACTGGAACACCAGTATTAAAATCACTCCACTGGCTGCCAGTTAGTTTCTGGGCAAGGTACAAAGTGTTGGTTATTACCTTTAAAGCCCTACATGGTTTTGGTCCAGGTTACATACAGGATTTGCCTCCTCCCATATAATCTGCCCCATACACTCAAGTCCTCTGGTGGACATTTACTACAGCCAACTACAGGACTTTGAAGATTTCTGTACCTGCCTGCATTGTTGCTAAAATGTCCCTGAAATGTCGCTCAAAGGTGGAGGAAGTGTGCATGTTTGGAAATCAGACACGCTTCCTCAACTGTCAGGGAATTGTCATTCCCTCTATAGCATCCTTGAATCATCGCAAGGGAAGCGGATTTCCTACGAACACAAACTTTGTGTTCGTAGGAAATCTACTCCCCGAGAATGATTCAGGGATGCTAAGTGGGAGCAACGATTCCCTGACGATTGAGAATGTACACCTCGCTTTCAAACACACATGGTTCCTCCACTTCTGAGTGACATTTCAGGGACTTTTTAGCAGCGATACAGGCAGGTATGTAATTCTGTTTCTTTAGCCACCCTAGACTGTGGAATGACTCACTGGAAGAGACTCAACAGCTGCATACGCTGTCTGAATTTAAAAGGACATTGAAGACTAATCTCCTCTGGCAGGAGTATCCAGATGATTTTAAAATTGTGAATTTTAAATGACAATTTTTAGATGTTTCATAGAACAATAGTTGTTTTAATATGAGCACATCTTATTTGTCCTTTTAAACTGATGTGTGTTTAATCAATGTGTTTTAACTCTTGTTTGTTAATTCTTATTGTCCCCCACGTTGATCCATGGGGAGATATGGGGGAAATAAATAATAATAATAATAATAATAATAATTATTATTATTATTTACAAGTGGCTACTTGGTATGGTCCTCTTTGTTTATGCGTTAGGATAATGTATGAGTAAAATAGCTGCTCATGGAACTAGACTGAGAAACCTTTTTTCCATACACAGCTCAGGCTTCATTTAATTAGTTCAGTGATGTCATGAAAGTTGGCCAAGAAGAAAGGATGACTTTGGGAGAACACAGGCCTGATTTATGAGTAAATGGTGAATGTGCAATTCTAGCCAGTGTGTTTCACAGTGTGATTCACAGAACAGGGTCTGTTCATCTTCCACAGCAAAATGCTGCCATGTTCAGACATGCTCAGAGGTACAGCAGGTCATGTTATTTTCCAATTTAAATATTAAAGGAATTAAATGGAAGCTGTTTGTATATGGGTTTACTTCAATTTGATGCTGAGCTAATGTTTGAAGTCCCAGAACCATGTGAGTGGAGCCACAGAATGAGCTCTCTACTGGAAAGAATCATGGTTCTACCCAATGCAAGTATAACTAAATGTCAGGATAATATTTTCCAGTATTGTTAATAGTTCATAGTTTCAAGTAGTATTTCTTCCTAGCCCTACCTGAAGAGCCCTGTTATTCTCTGGTGTCATGTCATCTGAATATTAGCCAGGCCCAGAGTAGATTAGGTATTTTATGATAGCAATGCAGGGAGAAGCTTTTAATGGATCTGGAGCAGGTCTAGATGCTCCCAGGAGAAAAAAAATCCCCCCTCATTTCCTTCCCAAGAAATAAAGGGAATCAAAAGCTACAAAAATAGCTTTTGAAGGCTGCATGCTACCTCAGGTGCATGCTTTGGCTTCCTTTGCTTATTAGGCTATAATACTGCATCTGAAGAATAAAACCAAGTCTATGAAAGCTTCTGCTGCAACTTCTTTTGCATAGTTAGTCTAAAATCAATAAATATAATATTTCTATAGCACCATTCTATGGATTATATATTCCTCCACTGCTTTCAAGGCAAAGACTTTAAAATTTCAGGTAAAGAGCAATAGTGGTATTTTGTTGAATGTTTGCCTTAAAAAATCACTTTACTCTTGTTTCACAGCTGGGGCTGTTTCAGTGGCTTTCCTAACAGCAATTTATTTTGATATGGAAGAATCAATCAAGGACACATCTAGGACATCTCTCATAAATATATGCTAGGAATCGAAGTCCAACTCTATTGCTTTAAAGGACTATATTTCTTTCCTCCTTCCTCAATCTATTAAAAGATAGCATTTTGGGGAGTGTCCTCGTGCTGAAATCTTTGGTGGGAGTTATCTCTTGACTGGAAAATCTGACATTGGATTTGACCCTTACTTGCAACCCTTACTCGTGTGTATGCTAGGTGCATATTTTCCTGTTATATTTGACTGTGACAACTGTATGCAGATAATATGGTTCGTGCACATTATATACATCTGTCAAATGTCTCCTGAGTTCAATTATAGGCCAAAAATAGTATTTAAGCATTCTTAAATATTTCTTGAAATGGAGTCTATTCACCATTTCTATAATAGGCAAAGGTTTCTGTCTTTTTCACTGTGATCACTGTGATCTTTTTGAAAGATCACACAAAAAAAGGACTTCAACAAAAAAAATTCATGGAAGTTACATTTCATTGTCTGTTCAGTCCTTTTATTTTCATTATTAATCAAAGCAGCAGCTTTCTGCAGTATTTGTTTTCTTTTGCAATTTTCTTTTCAGCGTAATACATCATCACAAATTCTGAAATTAGAAACAGTTTTGCATGTCTTCTACCTAGAATGATCTGACAACTCACTTTATCAGTTCTATTGTTTTGTGCATATATTTAAAGTATTATTTAGTACCATGTTCTACCTGCAAGAACTCTATTGTTTTCTTGATCCATGTAAAGGTGGTAGCAGATGGTTGACCTTGTAGTTCTGTTGTACAGAGCTGGGAACTAAAGGAAGATCAAGTGATTACTGGACTGATGACCTAGCTTCCAGAGTGCCTCAGCTGTCCCTTAACAAGAATACATTCAGAACAGCCTTACAATAGTGCTATTGATTTTTATGGCTAAGTTTTTAAAAGCTGGAATATAAAGAAACTTAAATGATTCATATGCTTATAAAAATGAATCTGAAACCATTTCTTTTTCTAAACCTGAATCTCCTGCTGGCACTGTTGGTAGCAAGTTTTCTAAAGTGTCAGACAACTGTCAAAGATACCTGGAGAGAGAGGCAAAAGAGAAGAAGTAAGGCTTCCCTCATCTCCACAAGGCAGGTAGACAATAGCATGCCTGGCGCTGTGAATTTTATGGACTGCTCTTTTGAGTTGATTACAAAAGGGTTAACTGTTTGTGCTTTGACATTTTCTATTCTTTGTCTCTTCTAGTAATTGTATAAATCCTTCTGTTAGCATTTAATAGAGAAAGCTGAAACCCACTTTCGGCTTTGAAATGCTTCCTTTTGTTGACAGAATGTGAAGGCCACAGCTTTGCTTATTTTGCTTGCAGAGTCAGGAGGCCTGTTTGGACACATAGGGCCTGTAATAAAGATGACCTGTCCTGGCCATGATTGTGAGGGTTTTGCCAGCTTAGAAATGATGGTCTAAGATGTCAGATGCTGGAGCTTGCAGAACCAGATCCACCTGGCTTATATCTGTAGGTTGCGTTTTCTTTCTTAACTCTTATGTCACTTAGTCAAAGCTTGGGGGCAGTGGCAGAACTGACTCAGTTTTGGGGTACTAAACCATCTTAACTATCTTGCTTCTAAGCATGATTCTTGTTCTTTATTCAGATGTGAATTTGTTGTTGTTGTTGTTGTTGTTGTTGTTATAGAAATATCAAGTATAATTCTATACTGCTTATCAGTGAACTAGAACTCCATAAGCAGTTTACAATGTGTAAGCCAATTGCCCTCAACAAGCTGGGTACTCATTTTACAGACCTATGAAAAGATGGAAGGCTGAGTGGACCTTGGAGCCCTCCTGTAGGATGAAATTTACATCATTATGGCTGCAGTACCAGCATTTAACCACAGCACCACTCATTATTGTGTGTCTTCAAGTCATTTCTGACTTATGGAGACCCTAAGGTGAACCTGGACCTCACTGGACTGGACTGGACCTCATCCCCTTTCCCACCACCTTTCCCTTCTCTTTTTTGTTGTCTCTCTTAGATTGTAAGCATGAGGGCAGGGAACCATCTAATTTATAAGATTATATGTACAGCACTGTGTAAATTTACAGTGCTATGTAAATGAAGGTTAATAATAATAATAACAACAACCTATCATGCGGTTTTCTCGGGCTGAGAATGTGTGACTTGCCCAAGGTCATCCAGTGGGCTTCCATGGCCAATCAGGGAATCAAAGCGTGGTCTCCATGATCTTAGTCCAATGTTCAAACCACTACACCATGCTGGCTGGTGTGTATGAATACCACATCTTATTTTATTTTCACAATATATGTCTGTTAACAGCAACCCATCTAATTCTGCTTTCTTAGTTTCGAGACAAAGCAAATGGAGATTCTTTGGGTTGGCTGTATTCTTAACATCAGGAATTTTTTTTCAGATTCTTTTACTTTCTCCTCCCCTCCCAGAAAATATTTATCAATCTCTAAACATTTATTAGATGGACATGTATTGCTTTTCTTTTGATTATGAAGATTATGCAAGAATACATGTAGCATTTTCCAGCATTAGGCTCTTATCAGTTATATCATCACAAAGGCCCAAAACACATGTGTTGAATGTGGATTCCAGCTGTGTTCAGGGCACTGCGTTCAGATGACACACATCGTGAATGCAGTTTGCAAGAGCAGTTTGCAATTGGGAAGGGGGGGGGAGAGAATCTGCTGCTGCCTCTCCATGGTCACATGCTGATGTTGTTTGGCCCCATGTGTCCCAGTTTTATTTGTGAAATGTTGGTGAGTATGGCCCTGTGCAGACTGGCAGTTTGTGTCAGCCTGTGGACAGGGTGAGGCCTGGGTGTCCCCACACTCAAAGTTCTACCACTGCCACCAAGGCGCCATTTTGGCATGTGCCAGTCCACATGGCATGCACCATAATGACAGCCCTCCAAGTGGTGGGTCTAAATGGAACAGTGCCAAAGGGGCATCATCACATTGTGGGGCAGTGGATATGGTGCCCTTTTGAGGGTGCAAACAGAAGCTGCTTGAGGCGGCTTCTTTTTGCTGCCCCTGAAGGGTGGAACGGGGCTGCAACATGCGGTTGCTGTGGCCCCCATTTTGACCAAAAAGGGGTGGTGTCTCACCGCCTCTTTGTACAACCCCAATGTTGCTATGTAGAATGTAGCTTTACTAGTGTCATTAGCCCCAATTGGTTTTGTCATAAGTCCTTGAATCCCACCCCTCTTCTTACTCTGTGTTTAGGTCATTTTGTTGAATTCGAAGTTTAATTTTAAACATGTCTGAAGAGACTGAATGCTCAGTTTCTGTACCCCAAGGGTTTGATATAGCATAGTAGTTAAAGGGATGACCTATGAATCAGTGGTCTCACATTTGAATCTCCCATCCTGTGAACTCACTAGGTGGCCTTAAGCAAGCCACTCTTTCTTCCCTTCAATCCCCACCACCACCATTTGCAGTAGGATGGGAAATATAGTATTTTTAGCAATTAATATTTACAAGCTATTGGGAATGTTAGTCCAAACAAGTAATTAGTTTTGACATAGAGACCTGTAGTCTCATTTGTGAAGGCATCTTCAGAAATGTCTAAGCATCGTGCAGCCAGTAACAAACAACAAATAACTACACAGCAGAAACAGACAAATAAAGCTTTCTTTTCCAGGCTTACACACAGGCAGCCTTATGCATGGGTTCATAATTCTATAGAAATAGTAACTTTTGTCAACTTTTTAAAAGAACTCTAAAATGAATTGGTTTTCCATTCCCTTCTTTGTGACTTAATGTCTGTGCCATAAAATATATACCATATGAATCAGAGCCAAGTTAATAACATAGTTGGAAATTTAACTTTTTGCCTTTCTGTGACTTTAAATGACAGATGCAACTTTGTCTGAATACAGGGTATCTCTATACCCACGCTCCACATACACACACACATACAAAATTGAGGGAGGGAAAAAGAAGTAAATCAGACGTATGTACAGAAAATTCTCTGTATTTTTAATACTTTCTTTCTGCTATCAAGACTCTTTTGTTGCTTTGCAAGGTCATTCATGAACAACCAAGAAGGGGGGGGGGGTGGGACATCACCAACTGCAGCTGGTCTCAACTTCCAGATGAATAGCTTAGCCAGCTGCAAAACCATGACTTCATCTGGTTTCCAGGGTCTTGCATAAGACTGCAGCTCTTGTTTGGAGACTGTTTTTAATCCATTAAGTCCTTTTAATACATAAATATAAAAATAAACCCCCACTATAACAGCACTATATGAAACCTTGTTGCCAGGTTTATTACTGAAAGTGTTCGCTTTTCAGAATAACTTCAATGGAAAAAATTAAAAAGAAAATGCTCTTTGACATGTGTAGGATGCTTATATGGTATGGATTAGAAAGGAACATTAAGTAGGAAAGAAACTTCAGAGTGCCAAGTAGCCATCCAAGTATTGCAGATGAGAACATAATGTGCTTAAAAATTTGTCTTCAGTTTCAAATAGTAATAATAAATATTATTTATTTAAGTGAAAATAAAGACACGGGTGTGAGAAATCATAAATGTTCTACATGAGCAGAAGTGCTTGGAGAACAGGATGGCTGAAGCAGTAAGCTAAAAGCACTCCTTCTATGCTCATCAAGTCTATGAGTGTCTACTCAGGTGTAAGCCACAAAGTTCATGCAGCTTTGTCTTGTCTTTCACTTTTGCTTACTTCTGAATATACATGAATAATACGTCTATTAGGCTTACACTGAAAGGGAGGGGGGAGCCTCTGGAAGTATTGAAACTTTCCAGTTGTTTTTGTTTTGATTTTACCTGCATACCCATGGTTTTGCAGCCAGATTCTTGCTTGAAATACCCCAGGTTCCCTTCCCTTTTCCCTCTGTCATATTCTTGTCTCCCTCCATGCACTCATCATGTTACAAATCTAGGCTGTGGTAATATTTCAGAAATTGTCTTTCACTGAATTTCCACTTAACTCTTTTTAATTATTATTCAGGAGTTATAGTCAAAGGCTGCATCTGCACTACAGAATCAAAGCAGTTTGACACTATTTTAACTGCTATGGCTCAATACTATGGAATTCTGGGATTTTCAGTTTTATGGGATATGTAGCTATCTGGTGCCTATTTGAGCTCTGGTGCCTTAAAAATTTAGAAATCCCAGGATTCCATAGGATGGAGCCATAACAGTGGTGTCTAACTGCAATAATTCTGCAGTGGTAACAACAGTATTAAAGAGGTTTAGCAGTATTATATTAGTTATACATTAGTTATACATTAGTTATATGGCATTACACTCTTTTTTTATTATTGCTAGCATTACTCTTCTTTCATTTGATCTCTTTGGAATCTGGGTTTTGAAAAGCAGCTACTTCTGGTATAACACAGACAGACAACCATGGAAAGATACTTTTCATTTTGGGAAATACTGGGTTAATCTAAACTGTTCTGGTGACTGGGAATAAAAATCCTTGATAACACCAGGAGTTCCCTGGGAATACTTTTGGAATACTTTTGGATAAGAAAAAAATCATCATGTAGATCTCCAAAATGAAACCAATTTGTACAGGAACAAAACCTGGGATTTTCAGAGACCTTTTTTCTTGTCTGGAGAGGCTCACACCTGTATGTTTGAACTTGATGTGTCTTTTAGAGGAGATGGGATTCTCTTAAACAAGGGAATGGTGCAGTCCTCCTGATTCTGTTGGATTGCAACTCCCATTGGCCTTAACCAGCATAGCCAAGTGTTGAATTCTAGTCCAACAGCATCTAGTGGGCCTCAGTGATTCATCAGATTGGAGACTGAAGTCAAGAAATCAGAATAAGACTAGGACTTGGAAGGACTAGACAAGATAGATAGATAGACAGACAGATAGATAATAAAATACTAAAGTTAGGATTGTCCATGCTGTTGTATTTTCTAATTCTTTATATGGTTGTGAAAGCTGGGCAATGAAGAAAGCTGATAGGAAGAAAAACAACACATTTGGAATGTGCTGGACAGGAGTTCTATGGATACCATAGACTACTAAAAAGACAAATAAATGGGACAGAGCAAATCAAACCTAAATTCTCCCCAGAAGCCAAAATGACTAATTGTCATACCTTGGACATGTGGGAAGACATGACTCACTAGAAAAGACAATAATAAGACAATAATGCTTGGGAAGGCAGAAGATAG
This sequence comes from Urosaurus nigricauda, assembly GCA_034509955.1. Classification (NCBI taxonomy): domain Eukaryota; kingdom Metazoa; phylum Chordata; class Lepidosauria; order Squamata; family Phrynosomatidae; genus Urosaurus; species Urosaurus nigricauda. The sequence continues at coordinate 95,378,603 of JAOEGL010000004.1, read as the reverse complement.
TAGGAAAGAGGAAGACCTCATTACAGCTGGAAAGCTTCAATCAAAGAAGACATGGCTCTGAGTCTGAAAGACCTGAACAGTGCTGTTGAGGATAGGGTGACTCTGAAGGTTACTCATTCATAGCATTGCATAAGTCAAAGGAGTTTATCATACGGCAGAATTTGGGGGTATAATGCAATGGCAATCCGAACGCAATCATGGGGTTTCACGTTATTGCGAATGAGTGTATCTCACGCAATTTCGGGCAATGGGAAGTCATTCTGAACGCTATCATGGGGTTTCACGTAATTGCGTATTAGAATATCTCACACAATTTTGGGCAATGGGGGGTCATTTTCAGGAAATGGGAAGTCATGCTGAACGCATTCCAAATGCAATCAGATTTCACATAAATTCGCTAAACTAGCAAATTCATGTAATTGCGAATTAGCTCCATTTGCAATTGAGAGAAATTCCTCCCATGTGATAAACTCCCGAAGTTGATTCAGGCAATTAACAACGAGATTATATGGGACTGATTTCCCTTTCTTCCTTAATTATTGCTTGTTCAGCCCTTCCCCTTTTGATTGAATATGTGCAACTGCAAGAGAAAGAGAGACAGAGAATTTCCTAAATATTGTTACATTCTATAGCAGGGAAATGAAGAACTGGACAGTAGCAAAAAGAGAGTCTTCTCTTTCTTGGGATTGGATAAGATAGAAAGGTCATGAGTAGCATTCATTCCTGAAAATTGTGTACATATCTATGGTCTTGTAGGAAAGTGAGGTTTTTTTGGTTTTTTAAAAAATCATATCACTATTTACATGACCTCGGCAACACTTGAAATGTCAATGTGCTTGAGCTCTTTGACAATTTCTTTAATGAAGGTGACATTTAGACAGATCTGTACTGAAATGGAGATTGTCTAGGAAATACAAGTGGCACAGTGGGGGTTGAGAGGCTCAAATGTCTTAGATTCTAATAAAGTGGTTTGTCCTATTAGTCACTTATGTGAGTTGTTCTTCATAGAATCATAGTATCATATAATTGGAAGAGACCACCAGGGCCATGCAGTTCAACCCTCTACCATATAAAAATACAAAGCAGTCCTGACAGATGGCCATCCAGTCTCTCTTTAAAAACCTCCAGAGGAGGAGACTCCACCACACTCAAAAGGAACATATTCCACTGTCTAACAGCAATTACCATCAGGAGGTTCTTCCTGATATATAGGTGGGATATCATTTCCTTTAGTTTGAATCCTATGCTCCATGTCCTATTCTTTCTAGCAGCAAAAAGCAAGCTTGCTGCATCTTCAACATGACATCTTTTCAAATATTTAAAAATGGCTATCATGCCGTCTCTTAACTTTCTCTTTTACAGGCTAAACATTCTCAGCTTCCTAAGCTGCTCCTCGTGGGGCATGGTTCCTAGATTTTTACCATTTTGGTCACTCTCCTCTGGATACATTCCAGCTTGTCAAGCCATCAAGAATACTGTCTCCATCCCCAACATAACTCAGTTTAAAACATTCCTGATCAGGTTTGTAAGACTCTTAGCAAAAACCTTCCTGCCAACTGCTGTGAGGTGTAAATTGTCACTTGCCAGAGGTCTATCTTCATGAAACCACTGCACAGAAGAGACAGAAGGGCATCACCCTTCAGCGAGTTACTTAATTATAAAGTTATAATAACCTAGATCATATTCAGCTGAGGTTTAAAAATAAATATAATTTCCCTAGTGCTTCTGTCTGAAACATGTTCATATCTACTCACGATACTGATTGGATCTGAAGTCCTGGGTGTTCATGGGAATCTGAGTAGCTTCATCAGCTTCAACCAGCTCCATCTAGGTGGAATAGGGACCCCTGTCCCTTGTCCCTCATTCTTCTCCTGTCTTGCCTCATGGTCACCTGAGGCTTTTTATAACTTCAAGCAACTTGAAGATCTGCACTTCTGCCCAACTGGCCATTATCATTGGGCAATTGTCTCTAGTCATCTCTGTTATGCTGACCTGAATATATGCAAATTAGCACCATCACATCAACAACAACAATTAATAATAATAATAATAATAATAATAATAATAATTTTAGCCAAGGCTATCAGAGCGGCTTACAATTTGTTAATTAGACATTTCCCTGCCCTCAGGCTTACAATCTAAAAAGACACGACACAAAAGACGAAGGGAGAGGTGGTGGGGAAGGGGGAAAGTCCTGGAAGAAAAGTTATACCCCTTAGTTGTGAGGCCCAGGTAATGTGCCCATTATCATAATTTCCCTCCTGAGGATTGGCCATTCCATATGCTGAAACTTCCAATGTCACCCTCATGTTCTTTGAATACTGACACTGGACAATACCACACAACACTGCTATAGTGCTAATATTCCATTTTTTAACTGCTATGGCTGCCTCCTGTGGCATTCTATGTTTTGTAGTTTAATGAAGTCTAAGAGCTCTCTGGCTGAGAAGTCTAAATGCTCCTCCCTGAACTGTAAATCCCAGGATTCCACAGGTAGCACCATAGCAGTAGAAGTGGAATAATAGTGCTATAAAAGTGTAATGTGGTACTGTCCACTGTTTCTCATGTTGCCACTGATAAGGGATAGAGTTTCATATCATTTCTGTAGTTCCAAACTCAAAGAATGATCCCAGGTGGTAAAATTCAAAAGAGATGATCACACGCCTTTTTAGGCATGGGCTGTGCACGGGCTTAAATGCATGAAAATTGATCTTATTGCACACCTCCTTGCCTAACTGAACTGCATTGAATACCTAATCTAGACAGACTTCTGACAGACTTTTCAAAGAACAGGAAAATATCGTTTATTTGAAAAGTACGCCAAGAGTCCAGATCAGGTATGCAATGAGGCTAAGTTGGGCAAGGAGGTTATTATAAGAACAGTTTTCACCCATTTAAGCCTATGCCCAGCACATGTCTGGATTGGATGAAAAAAGGCATGTGATAATCTCCAAAGACTCAGATGAATATCACACTACACTGTTATAGCAGTATTAATCTGTCTTTACTGCTATGTCTTTCTCCTGTGGAATCCTGGAGTTTGAAGTTTAGGGAGAGGCATTTTGAATTTTCACCCAGAGAGCTCTTGGGTCTACCTTAACTACGAACCCTAGAATTCTACAAGAGACAGCCATAGCAGGTAAAGTGCGATAATAGAAATAGAACAGTGTAAGTGTGATGTTAGCATAGCCATGTTAGTCTGGATCATTCTTGTAACAAGGGATCTTGTAACACCTTTAAGACTACAGTCGTCCCCCGGGTTACGAAGGTAATCCGTCCCGGGATTACCTTTGTAACCCGGAAGCTTTCGTTTCCCGGGGGACCACTATTGTAAACGGACCGCGCGGCCAATTTAAAGGGGCCACACGGTTTTTTTTTTTCGTATCCCGGGGGATCTTTTGGATCCCGGGGGATACTGTAGCGGTCCCGCCGGTTTCGTACCCTGAGGTTTTCGTACCCCGGGGGATTCGTAAGCTGGGGGACCACAGAGAAATTGCATCTAAGGAAATAGACTTAAATCTATTGAAGCTTATGCTACCAACTTCTTTTTTTCTCTTTTAGCCTCAAAGGAGCTGCAAGATCCTTTGCAGAATGATCCTTGGTCCTTTTTCATCTATGTATCACATTCCTTCAAACACCTACATTCTGTGTTTTGAAATTGATCTCCTCCTCAGAAACATCTCCTCCTCTGTGCTTTCCTCATCCAAACCTCTCACTCAGACCTCCTCTGCTAAATGCCCATGCAAAACCCATTTTGGCCTTGCTGACTGTTTGTTGAGCTGCAGAGACAAATAATGTTGTACAGGTAGCTGCTGCTGGTGGTGACTGGAATTTTGAACTAGCAATGATTAGGATTCTATCCAGGAATATAGAAATGATTATTATTGGTATTAATATATAGTGTGGCATAAACAATATCTTTGCTTTCCTAGGCCAGGATTGTGTCCATATATAAAATGTTCAACCTATTTTTAGACTACTCTCTGTATAAAAATAGTTGGAACAAATGATATTATGAAGAATATATGTCCAAAAGATTTAATTATGATTTTATACATCCTCTTTATATATGAGTTGCCCAATGGATATAATGTCTTTATTGTAATCAGATTTTATTTTTATTTTTTTAAATAGATTTGTTACCAAGATAAGTAGTTTCCAGTGTTCTAAATTTTGGCAGCAGATTTCACGTAATTGTTAAGGGAACAGCAAAACAATATAGTCAAGCAGATTTCAGAGGACTTAGAGGTAGCAAATGTCGGGATAGTAGAACTCAGTGAAATTTACATTAGTGTCAATGCACAATTAAGACATACTATACAATCATTCTTAATGAGGCTGAGCATGGTGATCTAATCTTATCATTCAGTAAAATCATAATTCTGTTATCTGTTAAAGCAAAATTAGACAGCTTGAACTTCCTGCTTTATGACACTATGGGGCAAACAGGATTAAAACAAGAGTTAAATGAGAGTTAAACAGGAAATGCCCTATTTCCTGTTTAACTCTCATTTAAATCCTGTTTGCCCCCTAGTGAGAATTAAGGGTTTATGGCCATTGTCTGATCTTATGCCAATATGGAAGATTTTTTTAAAAAAAAATTAATCAATTTACATTGCACTTTGTGTTTTCTGGCTCTGGGTGTTAACAGCAGAATACACACAATTTTACACACACCACCAGTTCTTTGGACACGGGCCTTACAACACATTGAAATTCTTATTGGGATCAGAAAATATCTCACAACTCACCCACCTCAAGGTGATAGTGGCAATGGTGGGGGCAGTTTTATCCTATTGTATTAGCTGCTAAAGGAGAAGGACATATTAATTAATAATATGTAGAGAGGAAAGATGGGCAGCAAATATACAATCCCCTCTGTTTTTCATTTTCTGTCCTTCTCAATGATTAATTTTAGACTCTGTGTAGCTTAGCTATGGCTACTTTCCACATGTTGAGTGTAACATGTAGCCAAGACCTTCGTGCTTCAACTTACCTTAGCCAGCATAAAAATAGCTAAAAAGTTCCTTTAAACTACTACTTGTCTTTTTAAAGGACTTGTTGCCTAGGTTACATGCTGTTCAAAACACACAGCCAACTTTCTGTATATTGCAACATTGCGTATTATTATTTTTTCTTCTTTGGCTACTGTGAAATAAATAATATGTTTATTTCCAGGTAAGCTACCAAAAAAATTCCACTGACAAAAATAACACAAATTGAACTCAAATCAAACCAAGCAGGTAAGTCATTTGCACCCAAAACATAATGGAGAAAAGAAATGCAGTATTTTATGGGTATCTTCAGATAAAGCTCCTGCAACAACAGTAATAGTTGTCACAAACAAGACAGGATATATACAGTCATAGAATCATAGAATCATACAGTTTGAAAAGACAACAAGGGCCATCCAGTCCAACCCCCTGCCATACAAGAACCTACAATCAAAGCATCCCAGACAGATGGCCGTCTAGCCTCTGCTTAAAGACCTCTAAGGAAGGAGACTCCACCACACTCTGAGTGTGTTTCAATGTCAAGCAGCTCTTATTGTCAGGAGGTTCCTCCTAATGTTAAGCTGGAATCTCTCTTCCTGTAGCTTGCATCCATTATTCCAGGTCTTACTCTATACAGCAGTAGAAAAAGACGAGTGCTATTTTCACAGGGGCTTGAATTATGCAGAGTGCAGCTCACCAGTTATCATTAGTGCCTAGCCAACGTCACCGTTCACTGCCTCCATATCTTCCTGGAGACATTTAGATAAAGTTTATGCAAGTGCTTTCATTGGACTTTGTCTTTGCACAAGCATCATCCAATGAAGTGGAACAGAAACATTGATGCCATTATCATGTCTTCATAAGTGAAGCATTGCCAGGAAGATTCAGTCTTGAAAGATAATGCTGAAAGATGCTAGAAGATACATTGCCAGGAAGATGAGGGGGAAAGCCTTGCTGTCATAGTAACCTGAAGTTTAGCACAGAGGAAAAGAATACCTAGACAGAAATGATTTGGAAAGTTGGATCTTGCATCGAAGCCTACACACTATCTAAAGTACCAGAGATGTGCTTGCAACACTGCTTTATTAAAAGAAAATGTTTTGACAAGCTGCGTTTGCCTGTTTGTCTTATAAGTGCATTTTAGGCACAGGACAAAGGTCAAAGTGAATATTGTATGTATGCAATCAGCCACTTACATTATAGTATGCACCTTGCTTGCATATCAACGAGATACAACGCAGAACAGATAATGTGGGAATGTAGCAGGGATATTTGTACAGCTTACATCTTTGGCACTCAGAGTAATCCATCTTTGGGATAGCATTTCATTCAGGCAGCTCCAAAGCACTGTATCTGGTGCAGCATTTCTCTGGTTCAGGTTTTATTTTATTTTATTAGTACTCCATGTGATGTCAGGGTCAATTTGTCCTCCTGAGATTTTCAAATTTCAGATATCCAATAGTTTGGTTCACCTTGGCTGCCTAACAAGTTTCTCAATAGCACAGCAGCCCTTTCTCTGTCACAGAAGGCAAAGTGATGCAGTAAATGATGGAGACAGCCTTATAGTTCTTACATGACCACATGGATTGAATGGGTACGGAGCTGGCAACCATTTCCAGATGATGATGCCATAACAGAGTAGATAGGCCATTTGTATGCAAACATAATGGGGACAAGACTCTTTCCTAGTGGTGAATTTTCTTTTCTTCTTCCTTTCACTTTCAAGAACAAATTAAACAAAGATTTACATCCCTATTAATTATAAACTATGATGATTCCACATACAATCCTTCAATAGTGAGCAAGTTCCAAGACACAGATAGCACTGTGTTGTACTCCAATATTCAGGGATAGCAGTAACATCTGATTCACCATTTCATTTACCTGTTAAGAAAAACAAGTTCACTAGAAGCTTGAACATTTCCTTTGTACACACAGAGGCTCAGCTGTAATTTAAGACACTATCCTCCTCTTTCTTTCCCTTCTTGCTCCCTTACTCAGGTGGAGTGGAATCAAAGCTGATGAACCCTGGTTACCTTACTCTTACTTAACTGTAGCTTTTGCAGTGGCAGCCAGGCTAGTCACTGGTACATCGAGGAGAGAGCATATAACACCAGTGCTTAAATCTCTCCACTGGATGCCGATCAGTTTCCGGGCACAGTACAAGGTGCTGACTTTGACTTTTAAAGCCTTACATGTCTCGGGTCCAACTTATCTTAGAGACCGCCTCCTCCATATGAGCCCCCATGTACACTTCGGTCCTCTGGGAGGAACCTGCTTCAGCCTATAAAAACTAGATTGTCCCAGACCTCCCAGAGGGCCTTTTCTGCTATTGCTCCCAGGCTGTGGAACGACCTGCCGGATGAGATGTGTCTTATTATAACCTTGGAAGGCTTTTAAAAAGCCACCAAGACGCATCTCTTCCAACAGGCCTTCCCAGACAGTAACTAATTTCCCACCGTCCGATGAACCCCCATCCCCTCCAGCGGCCTAAATGGGACTTGAAGGATTATGTATTTTTAATCTTGATTGTTTTAATTATGTCTAGTTTAATACTGTTTTAAGGGGTGGGAGGTGGGAATGTTGGAGGATTTTAACTGTATATGTTTTTAACATGTTGTACCCCGCCCCGATTGCCCATTCAGAGGGGTGGGTAAGGAATTATTATTATTATTATTATTATTATTATTATTATTAGTTTACACAGACAAAGAGTCAAGTGGTCTGAAAATTTAAGCAGCCTATTTAAGGAAAGACTGAAATCCGAGCCAGTAATCCTCCTAAGATCAGCAATATTATCTGAGAAATCAGCTGTACCTGTAATAGAAGCATATGATGATTTAATCCATCTTTTTCAAGATGATTTAACCCATGCAGGCAAGACCAGGCCAGGCCAACCAATATAGGGTCTACCACGCCTAAGGGCCCTTCTTGGTTTGATAAAGAATGCCACCTGAAGAAAAGAAGGATCAGGGTTTCATATATAACCTACAGGAACTCTAGCTCTAATTACTTTTCTTGGATCTATTTTAAGCTAAAAAAGGAATACACAACCCTACTAGTTCAAAAAAAGCAAACAATAAGTCACCAATCTGAATGTAACTCATGTCATTGCTGTCAACTGCCTCCTAGTGTCCACCTTTAGGGTTAGGGAGGGCGTAGCGTCTACACCCTCCCTAGGCCTAAAGCTCATGGACGCAGCCATTTAAAGATGGCGGCATCCATATGGATGTGCTGGAAGAGCGTCATCATGTGCGCAGCGTTTAGATTCGCTGCGCACATAATGACGCTCTAGTGCCGCGGGAGGGTGCCAATCGTGCCCTTCCCGCGGCGCAAAAAAAGAGCTCGAAAATGGAGCTCTTTTTTTGCGTCGGGTCTTTGCCGTGGCCTTTAAATGGCCGCAGCAAAGACCTAAGGAGAAAGGGGCCGCGGCGGTGGCGCCTTTCTCCCTTCAGCCCCATCGAGCGCCTGCTGCACCCCGCTTGGAGGCCACAGGGAACCAGCAGTTTGCCACTTTCCTGCGGCCTCCAAAAGCAGCGGGATGAGGCCTCTGGGGCTGCCCGTGCGGCAGCCTTGGCGTCATCCCGCTGCTTAAAGGGGCGAGTACAGACCGCCCCTTTTGGGCGGTCTAGAAAGCCCCAAGGTGTGTCGAAACACACTTTGTCATGGAATGTTCATAGAATGGCTATTGTCCAAAAAACACCAGTTAGTTCATCTGCAATCTTTTTCTTTCTTTCCTTTCCTTTCCTTTCCTTTTTTCTTTTTTTTTTTTTTAACTAAAGAAGGCATGTATATACCATCTACTATTTAAATGTTTAACGCCAAGTCAGCTGCACAACTCTTATATGTCTTTAATATCTGGATAGGGAGACTACCACTTGAGATAGAAAAGCTACAGGAAAAGTTCCTAAGGACACTTCTTCAGCTCCCTAATTGTGCCCCAATGAAAATTCTCTCTTGATTATTGCATGGTGGTGTGCTTTAAAATTCTGGGTAGAAGTTAATGTTTTTGGTGTGAGTTCAGGCTTGCTACTATACATGTCCCAGGATGATTATGTAACTGGTCCAAACTTGTTGGTACAAGAAAAAAAAGGAGTTTTCTCTTTCTCTCCAATTTGGGTCTGAATATTGCCCTTAAACCTTTTAAGCAAGGATTGTGGGACATAGCTTTTTGCAAAATGCACTCACACTCATATGTATCCTGTTCCCCTAGTGCAATGAAAGTCTGTCATGTCAAGTCTTTTCAAATAGCAAATCATTTAAAGCCTAATGGTTGCTACCTACTGCAATTTTTTTCTAAGGCCAGATATAATGTTTATGCCATTGAACTACTCTGAAACAGATTCACCAGAGTACTTTTCTTGGAAAGACAGTGCACTTGTTGTATTACAGAAGGTGGGTCAACGAAGCATATCTTTTTGTCCTGTTGCTATTGTAATGATGTCCATATTATATAATTCACCCATTTTTGAGCAAATTTCCAGGAAATTCAGATCATATTTATGTTAGGCTCTTATTGAAATGTAAGTCTTCAAAAGTGACCCCAGCTGTTGTTACATTTCTTTCACAGGTGGCCAGGATGAGAGCTCTGTATGTGTTAGATAAAATCAGGTTGCAATTGTTTACTGTTTTGAGCTTTTAAACATTTGTGCATACACTTGTTTTTTCCTTTTATGCATTTTCTATGCTTCATTTTTTTTATGTCATGTGTTTTATTTCTATCATTTTTATGTACTTTCTGCTGGATCTTTGGATTGTAATAAAGAAATTTGATTTGATATGAACTTTTTAAAAAAAGAAAACCTGCATGTTTTGTTTTGTTTTTTCTTAAGTGTGGGGCATTTCCTGGTTCCAACACAGAAAAATATCAATTTTCCTCAAATGGGGCCAGTCAACTCTCAGTCAGAAGACCTCACTTCTGCTTCACTGCATCATGGTTCTCTGAAAAATGCCATGGGACTTTTATTTTGTTTTGCCCCAATTATTGTTATTTGTTTGTTGTTATTCAGTGGAAAGAATCAATAGATTTAACAGGACTCTTTTTTCATTAAATCTGTTGGAGGGAGCCTCCTTTGTTTTGTACTAGTGGGAACAATACAATATGTAAAGACATGACACCACAACTATGAAATTCCCAAACCTCAGGATATAAGAGCTAAGCTCTTGGAAGGTTGTGTAGATCCTACACATGATACTGCAACGTTGTGGAGAGCGTGTGTATTTCTCTGTCTGCTTGTGTGTGTGTATTTCTATGAGTAGAAGCTGAAAAAGAACGTATAAGACTAGAGATCTCTCATCCATGGGGTAACCATAAGTTAGTTCACTTGCTGGCAGCTGATAACAGCAAAAGGAGAGAAGGAGAAGTAAGGAGTGACAAAGGGGATGTATATACAGCCCCTACGGGGCAGTGGGATGCCTCCCCTTTCCTAGCCAGATCGGGGCCACGGCAACCTCATGCCGTGCCCCCCATCCGGCCTTTTGAGGGTGCAAAAAGAGGCTCCTTTTTGTGCCCTCGAAAGGGTGCCATAGCTGTGTTGCTGTGACTATATGGTGCTCCTTCAGAGCCTCATCGTATGGATGCAGCGCTGGAGGAAGCACCATAAAACCAAACACCATGTGGAGCAGCACCCTGGAAGGAGGAGTTGGGCATGTGTCATGAGGATGCTATGCCCTGACTCTGCTCCTATGCCAACCTTAATGGCTGCTGTGTACAGGGCCAAAGAGACCCAAGCAAGCAGACTGTGAAATTCAGGGATGGGCAACTGAGAGGTAGAATGTGGTAACCCCGGTCCCTGTGAAACCCTGGAGGACTATAATTCCACTGTCACCCATGTACTCTGATGCTCAAAATTGGGGGTCAGTAGTGACCCAATGTTCCCAAGGGGTATTATTGACCATTTTGTCCTATGACAGTCATTTCTAAGTCTCACAGCAACATGTTTAGTCCCATATGGAGTTTTTTTTTTTAAAAAATAGGAAGGGATGGAATAGTCACTTGCTTGACTGGATGTTGTACTCCTTCAGGATTATTCAATAGGTAACTTTGTGATGAAAAATGTCCATGTGGGCCTAAAAGGGGAGAGAATGATACTAATTGTGATATTTTCTTTAAAGAAAGGAAAAGAAACTCATTTCCTCCATTTTTTGTGTTTTGGGTTTGCAACTCCTTTGTGGCAACCATAACAGATAATGGTCATAGCAATCAAAATCTGGGTGTTGTATTCTTTAAGAATAGTTTAGGATTATGTGTTAATCACAGATTACTTCCTTACCACTTCTATTCAGTAACAGTCCTACTCCTGGTTTTGCATAGGAGAGAGAACCCCTGAAGTTCATGTACCTGACCCCACCACCCACTAACTCAGATCCAAAACGGACTGCAGAAATAATCCAGTTTGAGGCTGCTTTAGGGAATTCTGGGAACTGTAGTTTCATGAGCCCTTTAGCCTTCCATGTCAGAGAGCTCTGTTGCCACACTAAACTACAGTTCCCAGGATCCCCTAGCACTGAGCCAGGGTAGTTAAAGTGGTCTCAAACTGGATTATTTCTGCAGTCTGTTTTGGACCTCAGTAACTCAGTAGCAAGTTGCTGAAGGTTTTAACTTTCAATTTCTCCATCTCTGTCTATGCAGAGATTTTCCCTCTCTCTCCTTTGGCAGTTGAAAATCCTAGACACATATCTGTGCACACACCAAGCAAAGCCATGTGAAAAGAGTGTGGGAAAGAGGAGAAAGCTTTTATTCTAAGCAAGCAATCTTTCATTAACCAGAGTATCTTATACATATATGCACCTTTCTTTGGGCATTACAAAGTTAGAAACAGCCTAGGTCAATGGCTCTCAAACGGTGGGACAGGACTCTGAAGGACACATAAGAGTTGCACGTAAGGGGAGCATGAGACTTGGAGGCCCTGTTCTCCACCCCTCCTTCCCCCTCCTCTTCCTGAAACTTTTAATGAGTAAAATTGACACATGTGTTGAGTTAAATATTGCAATTACTTAAATAAAACTGTTCTAATTTGAACAAGATTACTTCCTTACAAAATTTTAAATTCTGAATATTCTTGAAAGTGCAAATGAAAATACAGACAGCAAATAAACAAAATACTTTTATTCATATGCTACATGGAGCGCAGGGAGCAGTGTCTGCATGTAGATGTAAAGGGGGACACCAATAGTACCAGTGACCTAGGTCATATACAGTCAAGGTTAAGATGAACATAATCCTTAACATGGCAAGCTGAAAACTCCTCTGCTACAGAGCTTCTGGGTCTTGGATGTTCATGGGAGCTGGAAAATTTTGCCTAGCCTGAGACTAAGCTTCCCTAGGGAAGGCAGGTGTCTCAGCCTCAGAGTCCTGGTCAGGGATGCTGGAGGAGATCCAGTGATTCCTTGACATTTAGGAAGGGCATCAGACTTTCAGACACACACAATTCTTAAATGTTTTAGTAAACGCTATGGTAAACGCTAGCCTGAAAATCTTCAATGTCTTGATTGGAGTGAAACTGCTTTGAAACAGCTATTGGTACTTTCAATTAACTCTAGTACATATTTACACTAATATAAGCCCCAAGGACTTGAATACAAGAAGAACATTGACAGAACTGTAACCTTAAGTGCTTAATTGTGTGCTTAGGTGGTGGGCGTGATTGCTTTTCAAGACACATCTATGCATTCTTTGAGTATAATATCAACTATGTCAAAATCAGTTTAGCTTGTTGCCAAACTGCAGCCCATTTTAACTGAGGCCAAACTTTGCATTAACTTATCTGCCAGTTCTGACACTTTTTAACAAATGAAACAATTCTATATTTTATTATCTGCATAACATCTCAGATTGGAACACATATCCTTTTTGCATGTATTTCATGGGTTCTTTTAAAAATAGTTTTTGATCATCTCTAACTAAGAAAATTGAAATCTAGGTGGATTAAGTTAAATAAGTGGTTCCAAAAGTTTATAATGTGTTTACAAATTCCACTGCCAATAAAGGTGTTTTTTCTTTCTTTTAAAACACACGTCCTACTTTAGATGCTAGGCATATGTGCAGACCTTCTAAAACACATAGTCCATTTATATCATAATGCTTATAACTACTATAGTTTGCCTAGAAGTCTGCTTCAGTCAGGACAAAAGTAAACACGACTTTGGAAAACCCTTTCATTACCAATCAACAGGAATGATCTTTTCCTTCTTTCAGAGTTAATTATGTGTCTTTCATTACCTTGCACTGTGTGTTTCTGTCTTCAGTCAATAAGTTATTCAAAGCAGACGGTATTACTAAATATGTAAATGCAAGAGCTGCAGAACCTTAGATCCACAGTGTAGTGAACAAGGCTCTGTTTTGTTCACCTAAACAAATCCAGACTCATATCTATAGGGGGTTATGGTTTGGATCAGACTTTCCAATTTATGAGGGGTGGGGGGTGAAGTCCTTCCTGTCTGTTCTCAACGAATGACTCCCAGCCACCTGAATTCTGGAACTACTACAAACATGAGGTAGTAAATGATCCAGCAACATTCAGGATTGCTATGTGTCATCATGTGATTATAGGCACCATTCAACCAGATCCATATTTTTAAGAAAAAATTCAGTGTGGACTGCACATTTAGTACTGATTTCACCATTGACAAAAAGCAGAACACAGTTTCTGTTTTTGGTCATAAAATTGCACATATTTTAAAAATATTACATCTCAAAGAGGATTTTAAGTGCCTCTTTATAGATTGACATTATGTGCTTCAGGTTCAGACCCAAAAGAAAATGTTTTCATAAGAAGGGAGAGGAAGAGAGGCGGAGGCAGGTTGGACGGGGGAGTGCTGCTCCTCACCCTTCTGACACACATTCTAAATCATAGTATCCATCAAAGGAAACATTTAACCTACTATATTTTGCTTTTAATAACTACAAGTGACCAACACAATTCTGATTCCCCCATGTGATGTGTGTTTGTGTTGTTAATTCCTTGGTGTTCACATAGAGCCTTCCTGAGGTATCTAGCTACCTGAGGCAGGACAACAAATGATGCCCTATCTGGTCACTTAAGTGCATAGTACTAAAAACCAGCCAAATTATTCTGACACACGAGACAGAAAACCCCATGTGCAATTATCCATACATCTGATAGTAAAAACACTATGATAACACATTAAATATCTAATAGATTTCTTCTTTTTCATGACATCCATCTGTCACTGAAGCAATTGTCTCACACTGCCCAGTGGTAGGGCAAGTCCTTGCTCACTGACAAATGTAATATAACAATAAATTGGAATCCTAGATAGTTATTGATAAATCATTTTTATGCGGTCTTGACAGCAAATCAATGTTCTCTTTAAATACACACACACACACACACACACACACACACACATTCAAAAAGAGAAGAGAGAATTCCATTGTTAAAGTGGCTATTACCTTGGAAAGGATGAAATAGAATACATTTCTCAGCATTGTCAGTTGAAGAAACAATTTTCCAATTTAGTATCCTTTAAAAAAAGAGAGAAGGGGTTGAGAAAGAAAGAAAGAAAGAAAGAAAGATCACCTCTCTCTTAGTTCTGTCAGTGAAAGTCTCACCTCACCAGCCCACTGCCATGGGCTAATAGCCTGGAACAAAGCTCATCCTCAGAAATGTCAAACATAATGAAAAAGGAAAAATCAGAAAAGGGAAAGTTGACCATTGGTGCTCCTCTGGGGCCTAGTCTTGTGTGCTCTACAGGTCTGTGTACAGAAGTCACACCTCAGTTTGGTAAGCTGAACTCCTACCAGGATGCAACTGAGGTGTCATCCATCAAAAGAAAACCTCCAGATAAACAGCCAAGTGTCAGTGCTTTTTGCTAGTATGAGATAACAGTTTTATTACTGAAACTCAGCTGGAAATCATTCCTCTTCTTTCTGTTTCCCTTAACAGCCTAAAAAAATGTTGAAAGATGGGGACCACCAGTCATTATTAAAGTTTCTGCAGTAGAGAATTGCACCTGTGTGCCCTATCTCATTCGAACAATGGTAACGATAATGGTAATAATAATGATAATGATAGAAGACAACAAATAAACACCTCAGCATATAGCTATGGGAGTAAGATATAGAATGTGATAGAGGAGATGAAAAAAAGTTTGAAAGGAAAGAGAGATTATTATAGCATGGGAGGCAGCTGAAAAAAGAAAAATAGGGGGGAAGAAAGCCCATGAATGTGATATAATAATGACGACGACGATGATGGTGATGATGATGATGAAGAATTTTATTTGTATTCCACCCCTCTTAGACCAATTGGGGCAGCTAACAATATTAAAATACATTACATTCAATCCCTATTCCCCTCCCCCACCTTAAAAATATTAAATCAAATACATATTAAAAACAGATTAAAACAGCAACAAAATCACATATACAATTTATATGTTCAATTTTCTGTGACGTTGGTCATCTTGATTTTTGAAAATGCAGCAGCATTGTATCCAACTGAGAAGGGCTCCAGAAACTCTCCTAGGAGAGGTAATTCCTGAGGCCGGAAAGATCTAACTTGGAAAAGCCTGCCAGAAGAGATCCATCTTGATAGCCTTTTTAAATCTGTCTAAAGATGTCAATTGACAGATCTGTTACATAATCTACAGGCTGTTACATAATCTAGGGGCAACAACAGAAAAAGCCCTCTGGAAGGTGGCCGAAAGTCTAGATTTTTGTGACTGCAGCAAATTCCTCCCAGAGGACTGGAGTGCATGGGGAGGATTATATGGGAGAAGGCGGTCCCGGAAATAGCTTGGACCCAAGCCATTAGGGCTTTATAGGTGATAATCAACACCTTGTACTGGGCCCAGAAACTAATAGGCAGCCAATGTAGGGATCTTAATACCAGAGTAATATGATCCCTCCTGGATGTTCCTGATACTATTCTGGCTGCCATATTATGTACCAAGTGCAATTTCCGGACCAAGCACGAGGGTAGCCCCTTGTAGAGCACATTACAGAAGTCCAGGCGTGAGGTTACCAGCGCTTGTACAACAGTATCATCATTTTCATTTTAACCCTCTTTTCTCAGGGCTTCAAAAATGTCTATAATCTCCACATACTTTTTGTTTGTTTGTTATCCTAATCTGGGATTTACTTATGCTTTACACTATATGCCTAACAAAGTTCAAGTGTTGCGGGATTGTGTGCCAAAGAAATCTTAGATTTTGAATCAGGTCGGCTGTACTGTTCAGCAAATTGAGGCTGCTATCTCAGGCAGCAGGTAATAAGGAACTGCAATGGCAGCTCTCCCAAACATTCCTTCTCAGAAGTGCTGTGTACCCCAACAAACTAGACTGCACCTCCTAAAATGGTGCTCTCATAAGTGT
Organism: Urosaurus nigricauda; assembly: GCA_034509955.1. Taxonomy (NCBI): domain Eukaryota; kingdom Metazoa; phylum Chordata; class Lepidosauria; order Squamata; family Phrynosomatidae; genus Urosaurus; species Urosaurus nigricauda. The sequence goes on along the minus strand of JAOEGL010000004.1, from coordinate 95,362,272 downwards.
GGATGTCCCTCCCTATTGACAATTAGTGATGTAAAGAATATTCTCCAAAATTCGAAAAACTGAAGAAATATCTGTTATTCGAAAATTTCATAAGCTTTTTTAAAAAGAAGAAATTATCAGCATTTCTCGATCAATGAGAAGAATTTTGATTTTTAATAATTTCCAAATGAAGTGAAGGGACGGGACTTCTCAGCTCACTTTTCTTCAGCCAGGATTTGAGTATTTTGCGTAAGCAAAGCTACCATTCATACTGAGTTTTACCAGAGGCTATTTCCTTTGTTAGGGTGATATATCTCTCCCCTCTTTGCCCACAGCTTTGCTTTTAAAAAACAAATGAGAACAAAAGGAGAGGTGGTGGATACTTTCAGACCATTACAATTGTCACAGAAGAGAAGAAGGGGGTGGGGGAAATTGCCAAGGGTCATCTCATCCAACTAACACTCTCTCATTCATGGTTATTCTGAACTCTCCTTGTCCTTGCCAAAAAATTTAAAAATAAAAATGCCCGATGGGTTTCCTTTTGCATCACTCATGGATAAGAATTCTCCTTGCCAAACAGGTTTAAAGAACATTCCTCTCCTTGAAAAAATATAAGGGCACACACACAAATATACTTTGAATCCCCAACCAGAAATGGTAGAGTTGGGGGGATCCTCAAAGACAATCCAGTCCAACCTCCTTCTGTTATGAAGGCATATATAGGATCCTAGAGGACATGTAGTCTGACCCCTGTTCAACATCAGCAAATGCCAATCAGCCTGCATCCACACTGGAGAAATAACCCATTTTGGCATTGCTTTAACTCTTTCTGGCTCAAGGCTATGGAATTCTGGGAGTTGGAGTTTGGTTGTGGGGCTCAGAGCTCAAGGCTTAACAATTTTTCTGGCTCAAAGATATGGAATTCTGGGAGTTGGAGTTTGGTGTGGGGCCCAGAGCTCAAGGCTTAACGTCCTCCATTTTACCAGGGTGACCAGACGTTGTCCTTTATCCAGGTGGACACGTCCTACATTTCTACCCATGAGGAGTTTCTTTGAGTCACACCTGTGAGTCACCAGGGGGTGGAGCTAGCAGTCACAGAGCCTTTCTAGAAAGTTCCAGCTGGGGGTGGAGCTTCTGTGAGTCACTAGGAGATGAAGATAGCAGTCTAGTTCTATATAACTCGTCCCAGCACCTTTCTAGACCAGTTCCTGCTCGAGAGGAGGAGGAAGAGAGCAGTTCTGGGTGGCTATTTTTAAGTGGGTGAGAGTTGAATTTTTGAAAACACTTGGGCTGGGGGCAGAGCTTCTGTGAGTCACATCTGGAAGTCACCAGGGGTGGAACTAGCAGTCTCAGAGCCTTTCTAGAAAGTTCCAGCTGGGGGTGGAGCTTACATGAGTCACTAGGGGGTGCAGCTAGCAGTCTAGCTACACATAACCCCTCTGAGAGGCTTTCTAGACATTTCTAGCCCAGTTCCTGCTGGAGAGAAAGAGGAGGAGAGCAGTTATGGGTGGCTATTTTAAATGGATAAGAGTTGAATTTTTTAAAACTCTTGCGAGAGTGTGTTGTTGCTGGGGGGCCAAGCCTCTGTGAGTCACACCTGTGAGTCACCAGGGAGTGGAGCTAGCAGTCTCAGAGCCTTTCTAGAAAGTTCCAGCTGGGGGTGGAGCTTCTGTGAATCACTAAGGGGTGGAGCTAGCAGTCTAACTCTATACAACCCCTCGCAGAACCTTTCTAGACCTTTCCAGACCAGTTCCTGCTGGAGAGGAGGAGGAGGAGAGCAGTTCTGGGTGGCTACTTTTAAGTGGGTGAGAGTTGAATTTTTGAAAACTCTTGGGGGAGTGTGTTGTTGCTGGGGGTGGAGCTTCTGCGAGTCACACTTGTGAGTGACCAGGTGGTGGAGCTAGCATACTCAGAGACTTTCTAGAAAATTCCAGCTGGGGGCGGAGCTTCTGTGAGTCACTAGGGGATGGAGCCAGCAGTCCATCTCTATATAACACCTCCCAGAGCCTTTCTAAACCTTTCTAAACAAGTTCCTGCTAGACATGAGGAGGAGGAGAGCAGTTCTGGGTGGCTATTTTTAAGTGGGGGAGAGTTGAATTTTTGAAAACTCTTGGGAGAGTGTGTTTTTGCTGTTGGCAGAGTTTCTTTGAGTCACACCTGTGAGTTACCAGGGGGTAGAGCTAGCAGTCTCAGAGCCTTTCTAGAAAGTTCCAGCTGGGAGTGGGGCTTCTGTGAGTTACTAAGGAGTGGAGCTAGCAGTCTAGCTCTATATAACCCCTCTGAGAACCTTTCTAGAACTTTCCAGACCAATTCCTGCAGGAGAGAAGGAAGAGGAGAGCAGTTCTGGGTGGCTTTTTTTAGTGGATGAGATTTGAATTTTTGAAAAGTATTGGGAGAGTGTGTTGTTGCTGGGGGCTGAGCTTCCGTGAGTCACACCTGTGAATCATCAGGGGTGGAGCTAGTAGAGCCTTTCTACAAAGTTCCAGCTGAGGGTAGAGGTTCTGTGAGTCACTAGGGGAGGTTGCTTGCAGTGTATATAATGCCTCCAACTTCAATATTGAAGTAAAGATTAACAGTTAGTCCAATCAGCATCTGCACATAAATGATCAAGTTGCCATTTTCTCTTTAGGAAGTAAAATGGTTTTGGTCAGCCTTTTTTTTTGAAGGCTCTAGGCTAAACTAGTGGCCAGTGTTATTGAGTGCACTGAGTGTTGGATTAGGATTCCAGGATACCATAGTTCAAATACTAGCCATGTGAAACCACTGGGTTACCTTGGGCAAGTCCCACTCTCTGCTTTAGCAGAAGACAATGGCAAATGTCTAAATATGTCTTGATAAGAAACCCTAGGATAGGGCTGCTATACTGAAGGCACATAAAAACAATAAGGCCATATTAGAGAACCGAATGGTTCATCCTTGTTCATTTTCCTGTAGATTGGGGTGATGAGCCTGCTTTTTAATATCAATTTGACTGCAGAAGGAGGCAGACTGTACACCTTTGAACAAGCACGCTTGACAACTTCATTAGGCCTAGTGGCAGGCATTCCTGGGCATCAGACCTTGAGGTAGCCCTCTTCCCCTTAAACTTTTTTGTTCACTCTTCATCCACCAGGACAGGGCACCTTTGAGATAGTAATGGTTATGGGCTTTTCATCAAACAGAACTAGCTCATTGTTATGTGATATGGTATTTTGCTCCCTCTCCTTTAGAATCAAGGCAGTATTCACCATGTTGAAATTTAGTTACAGCCAAATGCATAAAACCTATTATATAGTTACAAAACTTATTTTAGACCCATTTGGTAAAATACATTTGTCTTAAAACTTTTATGTAAATATATTTACTTTAGACATTTAAATGCTTTTGGTGTGGTTTTGTACAGTGTCCCTCCCCTTCAATATCTTTTGTTTCCATAGACTCCCAAGGATCCAATATCCAGTGCCTGGCAGTAGGCCAGGGATGCAGCATAGTACCCATTACGTATTCACAAGTACATAGTACCCACTAGGATCAGGAAGCGCATAGTATCTACCAAGACTAGGATTGGGAAGGGCTGCTATGAAAGAACTGACAAGATCAGAAAATCTAAAAACATAGCTCTGAACACTAAAATGAGGATCATCCAAGTCATCATAATTTCTGTCAACACATACAGATGCAAGAGCTAGACAGTAAAAAGGAAAAAAAGATGACTAAATTGGGGCTTTCATATTTTGGCCACACCATAAGGAAAAATGGATCATTTGAAAAGGCAATGATACTAGGAAAGGTAGAAGACAGCAGAAAGAGAGGAAGACTTTATGTTAGGTGCAATGAAAAATCCACCAAACAGTGATACCTTTATTAGCCAACCAAAATACACAATATATACATTGCAAGCCCTCAAAGCTTTACTGGCTTCTTCATCAGGCAAGGTGTTTCAAACCAAACAGCAGAAAAAAATTGAAGATGTTAGTCATAGGCTTGCATTTTGCTGTTTTTCTTCTTCGTTAAGATGGTATGGACGGACATATCTTGCAGGCTGGCACCTCCTCTTTCTTACCATGTGACAACTGGTCATTGTTTGGTTGATTTTAAAAAAAAATTGGATTTGCTGTATCGCTAACACAGCTGCCACTGGATGTATGCTAGATGGATAGACATAATCAGGGAGGACACATGTCTGAGCCTGCATGCCCTGAGTGGAGAGGATAATGACAGGGGGTATTGGAGGTGTTTCATCCACAGGGTTGACATGAGTTAAGGTGAACTCAAGGACATCTTACAACAGGTGCAAACAGTATAGTGAATTGGACCTTGCATCAGATGAAAATGGAACCACTGGAAGTAAATTCAAGGTTGTCTGACATAATCGTCATTGGATAGTTTGGGCAAAGGGCTTGCTTCCAATATTTTTTCAATAATTATGACCCATAATTATTAATTATTTATCTAGGGGCAATGACATCATCTTTCTTAAAGGAAAAGCATGAATCTAAACCTAGTAGATATAAGAGTATTAGTTGCACTATAAATCACATTTCTTTTAATTGGTGCATGGTGGGAGGAATGCAGAATGCAGCACCATGAATGTGCAGCCCAGAAGGAACCTGCATTCTGGAGCTGGTGTTTCACCACCCCATGGAAAAAGGAAGGAACGGAATATCATGATGTAAAGAGGGTAAGCAGGTGGCTATAAAAGGCCTGGCTGAGCCTCCCAATATCTTCTTTCCCTTCTGTTCTGCTCAGCCTATTCCACCCCAGATAGTTATGAATGTGGACTTTGGCTGGTTTCTTCAGCTGGTCACTCCAGGGTGGGTAGAAGCATTATCTCTCATGCCTCAAACATTCAGTTTCTGTACCTTGTACTGAGTTGTGATGGAAGTCATGGGACTATTGGCTCAGGTGGTTATTTTTAAAAGCTGGCCATTTAAGCAAGGAAATGTGGGAGAGGGCTCAGCTCAGAACATATTTATATATTTAGAGAAAAGAGGCTTATATTTAGAGAAAAGAGCAATCTTCTGATCTAATCCAGATTCACAACACAGCAGTAAGCCCCCCTAGTGATCAATGTGATTAATTAAACAAATGTTTCTAGTTACCCAAGCTTTGTGTCCTGTCTTTTTCTTTCTGGCATGTGTGGGAGAATCTGTGCAAAATACTGTGCTATTCGGATTGTAATCATCCCATGCTACAAAGTAAGTATTCACACTTCCCCCAGTACTGAAACAATAATTATTGTTTGACATAAAATTGTATTAGTCTACAAGATTGGGAAACATTTTTCTTTTTTAAAAATGGGGTAGACTTCTGGGTGAAAGCAGGAATTGATAATGTGCTCATGTTTAAAATTTGCTTGTAAATAGTGATACATAGTTCAGACTTCTTTGCTTAGTGAGAATACAGTCCCATAAACTTACTCCAGCTAAACCAGATTTGTTGTCATTGTTTTTCTGCAAGTAATCAAAGATTGGAAAACACCTCATGTGTACACTTCTAGTGAAAGTTAAGGTACAAGAAGGCTCCACCCATGTCCCCATGTTTTCAGTTAACTACGGGGGAGAGTGATTTTCTGTGGTGTGAATTTCCTTCTAGGGGAGAAAATCTTCAACAATAACTATCTGGCTTCACCCCAACATGTGCACTCATTGCTGTGCACTCTCACTCCCTGGTGGCACAATGCTTAAATTTATTTATTTATTATATTTGTTTATATCCTGCCCTTCTCCCAGGGCTGGGACTGAGGGTGGCTTACAAGGTTAAAAAACACCATACAGTTAAAAATAAACATACTTAAATACTAGTACTACAGCCACAATGTTGTAAGTTTGATCTTAGAAGAGGTCTCCAAGAAATGAGTACTCACCTTGTTGGGGGCAATTGACTGTAAACCATCTAGAAAGTGCTAGTTCACTGGTAAGTGGTATAGAAATGTGCTTGCTATTTCTTGCTACTTAGCTTCTTTTCTTTCATGCAGGGAGGGCACTGTGGTGGCGATGGCAGCTTCCATCTCTTCCTTGTCCCCCCCCCCCCCATTGATGTGCTGGATCTCCTCTTCCATGCTGCCCCACCTTGGTGATGGCCTCCATCTCTTCCTGAGCCTCTGCCAAGCATGTCTCCCCACCTTTGCCAAGAAATAGGCAAGGCTTCCAGGGCCTGGACCCAGCCCCCACTACTGCCAGCAAGCTGGCATAGCCTCTCTTGGTTCTGGGCCTACTAAGGATGCTACCGCCATGGCAAAGGGTTAAGTAAGGGGAAGGAGGAAAGGAGGGAGGGAGGAAAGAAGAAAGGAAAGAAGGGAGGAAGGGAAGGGAAGGGAAAAAAAGCAGGGAAACAAAGACAGGAGGAAGGAAGGGAGGAAGGGAAGGAAGGAGGGAGGAAGGGAACACATTGCCCCTTGGTAGGGTGACCAGACTTTCCCTCTTTTTCCCAGACATGTCCCCCACCTCAGCCTTCCTGTCCAGGAGGAGGGATTCCACAATGTCCTCCATTTTCAGTATGCGTGAGAAGTATGGATTTACATTTATATACTTCCAGCTTTTAATTGGTCAATATTCTACATTTCTCCTAAATGTCCTACATTTCAACTAAACCTGTTGGTGGCCCAAATAACTTTAGCTGATCTTAATTTCTGCTCCCACTTCCTGCCAAGTTGTGCAGGCCTGGCAAAGACCCTCTATAATCTGAATCACTTGTGTATGGCACTCCTTCCATCTTTGCATTAGTGGTTATACAGCTAGCCAGACAAAAATAGATGAGGATCTAAATATTGCAATTTAGAAAAGAGAAGAGAAACAAAGTGAGGGACCAAAGTGAGGGACCAGTGCTGCTGTTTTCTTTATTACACAGGAAAAGATAATTTGGTATACCTCCATGTAAGACTGATATATTATAATGTTTTACACTTGTAGGTATAGCTGACCATCAACAGATATAACATTACTATAAAAAAAAATCTACAGTTACTTTTAGAACTTCACTGAATGTATCAGAGGCAAGGATGTAATTTTGCTAAAATTCATTCCAACAGGGTGGTACAATTAATTTGTAACTTCTCACTGCCAGAACATCAATTTTCAACTACATTCTCACAGTGGGAGAAAAATTGGTTTACAAATTCTTTAGATTTTCCCCTCCATGTGATGGGCAGGAAAAGGGAGGGGAGCAGCCAAGGATAATCTGACTATTTTTCTGATAGCTGAGTGCGCAAAAATGCATGCCCCTTCCTTTAACTATCATCTGCCTTTGGCTCTATCTTAGCCACCAAATGTCCATATTGGTGTGGCAGAGGTAAGCCATGAGTCTTTAGGTAGCAGAGAAAGGAATGTGGCATGATAATGCTATGCCTCCTTTGTATAGGATTCCAAGGCCTGGGCTTCTTACTGAGGTTTGGGCTTTGGCCAAGGCATTCCTCATTTGGGTTCCTCCCACCATAAAAGCCATTTCTTGTCCTCCACAAGTTATTTCTGTCCCAAAACAGGAGGGAGAAAATTGGACTAGACAAGTTGTCTTAGTCCTTTACCCACACATGTTTACTTGAAGGTCTTGTACAGCTTCTGCATGTACAAATGCACATAGATTGGGAGTCCATTAAATGCAAACACTTCTAATTACAACCAAACTTGATAAGATATTTTTAAAAGACATTCTGTCTCATGTGGTTAAAAAATTTCATTTTGTCATAGCATGTGTCATTTCTCCCTATATGTTTTGTATTTTATATGGTTTGCTTTATTATTGTCAAGAAAATACAGGCTTAATTTGCAAAACTCGTTGCAGAGACTATATTGTGGGAAGGGAAATAGGCTAATTGGTAATATCAAAAGAAGTCACAGCTCTCTTATAGTTGAAATAACCAAGATTAACAATAACCATACAAGGTAGAACCACCAACAACTCTTTTGTATAACTTAGCCTTGGTCAGGAAATACTCAGGACATCCCTGAGAACTCCTTGCTAACAAAGAGCAATGCTCTGTAGCCTAGGTTCATAAAAGTACCAAGCAAAACAATATTGTAACAATAATCAAGCAGTTAAGAGACATTTGTTTTAGAGCCAGGGAAATCAGAAAGATCAGAAAACAATCTAGGGATTGATAAAAGATGCAAAACTGAAGAAAATGAAATATCTTAGCTCTAATAGATATCAAAAGTGTGAAGCTTGGGCCTCCTTGCAAAGCAAGACCATTAAAACCATTTTGTCAGCAAAATGGAAAACAAGGGCAAAATGTTTTTTTTTAAACAGACAAACAAATTATACTCAGTTTTATAAAACAACCAGCTAGCATTCCATTGGACCCAATTAACCAATCAGAGTCTATAAAAGCTTGAACATTCTAGGATCCTGCCTCTTAAATGGGTTCTTACTAGAACTTAGTTGAGGGCATGCTTTCACTAATGAGCAAGGCTTTTCAACATCCTTGAATAACTCTGAAAGAAGAGATAACAGAAGTATTTGGTGAATTATATTATCCTGGAGTGATGTCTCAAAGGATATGTGCATACATGCTAATACAAAATAGAAATCTATAGGAAGATATAGAAATAAGACAGGAATTAATTATAATTGGAAAACCACACTCTCCCTAACATCTGGTTTTATCCAAAAATTTGTGTTTCTGCATTGGCTTTTGAATTAAGGGAAGAAGATGGAACCAACACTCTCTCATCACTAGCACAGTCATACTCAGTCAGATATCAAGTGCCTGATAGCATATCATAGAAAGTTACTTTTAAGGGGTAAGGAACTGTAATCCCTTTTGAAATGTTAGCAATAATATTGAGTATTTCAAACTGAATAATCAAATTGATAAGCAGAATATGCAGAACAACCAGTCTTATGCCTGTGAATACATACTCGTACTCATGCACTCATGCCCACACACACCATCTAGCAGAGAAAAGAAAAAGCAGTTTTACTTACAAACACTTGTCTGTAATCAAATGTATTACTTAATGGAGGAGAGAGTGGGAAGTGGAAAGACATAAAGAGAGCGAAAGTGTGTGTGGAAAGAAATCCACAAACAGGAAATCACCAAAAACTGACCTAAACCCCTAGAATTAATATGTGAACCAACATGATATGCTTCCTAACTGTCTCACCTTCTCAACCATACATGCATCTCTGAAATCTAATCTTTAGTCAAAGATGTTCAAAGCACTCTTTTAGTAAGACACTGTCAGGATGTTAGCCATCATGTCAGTAGACTAACTTGACTACTACTTTCTCAGTCACTCTCACGTTTTCTTGTATCCAGATCCAGTATGCTTGTTGCTGAATCATCATGGCTGAGAAAATCTAATAAAATCAGGTTGTCTTTTATAACTTGAATTGGTTTCTCTTCACTTATTCTAAAGTCACGCAACAGTTGATCAAGCCATAACAAGTCTCTGCATACTACTGCTGCTGTTATGTATTCTGACTCTTTAGAAAAGAAGGCTACTCCTTCTTGTTTGGCCTGAGAGACAGATGCATTTCCATAGAAAACAAGAAATTGTTGATAGGGTAGTGGCCTACATTATCTCCTGCACAATCTGCATCATTGTAACATACAAATTTTGGATTACTGCTAGCTGATATTTTCAATTTAAATTCCATAGGTTTTAGCTACTTGTTTTTACTTCAGTCCAATCCTTCTTGTGGATATGGTAGTTTTTCTGCTCAAAATCTCTTAAACAGAATCCATGACAGATCTTGTATTTATGGATAAGTATAAAGGTTCTCCCATTGTTATTTTTCACAAATTCCTATTTGGTAGAATTTCACTATCTTCATTGGTTTAAGAAAGTGTATTACCATGGATGTTGCTACAAAGTAGGCATCTTGAAGTCCTGGACTTTCATCAAATTCAGCCATCTATTGCTTTTGGCTTAGAATAAAGTAATCATATCTTCTCTCTCAATCCATTGCCTAGCATCCCCTAATTCTTTCAAATATATTTCTTATTCAGACCATCCTCAGCTGCATCTCTTTCTCTTTGTCTACTTCTCTCTGTCTTTGGATTGCTTTCCACATCATGCACCTCATTCCTTTCTTCAGAAAATCTGACATGTCATTCTTGTTTTTCCATGAACTATACACTATTTTTCATGTGAGAAATCTAATACGATCTCATGTTCCTGTGGGAAATCTAGCACAACTCTTCTCTTAACAACTCTGTGTCATTCAACATTAAAAACACACACACGTCTAGTAATAGCTTCATCAGTCTTTAGGTCCATTAGTCTATACTGTTTGCTTCCAGATTTTTTTAAAATGATAGTGAGTAGTTTTGCAACAATGTCAGCAAGTTCCTACAGTTTTCTAGGATTAAGTTCATTTGGCCCTATAGATTTAAACTCATGCATACACCAACCTGAAAAGCCAGCTTGGGGAGGGGGGAGTTGGGGCATAGCATCTCCATGACGCGTATCCCAGCTCCGCTCCCAGGTTGCTGTGACATGTGCCACACCACATGGCACGTTCGTGTCATGGCTCTCATCTGGCGCTGCATCAGCGTGACACAGAGCTGAAGGAGTGCCGTATAGCTGCTGGGCCACAGCTGTTGCACCCTTTCCAGGCCACAAAAAGGACCCACTTTTGTGCCTCCTTTTCACACCCTGGAAAGGTCAGGTCCTGGCTGAAAAAGGGGCCGCCACTTTGGGGATGTATGCACAGCTCCTAGGTGATTCCTAACACCTTATCAATCTTGATTTGGAGCTCACATTCCCTGCATGCTGATGCATGCAATCACAAAGTCCTCTTTTGGGGGTGGGGGGACTGAAACAAAATAGGTACTGAGCAGTTTTGCATTTTTGTTGTGATCTTTTAGCATTTTGCCATCCTTGCTGAGCAGCAGTCTCATCATTTCCTTCACCATTCTCTTGCTCCAAACATATTTGAAAAGAACCCTTTTTTTGCTCCTTGCTTGCCAATGTCATCCCATTTTAAACTCTAGCATTCCTTACACTATTCCTGCATGATTGGGCTTCACATCTATATTCATTCTCAGTAATTTGTCCTTCCTTCCATTCTTTATACATGCTGTTTTTTTCTTTTTACTTCCCGTGAAACCACATTGTATTTTTCAGATTTTTCCTTTTTTCCTCTTTCATAGAATTGTTTGTGATTGTGCTTTTAGTAGTTTCTTCCTCATGAAATCCCACACATGTTATATTTCTTTTTCCTTCAGCATCACTAGCCATAGTATTCTGGCCAGTGTTTCCCTGAGCTTGATAAAATCTGTTGTCCTAGCTGATATTATCTCCTTTAGCTGATTATATCTTTCCTAGCCTTTCTCTTACACTGTCCTCCATTTCTGCCTATCCTAGATTTTCACTTTCAGTATTTTCTATTTCTTCACTCCCTCAGCAATTCTCTTCTGTCAACTCTTTCATTCCTCACCATCACAACTCTTCTTTTTCAGCATCTTCCATTTCCCCTTGTGTAAGTTTTTGTCCTTTTGCATCTTTTGGCTCCCTTCCTTCTATCCTTCCCTTTGCTGCATCCAGCTCTCATGGTTGGGTGACACAAACAATAACAATAACAACATTTATTTATAATGTCCTTTACACCACCCTTTCTTGCCCTCTCTGTCACCACATCTGCCTTAACTTATCTTCCCCTCCATACTTTTAACTACTCTTTCCACTTTTCTCTCTCTCCGGAGTTTATCACAGGTTTTTCCTGTGCAGAAATGGGATTTAAAACAGAGAAATCCTGCAAAAGTGGGATCATTTTCACATGACATTGCATATTAACATGTACACAAAGTGAAAAAAAAATCCCACAAAAGTGGGATCGTTTCAGCACAACATCATGGGCATTGAGCTTTAACATGAAAATAAACTGTGCAGAAAGGAGATAAAATTTTCTGATTTTTACTTTTGGGATTCTTCCAAAACTAAAAAATTGCTGGTTTTGTCCACTTTCTTTGTTTATTTTCACATTAATGCTCAATGCCTCTTCATGAGTGTGAAAATGATCCCGCTTTTGTGGAATTTTTCTTGGATTTAAATCCCATTTTTACACAGGATTTAGGCACTTAGTCTTCCATGTGATAAATTCCTCAGTATCATTTCTGCTTCTTCCTATCTCTATCTTCACCCCACCACCCATTTTTCTTCTCTTTTGAACTCTCTGCCACCTCTGTCCCTGCTTCCCACCACCATTTCAGTTTATCTGTCCTCAGATGTTGCAGCTCTCATTGCCAGTTACATGTCTATTACCTACAAGTGTGTTGACAACTCTCAGTGTTCACAGTGGGCACACCATTGTCGCGGTAAGTCTGGACATGTAGAATCATAGAATCATAGAATCATAGAGTTGGAAGAGACCACTAGGGCCATCCAGTCCAACCCCCTGCTATGCAGGAAATCCAAATCAAAGCACCCCTGACAGATGGCCATCCAGCCTCTGTTTAAAGACCTCCAAGGAAGGAGACTCTATCACCTTCCGAGGAAGTGCGTTCCACTGTCGAACAGCCCTTACTGTCAGGAAGTTCTTCCTAATGTTCAGGTGGAATCTCTTTTCCTGTATCTTGCATCCATTGTTCCGGGTCCTGTTCTCTGGAGCAGCAGAAAACAAGCTTGCTCCCTCCTCAATATGACATCCTTTCAAATATTTAAACAGGGCTATCATATCACCTCTTAACCTTCTTTTCTCCAGGCTAAACATCCCCAGCTCCCTAAGTCGTTCCTCATAGGGCATGGTTTCCAGACCCTTCACCATTTTTGTCGCCCTCCTTTGGACACACTCCAGTTTCTCAATGTCCTTTCTGAATTGTGGCGCCCAGAACTGGACACAATATTCTAGGTGGGGCCTGACCAAAGCAGAATACAGTGGCACTATTACTTCTCTTGATCTAGACACTATACTTCTATTAATGCAGCCCAAAATAGCATTGGCCTTTTTAGCTGCCGCATCACACTGTTGACTCATGTTCAACTTGTGGTCTACTTGGACTCCTAGATCCCTTTCACACGTAGTTTCATTCAGCCAGGTGTCACCCATCCTATATCTGTGCATTTTATTTTTCCGTCCTAAGTGCAATACCTTACATTTCTCTGTATTGAATTTCATTTTGTTAGCTTTGGCCCAGCTTTCTAGTCTATTCAGGTCATTTTGAATCTTGATCCTGTCCTCTGGGGTATTAGCTATTCCCCCTAATTTGGTGTCATCTGCAAATTTGATAAGTATGCTCCCAATTCTGTCATCCAGGTCATTGATAAAGATGTTGAATAGCACTGGGCCGAGGACAGAGCCCTGTGGGACCCCACTGGTCACTTCTCTCCAGGATGAAAAGGAGCCATTGTTGAGCACCCTTTGGGTTCGGCCATTCAACCAATTACAGATCCATTTAACAGTTCCTTTGTCTAGCCCACATTTTACATGTAGAGACAGTGGCAACAAGCATCCTGCAATTGGAATCAGAAAAAGGAGTTAAGATAGGAGGAAGCAACATTAACAACCTAAGATATGCAGACAACACCATATTATTAGCAGAAGACATTCAGTAATTAAAACAGTTAATAAGGAAGGTCAAAAATGAAAGTATAAAGGCAGTCTGATGCTGAACATAAAGAAAACAAAAATAATGACCATAGAAGAAATATACAAATTCAATCTAGACAATGAGGAAATTGAAACAGTTAAAGAATTCTCATATCTAGGATCAAACATTGACCAGAATGGAAACTGCAATCAAGAAATAAGAATATGAAGGGCAGATATGAATGAACTGGAAAAGATACTGAAGAGCAAAGACATACAACTGAGCACTAGAGTCAGAAAAATCTAAGCCACTGTGTTCCCAATGACCATGTAAAGATGTGAGAGCTGGACAGTGAAGAAAGCAGACAGAAAGCAAATACATTCATTTGAAATGTGGTGCTGGAGAAGAGTACTTGGGACACCATGGACAAACAAATGGGTTCTTGAAAAGGGCAGACTGGGAATCTCCTTGGAAGCAAAGATGATCTAATTGAGACTATTGTACTTTGGCACATAATGAGATGGCACAGATCACTAGGAAAAAAATAATGCTAGGAAAGGTAGAGGGTAGAAAAAGAGAGGAAAACCACAAACCATATGAATAGACTCAATCAAGGGGGTTATGGGCAAGGGCTTGAAGGATCTGGGCAAGGCAGTGGAAGATAGGGATTCTTGCAGATGTCTCATCCACAGGGTCACCATGAGTCAGAACCGTTTTGAGGGCAGCTAACAACAACAACAACAATACTAATAATAATTTTAAGCTGCAATAAATAAATAAAGCACACTGGTCTTTAAAACAATATACATTCTCCTAACATCCACAGCTTTAGCATCTTTTTGCCCACATTATAGCCTGAGGCTGAAGCATGAGACACAGAGTAGGTGAACACCTGAACTATGTAGTATTCTACTTGTGTTATTAAATGAGGCTATACCTATGTAATGATAGAAGCAAATTAAATGTTCTGTCTCACATTCCAGTGACATTAGCCCTCTCCAAGCTGTAGTTCATATGTAATGTGCTTATATAATAGTTATTGAGAAATGAATTGATTACAGGTAGTAATCAAAGTTTTGCATAATAGTAACTCTTCTTTGTTCTTCAGACTATTATTCTAGATTCACTACTGTAAACCTTCCATATCTGTCACCCTCAGCTCTGTGTTAAATCTAGTTATGTGTTCCTAGGTAAAATACAATTTTCTTCTTTTTTTTTCTTTGCTCTCTCTAGGAAGGTAAGACTTGTCCTTTGTTAGAGAATTTATTTAACATCTTCATGCTGTGCCCTGTACTTCATTTTGTGCCCTGTCATTTTCCTACATTTACAACCATTGGCTTGTAGTTTTGTTACTCTGTTTACTGTGTCCATTTAGAAAAGGTTGCAATTTTATTCTAGTTTCTGTCACTTTTCCCATTGAGGCTTAGCGTAGTGCTTCTGTCTGAGTAATTTATCACTAGAGATTTTTTTTTTAATTTCTTTTAAAGAGAGCAGGGAGAAAGGCTGGTACAGCAGGCCTGAACATGTGTGCAGGCTATCATTGGGGGTGACCGATGGTTAAGCAGCTGCAACAACTTAATCAAAATGGTATTTTCAACACGCTGAGTTGAGATAAGGTCAGGTTCAAAATGAATTGCAGACTTAGAAAGTATTTATTATAAATGCTCTAGCAATTCTTTCTTTCCTGTGTTTACTCAGAGGAGCAAGACAGTTAGTGATAATGTGAAGGGAAATATCTATGAATGGACCTTCTGCCAAGTCTTTTTCTTTCCTCAAAGGTCACCCATCAACCCCCAGCATCTACAGCCAAAGAATGCTGACTCCCACATTCCTGGAACACCTTCCTCAAGGGAAAACATTTACTTCCCCTCCTTATTGGCCTTTGGGCAGATTCTGAAGACCTTTCTATTCCAGTCAGCTTTTGAATGATTGTGGTGCTGTAACTGTTCAGTTTGTTCAAAAACATAGCTGTTTTAGTCTGGAAATCAGTATGTAAAGGGAACTTGTAGCACCTTTGAGACTAACTGAAAGAGAAAAGTTGGTAGCATGAGCTTTCAGAGATTTGATTCTACTTCCTCAGAAGCATGGGGTCAGTTTGTTGACACTGTTTTATGAATGTAGTTTTTATCTGATGCTATTATTATTAAAGGTTCAGTCTCCTTTATCCAGAATTCCAAAATATCCAAAACATTTTAAAGGGATGGCTGAGATAGTGATACCTTTGCTTTCTGATGGTTCAGTGTACACAAACTTTGTTTCATGCACATAATAATTTAATAACATGTATAAAATTACATTCTGCCTATGTGTATAAGGTGTTTATGAAACATAAATTTCATGTTTACACTTGGGTCTCATCTCCAAGATATGTCTTCATGTGTATGCAAATATTCCAAAATCTGAAAAAAATCCAGAACACTCCTGTTCCAAGCATTTTGGATATGGGTGATTCAGCATGTATATCATTGTTTTGTTTTTGCATATTTTTTTTGGTTTATGTTTCTTCAACTTCTTGATTTTCAGTATTATATTTTAATATTTTAATGTCATTTTTCAGAGCTTGTCCTTTTTCCCAAACAGCCATTCAGTGAGTTTTGAGTGTGTAAGAATTTTGAATCCTCTTCAGAAAAAAATTTCAATAGATAGATAGACCATTTTGTATTACTTATAACTTTAGCAGAGTTCTGTGTCCTTAGCTTTTAAGGCAGTGGTTCTCAACCTTCCTAATGCCACAACCTTTTAATACAGTTCCACATGTTGTGGTGACCCCCAACCATAAAGGAGTGGTGTCTCGGTCCCTAAGACCATCAGAAATATGTGTTTTCCAATGGTCTTAGGTGATCCCTGTGAAAGGGTTGTTGGACCCCCAAAGGGGTCGTGACCCACAAGTTAGAACCGCTGCTTTAAGGCCTGTTCAGAACAGCTACTTGTGAATATTTATTGTTATTTTATTTGTTAATAGCCTACTGTGATGTGGAGCATGGCAGAAACCTCCTTGGCACACACACAACCAGTTAATTACATTCCCCAGAATGCTGGGAAGGGACCAAGGAAGGGATATAAAAGAAAAGACTTGACTGTTTAATGATGAGATACAGAAGTAGGCAGAATGAGATAGGAATGGTTACTGAGCTTAATGAGTTGGGAGCTGTGAAGAAGGAGTTGGTGTTGAACTTTCTAAGGGGAAAGTTGAAGGAAAGTTTAAAGCAGAAACAATTTGTTATGCTGATATATAAATAGGGAACCAGCTTGCATGCTTGATGTTTACAATCACTTGTGATTCTATAAACTATTATTGTTATTATTTTTTAACATTTCTGCCTGAGGATCATCCAGTTGAAGGTTTTTAGAGGGAATCAGTATTGTATATACCAACTCAAACCCAAAGTAGAGCATATTTGGTGGTCCATTGCTCCACTTCAGGGCCCCCTACAAAATAAACCCAGACAGTATTGTAAAGGTTTTGAGGGCAAAGTGGATGACAGAAGGACAGGGCTGGTGTCTGTATGAACAACCTGGTAGGGGTGATGCCTCACAACCACCTTTCTCTCAAAACTGGGACTGAAGGTATCTTACAGAAATCTTTAAAAAAATCAAATTATAACATGTATAGGTAAAAACATACAAAAAGATCAAGTTATAATGTAATTAAACTAACAACAGAGTTAATACACTTTAAAATATATTTGTCAAAAAGGCAAAAAAGAGAGCAGCACACTATTAAAAGCCTATTGCTTATATATATTGAGTTCCCCAAAGCCTGTTAGAATAAATAAATCCTCACTTCCCAACACAGAAGGATAAGATGGAGGACGCCAGTCTAACCTACCTGGCAAAACGCTTTTAGAACTTTGGAACAGTCACTAAGAAGCCAGCACTGATGTCCCCAACAGATATATTTCTGAGAATGGCAGGACTCAGATTTATTGCCCTCAAAAAAATTAGTACTGATGACAGTCACTGGTTTAGGGCAAAAATCAGCTTACCAGTGGCACCAGGCCCTCAAGCTCTGGATTACCTCTTCTAGTGGTATCATCAATATGTTACATAACATGGGAGACAGAACTGTGAGGGACTCCATAAGCCAATGCCCATGGTTTTGAACATTCAATCACATCACCTTCTTGGTTTATCCATCTGGAACCTGGCACCAGATGGCAAGGACTCAAAAAATGACGAATATTCCAGTTTAGTGAAACTATGGAAAGTAACTGTCACTGCGAAAGATAAATTCCCCAAGGTTTTGTAGATATATCATACAACAATTTTTACCTTTGGACTTCCATTCTGAAGCACAATGAAAATTTAAGACGAAGACACTGTTTCTCTCAAGTGTCCTCACAGAAGGTGATGTGGTTAATGCCTAAAGATCTGCATTCTTCTTTCATCTTCATGAGATATGAAAATAAAATCATGTCAATTGGATTGCCTAATTTTCAAATTTTCTCACAATCTGCATAGACTTCCATTATTTGAGCAATCTGGCCCACAACACTTTTTGAGTCTCATTTCATTTATGATCCTTTAAGTAGACAACCTCATGTAAAATTACAGCATTTTCCAGGAAAGGGTATTTTATGTCATATCTAATAATTAAACCACTAGGGTCAATGAGCCCTAGTCAATTTCAGGTCATTATTTCAGCACTCTGTGGATACTTCATGGAGACAGCTGGAAGTGTAATCAGTATCATTTATCAGTAACCCAGTTAATGCTTGGCTCATTTTCCCCCCCCTCTCTTTCTCTTTCTCTTTTTCCAACCCCCACCGGTCTTTCTGTGGTATGTGTCCTTCTTCTGAAGTGAAAAAGAAGACAAAAGAAGTACTCTTGATCAAATCCTGATAAATCAATAACTTAGTGCAGTTAGCTACACTTACTTAGTGCAGTTAATACAAAGAGCTTGTAAGAGTTTCCTTGTATTTACTTCTTTATTCCCACATCAGCTGTTAAAGAACATTCTCATTTTCCACACCAAAGCTACAGAAGCCATTTCATAGCAAGAACCAAGCAGACTGAATGCCAAAAGAATGAAGCACATAAGCATCTCAATGGTGTTTGTTTAGCTTTACCCATAGGATTTACATATATATATACCCTGTTGAAGGTCCTCAAATAATTTAACTACTCCCTCCAACACTGTTCTGTTCTGTTGCTTACCTCCTAAAAATGCATGTCCAAAGCAACTTCCCTTAAATTAAGTAGCATTCAGTGTGCATTAGAATAATCAGGAGAACTGCAAACAAAGGCTATTTTAGACTATAAAACAACTTGAGCAGGACCTAAAGCAAGATTCCAGAAATGAATGCTTCTGAAATGCATGTGCAAGTTGCTAGTTCAGTGTAAACCCATCAAATTTGGAATACTGGAATAAATTAACTGAAAAGCCAACATTTTCCAAACAGTTAGACTAGGGCCTCAATTATTTGAATGCATTGTACATGGCTTATTGCAGGAATGTTTTCACAATCTCTCGTGTGTGTGTGTGTGTGTGTGTGTGTATGTGTATGGAACTGTTTCTTAGGGCAAAATGCATATTCATTTCAGACAAATTCATAATGATGGCCCTGTATAATATAACCTGTGAACTTATATTTTAGTGACTTAAGGGCTGTTCAGACTAGCCTGAAAGGTCATCCTGTGGTGGTGAAGTCGGGGCATTGCATCAACATGATGTATGCCCCAACTCCACCCCAGAGCAACATGATTCTACGTGCCACTCCACATGGTGTGAGGCATCATGGCGGTTCTCTGGCACTGCATCCATACAACTCAGCACCAAAGGAGCACCGTATAGTCTCGTGGCTGTGGCTATAGTGCCCTTTCCAGGGCACAAAAAGGAGCCACTTTTTGTGGCTCCTTTTCATGCCCTGGAAAGGCCGGAATGTATGTACAGACCCTTATAAAGTCCTATGTAGCTTTGGTCCAGACTAGGTGAAAAATCATATCCTAACTGAGTTTTAAGATCTTTGAAGGAGGGATTTCTCTTGATACCACTACCATCAGGTAAGGACCTTTCTTGGTGACTGCTCCCAGGCTATGAAATTCTCTTCCAAGAGCAATTTAGTTGCTTCCCTCTCTATTATTTTTTTTCTGGCTAGCAAAACCCTTCTTATTTATCTTTTCAATGATTTCTTATTTAGCTTTTTCAATGAGATAGAGCAATGGGCAAGCTGATTTTAATATGTAATAGGCTTTAATGTGTTTTTAAATGTTCTAAATTAACGTTTTAATACTCTTTTAAATTTTGTATTCAAATTGTTTCAGCTATTTTGTTTCAACTTAAAGAGTAAGTTGGTTTAAGTTTCATATGAGAGAAAAGCATTAGTGATCAGTGGTTATAGCATCATTTCAAAACACAATAAACTCCTGTAAGGATAAACAGTACTTGAATATACTGATGATCAGTGATGGATAAATGTGAGGTTTTGCCCTTCCCATGGCTAAAAACTTATTTTCAAGAATACATGAAAAAATATGTGTACATTTTGTATGCATGAAAAAAATGTACACTTTCCACCCAATACACACAATTTTGTTAGCATTTTTCCCAAATATGTGTGTTTTCTGTTTTCTGTTTTTCTTTAAACATTTGCCACCAGTGCATTTATATTTATACACAATTTTCCCTCACGTACACATATGCATGTATTCTACATATGAATGCATTTTACATGGGGGGGGGGGCTAGACAAGTGATTGCAAAATTCAGTGCATTCTAGTTTTCACATTAATTGAGGAAGGGAAAAAAATAGGCCAGTTTCTATTAAAATAAGACTCAAATGGATTTCTTTCCCATCTCTACTGATGAGGCTATGAATAAGGTAAAGGAATCTAAACTATGGAACTCATCAGCTGGTCTAGCCTATGGTAAAACATTTTTTTCTTCAATAAAAAGGAATCAGTTTCTTTCCCTCTCTTTCTTTAAAATTTGGCACAGCATGATCTCAGCTGCAGTGCTACTCATTTGGTGAACTAACAGCCTGACTCACCAAGTATATATTTAAACCCCTTATCTTTACTTGGCCGTTTCTACATCCTGCTCTCTGCATGGAGTAAATGTTATTAAATAATGAATACAACATTCCTGCATTTAAAAACTATTCTCTGCTGTCCAAATAGGGCCCAGAGCTTAAAGACTTTGAATCCCCTGCGACCACTACATTTGTTGCAAGAGTTTGCCATGATTTTATCCATCTCCTCCTCGAATTCCATGAATGTTGTTCCAACCTGCATAGCAAGTTTTCTTTTCAATGTTAACAATTATGATTGGGGGGGGGGGGGGAGGATGCATCACAGTAGCATTTTTGTTTTTGCTTCACCACTTTGATATTGGCAGGAGTCTATTCAAAGAAATGCTCTGTAGCCTTCATTAGGGGGGTATGATACTTGCAGACTCTGGGCGTGCAGCCAGGGGGGATCAATTGGTGAAATATTCAAAGCTAAAAGTGCAACCATACCATCTCCTTTACATTCACATATGCTGAAGGAAGCTGTTCAGGCATACATTTACTCCCTCCCCCACCCCGCCCCCCCACCCCAAAAAAAGAAGTGACATATTTGTGCTTGTTACAGTCTCCTTACTTTTGAAAAAATTAAATATTTGCGCTCCATCCCTTCCTCATTACAGACACACAGACACAGACACACACACACACACACTGCTTTTTGTTCTGAAATGGTTTGAACTGTGGCTTCTCTTCAAAATGTTCATATAAAGACAGTCCTTTGGGTTTATTTCTTAGTTAAATCATCTGACAGAGAAACCCAAAAGATGGTTAAACTGTTTATATGTAGGGAAAGAGCATGCTATAAAGAACACACTACAGTATTTCATCTATTTCTTTTTAAATAAGAAATGAACAGTTTCTGTGTGTGGATGTGGACAGTGCAGGGCTGAATCAATGGGATGGGAGGGAATATAACCCTCTTCCCTGTCTGGCTAGTTAACACAAATGGTTCACTGATGTAAATATCCCTCTTTGCCCTTCAAATCCAATCATCCCTGAATTTGTTATAAGCCACAGTGGAAGCCAGAAAGTAACAGAGATTTCTTGACCAAACATAATGGCCTTAACAACAAACAGCAAATGCAACAATGACAACCAGTTTATACCCTGCATAAATCTGCAATTCACAGGAACCTGGGGAGCTGAGTGCGAAGCACATGTCAAATGTGAATGTCCATAGCACAACATAAGCCAAAGACAGAATCTTGGCTCCTAAAGCCTATAAATAAATGAGGATGGGAATTAACCAAGGAAGGGGAGAATATCAGAGACAAGGTAATGCAAAAAATCCATAGGTTGAGCTTGACTCATTATAACTTGCTCTCTAGAATGTGGCTAAGTACATTTTTTCCTCTTCATATGGCACATCATATGCTAGGGGTTGAACATGGCCCAACTGAGACAACAATGAAAATGAAAGCTTTCCATTCTGCTTTATGTAGGGTATTGCTACAATGTATCTGCAACTTGTGTAACAGACAATGATCCTTCCAACCTTGGAGAGCCATGGAAGTAGTAATAGAGGGGGCATAGTTAATCCCTTCTAAAAATCATCCTCTCTTATCTTCATGTAATGTTAATTGGACTACTAATTTATATTAAAATCTTCTTGCAGAATTTTTTAAATTAAATCACTATTGAGATCTCATATACTATAGTGATAATGGGGTGGGGGAAGAGATTGTGCAATCCTGCTCTGTCACATTTTACATAAGTGTCCCTTGAGGTTGTTGTTGTGTCCAGAAATACTAGTTCATCTTCCAAAGAGTGATGGAGAAAAAGAACAATGAAATGTAAATGTGACAAGTGATAGTTTGCATGTCAGTTTTTTGAGGTCAACTCATGGACCATTTCCTGTTGGAAGAAAGGATATCTTCAGGGCATTAAATAGCCCAGGGTTTAACATCTGCAAAAAAATTCTCCCCATATCATATGTATGAGAGCCATATGTAAGAGAGCCAGTGTGGTTTGGTGATTTGAGTATTGGACTATGATTCTGGAGAGCAGGACTTGAATCCATGTTCAGCCATGAAAACCTGTGGGGTGATCTTGGGCAAGTCACTGTTTCTCAGCCTCTAAGGGCAATGGCAATCCCGCTCTGATGAAACCTACAAAGAAATCCCTGTGATAGTTTTGCCATAAGTAGGAAACACTTTAAGGTGAAATAGTGGCAACAGGAGCCTTCCAAGAACAGATGGGCCATTCAGTTCATTGCTTCTAGTCTGTACTAGCTGTATCTCAATAGGATCATAAATCCACTTCAGGTTGCTGTCCAAAGTACAGAACTCTATCCCAAACTAGGCTCCTCACCTTGGATCACTTCAAAATTCAAATGCTGAAAAAAAAGGAACTGACAGATTCTTCCATCTAGGTCTAAGATTTGAATGGTTTTCTTTTCAAAGTCTGAGCTTGAATCCTTGGATGTACAACATGTCAATGCTGAATTAGGATGGTGGCTACCTCACCTTGAGGCTTTAAAAAAAGTGAATATAGGAGAGGGGGAACTGACTACTGTTCCCATTACTACACACAGATATATGTCATATTGAAACATTAATTAATTAATTAATTAATATACATAAACATGAAATTTTTAATTGAATTTTTAAAAGTTTTAAGTTTAAAGTTTTAAAAGAAAATAAATAAATAAATAAACCAAGCAGGCAGAATATTTTTGTTCTCCAGAGTCATGATTTATAGCTGAATTCATATACAACTAAAGCTTACAAGGGAAGTATTTTGTAACATCACACATTCATGTGTGAATCTTGCACAGAATGAATCCTGAATTATGAATAGGCTTCAAAAAGTGCATGGTTTTTGAAGTTTTTTTCTCAGCAGGAAGATATTGCTAAAAGTACTCACTGTGTCCTTTGACATGAAAAAAAAGTGATGGATTACATGGTTACTCATGATATCTGAAAATATTTATGTGGAGATGGGACTTCTTATATTCTGTATCGTATCTAATCTTGAAAGCTAAGCAGGGTCAGCCCTGGTTAGTACTTGGATGGGACACTGCCAATTAATGCCAGGATCTATAGGCTCTATTTCAGAGAAAGGAACTGGCAAAACTACCTCTGAGTATTCCTTGCCTAGAAAACCCTATGAAATTCATGGGACCACCATATTCTCACTGGCATCAGGAAATGCCTCAAGATGAAAGAACTCAAGGGACTGGATAAAAGTGTATAATCTTAGCTTTAGTTTAATAATCCAACCAATTGATGCCACAGGAATCTTATCATTACTAACTCTCACAATGAAGCTCTTGGATAAATGAGTGCATTTTATTTAGTGTTATACAACTTTCTAGGTTTCTCCATAAAGGTGTATGGAGAGAATTTTGTCTATATTTACACTGATATGTCTAAGATTTCAACTGTGATCCAATCAAGTTCAGAGCTTTATTCTTTCTAGCTAAATATGTTTTCTATTTTTCTTTGATTTTTCATTGATTCATATTGACTCAATAGCCCGTGAGCATGCAATGAGAGGGAAGTTTACCCCGTTCATTGTTAGTGTTTTCAATTTCATTCACAGCTGATTGTGCCTCATTTAGATCTTCCAATATAAACACAATATTTGGATTGTTTTTGCAGTTATAATGCCCCAAAGCTAAATTTAATATTGGAGAACATAGTTGTGTGTATGTTATTGCCTATTGCTTGGCGAATGACCACAGGTTGCCAGGCCAATGTTTTCTGGTATACCACAGGGTCAGCAGCAATCTGTTAGGTGTCATTTAAAGTTCTGTCTTGTAACTGACTGCAGCATTAGTGATTTTATGAGTGATGCAGTGCCATGGGGACTGATGAGCTTCATTTTGATGCATTTAATGGCACAAGACCAAACTGTCTGAAAGGGATGCAAAATTGCACAGGAACACTTTGCAAATAAATGTGGGGGTTTTCATTAGCCTGCTCTTCTTTTTTTGCATTGCAGTGATTTGTAGAAATGGTCAGGATCTATCAGCAAATCAGGATGGAACAAAAACAAAGGTAAGATAAGAAGAAATAACTCGATCCTCTACAGGCAGATAACTGCTTTAGTTATTAGAGCCTCAGAATAACTATTTTATAAGATTGTCAGGAAGTCAATGTGTGGAATTTGCTTGAAAGTTATCCCAGAAACGGGGACAGAGATATGATTCAAAAGTCTAGGTTGGCCAATTTTCTTTAAGAGCAATTCATATGTTGAAGAACATCACATGAAGATGCTAAATATCAATTTCGAACACTGAAAAAACTCTTATTCATCCAGCTCCACAGCATTTTGGAGCCTGGTGCCTTAAGGAGAGGAGGGGGAGGAGGGGCTGGTGAGAGCTGCCTCCCCTTATTACGCTTCCTGACCCTGAGGGACGCCAGAGCTTTCTCCCTCCCAAGCCACCGGAGGACATTTTCCATCTTGGAGGACTCTCCCCTTGCGGCTGGCTGGAGCCTGGTGCCTTAAGGAGAGGAGGGGGAGGAGGGGCTGGTGAGAGCTGCCTCCCCTTATTACCCTTCCTGACCCTGAGGGACGCAAGCAAGTAGCAGAGAATGATTGGTGTATCTTCTCTCTGCTACTATTGCTGTTTTCTGGGAGGAGGGGGAGGTTATGGATATGGGAGGAGGATTGGTTGGGGAGGTAGAGGGTAACTCCCTTGATATGAGCGGGGCCCCTATTCGAGTTGTGTGGGGCAGGGGGAGGTATGGCGGTAGGAGTATGGACCACTGTTACAAGGGAAGGCGAGATCGATGCTTAATACCTATCTCTCCTTCCAGTCCTTCTCCTAACCTAAGGGACCTGAGGGTCACTCCAGCCGTACCACAAACCCTGTCTCTGCTCCTGTGCAACGCCAGGTCTATTAAGAACAAGACCCACATTTTGCATAACCTACTCGAGGACAACAACTGTGACCTGGCGTGCATAACCGAGTCCTGGCTTGGGCCTGAATTGGATGCTGTGTGGGCTCAGGCCCTCCCTTCCGGGTATTCGGTGGAGGACCAGAACAGGTTAGGTGGGCGTGTGTGTGTTGCCTTGGTGCATAAAAACACCTTGTCTCTAACCAGGAACCATGTTCATCAGACTTCCTATATCGAGTGTATTTATCTGACCCTGAAGGCTAGAGACAGTCTAGGGATTCTGTTGGTCTACCGGCCACCCCGTGTGCTAACTGACTCCCTTAACGAGCTGACACAGTTGGTCTTGGAGCTGGTGCTGGAGTCTCCCAGGCTTTTAGTCCTAGGAGACTTCAACATCCCCCTTGCGGCCAACGAAGTTCCATCCGGTGCGGCTCGGGAATTCATGGATACCATGACTGCCATGGGCCTGTCTCAGCTTGTGATGGGTCCAACTCACTTTGTGGGGAATACACTTGATTTGGTCTTCTGTACGGACATGGAAACTCCGTGGGCTAAAATTACTAATATTTCGGCCCTGTCATGGACGGATCATTTCTTGATAGAGGCAAGCATTAAGGCATCATCCCAGATCCCCCCCCGGGGGTGGCGGACCAATTAGAATGGTCCACCCTCAAAGGTTGATGGAACCTGATAGGTTCCAAGAAGCCCTAGAGGGATATATGGTTGGAAGTGACGGCGACACTGTTGATGCCCTGGTTAACACCTGGGATACAGATCTCTCTAGGGCTCTACACAGTATCGCTCCCAAGCGCCCTCTCAGGCCCGCTTCCAAAAAGAAGCCCTGGTACACAGAAGATCTCCGGGCCAGGAAGCGGGTTCTGCGACAGCTAGAGCACGCCTGGCAGAAACATCAGCATTTATCCAACAAGGCTCTCCTAGACCACCTCTTGGAGGATTACGGAGAGGCGATACGAGCAGCTAAGAATTCGTTCTATGCTGCTTGTGTCGCGTCCGCAGAGTCGCGTCCAGCAGAGTTGTTCAGGGTAGTGAGAGAGCTAACTCAGCTCCCTCCTGCCCCGAACCAGATCCTTGAACCTACTAAGGCCTCTGTGACCAATTTAACAAGTTCTTCGCGGATAAAATCTCTTGGATAAACGAAGATCTGGATGCCAGTGTTAAAGCAGAATCCAGAGCAGAGGCGTCCAGAGCTTCCGTGGACTTGGTTATACTGGATCAGTTTGAGTCTGTCAGTACTGAGGATGTGGACAAGATCCTTAGAAGTGTTAGGAAAACAACTTGCTCCCTCGATCCCTGTCCCTCGTGGCTAGCGGTACAGCGGGGGCCGGCTGTAACATCACTGTTACACCGGATCATTAATACATCCTTGAGGGAGGGGCGGTTTCCTGAAAATCTTAAATTGGCCACTGTAAAACCGATATTAAAAAAGCCCTCCCTCGACCCCCTGATTCATAATAACTATCGGCCAGTTTCGCTATTGCCATTTTTGGGGAAGGTGATCGAGAGGGCGGTTGCGATCCAGCTTCAATCGATCTTGGATGAAACGGATTATCTAGATCCATTTCAAACCGGCTTTCGGGCAGGCTACGGGGTTGAGACTGCTATGGTCGCCCTGGTCGATGATCTCCGTCTGGGCATCGACAGGGGTAGCGTGTCCCTGCTGGTGCTCTTGGACATCTCAGCGGCTTTCGATACTATCGACCATGGTATCCTTCTGGAGCGCCTGGCAGAGGTGGGAATCGGAGGCACTGCGCTCCAGTGGTTCCGGTCCTACCTCTCTGGGAAGTTCCAGATGGTGCAGCTGGGGGACGTTTGCTCTGATAAGAGGGCCCTTAAATCTGGGGTCCCTCAAGGAGCTATTCTGTCCCCCATGCTTTTCAACATTTACATGAAACCGCTGGAAGAGATCATCCGGAGGCATGGGGCGCGGGGTTATCAGTACACTGATGACACCCAAATAGTCTTCTCTATGTCTCCGACTGATGCAGTGACCAGGGATGGCGTCGCTCCTCTCGTGGCCTGTCTGGAATCGGTAATGGACTGGATGAGGGAAAACAGACTCAGCCTGAATCCAGAGAAAACGGAAGTACTCGTGATAGGTTCCCCTGGCCCAGGGATGGAGGTGGTTCCACCTGTTCTGAGCGAGCTCACGCTTCCCGTAAAGGACACTGTACGCAGCTTGGGGGTGCTCCTTGATTCGTTGCTCCATCTCACTTCTCAGGTGGATGCGACAGTCAGGAGCACCTGTTTTCAGCTTCGGCTGTTACACCAGCTGCACCCCTACTTGGACCGGAGGGACCTTGAAACTGTAGTACATGCTCTGGTAACCTCTCAATTGGATTTTTGCAATGTGCTCTACATGGGGCAGCCTTTGTATCACACTCGGAAGCTACAATTAGTGCAGAACATGGCAGCACGGGTGGTCACTGGAGCCTCCAGGACCTGCCATATAACACCGGTATTAAAAGATCTCCATTGGCTGCCTATTTGCTTCCGGGCTCAGTACAAAGTGCTGGTTATTACCTATAAAGCCCTAGATGGCTTGGGCCCAGAGTACCTGAAGGACCGTCTCTCCCCACTCAATCCGCCCCGCACACTTAGATCTTCTGGGCAGCAACTACTTAAAGTTCCAGAGGCCACATTGGCAACCACTAGAAAGAGGGCGTTTTCTATCGCGGCCCCGAGCCTCTGGAACTTGTTGCCCATGGAGCTCCGCCTGGCTTCCTCCTTTACCCAGTTTAAGAAGGGGTTAAAAACATATTTGTTCAACCAGGCCTACCCCTGATTATCCCCCCCTCCCCCGTTGCTACCCTTCCCTCTTCATGACTTGGATCGGAACACTGTTATTCTTGGGCCAAAATTGTTAAATCACTATTCTGATCCAATGTTTTAACTTGTGTATATGTTTTAATCCGTGTATATGTACACAGCCCTGATCTTTGGAAGGGTGGTATATAAATAAAGTTTTTATTATTATTATTTATTTTGGCTTTCTCCATTCAGAGAGAGCCACTAACCACCATGTTTGTTGCTATGCATGAGCAAAGACATTCAGCCAGTGGTTCGAGGATTAGCTCCTCCATTCACCAGGGCAGTTGGTTCACTTGTTATTTGCCATTCTGACTGGATTAGTGAGCAGCAAGCAAAACAGCCATTCCCTGGAGGATCCACTTCTCCAGGTGCTAGACAAATCATATGCTTTTCCTCACTTCTTGCCTTCCTAATCCCAATCAGGATAGTGACAGAAGGTGAAGGTTGCCTGGTTCCTGGAGAAGCTGTGTGTGACACTGTGTCCTGAGCTGGTTTTGTCTCTCTTGTACTTTTGTTGCTTAAAAAACATGAAAATTGAAATGGACACACCCACAAGACTGAGTCCCACAAAGCCTTCTTTACCCTCCCTCTCACAATAATGCAGCTCACTTGTTTTCCTGTCCTCTCTCCCTTTTGATGTGGTAGGGCATAAGGGAGTAGGTAGCACTTTTGGGACTTGACACAAGTCTTTATAAGCTTGGTTGGCAGACCAGCAGGCTTTATTTTGTGACATGGAGATTCTCCAATATCCTGGATGAGTATGTCATATATTTCCTCAGAGTCAACAAAACTGTCAGTTCACATCACATGTTGCTCCTTTTTTATTGTTGTAAACTTCACCTTTTCTAAGTGTCAGAATTCACTGAATAAGTTTATATACCATCAGCTCCATAAAGTTAGGAACTGTTGTAAGGAATGCCGAATTGTGGAATATATGCTGTTCCTGCCTGCACTATCCACTTCTGAATGTTCCTGTTAATTCCACACTAGGCACTATCTATTTTCTTTGGAGACAGACCCTTCCCACCCTACTGTATCAAATATGCCACTCCAAGAAATCAGTCTGCACTAATATCATTAAAAGCACTGCCATCTGAAACTGAGCCACACTATTATGGATGCCTTTACACAAAGACATGCCTAAGACACATCAAATCATTCCCACCCACATGAAGAAGCAGCACACGAGGAAGGTAGACAGAGGGCACAGAACTAGGAACATATCTAACCATCACCTATCCGTGGTCTCAATCCATGAAACTGAAATGTCAACCCTAAAGGTAACTGATTCCAAAAACCCAAATTTGATGCATGCTTCTGGGCCCCAGAACAATGGATTATCCCAGGATCCAACAATCCAAAAAGGAATTGATTCCAAATATGGAAGAATCTAAAATTACCAAGTGAAGCAGTTCACACAAGACAGACTCAAAGTGTAAGTGGAAAGCTATCAACATGGAAGGAAAAAGGAGAGGCAAGAGACACAAATTATCCCTGAGCACACTAGTCAGTCTTACATCACAGCCAAGAAAATGTGATTCCTCCTTTTGCCAGAATGACATCACAAAAAGTAGCTGTCCCACTTGTCATATTAAAGCTGGAAGCAATGAGAAACTAAAAAGGATAAAGAGCTGCAAAAAAAAAGACTAGGAATAATGCAATGTGCCAAAGTGTTGCAAATGGTCTTTTAAAAATATCAGATAAGGTTTTGAAGAGTGGCACCCATAAAACCAATCCAATCGTCCAACCTTTCCTTTTAAAATGATCTGTAAACTGAATCATATGCTTAGGGTGGGTTTGCTGGCCAATGCTGGACTAAATCTGCACCATCTGAAATGCAGGAAACCCTTTGATGACTTGGCTGGATGCAGTAGAAGGGAGAAAGGCAGCATACATTGCTTACCGGTAGTTGAGCTCCAATCACAGTTCAGGCTTCAAGTATAAATGTTCAGAAATGGTCTAACTATGAAATGAAAAAGTGTGTTTGCAAAGGCCCTCCTACCTGTGTTAAAGACATCTAGCATGACAAAGCAGAAAAAGACTAAGAACACTTCTTCCCAGCTCCTGTCCTCTAGCCAAGAGCTAGGAAACACACTATTTATCCTGTTCCTCTAGCCTCTTGCATAGAAAGTGGTTGGAGGAAAGAGCTGCCCTCTTTGAAAAGGCAAACCAAGCAAAGATTGTATCATAAAACAGTGGCTTAGTGTCCTTTCTCTCTCAGGGTAGTAAGGAAGGTAAAACTACTCCTGGCTCAAATCCAGGAAGTAGGATAGGGGATAAAGGGTTTACTCTTTTTTGTATAGAGCTTTAATCGATGATGACAGAAAATTGAGAAAGCAAATGGGGGTGTAGGAAATAATTTAGGAGAGTGCCTTCTACTTCTTACTACCTTTCTGAGACATCCCTTGCATAACCACATAAAGACACACAATAAGGCTTCTGCCTGACCAACCTTCAAGTCCCACCCTACCTTCATCTTTCACCATATCAATGATTCCACACACCCCCACACACCATAGAGTTTGCTGAAATATCTATATGTGCATAAACAGAACTTTCGAGGTATGCACCTCAACCAAATTGCTCCTTTGAATTCTACCCTCTTCATCTCATCAAATCCCACAAATAATCTCCATAAAGTTATTATTTCATTTAACAGCTGGACAGCGTGGGCTGAAAATACATTATTGGCTAAATATATATTAAATCAGCAGCTAAACTACAACATGGGGTCCCAAGTTAAAGATTCTCAGAAGGGTCATCATGGGTTATTTAAATGATTTGTTATTGCTGCTGTTGTGTATAGGGTAAGTTGAACAGCTGCTGTTATTTCCCACAGAAAGGTGAATAAAAATGGAAGAAAAAGAAATGAAAGTGCTTGATCTAGTTATCAGCAAAAGGCACAGAATGCAGACATTCCACCTATTTCATTAATAACTTCTATTAGTGCATTCTTTGTCCACTATTGTTCTGTGAAGAATGCTCTTAGTTACAAAATCATGCAATTATTTGCTCTGACCAGTGTAAACTATGTAACTACAGCAGGCACTAGCTCACTCTATGCCACATTAAATGTGCTAGTTATTAATTGCTGAGAAGTGGGTTGTTGTTGCTGTTGCTGTCGTTTGCTGCCTGGGATGGAAATAAATATTTTTAAAATGTTGAAAAATGTGTTTTTTATTGTTAAGAATCCTGAACTGACATGAATTTTCACAGTTCAGCACTTATTCTGCACAGAATTCATATGTGGTAGTTTTGCACAGAAAACAGAACATTTATGCAGGAATATTATTTTCTGTACAAAAAAGGGGTTATTTTCTGCGCAAAAAATTAATATATATATATATATATATATATATAAATTCTATTTTCTGTGCAAAACTACCACATATGAATTCTGTGCAGAATAAGTCCTGAATTGTGAATAATCTTCAAGAACAATGTAGTTTTGAAGACTTTCTTGCAATGGGAAGAAAATTGTGTAAAGTGACTCATACCTTCCTTTGAGAAGAAATTTAGTAAAGAATTACATCCCTATCTGTTAACTTGCTGAATCCAGAATGGCTGTCCCATGAACAGAGCAGCTTCACTGTAGCCAGATTTAGAGGAAACTCCAGGATGAATTTTGGAATGTAACCCTTGCTTATTATCCCACCTGATCCAGAAGAGAGTAGCTAACTGAAACATGAAGAATAAATGGTAAAGACTACCTTCTTATTCCCCTTTTCCAGCACAAAGACTGGTTTCCTCCAATGCCCTCTTTCCCGAGAAGTACAGTCATAAAAGCTGTAGCTACTGGATTTCCTTCTTCTACACAACCGTTAAAAGTCTGTGGGGATTTTCCCCTTTTGCCTCAGGTTGCCCTGCTACACTGATTAGTCCATTCATCTATTAAATAGTCCAAAAAGTGATAAGCAAAGCCAGAGAGATAGGTAGCAGCAGCAACCGTGGAAACTGAGATTGCGTATAAAGAAGCAAAAGATTAAAGGGCTGCCTTGATAAGAGCTGGAGAGTGCATTTTATTATGCCTGCAGTGAATGGAAGAGAGGATGACCACAGCCTAATGCATGTGAACAGCAGGTGAAGTGGCAGAACTGTTTCTGCTTTGTGCCACATCACAAAGGTGTGGGGTCACTTTACTGAATGCGTCTGCATATAAATAAGACACTTCTTGCATATGCAAAATGTAATATTAGTAAGACTCGTTCTGAGTTTGCCTTCTTGATATGATTTGTTTGTTTGGAAAGGTTTTTCCCCTCCAGGGGAAGCTTTTTTGGGCAGTCTGAAGGAGGGGTGAGCAATCTCCTGCAACCCTGTACAGTTCATTTCAGTTTCTTTTCTGAGATTTGAGGAAAACTTGCAAAAAATGGCCAAGTGCTTAGAAGGTGTTTTCCTGCTTCCTCTGACCTCTTGCTTCCCCATCTTCCCCTCATTTTCAATGTCTCCCAGAACTCAGACACAAATTCTAAACTTTCCTCTCCTTTTCTAACCTTTTCCCTTTCCCCTTTCCTTCTTCTTATTGTTTTCTTTTTTGTGTGCCTTCAGGTCATTTCCAATATATGGCTGCTGCTAAGACAACCCTATCATGAGGATTTCTGAGGCTGAGAGAGTGTGTATGTAGACACCTTGGATTGGGAAGGGGAGAGTGTTTCCTTTCCTTCCAGAAGCCAAAGGTAAAAAGAAAGCCTCCTTTCTGACAGTTGGAATATTTAGCAGTAGTTTATATCACCATTGGAAAGTGGAGGTTGGGTAGAGGCTATAGAAATTCTGGGGGAGTGCATGTGGCCTGAAGGTTGCTTGTTATCCACCTCTGATTATGAAGTTAATTGTCACATGAATGAGAAGAATATGCTCCCTGACCAAAGGCTAATCTGCACTGCAGAAATAATGCAGTTTGACACCATTTTAACTGCTATGGCTCCATCCAGTGGAATTTTGGGATTTGTAGTTTCATCAGATATTTAGCCTTCTCTGTCAGCGAACTCTGGTGCCCTAACAACTTACATTTCTCAAGATTCCATAGCATTAAGCCATGTCTGTTAAAGCAGTGTCAAACTGCATTATTTCCTAAATGCAGAGGCAGCCTAAACATAGATAAATGGCGTTGAATAGGTAACTAAAGCTGTTTCAGAACAGACTTTCTATCTGGTGCCAGAATTGGAGCTTTTTCACTGCTAACCACTCTGATACTTTGCTTTCCCCCACACCCCCACAAAATTAAAATAGATTATTTTAAATCAGCACATCACTGTAGTTTAACTTGGAGGTGGAGGTTAAAAGTAGATACCCACATTTTCCTTTAAATTTCTAGAAGCGCTCCTTGCTACAGTGACTTATTTATCAAAGCTGTTAACTACAAATCAGACTTGGGTTGAGTCGTTTTAACAAGCCACTGTGGCTTGTTAAGACAGCTCAGCCTAAGCTGAATTGCAGTTCACAGGCATGGTAAATAAGTAAAATGAGGAGGACTTCCCAGAATTTGCAAAAAAATAAAGTAAAATAAAATAAAATAATTAAAAAATCATAAACATGGAAGAAACAACTTGAGACTTTTTATATAAAAATGTGGGGAAAACAAAACCAAGAGAATAATCCATCCAGTAGGCTTTAAGCACTTAGCTCTTAAAATCCTGTCTTTAAATTTCTTTGCATGCATCTACGTTTGTATTACAAACATAGCTTTGCCATCTCTGCTGCCTCTTTGCTCTCAGCTGACATTCTTTAAAAACCCAATGACTTGATCATTTTTCCTTTAAAATAATCCAAAAACAGACATTCATTATGCAGTACTTGTTCAAGTTTGCCTGTTATTTCCTGCTCCAAGGTCAATGTCCAAATGTGGCAGGAATGTTTTTATCAATCAGTTTTATTTCCAAACTTTCTGGCTCCAAAATTCATAAACTAGAATAAATATGCAAACTGATGAGAAGCATGAATTAGCCTCACTTTGTAAGATTTTTCTGTACAGCGCGTCTGCGTCATATGCAGACTCAAGGCCATGGGGATACCGAGTCCCAGCCTTCTTAATCGCATGGGCACCGATAGTCCATTCACTGTGTGCCACGCAGGAGTCTGCCACTATTAAAATCAATGGGACGTGAGGTCCCACAGTATTTCCCTTACACAGGGGAGTCTGGAACAGATCTCCATTTAAAACAATGGTCCACTGTATTTTGTATGTGTTATTCTTTGACAATATAAGATATCTGGACTCCCTATCCCTTTAGCATATCAGAATAATAATTTATACCCTAATTCATTTCCTTCTAACTTATGTTATGTGAATCTAACCCTTCCAACTCAAGTGGATTTTCACTATCGGCGTTTATCAGCCTGTATTGTGCCTCAGGTTGAAGCTCATTTTTGAGCATATATAGGTGAACTTTAAAAGAAAATCCCACTCCAATCACCCTTTAAGATCATTTTTATTGAGATCCAACTGCTATTTAGTGAGGGAATACATCATCACTTTTTTTTTTACATGAATCACCTTGGATAAGGAATAATAGTTGTTATGATAATGTCACAGACACAGCTGCATGAGCCAAAGGGCAACACAGGAAAATAACAATGGGATGCAGCTGTAGCAGTGAATATAAAGTGACTTTAGTGATGCCCTCAAAAAGAATTCATTTTCCTTTCATTTGTACAAATGTTTGAGGGCATCGTCTTCTTTCTTGCATGTTGTTTCCTTGTACAAGGTCTCCATTGTAAAAGGTACAAAAATGAAACCGATGTGAAATGAGCTGGACTGTTATGGTGACCTGAGATAGTCATATACTTCTATCCCATTGCTGAGCCAAGATATAGGTTTAAGAAGACCTAATTCTACAGGCAGTCTCCCTGAAGTCAGTAAATTACCTTTTTTAAAAAAAATCCTCAGAGATGAAGGATATAAAAAAGCTTAGGAAAATGGAGGGATCATGAAAACATGGTGTTTAGTAACTGAATCTAATTCTTCATTTCAGCTAGAGTAGAGTAGGTCAACGAGAACTTGGTAAATCAATATTTATGTAAGATATATTTATTCAAAAGGTCTATTGTAATTGGGACTAACAATTTAGGCTTAAATCATGGGTGAGCAATTGTGGAAGTCTAAAGGGTTATTAGCCCCTCTAGCTGCTTTATCACACTAGAGGGAAAATAGGATTTAAATGAGAGAAAACCAGGAAATGTCATGTGATAAACATCAGGCATTTCCTGGTTTTCTCTAGTTTAACTCTCGTTTAAATCCCCTTTGCCCCCTAGTATGATAAAGCAGCAGGACACCTTGGAGAACTGTACTCTCCACCACATTCTCCTGCAAATTTTTATATGATTCTCAATGCCCCCAGACAAGCTTTAGGGAGATTAGGGTCTTTTGTGTCATGTTTGTAGCCCACCCAATCTCGGCCGTCTTAGGTTCAGGAGAGGCCTTTTAAAGAATGAGAAGAGAGTG
Source organism: Urosaurus nigricauda (assembly GCA_034509955.1). Classification (NCBI taxonomy): domain Eukaryota; kingdom Metazoa; phylum Chordata; class Lepidosauria; order Squamata; family Phrynosomatidae; genus Urosaurus; species Urosaurus nigricauda. The sequence continues at coordinate 95,326,725 of JAOEGL010000004.1, read as the reverse complement.
AAAGCCACTTCCAATTCATTAATATATATACACCTTTCTCCCAAGATGGGATTCTAGCTATCTTCTTGTTTGATCTCAAAGGGGTGGGGTATAAATAAATATCATCGTTGTTGTAATAATAATAATAACAATAATAATAATAATAAAAATCTTTATTTCTAGCCTGCTCCTCTGTAGAGCACAATCGGAGTGGGGTACAGCAAATTAAAACATACAGATTAAAATACTTCATCAACCCATTCCCAACCACCCACCCCTTAAAAATAAATTAAATTAGCAATAGTTTAAAACCATAACAACATTAAAACCATAATACATCCTCATAGATCTTAGATGAGGGTAAAAAAAGCACCAAGCAAGGGGTCAAAATAGGTCCTGTTTTGGAGCCAGGATCTAGGAGGTTTCAGGGAAGGCCTTCCGGAAGAGATGCGTCTTCAGAGCTTTTTAAAAGCAGTCAAGAGATGTTATAAGACGCATCTCATCCGGCAGTCCATTCCAAAGCTTGGGTGCAGTAGGTGAAAAAGTCCTCTGGGAGGTCTGCGACAGCCGAGTTTTCACAGGCTGTAGCAGGTTCCTCCCAGAGGATCAAAGTGTGCAGGGGAGTTCATACGGGGAGAGGCGGTTGTTGTTGTTGTTGTTGTTGTTTCAAATAAAGGCCTTTCCTGAAACTAAATTTTACGTGGGGTAAAGTGGTAAATATGTCCCATGAGAGCATTTGAGGTCATTTTTGGGCAATAAGAGAAAAGAAAACAGAAAAAAAATGACTTCTCACTTTTACCCTCCCCTGGTCTTAAATCAAAGTTGATTTTGACTCTCTGGGCTTGTCTACAATGGGCCAAATGAAAGTCTCACCTCATTTTTACTGCAAGGAATCCAGGAAGATTTGAGCCAAATAAAATATTAGTCTAACCACGAAAGAGAAGGCTTCCTATCACCCCTCCCAATGAAGACATGTGTAGAGTTTTTTTTCTCTTCATTTTACATGTTTGTCACATCACAAGATACATTTTGGTGCTTATGTTTCAAACACTGATATTTAAGTGAGACAACATATCTTACACTGAAATATGTGTTGTGTGTTGTTATTGAAGAACAACCACTGATACGAGATTGTTTTTCTCTCTTCTGAAATAAGGATTAATTTTGTGAGAGAAGATCAAAAGATCAGATTCTGATATATTGATATAGCCCTGTTAAACATCCCTGCATACCATGCACTGTATTTTGGGGCCCTCATATTTTTTATATCTCATGTCTGGAGAAAGCATTTTTTTAGAGAGAGAGAGAGATCATTGGCCTTTCTGGAACACTAGGTTAGGTTTCCAGGAAAAAAGGGAATGTGTTCCGAGACATGTGGACATTCAGGTAGACAAACCCATCAAATCTAGTGTTTTTTCATTTCCCCAAGTAATCTGCATTCCCTCTTGCAACTTGAGATAAAATATCTCTTTGCATCCAAAGCTGTAAGCCAGTCTCTCTGTCAAACTTCTTCATCCATCCATCTTGGGGAAATCCCCATCCATTCACTATTTTTGTAACACTAAAAATTTTGTATTTTTGTAACACTAAAAGCCATCAACCAGTCTGGAATCATATTTTCTTTTCCTGGGAAAAGACATTCATCCTTTGTTAGCTGGCCAGGTAGCCCATCACTTGGGACTAGTTTTAAGTATAAATGTGGTTTCAAAACCTAACCTCTGTACACACAGCTGACATACACTTCCACACTCTGTGTATGTTCTGTGTACTCTAAAAACTCTGCTATCCCACTTCCATGTAAATTCCATTTTGTTCAGCTCTGTATACTGTGTCTGTGCGGATTTCATTGTTGTGTGTGTTATTGCACTAATCTTCCTCATTCATCCAAAACCTGGAGTCCACCTCAGATAGTACTGGAATAAACTGGTGCACACAATCCAAACATTACCCAAGCTTACTGTAAAAAGTGATTTCTCCAAAATTTGAAGTAGCACTGACAGTTGGTAGGGACCCCCGGTCCCCACCCCTTCTTTGAGTAATAGCCTATATCAAGTACCTCCCATTTATGTTTGTGTGGCAGGATCTGGAAAACAGATGAGCTAAGGACACAACTTTCAGTCTCTTTTCTTAGAGAAGTCTCACTTTAAAAAAAAATCACTTCACAACTCTTAAAAAATCCTTCAAATGGAAATGTTTAGTGGGGGATGTCATCCAGCCATCAGCAGTAAAGAAAAAATTAGGTGCCAGTTTAGTCAGATTTTGTGCATGAAACAGGTGAGTGTACCATAACAACAACAACAATAACAACAACAACAAATTTTATTCATAACCCGCCCCTATGTCTAGGCAAAGGTTAAAACAAAGGTTAAAACAGTCACAATTTAAAAACAATTCCTATAACCCAGTTCCCAACTTCCCACCCCTTAAAATTAAATTAAACTGGCATAGATTAAAACAAGACTTCCGCTTTTCTCCTCACGGCCTCGGCCCTCTCTTCTCCTCCCGTCCGCCTCGGCTTCTCCTTTCCTCCTCCGCTTTTCTCCTCACGGCCTAGGCCCTCTTTTCTCCTCCCGTCCGCCTCGGCTTCTCCTTTCCTCCTCCGCTTTTCTCCTCACGGCCTCGGCCCTCTCTTCTCCTCCCGTCCGCCTCGGCTTCTCCTTTCCTCCTCCGCTTTTCTACTCACAGCCTCGGCCCTCTCTTCTCCTCCCGTCCGCCTCGGCTTCTCCTTTCCTCCTCCGCTTTTCTACACACGGCCTCGGCCCTCTCTTCTCCTCCCGTCCGCCTCGGCTTCTCCTTTCCTCCTCCGCTTTTCTACTCACGGCCTCGGCCCTCTCTTCTCCTCCCGTCCGCCTCGGCTTCTCCTTTCCTCCTCCGCTTTTCTACTCACGGCCTCGGCCCTCTCTTCTCCTCCCGTCCGCCTCGGCTTCTCCTTTCCTCCTCCGCTTTTCTACTCATGGCCTCGGCCCTCTCTTCTCCTCCCGTCCGCCTCGGCTTCTCCTTTCCTCCTCCGCTTTTCTACTCACGGCCTCGGCCCTCTCTTCTCCTCCCGTCCGCCTCGGCTTCTCTTTTCCTCCTCCGCTTTTCTACTCACAGCCTCGGCCCTCTCTTCTCCTCCCGTCCGCCTCGGCTTCTCCTTTCCTCCTCTGCTTTTTTCCTCACGGCCTTGGCCCTCTCTTCTCCTCCCGCCCGTCTCGGCTTCTCCTTTTCTTCTCCGCGTTCTTGCTTTCAGCCTCAGCCCTTTCTTCTTCTCTTATCAGCCTCAGCTTCTCCTTTCCTCCTCCGCCTCTCTACTCTCAGCTTCCGCCCTTTCCTCCCCTTCTTTCACTCTCAACTTTTATGAAGATTATATTTTGTTTTAACATGCTCTCATTCTTTTTTCTTTTTCTTTCCCCTTCTCCTGATGCCAGATTCCTCCTTCTTCTTGTTTTTAAATAAAGTTATTTTGTTGTGTCTCGTCTACTTACAGTTCCCGCCTTCGGCCCTTTATGTTGAATCTGCTGTGGAATTTCCCAAAGTCTGAGATATCCAAGCCCTTTTGAAGATGCCGTTGTGGCTTTATAGAAGAAGTCTTCTTTGTTCTTTTTATATTAAAAAGTTGGAGGCAGACCTGGTTCTGCGTTGCAGCTGGTAGCCAGCACGGCGGATTAGGTTTAAGGCTTCCCTACTTCACCTCTCCCGGTGTTGATCTGGAATCTCTCCAGGTTGTAGAGGCGGCAGGAGCACGGAGCCTAGCAAACCCCTTCACCCAATCTATGCCAAGATTGGGGTTTTTCTTCACTGTTTAACCCAGGGGAAGAAACAGTGAGAAAACCGTGTTGGGTACTTGGCGCTCCCCGGGAGCTTCCTGAAAACGCGTCCAGCGGGCTGCCGCTCCCAACCGGAAGTGAGGAAAGGAGAAGCCGAGGCGGACGGGAGGAGAAGAGAGAGCCGAGGCCGTAAGTAGAAAAGCGGAGGAGGAAAGGAGAAGCCGAGGCGGATGGGAGGAGAAGAGAGGGCCGAGGCCGTGAGGAGAAAAGCGGAGGAGGAAAGGAGAAGCCAAGGCGGATGGGAGGAGAAGAGAGGGCCGAGGCCATGAGGAGAAAAGCGGAGGAGGGAAGGAGAAGCCGAGGCGGACAGGAGAAGACGAAAGGACTGAAATTGGGAATAGAGACGAAGAAGGGGAAGGAAAAGTAGAGGTGGAGCGGAGGTGAAGAGAAGGCTAAAACCAAGAGCTGTGCTGTGGAGTGGGAAGGAAAAGGTCCAGATTGGAAAAGAAAAAGAGAGAACAAGTAAGATTGAAGCTAGAAGCAAGATTGGGTAAGAAAACAGGAAAAGCTAAAGGAGCAGAGGAAAATGACTACAAGGAAGGCAAAACAAACAATGGAACAACAAACTTACAGAAGACCATCAATAGACATACCTATAAAACAAACAGAACAACCGAACATAATGGAAGAACTCAAAGCACTATATATGGAAATGAAAGAAGACATTAAAATGATGAAAGAGGACATGAGTGCGATGAGAAGAGAAATAAAAATGGAAATAAGACAAGAGATAAGAACTGAAATAAAAAGCCTGAAAGAAACGATAGGAAAGGTAAACGAAGAAATGAAAATAATGGGACAAAGGGTAAAGAAGGTAGAGGAAGGAACAGAGAAAATTGCAAAAAGGGTCACTCTAATAGAAAGCAAACAAGAAATGGACCTAGACGAACGAGCCTTACATGATCTGAAACAAAGAGAAAACTGTGTTAAAATCAGAGGCTTAAAAGAGATAGAAAATGAAGACTTATATGACCACCTTACGCCCATATTAGCAGAATACCTCGGAACAGACAAAGAACAAATGTTAACAGAGATCAATAAAATGTACAGGATCAACTCAAAAGTTTTTAAACAAAAAAAACTCCCAAGAGATATCGTTGTATACTTTATACGAAAGAAAATTAGAGATGACATTATACAGTTAAACTACGAACAAAAGTTGGAATCGGATGGGAAAGAACTGATTATATACAAAGACATACCTTTAAGAATCTTGAGGAAAAGGAATGAATACAAAACTCTGACGACTCTACTGAGTCAAAATTATGTTCCTTACAGATGGGAGAGATTGGAAGGAGTTAGTTTTAAATTTAGAGGCGATTTCTACAAAATCAACTCCATTATGAAAATGAGAGAATTTTTAAAGAAATTTAAGAACGAACTAGAACAAAGGAAAAGGCACGAAAAGAAAGAAAAGAAAGATAAGGAAGAAGAACAACAACAAGAAGAAGATAAGCTAAGCGAAAAAGACGACGAGCAAAACATAAGCAAAACAAGCGACAAAGACTCAGGAGAAGAAGAAGAAGAAAGAGAGGACAAATCAAAATTTGAAGATAAGATAATTATAGATCTGAATTAACTAAATAAGATATTTTAACCAATAAAGTATAATGAAGAAAATAAACATTTTGTCGTGGAATGTAAGGGGTTTAAATTCACCCCAAAAAAGGAAAAAAGTAGTCCATTACCTGACTAAGAAAAACCTAGATGTAATTTGCCTACAGGAAACACACATAAAAGATAAAGATGTAAGACTGTTAAAAAATCCAAAGTTAGGCAAGGAATTTATTTCCTCAGGCAAGAAAAGAACTAAGGGTGTGGTGATCTATATCAATAACAGACATGACGCAAAGATACTATTTTGTGACCCGGAGGGACAATACATTGGTGTTGAAGTTACAATTCAATCAAGTAAATACCTGATGGTGGGAGTATACGCCCCATTAGAGAGGAAAAGCTGCTTTTTTGAAAAACTAAATAAAGAAATGCAAGAATTGACATTTCAGAAAACTTTCATAATGGGGGACTGGAACGGGGTGATCTCCCCCGAATTAGATAGGAAATCAGATAAGAAAATGAAAAAATCACAAGGGAGACTACCTAAATCATTTGATGAGTTGTTAGACACACAGTCACTTATAGACATTTGGAGACATAAATATAAAAACGCGAAGGAATAGACCTTTTTTTCTGAAAGGCACAAGTCACTTTCAAGAATAGACATGGTTCTAGGATCTAAATCCATTTGTAAAGAAATATTAGACATAAAACATGAAGCTAGAACGATTTCCGATCACAGCCCTATTTTAGTTTGTTTAAAGGGAAGACCTGTTAGTTTTTCATGGAAGCTCAACAAGGAATTACTGCAAAAAGAGGACATTATTCAAAAAGGAAGGGAAACACTAAATTTCTTTTTTAAAGAAAACCTAAATAAAGGAGTAAATGAAGTAACAGTATGGGAAACATCGAAGGCAGTAATCCGGGGTTTCCTCATTCAACAGAACTCGATTTTACAAAAGGAAAAGAAGGCTAAGCTAGAAAATCTCAGGAAGAAGTTAGAAGAAAAGGAAAAACAACTAAACGAAAAGCCCAATTGTAAAGAAACCATATCCAGCTTAAGAATTATTAAGAAACAGATTGAAATTGAAGAAGAAAGAGAGATACAAAACAAGATAAGAGAAATGAAACAAAAACAGTTTGAACAGGCAAATAAACCAGGGAAATGGCTTGCTGCGAAAATTAGGAAAAGGAGAGAAAGAAATACAATTACGGAGATAAAAAAAGAGAGAGAGTGACAAATCAAAATAAAATAAAACAAATTTTCCTCGATTACTATGCAAAATTATATAAGGGATCCCAAATTCCTGAGAATAAAATTCACTCACTCCTCGAGAAAGCTAAACTAAGCCAATTAACAGAAGATCAAAAAAGCATGTTGAATGGCCCTATCACTATGGCAGAAATACCAGAAGCTATCCGTAACAGCAAAAAACATAAATCTCCAGGACCAGATGGGCTTACAGCCCAATACTATAAGACATTCGAGGAACAACTAGCAATCCCACTCAAATCAATGATGAATACCATCCAAGACAAGTGCTACCCTGAGAAATGGAAACAGGCGAATATCACTTTGATATTAAAAGAAGACAGAGAAGCGAATGATGTTAAGAATTATCGCCCAATATCGCTTCTCAACACAGATTATAAACTGTTCGCGACAATTTTAGCAGAAAGGCTAAAGAAAATCTTGAAAAATTGGATTCATATGGACCAGACAGGTTTTTTACCTAAAAGACAAATTAGAAGCAACATCAGGAATGTAATAAACATTATAGAACACTACGAAAGGAAAAATGATAAAAAATTAGCGCTGATATTTGTTGACCTCGAGAAGGCATTTGACAACGTCAGTTGGGACATGCTTTTTAAGTTGATAGACAGAATAGGAATAGGAGGAAGGTACTGCGCCTGGCTGAAGGCCACATACAACGAACAAAAGGCGAGATTAATAATTAATCAGGAAAAAACAGAAGAATTCATAATTTCAAAAGGAACAAGGCAAGGCTGCCCATTATCACCCTTATTATTTATTTTAGTTTTGGAAGTATTGTGTAACATTGTAAGATCGGAGCAGAAAATCAAAGGGGTGAAGATAAAAAATCATGAGTACAAATTAAGGGCCTTCGCTGACGACATTGTTTTCACTATAGAAGACCCCAAGGGAAGCTTGGATAGGCTAATAAAGACTCTAGACGAATTTGAAAGAGCCTCGGGATTAAGTATTAACAAAAGTAAAACCAAAATTATTACAAAAAACTTAGATATGAGAGAGAGGAAGGAAATAGAGGAAACAAGTGGTTTCAAAATAGAAAGAAAAGTGAAATACTTAGGTGTAACTATAACTCAAAAAAATTCAGATCTCTTTTCAAATAATTATCTACCAACATGGAACTTAATTAAGAAGGATCTGGAAAAATGGAGTAAATTTAAGTTCTCCCTGTTGGGAAAAATTTCATTAATCCAAATGAGTTTACTCCCGAGACTTCTTTTTTTGTTTCAAGTTATTCCGATTCTACAAAATGAGAAACCATTAACAAAGTGGCATAAAGAAATAATAAAATTTATTTGAGGAGGGAAAAGGGCCAGAATAAAGGAAAAAATATTATGTGATAGCAGAATAAGAGGGGGACTGGGATTACCCAATATTAAAATCTACTATGCTGCTTGTTGTTATACATGGTTACAAAACTGGATATCCTTAGAGGATGAGCACTCTTTGATTTTGGAGGGAGATAACTTAATACATGGGTGGCATGGATATTTGTGTTATGGGAAAGACAAATCTCACAGAGACTTTAAAAATCATTATGTGAGGAAATCCCTCCTCATGATATGGAATAAATATAAGAAAAGAACCTGCCCAAAAATCCCAAATTGGTGTTCTCCCCATGAAGCCCTCTTTGGAAGGGAGGGCATAAAAACTAAAAAATGGTTAAGATACCAGGATTTAATTAAGAAAGAACAGGGAGAACCAATTTTTAAAGAACAAGGCGAACTATTAGGAAACGACATAAACTGTCACTGGTATCTGTACAGACAGCTCAGGGAAAGGTTCAAGATGGACAAAAAGCTAGAGGGCATTCAAACTACTAATACGAAATTTGACGAAATTTGCCTAAAAAGTAAGGAAAAATCAATTAAGAAATTTTACGATCTAATATTGGAATGGTACACGGAAGATGAAACAATAAGGGAGAGCATGGTAAAATGGGCACAAAATATAGGACATGTAATAGAATTACAACAATGGGAAAAATGTTGGGGTAAAAGACTTAAATTTACAACAAACCAAGATTTAAAAGAGAATATGTTCAAAATGATCTACAGATGGCACCTGCCCCCGCTAAGGCTAGCTCATATGTATAAAAATGTCAAACCCAATTGCTGGAAATGTAATGCGGTGACAGGGTCTTTCTTCCATATGTGGTGGTCATGCCCTGAAGCGAAAAAATTTTGGTTGAATATATATGGATTCATAACGAGAGAACTTAACATTAAGATACCCTTCTCACCAGAAGTTTTTCTTTTAGGGATGTTAGATATTAAGACTGAAAATGAAAATGGAAAACTGTTATTTAATTTGTTAGCCTGTGCCAGAGTAATCTTTGCTAGGAGTTGGAAGAATGAGAAGACTCCAAACACAGAACAATGGACATTAAAGATCTATGAAACTATGGAACTAGACATTATGACGGCGTGGAAGAAAGATGAGACAGAAGAGAAGACGAAAAAAGACTGGAATATACTGTCAAAGTATTTCGGGGAGAAGTGGAAAGAATTAAGAATAAAGAGAACTTAATGGACAAAGGTAGAATGTTATATGGGAGGCTGAGCCACGTCTACAAGCAATTAAGCTATTTGTTAGGCAAAAGCAATTTAAAAGACTAATATATAATAGGCGATATTAAGGAATGTATTCTGAACAAAGATGGAATTGGTACAAATAATAGCAGTAGATATAACACTGTGAAAATTTCTGTTTACTTTTTATCTTTGAAGATGGTAAATAAGGAAGTAGATGCTCTACAAACTAAAACTATATAGGTTATCTGGACTGGAGAGCTTTGTCTATTCTTTTATGTTTTTTGTTTTGTTGTAACTATCCCTTTTTCATGTACCCTTTGTTTGTCTAAAAACTAATAAAAAAATCTAAAAAAAAAAAGACTTGATTAAGATGCTTCTGGGAAGGCCTGCCAGAAGAGATGCATCTTTACAGCTTTTTTAAAGCAGTCAAGAGACGTAATGAGATGGATCTCGTCTGGCAGGCCATTCCATAGCTTGGGAACAGTAGCAGAAAAAGTCCTCTGGGAGGTCTGCAACAGCCTAGTTTTCATAGGCTGCAGCAGGTTCCTCCCAGAGGACTGAAGTGTGTGGAGGGGATCATACAGGGAGAAGCAGTCCCCGAGATAAGATGGACCCAAGCCATGTAGGGCTTTAAAGGTTAAAACCAACACCTTGTACTGCGCCTGGAAACTAATCGGCAGCCAGTGGAGAGACTTAAGTGTTATGTTCTCTCTCCTAGATATTCCAGTAACAAGCCTGGCTGCCATATTTTGAACCAATTGAAGTTTTCAGGTTAAGCACAGGGGTAGCCCAATGTAGAGTGCAATAATAATAATAATAATAATAATAATAATAATAATAATTTATAACTCGCCCCTCTGAGCGAGCAATCGGGGCGGAATACAACATTTGAAAACAAGTACAATTAAAATGTTAAATCCCAATCCCTCTTCCCACCCCTTAAAATAAGATTAAATTTGCACAAGGTTAAAACAACAGCAATAAAAACAAAAAACAAAAATACAATGTATCCAAATCCAGATTTATGGGCAGCCTAAATATGATATCTAATGTGGCTGGGGAAGGCTGGATAGGTTTCTTGGAAACCAGGGAAGGTTAGCCGCTGTCCGGAAAGGCCTGCCAGAAGAGATGCATCTTGGCAGCTTTTTAAAAGTCATCCAGGGTCGTGGTAAGATGCATCTCATCCGGCAGGTCATTCCACAGTCTGGGAGCAATGGCGGAGAAGGCCCTCTGTGGGGCTTGCGACAGTCTGGTCTCAATGGGTTGTAGCAGATTCCTCCCAGAGGACCAAAGTCCAAACGTGAGGTTACCAGGGCATGTACCACAGATTGCAGGTCCTTCATGTCCAGGAAAGGATGCAGCTGGCATATCAGCCAAAGCTGATAACAGGCATTCCTGACTGTTGCATTCACCTGACTAGTCATGTGAAGCAACAAATCTAGGAGTACCCCCAGACTGTGAACAGGGTCCTTTGAGGAGACTGTGACTCCATCAAGGACTGGGAGTTGTGTTGCCAAACCTGGTTTCGGGCCTGTAACTGTCAGTACCTCCGTTTTGTCTGGATTTAGTTTCAATCTGTTTTGCTTCATCCAATCCATTATCGCTCCAAGGCAGTCATTGAGAGGAGAGATGCCATCTGAAGTCTGAGCCGACGATCTGGTCATGGAGAAGTATATCTGAGTGTCATCAGTGTACTGAACACACTGAGCTCCATGCCTCCGAATGATCTCACCCAGCAGCTTCATGTAGATGTTGAATAGCATCGGGGATAGGATGGCGCCCTGAAGGACGCCACAATTAAACTCGATTTTGGAGGAGCAACTGTACCCGAGCCTCACCCTTTGGGACCTGCCAGAGAGGAAGGATTGGAACCACCGCAACGCAGTGCCTCTAATTCCCAACTCTCTCAGCCAATCCAAAAGGATGGAATGATCTATAGTATCAAAAGCCGCTGAGAGATCCAAGAGCACCAGCAGGGTCACACTGCCCCTGTCGATACTCAAGTGAGGGTCATCAGCCAGAGTGACCATGGCAGTCTCAACTCCATATCCTGTCCTGAAGCCAGTTTGAAATGGATCAAGATAATCGGTTTCATCCAAGACAGCTTGGAGTTGGGAGGCGGCTGCTCTCTTGATCACCTTGCTGAAAAACGGTAGCAAGGACACTGGTCTATAGTTATTCCTGTCCAGGGGGTCAAGGGAAGGTTTTTTCAGGAGGGGCTTCACAGCCACCTCCTTCAAACAGGATGGTACAATGCTTTCCCTGAATGATGCAGTGATTGTATCCCAAAGGAACACCCTCAATGCATCCCTCTGGACAACCAGCCAAGATGTGCAAGGATCGAGAGGGCAAGTTGTCCTCCTTATACTTCCAAGGAGCCTGTCCACATCATTGGTACTCACAGATTGAAACTCATCCAGCAAAGTGACAGCAACGGAGTTGCTGGACGCCTCATCCATGGATTCTGATGAAACATTGGCATCAAGGTCGGTCCTTATCCAAGAGATTTTATCTGCAAAGAAAGTGTTAAATGCATCACAGCAGGTCGTTGTTGGGACAAGTAGGGAGTTTGGCGCAGGAGGAACCTGCGTCAATTCCCCCACCACCCTAAACAGCTCTGCTGGATGGGTCTCTGCAGATGCAATGCATGCAGAGCAGAAAGCTTTCTGCACTGCACTGCACACAAAGCCTCCCGATAGGCACCAAGATGCTGCCTATGGTGAGTTATGTCGAACAAGAGCCAAGTCGTGTGCTCTAGTCGTTGTCCAATCCGCTTCATCCTCCTGAGCTCCTCTGTAAACCAGGGTTTGCGATTGGAAGCAGGCTGGAAAGGATGCTCAGGAGTGATTGTGTTGATAGCCTTGGGGAGGTCAGTGTTCCAGATGTTCACCAAGGCTTTGACAGGATCACCGGCATTGTCAATCATTAAACCCTCTAAGGCTTTCTGGAAACTGATTGGTTCCATTAGCCTTCAAAGGTAGACCATTCTAATGGGTCCGCCACCCCCGGGGGGACGAAAAGCAGCTTTCAGTTCCATCTTGATCAGGAAGTGATCCGTCCATGACAATGAGGAGGTTTTTGTTTCCTCCGCCCATGGATACTCCTGTTCCGTACTAAAAATCCCATCAAGTGTATGACCCGCACAATGGGTAGGCCCGTTGACCAGTTCGGATAGGTTCATGCTTGTCATGGATTCCATGAACTCCCGAGCCACTCCAGATAGATCAGACAAGCTGGTCTCAAGAAGGATGTTAAAGTTGCCCAAGACCAAAAGTCTGGGTGACTCCAACAACAACTCAGAGACGAGGTGAGTCAGCTCGATTAGGGAGTCTGTTAGGCAACAGGGTGGCAGGTATACCAGCATGATCCCCAAGCTATCCCTGTTCTTCAGGCTGAGATATATGCACTCAATGTGGGTTGTTTTCCAGACAGGTTTCCTGATCAAGGTGAAGTTGTTTCTATAAACTATAGCCACACCGCCCCCCCGCCCACTTTCCCTTATCTGCTCACTAACTGTATAACCAGCTGGGAGAGCAATAATGTAGCAATAATGGCATCTCCCAGCCAGGTCTTGGTGAAGCATGTCAGCCTGTCCATTCAGCAGAAGATTGTGGATGATATGGGTCTTACCTTTGGCCGATGCGCAGAGGATCAGATTAAGGGGCTGTGGTATGGTTGGTACGCTCTCCAAATTATCCTGGGAAACAGAGTGAAATAAAGAAAGGATAGATACCAAACATCTATCCCTACTTCTTTTGTAACATTTCTTCACTCTGTTGCCACCTTCCCTGCCCCCACACAACCTCAATACCCACTCTCTGCCTATTCACGGCTTTATTTTCTGATAGATGCTGAGAATAATCCAGCTATTCCCAGCCCCTAGAAAAAAACAAGATCTTGCAACAACACAGGGAGCGCCAAATTATGATTGCATTCCCATCTGAGCCAAGTCCCATGGTTGCTGTGCAAAGAAGACTACAAAGGAATGTCCTCAAGTAAGTAAATGAAATTCAAGAGGACAAGAACATTCTATAGGGAAACCAAGGGAGAGATTTTCCTGGGGGATATTATCCCTCAACCAACACTCTGTCAGGCCTCTCCACTCCCAAGGTGGTGGTGGGAAGGGCGGGAGGTCCACTGCAGCCTTGGCTACTGCCATGAGGAAGCCAGGGAAGGTGTTCCAGGGGGGATTTTAATCCCTGAAGCAATGCTCCACTCCCAAGATGGTGGTGGAGAGGGCGGGAGGTCCATTGCGGCTTTGGCTGCCACCACAAGGAAAATTGATGAAAGGAAGAGTCAACAGTATCCCAATAGTTCCCACAGATAATTGAGGGCAGTAGCTCAAGCTTATACCCCTCCCTTGCTCTGCCATACACCACCTGGTGATAGCTGCCTTCCCTCAGAAACTAAAGTGGCTTGGATTAAGGACTTCCAGAAGTGCATCCCTTGAAGTTTTGACAGCAGGAGGGAGCCATGTTTTACTAGTGACAAGACATATTGTGAAAGATCTTCTGAAAATCTATGTCACGATTATAAATCACACTAGAAATGTTACTGGTACTTCGTTCTGCAAAAACTGGTTCTGACAACATTGCAAATTATAAGTTTCAGGTAAAATATTCATTCTGACAATGAGTTGAAGATAAAACTGTATAACAGATTTTAGTAGCCACTACTTAAAATAAATAATTAATCACGATTAATTCTTTTCCCCAATTACTAATATGTAGGTGAATAGCATTGCAGTTGCAACTTAATGAGGGCTGATGCTCATCGTTTTGTAGTGTAATTGCAATTTTAACATTGCTTCTGTTATTACCGCAGCGGAGAAATATCATACATTGAACTGTGGCAACTGCTGCAGAATGAAAAACTTTGATATCCCCCCATCCCAACTGTATAATTAAAAATAGCTAATTACTTTTGAGAACAAGTAAAGTAAATGGATATCTTTTCAAAAGTGTAACTATAATAGTAATTTGTAGTTTGATGAGATACTGGAACTAATTAAACAGCAATTTCCCAGTGTTACCTGTGTGATTGTCAAAGGAGTGCAGTTAGGTATATCTACCAGATGCTGCTTGACTCACAATTTTTACAAGGTTTTTGTCCCAAACAGGGAACAGAAAAAGTTTGTGACTTGCTATTCTCTTGTGAATTATCTCAGGAAATGTACTGATAAACACTGTTTACTGAGGATCTCAATTTCCAGCCTCTGAAGTGGTGGGTCAGATAAAACTGATTATTGCCATCCCCAGAATGATGACTCTCAATAACTCTGCAGCCTCACAGAACACCTTCTATTTAACCCCAAATGAAATTTATGAAGTTTGCGCAGCTGACGGTTTACTGCCTGAGTCGCTTCCTCATTATTAAAAGTGCACTCTTCTAATCTTGCCCCATCTTTGTTCTCTATTTAAAAAATGAAAATCAATATTTATGGCACAGAAAGCTTTTCTTTTCTCCTCAGTGCTAAATCTCTCAGCACAGCCTGCTCTGGTTTCCCATCAGCTCCTGTGCATATCATAAACATAATGGATGTGTTGCGACCAACATTAAACACTTTTGAATCCAAATTATGTCAATGTGCAATACTAAAGTCTGGATTTAAATTGTGGATTAGAATGAATGGAAGTTTAAAACACTTATCTGTGATTGGCTCTAGCTCAAAGTTTTTCCATAAACTTCACTGGAAGGATATTATTATTATTATTATTATTATTATTATTATTATTATTATTAGTCCACTCCTCTGTCCAGGCAAAAACAATAGGCAAAAAACAATAGGCACAATACTGTGTATTGAAGGTATAATGCTTGAGGGCCAAAATTCTCATTGGAAATAACAAAGCTCTTTGTCCTATACAACCTTTTCCTTCATTCAAGCTGATTAATCTGATTTTTTAAAAGTTTCTTTTGTTTGTTTTTCATTTTTCTAGTCCTTAGTTTGTTCTTTTCTATTTCTGCATCAGTTTTCCACGTTTTAAAAAAGTTCAGATGAAAATTCACATTCATTTTTCTGTGCACCCCTTCGAATCCACACAAATTTGTATGCATTTTTTTTATTTTTGACAAACAGTTTTCCCTTTTAGAATGGGGAATATATTCTTACACTTTTTCTTTCACATATTTGCTTTCTCTATGCCCTTTCTGTCTGGAGAACTTCCTCACAAAATTCTGAAGAAATTGAAAGATAATTGCACTTGGGCATGCAGTTCAATATGGAAAATGTGAATTTAGTTCTTTTCAAAATATGCACTACATAAAAATTCTCCCATCCCTGCTTCTATTGTATAAATAAACAAACAAAGAGTAGTTAGGGGAAACAGGATGTTTCTGAATCCTTTGATAATTACACCTCTGTCAATATTTATAAATAACATATGCAGAATAAAAGGAAGGATTTTATATTTAATATCTCAAGTTACTAGCAAAGAGAAGAACCAAAGATGATATGTGGGTTCCCAATGGGATCTCATTCTTCCTGCATGTGCACTCTTTCTTATGTGTAGGCTGGTGGGCAGGTAATGTGGTTAGTAATGGAGTAGTTAGAATATCAGAGGAAGACTGAGCACCTGGATTCAAATTAAATGTCAACCATGAAGCACAATCTGAGCCAGTTACTCTCTGTTAGCATACTCACAGATATATTTTGAGGATAAAACAGTGCAGGAGGTCTGTGTATGCCACCATGAAGAAATTGGGGTATTCATGTAACAAAACAAAAACAAAACAAAAATGGATCAGGAGTTCTGTTTTTTAAAAAGCAAAGATGAAAATTAATTGGGAATGGATATATAACCTATATTTCAAAAAGGCCAAAAATGTACACCAACAGTTCAGGAGAGGCCAAAGAAGAAGACACACATTGGTGTCAAATGTAGATGTCAATGTATGTATAGATGCAAATTTAGAAAGAATGTCTATAATGTAGATTTAAAAATGCAATATTTCTCATTGTAGCATTGCCCGGGCTTTAATTTTGATGAACAATTTCAATGTTTTGGATCTGTCTCCTGTTGTTTCTCAATCTTTCAGTCAGAGTTGCATCAGACATACTTTCAAATAGAGGACATCTGCACCAAACGGCTGTTCATGTATAAGACCTGTTGTTGTGCACCTTCAAGCTGTTTCTGGCTTATGACAAGCTAAGGTGATCCTATAGTGCATTGCTGTTTAATTAGTTCAAGTATCTCACCAAATTTTAAATTACTGTTATAGTTATATGGAGGGGGGGTGGCAATATTTTTCGGAAGGGGGTTATCTTTGCCTTCCTCTTAGGCTGGGGGAGTATGACATACTGAAAATCAGCTAGTGCATTTCTATGGCTGAGTGGGGATTTGAACCCTGGCTTCCCAGTGTCCTAGTCCAACACTCAAAGCTTTATGCCACGCCGGGTCTCATAGGACAGCCTTCTATAAAACAGAACATATGCCCACCCTAATCAATTATTTTTACTTGGCTGGGATGCCTGCTATAATACTAATTAAAGAAAAGGACTTAGATGAACAGCACTTATCTTTGGTAGACAAGATAATAGTCATTGTAGAATTTCTCTCTTAATACATTATTGAGATAATTGCTGAAGTAATATCTCAGCAGCAGCATAATGAGAAATTCAGACCTTGGACTATGCAAGAGATCTTACAAAAATACTTATGTATTGGTTATTACATGACTTGAGGGATTTTTTTTTTTTTAAAAAAAATACTCTATCCAATTCAGTCTCTCATTTTTTTTAAAGGAAAGAATGAATGAATACCCACTATAAAAGAAAAAGTATGCTGGTCAATGAGCTATTCTGTATTATTTCTAATTGTGAAATTCCAAATACAAGAGCTGCAAAATTTGTTAGCAAGTGAACCATTATGATCAGGAAAATCATAAAGTGTCCCTAAAACTAGGAGTATATACATGCCATTAAGGACTGTTTCTACTTAACTCACATTTCAAAGGTGTTTAAGAAAGAGAAGGAAGAGAATACCTGTACAGGTGGAGTTGGAGCTGAAATATCAAACTAAACTGATAAAAGATAGTCACAGCCATTGTAACCACCTTTATTTCAAGTGACAGTGATGGATAAAAGATCCTGTCCCCACTGCAAAATTATTTGGTGAGAGAATTCTCCACTGAAGATCTCAGCAGCATTTCCCTAGCAGTACTGGAGCTGTCTAACAGGGAAATTTAAGTATCTCCCTAAACTACAAACCTCAGGATTCCATAGGATAGAGCCATAGTAGTGAAATTCTTCTAATCACTATAATTCTGCAGTATGGATACACTTCAGGAGCACCCAAAACTGTGCATCAGATCCTTCACAAAATAAGCTGAATGGACCACAATCACTGACAGGTTCTAGACAACCAAGAGATGTGTATTGGTCCCCTATCCTTCTGGTGATCCCACAGAGCAAACAAGGCAGTTTCCCAAAGCCAAACCTGAAACCTAACCAAAATGGTTCTAGAAGAGGAAATATTTATTTATTTATTTGGATTTATATCCGGCCTTTCTCCTAAAATGAGATTCAAGGCCACTTACAATAATTTAAATAGGATAGAACTAAAACATTAATTACAAATATTACAAAACAATTAAATAATACTAATATTAAAATCTAACAGTTAATAGCGTAAATGCCCACCAAATCAATGGACTTCCAAAAAGATTCGTTTTCATTTTATTTTACTTTGTCTCTGAAGTCACTGTTGTTGTCAACTGCCTTGAGTTGATTTCAACTCATGATGACCCTGTGGATGAGACTTCTCCATGATCCCTGTCTTCCACTGCTCTGTTCAGATCCTGCAGGCTCAGGCCTGTGACCTCTTTGACAGAGTTTATCCATCTGGCATATGGTCCTCCTGCTGCCTTCTACCTTTCCTAGAATTATTGGCCTGATACAGATGGCCCAAAAGGGCTGTCTGTACAGTGCGATTAGGGTTAGGGAGGGTTCAGCATTCACACCCTCCCTAACCCTAACACGTATGGATGCCACCATTTTAAAATGGCAACATCCATACAGGCATGCCATAAAAATGTCATGGCACACACAGCATTTACATAATGCTGAACACACCTGACATAATGGTACCACGGGAGTGTGTCTAGGGCACCCTTTCCATGGCGCCAAAAGGAGTTCTGCAACAGAGCTCCTTTTTGCACCTGATCCTTGGCGTGGCCTTTAAACGGCCACGCCAAGGACCCCGAGGGAAAAGGGGCCAAAGTGCTGGCCCCTTTCTTCCCTCGGCAGCACCAGGGAGAGCACCCCACTTACAAGCTGCGGGGAAGCGGCAGTTCGCCGCTTCTCTGCGGCCTGCAGAAGTGGCAAAATGGGGCCTCTGGGGCTGCTGATGAGGCAGCCTTGGCCCCATCTCACCACTTCTTGGGGCGAGTACAAACTGCCCCTTTTGGGCGGTCTGTACCACCCCTTTGTCTTTTCTAACAATTCATGCCTTCTCATGATGTGGCCAAAATACAATAGCCTCAATTTAATCGTTCTGGCTTCTGGGGGAGTTTGGGTTCAATCTATTCTAGAAGCCATTTGTTTGTATTCTTGGCCATCCACTGAATTCTCAGCACTCTTCTCCATGATCACATCCCAAATGAATTGATTTTCTTCCTGTCCGCTTTCTTCACTGTCCAGCTCTCACATCCATACATGGTAATGGGGAATATGATGGCTTCGACAATCCTTGCTTTATTGTTTATGTCTTTGCTCTTTAGGATTTTATCCAGTCCTTTCATAGCTTCTCTTCCCAATCCTAGCCATTTTCCAATTTCTTGACTGCAGTCTCTTTTCTGATTGGATACAAGGTATGGGAACTTTTACTATTTCAGTTTTCCCATTATCTAGGATGAATTCTTGTAGATCTAACGTGGTTACTACTTTTGTTTTCTTGATGTTCAGCATTAAGTCTACCTTGTAATTTCTTCCTTTATGCTCTTTGGTAATTGCTCCAGGTCTTAATTAGTTTTTACTAGTAGTAGTGTGTCCTCTGCATAACTTAGGTTGTTAATATTCCTGCCTTTGATCTTCACTCCTCCTGCCTCTTTGTCTAATCCTTCTCTTTGTATTATATTTTCTGCACGCACGTTGAGTAAACAGAGTGATACTAAGGAGCCTTGCCTGACTTCTTTTCCAATTGGGAACCATTTTGTTTCTCCATAGTCAGGTCTAACAGCAGCCTCTTGCATTGAGTACAGGTTATGCATCAGAAATAACAAATGTAATGATACTCCTATTTCTCTGAGAACATTCTGTAATTTTATGTATCTATGTAGTCAAAAATTATGCCCCTGATCAAGAATGTATAGATCAAATAATTCAAAATATATTTAAGCATTAGTTCATCAGGATTTATAATTATTACAATTTTCTTTTCTTCCTTGGATGCAGCCTACATGGATACTAATATTGTAACCTGTTATTTCCTAATTATTAATGGTGAGATTTTAAGTGGATACATTTCATAGCCTTCAAAATATCTCCTCTTATTTGAATATTCCTATATATTGTTTACAGTACAATAATGAGTAGGAAATGGGTGTCCTGATACATAAGCTGTACTCAGGACAGGAGGCTATTATTAGAACAGAATATGGAGCAACAGAATGGTTACCGATCAGAAGAAAGGGGGTCAGACAAGACTGCATTCTATCACCCTGTTCAATTTATATACACAAAATATCATATGAAGAGAAGGTTTGGACACAAAGGAAGGAGGAGTGAAGACTGGACAAAGGAATATCAGCTATCTAAGATATGCAGATGACACATTCCTGCTACAGAAGACATCAAAGACTTGAAATAGGATTCCATGGAATAGGGACATGGTAGTGAAATTGCTCTGTAATTACTATAATTCTACAGTATGGAAACAGTTACTAAGGAAAACCAGAGAGGAAATTGCTAAGGCAGGCTTATTATTGAACAATTAGAAAACAAAAATAATCATGATGGTGGAGATACAGCAATTCAAAGTAGAAAACAAAGAAATTTGAATAGTTAAAGATTTTTCATACCTTGGATCAATCATTGATCAGAAGAGGGAATGCAGTCAAGCCATCAGAAGAAGACTAGGATTGGGAAGGGTAGCTTTTAAAGAACTAGAGCTTAAAATGGAAAGACATCAAGCTGAATACCAAAGTCAGGATCATTCAAGTCTTATTTCCCATCACCATGTATGGATGTGACAGCTGGACAGTGAAGAAACCAACAGACAGAAAATAAACCCATTTGAAATATGGTGCTAGAGAAGAGTGCTAAGAATACTGTAGACTGCAAAAAGACAAATAAATGGGTCTTAGAACAGATCAAACCTAGATGTTTCCTATTTCAGTCTTATCATGAGAACAGATTTCTCACTCACAAACACAATAATGCTAGGAAAGGTGGTGGGTAACAGTAGGAGAAGAAGGCCACATACCAAATGGATAGACTCAATTAAGAAGACTACAGTCATGAGCCTTCAGGACCTGAGCAAGGCAGCAGAGAACAGGGGGGTGTGGAGGTGTCTCATTCACAGGGTCACCATGAGTCGAGATCAACTTGAGAGCAAGTAATAAGAATAACAATAAAAACAATGAGCAATTAGTATACAAAGATAATTTTAATTTGGATAATATAATAGTCTTCTCTCCTATGATATTATTTAGATCTGTATAGATAGAGTATAGATCTGAAATGTAGACAAAGTTTTACAATTTCCTTCCAGATTAAATTAATTAGAAAGTGTTAATCCCAGAACCATTTTAAGAACAGCAACTCTTTAAAACTTTTTTTTTCTCAGACAGCAGGATTAAAGGACTATAATAGGAGCAATGCTGCAGATCTCTGCAATGAAAAAGAGAGAGAAAGAAAGGGGCAGGAAACTTTATACAATGAGATAAGAGAGGTATGTATGGCTAACAAGACTGTGATGATGGGTGATAGCCTTCCTCTAATATTAATTTGAAAAACCTTCCAGGGGGAGGAGCACTGCTATTATGTTTTCCTGCTTCATAATAGAAAAACTGAAATGCAACCCCACACAGAGTACAATTATTACAGCATCCAGCATCATTAAACAAAAATTAGATAGAAATGCTAATACTAGATGTTCACAGTAAAACAAAGCAAACCAGAATTTTGTATTAACAAAAGGAAAATAGAAATTCTGCAGTCAACCTAGCTTTAGCTCAGAAAACAGACTTATATATGGTTTCTATTATTATTATTATTATTATTATTATTATTATTATTCCGCCTTTTGCTGAAGGAATCTAGGACTGAAGCTACAAATATCAATTTCCTTCAGACTTTAGTAATATGACAATATACAAGTAAGTTACAGCTTGACCTGTAACTTTCCTTTTTGTATAAAGCCCTTCTGATACTTTGATTTCAAACTGTGCCCTTTCTCTTTCTTGAAGGATGTGATCATAATGTTTTTATATAACAGTATCTTCATACTTGTGATACGGATGTTTCAGGAATTACCTTGATCAAGCAGATGTTTTTTTCCCTAGCAAATTTACAAAATCTACACCACACAGAGCTCAGTATGAAGTTTACACAGACAAAATGTGCATGTGGGTATCTGTACCTTTCTGAGTTTTGTGATGCAGAGAAGATAAAAAAGCAAGTAAACAAAATGTGCCTGGCAACATGACATTTTTGAAATGCATAAAGAATGTGGGCAAGTAGCCTTCTGTCCAAAACTGCACACAACTGAAAAACAATGAAGCACAACATTTCCACAAATGTTTATATGGATTTCTGAGAGGGGTGGAACATAAAACTGGAATGGAAAAAGCCTGATGATAGGAAAATTCAAATCTTGTTGAAAAATACTTTCTTACCCAATATGTGTAGTTCAGTAAGCCATCTGTAAACACTTAGAAAGGAAAGCTGTGATCACTAAAAGCCAACATATGTTCTTATAAACAAGTCATGCCAGACTAGTTTTATCTCTCTTGTTTTTATAGAGAGAGTTACAATCCTGGTAGATGAACGGAATGCTGTGGATGTAGCATATCTTGATTTCAGTAGTGCCTTTAATAAGGTCCCCCATGCAGCTAGTAAAATGTGAGCCACACGATACTACTGTTAGGTGGATTTGTAATTGGTTACTGACCAAACCCAAAGTGCACTCACCAAAGGCTCCTCTTCATCCTGGAGAGAAGTGACTAGTGGGGTGTTACAAGATTATGTCCTGGGCCTAGTGCTCTTCAACATCTTTATCAATGACTTGGATGAAGAAAAAGAGGGCTTGCTTTTCACATTTGCGGAACATACCAAATAATACTGCATCAATAGGAGTATAGTGCTTAGATCAAGAGATATAATAGTGCCACTCATATTCTGCTTTGGTCCAATCTCATCTGGAATAATGTGTCCAGTTCTAGTTACAAAAAAGCATATTGACAAGTTAGAATGTGTCCAGTGGAGGGGAGCCTAAATGATAAAAGGTCTGGAAACCATGCCCTATGATGGGTGGCTTAGGGATATATTTAACCTGGAGTAGAGAAGGTTAAGAGATAACATGATAGCTATGTTTAAATATTTTGAAAAGTATCATATTGAAAATGGTACAAGATTGTTTTCTGCTTCTCCAGATACTAGGGGGTGTATCCACACTGCAGAATTAAAGCAGTTTGACACTACTTTAACTTTGATGACTCTGAAGATTATTACGCCAGTGCTTACTGTCTCTCAAGCGGCTCTAAAAAGTTAAGGAAGTGTGTGTGTGTGTTTGTGTGTGTGATCCTGACACGCTTCCTCATTGTCAGTGAATTGTCTGCATGCTTCCTCATCGTCAGTGAATTGTCAGCTCCTTCTAGCATTATTGAATCGTCAAGGGAGAGGGAATTTCCTCTGAATGCAAAGTTTCTGTTCAGAGGAAATTCCCTCTCCCTGAATGATTCAGTAATGCTAGAGGGAGCCAACAATTCATTGACAATGAGGAAGTGTGCCAGGCTTACACACACAGGCACTTCCTTAATCTTTTAGAGCCACTTAAGAGACAATGGTTTACTGCACAGGCTCCAGGCACAGGACGAGAATGGTCCAAAAGAGGTTGGGAAGTGAATGGAATAAGTGGGGGATGCATTTTTCTGCACACAGAAAGTCCCTCACTCATTCAGTTCCCTTCCATTCTGTTCCCAATCTGTCCCAGAGGAGGCGATTTTTGAGGACTGCTCTGAACAGTTCTCAAAAATATCCTCCTCTGAGATGGATTGTGAAGGGAAGGGAATGGAACAAAATGGGGGCTTCTGTGCAGTAAAATGTGTCCCCCACTCATTCCCCACTCGTTCCTGGCCCCTTTTCATTCCATTCTCCTTCTGTTCCATGGAGCCCCTGTGACATAAACTTAACAGTAAATGCTGGTGTAATAATCTTTCTTATCCTACAAAATGCTGGGATGTGTAGTTTAGTGAGCCACCAGAGATCACTGACAGACCAGGCCAAATATGTAACCAAACTATAGGCCTTTACAGACCGCCCAAAAAGGGTGGTCTATAGCCGCCCCATTGAGCAATGGATTCAAACTACAGGTAAAGAAATTGAACCCAAATATTAGGAACAATTTCCTGACAGTAAGAGCTATTTGACAGTAGAATACACTGTCTCAGAGAGTGGTCGTCTCTGCTTTTTTAAAAATTTCGTCTGGATTGCCATCTGTTAACAGTGCTTTGATTGTGTCTTTTTGCATGACAAGGGGTCCAACTAGATGGCCCTTTTGGTCTCTTCCAACTCTATGATTCTATAATTCTAAGACACTCCTTGTGAATCTAAGAACATGTTTCAACATATTGCTGATATTTATTCAAAAAAAGTGTCACTTGTCAGTTTTAGATAATATTAAAACAACGAGTTGCTTAAAATTGCTGTCCCAGAAAAGAAAAGCACTAACATTCATAAGTATCAGTGTCACTAGAGACCCTGTATTTTTCACCGGAACCTTTTCATTTCAGTTTATGAGACAAGTTTTGTGATGACATTTTGGCTTTAAGAATAAACTGAAACTGACCAAACAACCCTATGCATTTCTATTCAGAAGCAAGTACCATTGAATTCAAAAGGTTTTGGTCGTAGGTAAGCGACAATAGGATTGCAATCTAATAACAAACTCTTATGTGTGGCTATCATATGCATGTCTTAACTGAGCTAAATGGGTCTCATTATGTTTATACTGTAAGTCAGTAGCTTCTCACTCTCCTTGTCTTATTTCAAATAACCTAAGCAACCTCATCTCAAGACAGCTTCATTTTTATTTCCATGACCAGTGTGGGCAGGCAGCCATGTGGCATTACAAATATCTGTATCTGTTTGGAATAATAAGCCATCTCATTCTTAATATCAATATGACATGAAAAGGGAACGATGAAAGTAGAACAAGCATGTTGCAAAGAAAAATTAATCTTTTCAAATGTCACTCCTCCGTGTCATCTAAAGAAATTTAGCAGTCTTATCACCAAGCACATCTTTCTCAAATGCCTGCTAATATAAAGCTATCATTTTGCTCTTCCCTTTTTTGAACAGAGTCTTGGGGAAACATGTCTTGGAAATGATGGCCCTTATCAAAACAAGGCAATGTGGGATGAGTCACCGCTCTACATACAAGAAACATCATATTCAAATAGTAACAGTAGCAGGAAATACTGCATCATTTATTTTCAGAAGTCCCTTGAAAATCACTCTAATGGTTCTGGAGTTTACTGATTAAATTTTCTGGCTTCAGAGTTATTCTATTTTCAGGTATGATTTTAGAGTGATGGTTTAAATGGCAAAACCTTGAAAGATCTATGGCCAAGCATAAATTGATTCAACACAATAAAACACCTGAACATTGCTAGTTGTTCAGACTCATTTGTGTACCAATGGTAAACCTTTGCCTGAAAATTAAACATTACCAGCTGCTGCTGACCTTTCTTAACTTCTGCCTGTTCCTTGTGCAATAAACCCTGAAGATGAGATTGTAATAAACTGCTTTATTTCACTGTTACAAGGTCAGGGGGCTTTATACTCCATCAGAGATGCAATGACGTAAAATAATGAAGGGGAAAATCTTAAACATAACCTAAATGATTTAAACATAAAAGAGATATGAGGAGAGATAACAGCCTAAGTTAAAGAGAGTTTTTGTATGTCCATGATCCCCCCTTGTGAGCTCTTTATTATTCTCCTGCTCTTAGAGCATGACATAGTAAGATCATCAGGTACAATTCCTCTTACTATTAAAATTTAATAATAAAGAAGGTTCCTGCTACTAGGCCATGGGCATTTCTTTTGGTAGTTGTCACCAGAGCTGGCCCACAATATGGCAGAATGAGTCAGATGATGGGGGGGTGGTGGTGGTGGTGAAAGAACAGAGTTGTATATGTTTGTGTGCCTTATGGCCTACTGTGCTCGCTCTTAAGCTAGTCTGTTTCCCTCAGTACATTGAAGGATGCTGCCCCATTTCTAGTGTTAAATTAAGATGCAACTAAAAGTCTATAGTGGTTTATTTTGTTGCATGAAGGTGTGCAACTTTGTTCCCCCCCTCCCCCCTCTGGCAGTTCTTTGCCATGTCATTGCTATATATCACACATGCAAAATAATGTGGTGAGAAAATAGTATTGGAGTAGAGAGCCCTTTGGACTGTTCTAGCACAGTTCTTAGAATCAGCCCTTCCATTTCAACAGCACTTGTGAACTTGGTCCCTTGATAGTTTTTTATTCTTCTTATTTCAAATCAGTAAGATCACCCAGTGAATTCCAAGTTCACTGCAAAGGCCATTCAACCTTCTTATGACTACCTCAAAACATGGCCAATGATGTAGACTCAAGTCACTTGTGTAACATAAACAGGCTGCTGAGTAGACCCTGCTTTTTTAAAAATGCATTCTTGATTAATTGCCTATTCAATTATTTTTACCTAAATTTCTGCAAGTCATATTGATTTCTTAGCTACTGAAACTCCATACACACCATACACCCCACTATCACCTCCTTGTTTTCTGTTAAAGTTGGCTCCCAAACTTGAGACTTGACTTGAGATTTGATTTGAATGTATCTTGCTAGGACTTGAGATTTGACTTGAGGCTTGGAGTAAAAGACTTGAATACACCACTGGAAATGGCACTCATATGTGCATAAGAGGTACCTTATGAAGTCTCTCTGGAGGTAAAAATCTTCTACATGCACCATTAATAATTGTTAATAACTGTTCAATGAAGTAATTAACAGAGTTAATACCTTCACTGAATAGCAGCCTGAGTGAGAAACATTAGAACTATGCAGGTATGGCGGTAGTTGAGTGCCTTCTGAAAACCCTCATGGGTTACTGATTTTATAGGTTATGAGCACCACATGCACCTACACAGAGCTCAGTAAATTGCTCACAGATCCATGATGCCTTATGATGCCTCCTAGGCCTTTCCCCTAGTCCATCAGCACTCAGCAGTGGACATTGGTCTTCTTTGGCTAATGACCTCATAAGCTACAGCTTTATTAGAAGCAGCTGGGAGAATGGTCCTTTACAAATGGACGTATTTAATTTATTTGATTTAGCACCTAATGATTACAGTCTGACTAGTCTCTGTATAGCATTTATTTAGCTAAGTAAATCATTCAGTATATTCTCATAGTCTTTTTGTCCAATGTAATTTGAAAGGAGAAGCTTATTAAATTAAATTCTGCCTGTATTAATGTGTGTGTGTGTGTGTATACATGTGCAGTACAAATTCTTTAGACAGCTTTTGTTAAACTGCTTTAGAACAATACCAGTGTTGTTGTTTTTTTCTCAGGCTAGAAATCATCAGCTTGTAGAATTACTCATTATAATCCTATTTGTGTTTATTAAAGATCACCAGAAGCTCTCACAGAAATATCTGAAGGAATAGTTGAAATGCTGCTTGGAAAAGCCTTTGTCTGGCAGCCAAATCTCATAAACATGGTAATATTAGTATTGACCATTAATTTGTACAGCATCAATTGAATTTTGCAGCAGCTTAGAGATAATATTAAACTTCCCCTAGGCAAAATCTATAAGCAGACAATTATATCCACTTCATATGCATAACTGATGTTGTGTATGTGATAACAAAGGATGAAATTATAGAAACAGGCTGAGAACAACAATTAGTGAAGGATAGTATTTTCTATTTTTTTCATTCGTGTATGCTAGTTCCAAAATCCCAACTAATAATGATAGCATCATGGTGGGATGTTTTTTCTGCTTTTCCCAACAGAATTGGCTCTCACCCTTTCTTCAGGGTTGATTGCCATGGTGACATTAGCAGCAGCTTGGTAGTAACAGTGTTTTCAAATATTCAAAGCACAGCAATGTCTGCTACCTCCGGTGGCCAGCTGAGGAGCACAGCTCTACCTTTAACTTTTGCATTCAGGTATGGGCACTTAAGTATATGCATGTCTTGCTAAGTCTGAAGTGCTGCACATGTAAAATCTGGCATGTCTCTCTTCACAATATTTGGAAGTGGTAACCATGAACGGTGTCCAGGTTTTTAGAAGGAACGATGCAATGGATTTTATATGTACCTTCAGAGTGTGTGAAAGATGCACAGTTTAGGAAAGTTACTTATTTAGACTAGAAATCCCAGAATCTCAGAGCCAACATGAATGGGAAGTGTATTTAAAACACATACACACACCTTTTCCAGACTCTGACAGGTGTGTCTATATGTGTGTGGCTGTGTGTGTGTGTGTGTAATGCATTCTATAGTGGGGAAACTAGCTCCATCACAATGTAACTGAAATACTACTAATAATTTCTCATTAATGACATTATCAGATTTGAATGGAGTGTCCTATCCACTTAAAACTTGCTTCCTTTGTGATGATGTGTCCGATTCACCAGCAAAAATTGCCACCTGAGCAAAAAAGGGGCTGTGTCAAGTAGCCAAAGGTAGTCCAAACCATGATGTGATGTCACTGTATAATTGCACCTCCCACCAGCATCCACGCTTATCGAAAATATGCTTGCAGTCAAAAGATCTTTATGTGTAATATTGTACACCCAGTTCTGTAGGCTTCTGCATCTTGTGGAATCCTCTATGCATACTGCAGTGTATATGAAGGCCTCTCCATTCTAGACATACATTCTTTAAAGGTGTGAAGCTGTGCAATCATGTCACAACACAGGGCTTTTTGGCACAGCCCTGTTCCTGCTTGCATCAAGAGTTTCACCACTTTTCATAACACCTACATACGACCTTGCTCAAAGACAATTTTTCCCAGAAGTGAGGCTGCCCTAGCCCCAATCCAGCACACAAAGGGAAGGAGCGCTTCTGTGCGCTCCTTCCTAGCCGTGCAGCTGTGCCACACTGTTTGGCTGCTGCGGCAACACTGCACAGCAAAGAGGGGTGGCCCTGAAGGGGCATTCTGTACAGCCCCATAATCTTCTGGTAGAAGAACAGGTGTTCCCCAGGTCTCCAGTTGAAGTACAGCTTTCCACAGAGATCAAAGCCACTTCTTCCAAAATGATCACTACTGCATCTGGGCTAAATAGAAACCTGAAAGAAGGCAAACAAATATATTACAAAGTTTACTTCATCAAAGGCAAATATTCTAATCTGAATAAGTCAATTCAGAGCTAAGTGTGGAATTCGGTATTCATTCTTTCAAGATAAGTATACATGTGTTTATATAGTCATGTTCTTCCCAGGGTGTTGTGATCCAAATATGTGCTTATTGCCTTCCTAGTTCTGAATTTTTCACTTTATTCAGTACCAAACATTTAGTAGATGGTACCAGCTGTATTTTAAATTAATTGAATATGTGATAAACCTTGCTGTGATAATGTGAATAGGTACTTCTTTTGTGTGGTGTCCTTCAGTTGTCTGACCATTCCCTGCTCCCCCATTAGAAGATGGATTTTGCTCAAATGCAAGCCATGAAGAATTGAACTCTGTATGTGCAAGGGGAAAAAAAACCCTAAAACTACAAATAAGAACAAGACATTTTCTTCTTCTATCCGAATAGGGACAGTACACAGATGTTTCCTCTTTCATTTTAATCTTCATTTCCCTCTCCAGCCCTTACTCTCATGCCGAGTTTGTTTTTAAATTTACTTAACTCCTCACCTCAGTGGCATGGTTTCTTCATTATACTCTACCCCTGCTGGCACTGTGTTTATTCAGAGATTATTGTCCCATGGTGACATTTCAAGAATTTCCTTCTTTACCTTCTGACCTCAAATGTTGCTGTTCTATATTGGAGAGTACACCCATGCTGAGGGTGCATTTTGGAGAAAGGCCATTGCCCTTCTGGATTGTTACGTATTGCCTGATGAAAACTGGCTAATGCTAAACATTAGGAGACAATTCTTGATGATAAGAATGATCAACAATGGAATGGGGTTCTTTGGGAGGTAGTGGGATGCTTAACCAGGTATTCTATAGCAGGGATGGATAGCCCTAGAGACCACATGGATGGCAAAAATCCATTCCTCTCAACTGATGTTCTGAACTCAAACAGGCACTTTAAATGTTAAAAAGTACAGAGAAGGCTACAAACTATTTAAAATTTGAACTACAACTCCTGGAAGTTTCCAGGAAAGTCAGGACAGGAAAAAAAATCCGTCCAAGGAGTGCTAACTTCCTTGCCTTGGGGGCTGTATGCAACGGCAGGTCAGATTTTGTACATACCTGCACTGCAGATCCTACATTGATTAGGGATTTGGAATAAGTGACTTTCAACCTTGCACTTCTGTGAAATAAAGTTTGTTGTTAACTGCCTTTGCACCAAACCTGACCCATGGTGATGCTGGTGATAAGACATCTCCAAGACCCCCTGTCTTCTACTGCTGTGCCCAACTCCTGCAAATTCATACTCATGATCTCTTTAATAGAGTCCATCCATCTAGATATGGCCTTCCTCTCTTTCTACTTCCCTCTTGCTTTCCTAGCATTATTATTTTTCCAGTGATTCATGTCTTCTTATGATGTGTCTAAAGTATGCCAGCTTAAATTTTGTCGTTTCTGGCCATTCTTTTTGGCCTTTCATCAGCACTCTTCTCTAGTACATTCTCAAATTAATTGATTTTTCTTCTTATCTCCTTTTTTAACTGTCCAGCTCTCATATCTATACATTGTAATGGGGAATACAGTGGCTTGTATGATTCTAACTTTTGTCCTGAGTTGTGTATCTTTGTATTTTAGGATCTTTTCTAACTGCCCTCCCCATTCTTAATCTTCTTCTGATTTCCCGGCTGCAGTCCCCATTTCAATCAGTATTTGATCTCAGATATGAGAACTCTTTTACTATTTCTATTTCCTTATTATCAAGTTTGAATGTGTTCTCTGTGGTCATTATTTTTGTTTCTTTATATTCAACAGTAAGCCTAACTTTGCACTTTCCTCTTTGATCTTCCTTAGTAGTTGTCCGATGTCTGTGATATTTTCTGCAAGAATTGTGGTGTCATCAGCATAACCCAAATTGTTGATATTCCTTCCTCCAGTTGGCCCTCCTTATCCACAATTTTTTCATCCACAGATTTGAGCATACACGGCTTGAAAATAATCTCCAAAAATATAAATTCCAAATAGCAAGCCTTGATTTTCCATTTTATATATGGAACACCATTTTGTTGTGCCATTATATTTAATGGGACTTGAGCATCCATAGATTTTGTTATCCACAAAGGCTCCTGGAAACAAACCCCAGTGTATAACAAGGTCCCACTGTATTTTCACTTCTCCTTCTGTGTCCAAGCCTGCTTTCCTTAAAATATGTTTTGCATATAAATTGAACAGATAGGTTGATAAGGCGTAGTTTTGTCTGACCCCTTTGCCAGTTGGGAACAATTCTGTTTCTCCATGTTCTGTTCTGACAGTAGCCTCTTGCCCTGAGTACATATTCCTCAACAGGACTATCAGATGTGTTGACACTCCCATGTCTTTAAGCGTATTCAATAGCCTTTCATGATCTATGCAGTCAAAGGCTTTGCTATAATCCATAATTTTTCTTTTGAAATTCGTTGGTACACTCCATTAGCCATCGTATGTTTGCAATGTTGTCCCTAGTGCCTCTTCCTTTCCTGAACCCTGCTTGGACTTCTGTGATCTCTCTTTCCATGTATGGTTGAAGCCTATGGTGTAGAATTTTGAGCACGATTTTGCTTGCATGGGGGAATCAGTGCTATAGTCCTATAATTGCTGCAGTCTCTTGTGTCACCTTTTGTGTGGATGGGGATGTATATTGATTGTTTCTAAACTGTTGGCCATCATTTTGTTTTCCTTATCTGTTGACATATGGTGGTTAGCACTAGAGTTGACTCTGTCAATGTGGATTGCAGCAGTTTGATTGGAATATAATATTTTCCTGGAGACTTGTTTTTTGCCATTTCCCTTATTGAAACTTCCATCTCACTTTTTAGAATTTGAGGCTCATCTTCATGTGGCTCTTCATTCCATATGTCCTTCATATTGTCATTGCTTTTATATAACTCTTCTGTGTATTGCATGCTCTTCTGTGTATTGCATCCAACGTCTTTTTATTCCTTCCTGGTCTTCAATTATGTTATTTTAATTGTCATAGAGCACCACAGACCTTGGGATGAACTTTCCTTTGTTCCCTGAATCTTGTGGAATAGGTCTCTCATTTTTTCCTTTTTGTTTTGTCTTCTGTTTCTCTGCATCGGTTGTTGTAATAGTTTTCTTTATCTTTATGCATTAGCCATTGAATTGTTGCATTCCTGGTTCTTAGCTTATTCTTACCACATTTTTAATTATATTTTATTATCCTGTCCAGGATCTCCCTTCTTTTTTTATTCAATTGGTAATTGCTTCCAGAATTTGTAGCCAAACAGAGGAAAGAAGGGCTTTTATTTTGATCCAGCAAAAACGCTGAATCTCTTTTCTTGACATTCAAGAGACAAACAGAATTTCCATTGTTACAAACTGGCACCAGCTATTGGAATAGAGAACCCTTACTGTATCCGCATGATATAGAAAAGAACATCTACCTTGAAGTTATCTAATGAGATGATGGAAATTCCTTTTGGACTAAGCACAGCTATCTTCCTTCCTGATAATTAGCAATGGATCCAAAATTGAATGAATACTTTCATGCAGAGCCAGCATCTGGTGTCCCAAACCAAACCTAGATTATGGTGCTCCATATGGAATGATGAGCCATAGGGGACCTTTTTAGCAGAGGTTTTCAGTAGCTAAATGAAAGATTTAAGATTTAATTTCACTTCAATGGAGAGAATGTCAACAGGAGCACATCTTTCCCTTATGCTATCAGTTGACAAAATGTTAGTCATATCAGTAAGGTTACAGCTAAAGAAGAATGTGTGAGCTCTTGGATGGAAGCACAGCTTCTGAGGCTTTAAAAAAAAGATGCTCTTTGGCAATGCCAGGGCTGCCAAAGACTGCTGCTGCTGCTGGTGCCATCAGTGGGACAGATGTGACCCACCAAACATACTCAGGCATCAAAGGAAACCAAACATCAGAAGAAAATGAATAAAAGATCCATGTGAAAACAGCTGCTTCCAGGCCTCAGAGTGGAACTGGCACATATACAGAACCCCCAGAAAGCTGGCAAGAAGACAACAGCCTTTACAGATGGGCAGTTTTAATTTAAGAATAGGGAGGAAAAATACAAGACATGTCTTGTTGTCTCAGACCAAAAGATGAATCCTAGAAAGAGCTGACAGACAAATGCTTCACCTGCCAAATGTACATGTTATGTCGGTATTTCCTCCTGGTACTGGCTGATGGATTTTGGGAGTTTCAGTCCAAAATTAAAAAAACAAAACAAAAAAAAAAAACAGTTTTCCAAGCTCTGGCAACTGTGGAGATATATAAGAGTGATTTGGGGGTGGGGTGGGGAGGTTGTTGTTTTTGTATGCCTTTCAGTCATTTCCAATTTGTGACCACTCTAAAGTTTTCCTAGCATGAATGGTTAACAGGGGGTATGCCTTTGCTTCCTCTGAAGATGAGGAACTTGCCCAAGGTCACCCAGTGTGTTTCCATGGCTGTGCAGGGATTCAAACCCTGGTCTCTGTGGTCATAGTCCAGAGTCATAGTCCAGGTTGGGGCTGGGGCTGATAGGGTGCATAATGGATCCTCTGGGTAGGCAAACATAACTCCCATTTTATGCCACTGACCTACGTTTCTCAAACAACAACCCTGTGCAGACAGGCCTTACAGGCCGGCTTGGGGGCAGAGTCAGGGCATAAGGACTACACGATGCACACCTGTGCTCTGCCCCCAGGGTGGCATGATGCCATGCACCACACCACATGGTGCATGGCATTATGGTGCTCCTCTGCTGCTGAATGAGAGAGAGAGAGAGATTGAAAATCAATAAGTATACCTTAGAATTGCATAGACGTGGGATCCAGTTTTTCACTCTCAGCCCCACAGCTAGCTATAATGGCACACCAAAGCTCCCTAAAATCTTTCTTCCAGGCAACTTTTTATTCCCCAGTAGCTTGGAACTGCTGCTAAATGTATTAGTTATACTCCATCAGCCTACTCCACACATCTTAAAAACTGCTGGAATCCTTTAAACTTGGCAAAAGGGGAGAAACATGGAGTGGCATCATTTCTGTTTCAATTTCAGCCAATGTTTTGACCAGTGGAGACAAGGGGGAAGCAAGTTTTTAAAGGTATACAGGAGACTTGGGGGTCTGGGGGAGCATTAGCCATTTGGGAGGTGAGTGAGCAAAAAATTGCACAGCAAAAGCTGCAGTGTTTTAGCCATTTTGTGGGTGAATGAGCAAAATTTTAGGGGTTTTGTGGGGTTACAGGTCACAATTTGGGAGCCCAAAGCCCATCATAAGAAGAACATGTTGAATCATACCAGAAATTAATTCTAACAATTTGCATAGTGGCCAATCATTTGCCTAGAGGAAACCTGAGAGTTAGACATAAGCAACAGGATTCTTTCAGTTGTATGGAAAAACTTTCTGGCATGGTGTATGGACAAGAGGAGACAGCTGGTAGGAAATCAATAGAAAACAGGATGGTTCACTTTCATGAACACAGGTTGCCATTTGTTCGAGCAGCTCCTTAGATCCCAGCTATTATGTCTGAATGTGGAAACTTTATTCATAGTTGTTACAGCCAATAAGTTCTGATGGATTTATCAAGAATGACAGATGATCTAATGGGTTTGATTGATAGGAATTGTGTGGGTGAGGGACAAAGAAGTGAGAATAAGAAATAGGGTGAATCATACCATTCTGTAAAGAAACAAGTCCCCTTGTTAGAGTAGAGAGTACAAGTTTTAAAAGCACTGGACCTTCTTGCAGTTCTTAATGTGGAATTGGACCGTTCCCCAGCTTTGATGACAATAAAAGAGAATTAAATGTGTGGGATTTAGGATTTGAGACTCACGTGCAGGAATAACAAGTAAATTGGTTTTGTAATTATCATTATGCAACTTTTAAAAGTGAATGTTAAAACTCAGTTTTAAAACTATCAACCACAACCAAAACTGTCTCAAATTACTGAAATGCATGAAGGAAATCTTGAAGCAGGAGACATCGCATAAGACTGGTCACTTTACTGATAGCAGAACTAAATAAGGGGGGAAGAAAATGTACAGAGGTCTGGAGAAGAATTTATTTTGAGGGATTAAGGAGCTGTGCAGACAGCCCCGAAGGAAAAGCCTCCAGCCACCCCTTTTACAGCCAGATTGGGGCCATGGCTCCGATTTGGTTTTTGCAGGGCACAAAAAGGAGCTGCAAAAAGTGGCTTTTTTTGTGGCCTGCAAAGGGTGTGATAGCCTTGCTGCCATTGCTTTACAGCACTTCTTTAGTGCTGCATCATGTGGAAGCAGCACCAGAGGAATATCATGATTCTGCACACCATGTGGTGCGGTGCATGGCATCACACTGCTCTGGGTATGTAGCCAGAGTGTGTGTCGTGTAGACTCTATGCTTCAACTCTACTCCCAAGCCAGCCAATGATGCACAGCTTGCAAGTGCTACGCCCACTCCACCTTGAATGCTTTCACAAGCTCCAACTGTAAGGGGGGGGGGGAGAGAGACCTTCATTTTCAACATAAACCAAATAGTTCCCAAAAGCCACCCGGCAGCAGAGCAAGCTAGAATCTCAGCAGGCCTCCTGTGGAGATAATCAATAATACAAGGCCCTCCTAGAGATCACACTGATATACAAATTAACAATACTTAAGAGCTTGTCTACACAGAATTTTAAGCAGTTAATCAGCTTGTGTTTTCAGCAACAGGGCTTACTTAAAGTTAAACCCAGTTCGTTATCCTTTTCTTACATTCTTGGGAGCGAACTGCATGTGGTGCTTCAACATGGTTGGCTTTTTCAACAAGAGAAGCAGGAAGGACAAATCTTAAGCATTCATAGATGTGCTCAGCACATTTACTACTTTCTGTGTGACACTACCCATCATATTTAACACTATCCATATATTTTTTTCTTCCTCCAATGTTAAAATTGGGGGGGGGGGCTTTGGAGTAGGGTGATTTGGAGCAGGGAAATGTTGAGCAGCAAAGAGTTAACCACCTCTTCCTCATTTAAATCTCTACCCTGATGTTTTTCTTTTTTTAAAAAAAAATCAGTACTTTAAAAATGTCTATACTGTACAGCTGTACACCTGAAAGTACCCACTTTTGACAAACCCTAAGCAATACAATTGATTGGAACTTGAAAGAGATTTCCAAGTGTTTAGCTATTTTATTATAACTTGAGACACTTTTACTAAACATATGTAACATCAGAACAAAGAATTACCCACATTCATCATCAAGAATCACACCTAAATGGTATCCCTTGGGAGAAGCTGAGAGACCAAATGTGCCTCTATAACACTTAAAGAAACAACTGATGTTGAAGGTTGCATGAAATTAAACCAAGTTTCACACATCAGCCCTACACTCTACATTTCCCATTGTTTTTCCACAGCACTTTTTAGTTCTGAATACATATGACCCTAGTGTCCTTTCCCCACAAATGCAACTCCAACATCTGATGGTTTTGTTTTGTTTTGTTTTTGTTTTATGAAACAGCAGTACTGCAGCTATGAAAGAACTAGGCAAGATCCTAAAGAGTAAAGACATACAACTGAGGACCAAAGTTAGAATTGTCCAGACCATAGTGTTTCTCATCACCATGTATGGTTATGGAAGCTGCACAGTGAAGAAAGCCGATAAGAAGAAAATCAACTCATTTGAAATGTGTTGCTAAAGAAGAGTGCTGAGGATACTGTGGACAGATGAAAAGAGAAACAAATGGGTCCTTAAACAGATCAGACATGAAATGTTCATGGAAACCAAGATGAACAAACTGAGGCTATTGTACTTTGGTCACCCTTTGGGAAGACATGACTCATTAGAAAAGACGATGGCCCGATCTAGACAGGCACAAAGAGGTGAGATGAGGGCTAGAAGAGGTGCCTTTAGGGTTCGGGAGGGTGCAGCATTTACACCCTCCCGAACCCTAAACTGTATAGATGCCACCATTTTAAAATGGCAGCGTCCATATGGGTGTGCCATGACACAATGGCACCAAAAGAGGGCACCAAGCATGCCCTTTCCGCAGCACCAAAAAAAGCTCCGCGAGGGAGCTCTTTTTTTGCACCAGGTCTTTGGTGTGGCTTTCAAACAGCTGCGCCAAAGACCAGGGAAGAAAGGGGCCACAGCAGCAGCCCTTTTCTCCCCTCGGCACCACCGAGGGAAGCGGGGTGCAGTGGGCACCCAGGGCGCCCACTGCACCCTGCTTTGACACTGTGGGGAAGTGGCCATTTGCCGCTTCCCCGCGGCCTCCGGAAGCAGCAAAATGGGGCCTCTGAGGCTGCCAATGCAGCAGCCTTGGCCCCATCTTGCCGCTTCTTGGGGCGAGAACAGGCCGCCCCTTTTGGGCAGTCTGTATTTCCCCCGTAATGCTAGTATAGAGTGTAGTAGAAAGAGAGGAAGACTGCATGTCAGAAGGACAGATTCATTCAGGGAAATCATAGGCCTGGATTTGCAGGACCTAAGCAGAGCAGTGGAGGATAGGGGCTCTTGGAAATGTTTCATCCATGGGATCACCTTGAGTTGGGGGTGAATCAAGGACAGTTAACAACTACAGTAGCCAGAAACTGTTTCTCTCACATCTTCAAGTCCTTGTGCTTCACTCTCCTCTGCAGTTGTGTGTCTTATACTCTTCCTCAAAGGTCTACTATGCAAAAAAATAAAATAAAATAAAAATGGTATGTGTGATTTACAATATACCACTGTAATGAAGCTCACATTCAGCATGTTATATGAATATGCTTTTGAGTATTTCTGCTCCTATCTAGGGATGAGTTTGAGAGTTATCCCTTCTCAAGTGGCGTTCTTGTCAGAGAGGTGGCACAGAAGCCTCTTCACATATTGGAGAATTAGGAAGTCAGTATTGATTATAAACTGAAACTTTTCTTATGCCTCTGCATTTTAGAGCAATACAGAGGGATAGTTATGTGGTAGGAAAGCTATCATTGCCAGTTAGCTAAACCCAGCTGCTGCAGAGGATACAGCAGGAAGTCCTCCCCTCTGGTATGTTTATACGACTATAAGCTTTATATGTCAGAAATAAAAATTGGAAACACAGTCAGTGCAAATCACCCAGCATGGATGCCATTGATCCCCCTGGACAAAAGCATTGATCAGCAGTGCTATTTTGTTCCTACAATATGTCAAGCTATATGTAGATTTGTGTTCCAAGAGTATACACTAGCGAAGTGCTTTACAACAGATGAATGAATACACAACCATCATCACAGTATGAGCAGTCGGAACGCTCTAACTTCAAACAAAGGCAATTACTAATGTTAATTATATTCATTCTTTTTCTACTCAACTTAAAATTTCAGCAATTTTGGCAGTACTGGCTTCAGGATGCATTGTTGGGGCATGATGGTTTAGCTATTAGGAACTACCACCCAGAGAAAGGAACTGAAATAATACTTCATTGACGAGCTGCTCAATGTGTATTGCCAAAACCTTAATTGTAACAATGTAAATGAAGATGATAATTTACTGCTGACTGCTACATAGAGGACTGAAATGGTGCCTTAGAAAGGTAAAGGCAAATAATTCCACTTGTGCTCAGAAAGAAAATGTGCCTCCATGTACCTCTTAAGAGCTGATGACTGGTTGACTATGAAGGTGTTTTTGGCCAGTTATGTGACATTTATGTCAAATTCAGAAAACCTACTCGATTTCTCAGGTCACAGGTAACAGCAGAAATTATCTTTAGCCGAAATATTATGAAATAAACCAGGAATGACTTGTATAGTGTGGCCTGACTTGTATAGTATGACATAACAAAGAAACTAGTAGCTTCACAAAGGACTGAGTCAAATTGGATCTCAAGAGGAGCATCTTTTTGTCTTGCTAATGCAACTTAACATTTTTCCTGGAGTACCTACATAGCCAGAAGGAGGAGTGACCAGTTTGCATGAATGTCCCTCCAACAATACCTGAAGTGAGAACAGCATCATCTTGACAAAATTTAAGGTTATGACTAACAGCCTTTTTTTTTCTGGTATGATTTTTAACACTTTTGGGTGTTATTTGCCTAATGAAGAAGCCAGTGGAGCTTTGAAAGTCCTGCAAATGTTTTGTGCATTTTGGTTGGTCAATAAAGGTATCACTATTTTGTATAGTATGACTTTTTTTCAGAAATTTCAGGGTAAAGTAATGCCCCCCCTCCCCCCCCATATACAGATTGGTTTGAAAGTTGGTTGGTTGGTTTACAAAGTTCCAAGACCTTCCATGGTGTGCTAAGACTACTTTTTCTTAATGAGTGGGAGAGAGTTTTGTCAACCATGTTGATTCATCTATCCAAGCAGAAAATTAGAAGCATCCCAGCTACCTCAACTGAATGCCTGCAATACCACACCATTATGGTATACCTCCCCCCCATTAAGAATTTTTGACATTTTGCATATGTAAACAGTAAGATATCTATCCCAAAGATTGTAGAACTGTGTTTATGTTTCTATTTAAAACTCCCTGAATGCCCCCGAGATGATTTTTTTAAAAGATTTTATATATATATATATATATATATATATTAGGAATTTTTTTTTAAAGAAATCTGTGGTGGACAACAGTGTAGCTATTGGCAGAGCAAAATGAGGACTTCATCCTCCAGAAGAGTTCTGTTTCCCCCAGTGCAATTTTTTTTTAGTTGAACATTTAGAAACACTGTTTCAATTGAAGGAGAAGAGGAGATAAAGGGCCTGTATAGACCGGTGCCTGAGCCCAAACTTGGGTTGCACGAGAGCTGAGCTTTTACAAACTCTGAAACTCTACTGCATGCCCCAGGTGCCATCTTGGCACACGCCTGTACAGATGGTGCACACCATGATGATGTCCATTGTGTGCACTGCGCACAAGGGGTATCATAAGGCCACACTGCAGCCCTTATGGCACCCCTGTAGCACCAGAAATAGGAGCCATGTTTTATGGCTGTTTTTCCAGTGGGTTGGGGGCATGGCCAACCCAGGGCTTCTAGCAGCAGCACAGAGCCGCCCCATCAGGCTGTCTGTTGAGCCCCAAAGTTAGCAAGGGAATGCCAACAGAGAAAATATCAGATTTCTAGATGTGAACAGTTTTCAATGTCTTGATCCCTTCATTGGGAGAGAGAATTTTTATTTGGGGCTTCATTCCTTCATTCACCACCACCATCCACAATAACTACACAACTGTAGGAATGTCTCAGCATTACAATCCAGTCAGTTTTTCTTAAAAACTAGAACAGCAAACAGTAAAAAAAGTGGATGCTGAACAACTTGATGTTGGTATCATCTAGCTCTACTGTGTAACAAATGGGGATAGGATGAGTTTCAGCAAGTTGCATTTCTTGAGTCTTTGTGGCCAGATTATTAGTTTTATTTCTCTGTGTCACAATGTCTATTACAAAAGACCATGCCAATAAAATATATGTGCTACAGAATCACACAAAAGGTAAGAAATAAAGGACAACACAAAAGCTGATGCAATAACATATCATAAGAAGCTAACATTAGCAGTGGCAACTAAAGTCCAAACCACACTAGAGGAAATAATCCAGTCTCAGACTCTTTTAACTGCCCTGGCTCATTGTTAGGGAATCCTGGGAATTGTAGTTTATTGCAGCACCAAAGCTGTCTGACAGAGAAGGCAAAATGTCTCACAAAACTACAGTTCCCACAATTCTCTAGCATTCAGCCAGGACAGTTAAAGTTTTCCCAAACTGGATTATTTCTGCAGTGTGTTCTGGAGGTAAAATAACTAATCTGCTTTGCAGTTCATTGACAACAGCTTTTTAAAAATTGCAAAGAATACTTTAAGCCACTAATGTGAAGGTGGCAAACTTGTCTGCAATATATTTAGTGTGATTTGCCAACAGATAAGACCGCACAATAACCATCCAGAAATTTCTCTCAAAGTCCAAAGCCTTTATTGTGGGAATACCATTATTAGACCCACCAAAATATACAAAATAAAGGTATCAGCAAAATAGTTTGTTTTAAGTTCAGTATGTTCTATTGTTTGCCTGTTCTGTGTTCAACACTGATACTCTTGTTAGGTTTGGATGTAAGTGATCAATACATTATATCTCAATATGCTCTCTTAGGCCATCTGGATTTTTCTAAAAGTGAAAATAAGATGAGCTATTTCCCCTAACCTGGGAAACTGGTCTGAAGCATTCCAAACTTAATGATTGCTTTTTTATATATATGCAGAAATAGTAGGGTGCCTTAATGCAGAAGACTGGAGGATCTGAAAAACCCCTGGGAGGATCCTTGTGCCTCCTGCCGCCACCACCATTGAGAGATGTTCTTTCCTGTTTTGGCTTTTAATCCAAGGCAGAGAAAAGTTCAAAAACTTCTAATGCTTGCCTCTTATTTGGTATGAGCCTTACCAATTCCAAAAGCTTATTTCTGGACCTTAGCCAGATGAACTTCCTGTCAACTGTAATCAAGATGTTTATACCCATGAGACCAGCCTTGGATAAAAGATTAATGATCCTACAACCACTATTAGCAAGGTTTCAGTGGTGTATTGACAGTATCAAGATTAATTTAGCCAGCTAAACTCTGTCTATTGATGTATGTAACTGGCCAAACTCATTCTGTACATAGGTCAGGCCTACTAATCCTATTTTTCTCAATGAAACTTCCCCCATTCCCAATAGGAACTATTTGTTTGTACATAACTACTCAAAGGAAACCTACAGGAAGAATAAAGAAAAGTTAAAACATAGGTATGGAAGAGACTTTTTAATGGAGGAGGGAGATAAAAAGGAAAGAAGTTTTTCGCTCCTCCTTCTCAGTCAAGATGTAGAAAAAAGGTGAAGTAGTTTGTGAACTTAAGGGATAGACAGTCAGTTTCCATTAGTGACTACAATGTGCTAAGTACAGAAAGAGGTTAGCTATTGTCAGAGTAAGGCAGATTGTAAAAGGACAGTGCTTGAGATAAAAAGGGTATTTGAAAAAATAATTCTTTCTTTCCTTTACCCCCCCCCTTTTTTTTTTAATAAAGAGGAAGACATAGAATCAAACTTTTTTTAATCTGAAAAGAATGAAGAAACAGATTTCTTGAGGTCAGTGCAAAGAAATTCTACTTTTAAAAAAATGAAGGGAAAGAGAGTAGACTGTGAAACTTCAAGGTATCTTAACACAAGTGCAGCAAAACTGGCTTATAGAATCATCCAGGTGGGAAAAGATGCAGTTTGTTATAAACCTGAAAGGATTATACTGACCAATGCTAGGAATTGGGACTCTGTATCTTTCCACACATTGTTGGATTGCAATTCCCATCAACTTCATCCAGCCCAACCAATGCTGATTGCTCATGGGATCTGCAGTCAAATCATCTGGATGCTACATGCTTCCTACCCCACCCCCCTGAAAATGAATTCATTTATGGGCCTTGGGAAATTTGTTTTAAAAGTGTATAAGAATTTCCATCTAGGAATCAAAAATAAATCCCACAACCTGATATGAACAAATGGCAGGATGAAAATGTAGTAATAATGCAAACATTGTCCAAAGCAGCACTGCACATATTAAAGGAATGTGGAAGCATGAGCCAAG
Source organism: Urosaurus nigricauda (assembly GCA_034509955.1). Taxonomy (NCBI): domain Eukaryota; kingdom Metazoa; phylum Chordata; class Lepidosauria; order Squamata; family Phrynosomatidae; genus Urosaurus; species Urosaurus nigricauda. The sequence goes on along the minus strand of JAOEGL010000004.1, from coordinate 95,284,561 downwards.
GGCAGCTAGATGTAGTAAAAGGAAGGAAGGAAGGAAGGAGATGCATTAACATAGCAATACTAGAGGTCAGTGAGCTAAACAGGGCAGGAATGGGTCACTTTAAGTTAGATAACTACACAGTGTTCTACTCAGGAAATGAAAAAAAAACATGAAGAAATGGAGTGGCTTTCATACTAAGGAGAAAAGTAGTGAAAGCAGTCAAAGGATACAATGCAAAATAAGACAGAATCTTGTCAATAAAGCTTTAGGTAAAACCTATAGAAATCACCTCATCCAAGTATATGTCCAAACCACCAAGGCAGAGAAAGATGAAATTAAGAGATTCTATACATGAGTCTAGGAATAAATTGACAACACACCAACAGAAGACTGCAAGCCAACCATAGGGGACTGGAATGCTGAAGCTGGTAGCAGCAAAGAATGAAAAACATTAGGAAGATTTGGGCTAGGACAAAGGAAATGAAGCAGGAGAGTGACTAACAGAATTTTGTGAAGCCAACAAACAATCGATTCAAAGGTCTTGGATAGGCCAGGTTGAATACCTCACCAAACTACAAATCTCATAGTTCTGTAGGATAAAATCATGGCAGTCAAAGTGGTGTCAAATGGCTTTAATTCTGCAGTGTGGATACACCCAATGGAGATTAGCACACTTTCTTTTAGGGAACCTTATCCCTGACAGGATAAAGGTGCATTTATTTTTTGAAACAGGTTTTATTGCATTTGTCTGTGGGAAGGCGAATGCATCCCGTTTACAGCCTGTATGCCAGCCAGGCTTATCCTGCACCTTTTTAAGAATGAAAAAAATCTCATTATTGAAAACTCACAGCATACAAACAGCTGGTATCTGGGCTGTAAATGGGATGCATTTGCCTGCCAATGGGTGAATGAAATAAAACTGATTTTAAAAATAAAACCCGTTTTATCAGGGATAAGGTGCATTAAAAGAGAGTGCACTAATCTCCAATGTTTTACCTGTCTGCTATGTAGCAATTAATTCTGAGGAGTGGGTCAGCTAGCAAGAGGTAGTAATCCTAGTTCAAAGCTAAACTATTTACCTAAGAATTCGAACCCATGTTTTAATTCTCAGAGTCCCCTACTTGAATGAATCTACCAGTGTCACTTTATCTCATATTTGAATGTTTAAAAGCTTCACCTTCTTTCTGTCAACCTTATGTTCTAAAGTGAAAATTTTTTTAAAAAGTTCTTATCAGGCATGAACTAAATTAAATTATCTTCTGCCTATAGTATCATCTGCCATTCTTTAGTATATAATTGAATGCAGACCATAGACATGAGGGGAACAGTTCTTTACAGTGATTTACAGTACCAAAAATCTGTTTTTGTTTATATTTATTTCTTACAATTAGCCAATGCATCTTGTTCTTGTTTTTTTAAAAAACAAAAACAAAATGAGGGCATGCACTCTCCTTCACCTGGAAATCAATTTCACATAAATTATATTTAATGTTAATTTAATTATAAGACTCAAGCATAGCATATTGAACATTTATGATCTATGATACACATGTTTCTGCAGAACTAAAGAGAGAGACTATTAAATGCTTGGTCACCTTCAATAAGTGTTATTATCAATTACACCCTTAATTATTATGATCTGTCAAGATAAGTTCTGTGAGTGAGTACACGGCAGGGTTAAGGGGTTATGTTTCTGTGTCATTAATTTTAAACTTGAGCAAATGAGAAAGTGTTTGGGAAATTGATCTTTGATTCTGCCTTTTCCCCTCAAATGAATAATCTGAAAAGATTGGTGTTGGGGTGGAGGAGCAAACGGTCCAGTGGATAGTGCTAAGTACCACAATCATCAGTCTGGCTAAGCCTCTGACTAAGAAGGAAGAATCTTGTACAATAAATGTACACTGCAGATTTAGAGATAAAAGGTTGACCTTTTGTGCATAAAATCCATATGAAAGATAGGGATTTAACATTGCACCATATTCCCTATTGTGATTTTTCTGCTACATGGCGTCTCTGAGAACTACAAACTATGTTACTCTCCTTAAAGTGTTGCTGAAAAGGCATTCTGGATATATTTTTCTGGCAGACCTTATGTTCTATTGTCCACAATGTTATCATGTGGAAACTGGCAGATCCTGGTATACAGTTGTTCAAGCACCATAAATCATTCCGAAAATAAAAAGAAGAAAATTTAAAAACCATATCATTCACAATAGCAATAAGAGATCTGACATATTTTTCCTACACATTGGGAAGCAGGAGGTTGTCTCTAATTTCTAATAATGACACATCAAAATCTGATACTGCTACAAAGGGTCAACCTATTGCAAAAAGCCAGCAAAAGGAGTCTAGTACTGATTGCCTACTTGTACATCTGGGTATATCTTTTTGGGGTGCTTACTCTGAATCTTGTTTATGGCAATACAATTGTTGATGCTGTTAGCTGCTCCCAATTGGCTTTGATTTGTAGCCACCCAATGAATGAGAAACCACCAAGTCACCTTATTCTCAACAGAACTGTTCATGTTGTGCACTCTCTGGGCTGTGGTTTCCTTGATTGAGTCTATCTGACTTGATTGTGTACTTCCTCTTTTCCTACTTCCTTCTGCCTTGCCAAGCATTATTTTCTTTTTTAGTAAGTCATGCCTTCCCATGATATGGCCAAAGTACGATAGCCTCAGTTTTGTCATCTTGGATTCTAGGGATTGTTCGGGTTTGATTTGTTCTAGGGTCCATTCATTTGTCTTTTTAGCAGTCCAGGGTATTCTCAGAAGTCTTCTCCAGCACCACATTTCAAATGAGTTTATTTTCTTCCATTCACTGTCTAGCTTCCACACTAAAGCATACAGATGGGGAATACTATGGTGTAGACCATCCTAACTTCAGTGATATATTTTTACTTTTCATGATCTTGTCTAGTTTCTTCATATTTGTCCTTCCAAGTCCCACGTTGTAGAATTAATGCACTTTGGCACCATTTTAATGACTTCATCCTATGGGATCTTGGGATTGGTCCTTTGTTGTGGCATGAGAGCTCTCTGACAGAGATGGCTAACTATCTCCCAGAACTGTCAATTCCAGAATTCCATAGCATTGAGTATTAATTCTGCAGTGTAGTTTCAGCCCAAGTCTTCTGTTTGTTTGTTTGTTTACTGTAGCCTCCAGTCTGATTAATTATTGAGACAAGGTATGGCAAATCATGAACCATTTCTATGTCTTCATTGCCTCTTTTAAAATTAAATAAATCATTTTGATTACTTTTTTTGTTTTATTGAAGTCCAGCTGCACTTTCTTCCTTTACTTTTTCAGTAATGATTCCACATCTTTGTTATTTGTTTGACAATGACTCTGGCAACCAGGCTTCAATTCCCTGCTCAGCCATGGAAACTCAGTGGGTGACCTTGGGTAAGTTACACACTCTCTGCCCCAGAAAACCCCATGATACAGGAGGAACATAAAGGAGGATGCCACTAACAGATCTTAATATTCAAGCAAGCATATACAAGGAGAGGTGCTCCCTCAAGTATTGATGTGACAAGCCATTTAGGATTTTTGATGTCATTGCTGGCCCTTGAGATTCAGCCTGTGCAATTTCTTTAAGACGGCTGTTATATAGTTTCTATATGTTGTTCCACACATGTTGAAATCAGGGATGAGAGAAGTGTTACATGGGCCACATGTGGTCTTCCCAAGGTGTTTTGATGCCCTTGGGATCCCATTTCAATTAAGAGGATGTCTCCAAATATCTCCCAACACACCTGGGAACATGGAGAACAAGGTTTTTTTAGGCCGAGAGGACTTCTTTTAAGCACGACATGAAGCCGAAGTTGACCAAGTATGGAAACTGTGCAACCTTTCAAATATTGTTGGACTGCAACTCCCAACAGCCCTAGTCAATTGCAAATAATTCTGGGAGCTGCAGTTCAATAACATACGGATGGCAACAAAATTCGTATTCCTGGTTTAGGCCAATCAGTTCCCTAGTAAGTACTTGTAATATTCAAAGTTTGTCCAATCAAATATACTGATTTTTATTTCTTTGTTTCTTTGAAAGAAATTATCTGAAAGTCATTTAGCAAATACTGTGTACCCTTGACCATATATTAAAACACTTTTGTTTTCATCCCATGCAAGATTAGATAAAGTATCTCTCTATAGCTGCATTATACAGGTGCACTGACATTTTTAACTAGCTCACTGAATCTCTGACACCATAAAGCATGACAATATAGTTGTTTCAATCCATGCTTAATGATAATTGAATTATCAAACCTGAAAATACCATACTGAGCATTTATAATCATCATGTATCTCCGAGTAATAGCAAGAGCAAGAGAGAAAAGCTGTTAAATGCTTGGTCACTTTCAATAAGTGCTATTATCAATAATAGCCAGTGATTCTTATTATTTGTCATGATCTGCACCATGAAGAGTATATCTTCATGCTATTAATATGCATATTCATATAAAAGTATATTAAAAGTAGCTATGCATGCAGGAGCTTATTTTTAAATATTTATAACTCAGATGTTTCCATTAAAAATAAATAATCTGGTTTATATTACATGATAAGAGATTGAGGAAAACAGATGAAAAAAGTGTTTTGAAATCACTGAACTTCAAAAACCATCCATAACAAATAAAGTACTTTTTAATTATCAAGCCAAGTCTTTTGATACTATATCATGTTTCAAAGCCACAAATGAAGTATATAGTAAATTCAAGAGTGATGGAAAAGTTTGCATTCCAATACCCAAAAAGTTGCTTGCAAGTTAATAGAAAATCTTCCATATTTAAATTTATATGTAAACTAGCTGTAGCCGGCCATGTGTTGCTGTGGCTCAGTCTGGTTAAATAGAAAAGAAAGAAAAGAGAAAGTGCATGTTTCTAAAATATTTAATTTCACAATGCTTGTGGCTGTACAATTTTTGTTGTTGTTCCATTGTCTGTGTAGATGTAGAGAATAGCTCATTGGCTCAGTCAATAGTGATTCTTATAATTGGTTTGAATATTAGGAAATGCTTTTTCAACCAATTCTTGTTTTGATGTCATTAAATTGCAGAAGTTATGAGGCAATGAAATTCGTCCTGAGGTCAGATCAACCGGCACCTTTCCATTCCCAATTTCCAGCAATTGATGTGAGAATATTTCAGCTGATCGATTGTTTTGCAGCTGGACATGCATATTTGTAGTTAATTTTAACGTCTTTACATGTTGCCACAAAGCAGAGTATTTCAGGCAAGCCTTTATTTCGTCTGCTGGTGTTAATCAAGGAATTACAGGTAATGTTTGCCTGAAATCTCCTGCAAGCAATATTAATGCATTCCCAAATGGTCTGATGTTTCCATGCAAATCTTGCAATGATCGATCAAGAACCTCGAGCGATTTTTTTGTGCGCCATTGTGCTTTCACCCCAAACAATAAGTTTGCATTTCTGCAATGCCGGATACCTTGGAAATGTTGCACGTGGGAGTTTCAGTGAATTGCATGTTCAATGACAATTTCAAAACAGAATGAGCAGTTCTTCCACCTGGCAGCAATGTCGGAACTATTCTGGACAACACAAGAGCTAAGACTATGTCATTTTGTGATCGAATTGCTGCCAGAATCAATCTAATTAGGAACATTTTACCAGTTCCTCCTGGAACTGGTAAAACAAAATGAAGATTTCTCCAACTCCGTTATTGATAGTTTGCATTATTTGATTATAAATGCCTTTTTGCTCAAGAGTTAGCTTAGGAATATTTGATTGCACATATGACAAAAGATCACCCATGTTGCAATTTTGTTCACAACACAATTCTACATCGAACGAAGCAGCAGCAGTAGATTGATTCGGTGATGGCATTCCCAATTGATTGAGAATTTTATTCATGATTTCTAAGCACAAATCTTCAATCATTATCAATACTTTGTTGTAGATTTCTGCTGGGAAATCCATGTTATTCACTGGTAAACAACACAGCTCAATTCCAACACAATGTCACATGAAATAATTAAATCAAAATGAACATAAATCTAAATCTATGAAAATTCAATTTAACAATGCAATTGGAAACACTGAAATGGAATTGTCAAATTGGAAATTTGGAAATCATAAATGGATCGTAAATTGGAAACAGTAAATGGAATATTAAAATATTTCATATAGCAACGTCCAACAGATGGCAGTTTTTCAAAAAAGCATATTTTTACCTGTCACAGGTGTGTGACATCTATATAATAGTAGGTATATAAAAACATAAAAACATGCATGCATTCAAATGCAACATTGTGTCAAACTTTCAAAGCAATTGGTGAAGAATTTTCAGAGATTTAAGATTTTGAACAAATGAAATTTTCTATTTTTATTTATATAGATAATCAGCAAGGGTCAATAGCAAACTTTTGCTGGAAGATGTCCTTTAAGAATCACAGCCTCTCTCTACACTTGGGGGCATCACAGAGGGTTGTAGGATCAGAGAAAGGCATATTTACATTGTACCCACCAGAACAACACTGGGTTTATCCCAAAATTCATACTAAATCAAATAGGGAAGAAACCATTGTTGGGCTGTCTTACTGATAATGTGGAATGAAAAGCTTTAACTGTACAATTATAAAAGATGTAACAATTTCAGGGTTGCTGGTGTTCAGTGTGGGTCCACAAATTATTTAGCCCATTTTAGATCCTGTTTGTAGGATCTATCAACCTGCTTTTAAAAAAATATAATAACAATAAAAATAATTGTTTCTCTTTTAATTCATGCCCTGGAAACCATGCCCTATGAGGAGCAGTTTAGGGAGCTGGGTATGTTTAACCTGGAGAAGAGAAGAGAAGAGAAGAGAAAATATCATAGTCATGTTTAAATATTTGAAGGGATGTCATATTGAGGATTGACCAACTTGTTTTCAGCTGCTCCAGAGACTAGGTCATGACACAATGGATTCAAAGCCACGGGAGAAGAGATTCCACCTCAACATTAGGAAGAATTTCCTGACATTAAGAGCTGTTTGACACTGGAACACTCTCACTCAGAGTGTGGTGAAGTCTCTTTCGTTGGAGGTTTTTAAACAGAGACTGGATTGGCATCTGTCAGGGGTGCTTTATTGTGTGTTCCTGCATGGCAGGGAGTTGGACTGGTTGGCCCTTGTGGTTTCTTCCAATTCTAAGGTTTTATGATTCATTATTAACTCATTATCCAGTTTTTTGTGCATGCATTTATTTTCATACATTTAAAGGTACAGCACTTCACACATAAAATATTGTAAGTAATTTTGTCCAGTATATGTGCTTTTGCACACAATTCTGCCTTATACAAAGGAGCAAACCTTGTTATTTAGACAACAGCGGAGGACACCCATTGAATACACTGTTGAATAGTGAGTCAACACATAGATGAATCCTTTTGATTCATTGAGTCTACCCAAGCTGAAGCTAATGACAGGATTCAGGCCAATGTATTTTGTTCATGTTGTTACTAATGTAAGCATTTTGGTGCATGTTTTAGTGTTTTTTTTTTGTTTTTTTTTTTTTGTTTTTTGTTTTTTAAATACCATCTCACAATTCTGAGATGTTCAACTGCTAAGGAGATTATCTTCTCCTTTGCATATTGATTTGAGAAGTACAAGCTTGATAAATTTCTAACAAAATTACAAATTAATGAACTTGCTTCCAATCGCTATTAAAAGGTTGAATATAACAATCCAGAATAACAGCAGAATCAGATTCGGCTGGGTATTATAGCTACCTAGCTAGGACTCTACAGCTGACAGTTTCAGTGTGTAATTCTGATAACCCTTCTTTTCATGAAATATGTAAGACCTAGAGATGCCCCTTCTGTGAATATTTAGATATTAACTTAGAGAATGACATGAAAGCCCTGTAGGCTAAGAGGAGATAACACAGAGAGCGATGTTCCCCTGTAATTTTCTGGCACCACCAAAAAAGAAAAAACAAAACAGAAAAAACAGATGAATTCATGTTTATTATTTTACTTTTCTTAGCCTGAAGAGTGAAGGATTTTTCCCCCACCACACAGAGTTGGCATGCTTGCAAAGAGGGCCACAATATCTATTTTTAAAATGAGCAAGCAACAAGCAAGTATGTGGATGCATTTCACTGATGCTCTAAACAGAATTACTAAATATGATATACTGCATCTGTGGAGGTGAACTGCCATGCAGGGGGGAAACAAAAGACCTAACACAAGTTCAAAGCCTCTCTCTCTGAACTGTAATTTTCTGTCTTGACATCAAGTATGCTTAGCACCTCCTTCACACTTGGGGACTAGTGTGATGGGGAAGTCATTGGCAGGTTTCCCCTGTAATGAAAAGGGACATCTTAACCACAGTTCAGGGACACAGTAGCTACAGGTCGAGGCAGTGTTGTGTGATATGTGTCACCCAAACCTATTGTTTGCGAGTTCAGTACCAGCAAAAGGGCTGAAGCTTGACTCAGGCTTGCATGCTTCCGAGCTCGCTAAAATGAGTGCCCAGATTGTTGGGAGCAAGTAACATTGTTTAGGAGGTATGAAGCGGTATATAAATGAAGCTGGCTCACCAAATTAAGAAGGGGAAAAGCTTACCAATAAAATATCTTGCAACACTGAAATGGTTAACAATTCTTTCATCCTTTGCAATAGCCCTTCCTTCACATTGTTCAATATATCATGTACTGTACAATCTTTTACCTCACCTTTGGTGAGCCACAGGCATGTTTGTGATGACTTGCTTATAGTTATGGTGCTTGGTTACAAGGGACAGGTTCATTGCTCAGTTACAGCAGTGTAAAACATGGTACATTTTAAATCAAACCATGGAACTGAGTAGTTTAACCTTTCCTTTGGGGTCAGTGGCCCACTCTGAAAACTTTTTAAAAATCTGCAGTTTTATTGTGCCATTCAGTATTTCTAATGAAGTGACAGGAACAGCAGGCATCTATCTATTATGATTCAGGAAGTGTCATGTTTATGATCTGCTAACGTCTGATTCCACCTGCTTCCCAGTTCACATGTTGGCTTATCCATCTTCTCAGCAACAGCAGGCATGGTGTTCCTTTTCTGTTTTATCAAACAAAGTGAAGTACCCAAATGTTTTAGTGTGCCGAACAACATGATGTTTAATTACATAACAGGCTGCTATATTGTTAGTCAGGCAGGGACTTCAATGAGGCTTTAGTCTATAGAAAAACCTCTGGGTCAATAGCACAGTGATCACCACAAATCTGTACATTTTCTGCTGTGTAGCAAACACAATACTATGTCCTGCTTAATCAGTGAAAATACTTCACAGTGTGGTTATTTGCTGAAGTTCTGAAAATGTGCTTTGTCTCCAAGGAGTCTTTTTTCTCTGTTGAACCTGTTGAGAATTTCATATAAACCTGGCTGGGCAAGCACTGTTTTGCTTTCGAAAATCAAGAAAGTAATTAAAATACTGTGAAAATGTATTTGAAGTGTATCTCTGCTCCACAACCAATAGAAAGCTCAAAGCAGCTGATATTTTGCTATGAACCAATGTAATCCTTTCAAGTACTATTTCTGAAGGAGCTGGTGTAGCATAAAGGCTAAGGCTCAAGCAACATGTTATATATGAAGTTTCACACTTTCTACCATATTTTTAACCCATAGCAGTATGTTCAGTGGAGTAGAGCAAGAGCTGTTGAATGTGGTTGCTTAATCCTTTCCCTTTCTGGAAAATTCAAAATCAGTCACCCCCACCAAGCTGCTTTTTCAACTAGCAGGGGAAATACACAGGATTCCCACAGCTTTTTTACTTATCTTTTTAAATATACAGTTTGAATTTCTCTTATCCAAACTGCTTGGGACCAGAAGTGTTTTGGATTTTGGATCCCCCCCCCCCCCAGATTTTGGAATGTGTGCATATACAGAATGAAGTATCTTGGAGATGGGACACAAGTCTAAATGTGAAATTCATTTTTGCTTTAAATACGCCTTCTACACATAGCTTAAAGATAATTTTATTCATAATATTTTTTTAAAAAATAATTATATGCATGAAACAAAGTTAGTATACACCAAACCATTGGAAAGCAAAGGTGTCATTATCTCAGTTCCCATGTGGACAATGTTGGATGTTGGAGTATTTTGGATTTTTAAATTTCAGATAAGGGAGACTCAATCTGTAGCTGTAATTCATGGCAGCATGGGGAAGGAGAAAAAGTTACTTACGGAGGGAAATGTTGAGGTTTTAGAAACAAAAAAGGGGAAAATATAGCCTGGAAAAGAAAGTTCTATGATTAAAAAAAATGAAAGAAAAATTAAGAATATTTGGCTTGCATCATGTTACCATGATGCAGCCTGTTCTAAATTGCTTGGGGTAGGGTTGTGCTCTCTCCCACACACACAAACACAGAGGAAGAGGAGGGCTATAAGTCAGTAACAGAAGAAAGTTTCAGGTTCAATACCTGTAATTTCAACTTAAAATGGGTAACAGTTATTGGTGTAAGCCACTTTCTTGGTGCATCTAGATGAACAGCTGCTGCCACCACTCCCAGTTCAAAAGTACTGATACACACACACACACTTCTCAGAAAGAAGAAAAAATAGAAGAACATGTCATGATGTAAAACTCACATAAATGTTGATGAATGCAGCTTTCTGATTATATTGGGAATTCCTTGTCCATCTGAGGGAGAATGGCTGTCAGTGCACATAATTTGAGGCCAAATCATCAAGATCCAATAGCTGAATTGTCTTGTTTTCCTTTTCCCTCTCCAGCATGATTTTCCGTTTCCCTCTCCTTTGTCTGTCTGTCTTTCACAATCTCTTTTCTATTGATGTGCAAGCTTTTTGGGAAGGATTTCTGCTCAAAGAACAGAGTATACATGTTATAGAAAAAACACATCAATAAATTAAAGAAAGTCTCATGAATTTGAATTAAAAAAAGAAAGGAGGAGAAATCTAGCAGCACAAACAGGTTAGCACCTCCTAACATGATGTTTGAGCTTAAGTTCTTTATCACAGCACCCCTGTTCTTGCCGTAATTGCATTAATAATGGGAATTACATACGTATTGGTTTGAGAGCACTCCCTACCACACATGCCTCCGTTAGCACAACTGGGTTGCTACTGGACCCTCATGCTTTCTTCCACCCTTGTCCTTAACCCATGCTTCCCTGACCTATGCCCTATCCAGCATGCCTTGCATGTGTGTGTATTTGTTTTGTTGTGTGTGTTTTAAAAAACAAAAGAAAGTACTGAAATACCAATGGCTGTTCTAGAACAATGAAGGGGAGAGAAGGAGAAACTGGCATCACATGATGGTGCAATCCTGGAACTCCCATGGGAGTAATTTATTGAACCTGTAGACTACTGGTATACTAATATGCTTGGGAGCTTATTAATGGGTTTTGCCCACCAGTGTCAAGGTGCAGGCTAACCATGACTTGAAGATAAGGCAGCAATGAGGAGATGGCATCATGTGATAGGTACTAGCACTAAAGGTGCTATTATCAAAATTTTATGACCGTTTAAAAACCACGTGATACAGTCCAGAGAGTGAGATTCTCAGACCAGAAGAAGTATCCATTTCAAACACCACACCAGAAATAAACTCAATGAATAGTTTTAGCCTATTTTCTATTTTTGTTTTCTGTTTTCATCTCCTGGCTATGGTCTTCAAATATTGTTAATTCTAACTTCCTACTTTTTAAAATAAAATAATAATAATAATAATAATAATAATAATAATAATATATTCATAGTTTAACAGTCATCCACTCCAACTGTTCTAATTTGGCAGGGACAGTCCTGTTTATTCCTTTGCCATCCCACTTTTTTCATCCATTTTTAAAATGTCCCAGTTTCTCCTCACACTTCCTCCCTTTGACCTCAGCTTACTTCACCTGCTACAAAAGGAATTTAAAGGACATAAGTAACTGGCACTCACTCTTTCAGGAGTGAGTAGAGTGCAGAATCCTGCCCTTCCCAGTAGGCTGAGGCAAAAACATACCACTTCAGTTTCTCCTAGCTAATGTGTTGTTTCTCATTAATAACTTTTGAGCATCTTGATCACACAGATATATAGATATAGCTGTATTGGTCTGTAAAATCAATATGTAGAGAGACCTTAGAGCACCATTGAAACTAAATGAAAGAAAGAAGTTGGCAGCATAAGCTTTTATAGACTCAAGTCTACTTCATCAGATGCATTTGAATGTTGCTTGCCATATGTGTTCTGGTTTTTATCTGTGAACTGATGGAGGTTATGAAAATGGAAAGCCCATTTGAAAACTACTCAGTATTTAGTATGACAATGGTACTGATTATTTTTTTAAAAAAAAATGAACTAAAAATGTCTAGAAAATAAATTAGGAAAGATTAATGTCCAGCAACTATCTACTACAAAACAAATTAAACACCCAAAGTGAAAGGACACATCTAGTTGTTACCTACAATCCACAGATAAGCCCACTCAAATGTGTCATCATCGTCCTACAACCAGTTCTAGAGAATAACATATCCCTCTCACAAGCTCTGGGAAGCGGGCCGTTATTGGCCTTCAGATAGCCCTCAAATTTTAAACAAGGAAATTACATGACTACTCATAGAATTATATTATATTCACAAGTTCCAATTTATAATCAGAGATACAAACAAAGACAATGGCTTATTGGCACACAATATATATTAATATAAGAGTCCTCGTTACTGCACATGTAACAAAAGTAATCTACTCAGAGAGAGTTTTGAACCCAGGGAAACTGACTTTTAGTAAGCAGATTTATTACTTTCACATTCACACATCAACACTAACTGATCACTGCAAAGAACAAAAAGTTCTCTATTAACTCACCCAACTCTTTGGAAATCTTGAGCAAGGGACATAATTTGCATCTTTCTGGATCTTATTTCATTCTACCCCACTCCCACAACTGTTTAATATACTTTATAAATGAGGCCTTAATGTCACTCAGTGCCTCAGAAGATGTGGCTCATGCTCATGATGTGGCATGAAAGCTCATGCTAAAATAAAAAGCAGTTAGTCTTAAAGGTGCTGCCACATTTCTCTCCCCACCCCCTGCTGCCTTCCTACTTTTTATGCTAGAAATTTTGAGTTCCCCCTCCCCTTCATAATCCTCTTTTGAAATTGTAAGACCTACACTTGGAATTTGTCTGTATGCAGAGGGGGTGTTTCTCTTAAACTAGCTATAGCCAAGACTTTGTAGGCCACATTTCAACCTGGAGTGAATTTGACAGTTGAGTTATTGCAGACATTGCTGTAATAACAACATTACCATCCAGAATGGATGAGTACACTGAATGCGCTCTACACAGGGACTCAGATTGCTTGTTTGCAATTCAAAAAGCTCAGCTTGAGATCCAGACAGTAGTGAAATGACTTGTGACTGTGCAATGATGTCCCAGGGTAGGGCTTCAGGGAATTACTTGCTAAAATTCTTTCACCAAAGAAGACATTTTTTTAAAAAAAATCCTTATTATTTTTGCATGCCATAAAATCATAAATGAGATTTGAAGAATGAATAATTTTTGCCTTCAGGATAAAAACAATTATTACTAACTTGTCATATGGCATTCATATCTGAGGAGCAGCTAGCCAACAGTATCACTTTTCTTCTCTTTCCTTTTTTGCTATGTCTTCTAACGCAGGGATATAATTAGAATGTGTAATACAATATTGTAATGTAATATGTTATTATAACATAATACGTTAATGCTACATCTGTCTCTCTTTCTCCCTCTTGCCACACACATAATTTATCTCTTCAGATTACACAGGCCTGGAGAGCATTTCAGAATGCTCTGTCTGTTTTCAAGGACAGAGTCTTATGTAGCCAGCCCAAGGGCACTTGGTAAACGTTTGCCCAGTGCTGTCAACATACTTTTTGACAGTCGGGGTATGAAAGCACAGTTTTGAACATGTTCATACTGGATGAGGATTTTGTGTTTCTCCCCCATTTAGTTGCCCCTAGGGTCTGGAATTTATTTTAAGTCAAATATGAAGGTGAGGTACCAATTGTTTTTAAATTGTTGAAAGAATGAGATCTTGCCACAACCAGCATGACAGCCCAGATAATATTGAACTAAGTGGAATACAATAAACATGAGAAAATATTTCTCCTTTCCAGCAGAGAAAGTGGCAATATGGCACTCATACAGTGTGCCAAGTTCAAAGTACGATGTTAATCAAGAGGCAGTAATAGCACTGTTCGACCCAAGGCACAAACTATATTGTGATTTCTTTCCATACAGGATTCCTTGTAATGATAATTCCATTATAATTAATTCATTTGCCTGATAGACCACTCTAAGCATTTGGTGCTTAAGGTCTTAAAATGTAGGCTGCGTTATGTTCATTGTTCACAGGGGACTGGTGCTCACAGCTCAATCTGATTCAGAATTTAACTCCAGAGCTCATTGTGTATGGGGCATATAAAATAATGATAAAATGCACAGATTTTGTAAACATTTACAGTGTGTCCAAAATTCACAGCAACCAGCTGCTCAGACACCTGAGGGCCTCTCTTTTTCACATGGGAAAGATGTGTAATTCCAAGAGGCATGTTAGGCTGAAAGACTTGATTCACGACTTCGTATCTTCCCAGTAGCAAGGCATATTATGTTCAATGGGTTTCTTCCCAGTTGAGTGTGTAGTAGGCTGAAGCTTAACTAGATAACTGGTTCCATTTGGGGAATAACTTTGCATCATACAGACAAACTAGAATATAAATAGATTGTCCTACTCTATAGAGGGCAGTTCTCTCTTTGATCTGTTTAAAAGGCTGTCCAGTCCTCCAGTTTCTGCATAAGAAGAGAGAGTCAGGCCCTTCCTAAAAGCTTTCATGGTAGAGGGAGAAGAAGGAGAGAGCCATTCTAGCCTACCTAGGGAATGAGGTCCAAAGTCTGGGGACACTGAAGAAGAAGGCTCTTGTAGTCAACAAACATTCCTGGGAATAGGCTTTGTGAGAAATCCAAAAGCTTCCAAAATCCAAAACTTTTCCATATGTGGCTAAGATAGTGACACCTTGTTTTTTGATGGCTCAGTTTCGTGCACGAAATTATTAAAAATATTGTATATAAAATTTTCTTCAGGAAATAATAATAATAATAGTAGTAATTAAAACTTTTATTTATACCCCACTTTTTGTCAGAGCAATCACAGCGGCTTACAGTCTTTAAAAACCATACAACAATATATACATAAAGTGACCTCCCCTTTAAAAAGAATTAAACAACTACGATATAAAAGGGGGACATGGGTCCCATCTCCAGGTTATCTCATTATGTATATTCAACTATTCCAAAATTTGGGGGGGGGATCCAAAATCCAAGCATTCTGGTTGCAGGCATTTTGGATAAGGGACTCTCAAATTGTAGTGTTTGATTTTATGGCAGAATGCAGTTCATCCCACCAAGCTTTCACATCAGGCCACTCTAATGCATTTGTAATGTCAATCACTCCTGTCTTTGTTCCCTATTTTAAGGATGATTAATTTCACAAATTTGGTCACCACATGTCTGGGAGATCATGGGACCTTTAGTCCACTTCATAATGCATTGTTTACAGAAAAGCAGGCCATGTTTGCTCTTCCATCATACAAATAGGTACAGCAGTTTAACACATCTTTACTAAACCATTGTGATAGCTTATCTCTGCAGGCACACATCTTCGCTGAGACACAAGATTTGGACACAAGACTGTGTGATGTACATTTTTGAAATGTATTGCTCATGAGAATATTGTTCATATCCTTTTGTGCCCCCCCCCCCCCACACACACACAATGTCTGGCTACATCTCTCGTCTGGCATACTCTTATGATCAGTTTCAAAAACAAAAACAAAAACAAAAACAAACCAGAGCTGTGTTTATTAAAAGGACTTTCTTCTTTTCAGATACTTTCCTTGTTTTCTATTTTTCAAATGGATCTGAAGCATAAACAAAGTCAGTGGGGAAACAGCCAAATAGATCAGCTTACAGTAAATGTTTTGCAGGAAGCAGGGGAATGGACAAATATCAAAAAAGCAGGCATTTAAGTTACATACTTGCCCCAGGCTGGTCTAACATGCATGCTGAGTCACTGCTACTATCATAAACACCACACCACAGGAAACCACTAACACTACGCATGACCAAAACAGTCTTGTCTTTCCAACATTCTCGGTATAATTGCTCTAATGAACTCACACAGCATTAGAAAACTTTCCAGCAGCATACAGTAGTAATTCACTATTAAAAGCAACTGGCTGCATACAATAGGGCCCTGTGTTTCCATCCCATTAGGAAACCATTTCATCATCACTACCTGGGTAGAAATACAGTATGGAGTAAATGACAAGCACTTGCAGGTGGAAAGTTATCTAAAGTCAGCTATAAAATAAGACATAACTCTTGTCAGAGGCAGATTAAGACCACAAGGTCTACTTCAGCCAGGTTTTTAGGTCTCCCTGAAGGATTATTCACCTATTTCCACTAAAGGGAAGCTGTGTTGCAAGGCTGGGTGTGTGTGTGTGTGTGTGTGTGTGTGTGTGTGTGTTTATTGTCTGTTATGGGAAGAATCCATAAAGTGGCTGTCTTAAAATGAAATCATGTCCATTGCCTCTAGTTTTGGGAGGCTTTTGAGCAGAGATATATTCATGACTAGGGACTAAAACAACACTGGCTTTCAAACTAAAAAAAAGCACATTGGAATTCTGACTTGTTTCTTGGTTTATGAATGTTCAGAATTAACATTCCCTGTCTTCCAATTTTTTTTTCTTTCAAAACCTTTTGTTAAACCTAGATGTGTGTGTGTGTGTGTTGGAAGATTTGTCTCAAATGCCAAAAACTCCTTTAAAAAGAAAGAAAATTATTTAATAACTTTTGGTTTTGATGATTAGAAAAGATAAGCCATTGTTATATATATATGTTTCTACTTTTTCTTTTTCTTCTTTTTTTCTTGATGCTGTTTTTCTTGTCTTTCTTCTTTATTTGCTTTATGTTAAGACATGATATAGTGTATAACATGGACAAAATGTGATTCTTGGATTGTAATTTTAAATTTGAGTTGTTTAATAAAAAATATTTTAAAAAAGAAAAGATAAGCCACTGTAAGAAAATATTAGAGAGGTTGCTAATATGTTGCTAATGGAGTTTAAATTTTATTTGCTGGATTTTATTACTGTTTGTCTCCCAGAATCCACATGTCCAAAAGAAAGGAATGGTCTCTGTCTATATGGATAGCTACAATACCATCTTAACTGAGAAGAACATCTTGACAAAATGTAGAGCTATGACTCTAATATCATCATTTTTTTTCTTTCTTTTTCCTGTATAACTTTAACACCTTTGAAGAAGAAATCTTTGGAGGTTTGAAAACTTGCATCTGTAGTTTGTATATTTTGGTTGGTCCAATAAAGGTATTTTTGTTTTGTGGATTTTGGATGCTGTTTATTTATACGTATATATAATCATCAAAAAGAAGTTCAGAAGTTAAAAATTTTTTTGCCTTCTCTTTTCTTATCTTTCTTTCCTTTTCTTAATTTCTGTAATTTTACTGTACTTAAAAAAATCTTTTAAAAAAAAGAAGAAGAAAGAAATGCATAGTTTTTCAAAACCTTCTTGTAGAATAAAAATTGTTTATATTGCTTCCTTTGAGAACAAAACTAGCAGATTTTTATTTCCCTGTGTCTCATAGATACACACCTCAGGTCCTGTACTAAAAATGTCAATAGGCAAAATACAGTGTGGTGTGAGGAGACTTCTGTTCCTATGATCTAACTTTCCCTTAATATCTTTCTCCTTCTGGCATCCAGGTTCTCCCAAAAACTGCTCTAACTGCTCATGACCCTTGTTCTCATGAAAAAGAGACATCAGTAGAATTTTGAGAGAAGGTGAACCTTAGTATGTGCACTGGTTGGGACAGAGAGAATAATAATGACATCTATTTTACATCAAATCCTAAGCAATTTCTAATAACCTGAACTGCTATGTATTGTAAGATATTTCTTTTTTGGTGTAGCTTGTTTGTTTGTTTGTTTGTTTGTGGTATTTATACCCCATCCTTCAGCCCTAAAGGCTATCAGAGCGGCTTACAATTATTATTTTTAATTAGACAGTTCCCTGCCCTCAGGCTCACATTCTAAGAAGACACGACACAAAAGGAGAAGGGAATGGTTGTGGGGAAGGGGATCAGGTGCAAAAGTTCTTCTCTCCCTCTAAGGCCTGGACCAAGGCAGATGGACTGGAGACAGGGCTCTCTTCCTTCAGGCAAGCCCTGAGGGAGCTGGGCCTGCCTCTTCACTCCCTCCGAAGCCGGAGGATGGCAGTTGGCATGGTGGGAGGGCTCTTTCTTCTTCCTTTTGTTATTTAGTACCCCACTTAATGCTGGCATACTAGGACAGGGGGTGTAAAAATTTGCTATATAATTCTAATAGAGGTGAATGCTTATTATAAGAATGTGCCTAATTGGAGGTCTATGTAAGCTGTGCCACTGAGGTCACCCTATTTAGAATCACAGAATCGTAGGCTCATAGAATCATAGAGTTGGAAGAGACCACAAGGGCCATCCAGTCCAACCCTCTGCCATGCAGGAACTCCCAATCAAAGCATCCCAGACAGATGGCCATCCAGCCTCTGCTTAAAGACCTCCAAAGATGGAGACTCCACCACACTCCGAGGGAGTGTGTTCCACTGTCGAACAGCCCTTACTGTCAGGAAGTTCCTCCCAATGTTGACGTGGAATCTCTTTTCCTGCAATTTGTATCCATTGTTCCTCGTCCTAGTCTCTGGAGCAGCAGAAAACAAGCTTGCTCCCTACTCAATATGACATCCTTTCAAATATTTAAACAGGGCAATCATATCACCTCTTAACATTCTCTTCTCCACACTAAACATCCCCAGTTCCCTCATAGGGCATGTTTTCCAGACCGTTCACCATCTTAGTTGCCCTCCTTTGGACATGCTCCAGATAAAATAATTTATCTGTATTATTTGTGTGACTAGAATAAATCTTAGATTAATTCTGCAACTTCTTTTCCTGTAATGGGCTGAGTTGATTTCCTGACAGATGAAGTCTTAAGAACGCTTAAGGGAAATACAGATGGTGATCGGACTATTTGAGGTAGGTTTTGCAACCTTGGGAACTTAGGTTTCAGATTCAGACCAACTGGTATAAGTCAAAGAATCTTTAATCTTCTACAAGGTATAGGAGTGGAGGAATCATACCTATGTCACAATGCCTGTGTCACGATGCCACAACAAGGTTATGGCTTTTATTTGTAGTCCAACAACATTAAAGGACAAAAGTTTTCCTATTCTTGTTCTAGTAATGTCATAAAGGAAAGTCTCAAGTGTCATCTATGAAATTTGTGCAGTTCTAGCTGTTCTACTAGCAACCAAGTTCAATTGCTCCAGTTGCTTTCCTGAGCTTCCCCTTTCCTCTTTTGCCGTATTACACATGCCCTGCTTTTCCTTTGAGAAACCTGGAGTTTCCAAAACATGTGAAAACTCTTAGAGCATGTCACACCACTATTCCCATCTAGTCCAGTATGGTCTCCATTAAGTAGCAGTAGCTCTCCAAGATCTTAGGACTGTGCTACTTCATATCCATCTAATTGGATATGTGTTTTAATTGTTACCTCATAGTTCTGCAAGGCACTCTCTCACATTGACAAAATGAATCATGCGGCTAGGCTTGCTGGAACTTGCAGTCCATCAACGTCTGGAGGGCTGTATGATTCCCACTCTTGCTATAAATGGAATGTTTATTGCCCTGTTTAACAGAGTACAAAGGAATCCTGTAAAACCTTTGGGACTAATTGAATCAACAAAGTTGTAACATAATCTTTCATAGACTTGGTCTACAAAAGCTTATACTACAACTTCTTTCATTCAGTTTGTCTCACAGGTCTACAAGATCCCTTTGCATACTGATATTCCAGACTAACACAGCTATGTTTCTGTTTAACAGAAAGATTTTTAAGGGCAAGCAGAACAAGTTATGACTCTTTTAAAAAATTACAAGTTGATATCTTTGAATCAAGCCTAGAACACCACATTGTGTAGCCATACCCAATGTGTCACAATCGGCTGCAGCAGCAGCCACCAGTTAGGAACCCTCTCTGCGTGGACAGGCAAGGCTATGCCAGTTAGTGCTAGAGAAAGGTACTCAGAAGCTGCTGTCTATTGCCCTCATGAAGGGGACACAGTATCTTAAGAAAGCCAATATAGCTTGTGTGAGATGGGAAAAGAGATCAGCCAGGACAGAGGCACTTAAAGCCAGAAAGCTAAAGGTCAGGGAATATTGTGCAACATCTCACACTGGCAGACTACTTCTGAAACACATGAGAGAGAACTGGAAATGGAAAAGGAAGATCCTGGGGAAATGGTTTTGTAGGTCTACAATCTCTCTAATCATCTAGCTAATAACCATGCTGCATGGAGGAGTAATTTCCCCCACATTCTAAGGAAGAGGTGAAGCAGCAAATCTCTACAAATCCATTTCCACAATCACAACAGATAGCTTATGTCGGATACAGATGTCACTTGCTTCTTTCCATAGAGAACTTCAAGTCAGAGATGCCCTAGATGATATGTCACTCCATGTGGAGGTGTAAAGACATCATCAGAGGGAGATACAGGCCTGCTAGCTCCATCAGGCCTGGCCTGAACTAAGAAGAAGAGCACTCCCTCCAGTCCATCTGCCTTGGTTCAGGCCTCAGAGGGAGAGAAGAACTTTGGGACCTGATCCCCTCCCCTTCTCCTTTTGTGTCATGTCTTTTTAGATTGTAAGCCTGAGAGCAGGGAACCATCTAATTAAAAATAATAATTGTAAGCCGCTCTAATAGCCTTTAAGGCTGAAGGGCAGGGTATAAATACAATAATAATAATAGTAATAATAATAATAATAGCCTTTGCATTCAATGTGTGAAGGGAAAGGGACCATGGCAGATAGCCCTGGTCTATCCTGGTCATAGCCCCTACATCCATCCATTCAATCCACAGGCAATCTCAACACATTAGATAGGATGTTATGCCATATTGCCTGCACATAAAACTACATGCATATAGGGGCATGCATGTGTGATTTGGAATGTGCATGGAATCCCATTGTTAGTGGGACTAACAGTTTTCTGGGATTTGACTGACTATTTGGTGAGGAAATAACATAAGAAGTAGAGAAAGGGTTCTCATACCTTGGATCAAGCACTGATAGAAACAGAGGCTGTGGTCAGGAAATCAGGAGAAGATTAAGAATGGGGAGGGCAGCTATGAAAGAACTAGAAAATATTCTAAAATGCAAAGATATACAACTGAACACAAAAGTTAGAATTGTATAAGCCATTGTTTTCCCTGTTACCATGTATGGATGTGACAGCTGGATGGTTAAGAAAGACGATAAGAAGAAAATCAATTCATTCTAGATGTGGTGCTGGAGAAGAATGCTGAGGGTCCTGTGGACAGCCAAAGAGACTAACAAATGGGTCCTAGAGCAGATCAAGCCAGAAATCTCCCTCAAAGCCAAGATGACAAAACTGAGGCTGTTGGACTTCAGACACATCATAAGAAGGCATGACTCATGGGGGAAAAAAAACAATAATGCTAGGAAAGGTGGAGGGAAGCAGAAAGAGAGGAAGACTGCATGATAGATGGATGGACTCTAATGGGGAGGTCATGGGTATGAGTTTGCAGAACTAAGCAGAACAGTAGAGGACAGAGAGTGTTGGAGATGTCTCATCCACAGGGTTGCCATGGGCTGAAATTGACTTGAGGGCAGTTAACATCAATAACACAAGAGCTATAGTATATTTCCAAGATTTATGGATCTTGTAGCTGTATTCATGTGTGTGTGTGTGTGTCTGTGTGCATGCGCACTTGCACATGGGTGTGCATTTAGCATTGTAAATATTAGAGCATTTTGAAGGATTAAAAAGTGCGCTTTAAGAAACAGTGACCTTAAGCAGGTGTCTAATTCAATCTTATGCCAACCATTTGTCAAGCTTATGTACCTTTGTCATAAGTATTAAAAAGACAACCAAAAGCAAAGCATTCTCTGCTGCTTTGTGTCTCTTTTTGCTTCAACTGTTAGTTTAATATGATCCAGCTTCCTCTAAAAAGACCTTTGAGGATACTGCCATTAGATAAATGGCCGTCATCAATTTATGCAGTAAGTGGACCAATTGATCTCTGAGGTAGCAGTAAATCACTGCCTGTATACTGAAGATAATATACGTTTATTTGGTCTTCTCCTCTCCTTTCCTTTCTTTTCTTACAGACTTCCTGTGACAATAGGGCTGGATTAATCATTATAGTATGGACGCAACAGTGTTCATACACCTGCTGTGAGGAAATAATCTGGGAGCACTGTGGCATGAAGATTCAACTTGTCCTTCTACCTGTAAAATTCTCCACAGACCAGACCATAGTTGTTAGAAGAAGCACATCAGTTTCTTTTACAGGAAGAACAAGAACCACCTGTTGTGATTTTATACTCTCAACACTTACAGTAGGCTGTCATGTTTTACTTTCCTGCCTGTTCTTCTGTAATAATAATAATAATAAACCCTGATTTGAAAAGCAACAAAACACCCTATTACTCGAGGCATCTTGCTGGGTTATGAGGTGGAACCATATTCTTTTTACAGTTGCAAAAATATACTGAATAGCTGGAAAACATTGGAGTTTTACCTCTTCATTGTAGCTGTTTTTAAAAAGTAGTTTATTTTAGTTTATTGATCATTTTCTTTGCAATTGTGTATTTTACCAACCTTGGCCTGTTTTTTAAGAGCTATTTTCAGTTCAGTCAAGGACTTGGCCAAGACCAGTGGACTATTTCACATTTTATTTTAAATAGTGGACCACTTTCTGTTATATTACAAAATATGGAAGCCCACTCCACCCACACCCCATTCCAGAATTGGTTGTTAAGGTGACATTGAAACAGGTTTAGCTAGTTCCTTGTCAATCCTTTCTCTCAGATTTTTTAAAGCATGTCTTAATGTACTATTTACATGCAAACTGCTTACCAAAAATACAATATGAATGTCTTTGCCATGTAATGGAGAGCTGGCTCCATTTTCAATCATGTACCACTGGAAGGTACCAGTATCCTGTCCATTACTGTCCACCATAGCAGATTACAGATGAAATTTGAATAGAAAACAGAACATTGTTTGTCCTGAGAAGTTATGGCGAATCTATGTCTGGGCTCTACAAAAGTGTGGTTCAGGTCACGTTAGTAAATATTCCTTCATATGATGACAAAAACCATACCAATAAAAATATTGTGGGAACAGGATAAATCTACTCAGTGAGATGCTACAGTGTTGACACCATTCATGCTAACTACACATATTAAATTGCAATAAGAATTAAACATATTAATTGCATTGCACACAATTATGTGTAATATATAGTTTAACCCAGATCTGTTCTCATTCCATCATAGGCCTAAATACTGTTAAAAGCACCAGAACCCATATTATCTTGGAAGCTAAGCAGGATCAGCCCTAGTTAGTATTTAGATGAAAGACTATCAGTGAATACCAGTTGCTATAAACTATATTTCAAAGGAATCATAGAATCATAGAGTTGGAAGAGACCACAAGGGCCATCCAGTCCAACCCCCTGCCATGCAGGAACTCCCAATCAAAGCATACCCGACAGATGGCCATCCAGCCTCTATAAAGACCTCCAAGGAAGGAGACTCCACCACTCTCTGAGGAAGTGCGTTCCACTGTCGAACAGCCCTTACTGTCAGGAAGTTCTTCCTAATGTTGAGGTGGAATCTCTTTTCCTGGAGCTTGCATCCATTGTTCCAGGTCCTGTTCTCTGGAGCAGCAGAAAACAAGCTTACTCCCTCCTCAATGTGACATCCCTTCAAGTATTTAAACTTAAAGGGATGTCACATTGAGGAGGCAGCAAGCTTGGAAACTGGCAAAACCACCTTGGAGGATTCCTTGCTTAAGAAAACCCCATGCAATTCATATGGTCACCATATGTCAAAAGGTGATTTGAAGGTACATATGCAAGTACAGAAGAAGGGTGTCGATTTATATACCATGTCAAACTGTGGGCCCATTGAGTTCATTATCATCTGCACTACATGGAAGTGGATGGCTCTCCACAACCTTACAGTGAGATGTCAGGGAATTTATGCAACATGGGAACTTCTGCAAACAGAAGTTGAAACTATTTAAAATACTAATACTAATCCACATTTCTTCTATGATTGATAGAACTCAAGGTGTCACCTTTTGACAAAAAAAGCCCTAAAGACGCATCTCTTCCGACAGGCCTTCCCAGAAAATGGTTAACATCTCCCGGCTCCAAACCTACATTTTGGAGTTTTTCCAACCCATCCCCTGTGCTTTCTCCACCCTTATATAGTTTAGAATTCTCAGCCCAGAATTCCTGCTGCTGTTCTAGCTGTTTTTATTTGTTTATACACTTGTTTTAACTTCATTGTGATTTAATTCTTTTTTTAAGGGGGGAAGGCGGGGGATGGTATAGGATATTTTAACTTGTACTGTTTTTAACCTTTGCTGTAACCCGCCCTGATTGCTCGTTCAGAGGGGCGGGCTAGAAATAAAAATTATTATTATTATTATTATTATTATTATTCTGAGAATATCCAAGTGGCCTCTCATCCAGACTCAGAACTGACCCAGATTTACTTAACTTCAACAAAAGTCTATCCCAAGTGCCCTAAAACTTCAGCATATTCCTTTGGTTTGTTCTGTTCTGAACTAATAAAATAATTAGAGAATTATAGTACTGGAATACTCAGCCAATGTCTGAACACCCTTACTGAAGCATCCATAGCATCCCACCTTTGTTTAAAAATCAGAGGTGGGCAATTATCAAGGGATAGGGGATATTTGAGGGTATCCTTCCATTCCCCCTCCCCTTTGTTTCCCATCCCCTATTTTTTTTGTACTAAAATATACAGTAGCAGGCCCAAGTGTTGACGGGAACGCTATTAGCCATAATACCATATTTTGTAGTGTTTGGGTTCTCTCATACTTTTTTTAGGCTGCCACAGGCTTGAGAGTGCCATAGAAACCTGTGGGACCTTGCTGGCCATTTGGGGGCAAAAACAATTTTCACCACCACCCTTAGGAACCACAATAATAAACTAGTGCTTTGCTCACCCCTGCACAACTTTTGCAACATTCATAGCATTTCCGTCATCTTGTAAAGAGAGAGAGAAAGAGTGAATGAAGATTAGTCTGGCATGGCTTATTTTTAAGAAACCCATGCTGTCTCTTAGCAATTAGAATGTTCTTGTGTAAGTGTTCACACTTGTCTAATGGCCTGCCTAATGACCTGTTCTTGAATTTTTCCTGGCCTTACTGTTAGTCTGACTGGTCAGTGCTTTCCTAGGTTCTTTTTATGAGAATACAGCCCAAAAATATTTAGTCAATCTTTTTATATTAACAACCTTTTCAGTAAAGTGAACAAACTAAAGACCTGAAATAGGGTGTTGGGTCAGAATCCTGTATCAGCTAATAATTAAATAAGTACTTAGCATAGGGGGGAAGCAGACCGGCAGTAAGAGCCAGCTTGGGGGTGGTGTGTGGGCATGGCACTGCATGCTGCATTCCCCAACTCCACTCTTAAGCTGAAATCACACCACCTACCCACCCAGATGGCAGGCAGCATGGAAAAGCTCCAGTGGCACCGCGATTACACGCCGCACACTGCAGGAGCAGAGAAGAGCCATGGTGGTGGTGAAAAGGGCACCGTTTTTCTCACACAAAAAACAGCAGACTTTTGCTGCTCCTTTTTGTGCTGGAAAAACACCAGATCAGACCTGCGGCACGTTTAACCCCTAAGTAACTTCTCCTGGCCTGACCACCCAAACACTGATAGAAACATCATTCACCCATATTCTGATTGCCAGCAGAATGGCCCTCCTTCTCTCCATTCAGTTTATGACCAGTAAAATGATTCCAGTACTATTGCTACAATCATAACTTACCCCCAACCTAATTTACATGGCATGAGCTGCATGGAGAGAATGAGGGCCATTCTTCCAACAACCAGAGCATGGCTGAATTATGTTTCTATCAGGTTTTGTAAGGTCAGTCCAGGAGAAGTTACTTGGCTAATTACTTAAGTATAAGCTGATACAGAATTCCAGCCTTGATTTAAAAAAAACAACAAAAAAACACCAATGAGAGACAAATCATTTGTTCTCAGTGGCTTATGTCATGAAAGTATGACAGAACTAAAAAACAATACTTTGAATTTCTCCTTTATGTGTTTATTTAGTCAAACTGTATTAATTTAAGCTTATTTTCCATACTGTCCACATAGATTTGTTCCCCTTCTCCCTGTAACGCAGTTGATTTTCTTGTTGCTAGCTGTATGAATTAACATATAAATTTACTAGCTTTTATTAATGGGCTGGGGCAGTGAAAAAGCATTGCTATTGTTGTAAATATCCTTTGGAACATGGAGAATGGTGGTATGTTAAAGTGTTTTGCATAGCAGTCCTTGCACATTTATTTTCAGGAATGTGCAGGTTTCCAGAATGTACAACTGTCTCTTTAAAGCTTCCATCATTTCTTCCATCTCATCCCCTGTTTCTTCTATTGGTAAAGAAAAACAGGTTGTTTCCATCATGAGCTCACTTCAAAGAATGAAAATAAAAAAGATGGAATGGAATTATGTAGTGTAGATCCTATTAAATTTTGCAGCTGGAATTTTAATTGATCACTGGCAGTTGCTTGGAACTGAATTCTGATCCTGTAGCTTTAATGATAGTGGCAGAAAGCTGATATTATAAATTTCTTCAGCTTCCTGAATTATGGAAAAGAAAACATTTAAACCTGTTCTTTCATTGCCCTCCCTATGAAGGCCACTGCTGCTCATTTTATAGCATTACAGCATTTAAGGCACTGCCATATTAGTTCATAGTGAAATATAAGTCAATGAACAGAGCATACTGACCTGGTACAGACATAATGGGCAAATAAGGTTTTCTACTATATGGATGAGACATGGCATGCTTTAGGTTTATAAGATGTACCATCCCATCCATCTTTTATATACAAAAGGAAAATACTAGAATACTTTCCATGTCTAACTGAACCACTGTTCCCCATGATTTCTCAGTTGGGAAACTGCAGTTTGCATTATGACTTCAGAACAAGTCAGGATGTGAACCCATCATTTGTTCTTGGCATGTTCTCTCTAACTAACCATCATTTAAACAAATCACTGGTCAATTAAAATCTGCAAGAAAAGTGTTTGTTCTTCTCCTGGTGGCACCAAAGTGGTAGATGTGAGCATATGATTTACTGCAATTCATTCACATAATAATGCAGAGGTGGACAGGTTTTGGAGGTTCCCTCTCAACCCAGTTCAGGATACAACAGTTCCCCAAATGTGGAAGAAACGCTATTTAAAAAAGGAAACCAAATACATTGAAGGGAAATATAAAAAGATCCTCAAGGAGAAGTGTGTTTGCATTTGTGGAAGTGGGGGCATTGAAGACACTATATACTATATGCTACATTGTAGGATATATAAAACCCGAAGAGATAAGTCTCTGAAACAAAGCTTAGAACTTGTAGCTAATCAAAAAGACCTGGAGAAAATCACTTACTTGTTAGACAATACAGCAAATCTGCTATGTTTAACACTGCCAGATTTGCTGTGAAAGCTGCTCAGTTTAGATCAGATTTTGAGGATAAAGTCCTGCATGGGACTGTGCAATAAATAGATTATACTAATTTGAATGGATTATATAACAGTGTGGTGTGTTTAGTATGATTTTTTTGTAATTTTAGTGTAAACATTTTGTTTACTGTGGTTTCTCTTCAGATTGTATAAAACTTTCGCCTTTGTTTTATATGTTATAGAGCCAACTGTGTTATATGTTATATGTGACTGTAAAATTTTAAACCGTTTTAATCATTTTTGTAATTTGATGTCTATAACTTGTATATAGTTGTCATTAATAAACTGTACATTTTTTTAAAAAAAGGAGATGTAGATTCTGGAAACTACATCAATTTGTTAACATTATTTCTTATTCTTAACCCACAGTTGTACACAATATTTCAGATTTTTTTAAGTGACCAATATTAGAAAAGTGCTAAGAGGCGGAAAAATTGTACAAACAGTTATTTGGGTGACTTATTCCATCTACTGAGTGTCCTTTAGAGGAACATAGTTATTGATCTAGGTTTGTACATTCCCAGTCATTCACTGCCACTATTGCTTTGAAAAATGAGGAGAAATGAGTTGTACCATTGATATTGACAGTATCCATCACAGTACTGTCATCAAATTAAGAAGGGCCATCCTGAAGAATGAAAGATCCATGACTGTCAGTGTTCACTCTACCCTGACAGATGTCACAATGACAGAGTGTCTTGCTGGAAATAAAGTGTTGATACAGTCTTCATGTTTGAAGATTATTCATTTTTTGCATGGCAGTCAAATTTTCAGGATACCTACAAAAAACACTATGCTGATGGGAGCTCAAGTTATTGGCATTCCCCAATTGGTGGCTCTCAATTGTTCTTGATTACAATTTACATCATCCCTGGTACCTGGTATAAGTTCTCTTGTTCTTCTTGAAAGGAAGATTACTCCATCCATATGCTTATAGAACATAGAATATATGTTCTATATAAATAAAACTAGCCATTCAAAAAAGAAGATTTATGGTGAAAGCCCTTTCTCTCTCTCTCTCTCTCATCATGTGAGAACTCACTTTATATAAATACCTTGCTATTTTTGGAACAGACTACACTGTTATGTTTAAAGAGGCATAAACAATGTTGGGAGATGTCTGTAAGAGTGAGGTCTAAGTCTGTAACAGCATCTTTCAGCAAAGAAGGCTAGTATAGTATAGTATAGTATAGTAAAAGGAGGAAGTGGAAGAGAAAGGAGGAATGTTTCCAAGTTCAGCTAAAGATTACATTCCATTAGGAATTCTTAAAATTTGGGAAACTCCTGTCCTGCTTAATCCCAATTGTAAAGACCCCTTGGTGCAATTATTGAATGGTGAGCCAAGTGGAACTAAAAAAAAATGATTTAAAGCTTTCAGTGATGAAAGCCATCTGGTTATTTAGGAAGGATGAAATGATCATTTTCTTAAATGCCATTATTCCTATTGAGACCTATGGTTTAGGGTAGTGAAGAAAACATCAGGAGGAGATCATAAGACCAAATAAAGTTAGAGCCATGCTGAAGGGAAAATATCCTCAACCCAGAAAAATGTTAGAAGTCATAGAATTATTAAACTGCTAGGAACCTCAAGGAAAAGCAAATCAAGCAGTTATGGAACATTCTGACTGTACCATCAACTAACTGGCACTTTCTATTAAAAACAATAACAATTTCACATGTTCCACATAAATAGTTTTTACGTGGTGCTTCCTTAGTAATTTTCCGTTACGGTTTAATGACAACTGTGTAATATTTGGATGGAATATATCAAATGTCCCCTTGTGATTTCCTGGATGTTGTATGCTTCTGCTATATAGATTTTTCCAAAACTGTTATAAATTATAAGGTGTATGCTTGCTTTGGTGACGGATTGCTTAGTTAGAAAGCTGAAATTAGAATTGCATGTTATTAAATAAACTGTTGTGTTCCATCCAGGAACAACTCTGTTCTTGAACACAAAAGTTGGAGTGAAGCATAGTTTCACCTATAGTTGCATTCATTGTTACATGGGAAGATCCTGACTAATTTCACTACTATACTTATTTGGAATGAATTATTGTTGTTAACCACCTTCAAGCTGAGTCATGGAGATCCTGTGGGTAAGACATCTCCAATATCCCCTGTTCTCAGCCTCTCTACTCAAGTCCTGCAGCTCCAGGTCTGTGTCTTTCCTGATCAAGAGTAAAAATCTGGCATGTTGTCTTCCTCTCTTTACACTGCCTTTCCTCCTGATGTGCCAAAGTACAGCAGCCTCAAACTGAACTCTTCCAGAGAGAGTTCAAGCTTAATCTATTCTAGAATCTGTTTATCTTCTTTGCCATCCAGAGTATTCCCAGCATTTTTCTCCAGCACCTTATCTCAGATGAGTTGATATTCTTTCTATCAGCTTACACCTGTATGTAATGTTGGGGAATAAATAACTGGACAAAAATATTTTAAGGTATTTCAACACAATAGCTGAAA
Organism: Urosaurus nigricauda; assembly: GCA_034509955.1. NCBI lineage: Eukaryota > Metazoa > Chordata > Lepidosauria > Squamata > Phrynosomatidae > Urosaurus > Urosaurus nigricauda. The sequence goes on along the minus strand of JAOEGL010000004.1, from coordinate 95,254,491 downwards.
TTTGGAATAGCCCATTTGCTAGGAGAGTATTCCAAATTTTTCTTTAAAAGTTTATCTATTGATTCAGTATATGGCCAATTTAAAACTGGTAACAGAAAACTGACTTTTTAACTCACTTATTTGTCCTTTGGAAAGTTGCATAATATACACAAAGCATAATTCCTGTGGAGCAAGATGAGAGGCCTGTCTATTTTTATTTTATTTTTATTTTTTTAAAAGCAAGACATTGTTACAGAATCTCATTATCTGGACATTTGTCATACACCAGAATTTTATAATAAGCTTGAAAGAAGAAGGAAACCCCAGATCTAAGCTATACATCTTTTGGGAGCTCTGTTTCAGGTTCATTATATCCTGTGTGCTTTTGACCAGTAATCTCTGCATGACTGTGACAGTTGGAAAAAAATAGGGATAAGGCAGACTTTCTGGCTCACAATATAATAGGATACTTACTGTATTTTATACTCTTTTATTCTGTATTACACCATTTATCCCCACAACACTTTACAGAATTATGCTGCAATGTGTCGTGGAACTGGAGAGGGAAGAAACAACACCGGTATTGTGGGATTTTTTTTTTTGCTAAGATAAAATGAATGCTTAATGTCACCCAAATTCATTCCAGAGGGCAGGGCATGGGGGACTGGTTGTGGTCTTGAAATTTTCATTGACTGTTTGCATTCCAAAAGTATCTTCATCTGAGCAATCACTTACACAGCATTTAGGCATGAAGCAAATCCTTGATCACTTCCAGATAGCTGGCTGAAAGAAAAGGCCACCTGTTCATAATGCAGGTTTCTGACAAATTCACAGCGTTCAACACTTTTGTCTTCCATCCATCAACCAGTCTCTTAAGAGCCCTTTGAATGATTGTGCTGTGCAAATGGACAGGCGTAAAGAAGCTTGCATTTCCAGACTATCAAAGCAGTAGACTGTTTAAGAGCAAGAGTCCTTTCCATACTACACAATTATAGCACTATCATACCCTTGTACCGATGATGGCTGCATCCTATGCAGTGTTGGTTTTTGCAGTTTGGTAAGGCACTAGAGCTCACTGGCAGAAAATTCTGAATGCCATGCAAACTGGAAATCTCACGATTCCATAGGACTGAACCATAGCAGATAAAGTGGAATCATTAATGCTATAGTTGCATTTAGTGAATGGCCCCCAGGAATCCCACTCCATATTATCTTTAACATATATATAGCATGGTGTCATTACCCCCTCCCCTCAAGCATTTGGCTTTTGAGGATGAAGCAGTTGTGCCCTCCTCCAGTGCTATCTGACAGCCAACTGAGTGCTCCACAGGAGGATGAAGAGATACTTCTAACTCCTCAAGAAAGGAAAAGGTCTGGCACAGGCTCAGTCCCTCCTCGGCAGACAAAGTGAGAGACTGTGCATGCACAGTGGGAAAATGCACTCTTGCAATACAGTATGTGAGTTTGGTGGGGCTGAGTCAGCATACTTAATAAGTCAAGGGCTTTCCCCCTTTTGGTTGCAGGAAACAAACATGCTTTTGTTTTCAAGCCTGCTTTACAGCAAGATCTGACTGTGATTTATGACCCTGGGCTATTTTTTTCACATTATCTTCTGCCTGTGGGATTTGCTTAGAATTTATAGCTCCTGACCCTGGACTATTTGGTTTTGGATACTGCTTTCTCCTTTGGCTTTTCAAGGTCTGACACCCTGCTGGTGCAGTGTTAAAACAGGTCACATACATTTGTTCAGTTCCTTTACCATAAGTATCAGCTCCAGATTAAGCCACTACACACTACCATGACAGACATGTATTAGAGAGCTTGAACACTTTGCTCAACTGAGATCCTTATCCAGCTTGGGGATAACACATCTGGCTCTCCACTGAGGTCCTTATCCAGATTGGGGATAACACATCTTTATTGACATGCTGATGGAGCTCTATTGAAGTGAATGGAAAAATGATAAATCATTTAGGATTCCTTCAATGTTTAGATTTCAACACAAATTGGGGGGGTGGGGGACCAGAATTGTAGTACTACTTCATTATAATTGCTTTAAATGAGGGTTGAGATAGTCCAAAATCCAAAATTGTCCACATGGGTGGCTAAGATAGTAACACCTTTACTTTCTGATGGTTCAGTGTACACAAATAATTCATACACAGGATTATTAAAAATACTGTGTATAAAATTATCTTCAGACTATGTTTATAAGGTGTACATGAAACATAAATGAATTTCATGTTTAGACTGGTATCCTATCTCCAAGATATTTCAATTTGTGTATAAAAATATTCCAAAATCCAAAAATCCAAAAACACTACTGGTCCCAAGCATTTTGAATAAGGGAGATTCAGCTTGTATAATATTTAAAACAGATCACAGGACTAGTAAACATGCTGTATTGAGCCACCTTTTATCTCCTAGGAAGTCTCTTCCTTTAGTCTGTAGAGAAAATCTGTATGTTAAAAATATGTGAGTATAGAACCTTTCCTTTTTTAAAAAAAAGGCAGTATAATAGTACAGAATACATAATTTTTAGCCTGAGAAAAACAAACAATTAAAAGAAAATAGAATAAACACAAAGGCTTCAAAGCTTCAAAGACTGCACCAAATATTGTTGCTCCTGTTAAATAATACCTTCTGATTTTTTTTAAAAAAACAAAAACAAATGGCACAGTTTAACCCAGTATGCTTCTTCATAAGTTTCCATGTTGGGGGGGTGGTGGTGGTGGCAAGGGTGATGTATTATAAACTGATTCTGATTTACTATGGAATAAAGATTTTCATTTGTTTGATTATTCACCCTCATGTTTTGTGTGAGTTTCTCAATTAACATTTGATTCAATGCTATTTTATATCTTTCTTTCTTGCAAATAAAATTCGCAAACAAAACTGTTTCCAAATTCAATTTTCAAGGAAGACCCCACCACCACCACCACCACCCCACACACTCCATTAGTTTCTAATCCAGTGTCACAAATCATCTTAAAAGTGGCTATGAAGATTTTCTCACCAGCTTTTACCATGAGTAAAGCACCAGTAAAGCACTGGTAAAACACCCCTGAAATGTGAGGGTGTGAAAGCTGGTTGCACGTCTGAAACATCAGTGAAACATCCCCTCCCCTCTACCGTCCTTGAATTGTTCTCAGAGCAGCCATTTCCTATTAACACAAAGTTCCCGTTAATAGGAAATGGCTGCTCTGAGAACAATTGCTTGTGTGGAAATCTTTTATGTTTTGTGCTGCAATAATAAAATTAAAGAGAGAAAAAAGCTGTGGGGGGGAGGAGCTGGGAGTAAAAGTTGTGTGATTGCACCGAAGATTTTCAGACACATCGCACTTATTCAGGACTTAACCCATGAAGATACAGAATGCTCCACAACAAACTATTCACAGGGAAGTCCTGGGAATGATTTGTTGCTGAAACATTCTTAGATCTCCATGGGTTAGGTCCTGAATAAGCATGACATCATCTGAAAATCTTCAGCATGACCACATGGCTTTGCCAGGAGTATGTCTTTTTCTTTGATTTTCACAATTTTCTTCTGTCTGATAATCTCCTAAGTAGACAAGTGATGAATGATTTTAGTGATTAGTGTTCTAGTTTATATATTTTAATTACTGCAGGTCATTCCATGGACTAGGGGCAGCAGATGAAAAAGTCCTTTGGGAAACCATTGCCAGTCTAATCCTGGATGATTGGAGCAAACATTTCCTAGAGGACTTGAGTGTACAAAGCAGAGTGTACAAAGAGTACCATGGGCCCTTGGTATCTGCTGGTGTTTGGTTCTAGGACCTCCCATGGATACCAAAATCCATGGATGATCAAGTTCCATCAAATACAATGTGATAGTATATGGTGTCCCTAATATAAATTTGCAAAACCAAAGTTTGCTTTTTGTAATTTATATATTTTTAAAATATTTTATGGATAATGAATCCATGGAGATGGAGGGCTGACTATAGTTTCCATGTATTAGACATGTTGTTGGTATGTTGCAAATATGATCCATGTATACGATCTGTATGTCCTGATCTTAGACTGAAATAAATTAATCCATTAATCCACGGATTCATTCTTTCAAACAAAACTGCTGAACACAGAAAACCAGCAACCATTTGAGTTATATAAAATAGCCCTGCACTATCCTCTGTGAGTAATAACAACAGACTTAGCTCAGGAAACTTCAGCATGGATTTTCCACTCTTTTTGTAACATTTCTTTCCCAAATCACATTACAACAGAACAATGCCACCACATGTGAGCATACAAGCCTACTGTCTCCAGCATTTAAAGCCACTAGAAACACTGATTTAGCTCAGTAGTGAGGTGTAAGATACCACCTTTAAATGACTTTAACAGCATGTTCTCTGGGTTTTGATGAAATAGATTTCATCACTGTCATTCACTTCATGGCACTCTAGTCATTTCCCTCGATCTATATATTAAAGTTCTATTCCCAACTGTCTTTAACCCTCATTGAATTCCCCTACCACACATTGGGAAGAAAATAATAGAGTTTAGGTTCTATTGCATTTTAGTCAAATCAAGTATTTAAACAAAGAAAGAGATTTCACAACTTGTCCTTTTAACTGTGAGACTGGAAATTGGGAATATTTCCTGATGGACTCTGTAGAATCAGTAGATGAGTGCATAGAAAAGCAAGATGAAGGAATCCTCGATTTGTGCCATTCCTACCATACACTGAAGGTTGTTCACATGAATGAATTATTGAGCAAGCTGATTGTTGTGAGCGGGCGATGAAAAAATATATCTCTTAATATATCTACAATCCAGCTGGAAGCCATGTGATCATATGGTCTTTCATATTTGAAGATGATCCACAGTTTCCAAGGCACACAAGCTTCCTCAGTGTCTACAGCTTATCTTCCTGGAAACACTGTACTTTGGGGAGCATCAGCTTTCTCTAAGTATGTGATTGTAATGTCTATTATCCTTGTCAATGTTTTGGCTATATTGGGTTGGACTGATGGCAGTAGTAGTCCAAGACATCTGGAGGACACAATGTAACCTCAGATTGTCTCCTGTGTAAAGAGACACCACCTTCTAAACACCTGATCGGAGTCTCAGTTCTGTACATTGGAAGAATCATAATGCTGAAACAGGGCGTTTACATAGCTTGCCCTGAGGCTGTGGAATAAATTTATCATGACATTCACAATTCTCCTTATCTATTGACCTTCCAAAGAAAGTTTAAAACCATTTCCTTCATTTGGGAACATAGTTCACAGCTCAGACGACTATTTTGCTTGTTCATTTCTGTTTTCTGGGCACATTTTTGGGAGGTGTTTACTTTGAGCATTTATTTTATTGCTTTACTGCATTGTAGATTGCCTTAAGCATATGGAAAGGGAGTGAATGCATTATTTTAATAAGCAAACAAACAAATTGCCTTTCAATGGAAAACACAACTCTGTAAACACATGGTGCTTTAGTAGTTATATACTAAGAACTCAATGATCAAGTATTAGAAATCTTAAATCTCATTTATTCCATGATGTGTAAACTGAGCCCTCAGGGAAAGGTCTTAAAAGACAGTAAGTGTACAATATCAGCCACTCCAGGCAGATGCAACACAAAAGGGACCTTTTGCTGTTATTTCACAGGAGCTACTAAAGTATGTTACCACTATTAACCAAACTAACAAGTTGGGTTCTTTGCTGCTGGCTGAAGCAACTTGTATGCTTGAACTGTGAGCAGTGGAAATTCTGTTAAACCCTATTCAAATGTTCATCCTCATATCCCTTTACCTCTGTGTTATCATCTAGTCCTGGTGATTTCCATGGCTGGGACAGAGGAAGAGTGAAGCAGATAGTGTACTCAATGCAAACCGGGTCAATGTATGTGGGGGAAGCCACAAAACAGGAAAGCTTCCACTTCAGACCTTCTGCATCTAATTTGTGGAAGACAGTGAGTTAGAAGATGTCACAGAAGAGTTAGGGGCTATGACTTTTTCTTATGTAATTCTGATCATATGAGGAGCAGGAGATAAACCTAAACTGTTTGCATGATCCTTGAGATCAGTTAATCATACCATGAGAAAAACAAGTAATTTAAAAGTAGCTTTTAGAACTTTGACCTTAGTAAACTTGAGAGATAGCACTACTGATTGTGTTTGATGTTGTCCTGATCCTTTAAATACATGATTAAACAGATTTTTCACACACACATTCACACACACAGTTGCTACAGGCATTTTATTGTCTGAAAGTGCCATTTGAATGAACTTCTCATATTTCTCCTTCCTTTTTTTATGTTTATGCTCAGAGGGCAATGGCTTTTGTTTTTTCCTGGCTATGGAATTACAATCAAATTTTATCTGCACCCCACAGCCCCGTGATCAGCTGTGAGTGGAAACTAAGTGGATCCCAAAAGTGGGAATGGACAGTTTGCTGACCAACCCAGTGAATAATGAGACCAAACACAGAGAACAATTCTCTGAAGATGCCAGACACAGACACTGGTGAAAGGTGAGGAATAAACTAATCTAGAACATGGCCACATCGCATGAAAAACCCCCACACACACAAACCTACAGAGAACTGGGTTATAAAATGGGCACCTTTATTTAATTCAACTTATTTAACTTTATTTCTTCGAGATCTGCAAAAACAAGGGGGGGGGAGAGAAACTTGTGCAGGAACATCTGGCAGATTCTCTGCTCCTAGACCAATTCCCCAGTTTCTCCTGGGTGAAAACACCTGTGCCCCAAGGGCAATCCAGAAGTGGGCTGCTCCCAAACCAGCCCACATCTCGAAGGCCAACCCAAGACTCCCTCGCTTAACTTTCAAGACTTAAGTGAGGATTTAAATCTCAGGCCAGCCCTAAGGCAAGTCTCTTTCTTAAAAGAGAAAGAGACCTCTGCAGCTGGAGGTATTTTAAAAGGCCTCTGCTTCTCTCAGCTGAAACCTATTAGCTCTCCTCTTGTCTTCTAGCCTAGAAGAATGCCTCAAAGATTTCTTGACCTGCCTTCTCTCCACAGGTCCAAGCACCTGCAGCCTAGAGTCCATAGAGTCTGTTTCTCCTTCTACAGCTTCCTGAGCCTGCTCTGGGACTGCTGATCCAGGCAGCCCCAGATCTCCCCCTTTTTCAGCCTCCTCCATGTCATATGTCTGTGTGTGTGTGGGGGGGGAGAACCTGACCATCATCAAACCACATTGGCAGGAGCTCATGCCAACATAGGCCACTTTTTCCCTTCCATTACATGATGGCCTGGTCTGACAGCCCCAACTCACTGACAAAGTGGCTCCTTCTGGCTTGTTGGTCCACCCAGAACACCATGGTGTGCCAACAATTCCACACATGGTGTCTCATCACAGGATCTCACACTTCTGAAATAAACCAAAGAAAAACATGTTAATAAGTCAAAGGGAACAAGTATGAGTGATAGGACTGAGATATCCACTGGCCAATCCTCTGGATATCCTGGCAGCCCATGCCAAGCACTTTATGGGACTTGAGCATCCACAGATTTTGTTATCCATGGGGGGTCTTGGAACCAAACCCCAGCAGATAACAAGGGTCCACTGTATATTTGGAGCCATTGAAAATTGCTTTCCATGAGTATTTGATGGCAACTGAAATCAGGAGGTGATCAAACACCCATGTGTCTAATGTCAAGCCAAAAATTGAACAGGATATCACCCCACCAACCACTGACCAGGGATGGTATGTGACTGTGTTATAGTAAAATAAAAAGCCAAAAGCACTTGTATTTATTGATGAACTCCCATCCAAAACCCATCCAGCCTGACCCAGCTTAGCATGGCAATTAACTCTAAAATGAGTGATATCAGTTTGCTGGGGCCCTCCTATGTTGTGTAAGACCCACCACCACCACCACCACAAAGGCCACAAGCCTATTCTAAATAAATGCAGTAATATAAAATAGCCACCAGGCCTATGAGCAAAATGGCCCCAGGTGCCGCAATATAAAATGGCTTCTGGGCCTCTAATCAAAATGGGCTTATAAACAAAATGGGCCTAAAATGGTCACTGGGCCTATAATCAAACTAGCTGCAGGGCTTATTAATGGAAGAGGGGCACTAGGAACACAGAGGGCAGTCACCTTACTGTCCCTTAGAGGGCTCCCTAACTCAAATGGCCCAACAAGGGAAGCTACTGGGAAGGACCCAAGCCCCCTAGCCCAGTAACTAAGCCTCCTTTGTTATGTGAGTGACACCAGTTTTCTTGCTGTCTCTGCAGGAGGTGGTATCTACAAGCTAATCTGATTGCTGAGGGTGCTCTGCTGCCCCAAACTGGCAATTCTCAGGTCAGTTCTTTTCCCAGCATAGGACCTAAGCCAAAGCTGGCTATCTGGGAGGGAACCAGCTTGTCGGCAATGCTGGCTCTTGCTCTCTCCCCGCCAAAGCTCCCTGGACCTATTGTACAAATCAGTGAGCTGGAGCAAGGCAGGACCACTCTGGCTCCAACGTTTCAGGAGAATGAAAGGGCAGGGAGGGGAAGCTTCAAGTAGGCTGAGCCTCACCCCTGTCTCTCATAATGGACAGTAAAAGTTCACCATTTACTTTTAATAACTGCTGGCCTCTCCACTGAGAGGCCAGCAAAGGCTCCTTCCCAGATCACAAGAACAGGAAAAAAGCATTCTCTTTGCTTTGCTTATTTTCTTTCTTTCTTTCTTTCTTTCTTTCTTTCTTTCTTTCACACAGGTATATCTCCTGCAATAAAGAGATAATAGAACTCAAGGTAATAGAACTAAAAAGATAACAGACCTAAAAATATTGGAGATAATAGAAATAAAAAAAATTCAGAGGGCCTTGAGTCCAAATAGAAAAGCTGACATGGCATTTGTGATTGTGCTTCTTTGCTAAGATGACAGGCAGTTCCTCTGTTATGTGCATAAAACCCACCTATTTCTATAAATGCTGACTTAGTTGTCAGGAACTGTTTCACCATTCTTTTTAGCCTCGTGTCATGTAGGATTCCTTTGAGCAACTTTTAAGCAACATCCCCCAAAACAGGCACAATCCATTTGATTTTCTTTCTTCCCAAGGGGAAAACGTCTGACAGATGATAAATAGCAACTGCTGACAATCACCAATGTGAAGCCATCATGCTTTTACATTAAATACAAAAACAGAGTTGTGAAGTCACAAGGGATAAGACTTTCGACACATAAGAGACAAATATATAATCCTTAGAACTAAATCAATGTTGTGATCTAAGCAATGGAAAGAAAGCACAGCTGCTTTTAAAATCTCACAAAGTCAAACTAAAGCTAACTTTGATATCTGGAACTATATGCATGGTCCAGTCCATTATTCCATTATTTACATACACATCATCTGTTAAACATATAAGCACGTTTGGAGTCTTAAGGCACTTAAAACAAACAGAAATGTTTTTTGATAACTCTTTTCACTGTCCTTTAACAAACAGGGCATTCAAAGAAGACTCTGAACTGTAAATGCCTTTTTTTGTTTACTGTTTTGTTTTATTTGTAACATAAGAAAATTGGAAAGGGGGGTGAAAATTAACAACTAAGAAGACTGCTGTTAGGTTCTGAACCAAGACAGAAATGCTGGCAAACTCAGAATAGAAAAATGGAATATTTTCCTTATTTCTTTTTCAAAAATGTATAGAAGCCTTATCTTTAAATCTCATGAGGATGACATTTTTGCTAATTATGCCTATTTTTTTTTTTTTTAAAAAAAACAAATTCCCCACAATCTTCTCTTCTCACAGTAAAACACTCTTAGGTCATTCAAGTTTTCATCAAAGAATTTATATTTCATAGTGCTCATCATCTTTATTGCATTCCTATAAATGCATTCCATTTTGTCTACATCTTTATTAAAGGACTCAGAATTAGTCACAGGTCTTTGGCTGAAGTTTGACTACTGCAGAATAAAGGAGAAGTACTTCTTTCATGAAGTAGTGATATATTCAACTTGTGATCATCTATAATCCTGAAATCTTTTTCTCTGATTTGCCCCAGGATTTAATTTAATTTATTCTGCTATAGGATTTAGTTTAATATCCTCTTGATTAGGTTGATCAGCCAGACACATTTTTCCCAATCTTTGTGAACAACAGAAGTAGCTCCTCCTAACAGGTCTTCATTAAAGAAGTTTAGATCACCCAGCCTCTCTTATTGACACTGTCTGTGGAGCCAGTTATTTGCCTGGAACAGTATGCACTCGTGTTCTCTATTTTTTTACAAGCTGACTGAGAAAAATACTACCATAAAACCATAACGTCTGCCACTTTTCCCCCAAGAACTTTGTCTACAGCAGCAATAGGTCCATTGTTGTGCCTGATGGTGCCATTCAGTCCCACATGGCTCAGCAAGAAGGAGCAATGATCAATCAATAGTTTTGGTAACCTGTCTCTCACATCATAGATAGATATACAAAGGGATATTGTAGCACCTAAGAGACTAACTGGCTTATTTCAGTTAGTCTCAAAGGTGCTACATGATCCATTTGTATACTGATCCAGTCTAGCATAGTTGTGTCTTTGATTTGTACCATCATACATGCAGGAGAAGAAACCATATTTCATAAGTTGTTGAAGCTCCCTCTGTACATCTTCATAGGGAATTCCCAACCACCACAAACATTTTCCTCTTCTTCTTGTAGACGGTAGTTTTTTTACTTCTGTTCTTGAAGGGTTGAAAATTTTTATTTCTATCAAGCATCTATGTAGCTTTCTTTAACTTAGGGCTGTAAAGGGAGGCAAATGAAAATATGAAAGGAACAAGTAAAATGTATAAAATATTAATGGAGAGCAAAAGGGAAAAATTAAATCAAAATATTTTGAAAGAAATATGGGAAGATGAATTAGGATATAAAATTTGTGAAAATGAATGGAATAGAATTTGGGAGCAAAGACATTTGAAAAACTTATTGATACGAATTAAAGAAAATTATTATAAACTGGTTTGGAAATGGCATTTAACACCAATAAGAATAACTCAAAATATTGTTGGAGAGGTTGTAATGAGGTAGGATCATATATACATATGTGGTGGCAATGTAAATATGTTCAAAAATTTTGGGCAATAGTAATATTAGAAATAGAAAATAGTTTGAATATAAAAATAGATAGAAAACCAAACATAGTATTATTTTCATTATATAATGAAGTAGAATGGAAAAAAGAAGAGAAAAAAATTATAACAAATTTATTTATGTCTGCGAGATTAATTATAGCAAGAAATTGGAAAACAAAAATAAATGTAGAATTGGAAGATTGGTATAAAGAAGTTTGAAAATTAGCAATTAATTATAAATTAACATGTAAATTGAGAGTAAAGAAGGGATTATGGAAAAGAAATGATTTTGATGAAATTTGGGAAAAAAATTATTGAAAATGTTCTAGTAAAAGAAGATGGAAAATTACCTCCGTGGGATGAATTAAAATTTTGGATGGAATATAAAGATGGGAATGACTCCGGGGGAGGGGGGCACTGAGGTGATATTCAAAAAAAAAAAAAAAAAAAAAAAAAAAAAAAAAAAAAGAAGAAGAAGAAGAAGAAGAAGAAGAAGAAGAACAAGCAAAATGTTAAAGTATATAAATATGAAAGAATGTTATAATTTGTTTCATGTTATTTTTTGTAAAATTTCAAAAATACTAAATAAAAATTAAAAAAACTTAGGGGCTGTACAGACAGGCTGTTAAGGCTAGCGTGAGGGTGAAGTCGGGGTGTGGCATCCACATGATGCATGCCCCAACTCCACCCCCAGGCCGGCATGATGCCACACACTGCACTGCATGGCGCATGGCATCATGGTGCTCCTCTGGCTCTGCATCTACATGACACAATGCCAAAGGAGTATAGAAAAGCCATGCGCCAACAGCTATGGTGCCCTTTCTGAGGTGCAAAAAGGAACTGCTTTGTGCAGCTCCTTTTTGTTCCACAGAAAGGCAAGATCAGGGCTCAATCCATTTCTAAAAGGGGTGGTCTGTTGAGCCCCTTAGTCTTGTTGTTGTGATCTAGATTGTTTGGTTTTAGGATTGAGCCCCGGTGTGACCTCATTTTCTTAATGTAAAGCAAAACAGAGGACAAGCAGCAACATATCCTATAGCTATGGTCTCCAAACATTGGTCCTCCAGATGCTTTGGAATTCAGCTCCCAGAATTCCCGACTGTTGGTCAAACTGGCTAGGGCTTCTGGGATTTGAAATCCAAAACACCTATAGGACCAAAATTTTGAGAATCCCTATCCCACAGCATCAATCAGTTATCTTGGACCAACAGCTGAGCAGTAGTAGTTAAATAATTGCTCACAATGAAAGCAGGAGAGGTGTTTTATGTAAAGATCTGTGGACATTTAGCTTTGCAGGTCAAGTTCCAATAGTGGGATTTTACAGCATAAATTTACACCAGCAAAGCTACTACAGAAGTGTGCTTTATTAACCCTATAAAGAATCACATAACCTTCAATGACTGTTGATAAGCATGAAGGCAGGGAACCATCTAGTTAAATGATTGTATGTACAGTGCTGTGTAAATTTACAGCACTATATAAATAAAGGTTAATAATAATAAGTGTGACACTAGCAGGATTCTAGCCAGGGTTACTTGGTTCCATTTGTAGCTCACAGCATTTTGAGCATCTGAAGTGGGTAGAAAAAGCTGAGAAGCAACAATATGTATAAGTAACTATTAGAATCACAATAAATACCCATCAAGCACATCAAAAATTTGCTGAGAGTAGATAAGCTATTATGTGATACAAAGTCTTAATATGCCTGAAAATCCATCACACACCTAGATACACATTCAGGTAATGTTTACTCTGTCCTCTCCTTCCCTGTACTTCAGGATCAAACTTATGAAGTTGTAAATGATATGATTAGAATTTATTTCTAAGGTGATATGGTGGTATTTCAGAGATAAGCTCTTGAAGAACATTTTGTCTGATATCAGTGATGGGAGAGAGGCTCTAAGTTGTTTCACAGTTTCACAGAAAAAATATTAACAATGTAAAAATATGATATGGTATGCTTATCAGTCGTAAGAGTAGAAATGTAGCTCTGGAAAATTTAAAATTAAACATTCTGAAGCAAGGAACAAACATAAAATGATAAGAAAACTAAGACAATTGCAAAGTCTTTCACTGAAATTGTAACATTGATTAGAATGGTGACAATTTGGCCTCCCAAACCTTTTGAATTCATGGGAAGATTTAAAAGGTGCTGTGCTGTGGGCACTGCTTCTCAAAATATCCCCACCACCAGTCACCAGCTCAGACACATACAAAAATGCAGACAAAGAAAAACAAACCTTGCTTTTTGGTAGTTGGAGCCCAGGTGAAAGTGAATTGTTTATCACATAGCGGCAAACTGCATAAATACAGAAACGGGATTTAAAAACCAGGAAAAAAAACCCACAAAAGTGGTTAGTTTTTCACACATGATGGCATTAATGTGACATTAACCCAAACAGAAAGTAGACAAACCCCCCACCCTTTTTTTTTTTACTTTCAGTATTTCCCTAAAGTAAAAAGGTGTGGTTTTTGTCTAGTTTCTGTTCCATTCTGTCACGTTAATTGTCAGTGACACTAATGCCATCTGAAAAACTACCTGCTTTTGTGTTGTTTTTTTTCTACTTTCTGCTCGGGTTAACCCTAAATGTCATCTGAAAACCTACCAGCTTTTGTGTGGGGTGGGGTGGGGTGGGAGGGTGTTAGTTCAAATCCAGTTTGAACAGGATCTGTCCCATGTGATAAACTCCTGAGAACCTAGTATATTAAAACACATCTTGAATTTCCATGATTTTGACAGGTTGCCCTCCTTAAACCAACACCAAACTCTGAAATCACACCTCTGACATTGGCAGAGACTATTGGCCTGTAAATCCTTACTGGAATCTATAGATATAAGCCATCATGATTTTTTTTTGTTATTGGGGTCAAACAGATCAGCAGCTTGTAGTGGCATCTGACCACTCCAGTCCCAATTGCCCCCCCCCCCAATTTCGTGGAGGACTACAGCAACAAGACACCATGGTCCTGAGGCTGTCCACCACAGCAATCCCGAACAGGCAGTCAACAAGGAGAGCTTTTTGTGTCTTAGGCAGCCATGGCAAGATTTCTGCCTGATCCAGGGGTGTGTGTCATCTGTACACCACACCCCCAGATGAGCCCAAAGCTAGTGCTTTGGACCATGTGTTTGGGGTTATTGTTAACCCTGGTGACACAGTGGTTAAATGCCTGTACTGCAGCCACTCACTCACAAACCATAAGGTTGTGAGTTCAATACAGCCAGGGGCTCAGGCTTGACTCAGGCTTGCTTCCTTCTAAGGTCACTAAAATGAGTACCCAGATTGTTGGGGGCAATTAGCTTACACACTGTAAAACACTTTGCGAGTGCTTAAGTGCACTGATAAGTGGTATAGAAAAGTACTTGCTATTGCTATTGCTATATGCCTTCAGGTCATCTCAGATCTCTATCATAGGGTTTCCTTGGCAAGATTTATTCAGAGAAGGTTTGCTGTTGCCCTCCTTCAAGGCTGAGAAAGTACAACTTGCAGAAGCTCATCACTTTATCACAATAGGGGGCAAACAGGATTTAAACAAGAGTTAAATGAGAGTTAATCAGGAAATGCTTATGATAAACATCAGCCATTTCCTGTTTAACTCTCGTTTAAATCCTGTTTTCCCCCTAGTGTGATAAAGCAGTTAGTCTCCTAGGATCCTAGTTCAATTGCTATACCATGATGTATTTTAATCATGCTAGTCAGAGGCAATGGAGGCAACAGCAGCTGGGAGGGAGCAACCAGGTGCTTCTCCAGCCACTGATCAGCTCCAGATGTATACTTAGGCTTGTTTCAGCTGCTCTGCAGCATGGACAGAAGACGAAGAAATCTTTGTCCCTATAAGTTATCCAGCTGGTATTGCACATTGATGGGAGTCTTGCCAAACTAGATATGGGATATCTCCTTTCACAAGGTCTGAAGAAGTACAATTATAATACCCACATAACAATGCAATATATAAAGGCAAAAATCCTGTCTATCACGGATGGAGCATAAAGTTCTGCCCCTATAATTCTGTTGGCCTCCTCCTTCTGTCCCTAGTGCAGCAATCCTTTTCAGCACCAGAAGATGCTCCTATGGCCTGTTAGTAACTGGGGGAGGGCAGTGAATGTCAGGGTTGTATCCAGCTGCAGTTCCACAGCTGCAAGTACAGAACACAGATTGTCCTTTAAGAGGTCCAATAAGTGCACTAGATTTATTCTCATATACACTGGCAATACAAGAGGAGGATTTTATCCTGGCTGTCTAAGGAGATCTGGATACTGTTTCGGGTGCCTCCCACCCTTTCAAAAAGAGTAATTTGCCATGTGGACATGCTTCAGCAACAGAAAGATCCATTGCACTGGAAAGGATCATTGTGCAAGAAGGTATTGAATGTTTCCATCCAGAGTGACCAGAAAAGCACATATACTGGTGTAACAGAATCACCAATGGGATTCTGCCACCAAAAAAAAAAAAAAGAAAAAAAAATCTATGTAGATTTGGATTTATTTCTCTAAAATCAAGATAGAGGCTATCCAAGAATATTACCTTCATGTATAAGATTTTAGATTTAATCCTTGAGTAAAAAGGATTTCATTGGAGAAAACTGAGAAAGTTTTCTTATTTTCTGGGCTAAATTACTGACCTGTCTCCTTGTAAAAAGAGCAGGTTAGTACTTTTTCAGAATATCTGGGGAAAGTGTGGTAAGGAAAGGCATGCCACCATTTTTGCACATGTATGACATAGGGGTTATTCAGATGTCATTTTTTTAGTGAGATTACATGAGTAATCTCTTGTATGCATTTCTGCTTTGTTGTTCACACTATGTAACCTCATCCCAGTGCATCTCTGTGAGTTCTGTTGCTCACACATGCCAGCACTGAAATAAATACGGAGGATCAATGTGGTGAATGTATTCAAAGTACATTCAAAGCATGAAAAGTTTTATTTTGGTTTATCCCAGGTCTATTCACATTGGTTATTCACTTAGCTGATGATGCAAATCTTTAAGAAAAACTTGGAAACATATCTGACATCAATTCACCTGGGTTAAGTTGGGGGGGGGGGTTGATAGCCCTCTCAAAACTTAATCAGATGGATTCAAAATGCATGTGAACAACAAAGATTCAAGCCTTCTACCAGGATTATTTTCACTGCTAGCCTCACTTCAGATTTATCCTGACACAGAACAACAAATTGACCATGATTCTTTGTTCCAGTAGATAGTGCCACTTTGGACTACAGGTGAATGCTTTTGTGATGATTAAACAAAAATGTCATTGGAAAAAAGGAGGCCAGCACAGCAGGTAGAAAGATTCTATCTCAGACTTATGCCTGCTTGTTTTTCAAAAAATATTCTCATTAAAAGTTTTGATTGATTTAAATCAAAATGAAATGTAACCTCTTCATGAATCTTGGTTCACTCCTAATTGCTAGCAGACTTCAGACCCAAGTAGAATTTTCTGCTTTTTGCAGATGGATAAATCATCCTCTGAAATACTGATATCCATCATTTCACACCTATTGGATCTCAGAAATATGTTTCATACCATCTAATGTGGAAAGCAGAATGACAGATTTTGAAGATGTATAATTCAGAGATGGACCATTATCTACAATTAAAACACAGGACTGATTTTCATAAACACAGGAGGCAGAAATAGCAATTCTTTTAGCTTTTTTTTTTAAAAAAACAACAAAGTCAATTCCAAACAATATATTGCTCTCACTCTGAATTTGTTTAATTTGTTCTCAGTGAGATACTGTTTTATTGGTTTAACCAGTTGGAAGTGTCTGTTTTTAAGTGAGAAAGCATTTGATATATTTTTAGCAAGGTGCAGTGATTTGAACATTGGACTATGTCTCTGGACACCAGGGTTCAAATCCCTCTTGGCCATGAAAAATCACTAGGGCAAGTCACACTCTGAGCCTCAGAGGAAGGCAACAACAAACCCCCTCTGAGGCAACTTGCTAAGAAAACCCAGTGATAGGTTCACCTTAGGGTCACTATAAGTCAGAAACAACATGAAGGAAAACAACAACAAAAACTTCTTTAAAATCTTGCAAATATTTATTGCAAATGATTATTATGTTAAATTGGTTAAATTGTAAGCCAGCCTGAGATTCCCCGATAAAGGGTAAGATATAAACATTTTAATTAATAAATAATCACATAGCCATGTTTCTATAGTTTTAAAACTTTATGTTTTAAGTATGTTTTCCAACTTATGTTCCTCATCTTCAAAAAAGAAAGAAAGAAAGAAAGAAAGAAAGAAAGAAAGAAAGGAAGGGGGGGGGGGAATCCCAACAATCCAGTTAGTCTGACATCAATACAAGGAAAGATTCTAGAGCAGATCATTAAACAGAGAGAGCCCCTGGCAGTCCCCAATGCCTCGGAGCTTCTTTTTGAAATGGCTTTTCTCTGCATAAGGCTTCTAGAGGACACTTTCCTGCTGGCTTCAAGGCCACACCTTCAAGTCAGCATGAAAGCTCCTCTTTTTGCCTGTTTAGCCCATAGGAGTCCCAGTAGACCACAAGTTGAACATGAGTCGACAGTGTGATGCAACAATTAAAAAGGCCAATATGATTCTAGGCTAGTATTGTGTTTGTGTTAGTATTGTGATGACACATGCCTTGAAGCCAAAGGAAATAGTGCCACTCTATTCTGCTTTGTTCAGTCCTCACCTGGAATACTGTGTCCAGTTCTGGGCAAATTGCCAGAATTACAATTGCACAACTTTGGAAAATTCATGACATGCCTACTTTGGAAGACTGGTTGGAGAAAAATTACGAAATGCGGGAGATGGATATTTTAATGGGTTGCTTAACACAGAAGGACATTGCAAAAATAGAAAAAGAATGGGACCTGATATTGGTATATTGTAAGAATAGACAATAAAGGGTACAGTTTACAAAGAGTAAATGCAACTAATGTAAAAATACTGTTTAATTGGACAAACATGTTTAGATTTATACTTCAGGGTACATGTATGTAATTAAGAAAGGAAGAAAAAAGAGTAGTATGAACATTGATGTATAGAGTTGAGATATGGCTCTGAAGCGTCTTGGAGTTTTGCTTTATGCTCAATCTATATTCTGTCACTACTTTTATCCTTTCAAATGTGAATTGGAGAATTATTTTATGTTTTTGTTATGCTTTTAATTTTTTTAAAAAGGAATAAAGGATGTTGAGCTGCCCTCTCTCCATGGCAACACCATCTGGCCTAGGAGGGAGTGAGGGGAGAGGCCTGGCGGCACCATTGGCACTGGCCTCAAGTTGAAGTGCCCTCTCTCCATGGCAACATCATCTGACCTAGAAGGGAATGAAAGGAGAGGCCTAGCAACTCCATTGGGACTGGCCTCAAGTTGAAGTCCCCTTTCTCCATTGCAACACCATCCGGCCTAGGAGGGAGTGAAAGGACTGGCCAAACTCTATCGGGCCTGTCCTAGATTATGAAGCAGAGCCCTCTCTCCATGCCATCTGCCTTGGTCCAGGCATCAGAGGGAGAGAAGAACTTTTGGACCTGATCCCCTTCCCCACCACCATTCCCTTCTCCTTTCGTGTCGTGTCTTCTTAGATTGTAAGCCTGAAGGCAGGGAACCATCTAATTAAAATAATAATTGTAAGCCACTCTGATAGCCTTTAGGGCTGAAAAGCGGGGTATAAATAAATATTATGTTGAGAAGCTGGAGCATGTACAGATGAGGGTGACAAAAATGGTGAAAGGTCTGGAAACCATGGCCTATGAGGAAAGACTTAGGTAGCTGGGTATGTTTGGCCTGGAGACTAAAAGGTTAAGAGGTGATATGATAGCTCTGTTTAAGTATTTAAAGGGGTGTCATATCGAAGATGAAGCAAGCTTGTTTTCTGTTGCTGCAGAGAATAGCACCCGGAACAATGGATGCAAGCTACAGGAAAAGAGAGTCCACTCAACATTGGGAGGAACTTCCTGACAGTAAGAGCTGTTTGACAGTGGAACACACTCCCTCTGAGTGTGGTGGCATCTTCTTCTTTGGAGGTTTTTGAAAAGATGCTGGATGGCTTTCTGTCGAGGATGCTTTGATTGAGAGTTCCTGCATGGCAGGAGTTGGACTGGATAGCCCTTGTGGTCTCTTCCAACTCTATGATTCTAATTAATTTTGTTGAAAGCCATTTTGAAAGTCTTCAGAATAACAGGTTAGGTTACCAACACTAACAATAAATATGTACAGGACAGAACAGAATGCTGGGACCATTCCAAGAACAAGAAGTCTTTTATCCCTCAAGCAATGGTATTGGAAATTTGAATCTACTCATAACTATAACTACAGTGAAGACATTGTGTGGGGAGAGAAGTTGTTTTTGCAAACAAAAACACCTGGGGAAATCTCCTGTTGTTCTTGTCTCACACACACACACACACCGACAAAACTGGAATTACCATGCCACATTCTCTTTTTCTTTTCTTTTTGTCCTAACGGTTGTGAAACAAATCAGAAGGGACATGTTCTGATCATCAGTAGGGTGGACCCATTCTGGCATGAGGAGATGGGATTAAAATTTCCTTTGGGGTTTCTGTTCCAAGAGACATACATTAAACAACCTTAGCCATACGATATATTAGAATTCTCACTACGTTCAGAAAGTATCCCACAACTCATTCAATGCAAGTTGATGTTGTTGCTACAGCTGCTGTTCTTTAAATACTGGTGTATGAGAGTTTAAAACTGCAAAAGTGGCATAGTAGTGGGGGCAAAACCTAAAGGAAACAAAAGTGAAAAGAGAGAGAGAGATGTTTAGATAGAGAGATAGAGAGATAGATTATAGATAAATGACTGAAAGATAAATGGATGTATGTAGATCTCTCTCTCTCTGTGCATGTGTATGTGAGTGAGTGACTTTTTGCATCCCACCAAAAAGGAAATTCTAATCCCCAGACAATGAAATCATGAACATAGGGGCAGCCCTATTAAATTAAGGTCCTTCTTTACTGACTTCAAAGCTCCACTCTCTTTGCTTCTAACAACTGCAGATTACACATTAAATAGTTATAACATACCAAATCTTTCCTTCCTTTGTCATATCCTATTCATTATTCTGTTTTAATTTAGACAGGCTGTAGGAGTATTTTTGGTCCCTCATCTCATTACCTTTTATTTCTTTGCATAGAAATGCATAAACTACTTAGCATCCCCTAAGCTTAATTCTATCCAAATCATTATGACTTTGTTTGCTCTGTTCCTCTGTATTTACTACCTCTCACTTCTGTGCCATCAGCAGATTTAGTTATTCTGGAAAATTGTCCTTCACAAGGTCACAGCTGTACAAGCCAAATAAGAAGAATCCATATGTGAACATTTGCATGTCAGGATTCATGTCTAAGGGTGCATCTACACTGTAGAAATAATGCCAATTTAATTGCCATGGTGCTGTTCTCCAGAATCCTGGGATGTGTAGTTTTGTGAGGCAATGACACACTTTGGCAGAGAAGGCTAAAGACATTGTAAAACTGCACTCCCAGGATTCCATAGGACGGAGCTACAGCACTCAAAATGGTGTCAAACTGCATTATTTGTACAGTGTAAATGTATACTAAGGGTATGTTGGTGTTTTAAGCCTCTCATGATGAGAGGGAAGTAAAATACATCCTGACATGAGTGCTGGGACATGCAGCATGGAAGCCAGCTGGAGCTTTTAAAGGTTTGTGTCATCCCTTGTCTTCCTTTTTTTTTCTTCAGTTCTTGCCCATCCTTCCACCTCCAAAACTGGACATTATCAGAAGAGAGACGTCCCATCACTATCCCATCATGTTCCCATTTTTCCTGCACAATTGCAAGAAGGACTTTCAGACAGGATTCGTACTTATCCCATCCGGGAAACACAAATGATGGTGATTGTGCAACAGGCTTTGAAAGTCACTCAGATCCTGTCATTATCCTGCCATTTACCAGTTATTAAAGTACTGTTGGCTGGCATTTTGTATTAATGGACTTTCACATTAATGCAATGCTCCTTTAATGATTGGCGCTACGATTTGAAATCTTTTCACAGCATCACTGATGGGATAAGGACAGGGGAGTGATCCCAACCTTATTCCATCCCCGTGTGAAAATCTCCATAGTGCAAGCTTGGTGGTCACTTCAGGCCCATTTTTAAAGGATTTTTTTCACTTATCCATGTGTTGTTATTTTTTGCCTAGCCTACACTGTACAATGGGGAAAATTAGACTGGGGAAGTGTTTTAAATAGCTGGTCACTTGGCCAGTAGTAGAGAGAGAGGCTAGGAGCTTGGTGAGCATCTATGGCACCCATTTGGTAAGAGGCCTCTGGAACTGTTCCTACATGTCACGAGATACAGGATGGGGTGGGGAAGGAGACTGTGCTTTGGGATGGCCTGAGATTCATGCAACTTGGGGTAGGGATCTCAGGGTGGCCTTCCAGTAAATGACCAGCCAGGAAGCAACCCAGTAACTGGGTTCTCTTTGGGGCTCAGGTGTCTCACCCAAGGGAAGCTAAGGTGCTGCTCCCACATTAGATCTCCCCTTCTCTTTACACATCTCAGGGGATAAAACCTAAATAGCTTAAAGTTGAAATAAACCACTCCATACCCAAGCTGTGCTCTGTGATCTCATTATTTCATGAGTTCATAAGCAAAAGTCATCACCCTAATGCAGAAACAGAATGAAGAGGACTTAAAGTGAAATGGGGGAAATGAGTAACTGGGGGAAAAAACTGAAAATGACAGATTCGTCACCATCCCCATATAACATGCATATCCATATCTAGGGTTCTAAGGCCCAGTAATGGAAATCTCTGGTTAAAGGGTATTAGGTAGCAGTTGATATAAAAAACCTCTACTCAAGATTTTGCACTGCTGCTGTCAATTAGAGTAGATAGTGCTGAATTAAGTGGATCAATATTCACTTGGGGGCAAGTCAGATTTTTATGAGACACTACCCAAATTTTGTTCAGTGCCATGTCACCATACAATCCACCATGCCACCATACAGTCCATGACTTATCCCTTTGATAGTGACAGTTGTCTCTCACGCAGCTCTCAAATGAAGCCTCCCTTATACAAATAATGATAAGTCACTTATACCTGAGGCAAGGGAAATGAATGTGTCGCATGCATCTATATGTACAAGTACTTATATACGAAGCAGGCAGACAAGTAAAGAGACAGCATGGCTATTGAGGGACAGCAGGAGGTTCATTTTCTCTGAAAGCGAAATGAATTCTTTGCCTAAGTGTTCCCAAAAGAAGGGGAAGACAACATTCCAGAGACTGCAATACATTCTCCTTGGGGAAATGTGAAATGTTAAAAGGTTTTACCATCATACTAGAGCAGATAATTAGGCAATTATGACTATTAACTTTGACAGAGCACCAGGCTTAAATGCATTACATGCCAGCATTCTGAAGGAAATACCAAGGGAAATAGTAAAATCTTGGGTGAATAACTCTGTGAGCTCTTTTATGACAAGTTAGCACCAGAGGACTAAACAGTGTGAAAATAATACCCTTGTTTTGGAAAGGAGCCAAGAATGATCCTGGAAACTATAGGCCAGTAATCCTGAATTTTGGCATCAGTTGTTCCAAATGTTTATAAGAAACATGGTTGAACATAACAAACAGGAGGGAATAAAGCAAAACACAATCAGAATTAAAGCTACAATAACCTTAATGCATCAGACTGAATTTCAGAGCTGCCCCAAGGGTCATGGTGGTAGGTCACAATGCTGGATATAAACTTCTAGCATTTAAAAAAAGATTAATAAATTGAGAAACAGACCAATGTAGAACAGTTAAAAATTATTTATAGTGCTTCATTCCACTCCACATCTGGGATTCCCTCTTCCCAGATTTTAGATAATCCCTCTCCCCAGCACTAGTTCTCCAAATTGTAACTCTCAAAATATCTGACCATTGATCATGCTGATAGGGATTTCTGAGAGCTGAATTCCACAAAATATTGGGAGGTCCAGAGACTGAGAAGCACTGGTTTGTGTTTTCATTTACATTTGTTTGTTTGCAAGTTTGAATATTGTCCTTTATTTCAATAGGCTTTTGATACTGTACAAGACTTAGTGGATTTTAATTTGTTGATGAAATTTATGCCCTGCCTGCCTCATGACCTGCCGTGAAGAGCTTACGTATAACAAGTTGCATGTAACTAGTTACTTTTAGAGCTACAAGTGTAGCAGCATCACACTCCAAAAGCAATGTAACAAGAATGGCATTATTTCACTGGAATGTTAAGTAACGGTTTCTAGTTATTTTAATTTCAAAGGATATTTTTATATGTATTTGTAGTCATTAAAGATTTTTCAGGTTTTATGCCATTGTCCTATCAATCCTATATATTTTCTCTCTCAAAAACTAATGGAAAGTAATAGCATTCTGTCTGCTACTGACACAAAATTTCTCTTTTTGTACTGGCATCAATGAAATATTGGGCAAGATTTATTGCTGATATTGCAGCTGAATTCTCTGGGGACTCTCTTACCTAATCATAGTATTGTTGTTTAAATTTTATGTGTTTTAATTATACTGATTTTTTAATATATATATATATATATATACACACACAAAATCTATAATGCTATTTATTTAATGTTGTAGTTTTATACTGTTGCACTTTTACATTGTATTTATTTGTTTTGTTTGCAAATGCTCTAAGCATTAATAAATTACTACTAGTAATAGAGAAGTAACAAGCAGTGCAATAAATAATGTAACAAGTTACTCTTTCAGCACTGTTAATAATAGCAGTAATGAGTAAATTCTCAAACACAGCAATAACTAACACAAATAAAATCCTTTTAAAATGTAATGTTCCTACTTGTCTGATTATGTTCTTGCTTCTTGGCACTAGCTCTCTCAGTTCATTTCAGTGCTGTTTCTTTGCAATTGTGTATTTTTTATTATAGGATTATTGTATTTCTTTTTTTCTTTTTTCTTTTTTTGAAAAAAATTCTTTGATAGCCACCGTGAACCTCTCCAAAAAGGTGATATCAGGGATTATTAGATGGGGTAGGGAAAACCTGTGCCTGAAACCTTGGTGTCACTGCCAGGCAGAGTTGACAATACTGGCTTAGACGAATCAATGGTTTGACTCAGAATGAGGCAACTGCCCAGTGTGCCTATGTAACAACACAGTCTCGTGTGTGTGTGTGTCATAGATATCTTTAAAAGAAAGAAAAATGTTTAAAGAATTGCATGGTATAGAAATATCAATAGGGCTGTAATATCTGATGGCATGAGATCCTGCCTGATCCTGGAAGCTAAGCAGGGTCAGGCCTGGCTAATATTTGGATGGGGGAACTGCCAAAGAATGCCAGGTTTTGTAGGCTATTTTCAGCTGCAGGAACTGGCAAAACCACCACTGAATATTCCTTGCCTAAGAAAACCCTGTGAAATTCATGGGGTCACCATAAGACAACATGTAACATAGACGGGCAAGCTATGACATAGCTGAACTTGTATCTGCTATATGTATATATGAGATATACATAAAGAAAAATGGCTGTCAATAGTTCCTGTCAGAATTAGTCAGTGAATCAGTGAATTCATCTTGTTTGCAATCTAGAATTAGAAGCAAGAGTGATTATTGTTACTACTATGACGACGATTTTCTGTGCTCAAGGCACAGTTGCCAACCAACTCCAAGCAGTATTGGATGACACTAATTATTTTGACCATTTCAACCTGGCTTCAGATTAGGATACAGAATGGAGACTGCCATGGTTGCCTTGGTCAATTATCTCCATTTGTGCATCGACAGTGTGGCTCTGTTGGTGCTCTTGGACCTCTCAGTGGCCTTCAATACCATAGACCATGGTATCCTTCTGGAGTATCTGAAAGAATCTCAGGGACCGCCTCTCCCCATATGAACCCCCCGCACACTCCGATCCTCTGGGAGGAACCTGCTACAGCCGGTGAAAACTAGGCTGTGGCAGACCTCCCAGAGGACTTTTTCTGCGACCGCTCCCAAACTTTGGAATGGTCTGCCGGATGAGATGCGCCTTATAACATCTCTTGATTGCTTTAAAAAAGCTCTGAAGACGCATCTCTTCCGGCAGGCCTTCCCTGACACCTCTTAGATCCCAGCTCCGAATGGGACCTATAAATTGACCCCTTGCCTGGTGTTATCTTTTCCTCAATGTAAGAACTATGGAGGATGAATCATATTTTTAATGTTGTTGATTTTAAATTATTGCTAATTTAATTTATTTTTAAGGGGTGGGTGGCTGGGAATGGGTCAATGAAGTGTTTTAATTTGTATGTTTTAATCTTGTTGTACCCCGCTCCGATTGTACTCACAGAGGAGCGGGCTAGAAATAAAGATTATTATTATTATTATTATTATTATTATTATTAAGAATTGGGAATTGGGGGGCACTGCTCTGCAGTGGCTCCAGTTCTATCTCTCAGGTAGGGTCCAGATGGTGTCGCTTGGTGACAGTTGTTCAGCCAAGAGGGAGATCAAATCGGGCATCCCTCAAGGCACGACTGTCACCAACGCTATGCAACATTTACATGAAGCCACTGGGTGAGATCATCCAGAGACATGGGGCGGAGTGTTATCAGTACACTGATGACACCCAAATTTGTTTCCCCATGTCTCGGACTGCTTCAGTGACCAAGGATGTCATTTCCCCTCTGAATGACTGTCTGAAGTCAGTAATGGATTGGATGAGGGAAAATAGACTTAAAATGAATCCAAATATAATGGAGGTACTCGCTATAGGCAATCCTATTCCGGGTGCATAGATAAATCCTCCAGTCCTGGATAGGGTCACACGTACACTAAAGGACTGTGTTTGTAGCCTCGGGGAACTCTTGGACTTCGCCTGTCACTTGACATTGATACAACAGCCAGGAGTGCCTGCTATCAGCTTCAGCTGATATGCCAACTACAACCCTCCCTGGAATGGGAGAAACAAGAAACAGTTGTACATTCACTGGTAATCTCTCATCTCAATTTCTGCAATGCTCTCTACATGGGGCAACCCTCATGCCATGTTCAGAAGCTGCAATTGGTTCAAACCAGGGCAGCCAGATTAGTTACAGGGAGTTCTAAATTTGATTCTATTACACCTATTTTAAAATCCCTACACTGGCTGCCTATTAGCTTCCGGACACAGTATAAGGTGTTGGTTATTACCTATAAAGCCCTACATGCCTTGAGTCCAGCATACTTGAGGAAACGTCTCCTCCCATATACAATCCTTCCCAGACATCCAGATCCTCTGGGAGGAACCTACTGCAGCCAAAGAAAACCAGGCTGGTGGCAACCACCCAGAGGACCTTTTCAGCTGCCGTTCCAAAATTATGGAATGACCTGCCAGAGGAGATCTGCCATTTAACATCATTGGAGGCCTTCAAGAAGGCAATAAAGACAGATCTCTTCCTGCAGGCCTTCCCTAACTGATCTCCTCAGACTTTTTAACAGTCCATCTGTCTCACTGCCCCCATTGGATGTTTTCTGATTTTATTGTGAATTCTAATTCAATGTTTTTAAAATCACTATTTTAGATTATTATGTTTTAATGCTGTGTTGTTATTATTTTTTTTTTTCTGTTCCCCACTTTCTGTTACTCCCCTCGAACCAACACAGGAAGAGGTGGGATATAAATAAATACATTTATTATTATTATTATTATTATTATTATTATTGATTAAGCATAATTGATTTAAAAATAGTTAAAAATTCACACACAAACCCACAGAGAGAGAGAGAGAGAAGGAAGGTGCCCAACTCATGTCACTATCTTCATTTGTCTATTGATACTAGAAAAGTGTGTGTGTGTGTGTGTGTGTGTGATATCAGGTGACGTTCACAGAGAATCCCAATTATGTCCCATGTAGTAATAAATAACTGTCATTTTTCTACCTTTAATAATACCAAAATGTTATGTGTCTTCCTTCACCTTGGATCTCTTTTGTTAATACCAGGATCTCTGGATTTCTCAGTTCTTGGGGATGGTGAATCAACAGAATGGAATATGAATAACCTTCATAAAGACCTTCTTGTTACTGTATTTCTCCCCAGCAGTGTCTGCATCATTTTCCTTCTCATCCTCTTTCTAGTTGAAAGTTTTAAAGCCAAATTTGGAGGAGTATAAATGAGGGTGATACGTTGCAGCAGCATGTCTGCATCAATCAATGCAATAAAGCCTCACCTGAGAAAGAATGGGTTTCTACAGAGACTATTGCATTACCTTTGCCCCCGGCATAGATATGGGATGTAATTATAAGAAGGCAGATCTTATAACATTCACCCATCGTCAGACAGCAGGCAGCCCATTTGCAACCTGGGCTTCTCCAAGCTTCTCTCGCATCTTTTCATGAACTGAATTTTCTCCCTTCTGCCACAGCTTTTCAAGAATGTGATAAGATCTTAAAGTTACATCTCGCACCTATGCCAGGAACAAAGGTAGCGTAATACTCTAGTCGATCTCACTTTTGCTGTGTGTGCCTCCATAAAAAAGGTTAGATACACAACAGCTGTCTTCACAGTTCATTACTGAGCATGCATGAGCAGAGAAAAGCAGAGAGCAGATAAGCCTGCTTCACCAGCTACACCCAGCATATTTTTAAAAAGCATACATTTATAAGCTTGGCCACCAAAATGAATTTATAAGGAAATTGGAAGTTGGTGCAAGAAACACTACCAATGATATCATTATAAGTGTTGTTGTTGTTGTTGTTGTTGTTAATAATACTAATCTTTTCAAACCTTGTAGCTTTCATGTAATAGCCACCAGTGACATTTATAAATTTGTTATGGGCTTCATAGCATTTAAAGAAATTCAGAAGATTGTACCCTTGGTTTCAATAGACACAATCACTATTGACAGTGACACAAAATACCAAATTAGGAATGTGGGATTATGTTATGGAGTTATTTAAATGAGGTGAATGTTGACTGAGCAGTAAGCTATGTGAATACATTCTCATTCCAAGGTGAGGAAAACACATTCTTACAAGTTTCTGAAAAAGCCAATCATTTTTCTTTTCACCTTGAGTTTTCCTGAGGAAATGAAAAAGGGTTCAGTTTTCACAGTTGGAAGAGAATTAGTTTTGCATGGAAATATTTGTAAGGTGCAAATCAATTTTTGGACAGCTGTATGCAACACGTACAACATCCAGCAATTTTTCAGCCAAGAGCATCTAGAGCGTACAGATGCTTTGGAGTGAGCTTTGATATAAAGTCAAGGGGAGGATCTCTCTCTCTCTTTCACACACACACATACACACACACACACTGATTCATATAAGTCAATCCTGAGTTTAAAAATACAGTTTCCCTTTTTCAACCAAGTATTCATAAAATGAGAATAAATCTCTCCTTCTTCAAATAGCATCATTCCAATTTTAGTCAAGGAATAAGTTCAACAATATTCTCCTACTGATTGTGTGCAATCATGATGAAATATTTGGTTTGTTTATTATAATATGTGTTTCTCGGAGTATTTCAACACTGTAACCTTTAGTATCACCACAATTCCTTTATCTTCCAAAGTTATGCCTGTCATCATTACCAAAATAAGCCCATGCTAACTATCTGGAAACCAGGTGTGCTGTTTCTAAGAGCTACTCATTTCACTGTTATTTTGCATGATACAAGGGTTATATGTGCAGGAATATCACCCAAACACATTTTCCTAACTCTTTCACTTCTCTCCTTTCCTAAATGTATCACTTTCCATATATCCTGACATTAACATTCTCTTGCCAAGCCACAGAGGTCAGCCAAATGTTCTAGCTGTGACTATATAAGAGACCTATATAGGGTTAGTCCAATCAATATCCTGATTTCAGCAGTTGTCTGCAGATGGAAAAAAAATTCATTTGATTAAAAATTCTTAAGACAAGTATCCATTTTGCACTTTTGAAGATCTGGTGTGAGACAAAGCACACCTTTCCTTACAAAGTCAGATATTTGTCAAGCTTACACTACATTTCTGGAAAAAATAAAATATGCCCATGTTTTTAAAACTGTACACAACTCAAAAACACAAAACTTTAGTCAACATGAAATATAGATAAAACATCTACATAAGAAAAAAATATAGACAAAAATTGAAAACTTTAGGGAAAAATGCATACCAAAATATGAATGAATCTCCATGTGGAAATAGAGGGGGAGTCTTGTAACAGAGCTGGGACAGGATGAGTATGTTTTGGAGAATATGAGAAATGAATGACAGTTTTTCACATACAACAGCTTTCAGAAAGTCTACAGTTAATCCAGAAAAGCAACATTTATCTACACTACAGTGTTGTCAACATGCGGTGCACTATTTCTGAACATAGGGATGCAATAAAAAGCAGGGGCTATTGCTCAGTGGTAAAGCACAAGTTTTGCTACTGAAAAATATATAACCCAACCTAATCTTGTATTACGTACCTTCCTGTGCTGCAATGTGTACAATGAGAAGGGAGAGTCTGGGCCAATATTCTATTTTAGAAGTGCATTTCAAGTGTATTCATAGACGTAGATATTTTAATTGGATATCAATTACCATGGAAATGATAAATTATCTAAAAAAAGTTTTTAAATTAAAAACAGGATACTGCTTGTGGATTTTCTAAAACTCTGGATGATATTTGATTTATTCCTGCTCTGTCATGTATTCCAATTTTCATAGTGCATTGATAACATTGATTAAACATTTCCGGGGGCAGAGAAGTTGGTTTATTTAGAAAATATTTACCTGTCTGTCTGTCTGTCTGTCTATCTATCATTTATCTATCATTATTGTTTTATTAGATTCCTAAAATGTGTTGCAATACAATAAAACAGAAAATGTACCAGCCGAAAACATTGAAAACATTAAATGAAAACACCAAACAAAAGCTATTTAAAGATTATTTAAAATAGCGCCTGCTGGAATGAAAATTCCCTTTTGGTACAAGCCAGCTTAGTACCAAAGGTTTATCTGAATAAAAATGTCTGTAGGTGAAATCTCAACTAGGAGGGAGCTGCACATCTTCAGAACAGCCATTGAGAAAGCCTTTTTTTGCATCCCCATCAAATATGCTTCTCAAGATGGCAGGACGTTGGACAGATCATTATTTTGTACCTTATATGCTACCTCCTTGTGGAAAGTATTTTGAAATGGGCAAGTGAAAGGAAGGTAGAAATATTAAGTATTTATTACATTGCCGCCTGTATTGGGGAGGGAGGGAGGGGGGGAGGAAAATGCAAAATGGCAGAACAACTCATCTGTGAGCACACTTATAAAATGATTTGTTCTGCTCTGAAGCAGTCTTAAAACAAAATGCTCATATAAATAATCTGAATTTCATTCTTTGAGAAGTAATATCTAGCAGTAACAACTTCATTCAAGCTCTTGCCTTGTTTTCAGAAGCATTGCTAATCAGGGTCTTGCCTCTTGCTTAGTATTCTCCCTTCTTTCTTAGGAACAAGTATGTTTTATTTACTGTATTCATTTCGCCTTTTGAAATAAGAGCCAACATACTGCTGCAGAAGTGTGAATATTTACCTCTCAAAAGCTGTAGATCTTAATGAATAAGCTTGCTGCTCCTTGCCACCTAATCTTCTTTTCCAGTTTAAGGATCATCATTTCTTTTAATGGCACTACAACTTCATACTCCTTTCTTGTTCCTCCTATTCCACCGAGAATATGCAGGCTTTGTGGCATATCCTCAAATAAACTGGTTTCACTTAGGCTTACCAGAGTGCAACCATTGAGAAAGCAGGCAAAATGGATGCATAATTTTGTTTTGTTTTGCTTTTTGTTTTATTTTTTCTTCTTCCTTCATTTGACTCTCTACAATGCTGAAAGATAATAATGATAAATTAATAAAGCCTTTCCATTAGCCCTGCTCCAGTATTCAGTGCCCCACATCAGTGGGGGAGAGGGAGTGTGTAATTCCACCATCATCCCTTAAATAGTGCATATTTTTTTCTAATTTCTTGGATGAATGTTTGTTCCACTATGAATAAGAAAAGGAGACTGAATTGGCTATCTCAGTAATGATACCTTTCGCCCTGTATTGTGAAACATGACACTGAACATTTATTGAGGGTGAACATCAACTGACCACTGAACTAATGAGGGAGAAACTTTCCTTGTTTTGAAATGCATAATGCTTGCCAACTGCAAGTTATGTCTGAGCATTGCACACTGGGTTATATTGCTGTTGTTGTTCCTAATAATAATGGATATAAGAACACAGACTGTCAACCACTGTTTTTGATAAAAGGAAAACATTTTTGAAAGAGGTGTGCAAATGGACCTGCTGATGGTAATGGTGGCAGTGATAATTATGCTTATCATATAACCAAAACAGCAGTAAAATTCAGTGAAGAAAGCCCTGAGCCTAAATGTCTTTCCAACTAATGCACTTTTCACATTGATTTTTTTAAAGCCAGAGACCCTTAGCAGAACAAAGCACAGGAAAGGAAGTGAGTTGTTGGAGGCCAGCACTGCCAAATTTAGACAGAGCCATTGGGAAACAGAGGGGGAAGAAGAGCAGACTATAATTCCCTTATAAAGAAAGGAACTGGCACAGGAGTAGTCCTAAGGGTGAATTACCCTGAAAGAAAAGGAGTGTGGGACTGGCCATCCATTAACCAGAAGGGGATTCAGTTGGGAAAGGAGGAAGGGATTGGAGGAGAAGTGATGCCTATGTGTGTCTGGAAAGCTGGCAGAGCTGACAGCTAGGCAATTATTCAGTCACAGAGATAACCAACTCACAACAATCTGAAGGCAATTTCAGAGGCAAAATAGATCCAAGAATGAGAGGCACACATAGTAGTCCAACAACAATCTGAAAGCGAAGGCTCACACCAAGTAGAGTCATCAAAAGCAAGACCAAGATAAAACAGAAATTCTAAGTAACAAAGACATATGGTCATTGTCAGCAAACACCAGAGCTTTTGCCAGGGGCATCATTTAACATCTGACAACCTTCCTCCAGTCTCCTGTGGCATATATGGTTTGGCATTTTAGATAAAGGCCCTCCCTTTCTGACCTACACTGGCTGAAGTAAGGCATGGGTATATCTGGCCCTTACTACTCCTCTCCTTCTTTTTATCCAAGTTGGCAGGACACTCTGCTGGCACTGGCACTGCTGAACTCGTGTCAAGTTCCTCATAGCATCCATTGGCAGCATTTTCTGGTGGCATAGGTGCTGCCAAACTTGTGCCAGGCTCATTGTCCATCCCAGCATTCAGTCCAGGCTTCTCCATGTCTTCATCCCCTGAATTCATATAGGGCATGTCGATGAGTCTCAATAGGATTCCAGTGAAGGTGGGGAGATGGAGGAAGAGGAGTTGGCTTCCATTAACCCAATGGAGGTGACCTCAGAGGAAGTGATTGGTTCTCTCATTAGTTTGAGTGGGATCACTTTGGGAGAAGCTGATTGTTGCCACCCAACTGC
Organism: Urosaurus nigricauda; assembly: GCA_034509955.1. Classification (NCBI taxonomy): domain Eukaryota; kingdom Metazoa; phylum Chordata; class Lepidosauria; order Squamata; family Phrynosomatidae; genus Urosaurus; species Urosaurus nigricauda. The sequence continues at coordinate 95,222,103 of JAOEGL010000004.1, read as the reverse complement.
CACCCAACATTAATGTTTCACTTAGAGCTCAGAAATATTTCCATTTTAAACTACAGTATCTGCAGAGCATTTATATACATGTCTACTCAGAAGTCAGTCACACTGATTTCTATTCAATTTACTCTCAGGTAAACAGATTGCCTCCTTAGAAGGTAAACTAACTTGGTGAAATACTGGTTTGTACTGAAAATCTCAGGCTGCTTTGGTAGCCAGTGAAATGAAAGTGTCCATGCAGCGTGGTTTTGAGAAATGACTGTGCAGGATGAGGCTTTGAAAGTGTGGGATGGGGGAAGATTATTAGAAATGGTTGCAAGAGAAAATTGGAGTGACAGAAGGTAGACTGTTGATAAAAATAAATAGATAGATAAATAAAGATACAGGCCTGCTACTAGATTGATTTTCTTGTTACCACTAGCCCTCCCCAAAGTCATACATGCAACTAAAACAGAGACAAAATGTTGTTGTTTTTTTAAAGGAGAATTGTGTGGAGAGATGAAGATTACAGGCAAATGGGAGGAAGGCATGGGTAGGAACAAAGAACTCTGACAACAAAATACTGTCAGTTTGGAAACACCAGTGTTGACAGTGCACATGACAGGCTTGCTAAATTCTATTAACCTGTTTGTTCAGTAGAAATAATTTCTGTGTGACAGATGAAGAAAAAATTATTATATTTTTCACACTCATCCATCATCCTGCTAAAGTGGATTTGTAGCCAGGCAAATTTTTAAAACAATTTTGTTACATTGCTCTCCTTTACATTGTAACCACCACAGTCTTTGTTTGCTCTTCCCTCAACAGCCTTCTCTCTTTCTGTTTTATAGTCAACCCCCAAAAAATTCAGATTTCTGCAGCATCTCAATTAAATTGTCTCTTCCTACAGACTACATTGACTTCACATTAGTTTTCATAACTCTGTTTTACTTTAGGCAGATGCTTTCAAGAAAATCCCTGCATTTTTATATAGAAAAAATATATATATAATGACACATTTGTATCTATTATAAGCATACAAAACCAAGGGCATCTAAAAAACAACAACAATAATTTCATATGTATGCTGCCTTGTTCCCAGATCAGGATCCACAGTGGCTCCAAGAAAGAGTCAATTAAAAACAAACAAAAAAACAAAACCCTTCACAATAAAAATTTAAAAATGATTAAAATAATGTGCAAAAGGCTTTTAAACAAAAATATATTTGCCTGCCAGCAAAAGGAAAGGAGGGAGGGGCAGCCTAGCTTCCTGTGGAAGGGAGTTCCAGAGGGTGGGAACAACCTATAATAAAAACTTTATAACAAGAGGGAGATCAAGGGGTTAATCCAAAGATATCCTGGAGAAATCATGAAATTAGGTGACAGTGTTTCACACGACATCATGTAAACCCACAGTTAAACCAGATTTAAAGGATAATTAAGTGATTCTATTTCACACAACATCGCAAAAAACCCACACTTAAACTAAATTTAAAGGAGGATTAATCCACATCTTTTCAAGTTTGAATCTCTACAGAAAGGGTAAATTCAAAATTGCTTTAATTGTCAAATCATGCATGAATGTTAATTGAGAAATAACATTATTTCCACTTTAAATTTGCTTTGAATTTGCTTTAATTCATTTAATTCATTCACTTCATTGTCATTTTAATTTTGAAATTGGCCCCTAGTGTGATAAATTCCTAAGGCTCTCTCATGTGTCCTCCCCAAGTGAGTCTGTGATGGTGGTGGGACCAAGGCAAAGTCTTCCCCTGTACACATTAGAACTCTGTCAGGTTCATATAGGAAAATACTGTCATTCAGATATTCTGGACTTTATCCATACAGAACTTTATAGATCATGGTCAGCACTTTGAATTGTGCCCGGAACCAACCTAATAGTCAGTGAAGCTGTTTTAACAGGGAGTCATATATTCCCTATAACTGGCCCCGGGTCAGCATTTTGCTTGCAGCATCTTGGATCCACTGAAGTTTCCAAACAGTTTCCAAAGGTAGCTCTAACTAAAGTGCATTACAGTAGTCCAAATGAGATGTAATCAAGACATGTGTCATCATAGCCAGATCTGACATTTGAAGGAACAGATGCAGCTGGTATACTAGTTCTAGCTGCGCCAAATGCATTCCTGGCCATTGCTGAAACCCTTGGTGACAGTGATTTCCTGAAGCCAGTCCTGGTTTGGGCTAGCTGTGGGGCAGGTGCTGCTGGAGGGAGGAGTAGATATAAAATGAAGAAGTGAGTGACAGTCATCAGTCCAGGTAGATGCAGTTGAGTTCAGTTGGCTCAGTTCAGAGTTTCATTGAAGGAGCAGAGAGTCAACCAGATGAGTTAAGTCAGAGTTCTGTTCAAGGAAGTTCAGTGAAGAGAAATTGAGTAGGGAATTGTCGGCAACTGTTGAATTATTGTAACCATAGCACCTTTGAAACTATTCTACATAAGCTACATTCTTGCTACATGTTATTAAAAAAGTTAAGATTTGTTTGTTACAAAAGAAGTTTCTGACTGAGTGAATTCACAACCATATAGGCACATAAAACACGCTACAAAAGAGACAAAACTTGCAAAAGTAAGACACTGGGGACCCTAGCCCTTATGCATTTAGGGAAAGTGTATAAGGCTGGATGATGGGCAGGTGTCATTGACAAGGGGTTTTCAAGTGTTTCTGAGCAGCTTTTTTGTAATCAGATGAGAAGGAGAGGTAGCATATTGATGTCACCAAAACTTTGGATGACCTCTCCCAATGGTTTCAGGTAGATATTAAATAACATGGAAGACAAAACAAAAACCTGTGAGACCCCACAGGCTAACAGGCAAGGCATCAGCCAAGTCCCCCAGAACCACCTGTGTTTTCTCCTCCAAGAAATACTGGAACTACTGAATAACAATGCCCCCAAGTCCCCTCCCAGAAAGTTGTCCCAGAAGGATACCATAGCTGATGGTATCAAAAGCCACTGAAAGGTCCAGTAGAACCAACAGGGACACACTCCTGCTGTTCAGCTCTCTGAGTAGGTCATGCACCAATGTGACCAAAGCTGTTTCCATTCCATAATCAGATCTGAAGCCAAATTGAAATGGGACAATCCATTTTATCTAGAAACCCCTGAAGCTTTGGAGACCACCACATGCTCCAAACATTGGTCAAAATTATTCAGAATGGTGGGATCCACAGAAAATAATGATGATGATGATGATGATGATGATGATGATGATGATGTCACCACTTCTTTATCCACTCAGCCAATTTTCCTCCAGCTGCTTTTAGGAGCCAGGAAAGGAAAAGATCCAGTATACATGTGGTGGCCCTCACTACTCCAAGGATCCTGTCCACATCCTCAGATTGCACAAAAGGAAACATAGCCAATAATAAAGGAAAAGCAGGCACCACAATTGTATCTACTGGACCTGTCTCAACTACAGCATCCAAATCAGGTAATACAGACCAGTTTTAATCAAGTATCAGCAACAAATGTAACATTCTAGTTGATGTTGCCCCCCCCCAATCTGACAATAGTACCTAAGGCTACTTATGCAAGCACGAATGTATGCAGTGTTGTTGGCAAGCTTAGATTCCCCAGGGGAGTCAATGAAAAATGAAAGTGTCTGGCTTTTTCATTGTTTTTTTCTCTTGAAAAATCCTAACCTAGAGTCCATTATCAGTTGTTGGATGAAATAAGTGATGTAGAAGACTTTAGTTGATTATATCTGTCCTTGCCCTTAGTTATCTTCACAGTATTAGGGCTAGCATAATGAATATCCTAAAGAATTCAGTTCCTGTCCAAGAAAATATAATATTTTTTTGAAGAAGAGCATTTCTATCTAACACTGTTATATTGTTTGTTCATTAATATGTGTAAGTTATTTCAGCTGCATCAGTGTTGTAATATATACCACTCTAAAGCCACTGACAAGTTAATAATCTATCACCACTTCCTCTGTGCCTCTTGGGTATCCAATTCATTAATTATTTCTTTGCTCAGAAATATGTAGGGTGCTTGCCTTCTGCTTTTATTATTACTTTTCTAACAATACCTTAGGAATGTTTGTCTGAAGAATGTGGGAAAAAAAGAAGAATAGAAAATAAGTGAGAAACCTAGTGGGCAGAGGTGGAAAAGCGATATGGCTTCTGAAGTTTAAAAGGCAAATGTGACATTCTGTTGTAAACAAAATGGAAATTATGTGTTCAAGGGGAAAAACTAAAGTGGATTGAAACATGTGCAGCACAAACACACTTCTTTACAGATGTCACAGCTAAGAATAGATTAGTAGCACTGATCACTGTAATAAACAAAAACTAATGATAATGATATTGAAGTCTCCTCTGTAATATTTCTTTCAAGTATCTTGACACTCTATGTTCTATGGGGGAAACTAGATGTAACACTTATTGCATTAATATAATTAATATACACATCTCTAAATACCAGTAGTAAATTTGAAGGAATTAAGGAGAATGAGAACCATGAGAATGGGAGAACCTCTCTCTCTACTCCTGGCAATCCACTCCATCCCAAGGAGCTGTTGGAAACAATGTTGGACTGGAAAGAGCCCTCACTATTATTAATTGCCTTGTTGAAATTTGGGTTTCTGAAGAATATCTCAGGCTGCATCCACACTGAAGAAATACTCCACTTTGGCACCACTTTAACTGCTATGGCTCAATCTATGAAATTCTGGGAATTGTTGTTGGTTGTGGCACCAAAGCTCTCTGACAATAGCTCACAAAGCTACAGTTCTCAGAATTCCAAAGCCACGGCAGTTAAACTGGATTATTTCTGCAGTGTGGATGCAGCCTCAAAAACAAAATTTTGGAAAGTTTTCAACCAGTGTGTGCACATCCTGAAATGTTTCAGGGAATTGTTCTATGCTAAAACACACGTTTTATTCTGCAAAAACAATTTTTGCACCATAAAAAAAAAAAATAATTGTGATTCTGGAAACTTTTTTTTTTTTTTTTTTTGTGGGGAGAGGGAATACAATTATACACAAAAATCCCAACATATGTCACAATACCTAATGTTTTTCTAAAATACTAGGGGAAACATGAATGCCAGACTGAAAGTATAAACAAAACAGTGAAAAATATTGCATCTCTAATACAAAGGAGACTTTTTTTAATGCCAATAGAAGTTTTCTTTCTGATGCAAATAGCAGCTTTATAAGAAGGAAGACCTGAATCATCATCCTTACCAGCCACAATTTTGAACCTGCTCAGCCTCTCTAGAAGTGCTGTTTATATGTTTTAAAGTCCAGATTGCACTCAAATGATATTTACTTTTATAAAATAAACATTAATTGTAGTTGCATATATTAATTGGGTATGAGAAAAATGGAATGGAAGTGTAGAAAGTCCTATGGCTAAAATGTATGTTAATACGTAAAATACATGCAGTCAGAACAAAATATTAATCAACACACATGAATCAATGGGGTAGTTCAGTCAAAATTCATAGGTAAACTGTGAGAATTATAGTATTTGCATGGGGGGAGTTAAAATTTGTGCAAATTTCAGAATGGGAAGAAACTACTAAAGTCTCACAACCTGGCCTGAAACAAAGCAGAAAGAAAATACATGTAGGACTTGGAAAAATGAGATTAAAACTGAACAATGTTTGCATCCTTGTAATTACTGTTGCATCTAGTTTGGCCTTCTCTCAGATTGCTCTCAAAGGCTTTACACTAGTCCACAACATACAGAAGACTTTGTGAAGCATAAAACAAAAATATGGAATTAGAACAGCTTTATAGCAGACAACAACAAAGTAAAGACCAGCAAATATGCATCAAAAAGATGCAACAAGAAACATTTCAGTGTGTATGCCAGCTTCAGGCACAAGAGTGGAATAAATAATCTCACTTTGGAAAATGCATTTATTCTAAAATCCTGCACAATCTGGCATATCACATAATGACTGACAACTGAACTACATGATGTACTGAATCATGTGGGGCAACTCTTCTGAAAGCTGAACTGCACCAATGGGGATTGTACTTATGAAGATTTTTTTTCCCCTGGGGCAGAATTTGTGATGCATTGATTATGTGGTTGTGTAAATCTCATACAAAGTTCAAATGCTGAATTTTAGCATCTCTTAATTTCTGCAGCTTGTATGCTGGCTTCTCTGTGGGTTATTTTCATCAAGTTTTATATAGTTAAACTTAACTGAGCCTGGAAAAATATTTAGGTATAGAAGATACTACGCAAGGTTGAAATGGCTGTCAACACAACCTACACCTAGAGTTCTAGAAAAACTTTCATATCCATATCTAATGCTTTTGGCTACTAATTTCAAAAAGTGTTGCCTTCTGCCATGTTAGTTCTTCTGGCTGATTTGCCAAAGTTACACCCTGGGTAGGGATTCTCAGGGAATCTGAACACTGTGAATCTTGACATGAACTGACTTGGGGCACTTTCATACTAGACAGTAATAATACTATGATTCCACTTTAGCTGGCATGGCAACATGCTGTGAAATCTTAGCATTTGCAATTTATAAAGAGGCATTTAACCTTCTTTGCTACAATACTCTAGTGTCTCCCCAAACCATAAACCCCAGGATTTTATAGGATGCCACCATCGGATAAATCACTATAATTCTGTAGTGTGAAAAGGCCCCTGATCTACACCTTCTGTAATAATACAGTGACTGGAATGAAGCTATCCCCCATATTCTGCATTTTCTAAATGTTGTGTCAAAATGCATGCAATTATCAAAAAGTGTTGAAAAATATATATATTCTGAGAAAAAAGTTATAAAAATACATTTTGATTTTTAAAATGCATAAAACAATTTAATCTGTGTTTTAATATAAATCTTCAGAGATTTCAAAGTAAAATCCAGATTAATAAAGAAATAAGAAAGAGCAGACAAGTAATGCTTATAAGAAACAGGGTGTTGGGCAATCTCTTTTTTCAGGTGGAAATCTTTTCACTGTTGTTCTTTGAAAAATATTTCTGTAATAAAATACATTTGTGATATGAATACTGTTGTTATACATATGAAAAATGTACCAGAAAAGAACACATGAAAAATCAATCTGAAAAATCTAGCATGTTGTTTCAATGCCAGTTTCAGGAACTTGTTGCTGTTGTGTGTCTTCAAGTCATTTCCAACTTATGGAGACCCTAAGCTGCCCCCATCATGGGGTTTTATTGGGAAGGTTCTTCAGAAACTTGCCGTCTTCTGAGAGTGAGAGACTGTGGCTTGCCCAAGGTCACATAGTGGGTTTCATGGCTGAGCAGGGAATTAAACACTGGTCTCCAGAGTCATAGCCCAAAACTGAACCACTATGCCACCCTGGCACTACAAAACAGACACCTAACATGTTGATATGTAACCGTGAGTCCAATGAACGAATTTCTTTGCTACCCATGCTTCTGATCACATTCAAGTAATCCTTATCTGTAGGAATATTTCTGGATACTACAGAAGAGATGCAGAGTTCTTCTTTTGAAGAACAGAGGGACCCCTAAGGGAGAAGACACAATTGCAGATCACATCTTGCAGATCAAAAATATCAGCTCTTGACATGATTTTTTTTAAAGCTCTTACAAAGAACATGAAAACAAGCTTGATTTCACCTGAAATACCAGAAAACAAAGCAAAACAACAAAAATGTGGGAGGCTATGACAAATAGTGGTATTTTGACATTCAAAAGAAACAAACAGTACCTGCATGTTGCTCTTCATGTCAAGATTGCTGTGATTGATTGCTGGCTTGATGATAATGATGATCATTTACAATACAATAAAATATTTAAAACCTCATAAAATGACAAATACTAATCACTACAAAAGTAATAAATAAAAAGCTGAAATAGCAGTCCCCTCCACACATGCACACACTACTGAATGAAGACAGGAAAATCAACTTGGATTTGAACAAGAGTTTATCTTTATTTAAGATAAACCAGTTTACAATGTGTTAATTAACATCAAGCAGTGCAGTTCCAGGGGTCATCCCAAAAGGGCAATTTTTGAGGGTCAAATACTTCAGCTGAGAAAGGTGCATGAGGTAATGCCCCATGATGCCCTGCCACAACTAAATTTCCCAGCTGGATACACAAATGGAAGGTTTTTCCCAGTGGGCCATAACAGGACTGGGCATGCCCTTGTAGTGGTAGTCTACCACAGACGTGTCCCAAAGAAAGGTCCCTTGCAGGAAGACTGTGAAGACACCCTTAGCTTGATAAATTCTTTATTGTGATATTTCTATGGTGTTCACCAGGAAGATCCAAATCTCTATAACTGTTTCTGGAACCACTTCTTTAGGTCTTATGACCTGGGGGGGGGGGTGGCAGAAAGAAATTGCCCTTAGGTCTGCCTGGAAAGATAAACCCCATCTTGATCTTTGCAGATTGAGATGGGGGCTTTCTCGTTAGACTTCCTGATGCAGGCCAGCCAGTGAATAAGCCAGCTTTTGGGTTGTCATTGAGGGCTCAGGTGTTATCATCCAGATAAGCTGCAAGGGTGGTCTGGGGAAAGACACCAGATGCAGCTTCTCCCACACTTGGTTGTTATTACAAATTTAGTTGCCGTTCCATTAAGAATTTAATAAATAGGTCAATAAATGGCCCTGTTTTATCTCATTTCAGTGTCTGGTCTCATTATTCTGGGGTTGGGTAGCAAACCCATCCCTGGAGGCACAGCATGAAGCAGGCCAAAAAAAAAAAAAGAATTGATTTGCCAACGTTCATAGTCTTCCCAAAAATTCTCATGTAGCCCCAAATATGGAAACTGGCTAAACTCATACTGAAACTCAGTGGAATGGGAAGGTTGGTGTCACAGAAAAGTCCAGACTTGAAACAATAGTGGAATGGGAATTGTTACTGAGATCAACCCAAGTGTGAAAGCCACCCCTTTGGCTAACTTCCCTTAAGTCAGGAAAAGAGCTAACTTCACTCTTCCCCATGAATGGGGACAAGGAATTCTGCAAAAGCAACATCCAAATAGATAAAATCAAATGAAAAAGAATCTATGACAATAAAAATATATTTGCCTGTCACTGAAATATTATTAGAATGGCGCCAGGTAAGCATCTTTGGGTGGCTACCACCCTTCAGATGTCTCCACTATCATCAAAATTTATAATATTTTTATTGATAGTATTAATTTCCAGATTTCCATCTTTACTTTGGCATATAAAATTTTAGGTAAAGTTGGTGGCTTCTCCTGACCTCCCTGGTGATGAATTTCCACTTTGGGGGCAGTATATACAGTAAGTAGCTCTACTACTGGAGATACACTGGAATTCTGTGCAGTAGGCAAGCCACTTAAGTATTACATTCATACTGTCCATTCCCAGATAGCAGTCTTATCAGCTGTGCTAAGACCTATAGTTTCCAAACCATTTGCAGAAGCCACACATTCCATATACATTACAGTCATCTAGTCTAGTTATTAGTGAAGCATGGATTAGTTATTAGTGAGAGTGTTTATCAGGGAAACTCTGAGGTCAGGTTACTAGCATCCACAGAACCAACATTACATATCATTACCTGCTTAGTTTTTAGAAAATGCTATTAGCTTATTATTAATATATATTTGAAAATCTTCCCATTCTTCAGAAACAAACTTCAAAAGCATTTTTTCCAAAGGAAACTAAAGTTTATGTTGGTCTTCACTGATATTTCCTTTCCTGCTCTTGCAGAACCTCCAAGATATAGTTCTAACTATAAAATATCTTATCACAAGATCCTCTGTCATGTAAGGCAACTGTTAACCAGATGTAAAGAGTCTAGTCTTGAAGCATGTGTTACTTGTGGATTATTACTTCCTTCACATTTAAGATTCTCATTTCATAGACTCATAGAATCATAGCATTGGAACAAACCATAGGGGTCATCCAGTCCAACCTCCTGTCACCTGGGAACACACAGCAAAACCACTGCTACCCTGCCTCTGTTAAAAATGCCAAAGGAGGAGACTTCACCACATTCCAAGACAACATATTCCCCTGTTGAACAGCTCTTATCATCAGGAATGTCATCCTAATTTTGTGGTGGAATCTTTTTTCAAATATTTAAACATGGCTATCATGTCCCCTCTTAACTGTCTCTTCTCCAGGCTGAACAGGTGAGGCTTGACAAAAGCAGAATAGAGTGGTACTATTACATCCTTCAGTCAAGAAACTATATTCGTATTGATACAACCTAGAATTGTATTGGCTTTCTTAGCTGCTGTATCTCACTGTTGACTCATATTCAGCTTGTGGTCTACTAGAGACCTTTCACAAGTACTGTTGTATAGCCAGGTGTCACCTATCCTATATCTGTGCATTTCATTCTTTCTGCCTAAATGTATCTTACATTTCTTCCTGTTGAAATTCATTTTGTTAGTTTTGGTCCAGTTTTCTAATCTGTTAAGGTAATTTTGAATTCTGAGTTCATCCTCTGGTGTATTAGCTACCCCTTCTAATTTTGTGTCATCTGCAAATTTGATAAGCATACTCTCTATTCCATCGCCCACAAAATAGATAAAGCTGTTGATTAGCACTTGGCCTATGGCACCCGACTAGTGCTTTCTCTTCAGGATGTAGAGGAGCCAATGATGAACACCCTTTGGGTTTGGTCAGTAACCAATTACAAATTCACCTAAGAGTAAACTTGTGTAGCCCACATTTTGTTACCTTTTTTGACAGGATATTATGAGGGACCATGTCAAAAGGCTTACTGAAATCATGATATGCTACATCCACAGCATTCCTCTCATCTACCAAGATTGTAACTCTATAAAAAAAATAGAGAGAAGATTGGTCTGGCACGACTTGGTTGTGAAAAAAACTCATGATTTGGGACAATTTGGCTTACAGGGAACTGTCACAAAACCCAAAATCCACAAAATGGTGATACCAACTAAAAATACAAAATACATCATGCACACTTTCAAAGCTTTTGAAACCTTTAACTAAAAGGAGTTAATGGACTGGGACTTAGGACTCTGAGGTTTCTACCTCCAGGAAAAATAAAACTCTTAGTGCACTCAAAGGCTTTCATGGCAGGCATCCATAGTTTTTTGTGTGCTTTTTTGGGCTATATGGCCATGTTCTAAAAAAGTTTTTTCCTGATGTTTCACCAGCATCTGCGGCTGGCATCTTCAGAGAATGCTGTCATAGAAGAGAGTTGGTTTTATATATATACTGTGTGACCCTGGGTAGAGAGGAGTGATTTCCATGTTAATCTGTGTGTTGTTCTGTTGATGATGGCAAGGCCTCTGGACGGGAGGATATGCAAAGAGGACAAAAAACCCACAAAAACCTATAAAACTCTTTCATTTGAACTACAATTGGAACAATTTAGTTATGTGCATGTGTATGTGCCTTCAAGTCATCTGTCAACTTATGGCAACCCCATGATTTTCATAGGAATTTCCTAGACAGGAGGTGATTTGCAGTTCTTTCCTCTGAAATTTATGAGATTACCGCACCAGGAATCCCGGCAGGAGAGATGCGGGATCCAAATGATGAAAATGGATGTTATCGCATTTACCCATGTTGTCTTCTTGAAAAAGCAGGGTGCAGCAGTCTGACAAAGTGGATACAGTGAAATGTTATAACATTTGTTTGTCATTTAGATCATGCATCTCTCCTGATAAGATTCTTGGGTGTGATAACGCTCATATCAAAATGAAATGAAATTTATTACGGTCAATGACCAGCATAAACAATGTAAACAATATAAAAGGATAAAATATAAAATAAAATAATATTATCAATTGATCACACAGAGGGTTTCCACTATGTTGTCATCGCCCAAACTTCACCAAATAGCGCCGGAAGCCTTCTGGTGGGATTGCGCCTCATACTATTGAGAATTGTAATGCTTCTGTTTTCATCACAGAAATGTTATCGTAATTATCGTAAGATAATTAGGTCCAGTTTTATCTATACAAAACCTAAATGTTTTTCCAGATGTAACAGTAGAAAGATTTCTAGAAACATTCAATGTTATCTGCCTGAGAAAGGAATAATTAGCCTTGCACAGTAAAATATAGCCTGGATCTCAATGGTAGTTATTTTGCTGCTGCTTGTGGATTTGACTCCCCTCCCCCTGTGTTTTACTACTATTCAGCTGTTTTCAGCCCCCACATGGGCATGAAGGGGAGTGGCCTCTGCCTGCATCGATATCATTCCAAGCCATCTTAACTGATAAAAGAAGTAACTAAGACAAAAAAGTATCACCATTTTGTGATGCATTTTGGATTTTTAAATATTTTTCTTGCATGGTCAACACGGTGAGCCCTGAATATTTTTCAAGGAAATGTCACATCTTAAATGCTTGCAAGTGAACAGGAATAACAACAATAAAAACAACAGCATGCTGCTTACTATGTGGGCATCCTGAAATTAATGTAACAAAGAAAATGCTATAATTAAGAAAAAAATGACTCAGATATGGCTGAAATTATGTGTCTCATATGATAAATCCATGGATTTCATACAGCAAAACATTAAACCAATGCAGGTCACAAAAAACTCAAGCTTTGATGAAAACGCTAATATATGTTTGATCCATCACTAATATATGTTTTTAAATTTCCCTACCACATGTCTTCTATTACACCAGTTCATTAAATGTGAGAGCTTCAGAACAGCATGTTCAGTGCTGAAAGAGTGGATGTCCACTAATAATTTTCTTTCTTTCTGCACTTTGGTTAAATGTTTTGCAGAGAAATGTAGTAGGAAGACTCTCTTTATTGGCTGTCATTCACAGGATTCTTTGTTCTGTCCAAGACATCATTCACCCCCCTCAACTTTGCTTCAGAGATACTCAGGGAGTTGTCATTGCTTGCTCACATTTGGTGCACCTGATCTTCCTTGTAAGTTGGCACTGGCCAACTGCCCAGTTTGCCACCATCTGTTGCTGTTGTCAGTAGCGACTCATCATTAAGCATTTGAGGGAGCCACCATCCCTCCCAACCCATCTGCCTTTCCCATGATTGTACATAAGGAGCCTAGAAAGAGTAGTCTTTCTAACTTTCCATTCCAGATTATACACCATGAATTGGAAGTTGCTTAGGAACAGAATCATTTATAATTATTTTCCCCATACTGCATGGTTTGTTTAACAACTTCCCATGGAAAAGGCCAAGAAATTTTTAGAATTCAAAAATACAGCAGCAAATGGATATAACACAGACTTTGAATGTTCTTTTCAAAATGATTTTGGGATATGTACCACCTAAATGGGAGATTATTTTATACAGAAAATGTCTTTTTCACTGCAGTGCAAAGTAAAAAAGCTTCGCTGTCCAGATCTGGAAAACCTCACCACAATGGATATTAAAAAAATAAATAAATAAATACAGAATTGTAATTTAACAGTGGTTGTAGTTTGGTAAAAAAAAATTTAGCTAAACTTTTAATTTTGTAAGCTACCTTGGAGCCCATGTCAGGAGAAAAATGGGGTATAAATTTTACATATATTGAGGGGGGGGATTGTAAATGTACACACACATTTTAAAAAGCCATTGAAATCTGCAGAGCAATAAATTTTGTAAAATATCTGCATTATCTCAGTCACAACCTTAGTCATATTTTTGAGAAGAGAAAAAGTAATAATATCTGGAAAAGCAACTTGTCTTGCAGCACATTCTATTTTATTTTATTTTTATAAAAATGTAATATTTTTATTTTATTTTATTTTTATAGAAAAATGTGTTATTTTTCTATATTAAGAGAGAGATGATTTTTAAAGGGAAGGCCAGATCTCAAGGTTATAATAATAACATTTTGAATTTGTTTGCTTTTGATTTTGGAGATACTAATAGTTGTCCACACTGCTTTCAAGTAGGTGAAATTAACAATTAGGACCTGTCACAGATGATATTTATAAGAAAGAAGGGGTTTGCACACTCTAGGTGAATTATGGTTTAGAAAGTCACACATAGCCCTGGAATAGAAGGACAGGAAAAAATGGCTCAATCCTGCTTTTTCCCCAAATAGGTCAAAACCCTGCTGTCTGCACAGCCCACTTCCAAGGTGGGTTGAATGCACAGTGCAATGTCAAGCTGAACCACTGGAGAATTCTTTTTGTTGCCTCCCCACCATCCATGTGCACACTGCTGGCGACCCCCAAGTACCTCCCAGGTTCACCAGATGCCATCCCATTGGATGGCCATCCCTTTGAATGGTCACACATTCATATGTGTGATGACCTTCCTGTACACAGCACTGGAGCATCAGTGTGAGAGTGGTACATTGACAAAGCACAATCATGGAAACCCCCCCCCCACATGCTCCCGTCACCCCCTTCACCCCCCCTTCACTGCATGACCCCATTGGACTGTCTGGTTTGTGTGTGTGTTGTAATTAAATCTATTAGAGTTGTCACACTTTCATTTCTTTGCTTTGCTGTAGCCCCAAGCTCGTGTTGGGGTGTTTGTATGTAATGAACAAGTGGGTCCCGGATGAGTGTGTTTCAGTTGAAAATATGATCCTGAACCAAAGGAAATGGCTGCACATGTTACATTGCTGATGGAAGGATTTGGAGACTAAGAATCAAGAAGTTCTGACTTGGCCAGGGAAGAGAGTTGCTACAAAACAAGAAGAATTTGCACAAACGGAACGTACCCTGAGCTGCAAGGACTATGGCAATCGCTGTGACATCAGCTGAGGTCTCACAGCTGACAACATGAACATCTTTCTAACTAACTCACATCAGCATTAGAACAACATTCTCTGTGTTCCAATAACATGGAACATGGAACAATAACATGTCTTGCCCAAGAGATGAGAAGAAGAAAGTATAAAACAGGAGGATTTCCAGCCTCTCCTTGGTGACTCCTGCAGGTTTCATCCAACCCTTTGAGGATGAACTGGCCACTCGTTCGGCAAAGGGACCGTGTGTGTGAGGCTCTGTCTGTCTGTCTGTCTGTCTGTCTGTGTGTTTATGTGTGTGTATGAAAGAGATCTCTCTTGATACTTACTTCCTTGCCTTATATGCATAGTATTTAGATTATTTGCTTGTCTTATGTGCCTTAGTAAAAGTAGTTTAAATCCAGATCTGGTGTCTCAAGTGTCTGTTTCAGCCTGGCTTTGGGGTAGGTCTTTTGAAAGAGGGAATTTACATTTATACACTCTCAGGAAACAAAGAACTGCCCTACAAAACCTGGGCATAACATGTATGCAGGTATGTAAACACGCATCCTCTGCACTAAGATGGACTATTCCAGGTTCTATTTGCTCTGGTTTTTGCCATGGAGTGCAGCTTTGGTCTGGTTTCCACCAGGTATGGATGCATGTGCCTTCAAAGTGGTTAGAAACCACTTTATTTTACCCATCTGTTCCACCACTTAAGTTATTTGTTCAGTTCAGCAGCTTCCAAGAGTGGATATTTGGAGAAAGAAGTTACATTCCACAGTGGTACAGTCTGTATTGAGAGCCAGCATGGTATAGTGGTTTGAATGCTTGGCTAGGACTTTGGGAGATCAGGGTTAAATCCTCACTTGGCCATGGAAACCTACTGGGTGACCTTGGACAACTCACATTCTTTTAGCCTCAGACGAAGGCCATAGCAACCCTCCACTGAACAGGTTTTGCCAAGAAAACCCCATGAAAGGCTGGTCTGTGGGCTGTCATAAGTCAGAAGCAGCTTGAAGGCACACCACCATAACAACAGTTTGTGAGCATATTTACACAGGTTGTTGTGCTATACACTAACAGAAATATTCTTGCAAGCTTCTGAATGAATGTACTTCAGGTGCCAATACATGCACAATTGGATCTGCCCAAAATCAGTGCATACCATGTTTCCTCAAAAATAAGACAGTGTCTTATATTAACTTTTTCTCCCAAAGATGCACTAGCTCTTATTTTCAGGGGATGTCTTATTTTTCCATTAAGAATTCACATTTATTGTTGAACAAAAAAAATTGAACATTTAATATATGCTGTATATATATTTATATACAAAAACTTTGCTAGGTCTTACTTTCAGGGGAGGCCTTATATTTAGCAGTTCAGCAAAACCTCTAATAGGTCTTATTTTCAGAAGATGTCTTATTTTCAGGGAAACAGGGTATTTACTCTGGATCCAGTGTTAGTCTAGAAAGTACTATTTATTTGAATTATTTAATGACATTTTATATTTATTATCAATTTTTTTAAAAAAAAAAAACCTCAAAGAAGATTACAATTAAAACAGATAAATTGCTAAAATTAATAAAATAACAATAAAGCAAAAAGGAGAACTAAATAGAACTAAAAATAGTTCATTAAAAAAGAAACTGGAAATCTTTTTAAAAATAGGGAAATAATCAGAAAAATGTCTGAGCAAGTAATTGGATTTTTATATGACAGCAGAAACAGTTGGCACTCGGAGCCCATATAATCTGGAATAGGAAAGGTATATTTCTATGGGATGTCTATAGTATAATTAAAATTACTTTATGCAAGGCTTAAAGAAACTTTGCAAAACTTTGTTTCAATGACATTTGGCAGGCTTAAAGCTCCAGAGGGAATATGAAGTTGGAAACCCTAAGATTATAGTACATCATGAGCATCGCTGGACTTAAGGCAGTCAAAATAGATTTTAAATACAATATATCTGGTTCTAACCCATGTAGTTTAGACAATTGTGTGCTGGAGATGTGATAATTTACCAGCATATCTGGTGAAAGTGTCTTAATACATGAGGGACTTTACTTTTCTGCTTCCATTGCAACTTCATGATGTGGAAAGTGAAGTTGTTGCAGGACATGGTGGGCATGCTGTTGAGAGGATCAACCTACAGCAAGCAAGTTGTACTTTTGCTATAAGTACAATGCTTGTTGCTAATATATTGCACCACAGATGGGCCCAGTTCTGAAAACTTTGCATCAGGTAACCAATTAGAGAATCTAATCATACAGTGCCTGAAAGGAAATTCTTGCTCAAACCTATGCATTTAATCAAACACTATGCATTTAATTGCCAAAATGAATATGGTTCTTAAGAAAGATTTAAAAAGTAATATTTATGTTGAATAACTGACTTCCTAATTTGGACATAATAACAGAGGGAAAATTTCATAAAACAATACAGATGGCAGTAGCTTTTCAGTCTAATAAGAAAATGCCAGGATGAGATGTTATGAATTAAGGAAACATTTAGGGGTAGGAGGCCAGAAATATGAAGTGGCAAGGATTCTTGACTTGAAAAGACAGAAAAGCAAAAGAAGCCCTGAGACTAGATAAAGAGATTACAGTGGTGACCAGGAGAGCATTTGCACAGTTAAAATTCATGCATCAACTGCACCTATTTTAGAGAAGTTGGATCTAGCCATGTTAACACATGCCTTGGCTATGTCATATATATATTATTGTAATACATGTTACATGGGGCTTCCTTTGAAAAGTGCCAGAAACTTTAGTTGGTTGCAGCCAGATTATTAACAGTGGTTGGCTGCAGGGAGCACACAACTCCCTTGTTGCAACAGCTCCACTGGCTGTAGGTCTGTTTCCAAGCACAATTTGCCCTACTGGTTGTGACATATAAATCCCTATATGGCTTAGGTCCAGGCTATTTGAAACACCGTATCTCTACTTTTTAGCTCATTAAAGGTCTTACGATCTTTTAGAGATGCCCTTCTCTGTTCGATCCCCTTCTCAAGCTTATTTGGTGGGAAGAAGGGAGAGGGCCTTCACAGTGGATGTTCCCAGAATTTAGAACTACTTCTATATTTCAACCAGGATAGCTTCTCCCAAAAAGTAGGAACATTTTGATGCCATCAGGATTTAAAAAATGAGTGAGATGGCCTTTTTTTTAGCTGTGTGCTGTGATGCTTTATGCGTGTATATAACCTTTTAATTATTTTTATGGTAAGATCATAAATTGTTTAATAGTTTTTTAACTTTTATACTTTTATTGACATTTTTGTATACTTCTTAATCTGTACTTATTTTAAACATAATGTAAGCTGCCTTGAGTTCCACTACTGGGAGAAAGGCAGGGTATACATTTAATAGTAGTAGTAGTAGTAGTAGTAATTGCTGCTCTGCTAGTATTATGTAGCCTATAATTTCTAAGATCTGTTGAAAAGTGAGAGACAGCCTCATGCTTGACTGTTATTGGTTCTATTTTTGCAATATTGATATAGTACATGAGCATATAACAAAGAGACAGATTACATTGTTCCTAACTGGGAATAAATGTCACAATGGGGCTTGAAGTTGTCCCTGAAATAGCTGGGTTAGGGACATGGCAACTGCATGCCATGGTCCCAATCTGACTTTTTGCACCACCGCCACAGCATCCTGAAGCTGGCCCACATGTGGGCAGCCCAGCAGCTTCCGGGCAGCTTCAGGACATTGGTGGGGCATGTGTCATGTATACACCATGCCTCCAAGTTGCCGGAAAGCAGGCATTTGAAGCCGGTCAGTTTAGGCTCAATGTCTGCTTTATACATCTGGGAAGAAGTGATTAATATGTCAATGCATTTCATAATGTTACTCCATATTTCTGTCTTCTGTGTTCACTGAATCTAGTTTTGTATTAGAGAGAGTGAGAAAGAAAGAGTGGGAGAGAGAGAGAGAGAGAGAGAGAGAGAGAGAGAGTAATACTACAAGAGTGAAGACAAGTCCGGTCTCAAAGTTATTCCTAACTAAGTAATTATGTGCCCATACTCTGACAAAGAAAACCTATTTCTCTACAATGGCAGGTGACATTGAAATATTCTTGAGCTACCCACGAAATACATTTGAGAGGAAAAACATGAAACTAACTGGTAATTTGTCCCTACAGCAGCCCAGTTCATGATGATGTGGTTAAAATGCAAGCTATTTAACACCTTGGAATCTGATTATCTGAAGGTTCAAGAATGGAATTTTCAACTCCACCTTTGGAATATCACCCACACAGCAATGTGAGAGGTGTCAACCAGTTTCCAAACCACACTGCAGAAATAATCTAGTTTGAGGCTGCTTTAACTGCCCTGGCTCAGTGCTAGGGAATGCTGGGAATTTTAGTTTATTGGGGCATCAGAAGCCTCTGACAGAGAAGGCTAAATGTCTCACCAAACTACAGTGCCCAGAATTCCCTAACATTTAGCCAGAGCAGTTAAAGCCACACAGAAAAAAAAATCAGAATAGTAGCAGCTTTCTCCTTGTTGCTCAACATGATGGCTGCGTTCACACTGGAGAAATAAACCGGTTTAAGTGCCATGGCTCAATGCTGTGAAATTCTGGGAATTGTAGTTTGTTGTGGGCCCAGAGCGGAAAGCCACATAGCCCGAAAGCTCTACAAAAAACAATCCCCATAAACTTTTATGGGTCTAATAATAGGGGTTATGAGAATGACAATTCCAAAACATCTATAAGGGGCTACTTGGTCACCTGGATTAGAGGATGCCAGTTGTTACACGGGTTTCTAGAAAAAACTAGCCTTTATATGGTACATTTTTGGATGAAGCAATAAATAGTAATACACTGTAATTTTTAATGCATATTTTCCTTCCATTTCTCTTTTAAGCGGAAGGAGGAGGGGAATGGAATCCTATATGTCTGCTCAAATATCTGATCAAGTGTAGCTCTCCTTGCAAACATGCATAACAGGGAAGGGAAACTTTGGCCTATTAGATGTTTTGAGCCTGCAGTACCAACAGCACTAACCAGCACAGCCAAGCTCAAATCCAGCAACATCTGCAGGGTGGGTGGGTGGTTATGAGATGCCTACGCATGCTTTTACCACTCTATTTTATTTTTTATTTTTTGGCAAAAAAAAAAAAATTGTAGACTCAGATCTGAAAGGAGTAATTATGCACTTTATAATTATAGTCTTCCCTGCCTAAATAAATATCAGAGACTGCAAACTATTTATTTCTCCTGATCTGTATGAAAGATCATCAGATGGTTGCTGCTGTCACATTTTCAAAATTTGTAAGTGACATTTGTTCAAAGGCAGAATATCAAAGTATTCTTTTCAAGCTTTTAGAAAGAACTAAACTTCAAGAATAATTTTGAACTTTTGTGTAAAGCCTTGAAGTGGGCCCAGGAGTTCAGAACACTTAAAGCTGACTCCTATAGTTCAGACAGATTTTGACAATTTAACATGATAACAAAAATGTCTTACAACCTCAAAGATTAAATAAAACACTTTCCTTTTCTCTCTTGGTCAGGAACAAATATAAACCCTCAATGCCTTATGTCGCTATTACAGAGCTGTTTAGTTTGAGTCACCATATTCTGCTGTGATGCTCAGCATCTAATGAAGAAGATAACTACAAATGTTATCTTCTTCATTAGATGCTGAGCATCACAGCAGAATATGGTGACTCAAACTAAACAGCTCTGTAATGTAGTACATGTATGGAATTGGTGCTAGTGACACCCACAATATGCACAGCAGATGAAAGTGACTTTTATGTTCACCATATGCACTTCTCTGGATTTTGCAATGCAATACTCTAAACTAAAAATGTGTATCAGCAATGAATATATTAGCAATGGCTATATCTGGGACAAATTCACACACACACACACAAAAACCATGCATTTATTGAAATAAATGGACAAAATACTCCTTGTTTCCCAAAACAATGATAGTAGGCAAAATTCTATCTTTCTAAGGATATTTGAGGTGGGGACCAGCAGTTGTTGGGTTCCCCCCCAGTATGCCAGGGACCAACACTGTGTTTGCACCCATTGTGTAAAACTGTTTCGTTCTTTCTTAGAAATTTACCAATGACTGGCCACCAGTGGCTGAGGTCTTGGCACAGGTCCAAGGACCACCACTTTGAGTCTAATAAAAATGCATATGTTAAGCTAAAATTGAGAGCAGGTGTGGTTTAGTTGTTGGAGGGTTGAATTAAGACTCTGGGAGACCAGGGTTTGAATGCCATCCAGCCTGCAGGCCAGATTATTATATATCATGCCTTAAATCAGGGTTGGACAAAGTGTGACCTTCAGGCTGTATGTGGCCTCCAGAGTTTTTTTTTCCTGGCCTCAGCCCCCACCCCCACCTCACAGATCAAATATATTTTACCCCAAAATAAATTGCTTCAAAAAGCCCCAAAATGATCTCTGGTGTTGTGAAGGGCATTTTTACCATGGTTGGAGCCCCACTGGATCCCCAGGGATCGAAACATAATTTTGAAAAATTTACAAAAATGCCCTCTATGGTTTTAGAAAAGCCAAAAAAAAAAAAAAAAAAACCCATGCCTATGTGCTAGAGGGCATGTGCAGGAAAACAAAAGGAAAAGGAAAAAGAAGAAAAAGGAAATATTTTTTGAAGGGGAACTTGTACAGAGGGTTGTGCCATCCAAGGTCTCCTGGAAGGCTAATGTGGCTTCTAATCTTCCACAGTTATCTTTTTTGTTTTTGTTTGTTTGTTTTTCAGTTCTTCATAAACAATTTCTACAGTCCACTTTGGAAATGAATCATTCTGTGTTTCCTATTTTCATTCATTCCTTTTTCTTTGTGGTAGACATCCTACTGCCTACTCCCTCCAATGCATGGAGTAATGCAGGGACAGGTGACATGCATGCAATAAAGTGAACAAGCCCAATAGGTTCTAAATGTGAGATTCAACTACTTAGATTTCTAGGGAAATATTTCAAGCTATTATTCGCTCTCATTATTGCCAGTGCATTCTAACTCCACATGGTGTCACTTTCTTTTCTTTTCATTCTTCCTCTCCATGCTTTTTAAAATAATTATGTTGGGGTGGGAGGAAGGTAAGTGTTCACAAAGACTGTACTTGTTAAATTAAGTTTAAAGTTATATGCTGAATGTTAACTCAGAATGTGAACCATGTTTGTTCAGAGCAAAGGTCCATCTAGTACAGCATTCTCTTCCTGGAATAGACATTGATCAGATGTTCATGTGGAAACATAAAAGAAATGGGCACAAGCCAGACAGGAACACACTAGCATCCTCCTACCTGGTTTCTCTAGCAACTAATATTGTTATGTGCCTTCCACTTGACACCCACTAATAGAGACCCTATCGTGCAAGGCAAGATTTATTCAGAGGAAGTTTTCCATTGCTTTGAAAGAGTATGTCTTGTTCAAGGTAGCCCATTCGGTTTCCATTGCTGAACAGGGATTTGAACCATGGTTTCCTAGAATTTTAGTGTAAAAGTCAAACCACTGCACTACATTGCAATGTAGTAGCAACTGATAGAGTGGTAACATCAATCCATCATGATTAGGAGCCTTTACCCTCAGGTTGATACAACAATAATGGGCAAAAGAAAGTTGAATCCAATTAGAATCCAATTCTAGAAAATCAGAATCCAAAATTTTAGGTGGGTCATAACCATTAGGCCATAACCAAAATCATATAGGCACTACCATCACAACAAGCTTTTTTTTTCTCCCCTGCAGCCTTCAGTGACACTCTAAAACCAGCTATAAACCTTGTAAACAAATCCCAGGATTCCATAGGATGGAGCTACAGCACTTAAAGTGGTATCAAACTGCATTATTTCTATTGTGTAGATGCTTTCAGGAATAAATAGAATAGTTATTACTGGATAGAGAAGATGGATTAAAATAAAGAGAAGCTCACAATAACATTTCATCAATGTCATTAGAGCTTCCAAACTACAATGTCTATGTATCCCAGGGCTTATGTTTTCCAGAGGCATACACACATTCCTTGCCCTGCCGTAAAAGCCAGGGAAAAGCTATAAGGGAGTTTAATGCTGATGCTTTTGGAAGCAGACACAATAGAAAGTCAAAGCAGTCAAAATAAATACCACACTATCCCTCCAAGGTCTGGAAGCACAGTGAGGGCACAAAAAGATCGGTTAACTTTCCAGATAGAAGTGTATATGTGGATTACTAATATCTGGAATGCTAATACAGATGAAAATTCAGCAGCCTAGCTACTGTGTTCTATCTGATAGACTTCATTATTCTATGTCTAAATCATGAAGAATTTAAGCCCATGACAGGCATCAGAATGATGTCTGTGAAATGTTCATGAATGCATCTGTTCTGGTGGCAAATGCTTTCTTAGGTGTCGATGCTTGATTTGGAAGGAGAGGTGACTAACCTCATGGAGGCTGTTTCAGCAGTTCAAATGTGTTGGAGCTCTCATGAATGTTATTTGGTGTTTCACTAAATATGATCACTTGTAAACATAACAAGTTCCAGAAATTCAAGGAGAAAGAAAAGTAGTCAATCAATGCATGCATCAGTGCCACTCTGTGACCAGGAATATACCATCAGAAACCCAGATTCTAAAAGATATTTCAGGAGTGGATTTCAAAGGCACATCTAGTAATAATAATAATAATAATAATAATAATAATATTTATTTATATCCCACCCCTCTGGGTGAGCAATCAGGGCAGGGTACAACATATCAAATACAAATACAATTAAAATATAGCAACCCAATCCCTCATCCCGCCCGTTAAGATTGAATTAAACTGAGATAATATTAAAAAACAGTAGAATAAAACCATAAAACATTAATGTGACACTCGTTAAAAATGAATAGGCAGCCTCGAATGACTAATGTCTCTATGAGTAAGGCTGGATGGACAATAGCGGTCATTTAATCATTGTCTGGGAAGGCCTGCTGGAAGAGATGCGTCTTGACGGATCTCTTGAAATTGTCCAAGGTTGTAATAAGGCACGTCTCATCTGGCAGGCCATTCCACAGGAATGGACTGGAAGCACCAGCTGAAAAAGCCCTCTGGGAGCTCTGGGCCATCCTAGTTTTCTTAGGCTGTAGCAGGTTCCTCCCAGAGGATCGAAGTGTGTGAGGGGGCTCGTATGGGAAGAGGCGGTCCCTTAGATAGGATGAACCTGAACCATGTAGGGCTTTAAAGGTCAAAACCAGCACCTTGTACTGTGCCCGGAAACTGATCGGCAGCCAGTGGAGAGATTTCAGCACAGGTGTTATGTGCTCTCTCCTAGATGCTCCAGTGACTAATCTGGCTGCCATATTTTGAACCAGGCGAAGTTTCCGGGTTAAGCACAAGGGCAGCCCCATGTAGAGCGCATTGCAGTAATCTAAATGTGAGATGACCAAAGCATGTACCACAGTTTCCAGGTCCCTCATCTCCAGGAAAGGGTGCAGCTGGCGTATCAGCAGAAGCTGATAGCAGGCACTTCTGACCGTCACATTCACCTGACCAGTCATGTGAAGTGACAAGTCTAGAAGTACCCCCAGACTGCAAACAGAGTCCTTCGAGGAGAGTGTGACTCTGTCTAGGACTGGGAGTTGTATTCCCAAACCTGGTTTCGGGCCGGTGACTGTCAGTACCTCCGTTTTGTCTGTATTAAGCCTCAATCTGTTTTCCCTCATCCAATCCATTACCACTGCCAAGCAGTCATTGAGAGAAGAGACACCAGCTGAGGTCTGAGCAGATGATCTGGTCATGGAGAAGTAAATCTGAGTGTCATCAGCGTATTGATGACACTGCGCTCCATGCCTCCGAATGATCTCACCCAGCGGCTTCATATAAATGTTAAATAAACAGGATGGCGCCCTGAGGGACGCCACAATTAAGCTCGATTTTAGAAGAGCAACTGTCCCCAAGCCTCACCCTTTGGGATCTGCTGGAGAGAAAGGACCAGAACCACTGCAAAGCAGTGCCTCCGATGCCCATCTTCCTCAGCCGGTCCAAAAGGATGGCATGATCTATACTATCAAAGGTCACTGAGAGATCCAAGAGCACTAACAGGGTTACACTACCCCTGTCAATGCTCAAGTGGCGGTCATCTGTCAGAGCAACCATGGCAGTCTTGACTCCATATCCTGCCTGGCAGCCGGTTTGAAATGGATCCAGAAAATTGGTTTCATCCAAGACATCTTGGAGTTGGGAGGCGACTGCAAGCGTGAAACAAGGCTTTGTTTGCACATGACATTGAAACTGAAATTTAGAATTCAGTTTTAAGCTAAAATAGAATCTTTTTGTGGGTGTTTTTGGCTATGACGCCATGTTCTAGAAAAGTTTATTTCTAATGTTTCGCCAGCAGCTGTGGCTACCATCTTCAGAGAAATTGTCTGCATTATTATTTCTGCAGTGCTGATGCAGCCCTAGAGCTTTATCACTTTATCATTAGCGGGCAAATGGGATTTAAACCAGAGTTAAACTAGAGAAAACCAGGAAATGCCTGAAGTTTATCATACACCTTTTCCTGGTTTTCTCTAGTTTAACTCTTATTTAAATCCTGCTTGCCCGCTAGTGTGATAAAGCCCTTGTGGTGTTGGAAATGAATTAGATGACCCTGCTCTTGCCTAACTTTCTACAGGCATTGCAGCAGTGTTCTTGGGCTGGTGAACAATTGGATCTGACATAATTTGGGTCTCCCCATGTCTCATCTCTTCTTTGCCTCTTCTGCTGGAGGATAGCTGTGTTGGTACATCCCTGAGTTTAGCTGGGAAAGGATTGTTTTGTCTAATCCTGTTCTGTTTCATATGCTTTATTGCTGGTTAAACATTTTACATTCCAGGATCTAAGATGGTGGTATTTTATATTTTATGCACTCAGTTTTACATTATGAAGTGAACTTTTTATTTATTCATTTAGTGGGCAGACTATGATTTCCAATGGTTTTTATCTTGCCACTTCTGATGGTTTTAAGAGAAACAAACTACTAATAACAATAATCAATTAAGTGGCTTAGACAAGATAGAAACAGATTTGTTAAGCTGTTGTATATGTTTCTATTTGCCGAGAGGTGATAAACAAAATGACATTTTTGCTGAAATAATTAGTCCTGTTTCTCTCTCTGATCAATTACACTTTTAGCAATTGTGGTGGTGGTGGTGGTTGTGGAAGTGGCAGCAGACTGTTGTTGTGTCATATTTCTTGTTGTTGTGTTGTTTTATTGTCATTCATTCCACAGAAGCTGCTTTGAAGGAGCTTGAAGGTGACAGAGTTAAATGTAAGAGACTCTAAAATGGAGTTCAAAACAGATTTTAAATGCAGAAGTATCTTTTCTGGGAGCTTAGAATGGAACTAGTATAACAAGGGCATTTCAGTAGATTGTGGAAGGGGACATTGAGGTGTTTTCCCTCCCTCCCTCCCTCCTCCTCCTCTTTCTTTCTTTCTTTCTTTCTTTCTTTTTAAACTATCTTTTTCTTTTTTACTTTTGGGAACTATTACCTAGCTCACATTCTAATTCCATCTTGAGGGGTTGGGTGTCATTTCCCACTCATCACATTCAAAAGATAAAATCCCATCTAAAAGATTCTATTCAAGTGCTTGGCCCTAGAATACAAACCAGCAGCAGAGGTGCTTTTCAAATGACAAATGTGTTTTGGTGCCAAGAGAGATCCATGGAGAGGTTAATATAGACTGGGTTGCTTCATTGAGGAGATCAGATGGGGAGAATGAACAGGTCCCTCCATCAGAAAAAGAGTGTGGCAGAGCTTGAAATGACAGCCACAGCGTCAGCTGCTCTCTCTTTGCCAGACGGCTCTGGCAGAAATGTTTGAGGCAGCAGGGTGACAGGCATAACGGGTATGCAAATTGCCCAATTAGGTGTAACCTGCTATTGAAGAAACATTTGCAAAGGCAACAAAATACAGTGAAAACCATTCTGCAACGCTGTGGTGTCAATTTAAAATTTGTCCCAGATTATAAATATAGAAGACTTTTTGTTAGTTTGTATGCTGAGAATTATAAGGATCCCATGAAATATGCAGTTCTAAAAATGTCAGGTACCCTGTATACATAATAATAAGGGTGTGACATGCAGGAGTTCTGGTAAGAACAAACGCTGCCTCCTGGCTCCAGTCACATACAAAAGGTCAAGGTTTCCATATATGTAAGGCAGAAGTCAGTACCCCTATGTTGATCCTCAGGGATCTGAACTTTCAAGGAGCCAAGTGCCTTCCATGCCATGCTGAGCACACTGAATTTATGTTGGTTATAGTGGGATGCCACTGGGACTCTAAAACACATACACAAACACACAAACACACACACACCTCATTCTGTCAACTGCCAAGTAGAATATCTATTTACTCCCTCTACAGTTTACTTTGCATTTCACCCTACACAGCAAACACTTATTTTTAATAACATAATCATCTCCAAGAGATCCCATTTAAAAGGTCCAGGATCGACATCTAGCATCACTGGCAGTTGCTAATTTCCCATAACACTCCAGGTACCACTGATAATACCAGACTTCCACCTGCCCATTATCTTTTCTTTTGTCCTGGCAATTATGTAATCCCAGAAAAATTGATCTTCCATATTTTTTTATTGTCCACATTGTCCTTTATTTTGGGTTGGTTGGATCCAGTGCTCAGCATTGCTTCAGCTTCTGCTGTCAAATTAGATAGTCCTCCCATTGTCAGAAGAGGGCTACCCATCATTCCCCCTTCATATTCAAATGATGCCCTGGGCTGATGCCTACACACATAGTCCTCAATACTATTGGTAGATCTGTTGAATCAACAGTTGATTCAATAGGTCTACTCAAGTTGGTAGTAACCAAAGCGACTGAAGACACACACACACTGTATGTAACACATACTGTTTCAGAACTTAGGAAAATTCATTTTTTGAACAGTAGCTTCCAGAAACATCCAGCCAATATGGATTCTGGTCTGAAACATTCCAAAGAAGTAACTTTCCCAAGCTCTGGTCAGTTTCATTCTATCTCTTTGTTCGGTTCCCTTTGTATTAACCTGAACACCATGTCAGGGTTACTACACTAAATAATAAATAAATAAATAAAATATAATATAAAAAAAATCTAAGGATTATCTGGATGAAACAGATCACTTATTGGTATAGATAAAGCAGATGTTTTATAGCTATGAAGGGCCTCAATCCATCTCAAAAATATGCCCTTGGAGCACCCATACATGGAATCTTCTTTGCAGTTATAACAACAGTAGTACTATTATAGGATGATGCACCAAGGAGATATTCAGTACCTCCTTGGAAAATGTATTTCTATCCAATAGTGCAATGACAATGTCATCTAAATAGCAAAGGGTATAGCTTATTCTCCTGACATAAATGGTATTATTGATTGTGAAGCACTGAGATTGCCCCGTCACACATGCCATACTGTTCACTTCTTCCTGGATCTCCTGCCTGCTGCTTTCCCAGACCTGCTCCTACACTGCATAACTATGGTGGCAGAGATTAGCATTCTCCTAGTATTAAAAAAGGTCAAGCTTCCAGGGACTTGTGCATTTCAAACCCTGAAGAGAAGCTAGAAGAATGAAGGAGGAGGAGGAAGTTGATATTTCCAAGCATTTCCTCTTCTCTTCTAGAAATTCTTAGGACCTTATAAAATGGCTTAATAATCCATGTTACCTCTATTCAGTTAAGTCTTAATTCATGCTGCATCATGATCTTATTGGAAGGTTTTTGCCACTGAATCTGCCACCCTAATTCATCCCAGGTGCATCCCTGCTTCCAGGAGCGGCCATTTTCTTAAGCCAGAAAACTCCTGGATCCAAAAAGAGCTGCAAGGAGCACCCCTGGAAACGAGGATGCACCTGGGATGCATTCGGGTGGCAAATTCAGTGGCAAAAACCTTCTAACAGTTTATAACAGTTCAGTAGCAAAGGAGAAAAAATAAAAGCCTACAAATTTCTCACTAGAAATGTGTGAAATCCTTCCCCTAGTAGAAGGAATAATTCAAGGCAGGATAATTATGGTGTTGACTGTTCTTTGCAACACTTTCCTGCACATTCATGGTTCTGTACTGGGCCATCTGTGAACAGGGTGTGCTTGTCCACATATTTATTTTCACCATTTGTTATTACAACCTCCTTCACAACATTTGAACTTCAGCCATTCATAGATTAAAGAAATGTATCTACTTCATGTTTGTGCCTTCATGAAATTCAAAAGCAGCCACCATTTGGTCCTTTCTCCTCATAAGGCAACAATCCTATATTCACTTCTCTATAAGCAAGACAAGTCACTGGGCTCTGTGGGATTCGTATGTGAATGGAAAGTTGTCTTTTTTTATTGCAAGTTGCAAGTGCCTTTAGACTTCTCAATGATTTTGTTCCATGTTACTGAAACAATAGGATCCTGGCTGTCTTTGGGTGGGTCTGCTTATACCCAGAAACTTAATCAGTTCATTTTTTTAAACTAATACGTTAAGTGAAATAAAGTTATCTTTTAGCATTTACACTCTCCCACATTTGGAGATGATGTGTGCTAATACAGAATGTATCTTTTAAAAAAGATATATTAGTGAAAGGTACATACACAATGAGAATTATTATTGCAATATAATGTACAGAAATGAATTCTATTAAGGGAAATTTCTTGCAAAAATGTGCATATTAGTCAAAATTGCTTACAAAAATGGGTACAGATTTTAAAATTCGTCTGTGACCTTTGATATTGATCACTGTCTTTTAGTTGATATACTTTCCAACTTTGGGTTCTTAGACTTGGTTCTTAATTGGTTTAAATTTTATGTATCAGACAGATCTTTTGTAGTGGTCACGGGTGGTCAGGCTTTGTCTCCCATTCTGTTTTCTGTTGGAGTTCCACAGGGCTCTGTTTGGGGTCCCCTATTGATTTCCCTTTATACATTGTCCTTAGGAAAACCCATTAGTTCTTTTGGCTTTTCCTATCATCTGTACACTGATGACACTCAGCTGCATCTTTCCACCCCTGATCTTTCGATGGGTCTCAAACAGGAAGTTTCATCTTGTCTTTCATCTGTTTCTCAGTGGATGTGGCACCAGCATCTGAAGCTCAATATGTCCAAAACAGAGTTTCTTGTTTTTCCAGCAAAGCCTACCTACCAACCAATATTCCTTTTCTATTCTTGTTGATGACATCTCTATTCGACCTGTGCAGGAAGCCCATAGTCTTGTTTTCATTTTTGATTCTTCCCTGTTGTATATCCCCCAGATTCAGGCCATAGCCAAAGCATGCAGATTGTTTTATTATAATATTGCTAAAATCTGACCATTTCTTTTTAGTCTCTACTGCCAAGATTCTGGTCCATGCCCCAGTGGTCTCGTGACTGAATTTTTGTAACCTCTTTCTGGCAGGGCTTCATCTTTCTCACCTCCATCCTTTAATTTCTGTCTAGTATTCAGCTGCACGCATTATCACATCTGCTCACTGCTTCGATCACATCTCTCCTTTATTGTCATTGCTCCACTAGCTCCCCCTCCCTTTTGTGTTTGTGACAAACTTCTGTTGTTGACTCTTAAAGCCCTGCATGGGCTAGCTGTTCCTTATTTATCAGAGCTTCTTTCTCCTACCTTCCTACTCACGCCCTCCATTCTGGAAGTCAAGGTCTGCTGTTCCAGCCTAGGATCTTCACTGCCCCATCCCAGATCCATTCCTTTTCACTTGCTGCCCTCATTCCTGGAACCTCCTTCACCCATGAGCATAAATCATCACCTCTTTAACCAGCTACAAAACTGGGGATGCTCAGGGAAGCATCCCCAGACATTACATTATTGTTATTGATGTCCACCAGTCTACATGCCTGATGCTGTCAATTTGCTGGAGTCTTGAATAAAGGCCAGTGATATGATGGGAAGAGGCACTTGGTGCCACGTTGGGAGAACCATTAGTGGCAAAGCTTAGACTATTTAAGCCTGTGCTGCCTTACTTTCTCCTTCTTCAGAGATTTGTTGTCCCACCCTGCTGCCTCAACTATAGTGTGACTATGTTGGTCACCTTATGAGCTAGATAGGAATCCCCCCCCTTCTTTCAAGGGGTTTTTCACTTACCTCATACTGTCATTGGGAATTTGGAAATTGACTCAGGTGTGGACTTAAATAGATGGTCACTTTTGGTTAAGGGAGAGAATTGAGAATCTCTTGGGGTGAAGATTGGGCTTCTTGAGCTCTCTTTTTAGGTCTTGCGAGTAAGGAGAGAGGGAAAGAGGCCTTCCTTAGGGTTGATCTGGGATATAACCCTCAGTCAAGTCTGGCAAGTTGGCTGGGGAAATCTCGGGTTGGTGTTCCAGATGTGAGCTGGACAGGGAGCAACCCAATAATTGGTTATCCTCGGAATCCAGGTGTTTCGCCCAGGGGAAGCTGAAGAGGTGGTTTGAGGAATAGACCACCTGCCACAACTGCTCCCACATCATGTGACTACCCCTAGTTTGCAAGTTTTTAAGAAACAGTTAAATAGTTTAATTCTTTAAATAGAGGTCCTACTTCAACCCACATCTTTGTCTGGTCTTATCATTTCAAGCTAGCAATCCAATGTTATTTTAATTTGTTGTCTACTACATTTTATAATAATAATAATTTTTTAAAATAAAAATACTTTTTTAAAAAAAATATGATGCAAGAAGAAATTTAATCATGTTAATAGGACTTCATATAAACTTAATGCATTGGCCTATTGGTAGATAGAGCGACAAATGATAAATAAATACAATATGTGCACATTCATCCATAAATGGGTTCTAAGAAAGTATACATACAATTTCTTCAGTAACACACAGTAGCTATAATATTGGAAAGAGCAACTATTCAGTCAAATTTGAAAATGCACATTTTAAAAGCCTGGGTGAGCAAAAAGACCAACCTGTAAAGGATATAGTTTGGATGCCTGTCATACCTGGGAAGCATTCAGAGTGAAGATGCTACCTGTAATCAACCCTTTTACATACGTGGAAGATGCATGCTTCACATGACAGGATATGATCTTGTAGATAGTCTGTTTCAGTTGTACTCCTCAAAACTGGCTTCTTGTAAAATGTATATCTTATTGTTATGTTTGATATCAATAAAATTTATATTTAAAAAATGATAGGTAGTCCATCTCAACAAGTTCTATGTAAACCAACTTGATTTTTTATAAGAATAACTATATATTAACTGTAGATTAATTATTTTAATTATCTATATATTAACTGTATATTAATTATTTTAATTATCTATATATTAACTGTATATTACTTATTAAGTAACTATCATATGTAATTAATTTATTTTAAATTAGTGTTTCCTGTTTCTTCTCTTCCCCCCCCCCCCCATGCATTTCCATTCTACTTCTCTAGATCACCTACATTCTGCAGCTGTTCATCAGGCATATGGCAAGGCATTTTGTCTACCACTTAGATACTATGTATTTGAAAGAGTGTGTAAATTCATTCGATTTTCCAGTATTCCTTATGTCATGGTTGCTCTCCTTTCAGAATGTCACTCTCTACATGTGGAGGACAAGGTAAGTGGGGACAGAGGAGTGTGCTAGCACAGCTTCCTTCCGTGCAAATTTATTCCACATATGATTAGATAGGGTTAATTAAACTAGTGCAAATGTAATTTAAAAAAAAAACACACAAATAAACCGTCTAACCTCACAGTGGAACAGGCTTTCTAACTGGCTCTGATGCAAATACAAGCTGCTCTGAAACCTAGTAGGTTAAGTGATCAGTGCTTTCTAGAGGATTGCGTGCAGCCTGCATTTAAGTGTGCATTTATTTTCTATTTGTTAAATCATGTTCCTTTATTGGATAAATTGAATGGTTTACATATAGCATCATCTGTAATTAATTGATATGCTTACTACTTAAGAGGGCACATACAACTTGGGTTATTAAATGGTGTCATGTCAGATTTAATGGATGTCATTATAGGAGTACCTCAGGGATCTCTCCTTGGACCATTGTTATTTACGATCTTTATGAATGAACTGACAAGTCGGCATACTGAGTGCAGTGTTCATTTTTATGCTGATGACACAATCCTGTGCAGGCACTTCTAGTCATTAACTGAACTTAGAGCTGACCTGCTTAGAGATTTCAAACATTCAGCATTCCTTGGGTGCCAAGTGCTTATGGAAGACAAGACAATGACACAAGCAATGTTCATTCTGTAAAAGCTTAGGCCTCTTAGTTTTTTTTAAGTCCTCCAACACTAACTTCTTTTGCATTTAAGAAAGCTGAGGAAGAAAATTTCAGCAGAATATCATTTCCTCTTCTTCTGTGAAGGCAACAATGTGGCACTGCCAAAATGTCTCAAAACCTTTCACTTCTTTTGTGTGCCACCACTGTCATGAATTTGTCATGATGAGATTCACCCACCCAACTAATTTTCTCTGATGGCAGCACAATGGTCTTTTATATCCCATTGCTGCTGCAAATATGTCACAGGGTGGCAACTATCCCACCAGTTTGCTGCCTAATTTGTGATGCAACACTCAAATTCAGTTCTCATCTCTTGTGCTATCTACACTAGAACTCTCTCTAGATGCCAGCCTTCTGGGTCTTCTAATTCCCTCCCTACTTGGCCCAATTACTTGTTGATAACCACACACCCATGATCTGATGTGTCCCAAACTTAATAGACTTTTCTCTCTGTTTCTTTAACCACTGCAGACACTGCTTGTTGAACTGTCTGGAGGCATCCTGTACCTGACTTTGACATAACATAACCAATCAGTACTTATCTGGTACATTTGGAAAGAACTGAATTTCCCTGTTGTTTGCAAAGTACAAGAGAAGTACAGATCAAGAACAGGATGCCAAGATTGGGTACATGATGTCTCTGGACTAGGCATGGAGGTGTGTGATAACACCTGTTTTTTAAAAAAAGTTTTCAAAAATTTCAACCCATGATGAGGCTGGAAGAAAAGGCAGTGCGATCATCTCCTAGGTTCTCACAGAACCTTTATCTATCTTTTGTATCTTTTAACCCTTCTAGGTAATCTGTGACTCCACTAGTCTCCAAGCACTATATCTCCTGCAGGATACTACCACAACAATTTAATTAAGAGCTTTCCACATCCCTATCTTGAGTACTTAAAAACCCTTTCCAACTGTTCCTCAGAGCAGCCTAATTTAGCTTCAGTGGCTCTTAACCCTTCAGGTTACAATAAACATCTCCCCTCAAACATGCTCATGCCTCTTGTTTATACTGACTACTGGGAGCAGCCCCCACCTTTTTCTAGCTTAGTTCCCATTCACTGTTGCCAATGTTCTAATCTGCCTGTGGTTTGCACAGCTTCATATAAGATCTATTTTTATAACCTACCAAGTGTATGGAAATGCTACAGCCCTTCCACTCTGCCACACTTTCCCTCACCTCCAGCTATGGAAAGCCATTCCTACCTGGCTCACCCCAGTATCAACCATAGCAAATATTTTAATCAACCATGATAGTTATATAGAATTCCCTTGCCTGGAAAAAGTACACCTCTGAAGAGAGCTTAGAAAAGTGGTTTTAGGGAAAAGTCCAAAAGTAACTTTTCTCAAGCCTCTGAATACCACAAGCTAAAGATTAAATCCATTTCTGTTGCCTTCACCATCATGTTCTGCTTGTGAACATGAAGGAGCTTATAGCCAAGGAAAGTTAGCAGCACCTTTCTATTTGATGTACCACTCGCCATAGTAGTTCTTCAGGTTTTTTCCCCATGGAAGTCAATCTTTTTTTCAAATTGGAAAAATCCTGTACATGTCTATTTAGACATGAAGTTCCACTAGATTAAACGGGGTTTGGTCCCAGGTGGGTAGTTATAAGGTTGCATTAAGTGCCATTTGCCTTCTAAACCGTGCCCTCCCTCCAGTCCATCTGCTTTGGTCCTGGCCCCAGAGGGAGAGAAGAACTACTGGACCTCACCCCCTTTCACATCACCTTCCCCTCTTCCTTTTGTGTTGACTCTTTTAGACTGTAAGCCTGAGGGCAGGGATCCGTCTAATTTAAGATTGTATGTAGCACTGTGTAAATTTACAGCGCTATATAAATAAAGGATCATCATCATCATCATCATCATCATCATCATCATCATCCCCAGGTGTTTTATTCTTTTTCTATTGTTTCATTTTTACAATACCCTGTAAGAGTGGCCTACACAGTTTAAAAAATAACTGCAGTTTTGTAGCAAAGCAACTTGTTATGAGTTCTATTACCTGTGTGCTAATCTTAAAGATGACTTGCTTTTGTTTTACAGATTATTTTATTTTATTTTTGCTGGAAACGTTACAGCTAAGGGTTCAGAAGAATATTTCTTATGCCTGATGCCCAATGCAAAGATTACATGAGGGCTTCCAACTCAATGTGCTGATTATTATAATACATATTCTTTGAAAAGGTCTAAATTTCACTAAAACAATTATGAGAGAATTGTTATTTTACTGTACTTAATGTATTGATTTCTTATTATAAACAGGAGAAATGTCACTGTCCATTAACACCTTGTTTTAAATTGTTTAAGACGTCATGTATTCCCTTGCTTTCCATTTCATTTAATATACATTGCCCAATAAATTGTCTTTATTGAGATAACACACTTGTGGTCTTTCTGTTTTTGTTTGTTTGTTTGTTTGTTTGTTGTGGTTTGAATTAATAATTACTGAGTGTTAGGTATGCTTCAGAAGGTGCATTTACACTGTAGAAATAATGCAGTTTGATGCCACTTAAAAGTACTATGGAATCCTGGGATTTAATGTGGTGTCAAACTGCATTATTTCTACATGCTACAGGCCAGTCGTATGAGCAGAATTTGTTTATTATCAAGGATTAAATATTATCAGGGATAAATAATTGAAGGACAAATGGTTTTTGAGTAAGACCAAAATTGTTTAGTTTGGGTGCCCTTAAGTGTTTTTTCTTAAGCTAGTGCACTGGTCACCTTTCATTTGTTTGATGGCTATAGTGTCATCTTTTAATCAGATTTGATCAAGGGGCCCTTTCACACAACACAATTATAGTGCTGTGTTTCCACTTTAGCCATGGCTGCATCCTATGAGATCCTAGGGCTTGTAGTTTGGTAAGACATGAAGCTGTCTGGCTGAAAATTTTAAAGACCACCTCCATAAACTGCAAATCCCAGTTAAAGTGAAAGTCTAGCATGATAACTGTGTAGTGTGAAAGAAATCAGCTTTAGGCATGCATAGTGAAATTGGATTTTTATACCCTCTTCTCACTTTAGAGTTGTAGTCCCCCCAAAGCAAGTGACAAGGATGAGAACAAAGAGAAATTGCCCTAAATAGTGGTTAGCAAGAGCCACTTTTAAAGGAAAGAAAGTCTGTTCTTTGCTACAGCTTTCGATACGTTGAGGATTCTAGAAATGGGGAAAGAAGAAAGGTACACAATACATTTACCAGAAGAAAATAGTGTATGTTTGCTAATATCCCTGCCTTATCAAGAAAAGGGAAAAAGAAATGTATTGCAGAACATAGTTATGGCAAGGAGTTCATCAGAAACACAGACCACCTGAGATTGGAACAATTATGTATCAGAATGGTGAGGGAAAGAAGGCTGTTGAACCCACCCTTTTCCTACATATTTAGTGTACAGCTCAAACCACCTCTTCATGAAAAAAAAGTTTTAAAAAGGGATCTGTTTGGTGTTTTCTCTATGAAAAACTGCCTCTCTGAGCTAGAAGCAAAAGCAAGACTTTTTTTTCTCAGCAGAAGCAGATATCAGGGGAATGGTTTCCCTAGTGATGATCTCCGCATGTTTTAAGAACCCAGCTCAAATGCATTATGCGAGGTAGACAAAGACTAAGCATGGAATGACCTACCCTCTTGCTCCTAGGTTGGCAGAAAGACTTTCCTTTTCTCTCATGAAAATGTTCAGCAACAGATGGCTCTTCTTTGAAGAAGCTGGCCTGTTATCAAAGAATATTTCAATTTGAGACTGTTGAAAGTAAGGTTCAAAAAATAATGGCTTCAGACAGGGATTTATCACCAAATCTTACATGGGACTCTTTCCAGCATATCTCTTCTAGGAAATTCATTTCCTGCATTATCACTATTAATCATAACCACTTCCAATTTTCAAGTGTACAAGCAGACCTAGACAGGGTGACTCAGGTGTTGGGGGATGACTTAAGCATTGCTAGGCAAATATTATGTGCCAAGAGTATGTCCTGGACCATGACAGTAGCAATCGGGCTATATGGCACCGCTCAACTCACCACTGTTGCTGTTGCTGCTGCGTGTGTGCAACAGGAAGGGCCGCACTTGCAGGGCCATTGCTCCCCAGCAGCTTTGGCGCTGGTGGGCTCCTTGGCTATTGGCTGCTGCGGGAGAGCGAGAGTGGGGCCAGCTAATCAGGAAAAGGGAATACATGTCCCCTCATCCCTTGGGCAAGGGATCCGATTCTCTGGCTGGTTCTTTCCAAGACACTGGATTGGTCGGGAGGTGCAGGGAAGGGCAGTGCCTCTGTCATCCCTGCCCTTCTATTGGCTACTTGGCCTATATATGGCCCTTTTGTGCGCCTGTCAGCAGCAATTGAAGCTCGGCTCTCCAACCCTCCCTCCCTGTGGAGTGGTCTGTCACAACTTGGTTTGGGGTGGTAACGTAGGCCTGGATCTGATGGGTGTCATTTACAGGGCTTGATATCTCTGTTTCGGGAGTCATTATGACAAGGGTACTATAAGTGATTTGTAGTGGCCATTGTGGGGGCCACAACCAATAACCACCCGGTGACTGGGTGCCTTGATTATCAGTTTGATGATGCAATTGTGTAATTGTGTGTTGGGCGTGGCTTGGCACCCACATCATCCCAAGGATCATTGTTACAGCTAAATACATCAATTAGCTGGGGTGCTGTTGATGTTCAGATCCAGACCTTAAGTTGTGGCCATGTTCATCCAAGATGTAATGTTGTTGTGTTTTTTCTTGGTATACCACATACAAAGCCACTCTATCAACTCATCTGGAATGCGGTGGTCCTTATGATTCTACTTCAATACCATTAATACATAGATGCATGTGGTTACAAATACCATTTTAGAATATAAATATGTAACATTGAAATTTTATTTATCACTGCCTGTTTCCACATAGACTGGAAATTATCACTCAAAGATAGTGATTATACACATATGCATAGGAGGGAGAGAGAGATCATTTGCTCTTATTTAGAAGGTTTAAAAGAACTGTTTCATTAGGAAAGCCCCAATTGCTTTAGAACAATTCATTTTCGTATTAAAAGCCAATTGCTATTCTCCCATTTCCATCCTCTGTCCTAGTTAGGTCACCAAAAATGATTCAGCGGTCAAGACCCGAAGTTCTCCCTCTGGCAAGAATTCATGGTGAGGATACAAGCTTGTAAAAATGCTATCACCCAAGTCTGCATAAGACTCACAGCTCCTTGAGATGAATGATTTTCAATTGCCTGACTGGCTGTGGGGAGTCATTGACATGGACACAACAATGTCATTCAGCTTCCTCCTTTAGGAGTTTTACCTCATCTTGAGGCCAATTGCCTCCCACTGACAAGCTGACCCAGGGTGCCTCCTTAGAGCTTTCAATGTCATCTTCTACTTGCTGCTTGTTCCTTCTGTGAAGTCACCTTGAGTGTTTCAGCTGCTTCCATTAGGATATATGTCTGCCTTCTAAATGTCCACATTAACTGATCAAACTTGTCCCACCTAATGCTGGAAAATATCGAGTCTGTCCTTTGTTTCTAGCCAGACGTCTCTGACCAATCCCATTTAACATATTGTTAGTTGTTTGTACATTGGTTTAAATGAAGTATCCAAAATGTTAGTTAACCAGCTTATCACAACATGAACTTTTAAAAAAATCCTTAGTCCAGCATATAAAACACCCAGACCAACTGTAAAATTGCTAAAGCAGTGATGTGCAACTTTGATAGGACTGGGAATGGGATGGGAACCTACAGGAGTGTCAAGAAGCATTTTGGGGTAGAGAATAAAGAGGGGTTGGTATTGCGGAGTAAAATGGAATCCCTTTCCAGGCTGGCAGTGCACTTCCAACTTTTAGTCTCCTATCACTCACCTTGTCATTTTACCATTGAGATTCCTCTCTGGATCTGGTACTCAGGACTCAGTGTGACCTCTATACTGGACAGATGGCTGTGATGATAAGTAGGTTCAGTGTGGTAATGCATGAAAACTCTTCTTCTTTTAAATGTAAATACATACCCAAAACAGTTGGATACAGAAGAAAAAAAAATAAAGTTATTGTTCCTGTAATTACCAGGTTGTCAACACTAGGTCTCAGAGGAAGCTTTTGTTCTCTCATAGATTGTTGTTGCTGTTGTGAGCCTTCAAGTTGTTTCTGACATATGTCAACCTTAAGGTGAACCCATCACGAGGCTTCCTTGGAAAAATTTGTTCAGAAAAGGTTTGCCACTACTTCCCCCTGAGGTTGAGAGAGTGTGATTTGCCCAAGGTGACCAAGTTTTCCATGGCAGAATGGGGATTTAAATCCTGGTCCCCAGAGTCACAGTCCAACACTCAAATTACTGTACCTACTTATAATCAAAACAATTAAACATTTTAACCTTAGAATTAGGTATAATGTTTTACTTTTAATTCATTATATTTTGTTTCTCCATAGTATGGACTGGAGAGATAGATTAATAAAGGCATCTTATGTGACCTGGAGACCATCTTAGGCCTCCAGGGATGAAAATGATTTAGTCTCAAGATTAAAGAACTGATAATCTGAATATGTCAGGGGGGATTTCTGCTTATGTGATATTCACCAGTATTTTAAGGTACACAGAGACATTGACAAAGAATTTCTTTTTATGCTAGATAGACCAGAATAGCAAAAGTTAGTACATGATACACTGTGTCTTCATTCCAAATTTTATCTCAATGGCATAATTCACATCTTTTCTGAGCAGTATGGATACTTCTTCACTATGACTGCATTTCACAATATTCTATTATTATGTGAAATTGCAGGGAGGGAGTCCTATGGAAACCCATTGAAGATGGCTCAGTTTGTCTGCTGTCCAGTTGTGGCTGAAGTAACAAATGTTACACTGTGTCCCATCATGATGTGAAGCCCAGATGTCATTGCAACAATGCATCATTTATTTTAAAATCTGTGAATCATTATGTATATGGAATGCATAATATTGTAAAAATATTATCATAAACCTGCCTTACATAATTGGGAATAAGGAAACACTGATCATTGCAATGCTCCCAAGTTCTACACTTAGCTAGGGCTGAAACAAAATGATTTCTGCTTGCAAGGAGAGGATCAACAACTCACTGGTCAAACAAGGGACTTTATCGCATGCACTTTTAAAACCATTTTGGGGACGGGGACGGGACTCGCGGGAGCGAGTGTGAACGGATTTTACTGCACAGCACCCATCTCTGTCCCGTGCCGAGAGTGTTAAATGTTGTGATTGGAAGTCTTCCGAGCATAACATTTAATTCTTCTCGGCACGGGACAGGGATGGGTGCTGGAACGGGGCCTCTTTGTGGACATTTGCGTGTGCGGTAAAATCCGTTCACACTTGCTCCCACGAGTCCTGTCCCCATCCCAAAAACGGTTTTAAAAGTGCATGCGATAAAGTCCAAGGTTTCAATTTGAGCTTGAAAAGGGTGGAAAAGACGTGAAAGTGATGTGAAAGATTTCCCCTTCTTTTATGCACTGATTCACAATAAAAAAAACTGCTTCCAAGCAGAGCTAATAACACAGATCTAAATGGACATGTAGCCTACTCTTGTTCAAGGCATCTTCTTAAATTGCAATATTCTGCTATCTCATTGCAGGGAATGGACTGGATGGCCCTTGTGGTCTCTTTTGATTCTATGATTCTATGACACAGAGTACATACTTTGCTTAAGAGGGTATCATGCATCTGCAGTAGGATTGAGAAGGACTCCCTTCCCCAAACCCAAAAAGTCACTGGCAATTCATGCAGGCAATACAGCACTTGATGGAGTCAAGGGATAGAATCTTGATTGTGGCATACAGTCACACAACATATATTCTTGCATATATTCTTCTTTGGAAATTGCCGATGGAGGTATTCAATATTTGTAGTCACTGCAAATCTGGGAGATCTGTCTTCTCCTGGCTTTAGAACTACAGCTAGGTCTGTTGCTTTGGTGCCTCCTTCCCTTTCCAAGCCATGGAAGTACACCCCAGAGCTTGGAATCTGCCTTCTGACAGCAGTGGAATTGGAACTACACTTGCAATGATAAACTCTGTGACCACCATGTAGGATCCCACGAAAGGTCTGAGAAGTGTCCAGTGATCCAGAATATACAGAGTTTCATGAACAAAATACCAACTTATTTAGGAGCTCCCTGGGTAATTGTCAACAAGCTAGTGTCCCTCAGCCTCAGTCCCTGAAAATTTGAACAAACTGGATATACATAGCACAGGACTGTTCTGGCAATAGAAAACCCTATATTCTAAACCATATGCATATTATTATCATGTTGTGTACATGAGACACAATAGAAGAGGAGAGAATGGGACATAAGAAGTGGTGAATTGTCGTGGTAGATGAAATGTGTGGGATATAGGACCCAAATCTGCCATAGCACTTTCTGTCTGAAGAACCTGGAAATAGGTTCTTCAGCACCCATTTTGGACTCCAGCCCCAATTCCAAACTGTGTTTCCTCAAAACAAAAGACCCACTGAATTATATAGTGGCTTATTATCCAATGAGCTTGGGATGGCAGCCAAAGGCACACTTACCAGGAATTAAGTCCCACATACACCTCTGTGTCCCTGAATCTTCTTTAGCGAAGAAAAACCAAAGAGACACCTCTGTGGCTCTTTATTCCTAAGCAAACTGTGCCTTGTGGTATGTCAAAGACTGACAAGTTTTGTTTGGCATTTTGTGAACTGCAGCTTAATTCACCGGAGGCAAATGGGCTGAAATCTAGAAAAGCTTATGTCCATTGTGCAACACCTAGTTACATACCTTCTTTGAACTCCTGTCTACTAGGCACTGCTTATTGAGGCACAAAGGTCTTAGGTGTTGTGTGCTTTTTCTACTCTTCCAAGAAGGAAGGAAATACTTTTATTGCAAGGGAATCCTTTGGGTGAACCATCCCATTGGGAAGGTGAAGAAGGTCTATGGTTGGCTTCTATAGGACAAAATAATAAAAATGAGCAACTCTGTGTGTGAGCAGGCATGCACATTTTCCTTAGATCTCTGGAAGAAGGTTGTGTGAGCTGCTCCTTCCCAGGAGAGGAGGGTGAAATGGGCACCTCAGTAGCAGACAGGAATTGTGAAGGAGAATAGCCCATACTTTTTTGTGTCTCAAGACAGGAAAAAAAGGAGGTAGCCAGTTACCAACTTCTGCCCATGTGTTGCAAATGAATAAGCTGAAGTAAGCCCACTTTTCCTTCACCTGTCTTTTGAAAAAAGAGAAATGTGTGTGTCCCTGCAGCCAAAGCACATTTGGATTTAACAGAGAGATATACAAATAAATTATTTTAAGTAAGAAACAATTAATCAGGCTACTAAGGCATCATACAGCTTTCCTGTTGTCATTTCAGGAGGAAAGGGGACATCAGTAGTAGCATGCCAGTTGGGACATCACACATGCATGCCCCTGTCTACTTCCACAAGGCTGCTTGCTTGCTGCTCCCAATGTGGTTGGGTGCAAAGTGAGCAGCGACCAAGATTAGTTGTTTTGAATTTGCAGTACAACAGTAGACCTAATATCAAAAAAATGGGGAGGGCTCTAGGGTTGTTATTGAAGAGGAAAGGGGACAGTAGCCCAAAAAAGTTAGGGAACCATTCAATTAAAGCTCTGTGTTGTGGGAACAAAGATAACTTTTCTGAGAAGTGATGTCAATTACTACATAGATTTAATATGAAACATTTTTTTTTAAATTGATTAAGCATTCACAACAATGGGAAGTCTTTATCTCTGTTCAGGTTCACAGTTACTGTCTCCAGTATCTTCAGTGCAAAGCCCAGCTTGTAAGAAAATGAAATGGCTTGCTGTTATTCTACATGCTTCTTCTTCAGAATGGGGCTCTAGGGAACATACTGACTCAGAGCTCTTTAATTCCAAACGCTCATATCCAGTGCTGTGTAGAGTCAGAGTGGCCATTCCTCTTAAGCTGGTGATAGTAGGGGGAAAGCTGTCGTGTGTGCTATATTACAGTAGTTCTTTGTCACTGGAGGTCTCGTGGAGGCTAAAGGAATTTTGCTAGAGGCAATAACAGCACAGCTTAGAACTATTTTCAGGCAACAGGTCACCAGAGTGAATTGGCCTCTGCACATTTATCTAATATGATCAAGGTATTAATATTCATGACTTCAGGTGTTTATCTTTCCAACAGAGCCTTTACTATAAAAGATACTATGGGGAGAATTTTATCCCCTTAGTGGATAGAAAGACCTATTCACTATCATTTTCTTTCACTACTGAGAATTCAACAGAGAAGTACAAATGAATTTTAGGGATATGATTCGCTTCTCAGAGTTACGAGCATATTTGATATGTGTTTTGAGCTGAACTATAGCTAAATACTTGGCTTTTTAGTGCAATTTCTCAAAAGATAAAAGCAGATACTTGCATTAACCTCTTACTGAATCTATTGTAACTCTTTGTAACATAATTTTCTGACTACCTGAGTTGCAGCATATTACTTCAATGTAGCAATACAATTGCAAGGCTGATAAAATCCTGCCATACTGCCCATAAAGACTTAGAACAGTGAGGATGTGCAAATCAATTTTAACAACAGAACAACTAAACCATGTCATTGCTTAAAAATAATGAACTGAAAGGGTTTAGTGCATTTATATTAGGAAGCATATGTGCCTTTTGGAATGCCTTAAACTACAGGCAAGACTTGAAGCCACCATCAGGTCTGCTGCCAACATGATACTTACATAAGGCCGAATGTTCCATTGTTTATGCAACACATTCTAGCTTACTTCCTCAAATATTTTGCAAGTAGGGATGTACACATTCCTCACAAATACACTCAACAAGAAAGGGTGTCTCAGCACATCATGAAAATGGGCAGCCACTGTGAGACATTTTTCGTTTTCTTTCTTTTTAGCATTTCAGGACTCAGGGGCTGTACAGAATGCCCTAAGGGGTGGCCTGCAGCTGTCTCTCTCTGGGCTGGATCAAGGTCTCAACAACTGCATACCATGGTGCCAGTCTTGCTTTTCCATGACACAAAAAGGAGCTGCAAAAAGTGGCTCCTCTTTGCAACCCAGAAAGGGTGCCATAGCCACCAGTGTGCAATTTTTCTGTGCTCCTTTGGTGCTGTGTCATGTAGATGCAGTGCCAGAGGAGTGCCATGACACCGTGTGCCATGTGGTGCAGCACATGGCATCATGCCAGCCTGGGGACAGAGTTGGGGTATGCTTCATGTGGATGCCATGCCCTGACTCCACCCCCAGGCCAGCCTTAATCACCAGTATAGTCCCTTGTTTAACAAAAATTCATTTACACGTGCACACACACACACATGTATTTTGTGCAAAATACACTGTGTTCTATGCAAAAAAGTAGGGGTTTTTCACTTTTTAAAAACTTTTTAGGCAAATATGCATTGTGCAAAAGAAGGGCTGAACATATGAAAAAATATTTTAAAAATGAGGAAACACTCTCATAGCCTTGCTCAACTGGCAGATGTGAGAATGAAATAAAGGTTTATATCTTTGCTTGCTTGTGGGTGAAAATAGTCTTGATCATGAGAGAAATTACTGCTCTTCTAAACTGGTGAACCCTATTTTGTTTTCATTTTTTTAAAAACAAAAATAAAACTCATGAGGAATAGCAATTGAAATTATTCACAGGTTGCTAAACCTCTAAGTTGTTGTCCCTCCACACTTGTGAGTTATCCCTCACTGTTGAACAAAATATGACTTTCTTGTGCCACCACACAAGTTCCGAAAATGCCTTATCTCTTTTGAATTCCAAACATGAGACTAACAAAATGGTGAGGCACTTT
Organism: Urosaurus nigricauda; assembly: GCA_034509955.1. Lineage (NCBI taxonomy): Eukaryota > Metazoa > Chordata > Lepidosauria > Squamata > Phrynosomatidae > Urosaurus > Urosaurus nigricauda. The sequence continues at coordinate 95,177,601 of JAOEGL010000004.1, read as the reverse complement.
AAGATTAGCCTTGGTTTATAGGAACAAAATGAAGAATTGTAATCAATGAAATTATCATGTGATATATTCTCCTTCTTTCATCATCGTATTTTAAACTATTTAGTATAGGACTGCATCATTAATTTTCCCACAACTGAGACAACACTCATTTTCAGCAAAGTTATTAAGAGATTCAGTTCATCCATTAATCTTCCCAGCACAGACAGGAGTCTCAAACACCAGCTTAAAAACAAAACAAAAGAGGTTTTTCTGGCCTATAAATCCTGGAAGTCTTTTTAACAGTGATCATATTAGACAAATAAAATAAAATAAAATAAAATAAATCTGTTTCCACATCTTAATACTTCCTGAATGCCAGTTATGGAAAGGGGAGTTGTGAAAGGGTAGAGACTTATCTTAGACACAAGACAGAAAGTGTGGAGAGAAATATCATTTTCCCTTGTTTTATTTCACATAAGGATAGAGGTTGGAAAGGTTATTTTGGGGGGGACTATGGGGGAACACAGACCGGCACTTTGTGACAGCCTGTGGGCGGACTCACAGTGTAGCGTCCACACAATGCTGTGATCCACCCCCACCATGCCATGATGCTGCATGCCCTTCTATATGGCGTGCGGCATCATAGTGCAACTCATGTGCAGCACCCAAATGGTGCAGCATGAAAGGGGCATTATCATGCCACTCCATCACGGATCCAGGGGCTTCTTTTTGCTTCCTGCAGAGGCTGCAGCATGCTGTTGCCATGGCCCCAATCCAGGACAAAAAGGGGTAGCGTCCAGCCACCCATCTGTATAGCCCCTATAATTCCCAATGAGAGCTGCAGCCAAGAAAAGGAGTGATTCCTTATCCCTGCATATGAAGAACCTGCCAAAGATTTTCTGATGAGCATACAGTTGCATACTTGCTGGGAGAGATATTCAGTTTTTTACTTCAGTTTAAAGCTGGCACTGAAAGGATTTATCTTAATCTTGCCACGCAATTGGCCTCTGCACAAGTGAACATGTTTAAAATCAAATTTGGCTTGAGTTTGTTGAGCTGACACAGCTTCCCACTTATATGACAAATCACTGAAAAAGCAATTCAGACAATGTGAAATTTACATTAATCTGTTGCTGCATGAAAACAGAAGTGAAATATAGAAGATTTTCACATTTACCTGAATCACTGGTAAATCATTCCACAAACGTCCTCCAAAGGTGGCTGAAAGAGCATAAAAGCCTCTGTGTGTGAAGCCTGGAAATGCTCCTTAATTGTCATGGAAATGGATCTGGCTGCAGCGTTTGTTAAACGTTCAAAGAAAAGCAGGGAAGGAGGCAGATTCTTATTAATGCAAACTTAGTGTTAAGGGGGGGGGGGGAATCTGCTTCCTTCCCTTCTTTTCTTTGAACATTTAACAAACGCTGCTGTCAGATCCGTTTCCATGACAATTAAGGAGTACTTCCAGGCTTCACACACAGAGGCTTTTTTGCTCTTCAGCCACCTTTGGAGGACATTTGGGAAATGATTTACCAGTGATTCAGGTAAGTGTGAAAATCTTCATAGTTCAAGAATTAATTAGCAGTCTATATCCTCAGAGAGTTAAAATGCAAAACACCATTAAATATTAGCATTTAAATCAGCATTTAGTTTCAACAAAAATCCAGAGAAAGAACGTAGTAAAAGAAAGAAAACCAATCCTCTCCCCCCCCCCTCCCCATGTCAACAGGGTCCCCACCATATTCTTTGTCAATAGTTGATTATCTGGGTTCAGAGAAGAAAACATGGTTTCTAGGCCCTGTAAAATTCTGCTTTTCCCCAACTAGAAGCAGAGGGATGGGAATGACAATCCTCATCAACTGACTAATCAGTTGTCCATGAAGATACAGAGATTACCGCACACACCTTCCTATAGGTCCTATCTATAGTCAACTAAAAATTCTTTTTGTGTGCTGCATGTAAGCTTTGTCAGTTCATTAGATGCTGAGACCTTCTAGAAAAGCCCTTCTCTTTGTCCCACTACCTTCCCTAGCTCATTTGATGTGGGAAAGGAAGAGGGCTTTCTTGGTGGTGGCGTGTAGATCCAAGAAGGCTAGAATGACTCCATATTTGTTTTATTTCAGTCACCAAGTTTTAATGAATTTTTAACATTTCTAATTTTATAAATTGTTAAATTGCCTATCAAAATAGTTTTAAAATTTTGTTTTAATCTTTGATTTTAGATATGTTTTAATCTACCTTCAGTCATAGTATTGGGAGAAAAGTGGAATAAATGAATTCAATGAATAAATAAGTCTTGAAGCATTCTGAGGGAGCTTTCCCTCTTGGGGGAATAGATTTTCAGAGGGGTTCTCATTTAGACTTTCCATAAGCCAAATTCAGATTGTCCATATAGAAGAATTTTCCCTGCCATTATTTCTCTGTTTTATTTCTGCTTCACAGCCATTTTCTTCATTCATTCTCTAAATAGTTTTTTTAAAGGAGAATTTATACAATGTTAGAATTCTCTAGCACTCTAAAACTGAAGCATGTCCTTTCACTTTCTTCATTAAAAATTTCTCTCTCCTCCCCTGTGTCCTGCAAAAAGAAGGTGGTCTTGATATGATCCTATCTGTGTTTCCTCAAAGCTCTTTTTGTGTCATCTACATAAACCTATGACAAGTATATGACAAGCTTGTGAGTGTTAGTAAAACATGGTTTTTTTGACCACATGTGAACTACTAATTAGGAAAATAATTCTTCACTAAATTTCTTCGTAAAAGTAGCAACAAGTAATTTTTGCAATTTTTTTCTTGCTGTGAAAAAGTCCTCAAGAACTGCAACATTTGAAGTCTAGTCACAATTCAGGCCTTATTCACAAAAACCTGCAGCGTGAGAAGAGCCCACAGACCATCTGGCAGTGAGGGAGAGGGAGTTTGTTGCTGCTTAGCAACTACTTATCCCATCTGCCACTTCTTCCTTCACCCAGGGACTCCTGCACATCCACAGACAAAGCTGCCTCTTAGCAGGACTGAGGCCCAGCTAGCAATTGTCCAGCTGCCTTGGGTTAACCCTGGAGTGGGGACTACTGTAGGGGCATGGTTGCAGCCAGTGAGGTTACTGAGGAGTGACTCCAGAGCAAGGACCTGTCTCATTGTTGCCTCTGATAAACACTTAATAACTGACCAGTCAAGGGAAAGGATGATGTATAGCCATCAAAAGGAGGGAAGCAATGCTACTCAGGGAGCAGCCATTGAAGTTATACAGGGGATTGGGAGATATGGAAATGGGAGACAGCTGCACCATTATGGAGGTAGGATGTATGATAGGGTGTTAGTCTGGATAGCCAAGGCAGCAACCCCACCAGGTTGAAAATTCTGCTGAATGCTGTGTCAGTGAATGGTAAAACAACTGCCATTCAGAACACAAGCTTACCTGGCCTGTATTACAGAAACCTGGTTGGATGAGGCGGGGGGTGGGGTGCTAATCTTCTTCAGCTTTGCCTTCCAGGATTCTCCATGCAGCAGCAGGTAAGACCAGGGGGTGCGGACAGGTGTAGTTGCAGTGGTCCATCGGGATACTATTTTCCTGACCAGGCATCCTGTCTCTTAGTCTGCAGGGTTTGAGTGTATTGGTGTAACACCCACAGACTCACCAGTCTCCCTGCCTAAGCTAGCCAGAGTGCTCTCAAGGGTGATGTTGGAGTCTCCTCAGCTGGGAGACTTCAACATCCATGTTGAGGCTAGCTTGCCAGGAGTGGCTCAGGACTTCATAGCCACCATGACAACCACGGGGCTGCCCCAGGTGGTATCTGCCCCCACTCTATACCTTGAGTTCTGTATTGGGGGGGGGGATGATGGTGATCTCAGAATAGAGGAGCTTTCTACCATTCCATTGTCATGGACAAATAATTTTCTGGTCAGGTTTAGACTTGCTGGAACTCAGAATCTCTGCAGTGGTGGGGGACCAATTAAAATGGTCTACCCCAGGAAGCTTATAGATCCAGATGGATTCCTGATGTCTCTTAGGGAGTTTCCTGCTGCCTTGGCAGGTGGGCTTGTTGAAGCCCTGGTTGATCTTTGGAATGGAAAAATGAACAGGACAGTTGACACAATCACTTCTAAGTGTCCCATCTATTGAAGTGGAGATAAATCAGCATCTTGGTTCTCTAAGGATCTGGCAGCAATGAAGTGCACAAGACAGAGACTAGAGTGACAGTGGCAGAAAACTCAGAATGAATCTGACCAAAAACAGGCTAGATGTATGGTGGTGCAATAGAGGCAGCCAAAAAAGGCTTTTTTGAACAAAACTATTGCAACTGCACATATTTATTCAGCTGAGCTGTTTTGCGTGGTCAGGGTTCTGTTACAATCTGGTCCTGAGGAGAATTTAAGCCATTCAACAGCTTGCTGTGAAGAATTTGCCCACAATTTTGCTGATAAAATTGCTTGGATTAGCCCTGACTTAGACGCCAGAGTTGATACAGTTCTGGTAGATATAACCTTGACTCCTGTTTGTCCAGTACTGATGGATACTTTTCAATTTGTGCAACCTGATGATGTGGACAGGATCCTTGGAGAGGTGAGAACCACAGCATGCATACTAGACCCTTGCCCTTCCTGGCTTATTAAACAGGCCAGAGGAGGACTGGTAGAGTGGGTAAGGGAAGGATTAACGCCTCTCTGCAGCAAGGCAAGGTTCCAATGTGCCTAAAAGAGGCTGTGGTAAGACCTCTTTTGAAAATAAAAACATCCCTGGACCCTACTGTACTTTATTATTACAGACCAGTCTCCAACCTTCCATTTTTGGGAAAGGTGCTGGAGCATGTGGTGTCCTCTCAACTCCAGGGGATCCTGGATGAGATGGATTATCTAGATCCATGTCAGTCCGATTTCAGACCTGGCTATGGGACAGAAACTGCTTCGGTCACCTTGGTGGATAACCTATGCAGGAAACTGGACAGGGGGAGTGTCGCTTTTGATACCATTGAGCATGGTATCCTTCTAAGTCACCTCTCTGGGATGCGGCTTGGAGGCACTGTTCTACAGTTCTTCCATTCATTCTTGGATGGGCATTTTCAGAAGGTGGTACTGGGGGAGTCCTGTTTGACACCTTGGCCATTGACCTGTGGGGTCCCTCGGGGCTCAGTCTTGTCCCCTATGCTTTTAACATCTACATGAAGCCACTGGACAAGGTAATTTGGAGTTCTACTACAGAGAGCATACAACTACCTTTTTTCAACAGCTCCATTGGCTGCCAGTCAATTTACAGGCACAATTCAAACTTATAAAGCCCTATATGGCTTGTGTCTGGGCTATTTTAAGGACCATCTATGAACCCCACAGAGTATTAAGATCATCTGGAGATGCCTTTCTCTCTGTCCCACCACATTTGGTGGGAACAAGAGAGAGGCCTTCTCTTTGGCTGCTCCCAAGTTTTGCAACTCTCCCATAGAGGCAAGAATTGTGCCATTCTTACTATCCTTCTGACACCAGCCTTTTAAGCTGAGAAGGACTGTGTTTTTAATGCTGGGCTATACAAATTTTACTGGTTTGTATTTTAACATGTTTAGTTTATAACAGTTTTAATTTCCTAAAATTGTTTAATTTTTTTAATATTTATATTTATATATTTTAATATTGTACTGTTTTGAAATATTATTGTTTTATATCTGTTGTTCGCTCCCTGTATTGGGAGAAAGGAGAGATACAAGAAAATTATTATTATTATTATTATTATTATTATTATTATTATTTGGTCATTTTGCACAGAAAATTTTTTCTGCATGGAAAATAACATTGTCTGCACAGAAAATAGCATTTTCATACTGCAATGCAGATATATTAATTCCTGCACACACAAAAATCTGTTTTCTATACAAAAATTGCTGTTTTTCTATGCAAATCAACCACATGCAAATTTTACACAGAATAAATCCTTATGACAGTATTTTTCTGTGCAGAAAAATGTATTTTATGCTCAGGTATTAATATTTCTGTGTTGTAACAGTACTTTCCATGAAGAATATGGTGTTTCCTGTGCAGAAAATGCTGTTTTCTTTGCAAAACAATCACTTGTGAATTATGGACAGAGTATGTCCTGAACTGTAATGATTCTCGTCAGCCCAGGATTCTTCTCATCAGGATTTCTCAACACTTGAAATACATGTTTTTCAAAGCTTTTCAAATATTCTTTCCATCCTTAAGTCTCTGCAGTTCAATGTGGCAGCCCTAGCACCAGTCTTTGGATGAAGGTAGAAAATACTGGGCATACCTTAATACTTTAAGGAAAAATCATGTCTCCTGAATGTTTCTGGACCCCTTTTTTGTTTTTGTTTTTGTTTTTTTCAGGAAAAAAAAACTGGAGCACAGCATTTGACATGGGCCACATCATTAACACTTTGCTATAGTACTTGCTTCAGTGGAATGTGGCAGTACGTTTTTCACTCCTACACACATAGAGAATTTAAAACAGAGAAATAAGTCATAGATATTGAAGACATTATATAGGCTCTCTATACAGAAAAACTACTCTGTACAAATTATTTTACTTATGATAAAACATCTATCCTGGATTCCCCTCCACACTCCTCATAGTCGCTATCCAAGTATTAAAGGCAAGTTAAAAAGAAAAAGATAAATCAATAACTGAATAATTAAAAATTAGGAGGCAGACTCAAAAGAGACAACCTTTGTATATAATAATGAGAATACAGCTGATTTTAAAGGATGGGTTAATTTAAATGGGAGGAGCAGGTCCTTCAAAGAATTTGGTCCCAGCTATACGGTAACAACCATCACGTGGAACTGTGCCAAGAGACTAAACAGAAGTCATTGAAGATAATCCAGAACATCTTGGATCCAGAACGTAAACCTGATTCTTAAAGTGTACAACCCAAGAGAAAACAGAAAACAGACTTAGCAACTAAGCTGTATTCAAAAGTCTACCCACCCACCAGATGAATTTCACTTTGTTCATTCATAGCCAAATCGCCGTTTGTTCTTAAGCAGTCAGTTAAAAGCAGATTTTATAAAAAGAGAAAGAGCGAGAGCCCAAGAAATTCCTTAGAACTCCTTGCCTGCTCTCTTGAGTTTTTCAAAGATCACTGTTCGTTTTTGTTATTATTTTAAAACCTGGTTACCTTAATTCTTGCATAGCTATTTGGGTAATAAAAATAAATTCAACACCTTTATGCCTTCCCCATTGAGCAAAACAAAAACAATTTTTTTAAAAAAAAATCAATAGCATTATGCTGATTATGACTTTACTTCCTCATTGTCCAGAAATGGGAAAACAGCAGATGACTGGATCATTTACAGATGATGAGGGTCTGACTGTCTGGCCATGCTTAGGCTAGTCTTCAGAGAGCCATTTGCACAGTTAACTCATCATTTGAGTGTCAACATTAATGTGCTTGCTGCACTATCTGTACTAGCAATTGCTGCAGGGGTTGGCCTCTGAATGCTCTGAAGCTTCATTGTCTGACAAATTAGAGGAGGTAATACAATCTAAAAATATTGAACTATGACTCTGTCTCAGGAGATGACCCTGACTTTATCACCCTAGCCCACCGTCATACACATTTCTCATAATGGGCATTACAATTTTAGCAGCTTAATAGCAAAAAAAAAAACAAAAAAAAGTCATCATGATGGACTTTGCTGCAGCTTTGGTAAAGAGAACCCTTTACAAACTGTCATAATATAGCTGTGCATGGAGGAACAGGGAATTGTGAGAGGTGGAAAAGAAAAAAAAATACTGCCTTTCCATAAAGAGGTATCTTTCCATGTATCAAACCTCTAACTAGAAAGCCTTTCTCAGTTAGACCCATGTCTTGCTGGCTTCTTAGGTGAGGAGGGGGGGGGGCATTTCAAGCTCCAAAATTTCTCAGAAAAGGAGAGACACTCTCCAAATTTTCGTAGATGAAAACTGGGACACTTGTGGCCAAGCAACATCAAAATGTAGTCAAAATGCCAAACGTGATGGTGGTGGTGATGATGATGCCTGTGGCAGATCCCTTTTGCCTGAGAAGGGACAAGATTTCACCTCCTGTTCTCCTCTCCCTGCTACTAAGTGCAAACTACTTTTATACTTTAAACTCAGTTTGTAATAAATGAAGTTAAGACGAAGATAAAGAGGGAACATAGGAAGAGGAGAAAGAAACTTGGATATTTTAAAAGCAGCTAGGAAAAATGGGGTAGCAGAGGATTAATTATGACATCAGGCAATTTAGTCCATAAAGAAGTAATGTAGAAAAAACTTTTATATAAAATTCCATATGAGTTTTCTGAGCAACTTAGCATTAGATTTCCCTTTTTCACATACTGCTTAACATGCCATGTAATGAGTCAAACTAACTGTGTGTTGTGGACCACCAAGTGCTTTGACAAGCCTCATCTTTTTCATTTAAACTACTCCAGGTGAGCCACCATCCTGTATACTTATGGGATGCTATCATCTTGGTTGGTCAAAATCTGCATTCTTTGGCTACATCACATTCTTTAATGGTGATTCCTATATAACCACAGCAGGGAATCCTTAGACCACATGTAGCAAAGGGCAGTCTGTAGGTCATATGTGGCTCCATAGGGGCCTCAGTCCCTGCCCCATATTACTGTCTCCCCATTTTTCTAAAATAAAATCTCAGATTGAAAAGTGGCCCTCATATGCTTTTGTCTGGGAACCTGAAAGACCTGTCCTTGGAGTTTATCACATGATGGGAATTGGAAGTAAAATCCAATGGCAATCTGAACGCAATCATGGGGTTTCGCTTTATTGCATGAAAGCTGATCACACACATTTTCAGGCAAAGGGAAGTCTTTCCGAACGCAATTGTGGGGTTTCACTTTATTGCATGAGAAACTATCACATGAAATTTCAGGCACTGGGAGGCAATTTTGGGCAGTTCCGAACACAATGCAGCATCAATACACAAACACATAAATTTGCTGAACTAGCGAATTCACTCAATTCCGAACTGGCCCCACTTTCATTTATTTTGAAATGGAGATAAATTCCTCCCGTGTGATAACATCCCTAGGCTCTTTCTCTCATTTGGTGGAGGTGCCTGGAAGAGGGATACAAATGGAAGGACATAAACCTTTAGATACCCTGATCCCAAGCTTTCGTGGATGTAAAAGTTACACCATCATTTGATCCTAGTCATGAAGCTTGTTGATTTTCATCAAGGCTGCAGTGCATGAAGAAAGAAGAGATAACATCTCCCACCACAGTTTTGATCCTACTGAAGATCTCCCCTGCACAGCAATTGGGATTGGGGATGGGACCAAAGCACTCATTGTCCACAGTGAACACACACACACCCTGCCAAGCCTAATTACGTTGTTGCATGCCTTCAAGTTGTTTCTGACTTATGTCAACTCTAAGGTGATACGTTCACGGGGTTTTCTTGGCAAGATTTTTTCAGACGTGGTTTGGTAGTGCCTTCCTTTGAGACAGTGTGACTTGGCCAAGATCACCCAGTGGGTTTCTATGGCCAAGTGGGAATTCAAATCTTGGTCTGCAGAGTCATTGTCCAACACTTAACTGCACCTCTTAGGCTCTCTTAGTTTACAGTACAGGAACATGTTTCCATAGAATTTTAGCTCAGATAAGAAGGGTTCACCTTCTTTGTGTTGTTTCAAGGGAAAGTCTCCATCTTCATTACATCATTTTTTTAAAAATAAAAAAAAAACCAATGTAGTTTCTAAGGACTGCCCTGATGGTGCAGTGGTTAAATGCCAGTACTGCAGCCATTAGTGCAGCCACAAGGTTGTGAGTTCAATCCCAGGGCTCCAGGGTTTTCTCAACTTTCTGTCTTTTCATAGGTCAGCAAAATGAGTACCCAGCTTGTTGGGGGCAATTGGCTTACATGTTGTAAAATGCTTACAGACTACTTAGTTCAGTATAAAGTGGTATAGAAATGTAAATGATATTGCTATTGCTATCATGTATATTGTGTTTATGAGTTAGCATGAACCTGAGAACAGGAAAAGTTCCTTATTTGATTTTTATTAGCTGGATCAGGTATTTCTGTTACTTCCAGTTATTGATCTCTGACTTAAAGGAGGAATCTTTTGCCTTGTTTCAGTGCAGAAGGTCACTTTTCTTTTTCTGTGTCTAGTTGTCTCTTATTGCACACCCAGACTTTTCTCATATCATGTCACTTGCCAATTGCCTGACTCCAGTTTTTCTCTGAAAATGGGTCAGTAAAAATGATACCAATCTCATTCAGTTCAGGCAGGGGGTGGTGTAGGAGACAGTGTCATTTCATTTCAAAGCTTGCCAATTGTGATGCTTCATGGCAAACAATGACTGGAAAAAGACATGTCTGTCCATTGCACAACCATTTGGAAGAAAGAGGCGAGACATGTGAATTGAGTAAGCCAGGCCCATTTTGTTCAAATATATTCACATGGATATTTAGCTATATGTAACTATTTACAATGGGTTCTCTAAACAGTGCATTTTAAGTAAGGCCAGATTTCCATTGACTATCCACTTACCATAGAACTGGTGACTCGCTCCTGGTGGCAGCAAGCTGTATATAGTTGGCCATTGATTTCTTTTTTATGCATTGATTCAACCATCCATGGCTTGAAAATATTCAAAAATAATATAAATTCCAACAGCAAACCTTAATTTTCCTCTTAATGGAAATAAAATGCTGTTGCTTTTGCTAGTAAGTGCCACATAATGCTTCAGGATAACAGACATATAATGATTATATAATAATCATTATGTGAGATGATCACTTTTCTGTAATAGATATAAAGCTAGATTTTATTCAAGAGTATCTCTTTGGTGTTCACTGATGGAAACTTTTTGAAGAGAGAAGTATATATTAAAGCTAAATTGATGATTTACAAAGTATTGATAGAAAACAAAAAAAAATAGATTAAAATTAAGAGAAATAGAATATGAAAAATATACTAAACTGATTTTGTGGAAGAGAAGCATTTGAAAAGTTTTAAATGTACAAAATAATTAAAGAATTTGAAATAATGAAATCTGAGTTTCAGATTTAATTATGTACTGATGATGAACATTTGATTGCTAAAATGTATAAACTGTTATTGAGATATGAAACTGAAGGGGTAAAAGGTAAAAGTTTATATGATGGAGTCAAAGTATTGGCTCGCCAATTCAAATGGACAAATTGGGAAAGATGTGGACACAGACTTTGACATTTACTTTGAGTTATGATTTGAGAGAAAAGTTTTATGAGATGATGTCCAGATAGTATCTAACTCCAGACAGATTATCAAATATGTTCAAAAAATATTTCAAATAAATGTTGGAAATGTAAAGAGAAGATTGGAACTTTTTACCATATATGGTGGATTTGTAATGAGACACGGAAATACTGGATTAAAATTCATTTAATGTTGGAAGGTATTTTTAAAGTTAAAATGCAGCTAAAACCATACACTTTCTTGTTGTGAATGTGAAATGAACAAATTGATAAGAAATTTGGAATGGCTTATAACATATGATTAATGCAGCTAGAATAATCTAAAAATGGAAAGATGTTGTTATCCCAATAAAAGAAGATTGGCTGATGGAGATAAATGAACTTGCTGAAACTGACAAATTGACAATATCAATTAAGTAGAAATCTTTGAACAATTTTAAGAAAGATTGGGAACTAGTGTTATATTTAATTCTGTTTTAAGGGGGTGGGGGTTCCTATCTTTTAATTCAAGCAATGTTTTATCTAAATCTGTTTTATTTCATGTAAGCTACCTTGATTGCTGAGGCAGAAAGGCAGGATACAAAAATAAAGTTTATTATTTTATTATGTATGGGGTGGTACAGACTACCCAAAAAGGGAGGTCTGGTGCCACCTGTTTTAACACTGTAACTATCCCGCTCCTTTTAGGTGCACAGTTGCGGTGTGATTTAGTAAAAAGGTGGAAGCTGTGCAGTTGCGGCAGTGCCATTACGAATGCTGTCTAAACAGCGTTACATAATGCGCCGGCGCCATTACATACTAGAGTTCAGAAGCATGTAAATGATGTGCACTCCCAAACCCTAACTGCACCACAATGGTGCCTCTTCAGGCCTGTCTGTATCAGGTCTATATTATTATTGTTGTTGTTGTTGTTGTTGTTGTTGTTGTTTAATATTTTTTATTTATAGACCGCTCCTCTGAACAAACAATCGGGGCGGGTTACAACAGAGTTAAAACAGTACAAAATTAAAAACAATCCCATCCCAACTCCCACCCCTTAAAATAAGATGAAATTAGCTATGAATTAAAACACAATATCAAAATATAAAACGATTCCTTAAAAACAAAATTCCTGGGGCTGTACAGGCAAGATTAAATATGAAAAGAAAAGAGCTGGACGAAAAACTAAAACATAAGGTTTGGAGCCGGGGAAATTAAGCAATGTCTAGGAAGACCTACCGGAAGAGAGTGTCTTTAAGGCTTTTTTTAAACCTTCAATGGATGTTATGAGATGCATCTCATCCGGCAGGTCATTCCACAGCTTGGGGGTGATAGCTGAAAAGGCCCTCTGGGAAGTCTGCACCAGCCTGGTCTTCATGGGCTGTAGCAAGTTCCTCCCAGAGGACCGGAGTGTGCGGGGGAGGGGGTCATACGGGAAGAGGCAGTCCCTCAGATAGCCATGTTGGGCTTTAAAGGTTAAAACCAACACCTTGTACTGTGCCCGAAAACTAATTGGCAGCCAGTGGAGAGCTTTAAGCACTGGTGTTATGTGCTTTCTCCTAGATGTTCAAGTAACAAGTCTGGCTGCCATATTTTGAACTAATTGCAGTTTCCGGGTTAAGCACAAGGGTAGCCCCATGTAAAGCGCATTACGTAGTCCAAGTGTGAGGTTACCAGAGCGTGTACCACAGTTTCTAGGTCCCTCAGGTCCAGGAAAGGGCACAGCTGGCATATCAGCCGAAGCTGGTAACAGGCACTCCTGACCGTCGCATTCACCTGACTGGTCATGTGAAGCAACAAATCTAGAAGTGCCCCCAGACTGCGAACAGAGTCCTTTGAGGAAAGTGTGACTCCATTTAGGACTGGAAGTTGTATTCCCAAACCTGGTTTCAGTCCTGTAACTGTGAGTACCTCCATTTTGTCTGCATTGAGTCTCAATCTGTTTTCCCTCATCCAGTCCATTACCACTGCAAGACAGTCACTGAGAGGAGAGATGCCATCTGAAGTCTGAGAAGACGATCTAGTCATGGAAAGGTATATCTGAGTGTCATCAGCATACTGAAGACACTGAACTCCATGCTTCCGTATGATCTCACCAAGCAGCTTCATATAAATATTAAACAGCATCAGGGACAGAATGGCGCCCTGAGGGACACCACAATTAAGCTCGATTTTGGAAGAGCAGCTGTCCCCCAGCCTCACCCTTTGAGATCTGCCGGAGAGAAAGGACCAGAACCACCGAAGTATGGTGCTGCCAATCCCTAATTCTTTCAGCCGATCTAAAAGGATGGAGTGATCAATCATATCCAAGGCCGCTGAGAGATCCAAGAGCACCAGCAGGGTCACACTACCTCTATCGATGCTTAAGCAGAGGTCGTCTGTCAGAGTGACCATGGCAGTCTCAACTCCATATCTTGTCCTGAAGCCAGCTTGAAATGGATCTAGATAATCGGCTTCATCCAAGACAGCTTGGAGTTGGGAAATGACAGCTTTCTTGATCACCTTGCTGAGAAATGGCAGCAAGGAAACTGGTCTGTAATTCTTCCTGTCCAGGGGGTCAAGGGAAGGTTTCTTTAGGAGGGGCTTCACAGCCTCCTCCTTCAAAAAAGATGGAATGGAGACTTCCCTGAGGGACGCATTGATCACATCCCGAAGGAATGTTCTCAATGTGTCCCCTCCCTGCGCGACCAGCCAAGATGGACATGGATCGAGGGAGCATGTTGTCTTCCTAGTACTACCAAGCAGCTTGTCCACATCATCAGTACTCACGGATTGAAACTCATCCAGTGAACTGGCAACAACCTTTTTTGAGTCCTACTGGAATTATACATCTGTCTTAGGCTTTGTATATCAAACAGAATTTATGTGCAGTAGAAGTATAAATATCATATAAAGGAAGTTTAATAATAGTGGAATATAACCATCAGTTTGTGGGTTGGAAGTCAGTAGTGTTAGCATTGTTTGTTTTAATTTTGTTCTGTTCAGTTTGTTGTTCTGTTGTCATGTATTGTTCTGTTTTTAAATATATGTTTAAAATGTATATGTGGTTATGTTGATGTTTCACAAACAAGATTTTTTAAAAGGCAGACAGAAATATTTTTTAAAGAGAACTACAGCAACAAATACAACAGCAAACAACAATATTTATTCTTTCTGGATATCTCCAATGATAATGTGCCCTAGGCTACCCGTGAAGGTTATTCCTCTGCCTACCTCTGCGTCAAATAACCTGAAGGGAAAATCAGATAATCATCTTTCACCATAAAGATATATTTGGCAGTGCATTGTCAGTTCTGGATAGAGCCTACTGCACTAATTTGCCAATGAAGCCATTCACTTAAAGGCAAAAGCTCAATCTGGATTCCTGTCTTCATCCAGGGAAAGATAGATGAACTCCTCACCCCAAATCAGATGGGAGGCACAAAAAAATTCCTATGTAGCCCTAATACAACCTACACTGGTCAATAGGGATGAGTAGGTAAGCTGATCAGAAGCAGGGGGAAGGAGTGGCAATCTTCTCTTCTACTGATGCCTCTTAGCTGGATGTGAAAGGCTGGCTCCAGACCAGAGTCACCCAAAGGAGCTGTGAGTTCACTGGGGTCATATCTCAACATGGGCCCAGCATAGGACATAGACCTTGTTCAGTCCACCTCTTTATCTTACTGTTACAGTTGCAAGTGTGCTATTTCAGATTACAGAATGGGGAAAGCAAAGAGAAGGCAGGGGACAAGACCTACATATAAAGACAAGATTTGTAAAATAGATTTGCAAGCAAACTTTGGATACTTAGGATTAAACTTCCAGAAAACCTCCATATTTTAAAAGCATGTATTGTGGTTACTTTTCATACTTTAGAACAATTTTATCAGCTAACCCATTTACTGCCCTTGGCAAGTACACTTAATACATATTAATTTACTTCATTGCCCAGAGCATTAAAAGATAGGGATTGTGCTCCTGATGAATCATCAGAAGGAGTCTGAGACACAGGAAATAATGCTAA
The DNA here is from genome assembly GCA_034509955.1 of Urosaurus nigricauda. NCBI lineage: Eukaryota > Metazoa > Chordata > Lepidosauria > Squamata > Phrynosomatidae > Urosaurus > Urosaurus nigricauda. The sequence goes on along the minus strand of JAOEGL010000004.1, from coordinate 95,162,470 downwards.
CTTTTGCCTTCTTTAAACAGTGCACCTACAATGGTGACAGTATAATGTGACATATGTGAGGGCAGTGGAATTATTTGATGTTCCAATTTCTTATTCCATTATTTTCTTACCCTACATGATATTTTCACTAAACTTTTCTTGTATGTTCAGGGAGTTAAACTTCTGCATTTTTATCATGTGCAAGAACAATTTTTTTAAAAAAGCCAACATAATATGGATCCCTGTCCATACATATAGCTAATATAGGAGACATTTGACTATGCCCTACCCCAGCAGTTGCACATCCCCTGTCTTCTATGTATTCAATATGGCACTGGAAAGGGGGCTTCTATGTGCATTTATTGGGTTGCCCGGTTCCAGGATACTGGCTAAAATTTCACAGAATTACTGTGCTTCCCTAGATCTCCAAGTGGAGAGGCAAACCTTAGGGCAAGAAAAACTGGGAAAAAAGAAGAAGGGGAAAATACTTTATAGTCAGCCCTCCATATCCATGAATTTCTTATCCACAGATTCGACCATTCACAGCTTGGAAATATTTTTAAAAACAAACAAACAAAAAACACTAAAATGACTTCACCATTTTATGTAAGTATCCCCATCTTCATATGCCATAGTATTTAATGGGGCTTGAACATCTGTGGATTTTGGTATCCACAGGGGGTCTTGGAACCAAATCCCAGCTGATACCATATATTTTGTGAAATGGCTTTAATATCTCTGTGTTCATTACCTCTTTGTTGGTTCCAGGAATGGTATGTTGTATGCATGTTGTACTTCTACAATGTCAATATTCCAAAAAATCTGGAGTAAGGAAAGGAGGCTGGGAACAGAACTGTTGGGTCATACACTTGAGCCTAAAATGCCATCTGGAACAAAGCAGGAAGTAGATTGTAAGGGAGGATTGTAAATTTGCATTGGCATATTACCTGTTTAACATGTTTTTATCTAACTATCATGAGGACCTACTGCTTAGTTTTAAGTTTTGGCCTTGAATCTCAGACAAAGGGATGCTGCAGACCTAGCAATGGTATCATACAGCTGTGTAAGCTCATATTTTCTCTATGATCTGAATTCCCCTTTTCACATCTAAAATTTTGCTGTGGTTGACTCCCTTGTCACACAAATGGATGGGCATGCAGGCTAGGGGAAAGAGGATCACCAGCAGTATTTCTTCTGGCCACTTCATGTGTGTATGGACTGGATTGACTGAAATTCAGATATTAAACAACTGGATTAAAATTGTTGTGCTCCTAAGTATGCAGCGGGAAGCCAAGTGCCCAAAAGTGGCAGGAATCATAAAATGTAAAGCCCACTTATATATGATCTAATTATAATTACATGCATTGCCATACTGGGCAGTAGTGGCAAAAGGAAGGTATTAGGGAAAATGAAATACACAGGATGCCATAACATTTAAATGGAACTGCTAGCCCAAGAAAAGTGAAAGCAGAATCTCATCCAGGGGATGGAGGGGGAGAGAGAGATTGTGAGGAGACATGAAGACAAACAAATCTGGCAATGACGTGCCAGGAGGTAGAGAGACAGAGGAGGAAATGAAATGATGGATATTTGAGAGAAGAGGGAGTAGGGAAATGCTGAAGGCTTTCCCTGTAATTTAGCACCAGATCAATATTGCTGGAGACTCATCTTCTCTATTCATCTGCTCACTGTGAAAAATCTGGGCAGCATATCAACCCTTAACTCTAACCCTTCTTGAACTCTTAACATGCGGAGACTGCCTCTGAGAATCAGAGAATAGTTCAGATTCAGACTTTAATTTGTCTACTGAGATTACTATCTCTGGAAAAAAAAGAAATGCTTACTATCACCTAACCATTTATGCAGTGAACTCAAATAACTCACTTTGTCCAAGCCAATAGAAAATGCTTGGGGGTAACTAGTATTTACTGAACTGACATTTGTGAGACTCTGATATGAAAGGCTGAATGTCTACATATGAGAACTTAGGGGGAGGCCTTTAATACGTAATGTAGGTGATTTCCTCCAATTTTGTTCATTGCCCTGTACCCTATATTCTCTCCAAGGACCTTAGAAAAGCCAGATGTTAAAATGGCCTGTAATTTTAAAAGCTGTTCCAGTATATCTTTGTAGAATTGGTAAAATGTTGGCTATTTTCCAGTTTTCTAGTAGGGAGGACAATTTTATGCTAAAATGGTGCTGATTCTGGTTAGAAACAGGGATGCTAAATGATAGAAACAAAGCAATCTGACCTGTCTCTACAGTGCTAATGTATGGACTGGAATGCAATTCTCCATCAGATTTCTCATCTAGCTCAGTTCTTAGATTCTTGGACTACAATACCCAGAACTTCCATGATAACTGGCCATTTTGGCTGCTCTACTCTGTGGGTACAAATCCAAATCTGCCTAAACTGAAATAATAAAATTCCACAATGATGGATGACAGACAAGACAGCTGATCATTTTGAATCCCGTGACAATGTAGCTTTGTCCTTTTGAGCAACATTGTTCATCCAATCTGATAAAATTTTGAGGGCCAGAATTTTTTAGGCCTATTTTTGTCCAGTTACATTTCCATGTAATAGAATCAAATAGAAACTTTATTATGATCATAGATCAGCACAGATAAAAAGGGTGATACAGAATAGAAGGAGGTAAAAACATAGTTTAAAAGCAGTATTTAAAGTATCCTTTCAGATTCCAGTATAGCAGACAAAATTGATACTAGTCTGCTGTGGAGATCATTGCCTGGCAAATTTTAACTACAGCTGTACAAATCTGGCAACATTATATGTTGTATCAGGGTTGATATCTGAAAGTAACAGAGAAGTATAAAATTGACTGGTGTGTCCTTGGTATTTATATAATAAAGATGAAATAAGGCTGAGGTGGATGCGCCTGTAGTATGCGCTCTGGACTGGAGCATGCTCTGTTGTCTCTGGTCAGAGTCACAGAGGCATAGTCTGTCTGAGCAGGATATCTTCTTATATTAGCCTTCAAGGACAGCTGAGGGAAGGAAAGGCTCTCTGGTGTTTAGGTATTTCAGGTTTTGCTTAGTATGCCATAAGTGATTGAAATATCTATTGGTACTACTACCGTGTTTCCCTGAAAATAAGACAGTGTCTTATATTAATTTTTGCTTCCAAAGATGTGCTAGGTCTTATTTTCAGGGGATGTGTTATTTTTCCATTTATTATATACTGTATATATTTTATATACAAAAACTTTGCTGGGTCTTACTTTCTGGGGAGGTCATATATTTAGCAATTCAGCAAAACCTCTACTAGGTCTTATTTTGGGAGGATGTCTTATTTTCAGGGAAACAGGGTACCCTGTTTCCCCTGAAAATAAGACATCCCCAGAAAATAAGACCTAGTAGAGGTTTTGCTGAATTGCTAAATATAAGGCCTCCCCCAAAAGTAAGACCTAGCAAAGTTTTTGTATTTAAATATATATACAATATATAATAAATGTTCATATTTTTTTGTTCAACAATATATGTGAATTCTTCTTCATGGAAAAATAAGACATCCCCTGAAAATAAGACCTAGCACATGTTTGGGAGCAAAAATTAATATAAGACACTGTCTTGTTTTCAGGAAAACACGGTAGCAATAAAATTTGGGTTTTAGATCTAGTTGATGCTCTGTATCTAGCACCTGTTGTTTGATGGTTGCTTTAGCCTTGTCATATCCCATGCTGAGCAGATCTGGAGAGATGCTCAGTGATGAAATTTTAGTAATCACCATCTCTTTCCACATAGACTGCAAGTCATCAACCAGGATTAGTGCAGCAAGGCCAGTAAGGAAAAAGGATAGTCTGAACCAGTAACTAAGGGGTTTTACAGACTGCCCCTAAGGAGGGGGGGGGAGGCTGCCCCTTTCCTGGCTGATTGGGACCACAACAACCTCACGCCATGGCCCTGATCTGGCCTCTGGAGGGTGCAAAATAGAGCCACAAAAAGCAGCTCCTTTCTGCTCCAAAGGGTACCATAGCTGCAGCAGAGTGGCTATATGGTGCCCCTTCGGTGCTGCATCATCTGAATGCAGCAGCCTAGACGTGCCATGATGCCATGCACCATCTGGAACAACATGCAGCATCATGGTGCCCTGGGGGTGGAATCAGGGCATCCATCGTCAGGATGCTGCACCCTAACTCCACCCACAGGCCAGCCTTTTGGGCTGGTCCGTATAGCCTCCATTTTTATAAAGCCTGACTCCAGTCTCAGAGTTACATTAGAAACACATTTTGGAACTTGGAATGCTGATCTTAGAAATTAGGATTGCACAAGTTCTAATGGTGCAGAGTTGGGGAGGGGTCCCACTTGATATCCATAAAGCAGTTGTGTAACTGATTTGGCTTCAAAAAGTTTGAGTACTGCTGGTATATAATGGCCTCCTTTTGTCATAAGAAATTTGAGGATGGCTGTTGAGCTTCCCTGTGAATTACCAGCAGCATACCCCCCCATGCACTTTCCTACTACTAGTAGTGTGAAAGATTACCCCCAGATATTTGAAACAGGAAACCTGTTTGATCTTTTGGCACACCAAGATGGCACCTGCAACACGTGGTAGGGCTTGGGAGCATGCAGATGCTCCGCATTCCCGAGCCCTACTTTCGGCCCCAGGCCAGCGCAAAGCACCAGTCTGTTCCAGGCCCCAGTCTCCCTAGCTCTTCCTTTCAAATTCATTTTAACTAATCTCCTGCTCCCAACTGTCCCTTTTTTCAAAATTAAAATTGACTGTATTGGACCTCTGAATATATTACTGATGATATGTTGAATGTTATAGCATTTTGTGATCACAAGAAGTTTGACAATACTAATATCTCAGATCCAAAAAATGATTTCTTACCAGACTTAAGCAACATTTGAGACTGAGTTAAAGATTATCTTCGTAGAAACTGTGTGCGTAACTGAAGATTGTTATACTTTTGTTTTAATATATTCTCATTTGTCTTCCTTCCAAATTTCATTCTTTTGGCCAGCTCAGGAAAACTCTCAGTATTTTGGTGTGGGCCAGGGATAGCTATAGAGTATCTACCCCTTACTATATTATTTCCTGATATCTTTTTAGGGACAGCAATTCTGTGAAAGAATGTGTTCCTTTAATGTTTTCAAGTATACAGGATTATATGCTATCTAACATATAGGATACAAGTCGTCCCATCTTCATTATATTTATGATCTTTTTGTTTTATGTATGGCAACAATCAATTCTTTTTGATGTCTTTCTTTGAGTTTTTCTGGCATGTTTACCCAGGTTCACAAATGCAAATAGAATACTAAATATATTTATGGTGGTGAAGGTGAAACTATTTACAAAGCAGAAATATTTTCATGGCAAATTTAACCCTATTCCCATCCCTGAGCCATCTTATCCCAGAAAGGGTCAAGGACAGAAAGCCATAGCTGTATCAAACAATGGATCCAAGTAGATAACAGCTGCATGATTCAGAGATATAATTCACCTGAAGAAGGAGAGTGCAGCTAAATGTAGACCAACACTCTAAAATAAAAAGCACTTAGACTTGCTGTTGTTGTTTTCCATAGCAGGTTGCAATTTTCTTAAATAGTCTGTACTGAGTGATCTTTTCCCAGCCTCAATATATTACATGTTGCAGTACAGCTTGAAGTGGGCAGTGCTGAGTTGTTTCTGATTACAGCTTTTAGCAGCTACTTTTTGGCTGTGTTGATAATTGAAAACTTGTTCATTGGCATTGTTTGTTGGACATTATTTAATCACAGTTTCTCCTTGGGAACTGTTTCTTTATCCTTTCAGAAGCTGGCTCTTTATGCAGACTCTGTGTTTGTCCACGTGTGTGTGTGTATGTAGGCAGTGTATTTCTATTTGCCATCAGGGTAACCCAGCTCCAAGCAAATAAATGGATTTGTAATTTTGATACCGTGCCTAGTCAATAGCTATCTTGTCACCAAGTAAAGCTTTGAAGTACTCACACAGTGTTCCAAGGAATAAGTCTCTACTGGTAAAGTACTCACATAAAAGAATGAAGTGTGTTCATTTTCTTATTTTTTTTACAATGGATTGCACATCTTCTGTCTGCTCAAGAGCATCACTGAAAACATAGACCACCCGACATTTCTGGCTTCTTATTTTAAATCTGCAGAGTTTGATCAATGCTGTTCTGTTTATCAAAGTGGACCCTTGTTAATTGCTTACATTTTTATTTGATCAAGCTATATACAGCCGATATGGCTTCTGATTCTAATTTGATTATCTTCTTTTCATCTTCTGCTTGACTGTTATTTTAGACTCATTCTTCATTAGTCCAGAGCAGGAAGAATGATCACAGAACTCCAGAATCCAGTTCTTTAGGTCTTTCCCAAGTCTGGCATTTCATAAACATGCATACATATAATGTTAAAAAGCCTAACTATCAAAGGAATATGTCATGTAAGAGTTGCTGGCAGTGCCCCCCTGCCCTATTTAATCTAGTTTGCTGGCAAAAGGAAGAACTTATTGGCTTCTCCTACAAATATGTACACAAGGTCATGTTAGAATCCATGCAAAATGTATAAAATAAATCTGCTCAGTGAAAAATATTATTATATCTGCTTCTCACTTTCTCATCTGCATTACTGGCAGAACTTCAATCTTTGGCCAGCAAGGGCCAAATGCTTTGTTGGAGCATAAAGCAATACTAGCATTATTACATAAGCACTGCATCTGCACTGCAGAAATATTTCATGTTTACACTGCTTTACCTGACATGGCTCAAGTGCTATGGAATTCTAGGAACTAGAGTTTGTTGTTGCACCAGAGCTCTTTGTCTCACAAAACTATAATTCCCAGATTTCCATAGCACTGAGCTATGGCAGTTAAAGTGACGTCAAGGTGGAATATTTCTACAGTGTGGATGCAGCCTTAGAGGAAGGAAGGGAAAGCACAACACAGCAAGCAAAAGAAGGGCTGTGATGTGTACCAAGAAGAGACAGGAATTATGGGCACAACAGGACTATACAGATGTTACAGGTGGGTCTGATTTGGTTGCCAACTTTGAAGGCAGGAAATATCAACACTGAGATATGAGCAAGATTTGACAATAATACTTTTCTAGCAGGTGCAATGGCTGATGTAATCTGATGGAAGGAAGTCAAAAAACCTAGCTCTACCAGTACTCAGATTTGTTTATATTATCTTCATAAATCCGATTGGAGGGGCACATTGCAGACATAAACTGTGTTCTGTCAGCATCTTTGCTTTGATTGGATTAGATAGGACAGCTGATAGGCAGAGGCTAGGGAGAGAATAAAAGAAGCCAAGAGGAAATAGCAATCAGACTGCTTTGGCATTTCAGGCAACATATGAACAAAAGGCTGCAATGTAGACTCCAAGTTATGTTATTCTGAAGAAACTGATAAAATATCCAGACAGGGTGATGGATGTTCTTGGTAAGAGAAACAACTAGGCAATGCTAAATAAAATTCTCTCCCCCATTTTGATTGTAATGCATGTCAGGATGTTGGTCTTTTCCAACTCTATGATTCTAATGGATACTCCTATTGATGTAGTCTAGAATCATGTTGACGTGTCTAGCTGCTGCATCACACTGCTGACTCATGCTCAGCTTTTGGTCTAAAAAGCAGGTTATCACACATGCCATATCCTATCTTTTTCCCAACAGGATAGATGTGCATTTAACTGTCAAAGGTGGGTCTTATTGCAATCTCCCAGGGCTGGGCGTATGCAGCCTATATGCCTCCCATATGCAACCCAGGCTTATTCTGCAGCTTTTCAAACATGGGATTTTTTTTGTCCTTTAAAAGCTTCTGGATAAACCCAGGTTGAATATGGGATGCATAAAGGCTGCATATGCCTGGTCCCAGGAGAATGCGATAAGATCTGTCTTTGACAGTTAAATGTGCATCTATCCCATCAGAAAAAAGATGGGAGAAAGTGCATGAGATAATCTCCTAAAACTCCTGGATCCTTTTCCTATGTACTGTTGTCACACCAGGTATCAGGTGTACATTTCATTTTTTTTCCAGCCTAAGTGTAACAGCTTACATTTCTTCCTGTTGAAATTTCTTTTCTTTTTTTTTTTTAAGCTTTAGCCCAGTTCTTTAATCTGATAAAGTCATTTTGGATCCTGATCCTGTACTCTGGTGTATTAGCTTTGTTGCTATGTGCTTAAGTGTTTATGGTGATCCTAAGGGGAACCTGACACAGGGCTTTCTGGGACTGAGAGTGTGTGACTCACCCATGGTTACTGAGTATGTTTCCATGACCAAGCAGGGATGTGAAATCTGATCTCCAGAGTTGTAGTCCAATGCTCAAACCACTACAACTTGCTGACTCTCAGGTTATTAGCTACATCTCCTAATTTGTTGTCATCTGCAAATTTGATAAGTCTGTCATTGTTTCATCATTCATATAATTTACAAAGATGTTAAATAGTTCTGGGACCAGGACAAAACCCTGTGGTATCCCACTGGTCATTTGTCTCCAGGATGAAGAGAAGCCATTGTGTATGTTTGGTCAACTAATTAGAAAGTCACCTAACAGTAGCATCATCTAGCCCATATTGTATTAGCTTATTTAAAGGCCTTACTGAAATCAAGATATGATACGTTCACAGCATTGCCTTCATTTACCAAGCTTGAAACTCTATCAAAAAAAGTCATAAGGTTAGTCTACTGTGACATGTTTTCGAGAAACCCATGTTGACTTTTCATGGTCATGTCATTCCTTTCTAAGTATGTACAGGCTGCCTGTTTAATGATCTACTCTAGAATCTTTCCTGGTATTGATGTCAGGCTGACTGGATGGTAATTGTTTTAGTCCTCTTTCCCCCCTTTTTTCAAAGATGGGGCAACATTCCCCCCCCTCCAGTCTTCTGGGATGGCTCCTTTTCTCCTGGAATTCTCAAAAAGTATTGCCAATGGTTCTGAGATTACTTCTGTCAGTTCTTTAATATGTTTGCATGTAGTTCATCTGGCCATGGAGACTTGAATTCATGGAGAATAGCCAGGTATTCCTGTACTATCTCTTACCTGTTCTGTGCTGCATTTCTCTTATTAGATCATATGCTCCATTTTCTTCAGGCTGATCACTGTTCTCCTTTTCAGAGAAGAGCAAGGCAGAGAAGGTGTTGAGTAATTCTGTCTTTCTCTTGTCAACCAATAGCATTTCTCCATGTTCTCCATGCAGTGACTATTTCCTTGTTCCTCCTTTTGCTACAGACACAATGCCAAACACCCTTTTTATTGTTTTTAATCTCTCTACCAATCTTGAACTCATTCTGAACTTTAGTTTTATAAATTTCTCCTTACATGGGCTGTCTACTTGTTTGAATCCCTCTTTGGTGATTTTCTCCTTTTTCCATTTCTTGTTCATGTTCCTTTGAGGTGACATCTAACAAAACCTTTTGCACTTCTTTTTTGTGTTGATTATAGCTCATACAGTGCTATGTAGTTGGATAATTAAGTGAAAATTAAGTGGAAAGTTTTTCTTACTCCTCACTCATAGTTCCTCCTCTCCTGGCTTCACTCTTTTTCTCTCTACTCTCTTCTGCTTACCACCCACCACATATTTCAATGGGTTATATGCTTTGGGTGGTGTGTGTGTACTGAATCCATTCTTCTTAGGTGATTGTTGAGGTTTAAGGGTTTGATTACAGAGTATTATCCAGACCAGGCTGCCAGAGTACATATCTAGGACTGTCTATGGAGATTATCACATGTGAAATCTTCACTGGGATAGATGTAGGTTGTATCCGACAGTGATGGATCTTATTGCACTGCCCTGTGCTTTGACAAAAGGTAGCCTGTATTCAACCCAGGCTTTTCCAGCAGCTTTTCAAGAATGGGAAAATCCTGTTCATGAAAAGCTGTGCAAAAGCCGGGTTGGATATAGGCTGCTTACTGCCCAGACACAAGGCAGCATGTTAAAATCCATCACTGATGGTTACAACCTTCACCTGTCCCAGTGCAGATTTCATGTGTGATAATACCCTATGTGTGTGCCTTAACTATTCTTATTCCTGATTTCATTTGATTAATGTGAAATGTACAGACAACCAAACTAATTAGTACAAATCCATGTTACTTCCTTAGCCATTACATCTTATGAGATTTGTACAAAAAAAAAAGTATTAAGGTAAAATGTTTGCAGATAATAGTAAGTTTACTAGATACATTGGCCAAGATCCTGCATCTCACACAGGCCTAGTCCGCACTGCAGAAATAATGTAGTTTTACTGTTTTAACTTCCACCACTCAGTGCAATGAAATTCTGGGATTTGTGGTTTTATGAGATATGAAAAGCACATTAAAAGCAGAAAACAGTAAGTAGGCATTATTTGTGTGCTGCAATGAGGAATGGCAACAAGAGTCCTGTTTCTGATAGTTATGTCCTCGCTTTTTGTCAGGAGAGGCCTGGAAACAGCATTCCGCTGTACCACAATTACCAGCAGAACAGACCTCTTTCACTTGGTGTGGTGCCCTAGGGTTTATGGTGGAATTTGGAGGGGGGCATCTATGATCATGACCACAGTGATAACATTGTGAATATGTAGTATAGCTGAATATAAAGCCCTCATTTTGCCATCTACATCATCAGAGGGAGAGGCCTGCCAGCTCCATCAGGCCTGGCCTGAACTAAGAAGAACAGCCCTCCCTCCAGTCCACCTGCCTTGGTCCAGGCCTCAGAAGGAGAGACCTGATCCCCTTCCCCACCTCAGTCCCTTCTCCTTTTGTGTCATGTCTTTTTAGATTGTAAGTCTGAAGGCAGGGAGCCGTCTAATTAACAATAATAATTGTAAGCTGCTCTGATAGCCTTTAAGGCTGAAGAGCAGGGTATAAATACTAAAGTCTAGATTATGGATCTGTAACTGCAATGTAGAATGTCACCCTTTATTTTAAACTGAATGTATTTCTTGCTGAATTTGGAATTCACAGCTCCTGCTTTCGAAAGGTATGCACTGACACAGATTTTGCAGATCACACTTCTTGACTGAAAGTGGGAAGGCAGAAGCACCCAAACATTTCTCATTTATAATTTTTTTCCATCTTTGATTCACTTGCAGTAGATACTGTCCTCTACATGAAATACACATAATTTCCTTCTAATCTTTAACTAAAAATATATTTGAAGAAAAAATGTACAGGTTTTGGAGGGTAGGGGGTAGAAAGAAGATGCAGATCAGTCACAAAAAGTTACAAGTATGATACCATATCTTGCTGTCAAACCAGACAATTTCTAAATATGTTGAGCTCCTAATCATTCTCAGGTAACATGAAAAGATGACAGTGAGTTTCCATGACTAAGCAAAGATTCAGACCCTGGTTTCCTAGAGTGCTAGTTCCAGCTGTCACATCACTGCACCATTTTGGCTCCTTCAGATTTGAGAGAAAATGATCTGAGAACTACAGATGATTCCTTATTGATGCATAGCTGGATGAAAAAGTGTAGTAAAACCTGAAGAAAATCCCAGTAGGAAAACAAACCACAGACCATGTGAAAAAACATGTGGATGTGGAGATGCATGTGTACTAGTACCTAGACTCTTGGCCTCAAAAGAAGACAAAGAGGAACCCCTTCTGAACTAATCATGCCAAGAAAACCCTGTGATGGGCTTGCCTTAGGGTCACTATAAGTTGGGAAAAAAACCTTGAAGGCTCACAACAGCAGCCTAGATCTCAGAGTGAACTAACTTTTAACAGATTAAAGATAAATAAATGCAAAAAATTAAAGGAGCACACAACTTTCACAAATAGTCCTCTCTCTCTTTTTCCCTCTTCAAATATGAACTAGTTATTATTTTGAATGGAACTCCTACTGATATTTAGCCAGAGAGATTTGCCTGGGCTTTTTTTAAGGAGCATGGGCAATTTTGCACCACTTAACATTCTGCAGTGAATTATCACTTGATCCAGTAGCAGATTGTGACAGATTTGAACATATCAGTATCCAGAGAACAAAAGGTCCACACAAAGAAAACACAGGAGTTTTTTTTTTTCTTTAAAGCAAATATCTTACCAATATGACTCCATTCTATTTGCATAGCTATTCAAAATGGTTGCTGTTTATGACTGCCAAAGGGCAACACTGGACTCATGGCTTTACTAATGGGAGTCTAACCAACTTTCATAAATATATATTCATGTCAACCTTAATTCAGAGCAAAAAGAAATTTTCTGTTTGCATTACTTTCTGTGAAAGACATGGGGACAGCCACCAAGCAAGGTACTTTCTCTCTATCTCTCTTTGTCTCTTTCTCTTTCTTTTAAACAAAAGAACTACCAGATAATTTTCCTTTGTTATTACAAACCTGGTAGATATACTATTTGGAGAGTAAAAAGGGGAAAACAAAAATTATTGTTTGTTCTTCCAGGTGCCCATAATGTAACCTGAAACCTATTTTGTAAGGGGGAAATTAAGTAAAGGTGGAAACACCTAGACAACCAAATGATTACTACTCCTGCAGCAATAGTAAGTGAGAGTTTCATTTGGGGATGGGAACTATGTGGCCTTCTAGTTATTGCTTGACAACAACTTGGCATTTCTCATCATTGATTACAGGTCATTTTAAAGGTTTTTGTAATGGGCAATTGCAGAGACTGCACATATATGGGGCTTCTCACACATAGATGGTCACATCAGCATTGTCATTGCAGCAATGTTGCCAGCATATTTCTTACTCCCTTCCGTCTCTTTCACATCCCCCAACCATTTTTATTCTCCTTCTTTTTTGCTGCCATCTCCAGTGTGTTTGGTGAAATATTTTGAAGGGTTTAATAAAGTTGGAACTTGGTGCAAAAAGATAAAGCTATCAAAATTCATGTTCTACATCTTTTTATGACAACTACTCAGAAAAGTCTTCTGAGTAAACCTTAATATCAAGTAACACTTATTCCCAGGCAAGTAGGAAAGGATTGTTCCATCTACCTATAATAAGCCCATTTTACTGTGGTGATCCAACAGAGAAATTCTTAGGTCTCTGTTATATTATTTCCTTTGTACACTTATCCAGTCCATTGGATATATTATATTATTTCCTTTGCACACTTACTCAGTTAGGGTTTATTGATTCAAAAAGAACAAACATAAATATAACCTTATTTCATTAACCTCATAATCAAAGGTTAAGAGGTTTAAGCATATAGGTATTAAGGTAAGAAGTGTGCAGAAAATAATGAGCTTGTTGGGTATGTGTTCTTTCAAACTAGATATTCCATAAATTGAATTTGGGATCACTGGCTCCTGCCTGCATAACACGAACCTCTGCCACTGATTCCCGCAGACCACAATTCTTGCCTGGGAATGAAGGAAGGATTTGGTTTAGCAGAAAAATGTTTGCAAATGTTCAAGGGCTTTCAGTCAATTTCTGATTTAATTAAAAATTCTCCACCCTTTCTTCACTGACCAATCCTTGTCGCTACAAATTGAGTCTCCCTTATGTAGAATTCTGAAATCCAAAATATTCCAAGAACCAAAACTTTTTTCATGGGTGGCTGAGATAGTGACACATTTGCTTCCTGATGGTTCAGTGTATACAAGTTTAGCTTTATGCACAAAATTATTTTTAAAATGTTCTAATTTTATATAAAATTTTATATAACACAAAAGCTTCAGGCTATGTGTACAATGGGTAAATGAAACATAAATGAATTTTGTGTTTAAACTTGGGTCCCAGGTATTATATATATATATATATATATATATATATTTTCTCCAAAATCCCAAACATCTGTGGTCACAGGCATTTTGTGACTCAATGTGTACTCATTTATTGCTCTGCTTTTGTTGGGTCAATTTTTTCTATCTGAAATAAATGACTCTTTTATTCATCTTTAATAAATAGGGCATATAAAGTTTGTTTGGTAAGATGGCATGCTTTGCAACAGGCTTTCCCATCCTGACAGTTCCCAGATATGTTGGATTCACACCTTTCATACACAACAATCATATTATAGGTTTTGTAATCCAAGTGGGGGTAAAAGTCCGGATTGGAGGCAAGCAATTAGAAGACCAAAAAGTGCCTTTTTGAAGGAGATAATAACAAAATGTGATCCCTTATGATCACCAGTGAAAGTTTCCATGATATTATCATAAATTCTATGTCCGGCCCAACACTGAACTCTTGATCAATGATTTCTTTAATAACATCATTGATGTTTTTTCAGTCATTGATGCTTATAGTATTGCATCATCATTCCAATTTCCAATGTTCAATATTATTGAATTAATTTTGAAACCTAACCTAACATTCCAAGCCCTTCTCCCACACACATGTTCTCTCCCTCCTTTCAACTGTCATATATACAAGATGGGTGGTTACCTAAGGCTTGGTAGGGCTTTTCCAGTGGTGGCTCTGCATTTCTGGCATTGTTTCCTTCAAATTCATTTCTCATTCACTTTCTGATATAACAAATGTTGTGCCACACCTGAAGCAGCCTAGGATGGCTCCAAAACAAACCATAATTATCCCTCACAGCCCTAGTGGTCATCAGGGGACAATAAAGATTTTTTTAATTAAAAAAATGGAGCTAGAAGGGCTCTGAGAAACACAGAAATGGCCTTGAGGCTCCCATAGTTCACCCACTGCCCACTCTTCCTCTTAGACTATAAAGAAACTATTTAAATTGCTGAAACTATTTCAGAGGAAGGGTGCTGTTTAAAAAGAGCTTTTTAAAAGTTTAGCCTGAAACATGGAGTGCATTGAGTGCCCCACTGACATGGAATTCACCAGTCACCATTGATCCAATGCATAATAGGACATTGTTTTGAGAGACATACTTCTTTCTTTTTTTTTCCGAACAAGATATCCCTAAAGCAAAACTGAACAAAGAAACATGCAATCAAAACAGGAAGAATGTATTTAAATGTCTCTCTAGGATTTGCACGTCCTCTTAAAAGCCTTCAAGTTATAAATCTAAATAATACAAAATAAATCAAATTTGAGAAACATTTCTGCTAAATGCCTTCTGCTGTGATCTGATTGCCAGCTGTGTAATGTCTTCACATATAAAAAAGGTGGTGAGGCTAGGCTTAACGTCATCCCACCCAGGAAGGTGAAAATGGTATTCTCGCCTCTGGCTGCATCAAGGTGATAATTAACTAGAGATGAAGCTGTAAAGATGATGCAACCATGATAAGGATTTAGGATGTCAGTGGAAACCTCCTCATGCACATGTGGGGTCAGACTGAGAAGAGTAACAAGAAATGTAGATTTTTGGACATTTACATGCTTTTACTAATCCTGGACATTTGGCAGAGGAACTAATGAGTAAAATATGAGATTGTCACTGACAAGACAAGGCATCATTTTAATCCTGATATCGGGGGCAGATTAAGAAATGTCAAGAATGCTAACCTCTTATCCCCAGAAAATATTGGATTATGTACAAATGCAGTTCAGTTAAATATAGAAAAAGATAGAGGAAAAGAGAGGGAGAGAGATTGAGAAAGATTCCTCATAATCGGAGGCCCTAACAGACATTAGGACTAGTGACAGGTATTTGATCAACAGTAAGGTCTTGTAAAATACAACCGACAAGATTATTTAGCCCCCATCACTGGTACCTTTTTCATAGTGATGAAAGTGAAAGTGGGTTTTAGGCATACCATGTAAAGGGAGAGAAATTACAGAAAAGGAAATCAAAAACCTTTCTTAATCAGACAAAAGAAAATACAGTGGGGAAGCTTGCTCTGAAATAATATTAGTATCTAGAAAAGGCTTTAGCACTATGAAGGGGGAGGAAGAAAAAGCTTTAGCACTATGAAGGAGAGAGAAAAACGTTTACAAAAATGTTACACATCTGAAGTATTTTGTTGCCATGAACACTGGATTGTAGGATGTACCAATTCAATGTCAAGCAGGAAAATAACTCTTCTTTGCAAGAGGGCTTTTTTATGCCACACTTTGTTTATGGGTTTAAATGAGATGTCATTATTTAATTTGTCATTATTTAATTTTCCCACACACTTCTTATTCCAGTTTTTTACAGCTATGGTTTCCCATTTTCTCACCATTGTGTCACTAGGCTGGAGAAAGTACTCTTTAGTCTTCATATCTGTTAAAACAATTGCTATTTCATCCATTCTATGGCTCCACGGATGATGTACTGTCCCATTCTCATACTCTACAGTGTTGGATTGGTAGATGAAATTTGCCATCACATCACCATTAGGCTACCCCGTGGATGGAGTAGCCTAATAGACGACAGACAGACAGACAGACTCCATTTGGGGGAAAAGGCCCATCTGTTCTCTAGACCTTCTGAGAAACAATTTTACCAGATTTTCATCACCAAAATGTGATTTATGCTAAGGAAGATTTAGGCTAATGATTTTCAAAATCATTCGTTTTGAAAAAGATTTCCCCCTTGGCCAAAAACAGATAGGTGGGTCAAAGGTCCTCTAATAGCTGCTATAGAGCAAAGTGTCTTGTTCTTTTAATATAAAAAAGACTGCCCCATACTCTATTTAGCAAGTGACCCAGGACGCAGGTAATTGGAGTGCAAGAGTTGTTGGTTAGTCCAGTCCAGGTTACTCACAGGTTATTCAAACAAGATGAGGAGGAAAGCAAGAAGGTGGTCAGCACTCACTCCAGAATTCATGACAGTGAGTCAATAGTCCTGAATTCAGAAAAGAATCTTTTGGGAAAGCTGCCAACACCCACTCACACCTGATAAGAGAGTCCTTGGCAAAAGATATACAGCAAGATGCCGAGGCAGTAGCTTTAGCAAACACAACCAGACGTAGTCCAAAAGAGAGTAAGCCAAAAACAGTCTGAGGTTCAGGATTACCGAGAGCAACAATATCAGTCCAGTCTGAGGTCAGAAAAGCCAGAAGGGTGGTCAGCTAGTCCAATACAGGGTCTATGAGTCAAAAGCAGTCAAGGGTCTAGGAGTCCAAAGCAGTCAAGGGTCTAGGAGTCAGATACCAAGCAGCCTTCTGTTAGGAGAACTAATAGTCTCTGACAAGAGTCCTCAGCATTTGCCACATGTTATAAATAACTCCCTGATCACAGCTGCTGCCTGCCAGATGAGGCTCTTTCTGCAAGTCTCTTTGACCTTCTCAAGCCCTGCTTTTCAGATCTCCTCTGAGTAAAGGCAGGGACCTGAACATTGTCCACTATATCCTCCAAGTCCTGTCCTCTACTGGGGCTGAGAGAGCAAAGGAGCTGGCAGGGCAGAGCTGGGGCCTGTCTCTACCTCAGGTAGCACTTGTACCTGAGGTCCAAGTCCTCATCATCATCCTTCAAGTCTTCCTCCTCACAGCTGGCCATGACAGAGTAAACATTATCATTATATTGCATCCAGTCCAAAGTTAAGAAAACACAAACTCCAAAGAACACCTTGATAAGACAGTTGCAAGCAACAGAGACAGCAGGAAGCTGCTGAGAGATTTATAGGCAGCTGTCTTAAAACACCATGTACCTAATTACTCAGTGTCTCATATTTAACAGCCACTGGGAGCATTATAACCTCTCAGTCTCCTTGCAAATTTGCAAAGCCTTGCTGCCACTCTTTGGACCAGCTAAAGAAAAATAAGTAAGTAGTTGTGTGGGAACATATTAAACACATAGGCCCGAAACAGATGGGCACTAAGGGGCACCCTCGTCATGTGTAAGGGTTGCCTTGGGGCGGAGCGTATACACACACCCCAACCCTAGCACGTGATGAGGGCATCATTGTTGCACAACGCTGTATAGACAGCGCAGGCAGCAGCAAAGTTGCAGCTGTGCAGCTTTCATGTGGTGCTGCACAACTGCGACGTCATAGAAGCGCCCTATGGCACTTCTTTCATTTTTTTGCGTTGCAACTACAACACAAAAAGGGGCTGCTTTCTCAGTCTCCTTTTTTTAGTCTGTACCTTTGTCGCTCCGTGTGGTTGCTGTGGCGAAGGTACAGAAGAAAAAGAGGTGGCGCCAGACCGCCCTTTTGGGGTGGTCTGTAAAGCCCCATAGTATCTTTACCACCTTCCAGTTTTTCCTTGGCTATTTGACAGCTGCTCATAGACTAAATAAATATGAATAAGCTTCATGTTTTCCTTGCAGGTCTCCCTGTGCCCCATGCTCAATTTTCTTGTCAAACCCCTGGATCTGAGAAATGCCTACTGAGAAGTGTAACCCAAGATGCATCCAAACAATTTTGTTCCTTTCCTCAGGTACTACAACCCATTTTACCTTGTGTTGCCTCCAGGTATACCCTGAAAACTTACCCCAAACCAGATTTTAGAGCCTGGAATTCTAAGAGTTGTGTCTTAAAAGGGGGACTTCTTTGAAGCTCTGCCCAAATTCTAGGTACTTCCTTCCCTAGCTTCTCAACCCATCATTAACTAGATCAGCAGCTGACAATGGAGCCTGCTGCTGACCCAAAGAGAATTCTCTTGCTTTCCTACCCCAAATGTGCACAATTCCTCTTGCAGATCCTGAAGAAGAAGGGTGCATGGGGGAATCTTGAGCAGGAACATTTTGTTGCAGGTCACAGACAGTATATTACACCCAAATTGTACATAAAAAGGTGGGGATGCCATCTTGCAATGCAAGCACTGCACATATTCCTTTCAGCCTCCTGATGGGACAGAAGAGAATGTACCCATGAATCTCTATTACTGTCATCTACCTTCTTTCTCTCACTTATTGTGGTAGATGTTTGCTTGCCTTATGAGCTACTTGAGTGAGCTTCAGAAAGAAACTTGTCTAAGGTGACCTCACAGGTTCATGACTCAAGTCATAAATGGACTCCTGGCTTTTAACTTATGTTCTAAATCATGTTTTCTCAGAGAAATGACAGCAGGAGAGAGAAGCCCAGCTTCTTAATAATAACAGTTTTTATGTTCCATTGATGATTTTAATAACAGGGTGGTTTTTTTCCTGAAACATCATACCTAACCTAAAGCATTTTCAATCATTATTATTATTTTTTAGATGTATTAAATATTATATTTCCAAAACAGAATGGGTGATAGTTTCCTTTACAGTATCAATTAAAGTGAGGAAAAAAAATCCCCTTTGCCCAGCTTAAATTATATCCCAGCACAAAGGCCCTTTTTGACGCATTGAGGTTTATTGTGAAATGAAAGGCTATATACCTTTCCTATAGTTTTTGATGAGATATTCATTTTGAAAGTTGGTGTCAGGAGATGTACGAGTGTTATCTGTAAATGTGAAATGTATGCAAGGTAGTCAGCCTCATGCTGAATTTCAATGAACTTTTTGGGTTTCAGCGTCATGACGCTCTGTCAAATGTTAACAGAAATTAAAGGTAAAATTCATATGGAGCCTTCACAAATCACAGCCTTATCTGTCAGCATTTTATAATAACCTAACATCTATGATCTATCAGGATACTAAAGTGTAATTCTAAGCCCTAGAGGAAAAATCATGACATTCTCAGACCGCTATAATAGCGATATATATTTCCATTGAGCAGAATTGTCAGGCTTTCCTTTCAAACTTCGCTCACTAATTGCATTTCAAACAAGTTCCATTGTGAATTCTAGAAATAATAGACAGAAAAGGCACCTGGCCTGTTATAATTCTTAAATATTTTTTGATAACCATGGTTCATGTTTATTTAAGATTGCTTTCTCTCAGCATTTAGAAAAAGTAACACTGATTTTAAATTTTTGATAAGGTAGCTTTCTTTACAAACACACTGGGGGGAAGGTCCCCATAAATTCCTTTTAACAGTACAAATGAAACAGTAAAACATATCGAGCATTCCATTTGCTATGTGAGTACTATTAAATTTCCTTTTAAAAATGTCTGTGTCAGATAAACCTAGGCAATGTGCAGTAATTCAATTTTATATTCAATTACTAGACTCCTTTCATTTGAGAAAAGAAACCAAGTTGCCAGAAAGAGAATGGGTCCAAGACATTATTTATTCTTTCTAGGCTACTTCCTAGTGACCTAATCATGAAAGGCCCTGATCTTGAAGAAGGACTTACACTCATATGCATGCTTGATGACGAAAGGTTTAGATTAAAAAAAAACAACAAAAAAACCCCTTCTCCCCAAATATTTTTACAGCCCTTTGAGGGAATCACAATTTCCTAAAGGTGGACAGTTGAGTTGTACTCTATCTGCCTTCCTAGTGCTTTATTGAAGGACGCAGTAAGGAATAGGATCAAAGATTTCTACCTGAATGGACAAGGTGAGGAACTTACAGTTCATTTATTTTTTTACTTCAGTACAGATCCTGTGTGGAACATTTGGAGCTTAAGTACTACCACAAACCTGTGTATGTTTCTCCTTTATTGTGGCTATTGTCATGTGAAGATGTTTATGTTGTCATCAAGACGGCTTTGCTAATGGTCACTGTAATCATTTATATATCAGGCTTTTTTAATGAACTAAGTGGAATTAGGCTTCTTTGCAATTATATAATGGCTACTATCTGCTTTTTGCACCTCCACTTACAAGCATGTCTTCCAACTCTGGATAACACTTCATATATTAGCCACTCGTCAAACTGTTTTCTCATGGAGACTTGGTTGAATCTCAAAAAGAAAAGAAAAAAACTTCTACAAAAGGCACTGATTCCCCTGAACAGAATGGAGAAAAAAACACCTTTCTTCTGCTTCCATAATCCCCTGCATGCTCTCATGATCTGCTCAGAGGTATCCCAGAGAGGTAATTTGATGGGGGAGAATGGAAGATGGAAGTAAAACAAAGTTTCCTTGTGCAAATGGACAATGCTGCAACCTTGGATTTGTACAAGGTTGGTGTCTACTCAGTGTCAAATCTTTATAAACAGCCTTGCCTAAGACATTAGACAGGTGGCAGATGGTAACTGTGGCATCCTCTTTGTCAAATAGCCTTTCCTTTGGCACCCTTTCCTTGTTTTTCAGACCATAAATAATGTATAAGGCTCTGGTGAGCCCATTCAAAACTTTCTTCATTGATCTACTACTTCATTTAATTATGTTATATTTTAGTTTATCTTAGTTGTATCTGATTATTGATAGATTTTAATACTGCAAGTCACAGCAGGCTATTAGGGAAGCTGCTGTATTATGGTCTGTGGGACTGTGCCCAATCAAATGATTGTGCTTTGCCAGTGTTTTACTGGGCACACTGATGCTCCTGTGCCCTGTACTGGTGAAGATTGCAGGTGGAACTGTGTGGCTTATCAAAGGGGCAGCCATCCAATTGGGATAACATCTATGCAGCATGCAGTCACCAGTGGTGTGTTTGTGTGGTGGTGGTGGTGGTGGTGGTGGTGGTGGTAGTGGTGGGTGACAAAAAATAATTACCCAGTGGTGTGGCTTGACACCACAACATGCGGTCAGGTGATGCACGTTCAAGCTGCCCTGGGAGCAGCTGATGCAAATGGGGGGTTCGACTCACTTCTGGAAAATGCAGTTTCCAGCCACTTTTTCCTGCCCATCTGCCCCCCCCCCCACACACACCCTTGTCATGGAGACATGATCCTTAGTTACAGCTTGACTGAATTTCTACCAAATGTTCTATGTGGAGCTGCCTTTGAAGAGAGTTTAGAAACCTTAACTGGTCCAAAGAGCTGCAATTGCATTGTCAACAGGTATTGCTCACAGAGTGTGGACAACTCCCTTGTTGCAACACCTCCACTGGCTGCCAATCTGTTTCCAGGCACAGTTTCATGTGCTGGTTACAATCTATAAAGCCCTACATAGCTCAAGCCTAGACTATTTGAAGGACCATATGGGAATGGTTGAGGAGGTTCACAGGCACATTTGATGGGAATGTGGGAGAAGCTTTATCTATGGCTGCTGTCACACTTTGGACCTCCTGCCCTAATAAGGTTAGGATGGTTCCTTCTTTGTTGTCTTTTGAACAGCTGATGAAAACCTTTCTATTTCAGCAAGCTTTTGGATATGGATTATTAACAAGTGAAGGGCTTTTTATGGTGCCAACTGTTTAATTTTTGTTTTAAAGTAATCTTTTAGTTTTAATTTTGTTGTTAGTTTAATACTGCTTTAATCTCAAGTTTTGAATGTTTTTACCTATATGTTTGTATTGTAGGTTTGTTTTTGGTTTTGTTTTTTGCCTTTGGTAAGCTGCCTTGAGTCTCAGTCTGGAGAAATATATAAATAAGATGATATGTGGACGGATGGCACATGGTCCCTTTGCCTTTTCCAACCAGCACAGTGACAATATTCAAATAGTACAGGCATTCTGCTACATTGTTACTCCCCCCACCCCATATTTAAACAATAAACTGAATGTAACCTAAGGAAGTATATACAGAAGGGCATAAGACATCTTGTCAAAAAATGAGATTGTCTACTCAGAGCTAACAGGTGGATTTAGGCCTCAGTCATCTCAGATCCCAATGAAAAATTCTCCCATCTCAAAAACTATTTCCAATGGGAAACCTCCATTGCATGGCACATATGGTTTATTGTTATCTTCTTTCAGGTCAACTTAAACTAATAGTTATACCATGAATGAGAGACCTCCAAGCCACCCTATCATCAACAGCCCTCCTCAAATCTAGAAGATTCAAGGCTATGGCTTTCTTGATTGAATCTATCCATCTACAATATGAGCTTCCTCTTTTCCTGTTGCCATCCTTTTTTTTACAGCATTGTTGTCTTTTTCCAACAGTCATGTCATCTTGTGTCCAAAGTAGATTTTATACCAGTCTTTTAATTAAGACTCAAAATCTTTTCCAACTGTTTTTTTTTAAATCCAGAATAGTTAATTAAACAGCATTATATTACTAATTAACCTGGCCTAAATACCCTAAAGGCATTAGATGCTATCAGATTTTGTTGTTGTTTTTTTGATAGTTTTTATTAATTTTTCCAAATGACATCAGACAACATTGAAGGGCAGGGAGGGGAAAACAAAGGCAAGGATTGTTTCAAAGACACATTACAATACAAATCAATACATATTATGGACATTTACTTACAAGACAAAAACAAAAGCATAGAAACCTATACTTACAAAGATAAACTAAAAAAACATACATACACATTGACTTCCTTCGGTATCTGGTTAATCTGTTCAACTGTCATTTTCCATTGTTTTGTCACATATCATTTTCATACTGCATTTCTTTGTCTCAAAATCATATTAAAAGAGAAAAGAGAAATTAAAATTAAGTCTTATTTCGCCACTTCCTGCGGCTTATAGCTATAGCTATGTTAAATTGTGTTTTAGCAGACCTTTGATTCTTCTATTTTGTAGTATACTTAATTAAATCTTGCTTCACAGTTTTATAGTATCCTTATACAAAGATTACAATAATAATTAAACTAAAACATTTTTCCATTCTGTATATATATAGGAGTAAAATGGTGCCCATTCTTCTCTCGCTTTTTCTTCCGTGTTTTCTCTTTTCCAGCAGGTCGACACCTCCATTTCTGCTACTTCTAATGATTTCATCAGCCATTCTTCCGTATTAGGAGTATCTGCCGTTTTCCATCTTCTGGCATATGTAATTCTTGCGCAAATTATCAACATAAATATCAGTTTATCATATTTTTTTATTACCTGAATTGTCTGACAGGCCGAGTAGAAACGTTTCCGGTGTAAAGGATATATTTAAACCCATGTCATTTTTTAAAGTCTTATAAATTCCCTGCCAGAATTTTTTAGCTTTGGGGCATTGCCACCATATGTGGTAAAATGTGCCCACTTCCGATTTACATTTCCAACAGTTTGGGTTAGCTCTTTTAGACATTAAAGATATTTTATAGGGTGACAAATACCATCTGTAAATCATTTTGTATACATTTTCTCTTAAGTCTTGACATACTAAATACTTAATTCTTTTTCCCCATAGTTCCTCCCACTTTTGCAGCTCTATGTTATGGCCTACATTTTGCGCCCACTTCACCATGCTTTCTTTAACTGTTTCCTCCTCAGTATCCCACTTCAGTAACAACTTATAGCATCTTGAAATCATTTTCTTTTTATCTTTCTCCACAATCTCATCCCATTCTGATTTAATCACTTGAAGCCCCACCGTTTTCTTATCCATTTTGTATCGTTCCCTAAGTTGCCTATACAAATACCAGTGGCAATCCAATCCACTATTTTTGATTTCTTCTTGTGTTTTGAATTCTGTTTTATCCTGTTTTGTGTATATCAGATCCGAATACTTTAACCATATGTTCTTTTGGATTCCCTCCCTGCTGAACCATGCTTCATGGGGAGAACACCATAGCGGTATTTTGGGGCACAGCCTTGTTTTATACTTACACCATACTCTGAACAAAGCTTTCCTTATTATATGCGTCATACAGTCTTTGCTTAACTTATCTTTTCCATAGAGTAAGTAACTATGCCAGCCATACCACATATTGTCCCCTTCTAGATTTAATAGATCTTTATCCGACAAGGTAACCCACTCTCTAATCCATAATAGGCAACATGCTGAATAGTATAAACTCAAATTTGGCAAACCCAATCCTCCTCTCCCTTTATCATCATATAAGATTTTAGCTTTTATTCTAGCTTTTTTGTTGTTCCACACAAATTTTAATAGTTCTTTATGCCACTTTATTATTGGTTTTTCGTTCTGTAAGATAGGAATAGTTTGGAATAGGAAGAGGAGTTTTGGTAGTACAATCATTTGGATCATTGCGATCCTACCTAGAATTGATAATTTCAGTTTACTCCATACTGACATTTTTTTACAGATTTCTTGCCAGGTAGTTTCGTAGTTGTTGTGAAAGAGATCTGTATTTTTATTAGTCATATTAATTCCTAAATACTGTACTTTTTTAGCTATTTTCAGACCAGATATTTTTTCTATAACTTGTTGCTCCTCTTTTTTCATATTTTTCGTTATTATCATTGTTTTTTCTTTATTGATTTTGAGTCCAGAGGCTGTTTCAAACTCTGCCAATACTTTCAATAACGGTGTTAGACTCGTTTCAGGGTTTTCAAGTGTGTATACGATATCGTCCGCAAATTGTTTTGTTTTGAGTTCTGATTGTTTTATTTTTACACCTTTAATGCTTTTATCTTGTCTTATTCTATTGTTGAGAAATTCTAGTGCTAGTATAAATAAAAGTGGGGAAAGCGGACACCCCTGCCTAGTGCCTTTTGTAATCCTGATTTCCTCTGTTTTTTCTAGATTTACAATAACTTTGGCCTTCTGTTCTTTATAGATTGCTTTGATCCAATTAGAGATTTTAGTTCCTGCTTCTATTTTCTCCAGTGTATTATAGATCATCTCCCAGCTTAAGTTATCGAAGGCCTTTTCAAGATCTACAAATATCAACACAAGCTTTTTCTCATTGTTTCGCTCAAAGTATTCTAGAATATTTACTATGTTTCGTATATTGTCATATAGGTGTCTTTTGGGAAGGAAACCTGTCTGATCCTTGTGCATCCATTCGCTTAGTACCTTTTTAAATCTTTCTGCGATAATCATCGCAAAAAGTTTGTAATCTGTGTTGAGGAGTGAGATTGGTCTGTAATTTTTGATTTCGGTGGGGTCTTTCTTGTCTTTTGGTATGAGTGTGATGTTAGCTTGCCTCCAGGTTTCAGGATAGTTGTCGGGCCTAATCACATCTATTAATGTTTTAAAGGGAAGCAATAGCTGATCTTCAAAGACTTTATAGTAATTGTAACCAAACCCATCCGGGCCTGGTGCTTTCCCTTTTTTGCTCCTTTTAATGGCTTCAATTATTTCAGCAATGGAAATCGATTTGTTTAGGTATTCTCTTTGATGTTCCGCTAGAGTTGGTAAGTTAGCTTTGTCTAAAAAACAATTTAACTTATTCACTGATATTTGTTTCTTACTATATAGCTTCGAAAAGAATTCCTGGAAAGCTTTTTTGATTGTATTTTGGTTTGAGGTGGTTGATGTTCCTATTCTAACCTCGGTAATGACATTCCTTTCCTTGTTTCTTTTTATTTTATACGCCAGCCATCTACCCGGTCTATTTGCTTGCTCATAGTACTTTTGTTTAAAGGTTCTTATTTTATTTTGTATTTCTTTAGTTTCCTCTATTTCTATCTGTTTTTTGAGTAGTGTTATTTCTTTTAGTATTTCTTCTTTATATAAATCATTCTGTAGCTCTTTCTCTTTTTCTGCTAGCGTTTTGTAAAGTTTTTCCATTTTGTCTTTCTTTAGTTTATACAAGATGCTACTCTGTTGTATAAAGAACCCTCGCATCACGGCTTTGGATGCTTCCCAGACCGTTACAATACTCATGTTTTCTTTCAGATTTTCCTCGAAATACCATTTTAGAGTCTCTTTACCTTTTTTAATAATATCTTCTTTTTGTAGTAGCATGTCGTTTAGTTTCCAGGAGCGTTCTTTAGGTCTTCCCTTCAGAGTTAGTGATATAAGATTATGGTCAGATATAGTTCTTGGCATAATATCCATATCAATGATTTCCTTACATAGACTGTGTGAAGCCAAGAACATATCTAATCTTGATACTGACTTATGTCTTTCTGAATAGTAAGTGTATTCTTTAGCATTTTTATATTTTAGTCTCCACACGTCCACCAGGTATTGCGTCTCCATCATTTTGCCAAAAGATTTAGGAAGCTTACCCTGTGATTTTTTCATTTGTTTTTCAGATTTCCTATCTATTTCAGGGTTAATCACCCCGTTCCAGTCACCTAGCATTAATAATTTTTCATAGCTAAATTCGCTAATTTTATCGTTTATATTCTCATAGAATACCTCCTTTCTTTCCAGGGGGCCATATATCCCAACCAGTAGGTAGGTTACTCCCATTATTTTGATTTCCATGCCAATATATCTGCCCTCATTGTCCTTAAAGATAACTTTCGCGCTGAATTTTGGATTGATATAAAATACTATACCCCTTTTCTTTTTTTGGGCCGAAGATATATATTCATCACCCAGTTTTCCATTTCTGAGTAGTCTAATGTCTTTTTCCCTTATGTGTGTCTCCTGCAAACAAATGACGTCTGCTTTTTGCTTAGTTAAATAGTGAAACACTCTTTTTCTTTTTTGCGGGGAATTCATCCCCCTTACATTCCAGGATATTATTTTTATTTTTTGTATTTTTATTTTTATTTTTATTTTTTTATTTTTTTAATATGTAAGTTTTTTTTTCCCCCTACTTTGTCTATTTTATTCTTGTATTCCTGTCGCTTCTTCGCTTCCTTCTTCTACTTCTTCACCCTCCTTTCCTTTATCTTCTTCTTCTTCTGTTCCATCTGAATCAGTGTCTTTGGGTGTTTCTTTATGAATTGTAGAGTTTGGCGTTGCATTCTTTGATTTTTCTAAGTCTTTGCCTTCAGTCTGAATGTTATTTCCTCTTTTTTCCAGTTCCCTTTTGTTTTTTTTCAGGAAGTCCTTCATTTTCATTATGGAATTTATTTTAAACAATTCTAGTTTATATCTAAACACCACTCCTTCTAGTTTTTCCCATCTGTAATTGATGTTATTGAGTTTCAACAAATTTACTAAGGGTCTGTATTCATTTCTTTTTTTCAATATCTGCATGGGGATGTCTTTATATACTAGTAATTCCGAACCATCTACTTCTAATTTTTCTTCGTAATTTAATTGAATTATCTCATCCCGTATTTTTTTTCTTATGAAATAAACTACTATGTCCCTCGGCAGTTTTCTTTGTTTAGCTATTTTAGAATTGATTCTGTACATCTTGTTTATTTCCTGTTGGAATTGAGTCGTTTCAGGCCCTAAATATTCAGCTAGAATTGGCGTCAGGTATTCATAAAGATCTTCATTCTCTTTCTCCTTCAGGCCTCTAATTTTTATACAATTTTCTCTCTGTTTTAAATCCTGCATTGCCCTTTTGTCTAAGTCCTTTTCGTATGTATCCTCTATTTGTGTAACTCTTTTGTTTATCAGTTCTGTATTATCTTCCATCTTATTTATCCTTTTATCCATTTTCTTAATATCTTCCGTCGCTTTATTCAGTGTTTCCTTAATTCCTTTTAATTCTGTTCTGATCTCTTGTCTTATTTCTTGTTTTATCTCTTTTCTCATTGCGCTCATATCTAGTTTTAGTTCTTTAATATCTTCTTTCATTTCCATATATAGTGCTTTGAGTTCTTCTAAAATGTTTTGTTGCTCATGGAGTTTAGGAGTACTATCAAAGGATGGTCTTCTTTGTTGCATTGTTGATTGAAATTGCTTGGTTTTCCTGGTATTCATATTTGGGTTTATTGTTATTTTGCCTTACTTTCTTCTCTCGGCCTTTCCTTCTCCTTCTGCGTCCACTGGTCTTACTTGGCTTTCTTTTCTCCTCTCTCGCCTCGGCTGTTCTCTCTCCTCCCACGTCCGCTTCCCTTTCTTTCTTAGCTTTTCTTTCGTCTCTCGGCCTTCCCTTCTCCTTCTACGCCCGCTGGTCTTACTTGCTTGACTTTCGTTTCTCCTCTCTTGCCTCGGCTTTTCTCTCTCCTCCCGCGTCCGCTTCCCTTTCTTTCTCCTAGCTTTTCTTTCGTCTCTCGGCCTTCCCTTCTCCTTCTGCGTCCGCTGATTTTACTTGGCTTTTGTTTCCCTTCTCTCGCCTCGGCTTTTCTCTCTCCTCCCGCGTCCACCTCCCTTTCTTTCTCCTGGCTTCTCTTTTGTCTCTCGGCCTTCCCTTCTCCTTCTACGCCCGCTGGTCTTACTTGCTTGGCTTTCGTTTCTCCTCTCTCGCCTCGGCTTTTCTCTCTCCTCCCGCGTCCGCTTCCCTTTCTTTCTCCTGGATTTTCTTTCGTCTCTCGGCCTTCCCTCCTCCTTCTGCGCCCGCTGATTTTACTTGGCTTTCGTTTCCCTTCTCTTGCCTCGGCTTTTCTCTCTCGTCCTGCGTCCGTCTCCCTTTCTTTCTCCTGGCTTTTCTTTCGTCTCTCGGCCTTCCCTCCTCGTTCTGCGCCCGCTAATCTTACTTGCTTAGCTTTCGCTTCTCCTCTCTCGCCTCGGCTTTCTCTCTCCTCCCACGTCCGCTTCCCTTTCTTACTCCTTGCTTCAGTTTTTTCCTCCTTCTGCGCCCGCTGATTTTACTTGGCTTTCGTTTCCCTTCTCTTGCCTTGGCTTTTCTCTCTCCTCTCGCGTCCGCCTCCCTTTCTTTCTCCTAGCTTTTCTTTCGTCTCTCGGCCTTCCCTCCTCCTTCTACGCCCGCTGGTCTTACTTGCTTGGCTTTCGTTCCTCCTCTCTCGCCTCTCGCCTCTCGCCTCGGCTTTTCTCTCTCCTCCCACGTCCGCTTCCCTTTCTTACTCCTTGCTTCAGTTTTTCCTTCTGGGCTTTCCGCCCCTCCTAACAGACTTTCGTCAGCTGTTGTAAATTTATTCGTGTCACCTGTTCTTTTTATAATATTAAGCAGCTGCTCCAAAAAGCAAAAATCATCTACTTAATTACTATATCGTAGTAGCGGACTGTGCGCCCGTTAAGGAAAAAGAAAAAGCCACCGCATCCGAACAATAAAATAAAAAAAAATAAAAAAAATATTTATCTCCTACTCAGTTTTCGAGGTTTGAAATGTCCTTAGTGTCCAAACAAAACAAAACCTTCTATACGCTTCCTTAGCTTCTTTAACTTTAGTTTTCTCCGAATCTATATTTCTTCAAAGTTATCTCTATATGTTTTGGTCCGCTTGTCCATTTATTTACTTAGCTTATTCATGCTCTATATATCTGCCGTTCAAAGAAATGAAACTGTTGACATTTTCTTCTTTCGATTATCCAGTGACCTCAAAGTTATACTACCGAAATTCTTCTTAATTCAAATTAAAAAGTTGGTGGCAGCCTTAGTTCCCGTGGGTTTCCCACTAAAAGTGCCGGGTTGCTTCGACCTCCTCTGCTCCGCTCCCTGGGGAGACCTATATTGGGGGGAGAGCCCCCCAACTAGGACTCCTATGGGTCGGAAGACAGGCAACAGGTTTATAGAAGCCCCTTCGCCCACCTTATGCCAAAGAATGGGGTTTTTCCTATTCGCGCTGGAAATTACGAAAGGAATTCTCCTTTAGCGGAGGACGTTCTTCAGAGCCTCCTGAAGTTGCGTCCGACAGGCTGCCGCTCCCAACCGGAAGTGATGCTATCAGATTTTGGAAGCTAAGCATGGTCAGCCCTGCTTACTACTTGGATGGGAGATTGCCAATGAATACCAGGTGCTGAAAGCTATATTTCAGAGGAAAGAATGGGGGCTCGGCGGCTTAGAATTTTCCTTGCCTGATAAAATTCTATTAAATGTATGTGGTTGCCATAAATTGTCAAATGACTTGAAGGCACAAACATGTATAAATGTTGCTATTCAAAAATTATTTTTAAAATGTTGCTATCTCTATTGGATGTTTTTTTCCTATTTGCTTGTGGTTGTTATTGTTCTGTAAGATATATTAAGTTTTGCCTTATTATATATTATTATATATTTTCTTTCTCTTGTTCATTTTATCTGAAGTATCTAGACTAGGATTGCCTGAGAATACAGTGCCAAAGTAATGTAGCTGTGTAATTTAAAAGGGTTGGACCTTGGTGGTGTTCAAATGTGATGCCATACAGGGTAAACCTCAGTAATGTCATTAAGCGTAAAACGTTAAACTTTAAATGTCAGTTATACAGAGTATTCCATTCAAATTTATAAAATCTATATGTAACAAAGAAAAATGTATACACAAATTTTTCAAAGCAGTGCTCTTGCTCTGGGATACATTACCTTCACCCTGCACACAGAGAAGGTTTAATTCAGGACCAAGCTGTGAAATCTGGGAGCCCCACTCTAGACCCATCCAGAGTTTGGAAGGAATAGCTTCCAAAGTGCTAAAAGAGTATGAAAACATTCTTGATTTACAAGCAAGGAAGGACAGTCTGCAACCCCAAAATGGGTCAACAGAAGTAAGCCATTTTGGTATGAGTAGCCTTCTTCCCTCCTACCCACCTCTTCATCAAATATAATTGTGTTGTTGTTTGCTGCTGCTGCTGCTGCTGCTGCTGCTGCTGCTGCTTCTGCTTCTCCTCCTCCTCCTCCTCCTCCTCCTCCTCCTCCTCCTCCTCCTCTTCTTCTTCTTCTTCTTCTTCTTCTTCTTCTTCCATAACATAATTTCCACACCTGAAGAAAAAGCATTAGAAAATCACTCTACAATTAAAAATCAAAAAACAAAAACAAGATAAAGCATCATAAAAATGAAATGAGCAACAGTAGTTGCCTAAAAACAAACTAAACATTTCAACATGTTTTTGAAAGCACATTTTCAACCTCCCTGTACCCTCCATGTTTTATGATGCATTTGGTTTGGGGGAAAAAATAGAAAAATAAGTACTTCTTCTGGTACTGATCAGATCACGACATAGGTTCCAATAAAATCTTTTGGGAGAGGACATTCCAAAATTATGGCACCACTAAACAAAAGATTCTCTTTTTATAAGAAGATTCTTCTTGCCTCCTCTACATGCACGCACACACATAAGCTTCATTTGGTGAGAACACATTGAGAAAGGCCTCTAAAGATCATCCTGGTATTCTGGGAGGAAAATCTACAGAGACAAGTCTAGACCAGCTGTCATAAATGTGATGTTTCACATTCCTGAAGTTCTAGACTAGCTGTGGGAGTTGGTTGTCTGAACAAAATAAAGAAATTCTGTTTTCAAAACTTCAAATGGATTTAAAGCAGGGGTGGGCAACCATGGCAAGTCTGAAAGTCACTTAGGATGTGGCCCTCTGGATGTTCTGGGGAAAGAAAGCATGCTAAAAATGCCCAAAAACAAAAATAAAAAGCAGCAACCTGGAAGTGGCCAGAATTTCACTTCTGGTTTTGAAAAATAGGTCTTCTTTACATTCAGCAGGGCAGGAGAACCATTGAAGCTATTTAAAAGTTGAATTGCTGCTCCTAGAGACTTCCAGGAGAGACAACTTGTCATCTTTCATATGAAAAGAAAAGGGGCAGTCATGGGAGTCTTTAATACGCCAAAGGCTACAGAGACAGCATTGAAAACTGCATCCAGCCCAGCCTAGGGCCACCCATTGCCAACATCTGGGGCCCTTTCAGACATACACTGTGATTGCACTTTAACTGCTTTTGCTGCATCCTAGGGAATCTTGGATTTTATTGCTTGGTGAGGCACTAGAACTTTGACAGGGAATGACTAGAGAAAACTGGATAGTAAATAAAACTAATTGTAGGGGACTAAACTAATTTGAATTGTGGTACTGGAGTACATACTACAAACAGTCAAAACACAAATAAATGTGTCTGAAAGCAAATTAAGCCTGAACTTTTGCTAAAACCCAAAATGTTTAAATGGAGGTGCTTATATCTTGGTTAGTTCCATTCATATTTATTACAATCATAGACCAGCACAGGTAAAAAGGAGATACAGAATAAAAGAAGGTAATGTTAAAAACAATGGTAAAAGCCAGGCAAAAGCTAGGTAAAAAACAGTATTTCCTTTTAAAATCTGGTTGTCAGGGCAAGATTAAAACTAGTTTGCTGTGGAGGTCATTGCCTGGCAATTTTAACTGCAGCTGCACAGAATTTGGCAACATTATATGTTAAATCCAGATTGGTGTCTGAAAGCAGTAAGGAAGTGTAGAATTGACTGGTGTACTCTTGGAATTTATACAATAGATGTGAGATAAGGCTGAGGTAGATATCCCTGTAGTACTGTATAAGCACTGGAGTAATAGATGCTCTGTTGTTTCTATTGGCCAGAGTCACAGGACCACAGTCTATCTGAGAAGGGGTATACCTTGGTTATTATCATGAGGTGACATGACTTATTATACAAGATGATAATACTCAACAAAGTGAAAGGCAGTAAGAAAAGAGGAAGACTGCATTACAGGTGGATAGATAGACTCAATTAACGGAACCATAGACCTGAGTTTGTAAAATCTTAACAGAGCTAATAATAACTGATGTCTTGGAGGTCTCTCAAACTGCCATAAATCAAAACTGAGCTGACAGCAGTTAACAACAAACAACAAATTCCAGGATTCCATGGGATGAAACCATGATATTTAAGGCAGAATCACATCACTATAATTGTATAATGTTCAAGCACCCCAAATCTAAAGATATATTATGAGACAGAGGGATAGAAATAATAAACGAAGAGCATTGTTTATTTTAAGACAAGTAATTATTTTCATTTGGTGGGAATAATGGCCTATAATTTCCATCCTGTGGAAGTAATCACCTTTACTTTTTGGATGATGTCAGGAAAGGAGTATGTGCTTTCTTCAGCAACAGTTTAAAATCTTTTCAGAGATTAAAGAGGGTTTATTTTTACATGCCCTGATGATTTTGAGCCAGATGCATATGTGAAACTAACCTTTAGGTGCAGTGCCTCAAATAAGTTCACTTCAAATAAATATAATCTCCATTCCTTAATATAACATTAGTTACATTTTGCTGTCACTACTCTTCTGTGTCTGCAGTAATTAGAGAAGTCGGCATTCTGGACCAGAGTAAATGAATGAGATAAATTAGGGAACCATTGTAAGCAAGCAGATTCTAACTCAGAAATGACAAGGGTATAAGACAGAGGAAGCACTGTTTTGTTGCTTCTTTTGCTTTAAATCAAGAATTACAATCCGGACTCCTATCACACACATAGGTTAACATATGCAGATGTGCGCGCGCAATATCTGCACCATTCTTTTGGACTGACTGACCATGACAGCATGATCTATCAGCCAGAAGAAGAGGGTGCACCGGTTTGGATTCTGATTCAGAAAACAATATGAATCCACTTGATTGTGAAGCTGCCTGTTAGTTTTTAATCTCAATCTACAAAGCTAGTGTGGATATTCTACAATCATCAACTATTTCTTGACCTGATCCCACCCTAGCCCACCTAATCAGCCAGCAGCCAGTTCAGGCATAGGAGGTCTGTTCAGCTACCAGTCAGGATGCAAGAAGGATGATGTTTCCAAAACCCTCCTGCCAGTAAGCGAGGTTGCAACAAAGACTTGTCTCAGGTTCCTACTTCTGATTTTCCCAGCCTCACTTGCTGATGGGAGAGGGTTGGAATTGTCATCCATCTTGCACCCTAACAGCAACTGAAAAGATCTCCTTCATCCAATCCAGCTGCTGGCTGTTAAAATTGGCTGGGATAAGGGGATTTACATAGTCCTACAGTGAGATTATATAGTCTTCTTGAATACGGAGCAGTTAAATATCTGCAGCTCTAGGTTACAAATCCATAACTGCAATACTGACTTGACTGCCCTTATCTTCATGCCTGCCATTGACTACCAGTGTGTGTCTGCGTTTGTGTCGGCATGAGTGTGTATGTGTGTGAAAGAGAGAGAGAGAGAGAGAGAGAGAGAGAGAGAGAGAGAGAGCCAGTGTGACCTAATATATGGGCTTTGGACTATGACTCTGGAGACCAAAGTTTGATTCCCTGCTCAACCATGGAGATCCATTGGTTGACCTTGAGTGAGTCACACACACTCTACCCCAGAAAACCCTGTGATAGGTTTGCCTTAGGGTTGCCATAAATCAAAAATTACTTGAAAACACAGAACAGGAAGTTAATGACCCACCCTCTTTATCAAGGATGGACAAAATATGCACCCATAATTGTATCTTAAGAGGAGACTGTACCTGCCAAATTGTATGTACTCATTCATCCTACACACCCCTTTAAAAAGAAATGAAACCAATAACTTTTAAAACAAAAAAATCTAGGCTGAATGGATAAAGTCTGCATGGGACAATTCCCATTCTAAGGGGATTAAAACATTCATCCATAACTATACCTTAAGAAGGAATTGAATTTGTCAGATGCAAACCTCACAATATAAATAAGCATGCAAGCACTGAATTACAATTAATCCTGTTGTTTACCAAAGCAACCTTTATAGTTTGGGAAGGGATATGTTTAACCCACCAACACCCAGGTTTTTTTTAGGGATCATTGTTCTAAGAATGACTTACAGAGTAGATTTGGCCCTACTTAAAAGATATGGAGGGGGGGAATAGAAAAATAGTGCAGAGTTTTGGGTTGAAGGGCAGTGTGAAAATTTTGGGGCTGTGTGCTTTTGTTTCCCCAATACTATTACTTTACAGATTTGGGAAAAAATGGTCTAGAAATGCCCACAGGGAATGAATGTCCAGACTTTCAGGAGGGTAAGTCTGAAGAACTAGGGAGTTATAATAAATGAAATACAACTAAAGACTTCATTGATTTTCTGCTTCGTTGGCACTAAAGTCATAGAAAATGTAATAGAACCAGGATGGATGAAGGATGTGCAGCATACAAGTATACAGGCAGGAGGACTTGAGCATTAAGCATTTTTCATGCAAGCCTCATGTTACTAAACTCTTTTAAATCCCACTGACTCCATCAAAATAGTTCTAGTATTCCTACCTTTTTATGAGAGAGAGAGAGAGAGAGAGAGAGAGAGAGAGAGAGAGAAATAATAAGAATATGAATGAGAATAAGAATGACTAAATGTGTACTGCATCCTTCCTTGAAAGCATTTAGACTCAGGATCCATTAAAAAAAAATACTATTCAATGGCCCGATCTAGACAGGCAAAGAAAAAAGCGTTTTAAGGGCTAAAAAGCCTGCCTTTAGGGTTAGGGAGGGCATAGTGTCTACACCCTCCCTAGGCCTAAAGCGCATGGACGCCACCATTTAAAGATGGCGGCATCCATACGGACGCTCCGGAAGAGCGTCATCATGTGCACAGCGTTTAGATATGCTGCACATGTTTTGACGCTTTTGCTCTGTGGGAGGGCGCAAATCGCGCCCTTCCTGAGGCGCAAAAAAAGAGCTCCAAAACGGAGCTCTTTTTTTGCGGCGTGTCTTTGCCGTGGCCTTTAAATGGCCGAGGCAAAGACCCAGGGAGAAAGGGGCCATGGCGGTGGCCTCTTCCTCCCTTCAGCCCCGCCAAGGGAAGCAAGGTGCAGCGGGCTCCCAAAGCACCTGCTGCACCCTGCTTGGAGGCAGCAGGGAACCGGCAGTTTGCGGCGGGATGAGGCCTCTGGGGCTGCCCATACGGCAGCCTTGGCCTCATCTCGCCGCTTGATTTGAAATGGTCACAAAACTCAGTGGTGTCAACAGGGCTGGTATCACCCAGTGCAGTAACTCATGTTGTCACCTACCCCCACTGAGTTCCTCTCATATCACATCATACAGAATCATTAGTAATGTTTTTTGTATCAATGTTACTCATAAATCGTAATTCCCATATATCACTGTATGTAATAGCAACAGTTGTGATATAACTAGCAAAACTAAAGTTATACGTTTAAACTGTTATGTCATGAGTACAGATTAAATGTATTTGCATGTACATAGTTTCATGTGCTTAAAGTGAATTTTTTGTAAGATGTAATTTTTTAAAAGAAAATGTTAAAGGGTTTTTTTTAAGTAAAATAAAAAATTAAAAAGGAGGCCTCCCTCTCATCCCACTGAGCCTCACCCAACTCACACTATCTCTTATTCTGAATTCCAGCATTTTAATGGGACACAGCTGAACACCGCAACCTGTTTCTGCCAAAAGGAAGATGTCTGGAGAGCAGTAGTGTCACCCTCCCTTAGGGTGTTGCCTGGTGTGCCCTCCCCTCAACATACACACCCTCTTAGTGATGCCCCTGGCAAGTTTTTCCCTTTTTCTTCTCCCATTTGGTAGTTTCCTTACATGAAGAAGTTTTTTTTGGGGGGGGGGCGGGAGACAGTGAAGCACTTTCACTGTGAAACAGGTCATACATTGTATGTTCCTACAGAAATTGAAATGAAGTTAGTACAATTTTTCCTCCTGTGTTAGACAACCCCAAAGTCTTTCTCTCCCACTATGGGGTCAAACAGATAGGCAGGAAAAAATGGTTTGAAGTTGCTTTTCCTGAGAGCAGGACAAGTCCCCGCTGATCGCAGCACCCACTCCTAAGGCATCTAGAGTGTGCATGTGATGACCATATAGCACAGCACCAAGCTGCGCTGCTGGGTACTTTTTAAAAACGTTATCTCCCATGATCCCTGTGCACCATCACAGGAACAAACTTCTGGTGACTGCCATCCCATTGGATGGCCAGCCCTTTGAACCGCCACATAGTCACATGGGCAATCCTCTACCAGGACAGGATATCAGAGCAGAGTTGTGTCCATGAAGACACTAGTATGGTACAATCATGCCACCCCTTCACCCCATGCCTCCTCTTGGACTGTCTGGTTTGTGTATGTTGCATTGACATTCATTAGAGGTGTCACACTTTGATATATTTCCATTACTGCCTCCACCACTTGTGTATGATGGCTCTGACATTTTTAAATGTGCATGTGATTTGGTGCATTTATATAAAGGGGTTTATGATAGGTCGCTCCTTTAGAACCACTCTGGTGTTGATGATTTTATATGCAGGGTCGAAGGTGCACACCTTCCAGGAAAGAGCGGAAAAAATAGCTTCTTTTAGTCTGGCTTTTGTGTCCTTAGAGGGGCTGCACCACAGTTTCTGGCTGCTTCAGGGCATCATCTAAACCCCACAACCCCAAAGTGGCCTGAAAGCACTTCTTTTTGCCCATCTGTTTGAGGCCAAAATCACGTTGCTAATCAGTCTTTAGAAGGATTCAATTTCTGAAGTGATTCACTCAGGAAGGGCCCTGCTTCAATTCAGATATCTCTCATGACCTTCTGAAGAAGGCCAATTTAATTCTGAATTCAGGATTTGCCTCAGTCTGAAGGACATCCTTATGTTTTCCATCTTTCTCTCTCTCTCTTTCTGTCTCACTCACACAACATGCACACACACTCACACACACAGAGAGAGGGAGGCAACTAGCAATGATCTATTGATAGATTATCAGACATACTATTTTCTTCTTTCCCTCTTCACTCCCAGTATTTTCCTTCTATTGAGTATGTGAGAAGAAAGTACTCATATCTATGTCTTCATATCTGGTCTGCTGTGTTACGATAAGTGATCTATATTTCATATAAAAATCATTGGCCTGTGTGACTCCATGATGACCTGAGCATGAAATCTGGGTATAGTGGCTTCTCAGCAGCCTGAGAAAGGGGAAGCCTGGGCTTTTACTATATAAATAAGCCTCTTTTACAACAGGAGAAACCAGACCATAGCAAAGAGTTGCAAAATGGATAAATCATCTGGACCTACATCCTTCCGATGTAACTGTTTTCTTTATAGTGTCATCTCCTTTCTGTTTGGCAAGGACTGCTCTGATTGATGGGTGATCAATTCATATACATGCCAGTGAGTTCCTGGACCAAGAGGTGATATCTAACCTTACAAGCAGTGGTCCCATGGGATGAAAGGGTAGTCCGTGAGATCGAAGATGGGAATAGCAATCCCAACAGACACTGCTAGGCCATTTGTGCCTTTGCCAGGGGCAGCATTTTCAGTCTATATAAGCCCCCTAAAATCTAGAGAGAGTGTTATTATTAGGGCATATGTGGCTACTAGAACATATGTGTGCTCCTAGACTATATGCAGGTGTGCTTCTATGTTGCTGTGGCTAATAATAATAATAATAATAATAATAATAATAATAATAATAAATACCCCGCTCTTCAGCCAAGGCTATCAGACCGGCTTACAATTTGTTAATTAGATATTTCCCTGCCCTCAGGCTTAGAATTTAAAATATGACTTAGCCACTGACCATTCTGCTCAAACCCTTAAGTGCCAGAGCAAACGCGTCCCACATCTACCCCACAAATCTGGTTTTCCTGGGAATTGATCTCTTAAGTGGTGAGTATCTCCATTAGTGATGCCTACAACTATTCCCCCCTTATTTTCCTGAGTCTTGTATGAATGTGTGTGCATGTGTTTTGTGTGTGTGTGGATCATTGTATTAATAAACTAGACATCAATTGGACAAAATGCCTGTGTACTATTTCTGGACCCAATCTGGTTTCTTGGTATACACGACCTTTGCACGGGAGGCGACCTTTGCACGGTTGTCGTAAGGCCAACCTCCTCTTGCAACTTGAGCTAATTGAATTCCTCAATTGAATTGAGAAGCCTTTGCCTTACAGCTGCTTTGTAGTGTTGCCAATGAGTGGAGGAAGCCCTTCCATTTTCGATACAAACCTCAGATATTTTGTCATTGTGGAGTGGATCTGGCTGATATACTTCTGTCTGAATGCAAACATTAAATTTAACAGAGAACTGTCTAAACATTAGGAACTAAATCCTGCAGTGATTTTTAGGGATTTACATTGTGATCCTATTTACTCAGAAATAAATTGTGCTGTTTTCACTGGGCTTATTGACAAGGATGTGGAAACAAGACTGTAGCTTTACAGTACATATGTTGATATCTATACACAAATATAAGGCCTACTGACTTCAGTTAGTTTTGTGCATAAAATAGCTACCTAAGCATCTATGGCTGTGCTGTAGACAATGTCCTTAGTCCCTAAACTGCTCACCCAACAGTATGGAGCATTCCAGTTTTAAGATGACTCCATCTGGAAACATTTGTTAAGGATGTGAACTGATCTTTTTTTTTGAAAGAGAGAGTGATACAGAGAATAAAACCAAACAATTTGAGTCCAAAGTAGAAACTGGCTGTGTTTCTCCTGTATATCCCTTTTAAAGATGGGCCTTTCAAACTGCCTTTTCAAATTAGTCTATGAGAATTTATAGATTAATTTAATTTCCTGGTTCCTTAAAATATTGTACTGTAATAATGAAGGTTGCGATGAGCCTGAAGAACAGAACAATACATAAGAACAGAAAAGATAAATACAGATTTGATTGGCATCAAACAGCTTTTGAAATTTTGTTTGCAAGTTGCTGTCCTTTCTTTTGATGAAGTGCTTAATGGGCCTGCCAAAGCCCAAAGGAAAAATAAATGAGAGGGAAAAGAAAGAATTTTATATTTACAGCAAATGACTCGAGACACAAAAGGTTATATGTGAATAAGAAAAATTTCATTTTACAGATCAAGTCCAACTAGTAGTGCTGAAGATACTTAATGAAGGCCAATAAAGAGGAGCATGAACAGAAGTGGGTTTTTTTAAAAAAAAGATATGGCCATTTTTTGAATAGGAAATAAGGTGTTGCTTCTCACATCAAAGGACTCTTTTTTTATAATTCAAAAGGTTGCCTCTTTTGTTCAGATCAAGTAGCTGCAAATTTAATTTTTATTTTTTGAAAAGGTTATATGGAAAAAATTCCTGATTTAGTGAGCTTAACTAGGGAAGATTATTTTCTTGTAGGCAGAGATGTCAAACTTAGGATACTTGATTTACCTGTTTTGAATTTTGAGACAAGTAAATTACTTGTTCCCTTCTAGGAAACATATACCAGAATAGCCATGTCAGCCAGGCAGCAAAATACAACAAAATCCAAAATCCAGGCATCTTCATGGGGCAAAAATGTTAAAAACCATAAAGGAGAAAAAAAGTGACAATGGGGCTCGACAGAGGTTGAGCTCTTACAGTAATATAACTCTTACTGTCTTATACTTCCCTATTTTCTGTATTCATTGCATTTAATCATTATACTTTTAATTGTACTAATATATCTGCGGAGATCATTGCACACCTTTTTTCACCCAATCTGGGCATGGGCTGGGCACAGCTAAAATGGGTGAAAATGGATCTTATTGCACGCCTCCTTGCCCAACTCAGCCATATCACATACCTGATCCAAACTTCTGGCATACTTTTTGAAGAATGGGAAAATATTGTTCATTCAAAAAGTACTCCAGGAGTCCAGATAAGGTATGTAATGCAGCTGATTTGAGCAAGGAAGTGTGCAATAAGATCTGTTTTCTCCTCTTTAAGCCAGTGCCCAGCTGGTGCATGGATCAGATGAAAGATGTTGTGCCAAAATCTCCTACCTCTTCATGTTTGAATACCATTCATTACAATTACTTATACTTATTATAAACTGAAAAAAGTGCTTCTGTTTTAAAGTAATTTTTAGAAATAATTTCTCATCTTTTCCCAGTCTTTTTCAATTTTTTGCACTGGGGCATCTCTAAGCAATTGAGTTAATTTATCATTCTCCAAATAATCATGCATCTTTTGCATTTCTACTCTAATAAATTGGTGCATTTTCCTCCTTCCATTTTCTGGCATATACTACCCTTGCTTCTGTAATCATATAGTATAACAGTCTTTCATGTTCTTTTTCAGATCATCTTCTACCATACCCAATATACTTTTTTAAGGGTTTTAACCAAATTTTACTTGTAAGATTTCCATGATTTCTTTATGAATTTGGGACCAATAGATTTTTTGCTTTCAGTCCACCATATATGCATCATGGTACCTTTTTCTCTTTTACACTTCCAACATCTATCATTGGTGTTCTTATACATTTTATTTAATCTTTCAGGTCTCTGCAGCCAGTGTAAATGTGCACACAGCTACTGGCTTAAGGAAGGTACTGGCAGCTTCAATAAGTGCAAGAAAGAGAAAGACGGGAGGAGCAGACTCATGCCCACTCACACCATTTGGCTTCATGAGAAGTGGAACTGGAGTGAAAGGGAAGAAATGAAAGGCAGAAATGAAACCAATTAAATGAAATCACTGAAAAGGTGCCCAACAGTAACAAATGGGATTCAAAGCAGCAGCAAGATGGACACTCTCTCTCTCTCTCTGGCTTTTCTTCGCTAACGAAGATTCAGGAAGGACTTATCCCACGCTTACTACAAGCGGGTTGATGACTAAAAAGGCTGATCCGAGATAAGCAAGTCCTGTTACAGAAAGCACAGCAGAAAGTCTCCTTGGGTGATGTTTCCAAGTTGTGGTTCTTTCTGTGTTGTGGTTTCTCTTCGAGACACGGTCGGCGTGAGTTCTCAAAAGAGGCTGCAGCATTGTGGATAGTGCGTTTCCATGCCTCCCGATGTGAGGCCAGGGCAGACCATTGTTGATAATCAATTTGGCCAAGCTTGAGATGTTGTTTCAGGGAGTCCTTGTATCTCTTCTTTGGGGTGCCCCTCTTTCGTTGACCCGTGGTGAGTTCACTGTAGAGTACTATTTTGGGGAGGCGGTGGTCCTCCATCCTGGAAACATGCCCTGCCCAGCGCAGCTGCGTTTTCAGTAGCATGGCCTCAATGCTGGTGATCCCTGCTTGCTCCAGGACAGCAACATTCGTCACATAGTCAGTCCAGTGTATGTTTAGGATTGTGCATAGACAGCGCTGATGAAAGCGTTCAAGGAGTCGTAGATGTTGGCGATAGGTGACCCATGATTCAGACCCATAGAGGAGAATGGACAGTACAATGGCTCTGTACACACTGATTTTTGTGCTTCGCCTCAGGTGTTTGTTACTCCAGACTCTTTTGTGAAGCCTTCTGAATGCACTATATGCCTTTGCTAATCTGTGATCAATCTCTTTATCAATCTTGGCATCTGAGGAGATGATACTTCCCAGGTAGGTGAACTCCTGTACGGACTTAAGTACAGATTTGCCGATGGTGACATGGGGGTGATAGTGCTCTTCCTGTGGTGCAGGCAGGTAGAGGACTTCCATTTTCTTCAGGCTGACTTCCAGCCCAAACAGCTCTGCAGCCGTTGCAAAGCAGGATATTAGGAGCTGCAGAGCTGCTTCTGTATGGGCAACAAGGGCAGCATCGTCAGTGAAAAGCAGCTCATGGACTAGATAGTTTAGAGTCTTTGTGCGAGCCTTCAGACGGCTTAAGTTAAACAAGCTACCATCAGTACAGTAACGTATATAGATGCCGTCTTTTTCTACGAGTTCTGCTGTAGCCCTTTGGAGCATCATGCTGAAGAAGATTGTAAATAGAGTTGGGGCGAGAACACATCCTTGTTTCACACCATTAGTTATTAGAAAGGGCTCTGAGAGAGCATCGCCATATAGAGAGCATCGCCATATTGGATGGACACAACATTATGCAATAACTACAGGCCAAAATTGCCTTTATTCTGATAAAATTCCTCTTTTTTTAGCCTCTTGTGATAATCTCCAAACAGTCAATAATGCAACTGAAGCTGAAGCCATAGACATATTTACCTTGGAATAAAGTCCAGTCCTCAGTGGGGCATGTTTCTGAGTAGATATACATTGGATAGTACTGTAAGTCAATCTAAATCTCAGTTCAAGCAGAGGGCTACACTGAATATAGATATATTTCAACTTTCTCACTCATTAGCTTAACAATTTGCTTGCAGCCAACAACCAGACATTATGGAAAATGAGGGCTTGCACAAATGTGTCCGTCTTCAATAAGCTCTTTTGTACTATCTAAGACAAGATGCTTTGCTGGAATAGTTCTGAACGTTTTCCATCTTTTCTTAGAAGTGAATGAATGAGTCACCCTTACCATATTACATTTTCAAGTTAGTTTTCACAGCTTTGTGCACATATCTTCCAAAAGGAGGGTAGAAAAAGAGGTCTTAAGTGTCCTTCTTGCAAAGGGAAGGATAATGCATGCTTTGATTATACTCTCCATGGGAGTACTTCCCATATGACTTTTATAGAAAGATGCAGGTGAGAAAAAAAATCTGAAATATGTGAGAAAGGGAAAGTTAGCAACTGGTGAATTAGCTCCAGGTATCTGTTCAGCTGATTGTGCATTTGTATGTCTTGGGAATTTATGCACAGAATATAGAAACTGTTTCACTATTTATGTTACCACACATCTTTGAACTATTTGCCAATATTGCCTTGGAACATAAATTGAGAAAAGTACTAAAAATTGTGATGATATTTCCTTGTAAAATCTAATTATACATATTGTGCCTAATAAATCAAACCTACTGAAATCATCCAAAATCCAAAACAAAACAAAAATAAACCAGTAGTACTTTTAATAGGACAACTACTACTATTGCAACTATCCACAGTTCATGATTGAGATGCATGAGGCAATTTATAGAAGCAAGGAAAACAACTTCGTGGGTTAAAAAGATTATAATGAAGATAGGATAGAGGGATAAAAGATAACGAGATACAATGAAAGGGATATAATTCTCTAAGAAGAGACACCAGAGAAGAGGACAGGAGATACCATACATAAATGTGTAAATGTTTGAATTTCATTTTGTTTATATGTTGCTTTGTATGTTGTGGGAGAGGGTGATGTTGTGTTGTGTTTTTTGTGTTGTTGGAATAAAAAAATTTTAAAAAGAAAAGAAAGATGTTGGCATGTCCCATCCCTTCCTTCTTAAATGTGGGGCTTCTGTGTGAATGTGCACACAGCAACATTGAGATTCAGGAGGAGAGAGGGAGTGTAGTTCTAGTCACCAACACCTTCGCAAAGCTGCCTATTGTGTGCACATTAAC
The DNA here is from genome assembly GCA_034509955.1 of Urosaurus nigricauda. Lineage (NCBI taxonomy): Eukaryota > Metazoa > Chordata > Lepidosauria > Squamata > Phrynosomatidae > Urosaurus > Urosaurus nigricauda. The sequence goes on along the minus strand of JAOEGL010000004.1, from coordinate 95,118,411 downwards.
AGAGCAGCTGATTTTAGTAGATAGTTGGCTGCACGACTGCTTTTCCTCCCCTTCCTCCCAGAAGTGTTTGGCAGACAGGAAAACAGATCATGCAAGCATGGATCGCCAAAGTGCTATCATGAAGGAAAATGTGATAAGAAATGATGCCACATCAATATGCTTCCATTCTTAAACACGTGGGATTGTGGCATTACAGCACGCTGGTGCTATAATGTTCTCTGTTTCAGAGTCTGAAAAAGGTATTTTTTGAACTACAGCTCCCAGAATTCCTCAACCAGGTTTTGCAAGAGGCCAGGTTACCTATAACTGACCATGGTAAACAATCTAGGTATAGTTCTTTGGTCCTGCTGAAGTTTCAAAATGGTTCTCAAAGGCAGAATCATATACAGCTTGTAACACTAATTCATGGGATGTAAGTAAAGCAGAGTAGCCTATCTCGAGCCTATGAGAATATTGTCAGCCCTCTGTATCCACAGGCTCTACAACCACAGATTCAACCATCCACAGCTTGAAAATATTTTTATAATATATAAATTCCTAAGAGCAAACCTTATTTTTGCCATTTTATATAAGGTACACCATTTTGATACACTGTTATATTTAATGTGATGAACATCCACTGCTATTGGTATCCAGAAGGGACTCTGGCCCACTATACCACAAGCAGGGCAATAATCCTGGGCACCACAATTCAAAAGGGATGTGGAGAAACTGGAGCGGGTCCAAAGGAGGGCAACTAAGATGGTGAAGGGTCTGGAAACCATGCCCTATGAAGAACGCCTTAGGGAACTGGGGATGTTCAGCCTGGAGAAGAGAAGGTTAAGAGGTGATATGATAGCCCTGTTTAAATATTTGAAGGGATGTCATATTGAGGAGGGAGCAAGCTTGTTTTCTGCTGCTGCAGAGACTAGGACGCGGAACAATGGATATAAATTGCAGGAAAAGAGATTCCACCTCAACATTAGGAAGAACTTCCTGACAGTAAGGGCTGTTCGACAGTGGAACACACTCCCTCGGAGTGTGGTGGAGTCTCCTTCCTTGGAGGTCTTTAAGCAGAGGCTGGATGGCCATCTGTCAGGGATGCTTTGATTTGGAGGTCCTGCATGGCAGGGGGTTGGACTGGATGGCCCTTGTGGTCTCTTCCAACTCTATGATTCTATGATTCTATGATTCTATCCTTTTCCAATGTGGCTTCCAAGCAACTAAGATAGCTTGTCTACTCCAGTAAAAATAATCCAAGTACAATTCAAAGCATTCTGCCTCAAAGGTGCCCCTAGATAGATAGTTTTCAACATGGCTGGGCTTGGCTTGGCCCTTGTAGCTGGAGAGGGAGGGAAACATCCAAGTAGATCCAGATGAGTGATGCGCCTGTTGGTGGTGGCTAGATTTGCTTGGACTTTCCCTTTCCTTCTCAGATAAGAGGACTGTGTTCCTAAAAGGGCAGAAGCGTGCTGATAACAAGAGAAGAGTCTGGGACATCTGATTTACAGCAGCTCTGTGCAAGTTGCGGCATCTCATGTCCTCCCCCCTTCCTCTCTTTTCTTCATCAAATTTCTGACAGTGGTGAAGCCAAAACCCTTTGAGAAAAAAAAACTCAGCAAGTTCTGGACATGTGACTACCCTCTTCCCCACCGTCCTTCATTTATTGTGTATATGTATATGTAAATATAAGCATTCCAAAACCTGTATTAACATCTCTATGGGGCACAGAGCAGAGTGCATGTTCTACATAGCAATCTTTCCAGCATCTTGCTACTGCTTCCTTTCTACAGCATCTGGTATCCAATATGCCCATTTGAGTTGGTTTAACACAACTATATCATTGTCACATTCATTCTATCTATTCATCTGCTTCCCAGTGTATAGAAAACAGATCTAAAGAGAGTGGCTTTAAGACAAGCTATTCCTGGATAATCTTTTGTAAGAACAACATGTGGGTTCTTACAAAGAAAACCAGTACCATCCTATGACTCAATTGAATTTAATGTTTTCTTTTGCAAAAGTATAACCAAACAAGCTAAATATTTGGGGAGAAGCTGTTTGAAATCCATGCCAGTTACCCTTCTTCAAGTGGCTTTCATCAGTGAATCTTCAATAAATGGAAGCTGTTAAGTAACACACCTTCTGCAGAAAATCTTACGTCAAGCATTACCAAGAGAGCAACAGATCCATTAAGTTCTTAATAATAGATAAAAGCTTCAATTGATCTCTACTGTAATTTTAAATGCATGGAGAAAGAAAAGAAATTAGAAATGTCAAATGAACGAACTTGACTTGTTCATCTTCTGCTCCACTTGCTGTTTCTTGAAGAGTAATGTCTTTCCTCCGTGAGATAATATTCATGGGTGTTTCTCACAATTAAGAGCAGTCCATTGGTAAAACTCCACATGCTGCTGTGACTTTCTTGAGGAGGTGGGATTCTATACCATATTAAGCAAGAAAGGAAGACATTTTCCCACAAATTAGAGTTCTCTTTCCTAAACATCCCAGGCAATAATGTCTCTTCAAGCTTGACCCTTTGGTCTCTCTCAGAACTGAGTGTCAAATGTGATGTAGTCCATAAAAGACTCAACCAAGGGGATCAAGGCTGAACTCTCATTTCCCCCACAATCTTGACTATTCTGACACACTGTCAGAGCCTAATGCGTCATCTCAAGGGAAATCCATTTAATAAAATGAGGGATTATTATGGTTAATTGTTATATATTCTCTGAATAAAATTGCTTCCCCCTCCATCATAGTGAAACATATTTTCTCTTCCTTCAATTCACTGCAACAATTATTTAAACTGATTTCAATTACCATATTACTTTGCACTAAATTAACTGTTATTATGAACCCAGGAAAAGAGATAGATTTGACAGAAATGGTTTGGTTCTCTGTGCAATGTAGAATCAAGATGATTAAAAAAATCTTTGTGCTGAATAGATGAACTGAAGCTTGCAAATGTCCCTTCAGAGAAGTAGATGAAAGAGAGGAAGGAATTGGCCTACAGCTTATCAAAATGAGTATGTTGTATCTGCATAGACACACCATTACTTATACAGTTCAGGGCACTTCTATGCTTTGATTTGTTTATCCACCAGTATGGCAAAGAATTTTAAAGACAAAAATTTGGGCTATCCTGAGACAAATCATAATACACTTGCACACTTTTTCCAAATGCTGCTGAATGTTTTCACATCTTAGCCTTAAGCATTTTCCCCACTTTACTCTGAAAAATTCAATTTAAAGCAGGTTAATTTTTTCTAAAAGTTCTCTGTAACCTTTTTGGCAGTGTCATAAAACAGTAATAGAGAATCTGTAGCCTGTACATGTTCATGGACTGCAGCTCCACTCAACAGATATTGTCAGTATAGCCAATGGTGAAGGATTATTCATTTGCAATTTTAACACTAATAGATCAGGGCTCAATAAAAATCAGGACTAGCATGCTCGTTGTATGAAGTGATTGAACCCTTTTTGTATATTTATGTAGTGATCCATCTCAATTTCGTAGTTCCAGACATGGAACAAGCAGGAAGTTTCTCCAAACAAGAAAAAGAAAAGAAAAGAAAAGGGTGGGGGAGTCTCTCCAAATCAATTATCAAAAGAATGTTGAAAAGAAAGAAGTATTATGAAGTATATAAGCAAGCAGCAATGTGTGTGTGAAAGTGTGTAATGTTTGGCTGTATAATGGGCCCTTGGTATCCATGAGGTTTTATTTAAAAAAAAAAACAACCTGTGGATGCTCAAGTCCCATAAATACAATGGATAGTAAAAATGTGTCAAAAATAACAAAATCAAAGTTTGTTTTCTGGAATTTATATTTTTTTAAAAATTCAAGGATGGTTGAATCTATGGATAAAGACTCCGTGGATATGGAGAGCCGAGTGCCTATATCCTTACTAGCTGTTACACATTGTCAGATTGTACTGCTTATAGCCTGCTATCATTTTGATTATACATTGGCTTACCAGCTCTTTGTTGTTAAAATAATTATATAGTTGTCCTTTCTTGATTTCATGTTAAAAATTATATAATTGCCATTTGATTACTGCATATTCTGACTATAGCTCAGTTTCAAATGTTCTCTGGATTAAGAAAAGCTGTTGCATTAATTGGACTTTTGGTCTCACTTTGTAAAAAAAAATAAAATAAAAATCTGCCTGCAACATAGCCAGTTTGACAACATTTTAAGTGCCGCAGTTCAATGCTATGGAATTCTGAGAATAGTAGTTTGTTGTGGCACCAGAGAGCCATGGCAGTTAAAGTGCTGTCAAACTGGATTATTTCTACAGTGAGGATATACCTGGTGATATGTATGTCTGTATGATGTTACTTGAGATGTACCTATGCTGGACTGGGCAAGGTGATATTGTTCAGCAATGAGCCGATGAAGGCTGCCTATCATCACCTATCCCACACCTGCACCCTGCCTATTTCTTGAATATTGACCAAATGTCTATAGTGGACCCTTGATACCTACTCGGTTTTGGTTCCAGGTCCCCCTTTGGATACCAAAATCCATGGATGCAGAAGTACCATTAAAACAAATGGTGCAGTAAAATTGTGTCACTTAACATAAAATAGAAAAATAATGGTTTGCTTTTTGGAATTTATATCTTTTTGGAATATTTTCAAGTCATAGATGGTTGAATCCATGAATATGGAAAACATACTGTTTGTTTTCTATGGGCTTGTTCAATATGATATACCATTAACACAGATGTTATATTATGACCATAAGTACCCAACAATAACAGTTAGATAACTGTTCAACACTATCCTAGTGTTTTAAATCATTTTGTATCATATAGGTGTCACCATGTGTATTACCATGCTCAAATGCTCAGTTATCTGCACATAGGTGAAATGATCACTACATATTAGCTCACAAAAATGTAAATTTTGTGCTTTGGGGGGGAGATAATTCCAATTCTTCTGAAAAACTGAGCTACATAGCGGCAATAATATTATTTTATACTGTTTAAATGGACATGCATAGATTGCTGTAATTTTTCTCCAGATTATTACTGTCTGTGGAAAAATGTATTTTCTGGTTAAAGACCATATTCCCTTTATAAACAATGTTAGCATACCTGACATCCCCTGCACTATATATTTTCATATCTGGAGCAAGGTGTGTTTTAAGGGCTCATGATAACCTTTGGCACACCAGGAAGCTATCCCATGAGAAGGGCACATTGACCCGAAGAGGTGTTTTCAGGTAATATTAAGATAAAGATCAAATGGGTTTGTTGATTGCTCCATCGTCCCCCCAGACATTCCACATATCCTCTACACTGGAGACAAAGGAGGTCTCATTGCACTCATTGTACAGACCAGCAAGAAATGCTGGCCTTGAGATGGAGTGGGGTGTGGTGACTGTCCACCACCTGCCCTGACTCTGCCCCCAAAGTGGTGTCACGCCACCACCTGACTAAACAGTGGGCAGCATCACAACATTTCTGCAGCACAGCATTTGCACACACTGCACCAAAGAAATGTGGAAGAGCCACCGCTGCCATGGCAAAAGTGGCTTTTTTCTGCCCCCAAAAGGAGCAACATTTTGCCCCTCCTTTTGGGACAGGAAAAATGCTGGATTGGGGCCATGGCATGGATTGCCATGGCACCAATCCAGCAAGGAAAGTGGTGTCATGACGCCACCCCTTTAGGGCCATCTGTTTTCGGCCTGTTCTCCTACCCACCCATAATGTGTTCCCAACCAGCTTCCCTATCCATCTGTCTTGGGGGTTGTCCTACATAGAATCACTGTTTTGTTAATCTGGACTTAAACTCATCGACTGAAATTGCTCTTTAGATCAATTCCATGAAAAAAAATCTTTGTACTTTCTGTAGGAACATTAAGCACCCCTTGAGGGCACCAAAGAGGATATGAATATCCACCCTGCACATGTCCAGTTTGCGATTTGCAGTTTACAGTTGTGGGGAGCAACCACCAGAGTTCTATCCAACCATTTAGAGCTTCCTCTTCCCATATCACCCTCAGATTCCATCTGAGCCACACCTGCTTTCTGTGGTTTCCTGCAGACAACTGGTAAATACTACTCCTCTGGGACATGATGGCTCAGTGGTTAAGACACTGTCTCTGATGATTGCAAGGCCAGCAGTTCAAGCAGTTTGTGTGCTCTCTTGCATATTTCTAAATAAAACCTCTTTTATACACCACATATGGAATCCTCCTGCAGTTAGTACTGGTATACATAGTTGAAAACATTTCCTTAGATTACGATACTCTTGCAGGCCTTCTCTGAGCTAAACAATTCACCCAACATTTATGGTGACACTGACATGATGGGGATCCCCAGTCCCATCACACAGATACCTTTATGGGTAATAGCTAGCAAGCAGTTATTACACTCTAAGTCTTAACTGATTTGTGAAATTACTTTTTAAACAAGCAACTCAACTAACCACAGCATAAAATGTGATTTAAAGTATTTTGTGTATTTTTTGTTTGTCAGTGAGAGGAGTGCCTGGTATCCAGAAATCCATTTCTGAAGAGCATTTCTTTGGTGCCAACATGCCTTTTGCTATATATATATATATATATATATATATATATACTTTTCAGAAAATACATGGTGTACAATTTCATAGTTTGGAATCTAAAAGAATTCATATACTGGTTCTTTGTAAAGATGAGGATTTCTAAGATCACTCCCTATTTCACTACACAGTCCTTCCCACTATATGCTGTTAAAGAAGATGATCTCCAAATTCAGGAGTCATTTCAGAAAAGCTTTTAGTACAGCATACGTAATTAAAATCAGGAAAACAATAAACACTGAGGTCTGTGTGCATAACAATTTTTGTACACCAAATGAATTTCTGGATCCATGTGGCCTGTATTTTTTTCCCAAAAAAATGAAACTTTAGCTCCTAAACATAATGGTTTGTCTGAGCATGCTATAGCAAGGCTCATTCTTACTCTGGAAGTGCCTTTATGTTTTCCATTTTGACATGCTTTATATCCCCTGTATTATGCATACCTCTTTATTGTGGACACAATTTATATCCTTGGGCATGTCTGCATGAATTGAGGCTTTGCTGATAGATTAATTACCCCATGCTGTCATTCAGTGCAAAGAGATGGAAGGAAGCAGCTTTAAGCCATTATTTTATTTTCTTGTAAGGGACACCAATGCCCTGGTGATGAGTGTAAGGCAGAAAGGATAGTAATATATAACCCATGTAGATAGTGGCCCTGTCTGTTAGACAACAATAGTGCATATAATACAAAATAGAAAAGTGATAAATGATGGTGTGTGACACAGTTCCCCTTCTCACCAACTCTTTATGCCTAAGAAAGGTGGGGGGGGGGAGAAGTATGCACTCCATTAATCCCTAACACGCCCCTAGTGCAGGCGTAACATAGACAGAGCAAAAGGTATACTATAGTTAATGAAGCAAATGTGTTCCTGGACATTAAGTCTTTAGCAGAATTTGGTACCAGAGATAAAAACAACTTGGAAAGTATAGGTATAGGTTCCTACACTGCAAAAAAGAAGAGGACTTCAATATGTTTCAGCAAATGTTTTATTCAAAACTAACTATGCATGTGTAAAATGTCTACTTGCATAAGTAGACAAAAACATTTTGAACCTTCTAATGACAACCTGAAGGTTTCTTCCAAAATATATAGATTTTTTCCCCTTTCATTAATTCTCACTCTTCTTATGGTTTTAATTTTCATTGCCAAATGCATACCTGTAGATCTATCTTTTTTTAACTTACTGGGAACAGTTGATGCACAAGTTTACCAGATTTCCTTTTTCTCTCTGTTTTCCTGTTCATGTATGTTTAATAAGACATTCTGGAAGAGGCTGCTATTTAACGTTCCTGTTGTAGGAAAACAAACATGGATACAGAAAGATTGGCTAGGGTAGAATTCAGTTATTATCCAACTCAAGCTTTATTACATTGTTTACTGTTTACAGTGTTTGGTCAGGAAGGATTAAACAAATTCATGGATGACAAGGCTATCCAATGATGTGAATCTAATTGACTGTATTATTATGTGGTGGTGGTGGTGGTTGTTAGTTTCTTACCCATCTCTCCCTATGGATTGAGGCAGGAACAACAACAGAATAAAATACAACATGTAACATAAGTTAAAAACACATAATATCAGTTTAGAATAACAGTATCCAGTATCTTTGACACAACTGTACCAATTCCAGTGTGTTACTGAAAACCAGTTGTTAAGGAACATGAATGAGAGAATGATATTGTGCTCATGCCATGTTATGTGTTTCCCCTATGCATATGATTTGCCCAACTTGATGCTGGACAAGATAGTTGTTGGCCTGATCCTGTATGGATTTTGTTATGGGATCATGTGCAGCATTTGACAAACTAGAGGCTTTGATTATGACTCTGCAGAAAACTTTGACTTTGGGGCTTTCCAGACTGCCAGGAGAGGGCGACATGAAGTTGCATGTTCCCAAATGCTTAGCAACTACACTGCAGGTCCCAGGGGTGTATTTAAAAGGTATAGGGCAGCTACACTGATGGGATGTGGAGACGACTTATCTGAAGTCTTGTCTCTTGAAGTGGTTCATGCCAAACTTTCAATGCAGGTCATCTAAAGGCCACACTTTCATGCAGGCATGAACACACCCCTTTTTGCCAATCTAGATCAGGCCAATGTGTCCATACTGTGGTATACAAAGTCTCTTGGGTAAATCTTTGAGTATTTCTCCACTATACAATTCCTTTCCTAGTTATTAGCTCTTCATCTTTTGCCTCTCTGTTTACACACACCCACTTCCTGCTTCTCTATTTACATGCACACACGTCTATGTACAAATTTTAAATAATTGTGAAAATGTGTCTTTTGATGCCTTGATTTAGAAAGTAAAAAATCTAAGATATAAGAAACAAACAACAAGCTAATTATGCATTAGGATATGATGTGCATGTGTGTATGTCTGTGTGCATGCACCATTGAGCTACCTGTTGACTTAAAGTGACCCCATGAATCTCATAGAGTTTTCTTATGCAAGGAATTCTCAGAAGATGGTTTTGCCAGTTCCTGCCTTTGAAATGTAGCTTGCAGCATCTAGTATGTGTTGATGGTCTCCCATGGCTGATCCTGCTTAGCTTCGAAGATATGACAAGATCTGGTGCCTTTGAGGTATTTAGGCCTCCTATTAGGATATAATAGGTCACATGTTTTACATTAGCAATTTGTATCATTTTGAAACACAAATACAATTTCTCCCTTGTTGAGTTTGTCAGGGTTTAGTTTCAATAGCTATGCTGTGCAGCTAGGCTGCTGTTGTTCAGGATTCTTTTATGTTCTTTCTTCCTGACAGTACTATATTGAACCATTAAAAAAGATCTTCCTGATAGGAAACTTGTGTACAATTAGTTCTAAATTTAATTTTTGTCACTTAAATGTATTTGAGTTGAATCACGGCTGTTCTGATGCTATGTGGGAATAACATCAGATGAAGAGCCATGGTGGATCAGACTAAAGGTCTATCAAGTTTACCATTCTGTTCCCAGAGTAACGAGCCAGATGTCCCTGGGATGTCCTCAAGTCAGAAATGGGTGCAGCAACACTATCCCACTAATGCTGCCTCGGAGAAATGCTCAGAGAAATCCTGGTCTCATAATAGAACTAGAATAGAATAGAACTAGAGAGAAAAGGAAAGAGGAACCAACATGACTAGCAGCCACTGATACCAACTTGTGTTGATGCCAAAATTGCAATTATTTTGTTTGTTTGATGCCAATATTCTAAGTAACAGATCTTAGAGACCATCATTCTATTTATTCAGTAGTGTGGGCAACATAAAATGATTCTGAGAATGTTTAAAGGATAATGTTGAGTCAGTGCAATCTCTATACACTGTATAATCTCATCTTCTATGTGAGGAATCAATTGTCTGAAAGCATTTACATTTAAGTATCATAGGTGATATTAGAAATGCATCACGTCAGGCCATAGTCTATCAGTAAGCAAAATGAGGTCACTGGGCTCATGTAACATATTTTTAGAGCACCATTAAAAGATCGTTTATTTTTATATGTTTATTTATTATGGGGCAGTCATTATTTAGATTTTTATTTCAGGCACTGAAATCTTTTATAGCATTTTTGGCTTCTCTCTGATGGGAAAGATTATTCTACAGTGTTTGTTTTTCTGTTGAGACACTTCAACTGCTCGCGAACAATTTTTTTCTGTGGGAAGATTGCACCACAGCAGTTTTGTATCTTTGACTCACTCATCCTGAAACTTTTGTATTTAAACTCTGAGGTTGTGATTTACAAGCTCCAAAATTAAAAATATTTTAAATCTGGACAATGGGGAAAATAATAAAGACAATCTTATTAAAATATTTTAGGAGCCTTCCAGACTGGCCAAAGGCCAGATTGGCAGTTGTACATATGCATATCTGGATTTTTTTTTTTTTAAATGCTGTAGCATATTATTTTCCTTCGGTCTGAGTCTATTTCTTATGAATTTCCAGGACTAGCCATGACTTTACCAAGACAGTTCAAGACTTGAACTAGGGTAGGCTGATGAACTATTCACACTAATACACTAATACACTACACTAATACACTAATACACTAATAATAATGTGTAGCCCACAAGCCAATTGCTGAAGGAGTGTTCTACTCCTTCCCCCTTTTCTTTTCCTTCCTACCAGACTTGGGCTTCTGCCCTTCATCACTGGCTTGAGCAATGAAAACATATCCATGTAACAATCATTAATTATCTTATCCTGTATTTTTTTTGGGGGGGGGGGATAAATAACTGGAAGATCTTCATTGTCTCAAATGTGGAATAAGTATTCCTCACAATGATATTTTCCCTACTTTTTCTATGCTGACTGGGGTTTCTTTGCTAACTCTACCTCCTACTCTTACTAAGGCTACTTACAAAATTAGTGCCCCTTAGCTGGATGACTCAGAAAACTGCAGCACTACCTGCCTGTTCCCTGCTAGTCCTCCTAGTATTTCTGCCCTATTATCCTTTCAGATGAAGGGAGTCTTTACCAGCTCAAGAGCTCAGCTCTGCATCCCTTCTAAGGTATATTCCTTTTGTTCACCTCCCATTGAGCCACTTCTGTATTGAGTTATAGTCCTTGTAAGGGCTTTCTGGCAGTGTTTGGAACAATACTCTTACCAGGGCTGTTACATTATGTGGGTGCCAGAGGCATGAACCATCAGCTCAGAGGTCCTTATAAGGGCTATATGATGTGGCTGCAGCTGCCTCCGTTGGCGTCTTCCTTCCTTCTGTCTGTTTGCCTCTCAGCTAGAGCCAATCGGTGCCATTGCTCCCAAGAGAGATCACTGCTGATGCCATTTCTGCTGCCTTCGTTGCCGCTGGTTTGCCTGAAGCTGTCTGATCACCTGCTGTTGCCTTTGCCACTGCTGTCCCTTCCCTGCTGCTGCTGCTGCATCTCCAGATTGTTTTCTCCATGAAACTCCAAATCAACTGCTGGCTGGTGACACCTTAAATAAAGTGGCACCCAATCAGACTGAAATATACCACCTGGTTTCCTCTAGCCCCAATCAGCAGCCAATGATTTCACACTCATTGGTTGTTGGCTTTTCTGCTTCTTTCTGAAGCCTATTCTAGCCACGTGGGGGCTCTAGGAAGAAGGAAGTGCCCCAGTGCCATTGCTGCTCCATGACATGACACTTCATACTTTTGTGCAGTAAGTCACAGAATGCTTTCCTGGGAAATACCCAGGATTCTCCTTTGGCAAAGGTTTTATGTCTCCTGGGAAACGACCAGGAAGCATCTCTGTGTGTTCTCCTTGTAAAGACTTCAGATGTGTGTGAAATCATTAATTGGGCATTCCTAGAAAATTAAACCATTTCCTGATTGCTATCAGTCTGAGATATTTTGAAAATGTAGTAGGCTTTCAAATTTTGCTCTAATTGCTCCATACCAAAATGGAGAGGGAGGGAGATAAGTTCTTTTTGTTAACCAATGCCATGTATAGATGGGAAATGCTGTGCAATATATTTTCTTAGAGTGATCACAGTGGATATATCAATAACACAAAGTTCAAGATGTGCATTAAGCAGAAATTACATTTTAAGGGGGGAAAATCCTTTCATATAAAAAGCATTAGGATGACTTATAATTAGGTAATTATTAAGAATGCATGTACCTTTCAGCATAATTAATGACACTTAAAACAGGAGAATGTGAATAGCAATCCATCTATTTTAAATTATGCTTAGAAATTAGCTCAGCTCAGAAGAAAGCAAAATAAATGTAAGGCTCTTGGCTTAATAGGTAAAGAACTGGTATACTAAGCTTGCATTTAAATGTTGAAACACACAAAGAGTAAACAGTAAATATAGTAAAACGTAGGGAAAATAATAATCATTTTACACTTTATCTAACTGTAGGATATTTTCCATAACTAATATTAATGTTATCTTAGCTAATTTCTCAAACAGAAAAAATGTGTTGTGTAAATAAGCCCTGCATGAAATGTGCAAAGTAAATGATAATAATTTGGTCCTAATAATTTCTAATAAGTATAGATAGAAAGTTTTAAGAATAACAAGTGTTAATTTCCTTCCAAGGGTACAACAAAACCTTTTCAATTTGATGGCAAATTAATAAGTAAAAACAATATAATAATAGGATCTATGGATTGATGAAAAGAGAATCAAAGTATCAAAGCTTGGCCTCTATGGCTTAGGTCCAAACTATCTTAAAGACCACTTCTCATCACAGAAATCTGCAAAAACACCAAGATCTGCAGGAAAGGATTTTTCTTGGTATTCTGTATTCTTTTCAATGGCGCTTCAACATAGAAAAGTATGTATATGATTGTAGTATACCACTGCCGACCTGAACATATCTATGCAGAAGTTAGTGCCATTAAAGGCAAATGGGGTCTACTTCCAGTTAAGTAGGCATAAGTCTGAAATATTAATGATGCATGTTATGTAAGAAAGATTCTATTCATAACTGATTAAAAAAAAACACAACCCACATGAACAATGCCTTTAAGAAACTAATTTTGAATCAGCTATTATAGTTACATTACCAGCCACATGTACGAACAGATTCATAGTTTAAAATAGCCTCGCAGTGCTGCCAGAGCACCCAGAAGCCAGCCCATATGTGGGCAGCAAGGCGGCATGAAGCTTACTTCAGCATGAGTAAGCAGTAAGATGTACAGCATCAAAATGCCATGCTCTGAAGCTGCATGGACAGCGGCACAAAGGGGTAGACTGTTTCACCCCTCAAACAGATCTGGGTTTCTGAGTTTCCAGAACTAAGAGGACAGATGTTGGGTATTGTGAAGCATACAAAATATAAAAGGCAGTTTTGGTCTTGTTTGATCTGGCAGAATTCAGCCTTCGGTTGTCTGTTTTCTGTCAGAAATGCAGAGTAAGGGTGTGTGTGTGACTGTGCTCTTTCTTTTAAGCTCCCTCCCATGCATTCTGCAGTTCACACCTCCTCTGTTCAGTGCTATGTGGGTCATCATATACCATGATCAGTCATGATAGCACTTTTAATGTTGAATCAAATAATATCTGAATTGATAAATATATTAGTGGATATCCAGAGCATTGCACATGGGTGGGGCAGAGAGAGAGAGATAAAATAAATGGAAACTATTTGTGTGGATTTAAAATATAAACTTATAATCAGTGACAAACTTAGGGGCTGTAAAGACTGCCCCAGGGGGCATCCTGCAGCCACCTAAAGGTGCACTGGACTGGGTCCACTGCAACCACATGCCGCGGTCCCAATCTGGCCTTTCCAAGGCACAAAAATGAGCCACAAAAAGGGGCTCCTTTTTGAGCCCTGGAAAGGATGTGATAGCTGCAGCACCACAGCTTTAAGGCACTCCTTTGGCACTGCATCATGTGGACACAGCACCAGAGGAGGACTGTGATGCTGCGCACCATGTTGAATGGCGCATGGTGTCAAGGTGCCCTGGGGGCGGAGTTGGGGCATGCATAATGTGGATACCATACCCCAACTCCACCTCCAGGCCAGCCTTAATGGCCGGTCTGCACAGGGCCTTAAATCATTTTTGGTCACTATACATTAGGATAAGTTATATTATTACTATAGGCAAAGACAGGCCATTGCAAAATGGTGGGCTGGAGGCACTTGTTTGAACAAACCATGCGGCATCCCTCTGGAGTAAAAACAACCCGGAAAAACGGGTTCTTTTTGCAGCACCTGGCGTAAATAAAGATGGTGGCGCCTGTGTGGATGGGATGCCACCATGATACTGATGACATTATGGACTAGGGTTCAGGAGCATGTGGTTGGTGTGTGCTTCCAAGCCCTAGTATCGGCCCCATGATGGTGCTTCCCGGCTGTCTGTCTCAGGCCTATATAATTATTACCGTGTATGAAGCCCTTTTAGTTTAAGACTGGGCAGAGCAAAATTCCCTTAAGGACATAAGTATGATCAGGATGGAAGAACAGACAAACTAGGCTGCAGCAGTTCCTTTTTGCCTGACCCTACTGGGAAGGGCAAGATTCTGCCTCTCTCTTCTTTCCCTGCTTTTGAGTTGAGTGCAAACTCAGTTTACAACAATTGAAGCAAGCTGAAGACAAAGGTGGAACCTGAGAGAAAAGCAGAAAATTGACATTTTAAAATCGCACTGAAAATGTGGGATGAATGAGGATCAAGGCAGCCTCCCAAATTAGATGTGTTGGAAGCTATGGAACAACAGAAGGGAATCAGAGCGGGGAAGGTTATTTTTTTAAAAGGGCCAGCTGCATTGCTTATGCAGCAAAATAAAAATAAAAAGCCCAAATGCTCAAAACAGTGATATTTTATTGTGTTCTGGAAGGCCATGTGGCTAAGAAGGAGTGTGGCTTCTACCTGTGTTGTGATCCCTCCAGACCGTTTTCAGTGATAACCAAAGTAGCATCAGAGACAAAATGTAGGCCTGTGATTCTTAACATGGTCACCTTTCTTCTCCCATATGATTTTAACATTTTTGCCTGATGAAGAAGTTTGAAAGTTTGTAGGATGTATTTCATGCATCATACAAGGCTTGGAGAAGGTATTACTGTTTTGTGGATTTTGGATTGTGTTGCATTTTTAAAAGGAAATCATTGTGTTGCTTCCTAAGGATCAAAGGTGAATGTTTAATTAACATTATCCGTTTACTTTTAAAAATTACCTAGTTTCATTGCAAGGAACATTACCTTTTACTGCTTACCTCCTCAAGCGCTCTCTCTCTCTCTCTCTCTCTCTCTCTCTCTCTGGGTGGATGTTCTTTCCTGTTTTTTACTGAAAGTTAGCAGCTTCTCTATTGACCAGAATCCACCACAGCCCTTTTCTTACTATAATGCAACACTCCTTAGCCTTCACAGAAAGTCAGACAAATATCCTAAAATGGAGAACAAAATGATGTGCTAGCTGTGGAAAATACTTTTGAGTAATGAAGACCGCCTGTTACTAATTTCATCAAGAGATTTTATTTATTCATCTATTTATTTATTTTATATCTGACTTTTTTCAAGTATGGAATCCAAATTGGCTTACATCACATGTAGTATATAGCTAAAATCCATCCTAGCATTCAAAACCAGTTAGAAAAACAATTAAATCATATTAAAAATGGCAGTGAATAAAACAAAATTTAAAAACATTTAAAACAAAACAGCAGATACAGGAAAGATAATAAAGAACTGCAGCCCCCCCCCCCTAAAAATATCCCCTCTTGCAGCAATCGGGTAATAGGCAAAAACTTGCCTAAAATCCAGAAATGTTTTTGTCTGCCTGAAAAAGGACAACCAAACCTCATTGTGTAGTATTCTTTGGAGGGAGGGAGTGTTCCACATCTTTGGAGGAGCCACCTATAATGCTTTCACTTGTATCTTGAACTGATGGGCCTGCTTTCCTTTGTGGATTTCAAAATTGGGGCAGGCACATATTGTTGGTTCCCATTCTGCTAACCTTTAAATGTAAAAGTATCCTTAATCCTCATTATTCAGAAAACCAATGTGTATCAGATAAAAGCATGAATTTTTAATGTGCTACTTCCAAGCTATGAAAGAAATTATATATATATATATATATATATATATATATTAAATTCCAGTTCCATTATTTGGTTCACATATGAGTAGATAGTATCTGCTTTTACCTTTTATTGCAAAATTCTCTATTACCTCTCAGGTTACAGAATGGGATTAATAATCCTAATTAAAAATTGCTTCCATGGCAATTAATGGAGGGCACATGATTCACATAGTGCCATGAGCCCACTTCAAGCATCATTTATGATTATCAGGGAGCAAGGCCACACTCTTGGAAGTGAGAGGGGGTTTGACTAAAAGCAAGTTTATTATCCAAATTGCTGTGGATTTTCACACATTCAGATCAATGCTTAATTGTCGCCACTCTCCTGCACAAATTTGCATCTATTCATGCTCCCTCTGCTGAAATTGCACAGTCATGAATCCATGAGAAGTTGATGGACTGCCACAAATTCAATATTGTGAATCCTCACAAATACATGTGGATACTCCAGTAAAAAACATGGATTCTTTTTCAGTGGAGTTTATGGAGTCCCCCTCAAAAGTGCAAGAATTCCTCCAAATCACATGTAGCCAGATGACCATCTACTGGAACCGCATGAGGAGTATTTTAATTCTGTAAACAAGCCCAAGATTATCAGGAAGAAAAGGTAGACTCACTCTGACATCACACTGCCGTTGACCCCACCACCAGATATCTATGAAATAATGGAAATGTCTCCACAAAGGAAGTCTATGATGCATGGGCAGCTGCTCTCACCTAACCTTCTGTGCAATTAGGACCCTGGACCATTGGGAAGTGTATTGATGAGCAACTGCTCACACATAGACTTTATCAATACAGAGATCCACACCAACTTGTAGCTATGCTTTGTTTCAGAATGCAACCAGATATTTTGGCCTTTTCTTTGGTAATTGTGCAAAGCCCCTTTCACTTAATTAACTTGCACACAGAGCATTAATGACATGACAGCACATTTCTTCAAGCAATAGCATAGGTGATAGACCCAGGTGTAGCTACTTTACCTTCAATAATGACATTTTAGGAAGCTTGCTGTCATTAACTCTTCTAACTGCACAGGGAAGACATCTCAAAGATGCACTTACAGCTTTGAAATTTGGCTGTGATAAATATGTGTTTTTAACATTGATATCAACTGGCATTCTGTTCATGAGATTGTAGGGTGGCATTAGAATTTTTTAACTGCAAAGAACTGACGCTTACAGTCATTGACAACCAAACATGATCCCAGCCCCTATATTTCAGTCTGGCTGCATGCCAACCAAAGTGTTAGTGAGATGCTGTGGATCAGGGTGCTGATAAATTATATTTACAGCACTCTTCCCCAGGGTTAGCTGGTTTAGGCCAGGTTGGTTCAAAACAAATTAATTTTAAAAAAACCTCCTCTTTTGAAATTGATTATTCATTTTTAAAGAAAAGGTCTGGCTAATATTGCTATCTTCTAGCGCTCTTACTGGAACAACAACTGCTGTTTGAATTCCAACATTTTAACTTTAATGTTTATTGGCAATCATTCATTGTTAGACCAGAATCCGGTG
The DNA here is from genome assembly GCA_034509955.1 of Urosaurus nigricauda. Lineage (NCBI taxonomy): Eukaryota > Metazoa > Chordata > Lepidosauria > Squamata > Phrynosomatidae > Urosaurus > Urosaurus nigricauda. The sequence goes on along the minus strand of JAOEGL010000004.1, from coordinate 95,100,842 downwards.
TGAGTTGCTTCTTTGTAATCACATTATTTTATAATGCAAGAAATGCCATTTGAAAACAAATCCTTCAGTTAACATAAGTTCAACCAAAACAACTTGCTTTAAAAGAACACTTTTTGTAGAACAATTATTATTGGTGGCCATGAAATCCGAACTGCAATTTGGTGCTTCATTTTCTGATTTAAATCTTGGTTTTACCCTACCCCCCAAAAAAATCTGTTTAAAAAACTTGGGTTTTGTGGTTTAAAAAATCTGGTCCCTTTCTAATCGTGCTGTACCAATTGCAGATTGCACTGAGAAAAGTAGTTGTGGCAGAACCCCAAAGCTGCCTGTTCTCAATGAACCCCATAACCAGAACAGTGTGTTAGATATTGTTTCCAACTGCTCCAATATCCAGTCCTTTTGAAACTCTTCAGCCAATGAGTTGCCAAGATGAAACTGTAGGTTTTTGAGTGGCGGCATTATCAGAAGTAAATATGATTATGGAGTAGAGATGTAATTCTTCATTAATTTTCTTCTGGAAGGAAGCAACAAGTAATTATTATTAGCAAATTTCTTCTTGGTCATAGTGTCTTTGAAAACTACATAGCTCTCAAATCTCATTGAAAATTCAGGATTTATTTTGCTCAAAAGTTTGCATATGTTTGATTTGTACAGAAAATAATATTTTGTGCTCAGAAAACATAGTTTTCTGCACAGAAAAACTATTTCCTGTACACAAAATCTAATTTTTGTGCAAGTTTGCCATGTACAAATTTTGTACAGAATGGCCGAAAACAGATGGGTCTGGAGAGGCACCTGGGCGGTGCCATTAGTGTTTCGGAATGTGTAGCATTCACATGCTCCCGAACCCTACTACGTAATGGCACCGGCACCATTACGTAATGCCTTTTAGACAGCGTATGTAATGGCACTGCCACAACTGCACAGTTGAGGTGGTGCAAAGGTGCCAAATGGTGCCTTTTTACTTAATTGTGCCACAATTGTGCACCTAAAAAGGAGCACAGTTTCCCCACTCCTTTTTAGTGGCGCAACTGAACCACAGCATCTAGTTGCTGCAGTGCAGTTGCAGCGCTAAAGGAGATGGCACCGTTTTTAGGCGGTCTGTAACACCCCAATAAGTCCCAGATTGTGCAAATTCTTTTCAGTCCATAATTCTTAACCAAAAAAAAAAAGGGGGGGGGGGAGGGTTTGACAATTTTCTAAGTATTTTTGAATATTCTTTCTATCCCAATGATGGTACTTGGCTAATGTAGTTATGTTGATGTTACAGTATATTGGCCTTCATATATGTAAACTTTTCAGGAATATTAGTCACTAGGAAACTGAAGTATGAAATTAGACTCAGTGAAAGAAGCAGGTTTTTTTAAAATAAAAAAAGTTGTTAGCAAAGTAAGATATATTAACTGATAGTTTTACAGGTTAGCTCTCAGTGAAACCTTACTTATTTATATACTCACTGCATTTATAGCTTCTTTATTTGCCACCAAGTCATAACCCAGCCAAGGTAGGTTACAACATCACATTTGTGCCTATATGATTAAATTTATGCTCCGTCTATCATCCCAGAACACTAGCCAGGATATATGGTTCTCTGAGTGTTCATACACACACACCATTCTGTCTGCAACAACCTTGGGAAGTGAGCTGCAGGGAAATATAGTGCTTTGCCCATTCAAACGGTTGGCCTCATGGCTGACTCAACAAACAGATATAAAAATGAGTTGGCCTGACCCTAGCCTGAATAGCTGCTAGATCTTGGGGCGGGGGGGGGGGGGAGGGATCCTTTTTTTTGGACTACAGTTCCCAGCATTCTATCCCAAAATGGTCACAAGCCATATGGAATTCTAGAAACTGTGGTCCAAAAAATGTAATATTTCCAAGCTCTGTTCTACCACATGGGCTCTCAGTTTGAGATGAAAACAAGACAGTAAAATAAGCAGTGAAACCTTACATCTGGAAATACTAAATATGAGCACATGCAGAAATTAAAGTAAAAAAACACTTTGTTGTCCATGGCATCCTTCCATAGAGACCAATTAAGTCAAGGCTGGGGGAACTTTTTCTTTTACAAGAAGCAGATTCATCAGGTAACTAAAATAAGAGATAAATTTGACTGATCAAGCTCATTCCATCTTAACCGCCAGATATATTCTATGGGCAGCAGATAATGAGATATGCTATTTTAAAAGTGGCAAGTTACACCTTGCAGCATGATTATTTTAACAATAGGAATGAGATAACCTATGGGCATTATTTCTTTCATGAGTGGGACTATATTATTGAAACAGGAATTATCCAATTACATGTGTAGGTTATCAGCTTGTGAGCAGGCTGAGAAAGAAGCTAGGCTAAATGAAACCAGGAAACTGTAAATAAAGTAAAGCAATATTTTGTTGTTACTGCTACAGGCTTAGTTAAGGATTAGCGTAATTTAAGACCAATACCTTCATGAGAAGTAAGAAAGTAGTTGAAATAAAAAAAAATAGACACAAGCAAACTACTCGGGGGATTAGATTTTCATTCTAAAAGTTTGGGATATTTTAGATTTTTTTTTTAAAAAAACTGTATCTTCACTAATACTGTGGCAAGGTTTCTATGCTCTGTCCTCACCATATGATTATGTTTGATGGAATATTTTTCAGTGTCCATAGGATAAAGGAATGGTGAGGCATCGGTATATGCAATATAATCTGTCCCTGTTCCAGTAAAATACACAATAGTGAACACCGTCATTCTCCATTAGGGCTATACTGTGGTGATATCTACTTTCTTGACTCTGGAAAATTGATTGCTACAGCATAACATTTTGATTGAAGTGAACATTTTTAGATACCATAGGTTTAGTTTATGGAGGCTTGCACTGAAAATACATCTTCTGCAGTTTCGAATGCTACCACTTTCCCCAAACAGAAATGCAGAGGACTGAGTCCATGTAAAAGGAGAAACAAAAATAGCAAACGGTGCCATATTTATATTTCAGTAGTCAGAATACAAGTAAACATCCTTGGTGAAAACACATCACTGCTTCCAATTAAGGCAATATAATTGCATGCTTTGAACTGGAACAATGGAAAAATCTGACAATCCATTGTGTTTATATGAGACACAGACTTTAGAGACATCTTAAAAATCACATCTAATCTGTATAATGCATCTACTGTGAACTACTTTTTGCACAACATTTGAGTATTATGTGCAAATATACTGCAGAATGATAAACAGAAGGCATCATTGATAAATAAGTGTTTGAAAAATGGATGAAATCAACACTCTTTAGGTGGTTTTCTGAAATTATTCTTTGATTACCAGTTTGAATTTTCTTTCTATTTCTTCAGGTGTATTTTTAAAAAAAAGAAAATTAAGACAAAAGGCAATTTCTACTTTACTACCATTTTCTGGGTTTAATTGATATTTTGTTATTGAATTGTGTCCCTAGTTTTTCATGGAATCACCTAAAAGTACAGTAACTATGTGCCGGCTGGCCAAATGTATGGGAAAAGACAATTCACAGACCTAATGAAGATAACATTAAGAATCCACAATTAGTTGCAAGAGATAAAAACCCCTCTTTAACTCCTTTGGGGTCCCCCTTTGGAACCAAAAGACACAATAGTAATTAATACTCTTTCAGTCACCACAGTGCAAATGGTGAGATAGCCATATGCTTTCAATTTTGCATTGAATTTTCACAGATTTATTGGGGCTTTCTAGATTGGCAAAAAGAAGTGTATTCATGGCTGCATGAAAGTCTAGCCTTTAGATGAGAAAAAGGGAAAGTGTGCCATGAAAATGCTTTTTTTGCGTTTTAGGGGAGAAGAAGCGCCTTTAAAGGGGTGCTGGTTTTCCCAGCTTCTTTTTTAAAAACTGCGGAATAGCGCAGCTCCATCTAAAGGCTGTGGTGCAACTGCTAAGCATTAAGGAAAAGGCAACTTCATGTCACACTTTCCTGCCAATCTAGAAAGCCCCATAATATACTAATCCAGTAAATGGTAATATAGTACAGTATATACTGTTTCACAGCCAGGGGGCTGTGATGTCCTGACAGGGGGGTCCATGAAGGCTTGAAGGCTCCATAGCCTACCTCCTTCCACAGGAGAATGGCCACATGACATGACCAAGCCAAGGCTGGCTTGCTGGCTAGCTGTGCCTGCAAGTTGCCATTAAATCTGCACCAGTGGCAAAGTGGTGTGAAGAAACTGGAGAAAAGTTTTCCTTCCCCTTCAATCTCTCTGAGGGAAGATTTAACCAATGGTGTAATCTGGTGATTTTTAAACTTTTTACTCTTATGATCCCCTTTAAATCTTCATGTGGATGTCTCACTTCCCAATCAACACAGTGTAAAAATAAAAAAAATTCTGTTTAATGTCAATATTTCCTTTGAAACATTAACATGTATTCCCCTTTTAACATTTTACAGAGAAATAGCTTTCCTCTTCCTCCTCCTTCTCCCTCATGTAGAAGCTCCAAGCACCCTCCTTGCTTTTCTCTCCCCCTCCAAGACAGAAAAGGTTTGGGAAGAAGTGGAGAAAGAGAAGGAAGAGGAGGGACCAGGGCCTCCAAGTCTTGCACACACACACTCTTGAGCAACTCTTGTACACACACACACTGGAGGGCCTGTTCCATAGTTTGAGAACAAATTGTGTAATTCTCAATAGTTCAGTACCCAGGTATTGTAACTACTACTACTACTACTACTACTACTATTTTATATTTAACTTGGGAAGGGGCGGTCCTAAGGCAACAAAAGATATCTAAAGGGGGCCCATGGTAATGAAAAGACTATCAACCACTGTAGTTTTCTCATCATATTTTTTTTCAAGAGCAACCCTTAAAATAGGATGAAATTAACTTTGTTGCAGATGTCAAAAGAACTTTGGTTAAAATATAGATTGTTATTCCCTTGTCCCTCTGCTGCTAGTTTGATTCTCAGATATAAACAAGTTGACAAACATGGCAGCTGTTTGTGCATAGGCATCTACGTGACTGGGACTTCCTACCACATGAGGGTTTTGATGTAAAACTTGTAAAACCCTTGAGTGAGTACTTTTTGGACTTAGGGCTCCTCCATTTCAATTAGTTTGGTATACACTGAATGTGGGGAAAGCAAAACCAACAGAATTACTCAATGTAGTGAGTCTTGTTTCTTAAAAATCCAGCTTTGAATGTATGTATTCAATATTTTTAAGGTACTGAATCAGGCTGCTACTTCTTTTTTTCTGAGAGGGTCATCATTTCTAACAGTGATATAGGGGACATGTAAAACATACACCAATCCAGATTATATCTCTTCAATCTGACCACTGCAAATGATTGCATTTTTTGGTTTGGTTCTTTTTTTATCTAAGGAGATTATCACACTTACTAAAAACTCCACTGATCCAGTGGGATACAGTTGGGTTGCAGGTTGCTACGGGGTATTATCAAACTTAATTTGCTGCCAATTCCACTGGGCGATTGCAACACAGCTGCATCTCGTGTCTCAAATGTGCTTTGGAGACCATTTTGCCAAGACGGCAAGCTCCCTTGTTGGAAAAACAGCCTCCGAAGGGCATCTAGGACCTGGGATGCAGCTGTGTTGCCATCGCCCAGCAGAATCAGCAGTGAATTAAGTCTGATAATACCTGGTAGCAACCTGCAACCTGACTGAATCCCATTGGGGAGCAGTCAGGTTTTTAGTAAATGCAATAATCTCCTAAGAATGTGCCAAACTTTGCAATTTTTTTATGAACAGGATGAAAACAAGAAACTAGCAGATTAGGCCATCTGCAATGAATGTACAGTGGCAGGGTGAGTACTGTGGGAAGTTCACTGCAATATATAAAGCTAGTTTAATATCCATTTCAATAAGTTACAGAGGTAGAAGGTTAAAGAGACAATTTTTAGATGAGTTAAACTTAACACAAGGAGAAGGCATATTATCAGGAACAGTAGCAACATTGTTATTAAAACAAAAGATTTGAGTTGAATTGGAAGCTATGTGTGTCTATGAACTGGAAATTGGCTTGAGACTCTACAGTGTTATTTGCAATCTGTAATGTGGCATTGGTGGTCACTCAGCAGGAATAGGTGTTCTTTTGTTTTGTTGTACTACTGTCATCAACATGGACAGTACAAGTCTCCAATACCAGTGTTGATATTAGGGAGCTGCGGCAGGTGCAGACTACTCCAGCTGACACCACTGCTCCACAAACACCAACCTTTTGGAAGAAACAGGCTGTGGCATTCACCCGCATCCCTTTAAAATGCTTTAAGAGATGGTGGGAGTGGGGTGAAGTTCAGTGGGAAGAGAAAGGAAAGACCACTATCATAGGGTTTACTTGGCAAGTTTCATCAGAGGGGGTTTGCCATTCACTGAGGCTGAAAGAGTGTGACTTGCCCAAATTCAGTTTAGTGGGGAATCAAACCCAAGTCTCCAAAGTTGTAATCCAATGCTCAAACCACTACACCAAGCTGGGTCTCAAATGTAATAATGCTATTACCTTTTTATATTATTTATTTTATTAGAATATTTTGCCCTTTGAAAAGTTTTTTTTTTACAAAGTCATGAACTTTTTAAATAAGCCAATTTTAGATGCTATTGGCATAGCAGCTTTTTGAATAAAAAGGTATCAGCAATAAGTTGTCTTGGGAATGTATTGATTCATTCACAGTGTGACATGGTACAGTACCTTTTCACTGTTCAGGAAGGCAGCTTGCTAACAAAAATGAGTAATTGTTGTTTGCTGTGCCTTTTCCAACTATCTGAAAGTTCAAGCCACTTATGTCTACAATAGCACTCAGCGACTGATGGAAACCAAAGCTGCTCCAGGCATTCTGAATGTAGCCTTTGAATTAAGCACGATGAAGTAGGTCATGCCATCTATTTAGAGGATGACTGGAGATGGCATTGGCTCATAACCTAGGAATCACTAAGAGCAATACCCCCCCCCATTACTTTAAAGCTGGTCAGTGCACATTTCATGGTTGCTGTTGTGACACTCTTCAGTGTCTTTGGTTAACTTGTCTCTTTCTTGAAATCCTTCACAAAATGGAAAGACTAATTAATATGTTTGTCCTCCAAAGATGAATGAGTGGAACACATGTAAACCCATAATGCTATTTTCTACTGGGGCCTAATAATTGATCCATCTTGGTCAGTACTGTCTTCTTCAGATGGTAGCCTCACCCTACAAAGTCTGAGGTAGATGTTTTTCTCAATCCTGCATCTTAAAATCTTCTGATCTGAAGATGACAGTAACTTAAGCATGCACACTGGTCATGACTTGAAGTCCCATCAAGGACTCAGTGAAGAAAAAGGAAAAATTGGCCAATGGCAGAAAATAGACTTTGGTTCATTTAGAAACCACTGTGATGTTAGCCCTATTGAAGTATTCAGCATGAAAGCTGAAGGGGTGCCATGCAGTAGTAGGTCCATATCTTAGATGCCAAGTTGTGATCTGCATCAATCTGAAACATACACATCAGACCTTTTCATGTTTGTGACTAAAGTGCTGAAATGGGTTTTAATGCATAATAATTTATAATAATTTGTTATTTCAGAACAAAATAATTTCCAAAACTTTTTTTTAGAGGCAGAATAACCTCTCAATACAACTATTTGCATTTACTTAGATGTAAGAGGTGCTTTATAGCCAGAGATCATTATCTCCAGGAGCTTCTCATCTAAACTAATTCAGTAATTAAGGAAGATGATAACAGAGGAAAGTGGGGAAAAGACCTTCCTTTGCCAAGATGGTACCCTTTGCTGGCTCTGGTTGCTTGGAATTAAAGTCCAACACATCTAGAGGATGCCAACTTGCCTAGAATTACAAGGGACTCTTTCAAACGGGGAGGAATTTCTCCCAACTCCGAATGGAGCCAATGCAGATTTATGTAAATTCGCTTGTTTAGCGAATTTACATGACCCCCTGCTCCGTTCGGAATTACTTCCCATTACCCGAAAATAACCCCCTCCTGCCCGAATTTGCATGCGAAGCTTTAATTCGCAATAAGGTAAAACCCATGATCACATTCGAATTGGCTTCCCTCTTGCCCGAATTTGCGTGCGAAGAGTTAATTTGCAATAACATAAAACCCATGATTGCATTCGAATTGACCTTAAATTATACTTCCAATTTAGCCTTGTATGAAAGAGTCCAAGGACTGAATTTGAGGAAATGCAAGAACTCATTCTTAAGTTTTATTTCAAAAATGATGAAGATTGCTACTTACATTATTATTTATGTTAGGTCAGATCAAGTCAGGTCATTTCATGTCAGGTTTTGTAATCTTTCATGATTACAGCCTTTGGAACTTTAAAACAAACAAACATCAAACTCTATTTGTTTTCTTATCATAACATATCAAAGGATTTTATATCAAATCATTTCTCTTTCAATGGGGTTTCTTTTATTTTCGTATCCCTGGTGAATTTCTGGAATATGCTCTTGTTCTTTTGATGAAAGCCAATTATAATAGGAAGGGTGGTCAGTTGTGTGTGGCCCTTTCAGCTATGTGAACACCAGATAACTGGAGGTTAATCATTAAATTTTTCTCTAATGAGCTGAGGGGTGAAAGGGAACAACAATAGTAGTCATAAAAGCAAAATACCCTACAGACTGTAACAGATGGGCCTAAAGCTGTCCTGAATATCAACACTTGTGCAGATAGCAAGAAAATAAGAATAAAATCTATAGAAAAGTACATGGTATAAAATTGAACTGATTGACCAAAGATATATTAGGAATCCAGAAATGTGCTGAATGTAGTATTGAATACATCTTGGGATTTCATGCTTGTGATTCTCCATACTTAACCTAGCAATAGCTGTGGATCAAGATCATGCAATTGATGTAGGCAATTTTAACCCTTCCCACCAGCCACACAGTTTAAAAGTGTCATGCAAACATGTGGTGAGCGCTGAAGCTGCTATTTGTGGCACAGTTGTCAATTAGGAAATGATATTGTGAAGAAAATGTTAACATCCATTTAATCCTCAGCTGTGAATATCATGATTCAGTTCAAATTTCTCCTCCCTTAAACATGTGCTCATGTTTTATATGTGTGCAGCATTATTAAAACCAATATGGTATATAATACAACATTGTAAAATCAAAATATTTTTTATCAGACTCTGCTTAAAATTTCAACATTCCCAATCTATGGCCACTGTATAAGCTCTGTCTTCATGCCCTCCTTCTCTACCCAATTCAGAGCTGGTTGGTAAAATCCTAGCTACTCTATAACAGTCATGTGGTCACCTCACAGCCTAACCTACTTCAAAGGGCTATTAAGATGTAAAAAAGAAAAGGATGGTGGGAAGAATATTGTACAATACTTTTAACTCCAGAGGCTAAATGGGATGAAGTGAGTACTGTTGGTCCTCTGTATCCACAGGTTCTTTATACATGGATTCAACCAACCATCGCTAGAATATATTCCAGAAAGAATTTCCAAAAACCAAACCTCATTGTTTGCTATTTTACATATTGATCACCATTTTATTACATCATTGTATATTATGGGACATGAGCTGGTGTCCATGGGGACAGGGAGAGGGAGGTGTGTCTTGGAACCAAACTCCAGCAGATGTCCGCTGCCTACTATAGGTGGGGAAAAGCATGTCTGTCATAAAGATTTCTACGTATCCCAATTCCCTTGTCTCCCTTAGGCTACAATCGTGTACACATTTACATAGGAGTAAGTCCCATTGAACCCTTTGGGATTTACTGCTGGGTAGATATGTGTATGATTGCATTGTTAATGTAAATAGAACATTGCTTTGTGAGGAAGGGACTCTCAAATTAGACATAAATATATCTCAGTGTTGGACCTCTAAGACAGAATTTCTTTTTACTGTGGCATTGGGCAGCTCTGGCACATGTATACAAATAAAGGATTAATAATCCAAAAGGAAGGGGGTGTACAAAACCAGCAAAACTAAGCCTTAGGATCTCAAAAATAGAACTAATGGAGTCATGAAGGTTCCTTCCACAGCTTCTGTGTCTGCAGTACATTTTCCTTTGCATCTTGCACTGAACCTGCTGGGATGTACAAGACTTGCCTGATTCTCTCCTCGCCTTGGGAAAGGGGGTGCTAAGGAAGGCAACTAAGTGTAAAGTATTTGTCAGTTGAAAGCCAGCTTTGAAGTTGGCTGCCAAAAGTCACTTGGCAGCCAACTATTCAGGAAAAAGAAGGGAGGAATCTGGCTCTCCTTAAGACAAACTGAAAACTCAAGGATGCAAAGGACCTAGTGTGGCTTTACTGGCCAATTTTTGACTGTTGGAGTGTATGTGTGTAGTTGCTCCCTAGGCTTGTGCAGAATTTGGGGCAGTGCTCAGTTGTTTCTTAGCTTGTACAATAGGACTTGGCAAATTTCAGAAGTATTTCATCAGAACCACATGAGGGGCATATTACTGTCCATTCTGTTTCTGCTAAAGCTACTATAATCAACATTTGACAATGGCTTCTATATTTGCTGTGGTAGCTTTCTACTGTGCAAGAGGGATTGAGAGACTGCAGAGCAAAACATATGCTCTACCTGAAATGACGGGAAGGAAAGGTAAAGGAGAACACTGCTCTGATTTTGGCAGTGTAAATCGTAGCACTTGCCAGTTCTGCAGTGGCAGAGGTTAAGGCTACAAAGCAGGGGTGCTGGGTTTGTGTGTGTTAAAAATAGCTCTAGAAATTCACATTGAAGCCCTATGATACACTCACAACTGCTAGATCCAAGGCAGTGCAGTGCAGGTGGAAACAATTTTGCTTCATAATTCATTTCACAATGATCACACTGACAAATACTAAAATTAAAATCCTGTACATACAGCTATTCTGAGTAGCCCTTGACTGACACAGCTTCTCATGTGGTCTTACTGCAATATAGCAAGAGACAAGATACTGACCTTTTTAATTACAGTACAAATTTTCAATCCATCAGATGATTTAGCGGGAGCTTTGCCATAAAGGCTTAGAACACAGTCACACTAGTGATTGTTTCTTATATTGGTGTGGTGATTTCCCAGTACGAACCCTTCTAATATTCAACCCCACAGTGGGTTTTTTTTTTCTTTTAAAGACAAATGTTCTATAATTGACTCTTTATGGGCTTAAAACTAGTCTTTTGTTTAGCAGAGACAGATGGATTAGACACACATCTGAATGACTCATTGTGTACTGTGGCAGCTATGAGTTTAATTGAAAAATATATGCAACAGCTGCTTATTTTGTAGATATGTATAACAGGACAAACAGATCAACATGGCAAAATGAATTCTGATTGTTTGCAGCCCTGGCATTCCTTCACTACAGATTGTAGTATTGGAAGAAATGTCTTTCCTCAATCTACTGCAAAACAACAGTCTTAGAGATGCAAAATTTGTCCTTAGCTTTAGAGCAGGGGTCTGCCCATGCTTCTGTTTCTTCCAGTAAAGAAAATGTCCCTAAGGAAAGAACTTTACAGGGTCACTTTTTCTCCTCTCTTCTTTCTTCTTTTTTATTCATTTGCAAAGATATTCTTTCTGGTATCCCAGTGCCAATCAGGAATGACACTCAAGAGGTATGTGATGGCAATGGCATTTCTGTTACTAGGCTGTGACCTTCCCTTTTCTTTTAAATTGGCTTTAAAAGACAAAAAAAGGACATCAAAATGAGACGTGTACACCTGAAACTTAACAACCATTCAAAAGGTCACAAATCATAATCGCTACAGTACCCAATCTGCCCCCCTTCACCCCATAATAATAATTTTTAAAAACCTGAAGAAAATATGCACCATTGTTATTAATTGATTGCTTTCATCAGTATATTGACTCAAACAGTATCTATGATTGACTCCATCAGTACCATTCATCTCCCCCAGAGTAATATGGACATTTTTTCCCTCCATCCATATTTTGTCTATGAACAGACTTACTATTATGAAGAGATTACTCTATCATGCCAATTCGTAACACAATCTTATAAGTATTCTAACTATATAATACCCTTTGCTAACAAAGTGAAGATTATGGAATGGTTCCTCGCAAGGCTTCCATTTAATATTCCCTGTTCTCTCAGGACACTTCTGTGTCTAGTATGTTCCAAGTTGCACCTGTGAAATTTTTTCTAGATGCAGAATCTATTCACTAATATCTTCTTTGAACCATTTTAAAAATTAACTAAGAACTGGTATACTAACCAGATCTGGAACACAACTTGCTAAAAATTGTTTTACAAATTGCTTTGAGATCATTGTTGGAGCAGGACCTACTTGTTGGGCTAACTTGAAAATTAGAGAGACAAGTGGATTTTATGGGCAGGACTTTCTCAGTTGTGATCTCTACATTAGGGAACCCTTTCCCATGGGATGCATGGTTGATGCCCTCAGTTATAGAATATGAACAGGGAATATTAAATGGAAGCCTCATTAGGCTTGAATGGCTTGATACTAGTGTTTCTTATTTTTACCAAATTCTGTTTAACATTTTTGTTGATGTATTTTTGAATATTAATGGTTTATTAAAATATGATAAGGTATGTTTTATTTTTATCTATACAGATGGTATTAGGCCATACTAGCCTCTTTACTGATAACTTTTTATCTATAAGAAAAAAATATCCCAATTGAACCACACATCTATTAGGAGATCTTTTTTTCTCAGTTCTGGAAAGAGTATTGCTGACTCTCAGTCCAAGAAATCTAGTGGCCCCAGAAGCAAATGACATCCCATGTATGTTAGTAGACATACAACACATTACATTACATCTACACTAGGCTGAAGGAGCATGAGCACACTTTCTTTTTTTAAAAAAAAATTACTGTGTTTTTTAAAATGTTACTTTGATTTTTTTTTAAAAAATATCACTTTTCCTTTCAGTTTGTAATCAAGACAGCCATAGTCTGTATCATCAGTGGCTTTGTTTACCCTCGTGCCTTTTTTAGTCAAGATGTGAGTAGATCAGGCCTTCCATAAAAATACAACTGCCCATTTGGCAGGTTCTGGGGGTTCTGGAAGCATAGAAATCCATTGTACAGTACTCAGACTATTGAGTAGAGTTTTCTTCTTGTTTATGTTGAGAGTAATATGGATTTGACATATGGAGATATACTGCATTTACATACAATGACTGTAATTAATTCATTGTGTCCATATCCATAACTCATTGAAGAGAGAAAGACAATAAAGTAGACTTGAGGTAACAAATAAATTTAGAGCTACACCCATGGAACAAGAGCAAATTGGAGTTATAAATATGTTGTGGCATTATATTTTGTAATTGAGACAGCAATGGTTGCTGCTCAGCAACTGTTGTGGGTTACTAGCTTTCCATAAGATAAAGGCACTCACACTGGATAAAACACAGTTTGATACACTAGCAGTTTTAGTGATGAAATATCTATTTCTCCCTTCATCTTATTCTCAACAAAGCAAGATCAGCTCCTTTTGGGGACCAGATTTGGGCTGCCTTAGGTGGCTAAAGCACAATACCAGGGCAGCTTCTAGGTGCTCTGAGGGCATGTGTCATGTAAACAACATGTCCCCAGACCAGCCTGTTCATCTATTTGAGGCTAAAGATACACTTTCAGCACTTTTTGTGGTCAGTTCCTGTCCCATTAACCTGACAGCTCATCTGCTATACAATTCAGCCTTCAAACTACAATTTTAAAAAGAACTGTGGGAAGAGAGGGTGCTTAATCCTTCCCTGCAGCGCTTCTTTCTCTAACTTTAGACAGCGTGATATGCAAGTTACAATTCTGTGGACACCCAGAGAAAGCATAAAATGATACTGGGGGCACAGTTCAATTTCCAGTGAAACTCAGCTTTCATTTAACAAAGAGAATGCTTCTACTCTTATTGCAAATATACACCTTAAAAGTGGAGTTACAAAAAAGCTGAGATCTAGCATATTTTCATGGATTTTCATCTTATTCTTCTCTCTCTTCCTGGAGAATCCATCTATACCAACTGAGTCATATTAGGGAGTATGATCCATGGACCACAGTAATTCTTACTACTGAGTATGTGTTGGTTAAAATTATGTGAAAACTCTTCCAAGTGGATTGCAATTCTTTCCTGATACTTGTGAGAAGAAAACCAGTAAATTATAAAAGCAGTTTTTTAAAAATTCAGAATCAATTATGTAAATAAGAAATTATGCAAATTTCCCCCTCTACATAATTTATGGAGGTTACAGAATGGAGCTTTTCTCGGTGCGTTTTTTTTTTTTTTTTAATTATATGGGTGCAGAATGTTAATATTTTTAGCGCAAATTTTGGTGAGGGGAAAGTAAGTGCTAGCCATTTATTTAATTAATTAAACATTGGCTAAAGTTGAAAAAGGGCGAAGCAAGGGCATTGAAGGAACTCATTCCCAAGAGGAGGCAGGGGTAGTGAAGTTTTACATGGCTGAATTAAAATGCAGCCAGAATCCTGGGTGAACCCACTTTTGTAAATATAAAAACTAACATATAGCTCTACACTTACCTATAGTTCTATGTGAACAAAGGCCATGGTGCAGTCCTAGCTAGTGAAAATCATTTTTATGTAAATAAAACCCATATATATGAATGTGAAACCTCTCTCTCTCTCTCTCTCTCTCTCTCTCTCTCTCTCTCTCTCTCTCTATCTTTGGCTTCATTTATAAAAAATGATTTTCACTAGCTAGGTCTGCACTGTGGCTTTTGTTAACATCTAATTATATGTTAGTTTTTATACCTAGTTGCAAAAGTGAGCTCACCCAGGATTGTGGCTGCATTTTAATTCAGCCACTCAAGTTTTCCCTAACCCTGCCTCATTTTGGAAATGAGTTCCTTCAGTGCCCTTGTTGTGCCTTTTCCACTTTTAGCCAACATTTAATGACTAGAGAGACTGAGATTAAGATTATTTTGGTTGAGTTTTCCATTACAGCTAAGCATTATCTCAGTTTACATTTTAAAACGTGGCTTATAAACTAAAAGGTAGATTTATTTTATAGTTATAGGTAGATCTCTGGCTGAATTCACCCTGCAGAGATAATTTAGTTTAACACCATTTTAACTGCCATGGCTCAGTACTATGGAATCTTGGAAAATGGAGTTTGTTGTGGGATCAGAACTCTTCGAGAGAGAATGTTAAATGTCTCACAAAACTTCAGTTCCCAGAATTCCATAGCCATGGCCATTAAAGTGTTGTCAAACTGGATAATTTCTGGTGCAACAGTCTCGGTCTTGGTACAACAGTCAGTCGACATGTAAAGGAATGGGAAACTGTTTAAAATGTCATGGCAGACAGATACTTTGGAGTTTTTACAAACAGTGGGCAGCAACTGAAAGATAATCAGAGGCAACTGCAAAGTGTAGGCTAAGGGGAAACACAATCTTAGAAACTCGAGACTACTTAGTTAGTTGCCACATAGTCTCATATGTGGGAAGACATTGCCAGGAATTTCTCAATGAGAGTCCAGCCCTCAAATCAATGGTGTTCAGAAGAGAGTGTGGCACTCAGAACAGCAATGCAAACAAAGAATGAGAAGCTGGTACAATAACCAGCAAACATAGTTGATCATGAGCCCTTAAAGATCACAGCCGACCAGTGGTCAAGGTGAGTTCCTTACAGTGGGCTGTGTGCAAGTAACCTCTAGCAACAACAACTGAATGAAAATTCTTTATTAGAAACTATAGATGTCCCAATATGTATAGGCCTCTGATGTAAAATAAGATGTAGGAGGGATGTGCCATTTGAAGATCAATAAGAAGCTATCAACAGTGTGTTTGAGAGAGTGTTGAACATAAGATGTGTTGAACAGATGTGAAACACTGATCAAATTGCTGTAAGATTCAGGCTATAAATAAGTGGAAAAATTACCAAAGAAGTACAAGGAGAACAGTCACACTTGACTTCAGAAGAAACTTCTGAAAAAGTGAGAGGGTTAGTAAAATGAAAGTTGAAAGGAAACATCATGATCTCCAAAATGGTTAAGAGTTATTCAAAACCACAGTAAAGCTCAGCTAAAATGAGTCACACAGATTAAGATAAGTACCACCAGGGTCAAGGGAATGCATTTGTGGAAATCATACTAGAGAACAGGTTCTTCTGGTGAAGAATCAATGTGGCTTCTAGAAAAAGACAGACAGGCATGATCCAACAGGCACTCTGTATTTGCACATTCAAAAAGCTTTTGATAATGTTAGTTACCAAAAGCTTCTGAATAAGTTCACCAGTCATATGATAAGGGAAAAGGCTCTCTTATGGTCTGATAACTGGACAAAACATAAAGCAAAGGCAGGAGTTAAGGGACAGTGCATACAATTTAAGATGCAAGAAAGGCGTAAAAAGTGAGATGTAATGTCAGCACCCAACCAAGGATTTGTATTAATCCAATGGTTTTTTATTTGTTTATATTTAATATGAAGGTAGGGGCAAGCAGTGAAGTTGTCACGTTAGAAGATGACCAGGTAGTAAAAACCAAAAAAGACTTCAAAGAGATCCAAAAAGATATTTGCAAACCAAGCAAACATTCAACTAATTATTCAAGTGGAAAATGATCCAGTGTAATACAAGTATAATGTGATATGTTTTGAGGCAGAAATTCCTTCCTCCACATATGTACCGTGTTCTGACTAACCAGAATATCATCATGGTCATGATAGAAACCCTAGTGAATATATAATCCTAAATCAAAAATAAAATTGTTAACGTTGTATTGCATCTGTACAAGTTCGTGGTGCAATTATATTTAGAAAACTATGAACAGGGATGCACTGTAACTTTAAAATGATATTGTACAGCTCAAAATAGGTGTGATAAGAACAAACCAAATTATCAAGACACTGTACCTTCTCCCAGATGAGGAAAAATTGCCATGTTAGGGACTGTTGTGTTAGATTTTAAAAAGGTGAAAAGGGGAGACACGTATCTGGGGTGTATTAATTATGTTTGGCATGGTACAATTTTTTCTCCCCTTTCTCATAATATTTGAACTTAAGGCCATCTTGTGAAACTGAACAATGTGTGATTCATACCTTTTTCTCTACACATAGACTATACATCTGCATTGTTTTGTTTCATATCTCAATAAATGATACAAGTACATGCTCCTGTTGTAGTAAACCAAAATGCATCAACGTACAAGACATAACCAGAGTTTGTAGAATTCTTTGTCTGCATGTGCATTTTTAAAAGTGAGTCATTTTTGAACCTCAGTGAGAATTGAATTGACAACCCCTGAAATTATCCAGCTAACAACACTGTCATGTAATTAGTATTACAACAAATGTGCAAACCTGGAATTATTACAGAAAATACAGTTTTACTGCCACAAAAGCTGGTGACAGTGAATCATTGAACCACGAGGGTGTGCTTAAATGTTCTTCAATCATACTCAAAGGAAGCTGCATTTTTAAAAATTCTTACCGGGAATTTCAAGTGGTTCATTTCAGCTGTGCAAATGTGGGAGAAAGATAACTGAGTATTGCTTGCAAATGGCCAAGAACATCAAAGAAACTGCTCAGAAAGCTGAGTTTCCCTGCTCACTGGTGGAAAGGTACTTTTGCAGTGACAAAATATGAACTATGTACCTTTGGATGTGCTTTGGTCTTCACAGCCTTTATTTCAAAGACAGCTGATTGATAAATGTACATATATATATATAACACCTATTTAAACAGTGTCAATTTTTATGTCTTCCCCCATGGCCAGTGACAACTAGTATTTTATACTGTTAGATATTTTCATCGTTGAACATCATAATAATAATATAATTTATAATATAATTTATTTATATTCTACCTACTTCCAAAGGAATCAAGGCTGATTACAAAACAATAACAATAAAATACAGGAATAAAAATAGAAAGTACAAATAGTAATGCATTATACTATCCACTTACACCCCCCATTACATAATAGTAAAACACACTTAACAGTTAAAGTAGTTACACAAAAATTAAAAATACATAGCATAGCAATTAATCAAAGCATATTTTAATAATATCAATATTTCAGCTTTTCTTGTTGTAGCCACACCTGTGCACTCTCTAAGTGCCATGGATCAGCTGGGATGGCAATCCTTAATCCTCTGCATTACTGGTTTCTCAGCGGGTAATGTCCCACCTGCCCCCTTCTCAACCACTGTGTCGCTACACTGCAAACTACTGCTAAGGATATCAGCTTCTCTCTTCTTTTTGGTGATAGCTGTGAGTTCATGCCTTCATTATAGTAGGAGTATGTTGCAATGTCATTTTTTATAGTTTGTTATTTATTTCTAATTCCTGTGCATAATAAATCACCAGCGTGTGCCCACCATTTCTCATGATGGGCTCTACAGAAATAGAGAGCAAGAGATACCATTTACTGGCCTCTTGTTGTTGTTAACAGCCTTCAAGATGACCTCAACATGGTGACCCTGTGGATGAGACATCTCCATGTCCTCCTATCCTCAGCTGCTCTGCTCAAATCTTGCTGGTTCAGACCCATGATCTACCTGATTGAGTCTAGCCATCTGGCATACAGTCTTTCTCTATTTCTATTGCCTTATACAGTAACTTCCCTAACATTATTGAATTTTCTAACAAATCTTTGTTTCCAGAGAAAGTTCAAGATTGATCTATTCTAAGACCCATTTGTTTATCTTTTGGCCACCCATGGTATCCTCAGCACTCTTCTCCAGTACCACATCTCAAATGTATACATACTTATAAACAGTGCTTTGTGGAGTTATTCTAGTAAAGCACAGTGCTTGTGATGATTCATTCCAAAAAGTCTCGAATAAGTACCAAATTACCATACATTTTGCATTTTCACTCTTTCTTTTGAACATGGATAGGTGTTCAAACACCTTTTCTCAGACCAATATAATAGAGTGCATGCAAGCATACTATGATGAATTAAAAATTCAGATTTGTAGGAGTGTCCACTAATCTTTCAGAAGTGATTTTGGTGATGAATCTGTTGTTCTTTGTTCCTGTTCCTTGCCCCTGTAAAGATATTAAAGATTTAAGAACCAGTTTCTTATGACCCGTCCCCAGGGGAACACAGAAAGCTCAGATAGCCCATGTTGCCCATCTTAGAAGCAAGGCAGCTGTCATTCTGACTTCTTTTTAAAGGGCCATGCCCTCCCCAACTCCAGCCTCTTGGCCAAATTCAGAGGCATCTAGAATCCAGATTATATATCTAAATTGTATAGGATGCTGAAGAAATCACTACCACTTCTTCACTTCAAGACAAAGCAACTTATTAGATACAGATGTGTGTAGTTGGCAAACCATGTTTTCTTTTCTCTGTCCATATCCTTTTTATTTTTCTCAAAAAGCTACTTTGGAAGCTGGATATTTTGATTGGTAGTAGGTGACATCTATGCTCATCATTTCCACTTTCCAAATGCCTCTCATGAATCATCATCATCATCATCATCATCATCATCCCACCTCTCCCTTTCGGATCAAGTCAGGTCCCCAAAAAGTAAGCAAATAACAATTACATAATACAAATTCATAAAATCACAAATTCATAAAATCACAAAATCTGGGAGCCAGTGTTTTCAAGGCTGCTCTCCACCCCATCCCCAAACAGTTGAGGAGTCTCTGTTGCTGGAGTGATGTCCTTTGCTTCTTGCAAAATTTCAAAGGTGTTAAGTAAATAAATAAAGAGGGTGTTGTTTTTTTTCTGCACTAAGGTAAGCCTGAGGGCAGGGAACCATCTAATTAAAAATAATAATTGTAAGCCACTCTGATAGCCTTTAGGGCTGAAGAGCAGGGTATAAATAAATAAATAAATAAATAAATAAATAAATATATTTGAATCTCTTCATACATCTGATGAAATAGGTTTGGGCTGTCATCCAAGAAAGCTTCCACTGCAATAAATGTCTCATTTTTTAAGGTGACACAGGATATTTTGTTGTGTAGCTGTGACAAACCAGCATAGCTACTCCTCTAAAGTTAATCATTTTCTAGTGGCCTAAGTTAACATAATTAAATATGAGCAAGTTCTTGCAGAAATAGGTGTTGTGTTTCATGTTCCTGAGTTCTTAGAAGCTACTAAGTACACATTGAACATGAAAATAATTTTGCCATATCTTAGAGGGCCCTTCCTCAATCTGGCATCTTCCAAATGTGATGATTGATTATTCCCATCAACCTGGCCAGTATAGTCAACCTCCTGTTGGCTGGATACAATGAGAGTTATAGTCCAAACAAACTGTATAAGTCTCTTTTAAAATATGAGAGAAAGGAAACAGGGACTGTGCCACCAAAAACAAAAGCAAAAACTGTCAACTGCCAGAGAGAAATACTACAGTGCCCAAATAGCAATTTAATGCAGAGCTTCAGCAGTTACTTTATAAAAAGCCAGAGATATCTTACTTTAAAGGTATATAAATCTTCTGTGATCATTATTTTTGTCTTCTTGATAGTCAACTCTAATCCTGCTTACTTATTTTTAAACATCGAAATGCTACAAGCCACTGGTCTATAGTTGAAACCCCACATGGTGTTTTGCTTTGATTATTGGATTAGGACTCTACAATACTCAAGTTTAAATCCACACCCAACCATGGAAGCCCAGTATGTGGACTTGGTCAAATCACACTCTCAGCTTGAGAGGAAAGCAATGGCAAACAAGCTCCAAACTAAGCTTGTCAAGAAAACCCTTGATATGGCCATCATAAGTCAGTGCTTGAAAGCACACAACAATAGCAGCATCACCAACAACCAACTAGTCTATGGCATAAAAGCTTCTATGCTCCTCATTGTCACCTAAACACTCACAGCTGAACATCTGGCAGCAGCATGCTACAAATGAGGCAGCATTTGAACCATGTGATATACCTCTTCCATGATTTATAGGGACCACATCCTTGTGACTTTAAAAGCAGGTAAGTTTTCCCCCAACTCCTCCCAACCAATTCCCACTGACTTCCCACACTATGATCTCCAACTATAACTTCTGCTTACGTCCACTAGAGCCTCATCTATGTGGAGTTTTGTATACATGACCACATGATCATGGTTCTATTTCTGCTACATACCTTTCTGAACAGTAAAGTCACAAGTACATGGGGCAGGACCAGAGCATATGTCTCCACACCTCTCTAAACTTATAAAGTTTGAACCACAAAATAGGGGCTCCAGTTTTATATTAATCAACTAAAGTATATCATCAACCAACTTCTCTGGACGTGCTTTCAAAGTATAGTGAAACAAGCACTTAATGCATTACTTCTGCAGGACACAGAGGGTCATGATGTAGGATTAGCTCAGAGATTGAACAAGGAATCTCCCTTGTTATACCACTGCATATCTTCAAGCACCACAACTTTCTGTAGATATCATTTATAGTTTGAGAAAAGTGCTATTGACAAATAACTATGCATAAATATTTTTTTCTTCTTTTAGCTAAGAAATATGTAAAGTTATATTAGGCCTAGTATAATGGGCAATTCATTCCATTTACTCCTTCACAAAGGCATCGTTATTTTTAAAGTAATTATTATAATAAATAAAAGTAAATAGAAAGGAACAAAAGTGCCCAAGCAGAAATCTTACAATAACAAAAGAATGTACAAGAGTTTATATGCTTTGAATGCAAATGAAGGGGGAAAGAGTTACAAACACAACCAATTATGCCTTTATAATTCAGGAAACACTCTATATCCATTAAACTAATGGTAAAAAATGTTCTCGCTTTCCTTTCAATAAATTGCAAGAGGAGAAAAACAAGCTTTTAGTTTTGAAGGATGGACATCATTCCTTAAATTGCTGAGCAACAGCATCTGATAACAGGTCACATTTCAAATATTTTTGACATATTTCTCTACACAATAAATTCCAACACTCAAAGGCTATTTGACAACTTAGTTTATCTGAATTTACTTCCTAACACCGCAAACCCATAAATGCCTACTCAAAAGTATATCCAATTGAAACCCATAGGGCTTATTTATGTATTTATTTATTTATTTATTTATTTTTATATGCTGCCTTTCTCCCGGGGTAGTACCAATGTGGCTCAAAAATAAAATTAGTTAAAAGTTTTCCAAAGCATTAAAAAAAAAACAATTAAAATCATTTTGTTTAAGCAACATAAAATCATGTTATCAGCCTCAGGGAAAGGCAATTGCAAACCTCCTCTAAACAAATCTTTTCAGGAAAACCCCATGATGGGTTCATCTAAGGGTGACTATATGTCACACAACAACAACAACAACTCCCTTTCACTTCTATCTTAATCATTGGCAGGCACAGAAATCAAAAGGAGAAGAGGTCAGATGTCAAGCAATGGTAATGGCCTAGGCAGGGAGCACCCAAGATCAAAATGTACACATATACACAAACATGCACTTTTCAGAAAGTGTCAGGTATATGGTGGGGAGAAGGAAAGACAGTGTGAGTTCATAGAATCATAGAGTTGGAAGAGACCACAAGGGACATCCAGTCCAATCCCCTGCCATGCAGGAACTCCCAATCAAAGCATCTCCAACAGATGGCCATCCAGCCTCTGCTTAAAGACCTCTAAGGAAGAAGACTCCAGTACACTCTGAAGGAGTGTGTTCCACTGTCGAAGAGCCTTTAAAGTCAGGAAGTTCCTCCTAATGTTGAGGTGGTATCTCTTTCGCTGGAGCTTGCATCCCTTGTTCCAGGTCCTGTTCTCTGGAGTGGCAGAAAATAAGCTTGCTCCCTCCTCAATGTTACATCCCTACAGATATTTAAACAGGGCTATCATATCACCTTCTCTTCTCCAGGCTAAACACCCCCAGCTCCCTAAGTCACTCCTCATAAGGCATGGCTTCCAGACCATTCACCATCTTAGTTGCCCTCCTTTGGAGCCGCTTCAGTTTCTCCACATCCTTTTTGAACTGTGGTGCCCAGAACTGGATACAGTATTCCAGGTGGGGTCTGCCCAAAGCAGTATAGAGTGGCACTACTGATCTAGACACTATACTTCTATTGATGCAGCCTAAAATTGCATTGGCCTTTGGACTCCTAGATCCCTTTCACATGTGGTCTCATTCAACCAGGTGTCCCCCATCTTATATCTGTGAATTTCATTTTTCCTCCTAAGTGAAGAATCTTACATTTCTCTGTGTTGAATTTCATTTTGTTAGCTTTGGCCCAGCTTTCTAGTCTATTCAGATCATTTTGAATTTTGATCCTATCCTCTGGGTTATTAGCTGCTCCTCCTAATTTGGTGTCATCTGCAGATTTGATAAGTAGGCCCCCAATACTGTCATCCAAGTCATTGATAAAGATATTGAATAGCACTGGGCCCAGGACAGAGCCCTGTGGCACCCCACTTTTCACTTCTTTCCAGGATGAAAAGGAACCATTGTTGAGCACCCTTTGGGTGCAGCCTACTTAACATTTGTGATTTTCAGAAGCGCAGACATCAAGACAATTTGCATAGCCAAGAAGAGTACAAAATGGTTTTATTACACAGAGTTCAGTCCCATTTCTTCATCTGAAATCTCTCTGAATCTTTCATGATTGCCTCACATGGTACACTTTGTTGAGAGAACATGACTTCTAAGTCAAACCTGGGTCAGAAATGCTACAGATTTTGCATTCTCAAAACACTAGGAAAACATGAAGTAGATTTTTTAAGTATATCCCACTAAAGTCTTTGGCACAAATAACCCTAGACCTCTTTTATTTTTCCAGCTGACTTCACTGAACATTCTGAAGAATATTTTGCTTGGTTCCATACACAGTGAAAAACTGGTTACAAATATATTGTATTACTACAGAATTATTCATTCTCATTTTGGCAGTGTAAAATTGCCCTGCAGTCTTTTTTATTTCTGTGAAATGAAA
Organism: Urosaurus nigricauda; assembly: GCA_034509955.1. Lineage (NCBI taxonomy): Eukaryota > Metazoa > Chordata > Lepidosauria > Squamata > Phrynosomatidae > Urosaurus > Urosaurus nigricauda. The sequence goes on along the minus strand of JAOEGL010000004.1, from coordinate 95,077,100 downwards.
GAAATAGCAATTCTGAGAAGATTATGAAAATATCAATAGAATGCCATTTTGTACAATTGAAGGGGACACTCTCTCTTCTTAGGTAAAGATTAGTGTCCCTGCTGACTTCTGGATGCATGGGCCCATAGAATGAACAATACTAAACAAGAATGGTTCCAACTATTTCAGACCAACATATAACTAGCCTTAAATTCCATCTCTGCAACTGACTGACTGCTACCTTGCCTGTTACAATTGAAGTATGTTTATTATTTTCTAAATCACATCTTTCCAGTTGTCTTAGTATGTCCTCATAGATAGTCCATCCAAAAGCTTTTTCAAAAAGAATGCCCATTCACAGTAGAAGGCCAGTAAAGTTATTCATGACAATAAGCTTCTTTTAATAGCCTTTCTGTACTAAGGGATTTTTATCCAGTTAGCTGTTGTCACACACACCATTTCTGATTCTGTAATCAGTTCTGAAAGAACTGCCACATATTTCAGTTAACAATTGTCCTTGACTACCATAGGATTCTGCATATAAAAGTCAGCAAAGATACTGCATCATGGTAAGAAGGAATGACAAAGTATGTTAACTGAACAACTAGGATTACAGGTGTGCCACATTTAATGAAGAAAATGTGTTCCTGGGCATTACTTATTTAACGGAAAATTTGTTACCAGAGGGAGATATACTATGGAAAAAATAGGGCTGGCTTCCTGCATCACCATAAAGAGCAGTTTGACATGTTTAAGCAGACAGTTTAACCAAAATTAAAAAATATGCACATGTGAGATGAAACAACCAAATAAGGTAAGCTTTGGATAAGTAACAACAAAAACAAAAACAAAAACTCCACTTTTTGAGCCTTGTAAAAGCCACATGAAAATTTCTTCTAAAATACACACAGGAATGGGTTTGCATTGTCCTTTCACCAGCCTCCATTTTTTATTATTATGTACATTTTAGTGGCCAGATGTACAGATCTATGGCTATTGCTGATTTTTTACATCCTGGGGAGGGGGTTAGATGCTTTCCCCTTCTCCTTATTGTTTTGCTTCTCCAACATACTCAGTAAGGGATTCTGGTGGCAGCAGCTGTTTATCTTGCCTGTTGTAGATAGGCACACAGAGCTTCAGTTGAATTGGTTATAGAGTAGAATAGTATTATATTGTTTACTGCAGACATACTGCTGTAACCTAACAATGAACATCTGTGTTTCTCCAGCTTGCCGTCACCATCCCCAAAAGCAGATGTTGCTTTAAAAAAGAAAAGAAAAGAAAAGAAACACCCTGCAGCTGAACAGAAGAGGAAAGATAGGGAAGGCTAGAGTTTGAAAAGCACTATGTAAAAAGGAGCTACTTTGTCACAGGCTTTGTTAACTGAGATTTGTCTGTACATCCAGGTGTGCATGACTCGATCTGCTCTACCATGGAACTTTCTCTCCTTTTCTCTCTCACTGCAGACGCCTGTCAGTATTCACTAAATTTGTTTTCCACAAATGCCCTAGAAAGTCAAGAATTCATTTGTAAAGGGGCTGAATAAGGCAATGGCAGTTGGTAGCTTTCAAATCGGTGGTGTGTTGAATTCACTTCAGGTTTTACCAAATTGAGCTGTACCTTTCAAGAGGGTGAAACTATTTGGAGAAAGGGATTCAATTTTCACTTTCTTCTCAAAGGTAGCAATGAGTAATATTGGCTATTTTCTTCCCATTGCAAGAAAGTCACACAGTTTTCATATGCTATTTACTATTCAGAACTAATTCTGCATAAAATTCACACATGGTTGATTTGCCTAGAAAAGAACATTTTTTACATGGAAAATAATATTTCATTTCAGAAATATTAATTCCTGTGTAGGAATTGCTGCTTTCTTCACAGAATATGCTGATTTCCATGTAAATCAACCATGTTTGAATTTTATGAAGAATCCACAAGTACAGTACAGAAAACATTTTCTTTACAACAATTAACAGAGAATCACACCACAGAGAATGCTGTTTCCTGCACAGTATATGCTGTTTTTGCACAAAACAACTTCTTATGGATTTTGTGCATTATAAGTCCTAAACTGCGAAGATTCTTGACAGTCCAGAATTCTTCTCATCAAGGTTTCTCAATACTCAAAAACATTTTCTGACAATTTCTTGAATATTTTGAAATATTTTTTCCAGTTCTATTTGGAGGATTGGATTCAGATTCCTTGGCTTCATTCCCTCACAGACACTGGGGCTACAAGTGTCCACTCATATGAGGAATTGCATTGGCATCATGTACTGGCAAAACTGGAGCAGTGGGCTGCCTGTTCAAATAAAATTGATTTTCCACTTTGTATTCAGCCTTAATTTTTAAAAGATTCCAGTGCTCCTTTGACTTTTAATAATATTTTCTAGCTCTCTCTTCCTACCACCAGTCTAAAGTCGCATCCATTTCTTTCAACACAACCTAAGCAATTTGTAAAGAACAGAAAAGTCTGCTGTGATGGTGGGGCTTACTTTTCTACGATAAATTTATTGGACTGCAGAAAATAGAGTTATCATCATAGTCACTGTTAATCTATAGACCAATTCTTTTACAGAAATGTTGTGGGATGGTGTGACAGGTGAGACTGGTTTTATTGGAAATGTTACAAATTTTCATTCATGGTTGTCAAGCAATACTTCTGGAAACCAGGCAATAAAAATGAGATATACTCATCCCTTTTCAATATTTCACATGAAACAATATATGCTTGTTTTATGACACATAAGAAAGTACTGTCTCCTGAATCAGTAGCATCATACTTCTTCATATTAGTTAGTTGGCAACTTAACCAGAACAGTGTCATTGTTCATGCATGAAGCTTGTGTCATATATGTAGGCTTCCCATAGGCATCTGACTGCCTACTATAGCAAACGGTTCGATGAACAGACAGTGTTAATAATATAATTGTCACAGCCAGTACTTTCTTCATATCATTTATGTCTGACCTCACATCTACACTCCCACTCCAAACACATGGCTCTGTTAGCATACAGTCAGATGTGTACAATATGTCTGCCAAGTATATCTGTATGCTCAAAACCTGAACCACATTTAACTCTCTGGCCTAGGATTAGCTGGAAAAGCCCTGTCATGATCAAATCTTATAACCTGTACTTCTGCTGAACTCAATTATGTACCAGCATCATATTTCCCTCAGTTTTCTGATTAAAGAATTGAAACACAGAATACACCCAAGATAAGGTTGTACCTCTCCCAGCATGTCAGTTAGCAAATAATTCATTGCAGACAGGAAATGACATTGGTATATATGATATCTATATCATTATAGGGGCAAGGGGATTGACTCGACACTTCTGCATTGTCTTTTCTTAAGTGGGTGCTTATCTGAGCCATTACCACCTTTGGCTAACCCAAGTATTCATATTATGCCTCTGGATGTCCAGGTAGACATTCTTTGCTTGAAAAAGTCTCTTTGTTTTAGATAATTTTTGACATCATGCTTAGGCCTGAGATGTTTAAAAAAGAATTCAAAATTCATTCTATGGTGGGGTCTATTTCAACCAAGAATGTCTCCTTCTGGAAGCCCCTTGCTGAGCTGAAATCACTCTTTTAGACTCTCCAGAATCATAGATTTTAGCCAACGAATCTCGTGAGCTTATTCTGTTTTCCAAATTCCTAGCATGGATGTAAAGGATCTTGATCAGCTTGTCCTCCTTTCATTGCATTGTTCCAGATGGGAAGTTTCTCACAAGTTTAACAGGAACAAGTTTAACAGGAACAAGGAGAGGTAATTTCTCAGCCTTGAATCAGCCTTTCAGGGAGTACTTTTCCTTGCACATTACTGCTCACCCAAACTTCCCTGTTTCTCTAGTGTGTGTGTGGCTTAGGGAAAGTGTTATGTTGCCCTTATTTTTGAACCTCTTCCTCTCATCTTTCCCTCCCATTAGAAATCCCTACAGATTCAAGCTATTTTTAATTCCAAACCCTCACAGCCTTTCATGTTTGCTATTCTGCATGTATTGTTGCCATTTGTGAAGTTCTACTATAATATTTGCTATTTCCCAGTACAAGTAGTTTGTATATTTTGGTTGCCGTATGTTCTGTGAAATTCCCCTTTTAAGGAATTCTATGTGAACCTGGATTTTGAGTCCAATTTGCTTGAGACACTCTTTTGCCAAAGTTATATGATCCCTGATAGGTATGCATATTCAAAATTTATATGAATTCATTCGTATGTTCTGAGAGCAGACCTGGTAACACACTTTTGAAAGTTATAGGAAATGGGTATAGCTGATTGGATGTGTTTTTGCTCTGCTCTCAGAAGGATTCTTACATTCTTTAATTGATCAGGATATAATCTTGTGCTGGTGGCAGCTGCCTCCCAGGATTTTTTAATAATAATAATAATAATAATAATAATAATAATAATATGTTTATATCCCGCTCTCCAGCCCTAAAGGCTATAGAGCGGTTTACAATTATTATTTGTAATTAGATGGTTCCCTGCCCTCAGGCTTACAATTTAATAAGACACAACACAAAAGGAGAAGGGAATGGCAGTGGGGATGTGAGGCTGGCCTTCTGAGCTGAACCTGGGTGGGCACAGGTCTTCCAGTACTTCCATTGTAACCCAGTTGCACCTCCTCCATTGGTGCACCCCTTTCCTGCCTGGGAGTGTGGGAAGAAGTCCACTCTTGACATTCAGCCCACAGGAGTCTTGCTTAGAGTTATAGTGGAGTGGAAGGCCTTCACTTGCCCAAGTTAAGCTCAGAAGGAAGGGAGGTACAGGGACCCAGTGTTGGGCCTCCTTTTCACCTCAAGGAGCCTTCCTTTTTGGGCCCCCTCTAATTCTTCCCCTTGGCCAAGATTTTATCTTCAGCAGCCTCATTTCTCTCCTGGACAGGCAGAAAGGCAGCAGAAAAACATCTCAGGAAAGCCAAACTCAGGTGATCTGGGAGCAAGGTGGAGGCATCATGGTGCCAAGGGAGAGGGAACTATGGTCTAAGGTATGGGCCAGAATAGGAGAAAGAGATGAGAAGAGAGTGAGGCGAAGGATGACAACACACATTAGGAGATTTTTGGAGCAGTGCCTGACTGTCTAGGAGGCTGAGGCAATGGAGTTATGGCAAGGCCAGGTTCAACATGAGGCAGATTTCATTGTCACAGAGAACACCTTAAAATGTTCAGATTTATTTCACATTAGTAGCAAATAATGTGACTGAATGTTGAAGCTACATACTACTAAGTGTGCAAGGATTCTCATACATGCACAATAATCAAGAATCTCTATACCAACAGGAAGAGTTGTGCCCTCTCTTCCACCAAATTATGAACATAGCCCACCACTAAGTTGGGCAATGGGCCAAAAAAAAGGGGGGGGAAGAGTCGCTATCTTGATCATAAGAAAAATCCAGAATCTTTATCAAATCATAATCTTTATCAGGTGATCTGAAAGGCCATCAACATGTACATGATCCACCTCTTCTCGAGGCAATACATTGCAAAAAAAAAAAAAAAAAGGCAGGCTTGTGTTTTTGTGTGTATCTAGAGAGAAGACAACAGTAACTGTGTGTCTATCAAACCAGCAAGAATGTCAATGGCATTGTGATGTGGAAGATGATGGGAAAAGGAGATTATCTGTTCTCCTTGTGTTGCTGCTGCATGAAGGGGGTGGTGTGCTCTGTAAATAATAATTACAGCTTTCTACCTCACAACAGTAATGGTTTGTGGATACAGTAGAACGCTGCAGTTCTGGCTTTTCATTTTCAATATCTTATTTCTAACTCAGGTGGGCTGCAGGCTGCTTCCCTTCTTTGGCAAGGTTACTGAGAAAATGAAATCAAGACCTGTTCCTTCATTGCTGGGTCTCCAGCAGAAGATGTTGTGGGGAATTTAAAACATGAGGTCTTTTGCTTGGTGTTGGAGGTCCCAGACATGGTGCTAAAACTGTGACAGCTGGCACAAGGTCCAAGATGGAGGTTCCATGTCTGATTTCACCAGAATTGAAATAGTTTTAACAGTTTCCACATGAGAAGGAGGTTGAGCTTGGTTTTCCTCGACCCACCCTTTATTAGATGCAGTGCAAATATTTCACGTTTGTATGTGTTTAGAGAGAGAAGTATGGTCATCTGATATTGTAAGTAAACCCAATGAAATTCAGAGAACAAATTCCCAGTAAGGATAGGGCTGCACTCTGTTTTTTAAGCGTACCTCTTTTAATGGAACCAGTTAGGCCACAAAACTAAGATACCATCTGTCCATTAAGCAACACAAAAGTGCCAGAAGAAGATGAAATGGCCCTAGAATTAGAGCATTTTCTTTGCAACATGAAGTTAGACCTGTATCTTCATATACATAATTTTTGTAAGTAATCTTGTTTTTTATTTCACTCTAACTAAAGACTCTGTTTTAATTTGGGGACAAGTGGGTCTGGGAAATAAAGTGGACCTAGATTCCTGCTCACCTATATTCTGCTGTGTTTGCTTTTGCTGGTGAGATTAAGGAATTTCTCCTATTTCCTGAGTGTTCTAATGAATCTCAAGAAAGAAAATTCCAATAGATTATATAAACATATAAACAGAGAATTGAGCCATATTTCATTAAACAGAAAAATGTGTTCAGTCTCTGATCTCTCTGCACATTTTAGTTTAATTTAGAGTGAAAAGTGTCTAATTCATTAAAAGAATTCCAGTCAAATAGTCTCTTAATGTGATGTCTGAGAGAGCAAGCATTAAAATAATTTGTCATTCCAGTCATTTCCACTAATCCTCTGATGCATGGGTCACCATCAAAAAGCTGTGGGGTTTTTTCGACTTTCATTCCAAATGAAATTGTGTGGGTGAGATAAATAGTGGTAATGCCCCCTCTTCTTCTCTTTCCTCCTCCTCCTCCTCCTCCTCCTCCTCCTCCTCCTCCTCCTCCTCCTCCTCCTCCTCCTCCTCCCACTGATAATCCCAAAGTATAAGGATATTATAGTTTTTTGTGGGGTTTTCAGGCTATGTTCTAGAAGAGTTCCTTTCTGACATTTCGCCAGCATCTGTGGCTGGCATCTTCCCTGGAAGGAAAAAATAGAAAATAGGATAGTACATTACCAGAAAGAATACTTATTATTAGATTATGAATCAAGTTTAAGATTCTGACTGCTTGGCTAAAGAAACTGATGGTTTTATGTAAATATTTGACACAACAGCAAAAGGTAGAAGAGTCTGATTGAGTTAATTCCCATTTGAATCTCCTTTGATTTAGTGATTACATATCTAGAATTTTATGACATTTTATGATATTGCTTTTGTGGAACAATGATGTATATCAGCATACAATATTTGGCCCTTCCCCTCAGTATGATAAAATATGAGCATGAAGCATTGTTTGAGACTGTGGGTCTGAAAGGTCTATATGTGCTGTGTAGTGTTCATCTTTGCAGCACCACTTTGGTGACCCAAAGCATTCAGCAAATCTTCTGGCAATGCCCTTTAGCCAGAACTGACTGCTCAAGAGATCTTATATGACAGATCTGATGTCTAAAGAAGAATCTGACGTCTAAAGAAGTACAATGAATGACTTCACTCATCAGCTGACCAGTGGATGACCATTCAAAGTTGTCTTTTTCTTAGGATACTGGCAGACAGAAAAACCCCAGGCTCCTCAATATGTACAAAATCCCCTAAAACTTTTGCTAAAGGAGAAGACTTCTGGAAATGCTTTGAGACACCAATACTCTGCTGAGTTTGGACTTCATTTGACCAACATTTTTCAGCAGACAGAAAGCTTCAGTCTACTATATTGTTTACCAGAACTTTGTTAGATTATTGCTTATTAAACAATTATATTCCATAGTTTCCATGTTTGATTGACTGTAACTCACATTTTTACAGAGGTTCAAGGCACTGTATTTTAAAACAGGACAGCAACAAAATGCAGGCATAAGTATGATATGTGGCTAGCTTCTTCAGAAACTAGCTCAAGCCTATTTATTTGTCACACCAATGACTTCATCCCTCATCATTTGTGTACATAGGCAGTGAAAAGGGGGCTGATTATATCTGGAATCTTGCATAGGCTGTCCCAGCACTGGAGGGTTTTTCTGAGGGCCAGGGTAACTGGACACATTTTATAGAGCTGATTTTTCATAGGGACAATTTGTTATTGAAACAATTTGACACAGAACCCAGACAAATATTTTTAAAAATTTGCTTTGCTCTAATCTAATGTCTGTGCTGCAATTCTATTGCAGACTTAAATCCTATTTAGTTCAATGGGGTGTACCTATCAGTAAGCAAGCATAAGACTGCATTACATGACCCAAATAAGGCTAGAACTAAGAATTTCTGTGTTCACTTTTTAGCATTGATAGGATGAAAAATATGGCTGTTTTCTTCCTTCCTTTTTCTTCTCTGCTATAGTTTTGTGCTGGAAGAATAGAGAAAAGATTCTGTGAGCCTCTGGAATAGCTTTCATTTAGAGATGACTTGATAAAAGAAAGGAATAAAATATCTTTTGCCAGAAAGCTGTGTGTGCATTTTAATTAGAGAGCTAAACATGGCTTAAAGAGAGAAGCATCCCCCCCTCCTTTCTCCCCTCAATTGTGTAGCATAAACAAGACAAAGTAAGCCAGCTTTGCTTTTGTGTTTAATAAAGCTCCAGTTGCCAGGTTAGTCCAGTGTTTCAAACGCAAGCCTTTTTCAACTGATAAGGCTGCCCTGCCTTGCCTCTTACATTCTTTTCATATTGTGTTCAAAGTGAATCTGCATGATCTATTGTTGGCTTCAAACTATGTCCTTTGTTTTATCCAACCCTATCTGTTTTTAAATTAGTAATTTTCAGTCCTTCATGCAATCTTCTAAATTACTTTTTGGAGTACTAGCTATTAATATTTTAGGTGGCTTTGATGTTTTACTTTATAGTCTTCAATTTTATTTTACATTTCACAGGTTCCTAGTTGCAAATAATCCTACGGGCAATTTTCTCGCATTGCAACTATTCCTTGAAAGATATGCTAATGTAACCAGACACTTGTAGTACTGGAGGTTAAGTTAATCACCCAAAATGAGTTGTATTACTGTCAGCGGTGTATAAAGACATCCCATACTGAATTACAAGGCAGACTAGCGTCAAAGCTACTTTATAAAATACCCAGAGCTGAAGATGGGAAGAAATAAGTATTCATTTCAAAGTCCATTGAGCTAAGGAACCAATTGTTTGTATGTGCATTTATAAGAGTTTTCCTCTTCCCCACCCTCATTCTGCTCTTGAAGTTATCAAGTAGAAATAAGCTGATAGCAGTTTCCTTCTTTGATAACCCTCCCCTCCTAAAAACACTTATTGGGATGTTTCTTTCAAATTACAGAATTTCTGGTGATGACATACCAAATGACAGTCTCTGACCATTTCTTTTGTTTTAATTGGACAGGGAAAACCAACTTTATAAACTTCTGACTGTTAAAACTAACTAGGTCATTCCTAACAGTTTTTGAAAGGCTGTTAAGTTGATGATATTTTGTTGAACTGACATCTGCTGATATGAATATGTGTACTGCTGAATTACACAGGATCCTTCATCTGGCAAAGAGAGTGAGTGAGTGCAAAACAAGTAGTTGCAAATGCTTTTTCTTGGACATTTTGTGTGGAGGTGATCCAATTACATAGGCTAAAATTCTCTGCTCAATTGTTCATTTTCAAGTCCCATCAAAGTCAATGAGATTCAACACATTTTGAGAAGGGACTCCAGGAGCCATTTTTTTTTTTAATTTTATTTTCCACATGTGCAATCTGAATCACAAGGCTATATTAGTTGAATAACATCCCATCCTTCAGACTATAAAAATTACCAGTATCTTTTGCTCATGATGAATATTACTGTAAATTTAATGTCAGAATCGTGTTGGGCATCATAAACTAGAGTTATGCACTTGTGACTGTTTCATATTCATAATCTCTATGTAGCTCCCAGTTTAGGTTAGGGAATACATAAGGACCATGAAAGTGTGCCAATCTCCACTTACTTACTGGGTAGCTACTTCTTGAAAATATCCTTGTCAACTGCAGTGGCTGCTGCCCAGTATGTGAAGATTGATGTGATCAGGATGGGGTTAATTGTGAAGCACCACAACTATGATGCTTATCCATTCATAACTCCCCAACAGGATTCCAGCCATCAAAACTAACAATGTTACATAATTTTACAACATAAAAAATAGGTAAAAGCAGCATAAACTGCATAAACAATTATTTCAATTAGTCTTAAATTTCTTTAAAGGATGAAATTGACAACACCGATGCCAAATAAGCCCCCTTGAAAAGATCCAGGAGTGTAGCTATATAGATAAGGCAAAGTGAGGCATCTGTCCCAAGTCCCCCCTCCATGAAATTTTCCTTTAGTCACCAGATTTCTAGTGGTCTGCAAGTGGCTTGCCAAAAATTAAACAGTAGAAGAACAGTAGAAAAATAGTTTAATGTCCATAGCTGTAACAAGAGCACAAGAGGACTTTGAATAGATCAGAAACTTATTTCTACTGAATTGCTTCACTTTTGGCTCGCTCCCCTGACGTCTGTGTTGTCCTGTTGCAATATGTGCCATCTCTCCCACCCATGCGAACTGGAGCTGGCATTTGAAACCAAACATCAACCTGCTGATCCAGGCCAATGATTTTCTGTCAGTGTGGCTTCAGGCCCCAATGAGAACGCTCTTATGCATTTCTGGTACATCTGTATTCTTGCTAAGGTAACTTTCGTTCTGCAGGCTGGTTTTTCTGTCAGCCCCCCCCCCTTTTTTTTTTTTTTTGTTCTATCACTAGCAGGTCTGTAGGAACAGTTAAACAAGGATATTTTAAAGACATGTAATCTGTTCCACCAAAAAGCTCCTTTCCCAAATGAGAGAGACAAACCTAGACAATGTTCTGGGCTAAATTGTCAATGCAGCAGAACCTCTGTCACAAACCTCTACTTCTAATAATGATAATTTGTTTTTTATGTCTGGAGTAGAGGCTGCATGGGTAGAGAGAGAGAACAGGAGATTAAGATTTGGAATCTTAGAACGATATGGATTTTAAGGAGAATAAATATACTTTGAGGAGCAGCTTTGTATATTTGATTGACTTACAGCTTTGTGCAAGTATGCTTTTAATAGCAGAATGAGTGCTTGTAAATAGATTTAAACTGAACATACTGTTTATTTGGTAAGCAATTATTAACTACAATCAGCTTTCCTTATCTACAGATTCTGTATCCACAGACTGAACCACCCACAGCTTGAAAATATTTTTTTTTTAAAAAAAGAAATCCCAAAAGCAAACCTTGATTTTGCCATTATCTATACACCATTTTACTATGCCATTGTATATAATGGGACTTGAGCCTCCACAGCTTTTGGTATCCACAGAGAGTCCCAGCAGATATCATGGACCAATTGTACACAATAGTGTCATTACCCTCAAGTGTAGTGAAGTACACAGGGTTTGTTGTTGTTCTTTCACCAGTGACAAAGTTTCAACAGCTACCCAGTCAACTATTGGACAGGAAATTCAAAGAGGCATCATTCTGTCCTTCAGTAGACGTCAGAAAATGTCTTTGGCAGCATTAAAAAAAAGATTACTGTATTTTTTTTAAAAAAAAAAAAATCAATCAATCAATCAAATCAAAACCACTGAAAATGTGAAAGGTAGCTAAAGGACTGAAAATTGCCATACAAATGACATTTTATGAGAAATGGCTAATAAATCCTAAAAAAAAGAAAAAAAAAGATCTTTTTGTGCAAATGTTTCAGGTGTCTGAATTCTAAGACCATGAAAAAAGATATTATTGCTGTGTCTTCCTTTCAGGTCACTTCATTATAAAATTTATATGTTGTGGTGAACATCCACAATTTGTTGAACCATTTAAAACCCAGGAGAGTTCTTTGTACTGTTGTCTGCCTTCATTTGGAAACGACAACAATAACAGGAAAATTTTTTTGGTGTATTTCCAAAATTCAGATCTTCATCCTCTTCCCACTTGCAGACAGTCACTGTAAGGTATAGATGATGATTTTTTTTTCTACTGAAGCCAAACATTATAAAAGAAAGCACTAAGTATTTGGAATTATCACTAGGTTAAAAATGGCACACTGTATGTATTGAGCTCATTACATCGTTCATTAAAGACTATAAAGATAAATGATTCAATAATAAAATATGATTCAAAATAATTAGGCAAGTAGATTAAATACTGTACTACATTAGGAGATGATGATGATGATTATAGTTCTGTTTCTCTTTTCAGAGTGATGACAAGTTAGGAGTCCATTATAGGCTTCATTTCCTTCTGAAAAGAGAATACTGGAGGTTGTGGTGTGTCTTTCTGAAATTTAAAGGTGTATTTAACATGTAAATTAAACAGACAATTAACAAAATATTACTGCTCTGTACACACACCACACTAGGCTATATAACTCCCTATAATACAAATTTGTTAGATTATCAGGGATCCCAAGGATTCCAGGCTTCATTGCATCCCACACAGGAGTTTATCACATGAGAGGGAAGCGACGAAATCCCATGCAAAAATGGGGTTTACACCCGGGAAAATCCCATGCAAACAGGATTGTTTTCAGATGATATTGGGCACATTGAACATTAACATGACATTAACCCATCCAGCAAGTTGCAACATTGCTCCCAAAAGTTGAAAGTGGCATGATTTTGCCCACTTTCTTCATGAGTTAATGTCACATTAATGCTCAATGAGCCCAATGTGTGTGAAAACAATCCCGCTGTTGTGGAATTTTCCCAGGATTTAAACCCCATTTATGCATGGGATTTGGGCACTCAACAGAGATGTTTAGAATACACAGATAGGGAGGAAAGCCCATGCTTCATATTCTTCCCATAGATCCATTGTTCCAATTTTTGTCATGTAGAGAAAAACCACCATCAAAGCTCCACAAATATATTTGGACTTTCTGTCACTTTCTTCGTAGTGTTGGAAAGAGCCACACTAATGTATGTTTCTTGTGAGAAAGAATTGTCTATCAAGCATATATTTTATGGAAGGTGTATGGCCCTTTCACATTACTCAATTATAGCCCTATAATTCCATATAACTGTCATGGTTCCATCCCAAGGAACCCCTGTATTTGCAGTTTAGGAAGGGATACTTAGAATTATCTACCTGATAGCTCTAGTGTCTCACCAAATGATTCACCAAAAGTCCAGGATTCCACAGGAAGCAGCCATGGCAGTTAAACTGGAATCATAGTGCTTTAATTGAGTCATGTGAAAGGACATGTAGATTCTCTCTCATATTCTTCAGCATTCTCTTCCTTTCAATGCACAGCATAATCATTTCTAATCTACCTCTTCCATGGCATGTCTGGGCCACATCTTAGCTGAGGCTTGCAGATGCATGAGCACTATAATAGAATTTTCCTTCCAGTACATCAAGGCTCTTTACATGGTTTGAAAATGTAGGCGCAACCCATGTGCTCTAAAATCCTACAGATAAAGTAGAAGTACATTCTTGATAATCTGTAGAAGATTGCAACATAGTTTACCTTCTCTTGCTCAGAGTATTCTTAAACAGGCTATCAAGAATGACCTTGAAATTGCCTTCATTTTTGGGAACTAGCATGCTACATCAGGTGCATTAGCAACACCAGGTAAGACAAGGAGGAGAAAGTGGGGGTAGGACTGTATGGATTTCTGGCAGACAGCCACCATGCTGGCCCCAGTCTCTCTGTGGCTTTTTGGCTGTTCTGGTGATGGATGAAAGGGCAGGAGTGGAGGCAGCAGATCTTGGGCAGCCGCCCCCTCTTCCAGCCCTCAGCACCTCTGAGGCCTTCTGGTCATTTAGTGGCAGAGTGGCACCGGGGGTGGCAGATCTCTGACAGCTGGCATCCCTGCTGGTTCTCAGCCCCTCTTCCGCCTTCTGCCTACTCTGGATGTCTGGTGGTGAGATGTACTTAATTCTAATCATGTTAGTTTACTATGTTTCAAACATATTTTAAGTGTATAGAAAATCTCACTCTTGTTGATTACCCCTCATTCTCCTCCTGTATTTTTACTCATTACCTCTCAATTCCTTTTTTTTCCATAAAGAAAAGAAAATGGCTCCAAACATAGGAAAATCGCCTCAAAATGCCTTCAGTAGCATATAGACCCCAACAAGAAAAAAAGGAACAAATCATTGTTACATTTTTGTTTGTTTAGCAATGGTACCTTCTTTCAACAAGAACTTTGTTCTTACTCATCTTCATTTATGCTCTTGTAAATCCAAAAAGTAACTTGTGGCTCAAAACACTTGTCTTCTAAATTCTTTGAGTTTCATTCATGAATCTACTTTTCTGGAGGATCAGAGCATTGGTGTACATATATAATAAATATGTTCTTTGGTAGAATAGCTCCATTTACTGTAGCAGTATAAAACTGAAAAGAGTGCTTATAACAAACAAGAAATGTGATAGACTGTCATGGAGATTATTTGCTCCATGTTTGCCTTGTGACTTCAGTCTTTACACTGTATTTTGCTTTTTATGCCTATGTGTTCTGTTCCAGGTTATCATTTTATAATTTTATTACTGCAATGCCCTGTGGTTAAACAATAAAAATTGACTTTGTTTAGAGTATAAAGTGTAATAGCACCTATGTATGCCACACAGAGCTCTTCAGTGTAAAGCAAAAAAAGGGGGTGGTATTAAGTGCTCTGTAGACTGTACAGATTCATTGATTGACTTCTCCTTCTTTCAACACCTTTCCAAAGATTTGGGTTGGATCATGCTCAATGAAAACAAAGATGGACAAAGTAATGCCCTGGGCCTACCAGTGTTGTTTGTATGGCCTCAAACCTCTCTAAACCTCCCAGATTGGCTTTTATCTGGCTTCAATGTGAAAATATATTGCTGCAGCCTCCTGTATTGTTGTAGTATTTTTAAAATACCTGTTTTTCAAAAGCAGAAGTGGGCTTTTTGTTTGCCATTTTAGGTAGTCTCAGGGCAGACAATTGCCTTCTCCACACACACACACACACACACACACATTTACAATTGCCCCTGAATTAAAGACTAAGGCCCATTTTAGATTGGCAAAAAGAGGGGGCTTTTTAGATTGGCAGGAAAGTGTGACATGAAGTTGCACTTTCCTTAATGCTTAGCAGCTAGACAGCAAGCCCCAGGTGTGCATTTAAAAAGTACAGGGCAGCTAGACTGAGGTTTTTTCTGTGGCTCAGCAACTACATGGGAAGCTGTCAAAACGCTACAAACACAGGCGGAGCAGCTACATGGGCGGCAAGGAACATGGCTTTTAGCCGCGCTTTAAACATTTTTTTTCCCTTGCTGGCTGCGAATTGCGCAATTGCGCAGGTACATCATACAGTCGGAGCTTATCACATGGGGGAGTACAGGACCATTCCGAAAGAGGGAGAAAGTGAGGTCAGTTCGGAAATGCACGTGATTACGCACAAGCTCATCACACACAAGACAAGAGAGCATCTACACAAAAAGAAAATGCAGAGTCAATACGAAAGAATTCATCACATGTGAACATACTGGTCGGCTTTCTGTTGCAAATTAAGGCATCTTGGGAAATGGTAGCAAAGGCTCATGGGAGTTGTAGTCTGTGTTCTGTCAGAGCATTATATTGAGTTGTCTTGAGGTTTCAGCCCTCTGTCCAGGAGGGATTCCCATATGTCCTCCATTCTTGAGCAGAGACCCCCCTTTTCCATGTTGACCAGGCATGTCCTCCTTTGCCAGGACACGTCCTACTATTCCAGCCTTCTTTTTGAAGAGGAAGCAGGAGGGCCAGGCGTGCTCTGGCCAGGCTCTGGGGGTCTCTTCCTGGCTCCTTCCCTCCCTCCCTCCCTCCCTCCCTCCCCGCTGCCTTCCTCCCCCCTTCGGCTGAGAGAGTGTGACTTGCAGGGAGGAAGGGCAGCGGAGGTGCTCCAGGTCCCTCCCCTTCTCCTCCTCCTCTTGCCAGCTTGCCCTGGTCTGGCTGAGCGCCTCCAGTGCCCTGCTGTTTCCCTAGAAGTCACACTCTCTCAGCCAAAGGGAGGAGGTAAAGGAAGGTGCAGGCGCACTCTTGCCGGGCTCTGAAGGTCTCTTCTTGTCTTGGCACCTTCCCTCCCTTGTATCGCTACCTTTAAATGGGTGCTTTAAAGAGACAGAGCCCCATTTAACCGTGCAACTACACCTTAGCCTTTAGATGCAATAGCAATGTTGCGCCCTTTTAAAAAAAGTAGTGGGGAAATCAAACTACTTTTTAAAGGCACTTCTTCTCCCTTAAAACTCCAAAATAGTGTTTTCATGGCACACTTTCCCTTTTTCTCATCTAAAGGCTGGGCTTTCATGCAGCCATCAACACACCTTTTTTTGCCAATGTAAAATGGGCCAGCTCCTTTTTAAAGCACTTCTTCTCCCTTAAAATGCCAAAATAGTGTTTTCATGGCACACTTTCCCTTTTTCTCATCTAAAGGCTGGGCTTTCATGCAGCCTTCAACACACCTCTTTTTGCCAATCCAAAATGGGCCGAGGTGTGTTGAAGGCTGCATGAAAGCCCAGCCTTTAGATGAGAAAAAGGGAAAGTGTGCCATGAAAACACTATTCTGGCATTTTAAGGGAGAAGAAGTGCTTTAAAAAGGAGCTGGCCCATTTTACACTGGCAAAAAGAGGTGTGTTGATGGCTGCATGAAAGCCCAGCCTTTAGATGAGAAAAAGGGAAAGTGTGCCATGAAAACACTATTTTGGAGTTTTAAGGGAGAAGAAGTGCCTTTAAAAAGTAGTTTGATTTCCCCACTACTTTTTTTAAAAGGGCGCAACATTGCTATTGCATCTCAAGGCTAAGGTGTAGTTGCACGGTTAAATGGGGCTCTGTCTCTTTAAAGCGCCCATTTAAAGGCAGCGATACAGGTGCGGATCATAATGGATCGTGGATTGGGAGCATGTGTGGTGTGGACTTCACTTCTAATTAAAACGCTCAATGCCCTGCAGGTGTAAAAGCTGGGGTTTATCCGCGAAGTTTTTTAAAGCTCCCAAATCCTAGCTCCACTCCTAATCCAAACCCTAGACATGCGCAGTAGGGACTCTGGGATGCCGTTACTGTTATTCTACTGTGGATAACATGTCAATTCATTCACAAAATAAAGGGGTTCATTCATGATGCACCAGTGCAACGGCACAGTTTAAAAAGGTGGAGGAAACGCAATGATAATTTGACGGATCCTCATAAGTATACATTTGTCCTGCGCAACTGCGCAGGTTTGCCGGCTGCCGGCTGCAAACTGCGCAATTGCGCAGTTCCCAGCCGGCAATGATAATTTGACTGTATGGTGTAACTGCGTTTGCGCAGTTCGCAAACCTGCGCAGTTGCGCAGGTCAAATGTATACTTATGAGGATCCGTCAAATTATCATTGCGGCTCCTCTGCCTTTTTAAACTGTGCCGTTGCACTGGTGCATCATGAATGAACCCCTTTATTTTGTGAATGAATTGACATGTTATCCACAGTAGAATAACAGTAACGGCATCCCAGAGTCCCTACTGTGCATGTCTAGGGTTCGGATTAGGGGTGGAGCTAGGGCTTGGGAGCTTTAAAAAACTTCGCGGATAAACCCCAGCTTTTACACCTGCAGGGCATTGAGGAATTGCGCAGTTCGCAGCCGGCAAGGAAAAAAAAAATTAAAGGTTCACCGTGGCTAAAAGCCACGTTCATTGCAGCCCATGTAGCTGCTCCGCCTGTGTTTGTAGCGTCCTGACAGCTTCCCATGTAGCTGCTGAGCCACAGGAAAGACCTCAGATAAGTAATTCCCAAACCCCTCAGTCTAGCTGCCCTGTACCTTTTAAGTGCACACCTGGAGCTTGCAGTCTAGCAGCTAAGCATTAAGGAAAGTGCAACTTCATGTCACACTTTCCTGCCAATCTAAAAAGCCCCTAAAATGAAACAAAAGACTGAGAGGAGAAGGTAAAAAAGACAGCCTTGGTTTGTTCACAAGTCACATATGCATCACTTCAACATCCAGTGGTGGCATTCATATGTGAATGATTAATGACAGCATCAGTGTCCAAACTGGGGATGTTTGGAATATGTGAGTTCATATTCACACATGTTCTTCCAATATGACATAAGCCTGAACTAAAAACTGCGACCTGGGTTAAATTTGCCTCATCCCAAGGTTTACTCTCCCATTACCAGTCCTGATAACCAGACAGACTTATACACAGAGACATTCTCTATATGCTGGTACTTGGTGAAATGCTGCTCCTGTTTTGCCTTCAGGAAAATTCTGGGCCTTTTGAAGTTAAAATCCTGATAAAGAGGAGGTGGGGCCTCTTGACTCCTATCTAGGACATGCATGCATATGTACACATATGGACAACAAATGCTGTCTTTATATCCACCACCACCCCACTTCCACCGCAGCCACCCCAGATTTCCTGCTGAACACATCTGAGATGCAGTTTTTGTTTAATAAGTAAAACCAGATCCTTTACCTTTTTTTTTTTTAAGTAAACTGTTCTGGTCAGTTTAATGTCTAACAGATGGGGAAGAGCTTTTGGCAATCTGCAGAAGAGTGTGTCCATGTGCTCTGGCAGTGATCCTTGTTGTTAGAATATAGGTATTAAAAAGTACTTGTGAGTCTCTGTATTTTCATCTGTGAAGCATTGGAGGGTATGTGAAGCATGTGAAGCCTCGCTGGTCTTTCTGCATCCAAGCTCAGCATTTTTATACAGTTTGCAGTGCTGCAGGGCTGTGAGGATGATGTTGGAATTGTTTGTCCTTTGATGGTGTTTCTGCTGGCAAAGTCAGTTTTTCCCATTCAAGAAAAACAGAATCCTGAAACTGGGTCTAACCTGTGCTGACTATGAAATGCAAGAAACAAATAAGTCTCCATGTTTCTTTCCACGGGTTAGGGAAATTAAATCTTCCCATTTGCCATTTGTATCAGAAGCAGCTGATGTCAGTGGGGCCCCGAATCTACTTTGGGCTGCTGTCCAAATCTTAAATGAGCTGCCCAAGGGGTTGAGCCCTCTCCTCAAAACAACATTTTGGATAGTTCCTGTAAAGTTCAGTTTAAAACCTAGAGCAAATTTGCTGCCACCAGAGACATCATCAGATGTTCTTTTATACATGTGACATGTATAAAGCCTGAAGGTGCACATTTCATATTTCCCAGCTGAAGTGAAATGGGGCCACTCAGAAATAGAGTGTCTAACTGAAGGTATTTACATCTGTAATTTAACAAAACAACCTTAATGTGAAGTCAGAGTGCCTTTATGGTTGCGATGCTCTAAAATCCAAACCAAGACATGTTTCTGCCACTCCCTTCCTTTAAAAAAAAAACACCTCTGTCCCTTCCACCAAGTGCAGTAGGATGAAATTCCCACCAGAATGCCCATATTACATCCTCTCATTTTAGATCTTGGTGAACCAAATATCAAAAGTAAGGAGAATGCTTCAAATGTTTCTGCAGAGGCAAAGAAGAGGGGAACCAAGATTAGAAATAATCTCTCTTTTCATTTCAAAATCCATAACCACTTCATGCCACATATGTTCCTCCTCAAAAAAAAAAAAAAAAAAAAAAGCCAAAGTTCCTTTCCTTCTAGGATAAAACTAGATGATACTCTATGAAATTATATGGTTGGAAATAACCCCAAGGACCATCCAGTCCAATCCCCTGCCTTGTAAGAAGACACAATCAAAGCACCCCCAACAGATAGCCATCCAGCCTCTGTTTAAAAACCTCCAAAGGAGGATATTCCACCACACTCTTAGGTGATGTATTCCACTGTTGAACAGGTCTTGCTGTTAGGAAGGAAGCTCTTCCTAATGTTTAGGTGGAATCTCTTTTCCTGTAGTTTCAATCCATTGCTTTGTGTCCTAATCTATGAAGCTGCAGAAAACAAGCTTGCTGCAGCCTCAATATGATATCCCTTCAAATATTTAAACATGGTGATCATGTCACCCTCTAACCTTATCTTCCCCAGGCTAAACATAACCAACTCACTAAGCCACTCCTCATAGCACATAGCTTCCAGACCTATTGCCATTTTGGTTGCCCTCCTCGAGACATGCTCCAGCTTGTCAATATCCCTCTTGAATTGTGGTGCACAGAACTGGACACAGTATTCCAGGTGAATTCTGACCAAAGCAAAATAGTGTGGCACTACTATTCCCTTGATCTAGATACTAAACTCCTATTGATGCAGCCTAGATTCATAATTGGCTTTTTAATTTGCCACTCATACTCTTGACACAAGTTCAGCTTGTGGTTTGCTATGACTCCTAGATCCCCTCCACATGGACTGTTGTCAAGCCAAGTGTTATATCTGTGCTTTTCATTTTTATTACCTAAATGTAGTACCTGGAATTTCTCTTTGTTGAAAGACAGGTGAAAGACAGGTGAAAGTTTCTATAAGTGATTTTCCTCTTCTGTGTGTCTTGCATTTAGTATACTTTGTTTTGTGATTGGTCATTGGAAATTAAATGATTGAATTTGCAAGTCTGATAGCTGAGGCATTTATCACTGAGGAATTGCTATTTTCTAAACAGCTACTACTTGGGAGTATGCATTCCCCTTAATATCTAGGCTGACCCTAAGAAAGAAACAGGAAAAATATGCCTATTTCTTTGACCATTTGTCCACCATGTCATTTAACATGTATGGAGGTGAATGAGAAATTCCCTCCTCAAGTTAATGTATGCTAGTGGCTATCAGAAATAGCCCACAGTTTTCTCTTATCATGTGCCATAAAATCCAGTGAGCTGTGGAATAGCAGTAAGTCCCTCATACATAAGCACACCATAGCTACTGAGAGTGTTTTAGCTTAAGGTTCAGACTATAAAACCTTGGGAATTTAAGTAAGCCTGTAAGCCAATTAAGTCACTGTGTTGCTTTGAGCAATTAATTGATTACTCAAATCAATTTTAAAAACTTAGCACAAGAGACTCTCTCTAAAGCATTTTGACTGGGGTGAGTGTTGAAGAAATGTTGCTCCTCTCTGTTTCTTTCAAGGTGAAGAGACTTGCCTCTATAGAACCACCCCAAAATATTCATCTTCCATCCAGCATTTGCTTCTTCATGACTGTCATGTGGGAGAGAACTCTCCTCAGATTGCTTTTACTCCCTGAGTGGTCTGTTTGTCTCATTGTTCCAGTATTAAATCGACATAGGTTCAGTCACTTTGCAGTTTTTAACAGCAGCAGAGAGGGATGGTGGTAGCTGTAAGAAAAGGAAACATGCAGGCAGAAAAGTCAGCTTCTCTTTACTTTTAGCTGGTGGGGGAAAGCAATTAAATGATTAATCATATAGGCTAATCAATTAATTCCTTCTGCTACAGTGTTAAGAAATCATCTAGGACTCAGTCCTGTGCCTGAGCCAGATGCCATGGCAGCTTAGACACTATGCTAAGTAAATTGGAAGGTAATACAAGTATAAAGCTTGGCATTAAAGGCAGTAATTTCAAAAGGAATCAGGCTAAAAGGGGCATGCAAATGCTGAATTCTAGTCTTCAATTGCTAGCCCTGTACTTAAGCAGTGCACGATGCATGCAAAATGAATATAACCTGGCTATAGGCTATTACATAAATAGATAAAAGTGCAGATTGGTGTTAAGCTGAGTAATTTAGGCTTATTGTCGTTTGGACCCAAGGACACCTTGAGTTCAAAATTCATCAACCATCCTGAGGTCTGCATTTGTATTCCCTCCTCAGAGACATTTAGGAACAGGTAACATCACCTTCTCCATTGTATTAAACAGCTGCTAGGCTACCACTAGGCTAAAACTGAAAACTAAATAAAACAGGACCAACTGATTTTAGTATGATGTGATAAGGGCTGCCCCACCACTGGTAATGTTTAGAACTGCTGATGGGATCCTTTTGCCTGTATGATCTTATGTTATGCAGGAATTAAAAAAAAACCAGGTATTAAACTTAATCCAAACATCTGAGAATTTCTACTGCAGTCAGGGTGTCTATTCCATTTATACTTCTGGTGTTTTGTGGAGTACCATGAATACTGATGGTGCAATATATCACTAACAGTGATAGCAGTAGTAATAATAGTAATGAGGTGGAAGATAATAGTAATCTTAGCAATTATAATAGTGTTGATGAGCTTGTATGAAAGCTGAGACCAGTGAACTGAGCCAATTCAAATACCAGAAAAGTGACCGTAGGCAAACTAGCACATCTCAGCTTCTGCTATCCATCTACAAAATGTTGATATGGTATTCTACTTTACTGGGTTCCTGAGAGAAACCTCTGAAGTACTGCAAGAACACGAAGGCTCATTAAGCAAATATTTGAAACTGCTGAGATACACTAAGGTAAGATCATGTATTTTGCATCACAATCATCGCTTTGGCTTTTGTCATTGGTTATGCAAAAAGTTTATTGGTTATTTCAAATATGATCTGATTTTTATTTTATTTTATTTTTTATTTTTTTTTATTTTGTCCTGACTAGAGTAGAGTCATTGAATTGGCTTAACCTAGATGTTGATTTACCATTTAACTATTGATTTAGTGGAACTATTCTAGTTGCAACTACCCAATAGGATTCTGACCATAGTATGCCATCACTTAAAAACCAGCATTCTTTCAGGTTCCATTGGTTGGACAACTTAGTTTTGCCTAGCGTTGGCATCACACAGCAGGTACTAAATCCATGGACAAAGACAGTTTCAAAATCAAAACTTGGATGGGGAAACTATGCAATGCTTTCCAAGCTATTCTTTTCCTTTTGTATATGATGCAGTGTAAATATTATCACTTATTATACTGGTTATGGAACAGGTTACCGGTATGACTGTTCAGTTTTAATTAATATTCTTGGCAGACACATTACCAAACAATAGCCTTTAATAACAGTTTGTATCCATTGTCCTGTCACTTTCCCCTGAATAAGATGAAGAAGTTACTGAAACAATAACTAAACTAAGGCGGTAACTTTCGTTAATGTGGGGCACTGTATAACTAGCTAATATCTATGATTATTAAAAAAAAAGAGTTCACAATATAGAAGACTCTCTCAGTGGAGAGATTTGACTTCAGAAGCAAACTCTTTATGCTCATTTTGTGTTTATAACCTCTGCAGGAGGGAGGCGGTTTCCTGTGGAGTTTATAATCACTTCAAGGGCAAATTGTGTGGCTTCAAGACACAATTGGTCAGATGGGCTACTCTGCACTGGAGAGTAAAGGATGGATGCAAATAAATGAGAATTAATGCATCACTGCAGGACATCTACAGCCATCTATTTGCAGAGTTTATGGCACAGACTCTTTGCCAAAGAAGATGGTGTCTAACTTTTACAACACAGGTAAAGGGGGGATTTTTTCCCATCCTAGCTAGGGAGAATTATATGTTTGTTTGTTTGTTTTTTGAAAAAGAGATTGGGAAATAGATATGGATGGCCTCTGAGAGATATGGATGGGCTCTGGGAAATATGTTTGAGCAGATTGCTTCTCTGAGAGACAGGAGTATAGTTGTGCTGAACTAAAACAGGGTATCACCCTAGGGCCACAACACAGCGTGTGTCACCTGACCCACTAGGAGTCTCTGCAAAACTGTGGTTTGACCAGTGCTATCCATCTCTTGGTCTCCTGCCATCTCTGCCACTGTCCCTGCCATCCACCAGCACAGCTGTCCAGGACTTCTCTCCTCAGAGTGCTTCTTCTTCCACCATTTCAGCAGCAGAACATCAGTTCTTTTCCTTTCTTAAGGGTATCCAGCAGGACAACCACTTCCTTTCTTCAGGTCCAAAGGAGAAGGTGTGAAGCAAAAAGAGTTTTGGGTTTTTTTGGGGGGGGGATGGATTGATACTAAAGCCCCTGGGAACTAAGCTACTGGGGGATCGTCTACACTTGCCATAATACTCTGGGCTGCTCCTGGAGTATTCTGCTACATGTAGCATCACCATAAAGGGAGGAACTACAACCAAATCTTCATGAGCTTGGCTGAATCTTCCTTCAGCTTGGCTCATGGTGAGGTATGACGGGAATAGTTGTTCAGCAGAACCTGGAGAGCCATAGCTTCCCCAGACTTGGATTAGGGGAAGGATAGAGTGAATTCGGTGTGGAAGTGACCATATGTTATGAAGACAGTCCACCTTTGAATCAGGGATTTGGTCCTATGTTGTGTAGAGAGATTGCAGCGAGGACCGGGGGAAACCAATTTAAATAGTCCATGTAAAGATATCCTAGGCGCAAGGCAGCAGTTTTGCTAATAGAGAGTTTTGCTGTTTCCTTCCATCTCTGCTTGACCCATGTGCAGCTGGTATTTTTGCAAGTAAAGTCAACTATTGCAAAATACCATATACTTTGAGTAGTCTAGTTTGTTGGAATACTTATCTTAATGTTATGCATGTAATGCTTCCTTAGGTGGTCTGATGCCTGTATGACAATTAAATATGGCATTGGACTGAACCACATGGCCACAATACTTTATTAAAACATGTCCAGACTAGCATAGGAGCTACTCAAGAGGCAAATGTGATATGATGGGGGTGGTTCCATCTATTTTGGAAACAAGCAAACTGGTAGTCAATTCCACTTTAATACTTGTAGGTTTTGAGAAAACTTTCTTTTCATAGTTGCATTGGCATTAATTTAAGGGGTAATATATAAATTCTTTTAATTACTGATTTTTATTAATTAATTGCTGCTTTTTATCATTATAGTTTTTATGGGGCATCTTAAGGGACTTGTAGAAGTCTTAAGTGACTTAAGAAAACAGAAAAAATGAGGAGAAATATGTCCCCCATGTGATATTTGGTACCTACAAATTGTGGTGAAAGAACAGGCAAGTTCTGACTGGCAAGATGAAGATGTCTCTAAGGTGTTATTTCCCTTAGTGACAGTAACTCACAAAAAGAGAAATACCATTAAAAATGCTACCAAAGATCAGGGATGTTTTGGCTATTATGCCTTTAGTAGAAAAGAAAAATAAGAATACCATCCTGAAAATGAGATAAGGACAAAATCGGCAATGCAAGACGACTATCAGTCTTTATTTTCTTCCTCTCAAACATGTTTGAGGCATTCAGCTGCCTGACTTCAGCATTCACCTTTCCTTCATGTCAATGAAAAACCAGTCCAGATAAATTAAGGCACTTCAGTATGAATCCCTTGGTTTCATTGTCACTTCAGTTGACTAGATATAGGAGAGATTATAACTTCAGAGACACTAGGAGAGGAGATTTTATAGCAAAGCATTAGTGACACTAGAGAGAAGGTTAAGAGGGTACATCCATTATAAACATCTGTATTCAGTGGCTTAGAACTTCAAAATACAAACTCCTCTCATGTTAAAGTATTGCACGTAGGGGCTCTGTAGTTGCCTAAATGAGATTTGATTTGTTATTTAGATACAAAAAATACACAACACATAATACAAGGGCACTGTGTGCTTTGGGGGGGTGGGGGGGTAGGAGGAGGAGATGAAGAGTTGGTACCATTAAAGTAATTCTTTTTTAAAATATTATAAGGCATGGTAGGTAATACATCTAGAGTGATTTAGTTTTAACAAATACACAATTCTTTAAAATAATGACCTCAACAATATTTTCAAATGACAGATTGAAAATCTGTGTTTTCAAGAGTGAATACTGGCTGCAAAAGAACAAAGTATTTCTGCATGAAATTATCAATAATTAAATTGCTGGTGTGTGTGGGGGGGGGTAAACTTGCAAACATTCACACTTCAAGCATTTCCATTCAATTGGGTAAGAATGGGAATTGGTGTAATATAGATATTGACAAACAAACCTGCAACAGAATCTAAGAATGCATGTATAACTGTCCCTATGAGGAGTGATTCTGTTCAACAAACCAGACAGGTGTGAGGGGGCTAAATGAAGTAGCTAATTATATGAATAACCCGCAAGAGACACTAGAGGTATGCTGGTGATCAGCATGGACTTCCATGCCTATATTGGCAGAGTATTCTTTAAGGAGTTTATTGCACAGCTATTTTTGCCCAATCCGGGCACGGAATGGGATCAGGACTGAATGGGGAAAAACAACACACAAAGATAAGCACTTTGTCACAAGGGCGACCACAAGCCATCCCCCAACCACGCTTAGCTGGCAGATTTTGTGGGACAGAAAGCCTCCAACCCACGAAATCTGCTGGCTAAGCATAGCTTGGGGACTTCTTGTGGTCATATTTTTATGTGTGATAACACCCCTTTTTCCCTGTTCAGTCCCAATTCCGTCCCATACCTGGATCAGGCAAAAATGGCTGTGTGATAAACTTCTAGAAGAAGACAGACCTCCCAACAATGAATGACTCCTGCTTGAGCAAGAGAAGCCTGGACACTCAGGAGATGAACATCCATCACCTCAAGAAGATGAGAGATGAGCATCAGAAGCATAGGCAGAACTATTACCAAGCCTCTGAGGACAATGCAGGCCAGGACCAACCAGACAATGTATAGTGGCTTCTTACTAAGAGGACAACTTTTCCACTAACTTATAACACAGTGAAGATGGATTTTTGATGGCTTTCTGACCGCTCCTGCTTCAAAGGTTCAGATTTACTTCCATATGCTAGAATAATTTCTTTCCTTGACTCTGCTCCTTAACATCGCTTCTTGTTACCCAGATCATGTCTGACTCAGATTTTGGATCACTCTGTATAGTTTCCTTGTGTGCTGGACTGGAATTTATTGTTTGGAATGTGGAACTAATTCATAACAGTGCTACTGCATCTTATCAGGAGCATAGACAATAATATGCTAGATAGAGGCTGGACTCCTAATGGTTAGTATTGCCATTCAATCAGTTGTAGATCAGTGTGTCAAGAAATGGGTAAATCCAGTTGAGTAAATGGTTCTACTATACACAGGATTTATGCAAGACAAATAATGTGACCTACAGTATATTAAACATTTTCCTATGTTCTTATAATGTGAGTTTGTCAGTTTTTCAGGTGTTGTAAGTACTGAACACAAGAGTGTACTGAAAAGGGAGGAAAGTCAATGTAGTGGTAGGCTCCTTTGGATAGAAAGCACAAAATCGATTAAATCTGATCTTTTGAGGCTAAATGGAATTTTATCTCTCACAATCATGGTGATGATGATGACAATGATTATGATGTTTTTAACACATTGTATAATCTCAGGGGCATTCCAAGAATGATTATCAAACGTCAAGACTATTTTAGGATTATAGAATGAGGAGTTTATCACACGAAGGAGATCAGGAGTTTATCCCGTGAACATCCCAGAAAAATCATGTAATTACATGAAATGATTTCACACAATGTTTCACAAAACCCATTTAAGTGGTCACAAAGAAGCTTTAACACACATCTTTTTTACTTTCAGGCTTGCAGCGACAATGCATTTCCGAAATTACTTTATTTGTGCAATTGTATGCAATTATCATTCATGCAATTACCCACCATTTTCACTTTATTTGCGGGATGCTTTAAATGCACTTTAATCTCTCTTTAATGTCAAAATTAACCCCAGTGTGATAGGAAGAGACCACAGGGACCCATGTGGGAATGCACAATCAAAGCACTCCCAACAGGTTGCCATCCAGCTTTTGTTTAAAAACATTCCAAAGAAGATGCAGCACTCTGGAAGCAGCATGGTCCACTGTTGAATAGCTCTTACTGTTAGGAAGTTCTTCCTAATGTTTAAGAGGAATCTCTTTTCCTGTAGCTTGAATCCATTACTCTATGTCCTAATCTCTGGAGCAGCAGAAATCAAGCTTACTCCATCCTTGTTATGATACCCCTTCAAATTTTTAAACATTGCCCCTTAACTTTCTCTTCTTTATGCTAAATATACTCAGATCCCCTAGCTGCTTCTCATAGGACATGATTCCAGACTTTTCACAAGTTTGCTCACCCTCCTCTGACATGCTCCAGCTTGTCAATTTCCCTCTTGAATTGTGTTACCAAGAACTAGACACAGTAGTCCAGGTGAAATTCTGACCAAAATCCAGTTTGTCAATATCCAAGAAGATCCTCATATCTGAGTACATACAGATATTTTTAAAAGTCAAAAGAGACACAGAAAAGGATAAATTACCACTTGGCCAGTTCTGAATAAAGTTAAAAAGGAAAGCATTTAGCAGTGTTTCTCCAATGCAAATGTCTCATCCTTTCCCGAACCACCTTCAGAGACATCTTCTTTCTTCCCCATAAATATAAAAAAAATAGGTGATGAATATTCTGGATAGTTTTAACTTCCCAGAGACATGGAAGCAACATCAGAGCAGGCAAGCCAAGCTGCGACAACTGGAGTTGGAGGATCCGAGGGAGCCCACTCTTCCACAAACGCAGAAGTAAATGCTAAGGATGTTTGCTTGATTAATGTTCATTTTCAGTTGCCTTTGGTATTTGACACAGAGTCTTACACTATAGGTATATGTACAGTCGTCCCTCCGTATTCATGGGGTTTTTTGAAATACTAGGAAGTGCTCCATGGAAAAGGAACATTGACTGGACAACATGTAAAGGATCTAGGTAATACCAGCATAAAGGTCAAATGGGTTTGCTAATCATTGTCCTTCCTCAGACTTTCTGCATGCTCTGTTTCACTAAGAGGCAAAGGAGCTCTCATTGCACCAAGGTGAGTGAGGGACAAAACAGGCTGCCCCTGAAAAAGCCAAACTGGGGCCACAGGAACCTCACAATGCAGCCCCAATCCATCTTTTTGCTGGCCCAAAAAGAAGTGGCAAATAGTCACTTCTTTTTATGCTAGCAAAAAGCCGTTTTTTCTACCCCACCATGGATAGAAGTTGGCTTTCAGGTGCTCTGGCAGCATGCAGTGTGTAAATGCTGCACTGCTGGGGTACCAAGAAGTGAGCCCATGTGTGTGCAGCTGAGTGGCATGAAGCCAGCTTCTGGGTAGCATTAGAGCATGTGGAATCAAAACGCCGCACTCTGAATCCACCCAGACAGGGGTGCAAAGCGGCAGTCTGTTTCACCCTTAAGACTATTTTTCCTACCTACCACCTGCCATGTTCCCAGCCAACTTCCCTATCCATCTATTTTGGATGTTCTATTCTAAATCCAATCACTGTTTTGTTAATCTGCCAGGATTGCTCTTTTTGTCATTTCCATGAGGAAGCACACAAACACTTTGTACTGGATATGGGAATGTTTAGTACCTCTCAAGGCTAGACTATCAGGTATAAGTATAAGACCCCACTCTGGCCTTGTGTGTGCATCTTCTACTTGCTGTGTCATCCTTAGTTCTATCTAAGCCACATCCTACTTTCTATGGATTCCTCTTCAGCACTGGTAAATATTACCTCCTCTACAGTCCTAAATCTCCACTGTCCAATTTCCAAACCTCTGTTTTGGTTAGCCCTGTATCTTGCTTCTAAATTACTATTGTGTGTTTGGGTTGTACTCATGCATATTTCCAAACAGAATCCTTCTTATATTTATTAAACTTGGAGTCGTCCTACAATTATTACTAGTATACACAGGGGATCAAAGTGCTATAATTGTGTAGTGTGAAAGGTCTCACACTAAAAGAACTACATGTTTTCTTGTGATAAACTGTACCTGGATTGTTGTTGCCTGCACTGATCTATTTGATTCTTGGCTGTTTCTGACATTGTGAGTCCTTGTTCAGCTGCACAGTTTGGATCTGCCTATTCCCTAAGCAAAGATGATCATGAATCAAATCTCATCTGATATGTATTCATGAGGATACTGGATGAATTTGATTGGGAAAACCAGTCACATTAGAAGTATTCTCCAAACAGCCCTTCTTAAGATCAAATCTCTAGTCTCTATACTCGTATTTATGAGTTCAATATTTGCTTTCTCCTGTATTCACTTAAAATTCATTGTCTTTATTAACCTTTCTACAGATTGGCTTGTGTGCTTGTGTGCACACACAAAAGGGAACACAAGGAGTTGTAATCAGCAGTTAAATATTGCTGTGGGGCTCTTGAATAAATGCACACACATAGATAAGACAAGATTAGTTATAAACAGTTATTTATTTTGGAAATACCCATGGAAAATATCTACTGATATTAGCCCAACTCTAATCAGCAATTGCGTATAACAACAAAGATACATTTGCTATCCAGCACAGAGATACAGGCTGGCAGTATTCCCTACTATACCCATAAAACAGTTTTATCAACACCCTGTTGAATAATTAAAGCAGAAGTTCTTTCTCCCACACCCCCTATTTAAGTAAAATATTTGGTTTCAGATTAGCCTGTCCCTAGAGCTATGCAGTGGCTGGTGACATTTTCCATGTCCGTAGGGAAGTGAATTGACTCTGGGTTTTAGTCTAAAATTCAAAATGTTTGAACTCAATCTTGGATAGGTCTTGGTTTAAAATCCAGACCAGATTCAACCCACCCATCTATTGCCATAGAGGTAACATCTGAAACTGTATGTATGGAGAGAACGTTATGGTAGTATGAGTGTTATTAAGGATATTTCTATGGACCTATTTTCTATAGTGTAACATATTTGGATCATGACTAAATTCATTATTGCCATTAGACATATTGAAGTAGTATGCTGAAGCTTTTTTTATATATATATATATTTCAGGTTCATAGTTTAAAAGCAAAACCCTGGGCAAGATTCAAATCATTGCAGGCATCAGGCCTCACATTGTCTCTTGTCATAAGGACTCTATGCAGACTTGTGGGCTGACCATACCATCTGCTTCCAGCTGCTTCCCACATTATGCGATTAATTAGCTATGTCTATAGGTGTAGGAAAAGAATACAGATGTTGCATTGAGTGTATAATATTGTAAGCAGTGATCCAGTCACTTTGGTATTGAAAAGTGTGGGAAATTTCTGATGAAAGTACTGAAATAAGGGGAATTTCCCATGGCCAAAAACCAGGGCTGCGTTACCCCATGTAGTTCCTCTGCTCCTTTCTGTAACAAGATGCAGCAATATAGGCTTGGTCCAGGTGCAAAAATATGAACATGGATATACACATTTCAACTATATAATTTAGGCACGTAGCAAAATTCAGCATTTAAAAAGAGAATTTGTACTAATTTGGGATTGAATTTTTGATTCTACATGCACACACAGAGAGCACCCAAGTTAAAATATGTTGACTATCATTTACTGAACAATTTCTTCTATGCTGCTCAAAATGATCAACAAACATTATGATAGGAAAAACCATAGGTAATTACAAATGTTCAGTATGATTGTGGATTCAAATTCCCTACCCTGTTGCTTGCTGGCCATCATAACAAATTAAATCCACACACGTTTGACTTCCTGTATAAAATAATGCCAGTATAAATGGATTCCTTGTCCAGCACACTTCCTTCCTTCCAGTTGTTAGGATAGCTCACAGCAGTTGCCATCCCAGTCAACTCTAACTACCATCACCATCCACTTTATTTCAATTCCTGACACACTTCTTTTGTCCTTTACCCAGATGTCCTTCATTACACAGATAATTCTCAAAACAGGTGCACCGGTTCCTGGAAATGCCAACAGAAATTCAAGGGAGGTTATATGGTGGGAAGGAAGATTTTTCGCAGTGAAGCAGGGAGGGGGTGCAGGGGACATAATGTTTATAATGAGATCCTTTAAAAGAGTTTCTCTTCTCAGATAACAATTCAGACAGTTATTAGATTTAATGGACTTTTTTTTTTTACATTAAGGTTGCAGTGTGTTCTGAGATACCAGTATGCATGCAAAACTGTAGCAGTTGTATGGTGCATTTCCTTACAGAGAATTTCAGCAATATCAGCAATGAGATAACCATAGAAAGAAGCATTTCTACTTCTTAGGGGATTTGCTGCTTATTTGGAAATGAAATCATGGAGGTGTGTTACAGGTTTGCAATTCATTTCACCAGAAAGAGTTCCTTTGACACCCATCCTTCCATATACATAGACCTGGCCCCACTACTGAAACAAAGATTGCAAAATGAGTAGGAGAACTATTTATGTTCCACAACGTATATGGGTGCATGGCCTGAGAGGAGGAACATTAGCCCAGTTTGTTTTTCATTTCTCACCACATTGGTCATCTGCCATTTCATGATTCATAGTAAAACCAAAGTAATAATTGCAAAGTAAATAACTAATAATTTGCTATCTATTGAAGACAACCCAGATCTGCTGCCAAGGGCAGCCACCTCATTTTGACTGAAGAGAGGCACTGGAGGCTTATGAAAAATAGCTAGCATGCTGAGGTGTGTCCAGTGCAGTGGCAGAAGCACATTCTGAAAAAGAAGACATATGATGTGTAGTATTGGAGTCTCTAGGGCCCTGAACAGACCGGCAATAAACATCGGCATCGGGACAGAGTGAGGGTGTGACGACCACACACCATGCGCCCTAACTCTGCCCACATGCTGGCGTGATGCCGTGCACCCCACCACACAGTGAGAGGCATCACAGCACTCCTTTTCACAGCGTGTACATGCACTATGCCAAAGGAGCACCAAAATGCCATGGCACCAGTGGCTATGGCTCCCTGTCCATGCCACAAGAAAGAAGCCACTTTTTGTGGCTTCTTTTTGCCCACGGACCTGCTGGGTTGGGGATGTGGTGTGTGCTTGGGGTTGGGGATGTGGTGAGGAGGGAGGGCAAGGGGATTTTAAGTTGACTGTGATTTTATTGTATTCTGTTTTTAATGACTGCTATAATCCGCTTTGATTCGCCACCCAGAAAAGGCGGAATAGAAATAAATCTTCTTCTTCTTCTTCTTCTTCTTCTTCTTATTATTATTATTATTATTATTATTATTATTTCCCTGATCTGGCAAGGAAAGGGGGCAGCATCCCGCCGCCCCTTTGCAATAATAATAATAATAATAATAACAACAACAACAACAACAATTTTATATACCCCCTTTCCAAAAAAGATCAAAGCGGTTTACAAAATTACATAAAAACACATACTCCATAAATGATTTACATAAGCAAATAAATACCTAAACATTACATAACATATACAAACTAAAATTCCATTCCTCATCCCTTAACTAGAATACAATCATTAAACACTAATAATAATAAAAAACAGAGGTGCTTTCCTCTCTCTTGCCTCCTTCAGTCTTTTCTGCCTGCAAGGCTTTTAAAGCAGGGCAGAAGGATGGGGCTGGTGGATGATGGGTGCTGGTCTCTTGGAGCCTTCAGGCTCAGCTTCCCTTGCCTCCTTCAGTCTCTTCTGCCTGCAAGGCTCTTAAAGCAGAGCAGAAGGGTGGGGCCGGTGGACGATGGGTGCTGGTCTCTTGGAGCAATCATCTGTAAAGCCCCTGAACTGAACAAGGCTTAAGGTCGAATACTTTCTGACTTGGTAAACCTCACCACAACCTGAACAAGTTTTTGCTCTTTGAGCCATTGGTAGGCTGCAGAGTTCTTTTCTACCTAAAATGAGGGCTGATGCAATTTTCAGCTCATGGACTGGATTTGGGTCCCAAGGCCATTTTGTGGGCCCTGGGACCTTCCCAAGCTGATTGACTGCCTCCCATTCCAAATGTCTCAGTTTGTTGGGAATAGTCCTGACTAATAGTCCTATTATTCCCAGATGCTTTTAAAATGTCCCAGTTTCATTTTCCTCCTTTCTTCCTTTGTCCACAGTTTACTTAAGTTGATGCAAACTGAGATCAAAGTGCAAAAGTAGTTTACACTCAATTAACTCAACAAGAGGAAGAGGAGATAGGGAAACCCTTCCCTTTCAGTAAGCTCAGGCCTAAACAAATTGTTGCAAGTCTCCCTGGCTTGTGTGTTCTTCCTCATTAACAATTTTGTTTAATTTTTACCATGCTGTGATGTGGCTTGGTCACTGTGTCCTGGTTTTCATCTGTAAAATGTTGGAGGGCATGACACACTGACATAAGTTGTGACCCCAGAATGCTTCCTAGAACATCAGTTTTGCATGAAAACAATTGTAACCCACAGTGTCTAGACTGTCCACCCAAAAAAAACCCCTCTAGACATGGATGTCCAATCACATATGGTGCTGAATCCACACACACACACACACACACACACTTTTTTAGTGGATGGTGCAGCCCACAGTGGTTCCTGGACTTTGGAATCTTCCTCCATCCCAGACTTTCAGAAGTTCTCCAAATCTGAGCTAAAGCATCTAGGTCATCATCAAAAACAGATCTTTGTTGGTTATAAAGCCAAGAATGGCCATGGGCAATCCAAGTTTTGAACACCAGTTGCTGTGTAAGAGTTAGATGTTAGAAGGCATTCCTTTTATCATCCATTCACTCTGATGAAGGCTATTCGCTCCAGAAGGAAAAGCACCCAGCAAGTAGTAATGGGGGCTGAATATAACATTATAAAAACACTTGATCAGATGCAGTTGCGAGTTGAAGACAAAGGAGGAAGTGGAACATATGAGTTGATCTTCCTTTCCTGTGGAATCAGTAGTTCTTGCCTTCCATATGAGAGTATAAGTTTCCTTTCATGGTTCTGGATTTAGCTTTTCTTTTCTTTTCTTTTTTTTAAATGGTCAATACAAATAATATTTCTACAAGTATAGCTATGAAACTATGAATGTCTGAGACCTTTTCAAAGCAGCTCTGTTGTGTTTAATCATGCTAATCTTTTGTCTTATTTTCCCAATACAATGCAATTCCCGAATACAATGCATCTCTTTGTGCAGTTTGGCTGCTGAAAAGGTAGCGGGGTGTGTGTAAAATAGCTCATTTGCAAGCTAAAAACTAAAGCCAAACCAAAAACAAAAGTCATGTTGATCTTATGGGAAGGATATATATTTAGGATGGGAAGAGATTTTCCTTCTGATGAAAAAGAATGACTTTAAGGTCTTCAAAGATGCAACATTCTTTCTAAAGTATGCATTAGTGATAGACAGTATGTGTTACTATGGTTCAGAAAAAGTCTACACTGTACTCCCCAGAACTTTTTCAACCTCTCATCTCTAACTGGTTAAACATGAAATAAACAATAAATCTTGTTGACAATTGCTTCCACATCTATTGGCAGGAAGTCAGCAGCGGTGTGAACAATATTGTACACAATATGTGTGGCATAGCCAACACCCATTAAGTATCTCCCTAGTTTCCCCAGTGACTCAAATGACATGGTATTTTCCCCTATAAAGCAACTCTTCAAAATGCTTGAATTAGTAATATTAGCACCAAACACTACTCATTTGTCAGCCAAGCTCTGTTTTGTTTTTTGTTTTTTCCATGGGGCTCATAACAGGAGATGATGGCTACTTTGCTGTGCAACTGAGTGAAGATGAGCATACAGAGCAGATCTCCATTTTTATAATTTTGGAAAGTGGATTTAAAAGACAATAATGCAAGCACTGCCTAGAAAACATACTGAAAAATCACTGATGCTTCTAGTCGAGCAAAGCCATTTAAAAAAAAAAAAAATCAAATGAATATGTTAAACATGATTTTCTTTTAATTCTATGCTTTGCTATTCTGTAAGACAACTATTGGAAATATTGGCCCAGATCCAAAGAGCATTTTTAATCATGATCAAAGTGTTACTCAGTGGTATTTGGGCTCATGTTTTTTTCAAAGAATGTGATAAAGCATTTGAAAATGCAGTGGAGGCATGTTTCAAGGCAAACTAGGCTAAACACCCTTGATAATAGAAAACAACTTCCTCTGTTCTTTGGTTCTTCAATGTAAAATGTAAATATTAAAAAAAGTCCTCCTGGATGCTGGCATCTTTCTCTAAACACATTTACAGAGAAATAAGCTTTCAAGTGGTATAAAAAATATTTGAGATCAGTGGGCCTCAAATGCTTAGTGGGGATTTTTGTGCAATCTTGAAAGCATGATCAATTGTGTGTTGATGTACTTTGGTGAATGGGTAACTGAGGGCCTCAACAGACTGGCACTAAACGCCAGCCTCAGGGCAAAGTGGGGGCATGGCATCTGCAGGTTGCATGCTTCAATGCTGTCCTGATGCCACTGTCATGCCATGTGCCCAACTGCATCACGGCACTCCTCTGGTGCTGCATCCAGAAAACGCAGTGCCAAAGGAGCGCCAAAAAGCTGCAGTACTGGTGACAAAGGCACCCTTTCCATGGCACAAAAAGGAGTTAATGGGTGTTTTTCAGCTCCTTTTTGTGCGGCAGAAAGACCAGATCAGTGCCACAGCATGTAGTTGCCACAGCCCCAATCTGGCTCTGAAAGGGGCAGCTGCAGGCCACCCCTTAGGGGCAACCTG
This sequence comes from Urosaurus nigricauda, assembly GCA_034509955.1. Lineage (NCBI taxonomy): Eukaryota > Metazoa > Chordata > Lepidosauria > Squamata > Phrynosomatidae > Urosaurus > Urosaurus nigricauda. Next base: position 95,041,032 of record JAOEGL010000004.1, on the reverse strand, counting down.
TTCAGCCCCTGAGTGCATGAGAGATTCATGGTGCATCCTAGTTGTGGTTTTTCAGTTTCAGTAACCATTATTTCATTGACCTTAGTTGTGCATTATAGTATGCATGCTTACCAGTGTGTGTGGCTTTATGACCAAGCAAACCCACAACTTTTTTTCAGTAGGGACCAAAAACATCAGTTAACATTTGTTATCCGCTTTGGCTGATACTTCCAGGAAAGGGTGCAGCTGGCGTAAGGAACCTAAAAAATAGTACATGTGCTGGTAACCTTGCATCTCGACTTGTGTATTGCACTCTGCATGGGGCTACCCTTGTGCTTAGTTTGGAAACTTCAATTAGTGCAGAACATGGCAGCCAAGTTGGTCTCAGGTAAAACCAGAAGAAAGCACATAACACCAATTTTAAGATCACTTCACTGGCTGCCCATTAGTTTCCAGGCGCAATACAAGGTGTTGGTTATCACCTTTAAAGCCCTAAATAGCTTGGGTCCAACCTACCTTTGGGACTGCTTCCTTCTGTATAATGTACTCCACACACACAGGTCCTCTGGGAGAAATTTATTGCAACATGTGAAAACCTTTTAGCTCCCAGATTATGTAATGGCCTGCCAGAAGAGATCTGTCGCATTACCACCTTAGACAGCTTTTTAAAAGCTGTTAAAATGGATATTTTCTGGCATGCCTTTTCTCAATAGCCAACTAGCCACCAAAAATCTGAACCTCCTATACTCCTGACTCTCACCACAGCCAATGCTTTGATCTGTTTGTTAATTTTGTTTGTCATTTTAAGGTATGTTTTAAATTATGAATGGTTAAATCGTATTGGGGGGGGGGGTATTTTGGGATATGAGTCTGTATTGTTTTAATGTGTAAGCCACCCCGGTTGTGTTGCACAGAGAGGTGGAATATAAATAAATGTTGTTTTTGTTGTGGTTGTTATTTTTATTATTATTAACAAATAGATCATTAAGCCTAATTAAACCCATTTCTAGAGTTGCACAAATTCTTTGTTCTTCCTTTCAAAAATAAGACCGGCTCAATAGAACAATTCAAGAGTTAGTTGCTGGATGCTAACAAAATACTGTGTCTAGAAAGAAGACTGGGGAAAAAAAGTCTCATTTTCCAACACTTTCAAATACTTGGGTGGTGGGGGAGCATATATGGTTATTTTATTTTAGGTAGACAGTAATCATGAGCACTGAACTTATTCACACATATTCACTCAACAAATATCTATGTATATAATGAATTCATAGCCTGTAGGAACTTCCATCAATATTAGTGAAGGGGAAACAAGCACAGAATATGAAATAAAATATAGTCACTGGTTGAGGGAGAAAAACATTATTCACAGTGTAGATTCAACTTTATCACACAGTTAATGAAGGCAAACGTAAATGATACAAGCTTGAGTCATCCACAACTCCTTATTCAAATTCACCAAGTCTCTCTCATAAAACCACATACCAAGGCAAGCTCTAGTAAATAGTTCCAAATTTTTGTCTAAATTCTAAATGTTCAATTCACCACTCAAACCTAATGTAGCTAGGCAAAGATGGAGCTATATGTAACCCCAATTAAACAACACTTCCTGTGGGAGAGACTTATCCTATGGAATTGTCCCTTAATTTGAATCCAAGCACTGGAAAGTGGTCTCAGTTAGGATTATATAGCCATTAACAACAGAAGGCCCCCTACTTCCCCCACTCCCAGCTTCAACTTGTATGCCAGATTCACAAAGGGTTAGGTGCAATGGCCCATGCTACCACAATTGAAAATTAGACTGGAAGATTGTGATATTATATGTGGTTAATCAAAGGGTTTAATCCACAGCTGCATGTTATTATTTTTAGCCCGGGGGTTTAATCTACCCTAAGACTAAAATGTCTTTCCTTAAGTCTGTGAATGGAGATCTTAAGCCTTATGTCCCATAAGTAGGTCTCGTGGGACATGCTCAAGCACTCTGTTAAAATACATGACAGTCATGATGGAAGAAGTCAGGAGGCTGGATGCTGCGGAGAGCAACGGCATGAGAGGATTAATGCTGCCTCATGTGCTTCCTGGTAGTTTAAGAAATGAGGTAGTGAATTAGCCCTAAATGTGGATATTGCCCTATTAGACAGTACGGGAGGGGAATGTGGGTGGGTGATAATTTGGCTGACAGCTGTAGTTGCTTTTTTTATGGTCTGCAGATATTTCATTCAGTTGAAGAGGACTTCTGATGTGCAACTGTGTGTGCTTCTCTAAGGAGAGACAGTGTGGCATAGTGGTTTAACCATTGGACTATGCCTCTGGACACAAGGGTTCAAATGCTGGCTCGGCCAAGTAAACCCACTGGATGACCTTAGGCAAGTCACACTCTCTCAGACTCAGAGGATGGCAATGGCAAACCCCCTTTGAAGAAACTTGCCAAGAAAACCCCATGATGTCACTCTTAGGGCAACCATAAGTCAGAAACAAATTGAAGGCCCACAACAACAACAACCCTTCTCTAAAACATTTGCCACCAAATAATAATGTAGAAAAGAGCTGTATGTTATGTGCTATTTCATAAAGGAAAGGGGGGGGGGGGAGGAAGGTCCCAAGAAAGAGAAAGGAACATAGTAATAATAATAGCAATTCAAAAATTCTATTATTGTTATATTGACTTGCCTTACACAGTTGTTGTAAGGATTATTGGAATAATATACATCAACCACAGTATGAATCTTATGCATGCTGTTTCAGTATTTTTAGCACAGCCCTGTCAGTTAATAACTTCATACTAATTATCCCAAACAAAATGAAGATGCTGTTGGTCAGTAGAAAGCTCAAGACATGGAGTGCAGACTATTCTGCAAGAGGTTGCTCTTCCCCTGAAAAATGAAGCTTGCAGCTTGGGAGTACTTTTTACAGTGTTCCCAGAGCTTTGGGTGGCAGGAATGGCAAGGAGTAACTTTGAGTCTTGAAGACTCTCTAGAAACTTCAGTTTATGCCAAATGTAAAAGTTAAGTGGTTATTGTATGATGTCCAGAACAGAATGGGAAAAAATATTAAAAGACTTAAATGGGTTGCTAATTGTTTTCCAGATTCAAATCAAGGGGTTGATTTCAAAGTCCTGAATGGCTTAGGTTCTAGCTGTCCAAGGGATCAGATATGTTGACCTCTTAAGATCAAAAGGAGAGAGATATGTCCTTCTTAGAAACTTATCACCTTGCAACGTCCATTTATCAGATATATGAAAAAGGTATTTTTTGTGTATTGCTTTCAGATTGTGGAATTATGATTGCCTCCATCAGCTTTTAGAAAAAGTGATAAAACATATCTTTTTCAGCATGTCTTTTAGTGGTCTTTTTCATCTATGTGGGTGTGCGCTATTGTTTTAATGGGCTTATATCTCTATGGTTTTATTGTTTTGTTTTTGATTTGTTGTATGATACCTTGGCGGATTTGGACAAAAAAGACAATAAAGAAATATCAATAAATATTAAATTAAATTAAATTAATCCCCATATGTCAGATGGGATTTTGAAAGAATGAAATAGTAGCATGTCTAGAATAAAACAATAAAATTAAAAAGTAAAATTACAGCTTGCCTAAGGCTAGCTATTGAAGTGAGACTTGGACAAAAGTCTCCCTAACTCACACAGTTACCCACTTATCAGAGCATCAGCTCTTGATGTGCATCTTAAAATCTTTGGCAGTTTAGATCCTAATTCAGCAACATGTAAAAATGAGCCAGATCAGCAAGATCAAATTATATAAAAATCTTAATAAATACAATCTGTGTCCACTGCCACTTATACAAATTGAATCACAATCAGTGTTCCATGCAGTTTCAGACAACCTAGCTTGATATGACATCCAAGTTTTGGTGATAGCAAAGTTAAACAGCCTTTGAGAGAGGGGTTCTACTTATATGTTGCTAACATGGAAACATTTGTCTAGACATTTCTTTTAAAGTTTCTTAGGGGTTGTCCACATGGGCCAAAAGTCCTGTGTTCCCCCATTGAGTTTAGATGACAGAGGCCAAAGCCACAGGGCCAGATTGGACTTGATCTTGGTAGAGCAGACATAGATACAGCGAATCTGGTGCAATCTCAGGGTAAACAGCCTTTACCCTGGATCATTTTTACCCCTGGCTTGCAATTGAGTTTCCTGGAAACTTTGCAGTAAACTCCAGCTGTTTACACAGCCCCTCATGCTCCTTACTTTGGTTTACATCACTGGTATTCAGAAACCCCCCCATCACTTCATCTGATGTGGAAATGGGGCACCTGGCCATGTGGGTGAAGACAAGTGTCCCATTTCCACATTGGACATGGCGATGGGGGACTTCTCAGTGCTGGCACCAGCATGCTGGTAGCAGGTTCCAGGTCACCATGGGAATGGATGTATAAACACCTGCTCATCCCATGCTGACCTAGGGAACAACTCAGGGTTGCAGTAGGACAGAACAGCATGGATTCAGCCTCTGCTATTCTGGCCCATCTGCTCAGCCCCATAGATTCACAGCTGTAACCATATTCAGTCATATTCCTGAATGATAGATATTATTCACAACTGTACAATCCACTGTATGCCATCTTGTGGGCATTGGTGGGTTGAGACATTATAGAATAGTAAATTAGATAAATAATAATAATAAAGACATGAAAGGTATGTATTGGTTGTCAGAGAAGAATTGGGAGGGGAACCTTATACATAGGACTCAGTCCAAAGTAAACTCATCATTTGTACAATTGTTATATGGAACTGAGTTTGCCATTTGTGTGAAAAGTTGGATTCACTGCATGATTAAGAATTTTGTTGTTGCTGTTAACTGCCCTCACATTGATCTTGACCCATGGTGACCCTGCTGATGAGGCATCTCCAAGACCCCTTGTCCTCCACTGCTCTACCCAACTCCTGCAAACTCATACTCATGATCTCCTTAATAGAGTCCATCCATCTAGCATGCAGCCTTCCTCTCTTTCTACATCCTTGTACCTTTCCTAGCATTATTGTTTTCTCCAGTGATATATGCCTTCTCATGATGTGTCAAAAGTATGCCAGCCTAAGCTTTGTCATCTTGGCTTCCAGGTATAGTTCAGGGAGCCCTGGTGGTGCAGTGGATAAATGCCTGTACTGCAACCTGTACACAAACCACAAGGTTGTGGGTTCAATACCAGCCAGGGGCTCAGGAATGACTCAGCCTTCCATTGTTTTGTAGGTTGCTAAAATGAATACCCAGCTTGGTGGAGCTGTAGTGAAAAGGCCAATCTATCAGCCAATCATGAAGCACCATGTGACCAGCCAATGGGAAGCTGGCTGGGCAGGGCTATAAAAGGGCCTTGCAGGGAGTGAAATGGGGGTTAGTTTTGAGGGAAGGAGTTACATCAAAGGGAGGGTGTGCTCTTAGAGTTCCTGAGGGAACATTTTAGTTGAGTTTTGGTGACCATGAAAGTCACCAAAGACTTGAGAGTCCAAAGAGTGACCGTGTAAGCTTGGGGAGTCTAGTAGGAAGAAGCCCAGAGCAAGCGGGTTATAGAAAGGGAATTTTGGTCCATGTAGCTGAGTTAATATTGCCTGTGTGGCTGAAGTAGTATTATTTTGAAAGGACTTCTTGTATCTAATTAATGAGTAAATAGTAACAACTTTGCAACTAAAGTTTATTTTTTATATTTTTCATTAAACTTTTGTTATTGTTTAGACATCTACTTGGCCTTCGTTTGAATCAAACTATGCTACCTAATATTAGAAACACAGAGCTGCTGTGCCATCTTTAAGAGCAGTGCTAGGGTGAAGATTGGCAGGAGTCCTTCACAGAATTTGGTGGCAGTGGTGGGATTAAAAGTCCCATAGGGCTGCCACACTTGAGAATAGGTTGTGGGTGGACTGAAACACTGAGAGTTCATGACAGAAGCAATTAGCTTACACATTATAAACTGCTTAGGGAGTGCTTAAGAGCACTGATAAGTGGTATAAAAATGTACTTCATATTGATACTGCTATTGATCTGCTCTAGGGCCCATTTGTTTGTCTTTTTGGCTGTCCATGGAATCCTCAGCACTCTTCTCCAGCACCACAACTCAAATGAGTTGATTTTTTTCCTATCTCCTTTCTTAACTGTCCAGCTCTAATATCCATATGTGGTTATGGGGAATACAGTGGCTTGCATGATTCTAACTTTTGTGCTGAGGTGTATATCTTTGCAATTTAGGATCTTTTCTAGCTTTTTCATACATGTCCTCCCCATTCTTAATCTTCTTTTGATTTCCTGGCTGCAGTCCCCATTCCTATCAATATTTGATCCCAAATATGAGAACTCTTTTACTATTTCTATTTCCTCATTATCTAGTTTGAATTTGTGTAAGTTCTCTGTGGTCATTATTTTTGTTTTCTTTTACACTTTCTTCTTTGGTCTTCATTAGTAGTTGTTCAACATCTGTGAGGTTTTCTGCAAGTATTATAGTATCATCAGCATATCTCAGATGGTTGATATTCCTTCCTCCTATATTCCTAATGAAAACTACTACTCCTCCTGCTTTCTTTACAATATGTTCTGCATATAAGTTGAACAGGTAGGGTGATAAGATACAGCCTTGTCTGATCACTTTGCCAATTGGGAACCATTCTGTTTCTGTGTTCTGTTCTGATAGTAGTCTCTTGTCCTGAGTACAGATTAAGAATGCCAGAGAACTGATTAAGGATTCATGTCACTATTTCACTATAGATTTAGCCACAGTCAAAGGCTGTACATTTAAATGGATCTTTAAACCCTTTGTAGGTAAAAGGTTTGGAAACATTTGTTAGAAGTAAAGCAAAGCAAATTTTAAAATATGTGTACAGTATCTGGCTGAAGATTTTCAGTGATGTGTGTATATATATTTTCTGTTTTTCTCAGAGTGCTCACCACCTATTCTGTTCCAATGCCCCTTGTATCCCCCAAAAGGGGCTGTCTCAACAAAACACTTTGCTGATTGAGTCAAAGAACAAGATGGCAGCTAATCCCTTTCCATATATAAACACCAACATGAAATGGCAGCTGGATCTTTCTTTGCAAATTTTGCTAATTTTTTCATATATAAGAATTTTCTTCCTGCTGAGAGAACCAGCGCAGTTTTCAAAGAATATTCAGTTTGTGACTTATTCTGCATTAAATTTGCAGTGGGGATGTCTAGAATGCAATATTTTCTATACAAGAAATAGCCATCTATTTCATTTTATTTTGCTGTGCAGAACCATTATTTTCTAAGCAGAAAATACTATTTTCTGTGCAGAAAAAAAAATAGTTGGTGGCCTATTCTATATAAGATCTACACATATAAGTTTACATATAAGAAGCTGATTTTCGAGAATGATTCTGAACAATTCTCAAAAATCAGCTGCTGTGGGATGGATGGGGAATTGATAGGGGACTCCTGGCAGCATCGGTGGTGTTCTCCCGTGCAACAATATACATGATTTCCCCATTCTGCCCCATTTCTGTTCCCTTCCGTTCTGCCCCGTTCCTGTTCCTGAGAGCCTGTGCAATAAACTTAATAGTTTTATCTGTGTGTGAGAAAGAGAGGGAGGGAGAGGGAATGGAAGAGGGGGAGAAAGAGAGAGAGAGAGAGAGAGTGTGTGTGCAAAGATAAACAAGTGAAAACACTTTTTTCTCAGCCAAAAAAAAAAAAGTGTTCAAATTTGCACAGAAGTTCTGAGCTGCTCAGTTCAAGATTTTCCTCATCAGGGTTTCCCAACACTTAAGAAACACATTTTTCCATCATTTGTTTATCAAAATTGGTTTGAATAGTCTTTCCATGCTTACAGCTTGCAAACAAAAGACTAGCTAAAGAGGATTGGAGACTATATGGCCTTTAGTGGTCAAATCCTTCCATTTTCCTTTCTCTCACATTTGACTTTTCTTAAAAGACTCATTTTTTTTTCCCTTATGAAATATACGAAACATTTTGGTCATTGAGGAATGTTCTTATTAAAAAAAAATAAAATAAAAATATCACCCATCTCTTCCCATGGTGCATAGCTCCTCTTCCAACATCCTGCTGCCACCTTCCAGCAACAGCTGCTTGTGTTGACTTTCCTCACTCTGTCCTAATGGTAGCAGAAGCCCTGTCCAAAAGCCATACAATCAGAAAAACGGTACATGTTTTCCCTAAAGGAATGTAAACTGCTCAAAATGTCGCTTCATTTGAAACATTTCGACAATCCAAGATTATTGAAATACTAAATTACAAGCACACATGATGACGAGATGATTGTTTTCCTACATTTACTGTGCACACAAAGTGATGGATTGGAAGGGAATCCCAGCAAATATTTTGACTATTATTTATGAGATAGAACAGCCTGATATCTACAAAAGAGAAGATGCAATGGAAGGGGTGGGGGAGTGAGGCAAGAAACAGATCAGAAGAGGCAAGAGCGAGCTTCATCTTACAAGGGGGACAAAATTAAAAGCTTTTGTCAAACTAAAAAAGAGAAACAGACTTAATTATTATTTTGTGTTTATTCCATTTTGGGAGCTTTAGCTCAAGCGATAACTTACACAGAGCAATTAGAAACAAATGGTGCCCAGCATGAGTACTTCTCTGGTGGATTCTCAGGGTTGATTGTCTTCATTTCGGCTCTCACATCAGCCGCATGATACATTGCCCATTGGAAGCCAGCAGGACTAGCTGCAAAACAAAAAACAAAAACAAAATGCAAGCCATGCAGTGATTTAAACATACAACTCACTTTGCATGTTCCACATGGGACCTGCAACCTGGGCCAGAGTGTCACTTCCTCCAAATAAATGGTTTCCTCCAATGAGACCAAGCTATATTAGTTAGATTATCCTGTCATTTGAGCAAAAGGAGGAGATAACAGATAATTTCCTAGAACAATCCAGAGAATTACTGTATGCCTCCAATATTGATCGCCTGGGAAATAATTTTATAAACATTTTAGAATATCTCCCATTTCCTATTATGGGCCTTTGGATTTCAGCAATTTCAATGAGGAGATTGTGCCTTTAGAAAACTAATTTTATATATATATATATATATATATATATTCACACAAACTATAATGGAGTGAATTAGAGAGACTGAAAAGATTTCCATACGGAAAGATCAATGTTTGGAATGGAAGATAAAGCTTCTTACCTACACATCTTCCTTTCTTCATCTTTGTTTTCCTTTCTCTTTGTTCCTATTCACTGGCTAATTAGCTGAGCTTTTTTTGTTTTTAATGCCCTGTACAGTGGGTTAATTTTGCCTAGCTCAACAGCAGGGGTTTCTGTAATAATAATTCACATTGCAATGTCAGTGATTAAAATCCTTTCATTACCATGGCACCTAAAATAAAATTGAATGCAAAATGTATACACAGTCTCTGGATGTCCAAAAAAATCTTTTTAACACAAACAAACAAAACAAAATATAAATACCTTCTATACAAAGAAAATTACTTGGTAATATTAGATCTTGGTAACAGAACAAATGAGATTTTCATCTGGGGTGTATGACAAACACAAAGCTGTTTGAATCAAAGAACGTTTATTATCACTACAATGATGTCGTCTGCCGCTTTTGACAAAAGCGTTCTAATGGTGTACTTGAAGAATGCAAAATAGGCATTCAGAAGTGCTAATTTTTTTGCATCCTTATTTTTTTTGATGGCAGGACTGTCAAGTCACAGATAATCAGCAGAAGAGTCAAAGGGCTTCCAGCTTCATGTCACCAGCAACTGTATCAGAGGCATTGAGGGCTGGACACAGCATTCATGCTAAATCTCCTTGATAATTTTAAACATTTCAGGTTTGTTTGTTTTTTTAATTTCTCCTGAGTCAGAATAGAGACATTTTAATGCTGCAATTAGGGAATGCTAAATGTAATTTGGGTATACAAAGTTTCGATAAAGCAAACTATTTAGGAACCACTGTTACACTAAACATTCACTCTTTTGAGAAATGCTTTTTCCCTACATGCCCAGCATCTTTTACTTAGTGCAGAGATGCTTGCCTTATGAATTCACTCAAAGTCAAATTGTATTACTAATAGCGAGAAATGCCTTGGCAACAGTGACAGGGTAGCATCATCCTCCTAGATTCTATTTCTTCACTTGCACTCCTGTCATTCTTTCAAACAGAAAAGAAAATCAAGTCAGCTCTTATTTCAGTCATGTTAATATGACATAGATCTAGAACAAAAAGTAAACTGAAATCACCCCAACAATTTTGGTTTTTTTTAAAAAAAAAAAAATCCTCTCAGGAGATGGGAAAGACTAATGTTGTTAAATTGCATTGGGAATTGTTAAGAATAATAAAGTCGATTGAAGAAGTAGGGGAGACAGCCCTGGAATATGACTGGCTGAAATGAAAAGTTGTGTCTATGACCTTATCTGGAAAAAAATGTTGAACTATTGGTAAAAATTTAGTTTCAGCCGAAGTATCTCTTTCCTGGAAATGCCATATTGTGGGCAGACATTTCAAACTCTATTTATTGATTTGTGATATTTGTTACATGCCTCATAATAGATTTTTTTTCCTCAGGAGTGTTCAGTACAAAATACCAAAATAATAAACAGAGATAAAATAAAACATTAATAAAATGCTCAAATATTTTACTTGGCTTTAGAGACTTTATAGCAGAGAATGATTTTTTCCTGTTCATAAATGGGCAAAAAAGAAACTTACAGCGAAAGGAAATGAAACAGAATATGGTTTATGTTATTATCAGAAAGCAGACAGCCCGTTTGCCTTTGTATTAAACCAGATGAAGGCTGGCATTACATTTTATACTAAATACTGGAATGCATTTTCTCTTTGACCGATTAGAGTTTTCTTTCTTTTTTAACCAACACAAGTTTCAGGGGAAAGAACCAGATTAACAAAAGTTTCCTTTTTATTAAGTTATTTCAAATGACCTGGTTCATAACTTAATCTGCTGTATGAAGTTAATGGAAACTGATATCAAAAATGTGCAGTGGATATTCTTAGAGTGAGGCAGATACCTATGGCAGTAGATCTTGGAGAGGATCACTGACTACTAAACAGAGCTGTGTAAAAGGATAGAACTGTGTGTATGATGCACTCTCTAAAATAGCCTGCTGTCCTCAAATGCAGTAGGTAGTATTTTCCAGTGACCAAGGTTTGGATAAAATTGCCATCCAATTGGGGCAAGGATAGAGATGTGAAAGACTACAAAAAAATTAACGGGGGGGGGGAGAGAACATTTTTGCCTGTGTTTGTTCTGAATCATGCTAAAATAAAATATTAACTAATGTGGAATAGAGGAATGTCTTGCCCCTTGCCTTATGACAGCCAAATAACTAGATCCAGACCTGCTGCTTTATCACACTAGGGGGCAAACAGGATTTAAATGAGAGTTAAACAAGAGTTAAACAGGAAATGTCCTATGATATACATAGGGCATTTCCTGTTTAACTCTTGTTTAACCCTTGTTTAAATCCTGTTTGCCCCCTAGTGTGCTAAAGCAGCTGGTGAGTTTGCTTTGAGATGGGTTACATTCTGGGATCATGTTTATGCCACAGAGATAATATTCTGATAAGACAAATTGTGGGACATCTCCTGAGACTTTGAGTTGGTAGGCCACTTTGTAATCCAACCACTAACTCCATTGTTTCTAGACATCAAAATTAAGGCATGTATCCATTACTGGCCTTCCACTCATCCAGCATATGTGAGGGAGCAAAATCTCTTCTTGCTATGCCTACCAAGTACTCCCCAAACATGATCCAAAGGACCGAAATACTCTCTCAAACATATTTTCAGCATTAGAAAGAGCTACAGAGAAAAGGGCTGAAAAATCCTACTGCTCCTGTGAGGATTACATTAAAGAAAGGGTTTTCAGGTGACCATACACAACTATCTTAATTATACATATAAATGAACAGATGCACAATAATGCCAAGTCTTGTTTTTGTCCCCTTCTTCATAGTTATCAGGGAAGAAGAAAAAAGAAATGAGGGGAATCAGCTGGGAAGAAGTGGAAGCATCACTATCTTATTTCACTACCTTTAATCTTTCAGTAGGTCATGCCTGATGTGCACACCAGCAATCATATCTACAATTCATATGAAATGGACATAATATAACGAAAACCAGGGTTCTTCAATCATCTTATCTGTGGGACTTTGACCATGTCAAAGAACACTGTTGGTTAAAACCATATAGACTTTTAAAATACAGACAGATAGTTTTCCCCATATACGTGCATTTCACAACGGCACGTTTCTTGACATTGCTGCCAAGTGTACAAACTCTTTGAACGACTGGCATGTAGATCTACAACTACAAAATTCAACATTACAAAATGTTCAGCAAACAGCTGCTATCAGGATGGACTTCCAGGGAAAGGTGATTCATTTATTTAAATAAATTACATGGCCAGTTTAAAAAGGAGGTCAGTGGCAGGGTAGTTAGAGCAAATCTTCATCGGGGTTGTGTCTGTTCTGTAATTTGCCTGTAGATAAGTTTTTTGTTTTATTTTTTTAGTGTGCAGCATTTCCCACTGCTCTCATAAGCACAAATAATTACTCCCATTTTTTAAAACGAAGGAAAGCAGGAGATAGCCCCCTAGAATGCTGAGCCACTCTGCTAGCTACAAAAATTAATATTGAATACTCCTAAGTAAAAGTTGCTACTGATAAAGACACTAATATGAAAGCTGTAAATAATGGCCCTATTTAAGAAAGCTCCAGGCAAACTTTGTAAGTTTTCTTTTCCAGTTAAACTTTCAAGGTTAGGAGTTCTGTTGCTACCTCGAGAACTGATGTTTTCTTTTCCATTCATCCATAGCTGTTATCATCAAAGGTAACTTGCTGCTAACTTTGGTGCAATGGTACAACAAAGATAGTAGTTCAGGTAGCTTCATGAGTCTGCCCTGTTTGCCCATGAGAAGCTATGCTTACAGAGAAGGAAGGAGTTCAAGAAAAGTAGCATACATCTTCTCAGTACATCAGATGCCATAAGCCTACATGCCCCACCTTCTCTCCTCTCTTCTTAAGCACGTTTGTAAGCCATGAAGCCTTCAGATAACTACATTCAAACTGAGAAACATTGGACCCTATCACACGGAGCCTTACCATGGGTAAAACATTCCTGAACTGTTTTAGAAGCACAAAGGTGTGATCATCTGTCATGCTTCTCAAATGTCATTGAGGTTTCCTGCTTTTCTTCTGTTGTCAAAGCATTCACAGAGAAGCTATTCTTTGAATAACGGAAGATCCCGTTATTAAAAAATGGCTTCGCCGTGAATGCTTCGTTGACGGGAGAGAAGCAGGATGCCTCAATGATGTTTGAGAAGCGCAATGGACAGTCACACCTTCATGTTTCTGAAACAGTTCAAGAATGTTTTTCAAGTATTTTACCCACGGTAATTGCCTCCATGTGATAGGGTCCTATGACTATCATATATATATATATATATATTCATTTGGAAAAAGCCAGGATCTTAATCCAGCTTTCTACCATCTTGTTCAAACATAGTAACAATTGTTTTGTAGTTTGGGTGCAGCAAATAAATTATTGTTCACTAAAATTTTAGGAGTTATTCACCTTGAGTGTGTGGATAAGAAAGAACAGAATGGACAGCACAAGTGCTGCCCACTCTGAGCTAACCATAACTTAACTGTATTAGCTAAATTATGTATTTTTCATAATTTGTCAGCAATAAAGTGTCCACATAATATGCCAGTTTGTTAATTTTCTGAAGGGAATGAGTTAGAAGTTAGGATTTGAGGGAGGTTAATCCTATTATTATTATTATTATTTATATAGCGCTGTAAATTTGCACAGTGCTGTACATACAATCTTATAGTTAGATGGATCAGTGCCCTCAGGCTTACAGTCTAAAAGACAACACAAAAGGAAAGGGGAAAGTGATGGGAGGGGGGATGAGGTCCAGTGGTTCATCTCTTCCTCTGGGGCCTGGACTAAGGCAAATGGACTGGAGGGAGGGAATGGGTTCTTAATACATAGTTAAGAGGAGGCATACTTTGGCAGATGGCACAATCCTGGGAATGCTTCCCTAAACAATATAGTCTTTAACTTACTTTTGAACCTGGTTAGAGAAGTGATGAGGTGGACATGTGGAAGAAGAAGGTTCCAGGCGTGAGGGGTAGCAAGTGAGAAGGGACGAATCCGGGACAGAGCAGTGGAAATCCTCGGCTGGGACAGGAGACCTTGACTACCAGAATGGAGGGTACGAAAAGGAGTGTGAGGAGAAAGACAGTAAGACAAGGAGGGGCCACTCTGTAGAGGGCTTTGAAAGTCAACAACAAAAGCTTGTACTGGATGCGGAAGGGGAAGAGGAGCCAGTGAAGGGAGGATAAGAGGGGAGAAACAGCTGAGTTCTGGACAGAGATTAAAGGATGGAGGTGAGAGAGAGGAAGCCCTGTCAGAAGAAGGTTACAATAATCTAGTCGTGAAACCACTAGGGCATGGACCAGAGTCTTGGCAGTGGAGGCTGAGAGGAATGGACGGATTTTAGCAATGTTTTAAAGAGAGAATCTACAGGTCTTGGCGGTGGCCTGAATCTGGGGAATAAACGACAGAGAAGAATCAAAGATGAAGCCAAGACTGCGTTCTTGCTGAACCGGATCAATAGAAGTGCCATCAACAGAAACAGAAAAGGAGTATTGAAGGGTGGGCTTAGGTGGGAAGATGAGAAGCTCTGTCTTAGACATATTGAGCTTCAAGCACCGATGTCACATCCACTGAGAGATGAAAGGTCAGGGGTGGAAAGATATAGCTGAGTGTCATCAGCATACCGATGATAGGAGAAACCAAAATAACTGATGAGTTTACCAAGGGATAATGTGTATAGAGAGAACAAAAAGGGGCCCAAGACAGAGCCCTTAGGAACTCCTACAGATAAGGGAACAGAGGAGGAAGTCTGACCATCTGTAAACACTGCAAAAGATCAGTCTGACAAGTAAGAATTAAACCAGTAGAGAACAGAGTCAGAGAACCCGAGGTCAGAAAGTAAGTCAAGCAAGAGACAGTGATCCACGGTGTCGAAGGCCGCAGACAAATCTAGAAGAATGAGAATAGAGTAGAGGCCATTCTCCTTGGCCTGCAAGAGATCATTTGAGATCTTGGTGAGGGCCATCTCTGTAGAGTGCCGTGGGCAGAAACCAGAATGAAAAGGGTCCAGGATGGAGTTGGCTTCGAGAAATTCAAGACAGCAAGAATAAACTACCTGTTCCAGAACCTTAGAGAGGAAAGGCAGAAGAGAGATTGGACGATAGCTAGACAAAGAAGAGGGGTCGAGAGAGGGTTTCTTCAGAATTGGGGAAACGAGAGCATGTTTGAAATCAGAAGGGAAGGAACCCGAGGAGAGAGACAGATTAAAGATATAGAGGAGCGAGGGCAGAAAAGAAGGGGTTATAGAGATTAGAAGATGGGAGGGGATAGGATCAAGAGAACAAGTTGTAGGTTTGGAAGAATTTAGCAACGTAGAGAGTTCATCCAGAGAAACAGGTGGAAACACATAGAGTTTATTAGTTGAAGGGACCAGGAGATTAGTAGTAGGGGGCAAATCAGGAGGAACAATTTCAGATTGAATAGTAGTGACTTTTGTGAGGGAGTAGTTGGTGAAGTCAGTTGGGGAAAATAATGAGAAGACGGGGGAGAGGAAGGTTTTAGCAGTGAATTGAAGCAGGAGAACGGATGCTGCAGGCACCTCTCATTGGCGCAGATCAATGATGTATAGTAATTCTGTTTTGCCATAGACAAGGCGTGTGAGAAGGATAAAAGAACAAATTTGTAATGAATAAAATCGGCCCACTCCCTGGACTTTTCCCAAAGACGTTGAGCTGCTTGAGAGCAGGACCGAAGAAACCTAACTGTGGGAGAGAGCCAGGGCTGAGGCCTAGACATAGAGGAGGACATGTGAACAGATGAAGGGGCAAAGCTGTCAAAGGTTGAAGAGAGAGTGGAGTTGAATAAAGACATTGCTGAGCCAGCAGAGTCCCCACAATTTAGAGAAGAGAGAGAGGAATCCAAGGTCTGACTGAGATGATCAGAATTAACTGACTGAAGTTTACGAAAAGTGCTTTGAATAACATGACGAGGAGGTGGGATATAATTAAGAGTAAAAGAAATTAGATGATGATCTGACAATGGATAGTCAGATGCCAAGAGTAAAAGAAATTAGATGATGATCTGACAATGGATAGTCAGATGCCAAATGACACACTTGATGGCGAGAACTAGGTCAAGGCAGTGACCAGAGGAATGGATTGGAGAGTTGGAATGCGGTGAAGATCGAAAGATGCTAAGAGAGAGCTAAAGCTGGACGTTGAAGGATTCTTAGGATCATCAAGGTGGATATTAAAGCCACCTAATATCAGAGAGGGAACTGAGTCTGAGAGAAAAATGGTGAGCCATGACTCAAGGAATTGAAAGGAATTGGTTAGCAGAACCAGGAGGGCGATAAATGACAATCACCTGGAGCTGCAAAGGAGAAAAGAGTCTAATAGAATGATACTCAAATGAAGAAAAAGTATAGCTAGGGGGAAGAGAAAGGGGTTGAAACTGGCAAGAGTTAGACAATAAGATACCAACCCCACCTCCTTGACCCTCGGGGTGGCTTGTGTGGGAGAAAGAAAGACCACCAAAAGAGAGGGCAGCAGAGGCAGTTTGTTTGTTTTTGTGCTCTATGGATGAGGGGAAGGGAAGGGAAGGGAAGGGAAGAAGTAAATAAAGAACTTCTTCCCATCCTCATAAAGTAACTGTGATCTAAGAGCAAAGAATCAGCAAACCATCATATTTTTAAAGGCCCTTGAGCAAGAAAAATTTTGAAAGCTTTTACTAGAAAACTTTCATTCAAAATTGATAATTCAGTATGGGAAAGCCATAATCCTATGTCTCTCAGATTAACTCAAGGGCACTGTGCCTTCATAAACCTTGAGCCACACTCTGTTGTAACTCAGTTGTTGAAAACCACTTAGACTATTTTTTTTCCAATTGGGGAATAAATTAAAGAACTTGTTTTCTCACTGAATTATATAAAGGTGCTCACCTATATTACTGCTCTACTTAATCTACATGAAACCGCTGGGAGAGATCATCCGGAGGCATGGGGCGCGGGGTTATCAGTACGCTGATGACACCCAAATAGTCTTCTCTATGTCTCCGACTGATGCAGTGACCAGGGATGGCGTCGCTCCTCTTGTGGCCTGTCTGGAATCGGTAATGGACTGGATGAGGGAAAACAGACTCAGCCTGAATCCAGAGAAAACAGAAGTGCTTGTGATAGGTCCTCCCGGCCCAAGGATGGAGGTAGTTCCACCTGTCCTGAGCGGGCTCACGCTTCCCGTAAAGGACACTGTACGCAGCTTGGGGGTGCTCCTTGATTCGTCGCTCCACCTTACTTCTCAAGTGGACGCGACGGTCAGGAGCACCTGTTTTCAGCTTCGGACCGGAGGGACCTTGAAATGGTAGTACATGCTCTGGTAACCTCTCGATTGGATTTTTGCAATGCGCTCTACATGGGGCAGCCTTTGTATCATACTCGGAAGCTACAATTAGTGCAGAACATGGCAGCACGGCTGGTCACTGGGGTTCCCAGGGCCTGCCACATAACACCGGTATTAAGAGATCTCCACTGGCTGCCTATTCGCTTCCGGGCTCAGTACAAAGTGCTGGTTATTACCTATAAAGCCCTAAATGGCTTGGGCCCAGAGTACCTGAAGGACCGTCTCTCCTCACACAATCCGCCCCGCACACTCAGATCTACTGGGAAACAATTATTAAGAGTTCCAGAGGACAGATTATCAACCACTGCGAAGAGGGCGTTTTCTATCTCGGCCCCAAGCCTCTGGAACTCGTTGCCCATGGAGCTCCGCTTGGCTGCCTCTCTTGCCCAGTTCAAAAAGGGGTTAAAAACATATCTATTCGAGCAGGCTTACCCCGGCTCTTCTCCCCCTGCTACTATCTCCCCTTCATTATGAGTGGACTTGGAGTTCTGCTACTATACTGTCGCCCTGGGCTGATGTTGATATTGATATTTCAATGTGTTTATAGAGTGTTTTAAACTGTGTATATGTTTTTAATTGTGTAATTGTACACCGCCCTGATCACTGGAAGGGCGGTATATAAATAAAGTTTTATTATTATTATTAATACCAGGATACTCTTAAATAAGCAAGGGATGAAGTTGCTTAGTGGCTAAGATGCCAATTGTGATGATCTTAAGGTCAGAAAGTTGGCAGTTCAAGGCCCAGGATGGGATGAGTTCCCTTTACTTGTCCCAGCTTCTGTCAATCTAGCAGTTGAAAAGCATGCAAATACAAGTAGATTAATAGGTACTTCTTCAGTGGGAAGGAAACAGCATTCTGTGTAGCCATGATGGCCACATGATCATGGAGTCATCTTCAGACAGTGCTAGCTCTGGCTTAGTAACAGATATGAGTAACAGATACAGTCGGTTATGACTACACATTCATGTCAAGCAGAAACCTTTACCTTTATCTTTTTATTCCTAAGAAAAGCACAGTAAGTTAGGAACCATACTCTCCATGGGCATTTCAACTCCTCCTCACTCTCTTTCTTGCTCATGACAGCTTTTCCTTCCTGGAAATGATATTTTCATTATTTCCACTACTGGATGAGGTTGTTGAGGTCTTATTTATTTTTTCAGTCTTTCTCATTATGAGCTTTGTAAAAGGGACCTATAGGAAATGGCAAATTTCTGTCACTGCCCTTATTGTCTGGTATGGGATTTAATTTCAATACATCACAAGCCACCAAGACAACCCTGGCATTGCAATTTGTCACATGTTTTTTATGAGCTATATCTCACTGAAGTGCAGTCTGCCCCCCCCCCCCCCCCGGCCACAGTCTGCTGCCATACAAGTCCAGAACGAAACTCTCTTACATAGTGAAAGAGGTTTAAAAAGAAACATATCAGATAAAATTAATGGCCACTGTTTTACATTTATCATTTCTACAGACTTTGTGATTACTTTTTCATCAACCCAAGCTCAGTAAGGGGTCCACATTGTCTTCCTGAACTTATGAAAGTTTTATAAGTGTGGTCCAGGAGGAAATGGCAATTTGATCTTAAATCAAGTGATTCAGGTGGTTCCTCAAGGCTACTTACAACCCAGAAAGTCTTAGGCTGCATCCACACCCAGTTTGATACCACTTTAACTGCCATGGCTCAATGCTATGGAATTCTGGGAGCGGTAGTTTGTTTTGGCACTACCAGAGTTCTTTGACAGAGAAGGCCAAATATCTCACAAATCCTAGAATTCATTAGCACTGAACCATGGCAGCATCAACTTGGATTATTTCTGCAGTGCAGATGCAGCCTTGGATGCCATTTTGAGAAGTGAAGAATCTAGCCCTTGTCATGCTATAAAAGTCTATGAAAAGGATGATTTGGGCTTCTTTAGGATTATCTGTTGGATAGAACAGTGGGGTTTGGACAAACAAAGTGGATTGGAGGTGGATTGATATATATATTATCTATTTCCATGTGCCTTTTTATAAAAATAAATAAATAAATAAATCTCAGACTCCCTCATCTCACTTGCTCTTTACCCTAAAGATAAAAACACACACTAGCACCTGTCTATGGTTGTATATGGTGAAAAAGTAGAAGTTGGGAGAGGGGAAAGTAAACACCTATTCTTCACCACTACAGTACTTCCTGGTTCAGAGCTAGGACTGGATAGAAATTTCATTTGACTCAACAGATCTCAAAAAAGGTCGTATTTTTGCACTTCTGAAGACTTGTTATGAGAAAATCTGCATCTTGTCTCACAGATTTGCAAAACTTACAGGGCATTTGCAAAAAATAAAGTGCATGCAAAATGCTATGCATATTTTAAAATGTGAACAGCTAGATTGAGCATAACTGGAAAAAATCCTTTAGTCAATGGGGAAAACTTCTGCAAATGAGGTAACTTGCACCAATAAATATGCAAATTAGGAAAATGGGTTTTTAAAATATGTGAATCTGAGTACAGCAAGAAAACACAAAGTCTCATCATCCAATATAAAACAGACAAGAAGGAGTTGAGAAAATAAAACTGAGACAAAGATTTTCACAACTTTATCCAGCTTTTTTATTCTAAGCTGGTGCATCTGTGCCCCCATGAGTTAATTCTGAGCTATAATGTGGTACCAAGTGTCGAAGAAAAAGATTATTTACAGGACAACTGTCATAGTCCAAAAAGACTCCAAAATTGCCAGTCCATATCAATAACTACTTCTAGCCACTCTTGTTTCCACTTAGAATATATATTCTATTATAGCATTAATGATCAATTCAAGACTAGCCCTTCTCTTCTCACACAATATATTAGTGCTGCAGAAAAGGCCACCCCAGCTATTGAGATGATTACAACTAAGTGCACCGCCCTGATCGCAGGAAGGGCGGTATACAAATAAAGCTTATTATTATTATTATTATTATTATTATTAAGCTCAGAGGGAAGATGGATGCTTGGGGAAGTGGGTGGCACATGACAGCTTCATCCTTGATCAATAATTCCTAGCACTTTGACCCTGGGAAGTCCTGACTCCACTATACAGTGGTCCCGAGAGGTCCTACAAGGAGAACAAGAATGGAATCTATGCAGGAATGGAAGTCCATGCAGGAATGGAAATAAAGGCTTGAATCTGGTTGGTGTCTTATGCACAGGTATGTTCCCTCAAGAAAACAGTTGGAGATTTTTGCTCAGTTCTCAACATTTGTGTTCAGTTCAAGCCTGGAAAACCAGAATTGTACATGTCGTGCCATTGATCAAACTGTATCTTCCTGACCTTCAACTGCGTATTAGGTTGTACATTCAGTTGCCTATCCAGTTGCTCATTTTTGTTGAGCATTTGCTTTCACAGTGTTGCCACTCAATACAAGCATTATGTGGCACAATCAATACAGAACTCTGCATGCAGATTTCCACTATACATTAGCAATATAGGACATCAGCCATTAAGTTTTACATCAAGATATTACAAATATGTTCCTAGAGAACCCTGGAATTTGTAACTAATCTAATTTGTTCAAATTAAGTAAATGTGCTTGCATTATCTTAATTTATACAGTTTGTTCTTATTTTATACTATGATGTTATTGAATGTGCTAAATCTCTTTCTCCACTAGAAATCTCATCCTCTCTTCTCTGCTTCATCAGTGACATAAGTAGGAAAGGTGTTAGCATAGATATTTAACACTATATTTGACCCCCCCCAGCCCCCAAAAACTAGAAACTTGAAACTTGATTTTAGAATAAAAGCTAAAGGGCTAGGGACTTGATTTTAAACTGGATAAGTATAAACATGATGCCCAGTTTTCTTCCTATCTTTTCCCTATAAATCCAGACAAAGGGAGATGATTTAAAGCAAAACATGAATTGATGGCAGAGGAAAACAGTAACATTTTCCCACCCTTTCTTTTGCACCCAGTAAAAATAAAAGTTATAAAGTGGGAATAACTCTGATAAAGATACACAGCATCTCCACACAACTCATACAAATTTCTCCTCCCCTCCACATTTGTGGCTTTGACTTTTGTGAATTTGATTATTCATGGATTTGATTAATATATTCTCTCTAGGAATATCTAGGTCCTCCGGTGCAACTCTATGGCTAACTTTAACCAAAGACGCACTGAAGGACCTAGATGTTCCTAGAGAAAATACTTCGCTAGGCATTTGTAGCTCCTCCAGCGCAATTCTAAGGTCAATGTCTGACAGATGTTAACCACAGAGTTGCACTGAAGGACTAGAGAGTTTCCTAGAAAGGCATTCCTTCAGGTAAAAACATAGTGTTTTTGTTATCTGTGGTTTTTCCACATTCATAGGGGTCCTCTTTCCCTAACCCCAGTGAATGTAGAGGGATAAATATATCATGTTTTTAAACTACTATTAGTACAGTTTACCTACATGCATCCAAGGAATGTAGTCTACAAAAGCTCATTCTACCAACCTCTGTCTTTCAGTTAGGGCAAAGCAGATGGGTGTCTAGGAGTGACCTCTGCCTGCTCCAGCTGTTATCACACCCTGGAGTTTATTACACAGGGGCTACAGGGACCGGTCTCAGAATGGAATGGAAGGGGCCTGGAATGAGTGAGGGATGAGTGGGGGACACATTTTATCACACACACAAGTCCCTCACTCCTTCCGTTCTGTTCCCCATCTGTTCCCAGTCCATTCCAGAGAAGGAGATTTTTGAGAACTGTTCAAAACAGTTCTCAAAAAATCTCCCCCTCTCTGGAACTGACTGGGAACAGAATGGTGGGGAACGGAAGGAGCAAGGGATTTGTGTGTGTGATAAAATGTGTCCCCTACTCGTTCCATTCCCTTCCTGGCCCCTCCCATTCAATTCTGAGAGCGGTCCGTAGAGCCTGTGTAACTGATTGGGACCACCATGACCAGACAGCCCACTCCCTAAGTGTGCTGTGGTTCCAAGTGAGCTGTTTTTAACCACTCCTTTTGCTGATAGCTTCTTGCCACCTCAAGCCACCTCAGAGCATCTTCAGGCCAAATCATGGCTGTGTGTCATCTGCACACCATGCCCCCCCAAAGCTGTCATAAGCTACTTTATTTGTTCCGTCTGTTTCAGGCCTCAGTCTCAAAGGTGCTTCAAAAACCTTTTGCATATTGATTTCCCAGGCTAACATGGCTATGTCTTTGAGTTCTAGGTACAGATAGTCATGGATAACTTTAAATGAACTTAAGCCATTCAGGATGAGTGACCAAGATGGAAATAGTTCTGTTCATGCCATTTCCAAGTACATGCGTGCCTTTTAAAGGTAAACAGCATTAACTACACTGCAGTGCATGGCTAGTCTGTCTTCTTCTTCTTCTTCTTCTTCTTCTTCTTCTTCTTCTTCTTCCTTCTTCTTCTTCTTCTTCTTATTATTATTACTATTATTATTATTAACCTTTATTTATATAGCACTGTAAATTTGCACAGTGCTGTACATACAATCTTAAAATTAGATGGGTCCCTGCTCCCAGGCTTACAATCTAAAAGAGACAACATAAAAAGAGAAGGAAAAGGTAGTGGGAAAGAGGATGAGGTGCAATGGTTCTTCTCTCCCTCTGGGACCGGACCAAGGCAGATAGACTGGAGGGAGGGCTCTACATCTTAATACATAGTTAAAAGGAGGTATCCTGGGGCAGATGGCACAGTCCTGAGAACGCTTCCTTAAACAATATAGTCTTTACCTTAATTTTGAAACTGGTTAGAGAAGTGATGAGGCACACATGTGGGGGAAGAAGGTTCCAGGAGTGAGGGGCAGCAAGTGAGAAGGGATGAATCCAGGACAGAGCAGTGGAAATCCTTGGCTGGGACAGGAGACCTTGACTACTAGATCAGAGGGTACGAGAAGGAGTGTGAGGAGAAAGAAGTTCAGACAAATAAGGAGGGGCCAGTTCATGGAGGCTTTGAAGGTCAATAACAAAAGCTTGTACTGGATGCGGAAGGGGAAGGGGAGCCAATGAAGGGAGGATAAAAGAGGAGAAACATGGTCAAAGTGGCAAGAGGATGTGTACGTGCAGCTGAGTTCTGGACAGAGATTAAAGGATGGAGGTGAGAGAGAGGAAGCCATGTCAGAAGAAGGTTACAATAATCTAGTCATTGAGACCACTAGGGCATGGACCAGAGTCTTGTCAGTGGACGCTGAGAGGAATGGATGGATTTTAGCAATGTTGTAAAGAGAGAATCTACAGGCCTTGGCAGTGGCCTGAATCTGGAGAATAAACAACAGAGAGGAATCAAAAATGAAACCAAGACTGCGGGCTTGCTGAACCAGTTGAATAGAAGTGCTGTCAACAGAAACAGAAGATGGAGAAACAGAAAAGATGGAGAAATGGAAACCTTCTATTGGCCTAAATTGGATAATCCTCCCAGGATCACTGGGCAAGGAAAGCTTCCACAAGTGTCAATGGAAGTTTTCCTCCAACACTAGTGGGAAGAATTCCAGATCATTATCATGGTAAAAGCCAGAGGTATAGGTCACTTACTTTGCAAAGCTCTGGGGGGGACAAGGGGTTGAAGTCCTGATCTGTGCAACTTAATCCATACCTTGACTAGATTCTCCCATGGCTATTTTCTTTTAATGAAAAAAATCATTCAATTCATAATTTTCTGAATACGATTACTTCTACTATTTCTCTAGCTTGTACCAGAGATTACAATGGAATTTAGTCCCAAACTATCAATTTAATACATATCATGGATTTTAAAAATTATTTTTATTCAAATGGGAGTTATGATCTCAGTTATGGTTTCCGTGTAAAGGATAGGGAGTTTTAAGTACTTTACCCTCACTGTGATTTCATTCTGGATTCCTCCTACCCTCTGACTCCATTGAAGCTTTTTCCCTTACAAGTATTCCCACCCACCCCAGATCTGGATCAAGGCTCCCATCTTACACACTAATGTGGTTGATGATAGGGTGACTTGGAGGTCTATCATTCATAGGATTGCCATGCATCAAAGTCCACTCAATGGCAGTTAACAACTGCAATACATAAATAAATGACTACAGTCTTCCAGATCTATAGGACCTGCGATTCTCTTATATCACATCATGATAAATAATCAGGATGTTGTTAAGCACACAGCCATCCACATTTGAATAAGAACTCAGTGATATTGTTATTCCATTTCACATTTCTTTTCAAGGTCAGCAATTGCATGTTTGTAGGTAGGAATTATTCCCTGGCAGCAGTGAAGGGGATGTGTGCCTTCCAACATTCAGGCACATGTCTGATGTCCAGCTTAAGCAATGCTTGTCATTTGCAAAAATGTCACTTTTAATCCTTGTGATGATTTCCCATTATATTTCTTTGGATCAGTATCCTTATCATTTCAAAGTAGTTTGCCTACACAGAGCAGCTTTGTTTATATCCAAAACCATATATTAAATTTCTTAGAATTCACTACAGAAGATACAGATAAAATCTGATTAGGATTTTGTATTCCTTCTTTTCTCCTCACATAACAAGTTTTGGCACAAGCTGGTTTGCCATGAAAACCTGCCCAAGAAAAGATGGAAATGACATGTTAAATCCACATCCAGAGACATAACTGAGAATACTAAATACAGACTGAGTCTCCCTTATCCAAAATTACAAAATCCAAAATACTAAAAAATCAAAACATTTTTCATAAGTGGCTGAGACAGTGGCACCTTTGCTTTCTGATGGGTCAGTGTGCACAAAATTATTTAAAATATGGTGTAAAACTACCTCCAGGCTATGTATATAAGGAGTATATGAAACATAAACGAATTTTGTGTTTAGACTTGGCTCCCATCTCCAAGATATCCCATTATGTACGTATATGCAAAGATAGGTATTCTGAAATCCAAAACACTTCTGTTCTGAAGCGTTTCAGATAAGGGAGCTCAACCTGTATCTGCAAAAAGAGCAGTGGAAAAAGTTAGCAGGTGTCTTATTAGTGTTGTGAGAGGGTAAGTCCAATGTTCACTATCATAATTCACTTTTTTGGTCATTGTAGTGGTTGGCATTCTTTACCAACCATGCAATGACCAAAATTCCCCCCAAAAGCCATCTTTTCAATTATACAGCCCTCCTCTAACATGGCTGTTTCCATGTTGGAGAGCAGTGAAATCAGTTTGCATGTCCACCTATTTTCCTGGAGCTGGATAAGGTCTAAGATCATGTGAGGGACTTGCCAATGACAATGAGGTGGTTCCTGCAGATGCCTGATATACTGTGTTGAGCAACAGGAAAATATCTTGATAGATTTCCAATGATTCCCAATTAAATGAAAATGTTCATTTTGGGTAGGGCTATATTGTTTTAGCAGTGGGTGTTGTGGGGGGGGAGGATGATCACATGAGATGTAGCTACAAAGTTGTAGCTATGTGCCAGATGTATGTCTCCTGATGTAGCATCTGAGCCACAATCTATGAAGAGACACAAAGCAGATCACCAAAAGAACTAGGATAGGTTTGTTTTGTTGTTGTTTTTTAAATGACCCTCCCAGGTTATTGGCTAAGATCTTGAAATATAACCCATTTCTGTGATTGGCAGAGATCATGAAGAATACACACACACACACATTTGATACAAAGAGCCAAAGAGACCAAGGTGTCAGTCCTGTTTGCCAAATGAATAAAATCAATAACATACCAGAACCATAAGACAGTCCATTTTCTTCCAATCAGGAAAAAAGTGCACAAGAAAATGCACTTGACTTTCAATGTCAGTTGTAACAAGGAGTCATGGAGCAGTGCCAGAGTTGATATCAAGGAACTATAGCCTCAATTTATATGTTGTTTATAAGCTTTCCACCCCTCAAATGAAGAGGCAGAGTGAACTGTACTGGAGCTCAGAGGTCCAAAGGAGTCCAGCCCAGGTGGCAATCCCCATTACTGTGAGGAAAACATTGAACAGAAACTTGAGATTGTGCTGAGGTGTGTTTGTAAACATCTATTTCCTTTTACTGATATAGCTGTTGCCCAGGTCTTGTTGGATATGTTGGAGTCAATCAGAGGTAATGTTGATGCAATTTTATCTGTTTATGTATTTGTTTATGTATTTGATTTATCTCCCACCTTTCTCCCAACGTGGGACCAAAAGCAATGGGACCTGATCTAAGCCTCTTCTCTGGAAAAGAGGTAGTGTATCTGTGCAGTTAAAACAGGACTGTGTTAGACTGAAACACAAGAAAGATTTGTATCAAAAACTGCAAATCCTAGAATTTCTTATGGGCAGGCAAAGAGAAAAGACAATTTTTGGGAATGGTAAGACAAAGTGCCACAAATAGTGGGTGCAAGTGCAGATGGTTCTTCAAGGAAGATTTTCAGGTCTCTGAATAAATGTCAGCCCACTCCCGCCCCCTTTTATACTGACACGTCTGGTGGTGACTATAAATACAAATCAGGCAGCCAAAAACACAAGGATGCAGAAGAAAATGAACGACAGCTTTTCGTATCAGACATGCCCTTTCTGCAGTCAGATATCAGTACAGTAAATAGGGAAGCAGATGTCCAAAATCAAGCTGGAAATGATTTTAATATAAACCCCAAGCCTGTGACTGTGACAAAAAAACAAAACAAAAAAGGCTGTCAGAACAGACATTAAATGACTTCAGTGGAATAAAAGATGTCAGAATAGACATCATGTGATTCCAATGTAATTCCTGCTATAGGTTGCACCAGTGGTACTCAATTTTTTTACCCTTGGGGTCCCCATTGACACCTACATGTGGATGTCGTGCTCCCCTACACTCAATGTAGTAGATGAATAAAAAATAGTTTATTTATTGTATTGTCATTCTCACATTCATGTATATTCATATTTTAATACTGTATAAGGAAATAACATAGTTCAAATTAGAAGAGTTTTATTTAATAAATGCAATATCTAAATACACACATATGTAAATTTTACACATAAAAAGTTTGGGAAGAAAAAAAGGAGGGGGGATCAGGGCTTCCATGTCTGACACACACCCTTTAGCAATTCTTGTGCCCTCCTGGAAGTCTCACCTCACCGTTTGAGAACCACAGGGTTGTACATAGCCACATTCCTAGGATTTATTCAAAACAGAGGTCATTTTTCACCAAGGCTTCGTAACCTGGAATCTGAAGACCCCCCCCCTCCCCAAGAGATCCATGGATAGATTTCAAGGTGTCTGTAAACCTGAATTGGAGGTACATTTTATTTTCACTCACTCCTCTAATAGATATTCAGCATTTTCCTTATTTATGAAAGTAGACTACAAACAACACTATTATTAGTAACCCTGAGACTGTGCATTACCAATAAAAATCACAAATATTTTCATATCACATTGCAGATATCTTGAAATATCATTTACATTCATTGGTACTTTGAAATTCCTGTAGTTATTAGACTTACAGAAGGGAGTGAAGCCTGTGGACCACCAGTATTCTTAGAACAAGTCTACATGGTTCACCAGATTGCCCAAGAACCCCTGCTCAATATTATCTGGTTCCTTTATTTTCAGAGATACAGGCTTGGATCCTGAAAACATTAAAGAACTATCAAAATTTTATCTAGCTGTTGTCCTGACTTTTGAAGAACAACAGAACCTCGCAAGGTCAATGTGGAGAAGATGTTAATGGATGACATTTTTCCTGACTTTTTGTTTTTTCCCAAAGGAATATTCAAACATTTTCCAGGAGACTGGCTTGTTTGGAATGATACCAACCAAGTGCTATATGCTTTTCCATGCCATTTAGTTCCCAAAAGGGAGGTATAAAAGAACACAGTGTGCTAATAAAAAGGGAAGGACAGCCACTGATTGTGGTAAAATGTCATAATCTATATACTAAACTTCTTTAACATATGAAGAGCATAGAACATAAAACTCACCACTGCCAGTGGAATCAATTAAACAGGCACTGTTCAAATGAAACAGAGGAATGAAACAGAAAGGATTTAATCATAAGACTACTGAGCCTGTGTGTTTAGGGTTGTTGTTTTTTTCCGTTCAGTCCAACAATTTGTAATATTGGGACCTGTTGAACTAAAAGAATATTATATACTTCACAAATATCCCACAGATCTTCCTTAAAAGTTGCACCTAAGAGAAAGAAAAAGTCCACACTTATTTTTAGAAAAGAATATTAACAACATCCACTTATATTAATGAAATAAATATATAAGAAACAACTGAAGTACGCACAGCCCTACAGATGTTTTGTTCACTGATACTAATGGTTACACAAGCTTAAAGAAGTTTCTGTAAACTGGTATTAATGATTTTAAAAATGAAGTGTTCTACAATGGACTAAGAAGAATTAAACCATCTACTAATCTTGTTGACTGCGTATGAATATTTAGCAATGAAACGGACCATGGAAAAACAAGACTTCAAAGTTAGTTGATTCAATTTTGGTCCACTAGAATAAAAAATATCTCTTTATTAATACTTCCTCAAAATAACGAAATAACACACTTGTAGATTTTAAGAATGGACATTATTATTAAATAAAACCAGCAAAATGAATGTTCTTCAAAAATGTAGAATAAGTAGTAATAATTTGTGGGTTAATCTCCTTCTAGACTCTCGAGATTACATGCATGGAATAAGTGAAGAGATTGTGCTGTCAGTAGTAGGAAGGAGGCCTTGTTACAAGCTTGTAGCATGCTATGAAAATGATGATTGAGAATTGGTGGCAAATAGGGAATGAGTTAGTGTGGCTTTGTAGCTCTCAATTACTGTTTTTATGGCTCTTGATTCCACCTGTCTCCCTACACTCCATGACTCTGGCCAGAGACAGAGAGAGATTGTAGAATGGTATCTCCTAAGATCCTTTCACAGAACACAACTATAGCAGTTTGATTCCACTTTAACAGTCATGGATGTATCCTACCCCTCCCTAACCTGCTGACCCCGGGTTTCCATGGTAGTTAAAGTGGAATCATACTGCTATATTTGTGTAGTGTGAAAGAATACTTGGAATGTATCTGCTCTACACAATTAACAGTGTTTTGATACCACTTTAACTGCCATGTTTCATCCCATGGATTCCTGGGATCTATAGTTTCACTTGATACTTAGTATTCTCTTCCAAAGACCTCCAAGGAAAAGCACTAATCCTCATTATCTCACCAAACTAGTAATCCCAAGTATCCATAGGCCAGATTTGTGGCAGATAAAGGCTTTAAAAAGTGCTGAATTTTGTAAAGCCCCCAGAAGTGACAATTCACTTTCTTAAACTGGTTTCAGGGTCCATCTACACTGTTTAATATTTTAAAAAATTGCAAAACCAAAAGGGACATTGCCCACTTACTTACATTGGTGTCTGGAGACTGGCTTCTTGACCCATACAGTATGGACAGTTGTAAATTGTAATATTCAAATCTGGAGTTGAGAGATAGTGATGGGGTCATGGTAGAACATGTAAATGCTATTCCTACATAGATGCATATGCAACCTTTATATTACCTCTGCACTGCTGGATGCTCAAATGCAAACCAATGTGATCAGCAACTTCCTGGACAATGTGTGGACCAGAAAGCAGTTTTTCTTAAAATCCAAATTTGTAATGCAGTTCCCAGTTTAAAACAACAACATACTATCATACATTTATCTGCAACAAATCTAGCCTATAAAAAGAACTATTTGGGGATAAGATGTTTAGGAATTGGTAATATGATAGATATATTATTTTGTGTGAAACAGAATCACAAATCAGTGCAAAAACAGGAGGTGATAAACAGGTGAAAAACACATATGAAACTGGATTGATCTGTGCATTTCTATTTAAGCCCACCAGTTGCCTCCTATTCTGCTATAGTTCCTCCAAAAAACATTAGAGAAAACCAAAATGAAAATATTCTACATTTTTGAATGGCACATAAAGTTTACCACTTAAAATGAATGCCATATTTCTCTTGGAATAATTATGCCCATTCTGGCAGTTCTAAAATAAGCAACTTACATGTCAACAGAAAAAGCCTTGGTATGATCTTTTAAATTGCTGCTTTTTCATCAGTGTTTTTCTAAACCACAACTGCTTTTGTATGACAGTAGAAAACAGTCTTCTTGTCCATTCAAAGAAATTGTTGAACTAGAATTATACTTCATTATGTAGTCCAGGACTGTTGAGTTTTTCTGATCCATGTGACTGATTGGTTTCAGACTCTGCAGTCACACCTTCAAATCTGCATTTGATATGCATAACTGTCAATAATGACACAAAAATCAAAATCACATTCTCCAATGATTTACTGTTGGCCACATTGCTGGAACGTCAATTTTTGGGTAAGCTAAGTGGCATCATGTACGTGTTATTTTGCACTCCCTGCCATTGTGTTGGGATATTTTGCAATGATGGACAGCAATGAAAGGCTCAGAAACGACATACAATCTGTCCCCCTGTGTAATATATGCAGAAGAGTTTCACAATAACAATTTGAGAGTCAACAGGGAAGCTTGGCACAGGGAAGCGCCATGAATCAGGATGATCAAATGACTTTATTAGTTTACTTTAATTAGTCAGATCTATTACCATTTTTAATATGACCAGGGAAACAAAGCAAAAAAAGGAGAAACAAAACAAAGTAATTGTAACTAGTTTATCAAATCAAGCCCTGGCAGAAACCATGCCACTGATAAATTTGCTTTTATTCAAATTATGTGTGCTGGGTTTGTTTGTTTGTTTGTTTGGCTGGGTTGGTGTTCTGTTTTTGTCTTTTCAGAATGCATTCTCTGCAATCATTCATCTTTTTTCTTGTTGTAAAGGGTGAGAAAGAGAGACCATGAAATAACAGACAGAACCACCTTTTTGGTTGCATTCTGGAGAACAAATTCTGAGGGGGTAATTTGTCCCATTTGGAGTCCTACTGGACAGATGTGGCTTTTAAAAGCAGAGGCAGGATTAAAAACAAAATCATTAATTTGTCTTCAAACTGCAGGCTATAGATCCATCACAGCTTAAGCTCTGCCAATGTTTTTGCCCTCTCTACCAATCATGGGACCTTCACCTGGCATAATCACATGCTCAGTGGGAAGGAAGCGATTCAGCCACCATGATAGCTAATTCCTAAGCTTCCCCTAAGCAAAGACAAACAATTATTATAAACTGTTGCAAATTATAGATGGTAGTCTCTGCAACAGAGACTCCTGTAGACCAGGCTGGGACAATTATCAAATGAAAGAAAATATTATTATTTTAGGAAATAGTAACATTTTAATACAATGTGAAAAATGATGAGGGAATAATAAATGGAAGGCATAAAAATAGCTAATAATAAAAAGACGCGTGGTGAGGAATCCCGCTGTCATATTTGCATTTACCCTGAAACTAATGTTGTGCACGTTTTGGAATGCAAATAATTCACAAGAGGAAGCAAAATGTGAATGTTAATAATAACTTTTCCCTTAATGAGGAGCTGTGCTTTGACTAAAGGAAGTGATAAAGTGGCCCAAACGGGACCTAACAAAAGGGGATAGCCTTTTTTTCTATTCTTTTCTTTTCTTTTTTGAGTATTTGAAGGAATACTTTGGAAAATGTATTCTTTTATCTGAAATCCTTGACATTAGTACATGTCTGAAATTTTTTTTTTCAAATTTGGAAAGATGTGCTGGAAAGAGAATTAATTTCTTCTATAGCATCCTCTATCTTTCTGCTTCCTTTTGTGATGAGCAATATCTCACAAAAGAGCTCACAAAAATATCAGTATTTCCTAATATTTCATATCACAAAAGACTGTGGAAGACTATAATAGCCTCTTACTGCATTCTGAAAATTGACATGACATGAAATAAACAAAAAGAAACAGAGGTGCATCTAAACTGTAGAAATAATGCAGTCTGACACCCACGTTAAGTGTTGTAGTTCCATACTATGGAATCCTAGGATTTACAAAGTCTTTAGCCTTCTCAGCCAAAGAGTGCTGCTGCCTCACAAAACTACAAATCCTAGGATTCTGTAGGATGGAGTTAATGTGGTGCCAAACTTCAGTATTTCCACAGTGCAGATGCACCCACAGTATGTAAAGCAGCTTAATTTCCCAGATTTAAAATGAGGCATAAAACAGGAAGACTAAGGGACTGCAAGGGGCGGCAGGATACCACCCTTTTCCTTGCTAGATCGGAGCCATAGCAACTGCATGCCGCAGCCCAATCTAGCCTTTCCTTTTTGCACCACAGAAAGGGTGCAATAGATGAGTGGTTAATGAAACTACTAGACACAATGGAAATTGATAAATTAACATGTCTCATTAAAGATAAGACAATTAAAAATTGGGGGAATGCATGGAAACCAGTGATAAGTTTTTTCAAAAAGAGATGGTCTAATCATTTACTACTTTGAATATTTACACATACATAAGGAAACCAATATATTATTAGAACATAAGTCTATAATTTTGCATTAAATTCAACAGTACATTGTTAAATGATAAATTATATAAGGCAGTATATCTCTCTGATCTGCCTTATCTTCATTTCCATGTGGGTTTTTTTTTTTTTTTACTTCCTGTTAAGTGTCCTTAATTGCTCTGGGCAACTTCTCAAGATCCTGGCCAGTGTTTCCCCAGAACAGTGTTCCAGTAGTAATGCTATCTTCCTCTTAGAATCTCTGATTCAAATGCAAAATAAATTTGTTAGTAGGTAAATTTAAAACGGTTACCTAACTCAGTCCTCATTAGCATAAAGAATGGAAACTTAATTAGCATGTTCCATGACTGGCTTTTCACAAAGCAATATTAATAGGCCCATGTCATAAGGTACATGGATTCTCTTTTGTCCAGTGCTGGCAATTCTTCATTATTTTCATTATTTTTAGTCATTTTTAAAAGCTTTAATTAGGTCTCTGCAATTTGCAATGAACAATTATGAGGGACGTAACAGTACCATTATTCTGTTTTAGGCAGAACTCACCTGGAATATTGTGTCCAGTTCTGATCACTGCAGTTCAAAAGGATGTTGACAAGCTGGAGTGTGTCTAGATGAGGGCGGCTAAACTGGTGAAAGGTCTGGCAACTATGCCCTATGAGAAGTGGCTTAGGGAGCTGGGTATTTTAGGCTATAGAAAAGAACATTAAGAGATAAAATGATAGCCCTGTTTAAATATTTGAAAGGATGTCATATTGAAGATGGAGCAAGCTTGTTTTTTGCTGCTCCAGAGAATAGGACTCAGAATAATGGATTCACACTACAGAAAATGAGATTGTACATCAATATTAGAAAGAACTTCTTGATGGTAAGAGCTGTTTGACGGTAGAATATGCTTCCTTGGAGTGTGGTGGAGTCTCCTTCTTTGGAGGTTTTTAAACAGAGGCTGGATGGCCATCTACCAAGAGGGCTTTGATTATTTATCCCTGCATGGGAGGGGTTTGGACTGAATAGCCCTTGTGGTCTCTTCCTACAGTATGATTCTATGACTGTGAGTAAGAGACAGAGTTCTGGAACACATGAGCCAAAAGAAGTGGCTTCCGGCCACTTGGAGGGTATGGTGTTTAGATGACACACACCCCCAATGAAACAGAAAACTACACCAAGGCCACACTCCAGTCCAAAGGACCAGATCAAAATGTAGTCAGTTTAAATGGTGCCAAAAGAACCCCTGAACTTCCCAGCACCACAACCCAACTGTTGTTAGCTGCCTTCGAGTCAGTTTCGATTTACGGTGAGTAAGACACCTCTGTGTCTCCCTATTCTCAACCTCAGTTTCAACTTATGGTGACCCTGTAAGACATCTCTACATCTCCCTATTCTCCAACCTCTTTGCTCGGGTCATTTAGGTGCAGGGTCATGACCTCCCTGTTGAGTCCACCCATCTAATTTGCAGTTTTTCTCTCTTTCTCCTGTCTTCTACCTTTCCCAATATCCTTGTCTTTTCTGATGATCCATGCCTTCTTATGTTGTAGCTGAAATATGACAGCCTCAATTTAATAACCTTGACTTCCAGGGAGAGTTCAGGCTTGATCTGTTCTAGGACAACCAAACAACCCATACCAAACTACCAGTAGTACAATTTCAGATCAAACCTGACACATTTTTGTACGTGGTGTAATTTCCTGCATGGGGGGTGGTGGTTTCTCAATGTGTGATGTGTCATTGGGTTTGAAGATTGGTTCCCACACTAGTGACAGTTGCCTGCTCTTGCTCTAACCAATAAACCATACTGATGCATTTATCTCTCATAGTTCTTGCCATTAGTACATACATGTATAATATACAGTCAGAATGGATCTTGGTCACAGTGTGACAGAACACAAGTAGGCATATGCCATGGATTGTACATGGCAGTCGAAAATCATCATCATCATCATCATCATCATCATCATCATCATCATCTTACCTTCCTGTCCCCATGGATTAAGCCAAGGAACAGCAACAAATTAAAATACAACATATGTTGGTTAAAAACACATAACATCAGTTAAAACACAGAAGCCAATTAAAACTTATTGGGGCTAAACAGGCAAAAAGAGGTGCTTTCAGGCTGGCTTGAAGGTGTGGCTTTTGGATGACACATGCCTTGAAGCCAGCAGAGAAGTACCCTTATGCAGAGAAAAGACATCTAGATTTTTAACCTGCCAGAAGATACTAGTCTTTACTGCTGTTTTAAATTCAGACAATTTATTCAGCTGAGTTGTCAAATCTCTTCTAGCAGGTTGTTCCACAGTCTAGGGACAGCTGCAGAAAAGTTCCTTTCAGTGACAGTTGCCAACCTAGCCCTTGCTGACTAAATGGTCCCCAGACGACCTGAGTGTATGAGGTAGATTATATGGAAGTAGGCAATCCCTTAGGTGATATGATAGCTTTCTGAACTGTTGTTACTTTTTATGAAAATCCATCAGACAAAATTGTAAATCTGATGCAAGACTGGGTTATCCAGGCAGCTTGCTTGATAATACTGTTTGATCTTCACCTCTACTGCTTGTTGGTGAACAAACAGAGCAAATATGAATGATCTATGCACAAGCTTAAGGTGGACACAATTTTTCAGTGGGCAGAAGCATATCAAATCCTTGAGAAGTGGCAGATCTTTTTTTAAAAAATGGAGTTAAAGATTGGCAAACATACTGTTGACATCACCAGTCTCATTGTGTTCTCCTCCACCTTGTTTAGCCCTCAGCTCTATTTTTATACTTTCCGTTTTTCCCATTTAAAATTAGCCAGATACTTCGCTGTTCAGCCAGACTGGCTATTTTCTTTCCTTAGATGTGATGAGTGATGGAATGGAGCTGGAGAATGAAGGGGAAGGGAATCTGGAGCAGACACATTGAACGGCTTCCCCACTATCTAATCATGTGCATTCTCCTTTACCATTTCTGTGGTCACTTTGAAACACCATGGTGATAGGGATGAAATGTGTGTATAAACTGTATATATTCATGCAATATTAAAGTTGTGTGCATTTTGAATCTGCAACCAGTTGGAGGAGAGGGAGTGGAAAAGTAACAGGAGTCTGAGTTGGAAGAGAGTATTCTGCTCTTACACAAAGTGCATCCATGTGAGAGACACAGGGAGAGAGTTGTGCACTCTAGTTCTATGTACTCCTTTATGTCTCATTTTGTTCTATGGGACTTCCTCCCAAGCAAGCATACATAAGATTGTAGTATTCAAAGAAATAACCTGATAGTCTGGAAAATCAGTATGCAAAGGGATCCTGCAGTACTTTTGAGACTAACTGACGGAATGATGTTGGTAGCGTGAGCTTTCATAGACTCATAGAGGAAGTAGGCTACGAATGCTCGTGCTACCAATTTCTTTCTATCAGTCTCAAAGGTGCAGCAAAATCCCTTTGCATAAGTTTGTGGTCTTTATGTAGCAGTGGTATTTTTACATTTAATACTGAATATTTTAATAGACAATGTTTATCCTTTTCTTCATCACTTTAAATGAAGTTGAGATGTGCTGAAGGATACCGGGAACAGAAGGTGAGATATAAATCCACTATATTTAATTGTTTAATTTATATAAATACCATTGTTACAAAATGTACTGCTTCAGGACAGTATAGGACTAATTGTCCCTAAAACATAAAGTTGTAAAAGATGCTGAAAAATCTTAATTTAATTAGTTTAATTAAATCCATTAGGGCTTCTAAAAGAGATTTAACACTAATTTGAACCTCTAAAATTGAGAATTTAAATTGTTAATCAGTCAAGTGAGGTAGAGGGTTTTTCTGTTCATTATGCATATTGATAGAAGGGATGATCAGCTGTGCCAGCCCTATTCACTATGGATCAGACTTCCCATGAAGTCAAAAGCAGGCAAGAATTGAATTTAATTCTGTTATTTTTGTACCAAAGGGCATTATGTCATATACCTGGTTGGAAAAAAAGGAATGGAAAGGAACTCAAGGCTCTTACAAAGCCTTTGTGTCTGTTGAAGTGGAAATTATATTTTATTTCCCATTTTTCTGTAGTCCATTCTTGGGGGTTTTTTCCCTCCCTACATCCTTTCTTGCTTTGTTGCTTCCTTTCTTCCTTTCTCTTTACCAATCTCTCTCTTTATGTCCGATATAAAACTTGTTTGTTTCTTTATTACACTAGAAATCCCGTATGCAAAGGCCAGGAATTGAGTCATATATTCATTCAATTTGTATCACAGTTTACCATGCCGCCGCCACCAATGATGCTCAAGCTTGATGATTATACTAATGTTCAAGTCTAGTCTGGGAATGATGAGATGAGAGGGATGGAGACTAAAAGTGGAGATGAAAGGCATGGAGCATGTCTGACTGAATGCAGGCTTGAGCCCACTGGAAAGCCTGCTACATGAGAATCGTGGCAGCAAAGAAATTGTACTTCTCTGCAGGGATTTAAAGAATAGTTGAATATTTGAGGGGTTTCTTGAGTATCAGGTAATTCTGACAAGAAGAATCCCTCTCAACCCCAATTCTCGTTTTTTCCCTCCAGTCCAGTACTGTCCAACACAGACTCACTTTTTTTTTTCTTGCCTCTGCTAATATGGACATGTAGTAGCTGGCAGGAAGGTGGGGAGTAGCTGAATAAGGAGGATCATCACTAGCTGTTCTGATAGGTGGCACCCAGCAATAACCTCTGGGGAGTGAATTAATATTTTAAAAAATTCAAAAGATGTTTGAAAATTAAGCATCAAGAAACCATGATGAGAAGAGTCAATGACACAGAAAGGCTTGCCTGTGTCAGAAGAGACACCAGTAGAGTCAATTCTTGCACAACTGTCATCTTCCCCTCTACCATTGATCACTATAATGGAGAAAAATCCCCCCACCACAAGAATACTATAGAGTATTTAGAAACAGGCCTGCAGTGAGAAGAGTTAATTAAATTATTGCTTTATCTCCTTTAGGAATGAGTAATTTAAAGAAGCACATCCCTGCTTCTCTGTCATGAGAGCACCTGCACAGAGTCATCAGACAGTGCTATCTTGGGTGGTTAGAAGCCTTCTGCACTCTGTCCCACAAAAAGAGAATGCAGACAACTTGACAGCCTGCAGTGAAGAATTTGTAAGATCCTTTGCAGACAAAATAACCTGGATTTGTTCTGAGCTGGATGATGTAGCTGATACAGATCTAGTGAATAAAATCTTGGCTCCTGCTTGTTGTCCTATATTATGGATACCTTTAAACCTGTGCATCCTAAGGATGTGGAAAAGTCACTGGAGAGATGACAGCCACCACATGGGGCTAGGCACATGCTCTTGCTGGCACATAAAACTAGCCAAGCAGGGGAGGGGGGACTGGTTGAACAGGTGAATGCCTTTGGACATGAATCTGCAGTGTCTCTTAGGTTTCAGTTTTGTCTCCCATGCTGCATAACATGTACATAAATCTACTGTGAGAGGTTATCCAGAGATTTTCAGTTGAATATCAGCAGTATGCTGGTGATACTAAACTCTTTCTCTCCTCTTCATTCAATTTTAAGGAAAGTGTTTTGGTACTAAACTAATATATGTTGTCAATAATGAACAGGATAAGGGTAAAAAAACTGAAGCTTAATCCAGAATATACACAGGTGCTCCTGGTCAGTCAAAAGGCAGATCAGGGAACAGGGATTCAACCTATGCTGGATGGGTTACACTTCCTCTGAAATCTCAGCTTCATAGCTTGGGCCTCCAGACTCTTAGACTCAGTCTTGATAATTCTTGGGAGTGCATTTGCACAATTAAAATGAATGTTTTACGTGCAACTGTTTCTTGAGATGTCAGATCTAGCCATAGTAACATATGCATTGATTACATCCTCTTTGGATTATTATAATGCTCCCTTTGTGGAACTATGAAATCTTAGAAACTATTTGTGAAACCTTTAGAAACTATTCAAGAATTTAGGCAGATCCACCAATGCTGCAGCTATACTGCTGTCCAGGGCTGAGCATAGGGAACATCTAGTTCCCTTGTTCAGACAATTTCACTGGTTACCAATTTCTAGGCATAGTTTAAGGTTCAGATTACAATTTATAAAGGTCTATGCAGTTTAGATCCAACCTATCATATCTTCTCATATAAGCTTGTCTGAGGTTTATGATTTTCTTTCTTTCTTTCTTTCTTTCTTTCTTTCTTTCTTCACCCCCACCCACCCATCATGTTGAAGGTATTGTTTTAACATTTTTAAAATTGGATTGGTTGTTGATATATATTTTTTACATTTTTGAACTGTATATTGTTTTAGCTACTTTTAAACATATATTATAAACCACATTGGATGCCATATTGTGGAAAGGGTGGGATAGTGAAGAAGAAAGGAAGGAAGGAAGGAAGGAAAGAAAGAAAGCTTAAACATACTTTCAATGTTCCCTTTGTTTCTAAGAGAGACAACATTTATACTAAAGTTCCAACTGTTTGTTAGTAATCGCTACCATTCATTTCTCACTGTGACCTTGCTGATGTTATGTCAGAGGCATATTTTTATGGGAGGAAGCTACAAGATGCCTTGTTTATTCCATAAATGTCAAACAAATTACTATCAAATTGCCTAGAAGCTTTGCCACAATTACAAGAGTAGCATCCAGTGCTAGCAAACTCAAGCCAATGTGAGATATTCAGAAATTAGATGACGTTCACCCACTGGTACTGGCTTTCCTCTTCATTTTGTTGGAGGTAATCCAATCATGCTTGCATTTCTGTGCTGACAGAGATTAGTTTCCCGAAATCAATGCATACATACATCAGTGAATACCAATATGGACAGGGGCATTCTGCACTCATCAGGGAACACAGGGAGAGAAATCTGGACTCACTTGACTGCTTAAAAACTGCCTATTTGATTCACCAGTAATGAAAATACAGACTCATACCCTATAGTAATAATCAATAATTCTAATTATAGTTGTAAGGAATAGTCATGTAAACATTTTCAGACAGATGTTAATATCCATGGCAACCAGATAGAACATGGTCAACATCCATGGCAACCAGATCTTGGGACCATGTTTAAAATAGTTGTGTAAATAAGGCATTGATTGCCAGGCTACAGCTAAACTGCAGGTTTGGCACATACTCTCTTTACTGGTGTTTATGTGCATCTGTCATAATTAAATATCTACCATCCTATGATTGATAAAGCAAATAGTGCCATTTTTATTTTTTATATTATAAACGTTGAAAGTTTTGGTATATGAGAACTGTTGCCAACGGAATCCTATACTTTGGAGCCAGCATATGTGACAGCCACAGGTGCCAATGGAAATACTGTGCAAAAATATTGCTGATCACCCTCTGCTTAAGTATTCAAAACAAGCAAAAGCCAGTGATGCCATATGTTCTAAAAATCAGTGTGTATTTGTTCATGCGCAGGAAATGCTGATACTTGCTGTTAGAAATCACTGCTTTGATCAGTAGCATGAGAAGACTGAGAAGAGGTTAATTAATTATTCTTTCTACTCTGTTCCCCTCGTATATGATATAAGAAATGTAACTGTCTGTGTAAATTACAATGAGGTGTTAGTAAATATTATGCTTAGGACTGAGCAAAGTTCTTATACCAGGATTTAATTTCAGTTAAGCATGTAAATCCTCAACTATTTTATCTTCACATGAGAGAATGAAACATTACAGTAGTTTTCTCTCCACTGTGGAAATAAATGAATAGCACCTTGCAAGAGTCTTCCTATGTTCAAACATTCCAACATGTTGTAGAGGAGCCATATTGCATAGACAAAAACATAGATTTTTTTAAAAAAAAAATCTTGGGGTATGCACAGAAAAAAAAAATCCTGCAGCGGAAACAGTATTTTTTTGCTCAGAAAACTCTCATGCATAATTCTTCCACAATACTTTGGGACATTCAACTACTAGGACAAAACCATACAAAGTTCTTGCTGGTCCATTATTCTTCCCAATGGGGTTTCCTGGCTATTGGAAATCCACATTTTTGGCCTGGAAACTAATAATAATTAATATCCTTTCATTCCTACTCTAAGCTCTAAATTTGCTTGGGGAAAATGTGAGTTTAATATCACACTATAGTGAAAAGTGGACTGGTATTATGCATTAGGCCACTAACTTTAAAACAAAAAAACCCTCAAATTCAATCTAAGAAGTGTTTTAATTTTCAGAATTATGTACACATGTCTCTTCCACAACCAAAACAAAAAAGAAAGTGAAGGCAGGAAGTAATTAAACATTTGCATTTTACCTAGTTAAGGTTAATCATGAATATATATTTTAAAATATATACACAAACCAATGGTTCTCAAATGGTGGAGTGGGACCCCTGGCGGAACAAAGTGGGTGAAAGACTTGGAGGCCCTAATTCTTTCTCTTCTTCTTCCTCCCCTTCCTACGCTTTTTAATATTTAAAATTTGCATATAGCATGTTGAGTCGGGGTGTGTGTGTGATGTCCACATGTAGATGTAAAGCCCCCCTCCCCCCCCCCCCAGTTTAAATAGTTTGAATACCACTTCCATAAACATTTTTTTCTTTCATGACTGAACACTTCACCTATTAATCCCCATGTTCTTTTGCTTCAGAAGCAGCATTCCAATGGATGTACCATGCAAAACAAGAACTGCCTGTACTGAAAGGGTAATGCTAAATATGAATGTTGTACCTGGGGCTGGAAATGGACAGAACCTCAGCCATAAAACAATGTCTCCTTTGTGAGCCCAGCTGGCTATTTGAAGACAAGTTCAAGGCTATGGCTTCCATGATTGAATCTATCCTCTGGTAATGCTCTTTTCCTACTGTCTTCAACCCTATCAAGCAGTGTTGTCTTTTCTAATGAATCCTGTCTTTTCATAATGTCCAAAGCACAATAATCAAAGATAATCATTTTGACTTCTAGGGAGAGTTTAGTCTTGATTTGATCTAAAGTCCATTTGTACACAAAACTTTCATCCATCACCATATTTCAGATGAGTAAGTTTAATTTAAAAAAGAGAAAGATAGTCACCTTCAATCCCATCTTGGGGGAATGGCACAATATACATTAAATAAATAAATAAATAAAATTTTCTCAACCATATATAGAAATCAGAAATAGTATTCTATGGGATATATCTTTACACTTGCAAATCTAGTTTAGTTCCTTCAACTAGTTTACTATTGAACTACTATACTTACCATTAATATCTTCTAATAAAGGGAAGTTCTCCAGACATAGTGTCTCTGAAACCTTTGATAAGTAGAATAGAAATCAAATAAACAAATACTTAGGAGCGCTAACACAACTGCTCTAGAAAAAAAAATCTTATCTCTGTGTGCAGTGTTTGAAAATCTTATCTTGGATACTTTACATTGATCCAAAGAGGAAGGGATAGAAATCAGATTTTGCATGCTGCTCATGGTAGTTGCAAGGTAATGAATGAAGAAAAAGTCGCTGACAATATTTTAGGGATTTAAATAGTTTCTCTCATTATTTTCTTCACAGCAGGCTCCAGGGCAAAGATTTAGCAGGAAAAATACCGAGGGTTAAATAGAACTAAAGAGGAATTCAAATATATTTTAAAATGTAGTTTTCTCCTGGGCTTTATTTCAGACATTGATTTGCATACTTCTGCAAAAAAACTAAATGATATTTTTAAACTTTTGCAAGGATTTTTGTATCCCTTGTTTAATCTTTAACTCCTGACTCTAGCATTATTAATAATATCAAATATTTGCCTTCAGAATGTTCACTGACTAGCAAATGAAGAAATGTGACTTGGCAATGTTGTTCCTTCTGTTAGAAATAGAGTGATGGTTTAATGCTAAGAATCAAAATTTTAGAGCAGCATCCTGTTAGAGAAAAGAATGACAGTCCTGTCTGATTGCAATGAGTATCAGATTTTGTCTAATTGTGACAGAGAATATTAATTAATGAATTAATGTACTCCCCAATATGGTAGTTAAAACACCTTGGATCCATGAATGAGACTTCTCAGGGGAAAGTGTTGTATCATAAATCATGTTGGAACATTCTGGCTTCCACAATCAATGAACTATGTACCTGTGAAACTGAGGAGATCTTTGCCATTAAAAAGCAGCAAGAAGAATTGTTGTTGTTGCTTTTGTAGTTGTTGCATGCCTTCAAGTTATTCCTGATTTTTGGTAACAGTTTGGTAAGAATTGTTCACAGGGGTTTTTCATTGCCCTCTTCTGAGGCTGAGAGGGTATGACTGCCTCAAGGTCACCCAATAGGTTCAAGGTGGTTAACAACAAATTTTAAAATGGTACAATGCCAAAACAATATAAAATATAATAGAAAAGCATTTTAAATTAAACCATTTAGAAAGTGAAAACAATTACACATTAAAACATTAAAATATACAAAAAACTAAATACAGAACTTTACATCGGACATACATAGCATTTGAAAGCCCAACCCTCCTCAGTTTGGAAAAGCCCAATGGCACAAAAATATGTTTACTTGCCATCAAAAGGGATAGGGCCATCCTGGCCTTTCTAGGGAGGGAGTTCCAGAGCCTGGGAGTAGCCATCGGGAAGGTTCTCTCCCATTAAACAATCCTAAAAAGGCAGTGGGGCAGAGCAAAGGACTTCTCTAGATATCATAATATTCTAGTGGGCTCATAAAGGGAGATTTCCATACTTGCGTACCTTCCTGAGTGGGATTTAAACAGGTCCCAAGGAGTTCTAGTCCAACACTAAAATCACTACCCTACTCTGGCTCTCAACAAGAAGCCCCCAAAAGAACTGTTGTTGTTGTTGGTGGTGTTAGCTAGCTCCTTATTTTGACAGGTCATAGTTGTCACAGTGACTCACTCGCTTCTTCACTCTTTTATTTGACAGCACAATGGGTTTTATTATACCACCGCTCCATCCACATGATGCAGCACCAAAGGGGTGTCATAAAGCCATGCTGCCATGACTATGGCACCCCTTGAAGGGTGAAAAAAAAGGCCGCTTTTTGTGGCTCCTTTTTACCCTCTCCGGAGGCTGGATCGGGGCCTTGGCATGAGGTTGCCGCAGCCCCAATCCAGCCAGTAAAGGGGCAGCTGCAGACCACCTCTTTGGTGTGGTCTGTATAGGCCCTAAGTCCCTCGCTTCTGGACTTTTACTATAATTATAACTCTCCCTATCTAACTCTCCTTCTCAGCAGCAGCCTTATTTATCTTCTCCAGCCTTCACTGTGATTGCCTTAGGG
This sequence comes from Urosaurus nigricauda, assembly GCA_034509955.1. Classification (NCBI taxonomy): domain Eukaryota; kingdom Metazoa; phylum Chordata; class Lepidosauria; order Squamata; family Phrynosomatidae; genus Urosaurus; species Urosaurus nigricauda. Next base: position 94,997,073 of record JAOEGL010000004.1, on the reverse strand, counting down.
TCCTACTTCTCAGGGCACAATATTCAGACATTCTGACACACAGCATACAGACTTTCATCAACTTGAAGGCTTCCAACTTCCAGATGGAGCCTGCCTGATGGTACTTCCAAAGTGGCACTTAGCTGCCTTGAATCCCACATGGCTTAGGTCCAGACTATTTGAGAGACCTATCTCCCCATATGAACCTACTAAAGCCCTAAGATCTTCAGGAGAAGGCTTTCTTTCAGTCCTGCCAAGATCACAGGGTCATTTGGTGAGGACACAAGAGAGAGAGCCTTCTTGGTGGCTGATCCCACCATCTGTAATGCCCTTCCATGGGAGGCTAGGTTCCCCCCCCCCCTTTCTGGTCTTTTGCTGGCAAGTAAAAACACTTTTATGCAGGCAGGCCTTTGGTATATAAAGCATAGCAGGGTGGTTTTTATGGAGTAGGTGGGTTTTTAGTTTGTTTTTAACTTTTGTATATTTTCATCCAATATATTTTTGCATATTTTTTAATACAATATACAATATACAATATAACCACTGCCCTGGCGGTTCAGCGGTTAAATGCCTGTACTGCTGCCATTCACTCACAAACACAAGTTTGTGAGTTCAATACCAGCCAGGGCCTCAGGGATGACTCAGCCTAGCATCCTTCCAAGGTTGTTGGACCAGCTTGTTAGGGGCAATTAGCTTACACACTGTAAAGTGTTTAGGGAGTATTTAAATACACTGAAAAGTGGTATAGATATGTGCTTGCTATTGTTATTGCTATCATATGATTTTATATTGGGTATAGATGTTTTTAATGCTTTTGAATTTTATTGAAATTTTAAATGTTTTGTCTTAGGTCCCACAAGCTGGAAAGGCAGCATATAATTAAATAAATAAATAAATATTGGGAGAAAGGTGGAATATAACTCTAATAAATAAAAATAAATAAAAAAATAAATAAAATACAATGCGTTACTTTCAGACTTCAGCCCAAACTATGCAAGGTCTCTGTTTCAATTGTCCTTGAAAAGCACAAAACGGAAGCATGGCCCTTTCATTTCCTCTGCTATATCCTTTAATATGTCCAAAAGGTCCTCAGTTTAATGTTGGGGTTTAGCTTGTGAAGGTTTGGATACAGGACTCTTCATGTTTTTTAAAAAGTTTCCTCTCTCATTGTTCAACTTCCATTCTTAAGTTAGCAGATGGCATTTTTCAAATCTGTTCTTCCTTGTGTAACTTCTGTTTTCCCTTCCTGGGATTGAGGCGACCTGGTTTTCCCCCCTGGAATAAAGAAAATCCACATTTCCTTCAGCCAATATGTTTTAGCAAATCCAACAATTAGTTTTTAAAAAAACTGCAAAGCACAGTATACCTCCTACTGTGAATCCTCCTTGAAGTCTTTTAACTACCTTTCTGTATCATTTGAGAAGTTATCCCAAAGTGAGGTTTGGTCTATTAGTATGTAGCCTTTAATTGAACTACCTTGATCTTTTTGGCAAGTGTATACATATTTTAATTATCATTCCAATGACTAATCATCAAGCTATTAGATATGCTGACTTTTCCCTACATTAAAGGCAATGGCCTTTATTCTCAGCTATAGTGCCATTACGAAAGTTTATGATTACAGGAAACCAACAGTTTTGCAATGGGGAGGATAATATAATGATTTAGAATATTTTAGTATTATTTTTCTTGTTAGATCTTGTTAATGGGGGGGGGGGGGAGGGCTAAAATGTTTGATCATATGTCCCCTAAGCTTTGCTCCCTTCGAGCACATGTTGCCATTTCAAATAATTAAAAGAAATGAAGTGCCAATCCCTGTTATTTCCATATAAATATGGTCATTAAGAATTCATTTGCCAATTTCATTTCAAAGAGATTCATAACAGTAGGGTGGAATGGTTAAATGGTCATTTAAAATATTAATTTCCTTTTATTCTTGTAGAAATAATAATCATTAATGGATGTCTGCTATTCACAGGGATGGTTCATGACCTGAATGTGACTAAATTGTATCCTACCCATATTTTTTTCATGACTTTTTTGGGAAAAAAAATCTGTTGTTCAGATATGTGAAAATAGTAAAAATAAGGACTGGTGATTTCTCTAGACCATTTTCAACCACTACATCAATTCCAATCAACCTTGTGCCAGTTATTAGAGTCTGCGTCTCTCCCGAGAAGTGTCTGTTACCCTCACTAAATTGTATTGTAGTTTCATGTGAATAAATGTGCACCGGGGATTTCTCAATGGGGACTCTTAAAATGGTTTCCCTTTCATAAGGCAGACAGATATTATACTATATTTCTGAAGGAAAAGAAGAATTGCCATCATATTTTAAAGTCCACTTAAGTGAGTCCAAGAACTTATTATGCAAGATGGAAGTAGCAAGCTGAAAGTGATTATTAGAACAATTATTCTTTTCAAGCAGAACATTTCTGACAGCTTACATTTTTCACGTGTTATTCAATCATGATTAAGAATAAAAAAATCACACAACCTAAGATTTGTTCTTAGGAGTTCTCTTTAGTGAAAGATCTCCTGAGGTGCTGTATCAAGATTTGTAAGCATTACACTCTGTGCTCTGAATACTTCAGGTTCAAATAAAAGTTTTGTTGCTAGATAACCAAACAATAAGCGATTTCCTGTACAATGGAACCAGATTGATTGACAAAATGTCTAAAAACAAATTCCAATCATGGAAAAAAAATCAAGTTTTCACCTCAGAAAAGCATGGTTGCTAGTGCTGAATGGTCTGAATTATTCAGATATATATGTAGATTTCAAATAGGGTCATTGCTTTGAAGGGAATCAGTGCAGAAGCGTAAATTTTGTTGAATAGGAAGCTTACTTGAAACAAGGCCAGTCAAATGGTACAATGCACTTAGGTAATATTTGAGAAAACCAAATGGAAAAGAGCTTGGTATAATTGGATCAACATTTTTGAATATATTTATTGTTATCAATTTAGGGACCAAAATAGGATTCAGTTGCACATTTATTCATTTCCCCCCCTAAATTTATGCTGTGTATAGTCATGTAGAAATTATGCTGCAGGAAAATATAATTTTCATGAACATGTTTACAATATTGCATTCAGGTATTATAAGTGGATTTAAGAAGTTCAGACAATAGGCCAGTGTGACAGTACTATAGTGGTAAGTCATTTTCCGAAATAACATTGGAGTATATATAGAATGTGTGAAATCCATCTTTGGCACATGTACAAACCATAATATTGCTTCACTGCACTCCCGGCTTTCAACTCAACCTATTTTTACCATGTTCAGTCAATTTGTAGTTGTTGGTGTTGAGCCAATAAATCAGAACTGAAATCTGCTTGGAACCACTGAACACCTTCACTGGCAAAGTTACATTAACTATCATCTAGTTTCCTTCAGAAAGAGCCTGGGGGAGTATGAAAAAGCTGAAACTATTTAGTGATCATATCAGTGATTCCACGTGCAATGTATGCCTTGTATTAAAGATCAGGATTCAATGAACCAGTTCAGAATTTTCTTTTGAATTGGAGTAATATGAAAGTTTTTTGTCCTTTGATGAAGGTCATTAAAAGAAAGATAACTAATGTTTAATTTATATCCAAAGCCAGATTTTTGTGCCATATTAATTCAGCAGTTTCAACTAAATGAGACCACCCTGACTTACTGGGGCCAGTTGGGTTGCTGCTAGGGGCAGGAGCCATCATCGTTGGGGTCCCATGGGCTGGCCATGTATCCCAGCATACTTTGCTGGTACCGGGAGGGCCTTCTTTTGGCCTAATGGAACTGGGACTCCAAATCCCAGCATGCCTTGGGGAAGAGGCTGGTCCTGATTGGCTGCACCAGGTTCCTGGTTACAGCCTATTGGCTGTGGGGCCAGGGAGGGTAGTGCCTCCTCCCTCTCCTGGCTCCCTATTTAAGGCCTTGTTGCATCCTTGTCAGGTGCCATTTTATGCTCAGTTCTTCCACCATTCCTCCCTCAGTTCACAGTGTTTTATTGTCACAACTTTTGTGGGGATGGTAGCATAGGTTCTAGATCTTGTGGGCGGGGTTCCCAGGGCTGCATAGCACCTGGGTCGGGACTCCTTCAGGACCTGGGAGCACTGAGGCCATGTAGTGTGGCCACTACGGGGGTAACACTGATTCAGCACATCCTGGTGACTAGGGGTTTAACAGCAGCGTGAAATTGTCTGGTTGCATGGCTTTGATAGGGCTTTTCCGTTGCCCCTATGTCATCCTGAAGCTTGGCTGTGACCAAGCAATTCAGTTCATTGACCAACCAGGGGTTGATCGATGACAGGTCTGGACCTCATGCTTTGGGCCAACTCCCCTCAAAGGACTGTGTTCACAGTCTGGGAGTGCTCCTAGATCCTTCGCTTCACGTGACAAATCAGGTGAATGTGACGGTCAAGAGCGCATGTTATCAGCTTCAGCTGATACGCCAGCTGTGCCCTTTCCTGGAAGCCAGGGACCTGGAGACCATAGTACATGCATTGGTAACCTCACACCTTCATTTCGGTAGTGCACTCTACATAGGGCTACCCTCGTGCTTGGCCTGGAAACTTCAATTACTCCAGAACATGGCTGCCATGCACCAGTACCAAGTTCTGGTCAACTGTAACCCACCATGCAGAATGACAGGAGTATTGCTTGGAGGGGGGGAGGGTTGGACCAAAACTCCCAGAGTCCCCCCACCCAGGTACATTTACTTTTCCCAGCTCAACCTCAGAGACCAGAACAGGCCAGAAATGGCATTAGTCACAGACCCCACCAGTGTAGCTTTCTGCATATGCTGGATCCTTACACTCTTACAGCTCTAATTTCTGGTTGCCGCCTTAGGCAAGCAAGAGCTATATTTCTGAGGAATTTTAAAGCACATACATGTTTAGCAGAAATCTCAAGTTGGAGTTCACTGAAAAAGTCTATCGTAGAAATAGAGAGGAAGATGAGATGCCAGTCTCTCATGCTGAGCTCTCTTCCCTTCTTTACCAAGAGGAAGTAGTTGCAGTCCTCCAGCTAATTTATACAGAGCATTCCCATTAGAGATGTTCATACAGGCAACGACTCTAGTGTAAGTGTTTTGAGGACTACAGCCAGACACTATCAATCAATCTAGGTTAGATGGTTGAGTATAAACTGAAAAAGGACCCCTGAGTGGGCCTAAATATTTAATTTTCAAATAGAGCCAAATGCTTTATGTGGTATCATATGGGCTTGGATCTACATCTATGCTATAATTTGTATGCTTTTATGTTCTTAATTCTAATGACCTTTTGTTTTATTAAAAAGGTTTCCTTAGCTAGGTGGTGGCTTAGGGATCTAAGCATATATTATATATTAAATATATTAACTCCCTTGGTTCAGGGTTTTGCCTCTTGTCAGGGCCAACTCTCCAGTTTCATTAGTGAAAATGGTTGCCGTGCATATACTTTGCACATGGAGTAACATCTACTTTGTAAGCTATTCTCATATCTTCATGTTTTTATAAGAATTTCTCGATTGTATAGGAAAACATGCATGTTCTATTTCTCTATTGTGTATGGCTCATTTCAAAATATGCATATTATTACATAACAGCAAAGGGGGCAGATGTCTATCTTTTTCACCAATACCCTTCTCTCCGATATTCCTTTTGCAGTGCAAGCACTAAATTTTTATTTTTATTTTCATATTTGCACCAGCAATAGGAGCATCAAGTAATCCTTAGATACAACATACCAGTTTACTTCAGTGGCATTATTTTTATATTTTATAATCAATAATAATCAATATTAATAATTAAGTGCACATTGACTGTTTACTTATATATGTGTAACATCTCCTGGTCTCTTGATCCTCAGCCCACTTTTAGAGCCAACAACTGGATCGAACAAAGAAAGCCATTCAGCTTCTAACTGGGGCATAAAAAGGATGACTTTTCTACTCCCACCCACCAGAAAGGAAGCTGTGACAAGGACTAATGATTGTCATAAACTTGCTCACTGGTGGTAGGGAATGGAAAATGTCATCTTCCTTGCACACCAGTTGAAAACTGAATACACCTCCTTTGCTCTATTTGGATGATGGAACTTTACCTGGACTGGAGAGACATTTACATAGGATCTTATTAGACGGGAGGAATTTCTCTTTATTGCGAATGGAGCCAATTGGAGCCAATTCGAATTCACGTGAATTCACCAGTTTAGCGAATTCACGTGAATTCCAATTGTGTTTGGAATGCGTTCAGAATGACTTCCCATTACCCAAAAATGACCCCCCCCATTGCCTGAAATTGTGTGAGATGCTTTAATTCGCAATAATGTAAAACCCATGCTTGCGTTCAGAATGACTTCCCTTTTGCCCGAAATTGCATGAGATAATTTAATTCGCTATAATGTGAAACCTCATGATTGCGTTGGGATTGCCATTGGATTAAACTTCCAATTTCCAATGTCTGATAAGGTCCATAGTCTTACCTGTAAGACTAGATTGTCTTACTGAATTCAGAGCAGTTATAGATCTGTGATTGTAAGTTATGAATCTGTAACTGCAGTACTCATTGCTAGCTAATAATGGCATCTATTGTTATTGTTGTCAGTTCTATTATCCATGCTAAAGCAATCCCTAAATATAACCATGTCAATTTATCACAGCGGAAATAATTGACAATGCTAATGTGGTCATAATGATATTATCCACATGTATTTCAAACTGAACAACTGCCACACCTGCAGAATCAGTACAGTAAATTCTCATCAAATTCTATAATATGGTGGTATAGGTTAAAGAGGCCACAATGGGGAATTAAAATGGAAGTCAGCTTCTAAATGCTGTCCCCTCTCAGGGAGGAGAGGACAAGACAGATGTGCATTGACAGAGTCTTTGTATCCAGACAATTCCCTTTATATTCTGGTTAGTTGAATCAGCTCTGTTTTCTCATATGCCACCTTGCCAAACAAGTGACTAATCATTAAGGACCTTATAAAATTAGAAGCTCAGAGTAATTTTGCAGAAATAACTTGTTGTAGACCACAGTAAGATTATGTTACAGAACAAAACAACAACAAAGCAAAATCTTAGTATGTTGTAGCAGCAAAATCAGAGAAAATAACAGCAGGCAGGTGGGCTGGCATGAGTAACTGAAAAGCTATGTAAGATAACAAAACATCATGTTTGTTCTTTCTGTAGCCTAGGCTGTATTCTCTTCACAATGCAAACTTTTATTGCCCCCTCCTGCTTTTGCCAGGGGAAGAATTTTTTTTACTTAAGAATAAAAATAATGATTATGCTCAAAAGTAAGAAGAAAAGAAAAAGAAAAATAGAAGAACAAATGATTAGGAGCTATTGTCCTCCACCAAATAGGATGGAAAATATTTTAATGTTTAAGAGAATGAGCTAATACATGTAAGTCATCAGAAATGAATTCCAAGGTTATGAGAAACAAACTGACATGACTGGTGTGGCAATTGCACATAATAGAGAAATATGCTGTTGTTCTGAAGTTAGAATAATGTATGGGAATGATCAGAAAATTGATCCCTTATGTTCAGAGCAATTCCACAGCCTTCAACTAGCTAAGATCTTAGTTCTAAAGAAAGCGACTGATTATTTATTCAGCTAATAGAGAGATAAATTGGATCTCATCTTATAAAAGAGGGGGGACTGGTGTAAATATCTTGCTAGGATTAAATAGAAGCAGCCTTGGTGAAAGTATCTTTGCAAAATGCTATGACGGATACTCATTTGTTGAGTGTGTTCCAACATTTCTTCTCAAGGAAGCCTGTGTCTTTGCATTGCCAGTAATCACATACTGTTGCTGGGAAAATAATATCCCTTTCTGAACAGACACAAATCCTATTACAGTAATGTGAAGTTTTCAATGTAGTTATGGGGGAGCATTATGGCATATTTTGGATAACACATACTGGCTCTGTGGTGTAGCACATACCTATGTGCTATACCCACATTTAGCTTCTAACATCACCAGGATTGGTTACCTGGAACTCTAGAGAGCCACTATCACTATAGTCATTTATGAGATAGATTGACCAAGAATCTGGTGGTACAAGTCAGTTTCTTATGTTAACATTTCATCTATGTCTTCCATGTCACAGGTGATGAGGGATAGAGGTTTCTCTGCCTACAATTATGGCTGTTGCAGGTTGTGATGAGCATACAAATAGATTTGGGAACTGACTGCTTTCAAGCCAAAGTATCAAAAAGCCTCTTATTTTCACATGTAAGTATATTTATTTTTAATATTCATAAAGTACCTCTCCTACTTGAGATACCCAAGTTAACTGAACATTTATAAAACAGTATCATACTGAACAACAACAAAAATCAAATCAAACTGCATATATACCACCTACTTCAGATGTTGCCTTTTCAACAGGCTTCTGCAGGATTTGCTTTAAAACAAATGAAGGTACCTGTCAATTGAACATTCAGCTAACAACACACTTTTTGGATTCAATCAGAAATACAACCACGGACGCTGGATATGCACACATTTGTATGTGCAAGTACCCAATAGACATATTGGTTTGCATCATTTCATGTTTCTGAGGTCTGCTCTTGTTCCCTGCAAGATGCAGAAACTGCTGGGAAAAGATACAGTCTAAAGTGGCCCTCCACATTACTGTCTTCAAAGTAGAATTTGTTGGACTCCACAGAATACTATAAGTCAACCTCATGTAAAAGTTGAGGGCAGGTTTTGGGGCCAAAATTATGGATTTTACCATGACCCATGGGTAGGTCGAGAGTAAAACTTGGAGGCACCTTCATTGTGTGTATGCAGCAATAGTGACTATAATTGAGACTTTTTGCTTCAGCATTTCAGCCTTCATTTCAGCCTTCACTCCCCAGATAGCAAGGCATGCTGGCTGGAGAGGGAGTCTTAAACAAACAGCAATATCAATCAGTCACCCGGGACTCTTTCTGCTTGGCTCAAAAGAGAAAGAAACTGCTAACCTGGATGCATGGGGAAATCTGAAAGAGCTGGTATCACATTAGTGTACTGGCCCATAAATAAATTGATCTGGGATTTGGGGATCAATTGTTGCGTATAAATTTTTCAATTTATAGACAAGTATATACTGTATGTTAAATGAAAGGATAAGTTTGGATTTCAAGAACCACATTATCCCAAACATTATCCCATACAGAGCTATTAGAAGAGCTAAGAACTTAAAATATTTTGGGGCCCCCATATATATCTACTTAAAAATGGAAAGAATAATAAACTGTAAAATTTTATTTTTCAAAATGAACCAAAACCACAAATTAAATGGAAAATTGTGTTTATTTTTGTAGATTTCCACTTATATTTGAAAAGTTTTATTCTACTTTTTCTAATAGAAGTTTTGGATGGGAGCCTCAAAACTAACCCCCCCCCCCAAAAAAAAGTTATCTCCAATATTCTTGCCATGGCCTTTAAAAATGCCCATATTTGGAGTGGGGAAAAAAACCATCTGGCAACACTGTTCTGAGCACCACTCCACTCACTCTTGGTGGACAACTGAACAGGACAGCTGAGATGATAAAGACAAGAATAATCATGTGAGCCTTGGTGCACTGTGACGCAGTTTAACAGTTACCATATTCTAATTCAGATGTATTCTCAAAATTAATGAATATCACTAACCTCTATTATTACTATTTTATTATTATTTTACTATTGTGTGAATATATATGCATTTGGACCTTTGTACCCACTGGGAATCCATTGCAGACCCCCCACAGATAAAAAAAAAAATGTAAGACTTCAAATCCCATTGTTCACTGGGGACAACAGAGCTTGCCATCTGTAAATTATTAAATCCACAGAAAACAACCCCACAGATAGTGAGGACCCACTGTGTGTGTGTATTCATTTATTGTAGGAGATTTTTTGTGGAACCTGGTTCAGCTGCATTATTTGCAGTTTTGCACCAAATGCTCTATGGTAAATCCAGAAATAGAATATTTCTGGGGTGCCCCTTGACGCCCTAAGCACATGCTTATTTTGCTTATTGGCTAATCCAGTCCTGATCCCATAGGAACCTGACTCTGCCTTCTGTATGTTAGGTATTGTCCAAAAATGTGTCGGCAGAAAAGAGGACAAATAGACAGGCCAAAATAAAGCTCCTTCAGGCCACTGTGGAAGTGTGCTGTTTACGTGACGCATGTGTCCTATGAGGCCGGAAGCCACGCCAAAGCCATGCTCCAGTCCTAAGGACTGGAGTGCAGCTTTGGCTCAGCTTCTGGCCTCTTAACATGTGTGTGGCAGTTAAACAGCATACCTCCAAAGTGACCCAAAAGCAGCTTTATTTTGGCCTGTCTGTTCAGGCCCACAGCTTTACATAAAATGTGTATATAATATTATATAGGTATAGGTGCAAATTTAGAAATTTAGAAACAAAACTTAGAAATTTAGGGATGCAGTGGCTCAAGCAGATAAGAAGTTGACTCTGTTGATTGCAAGATCAGCATGTTGGCAGTTCAAGGCCCAGGTGCCAGACAATGGAGTGAGCTCCCATCACTAGTCCCAGCTTCTAACAACCTAGCAGTTCAAAAGCATGCAAATACAAGTAGATAAATAGGTACCACTTCAGTGGGAAGGTAAACAGCATTATGCACAATCATGCTGGCCACACGATCACAGAGGAGTCTCTGACAATGCTGGCTCTTCAGCTTAGTAACAGAGGTTGTCAGACATGACTTCACAACCTTGTCAATGGGGAATACCTTTACCATTACTTGATCATAATGGGGAAGACTATGATTCACAGGGGATGTGCCTGGAGGCATGGAGGACTGAGAACACCTATCATACTTCTCAGGGGCAGTTACTGAAACAACTACCCCATTGGAGAATCTTAAAGAGGATCAGGAGAAATGATTAAGAATAGGTTTGCCTCCATCTTATGCTTTTCTTTCTGATTGTTCAAAACCACTTGCATCTGCTACATCGGTTCCAGGAAGGAAGGAAGCTTCACAGGCCTCTGGAGAGCACTGTCTCTATCTCCAAGTAGTATTCTTCCATGGAAATAGAATCTGGTGGAAACATTTTCCAAATTACACAAGAGTCACCTCCTAGGGCTGGTCAGCTGCAAGCAACACACCAAGCTTTTGCCATCCATTGATCTTTTATATACAATTTTTTTTCCAACCAGATATCCACAGTCCTTCTTAATGCCAACTAATGGAGCTGTTCCCATCCACTGCCAACACCTTTTCATGCTTCAGTCATGCAACTGAAGAGTGAAACTCTCATTACTTACATGATTGCTAGTCAAGCTTGCAGCTGGGGATAGGAGAATAACTTCCAAACACTTCCTAGGATTGGAACTCTGTCCCACACACAGTGATATTTCTGCCCAATTTTCAGTGGATTCTTTTGTGTTTGAGTTTATAAGAACATAAGAAGATCCCTCCTAGGTCAGTTTAAATCTTGGCAAAATCCAGCATCCACAATGACCAATCAAATTCTACTGAGAAGCCCACAAGCCAGTCATGAAGACATCTACCCCATTCCTTTGTTTACATTCCACAGAATACTAAACTAGCATTTAGAGGTATATTGTCTCAACAGTTTCTCTATGCATACATTTATATAAACAAATATGGCATTCTTTCACACACAGGTTTTTCTTTTCATAGAGCTCCAATTTTACACATACTTGGCATAACCTCACAATGCCAGAATGTTTTGACAAAGCAATGATGGATGATTAAAAACAGGCTGATATCCATTTTACAGAGCAACTGTTTCACAATAGAATGCTGTGCACCTTTAGATCATGTACAGAAAACATTTAAACAGGACCATTAGCACATATATTATAAGTAGCACATTTGTAGATATCCTTTCTGGAATCAAACACACATACTTTGCCTGCATTCCTACCTTAGGTGGGGTAGCAGTAGCATGAGAAAAATACAGTGGCTGTATTCCCTCCCTTGAAGCAAGTCTGTTAGGCTCGCCCCACATTCTGCTGCCAAGGTCTTTGATCCTCATCATTTATAGACACAACTGTGGCAGCTCATATCTTCTAAAACTATGGAACATGCAGACACACCAGTATGCAACTCAGGCTGCACATGCACTGCAGAAATAATGCAGTTTGACACCACTTTAATTGCCATGACTCAATGCTATGGAATTCCAGTATCTGTAGTTTTGTGAGATATTTAGCCTTTTCTGACAGAGAGCTCTGGTGCCACAACAAACTACAAATCTCAGGATTCCATAGCATCGAGCCAGGTGTCAAACTGCATTAAAACAGCAGTGCAGGTGCCTCTTTACACACTGATTACCTGTTCATCTATTTAGGTACCTACTCCACCAGGACTGTTCCTCAGTCTTCTCATAAGTCCATTACCACCAATCATCCTGTGAGAAGCAGCCCTAAGAAGTGCAGTATTTGAACAGTGATTACTGAATATCGTTAATAGCACCTGTAGAGAATAGGCAGATTTAGGCTAGGCTAGCAAAAGAGTCATCTGGCATCAGCCAATAGAATGATGGCTGGAAGGAGATGAAAATTCCATTAGTGACAATTAAAAAGGCAGATAGGGTCTTGCTGAGTCCAGAGAGGGACAAATTATTGAGGGTTCCAGTGACGAACTGGGTTAAAGTCCAAAAATGAGGGCCTTATAACCAATAAAGAACTCCAAGTGAGGGAGTTATTATAGGGAAATATCCTGTGGCATAGAATTAGCCTGAGAGGCAAGATTATTAATTTGACTTAAGGAAATTAAGGGGGGAATACAGACAGGCAGCTCCATGCCACCCGTCGTTGCCCCTTGTCAGTGCCACATGAGTTGCATAGTGCAGCACCAATGCGCTCCCTAAAAAGAAGCCCCCTAAAGCAGCTACTTTTTAGATGCGTCATAATGGTTTCATGACACCTCCACTTTCAGTGAACGCTGTTTGGGTGCATGGACACCTGTGCATCATCATTGTGCGCCCTGTGTGTATGGGGCCACAGCAAGATGGTGCACAGCATCGATTTTAGAGTTGGGCAGTATGGACGCCCAGCCCTACGGAGCCCTTAAATCGGCCCCAAGACAGTGCTAAGCACCAGTTTGTATGGGACCTAAGTCAGAAGAAGGACTCTGTGAGTGTCCTTGAGAATAGTAACATTGATACTCTGAGGAGAGTTGTATAGGGAAACTGTCATTGTAACAAAGTTGAAACTAAGAAAGTAAATGTACTAACTGAAACAAGTATCACAAGTGCTTGTAACAACAATAGCTTTATTTACTCATATTTAAGTATCTTTTGATAATATTTTAGTAAAAGCTTGTCCACAGTTTGAATATACATCAACGTTACCAATATAAAACCTTGTGAAACCAAGCTTTTTTTAAAAAGGTCTGTGATAATTTGGTGGTAAAAGGCCCAAGGTGCTGTCATTGAAAAAATATAGTGGTTACCAGAGAAATCTGCATCACAGTACCTTGTTTTACTTGTAAGCCAATTTGGAAGGATATGTCTCAAGGTGGTATATAATTAATTCTAGCATTGATGGTTGTGAGCATACAAAAAAAAAAACTATATTCCTTCCCCTGCCCCCCATTTAGATTTGGAAGTCTTTAAGCAACTTTGGGTTTCCCATCTGTCCAGACATTATCCTTCAATGCTTGACTGCAGTTCCTGACTTTGGCTACAATCTCCAGCACGGAATATGCTAGAAAAAGGCAGATGGATATTCCTGTAAGCAAGAAGAAAAATTGAGCTTTTGAATGGGAGACCATTATTCATAAGGAAAGGCAGATCCAGACACTGGAAAAATAAAATCAAAACCATATGGAGAACAAATAAAAAGCAGCATTCTCCACCCCCCCCCCCTTTCAATGAATATACACCACTCCTGAAATATTACTTCAGCTGGGCTGTTGCTCTTCTTATTTGTCATAAATGTGATACAAAGAGGCAGAGGGAAGAGATTTTTCTTTCACAAAGAAGCTTATAAACACTGAGCTCAGTGCCTAGAACCATGGTAATGATTGTTTGAAAATAAAACACAACATTGAATCAGGCAGTACAAATTTTGCAAACGATGCACGATGCCCTAAAGATGAAGACATGCTCAGTTGTTCCTTTTCTTAATGTCACAAACAATACAAACAAATGCTTCTGACTAAGTGTAAAGGTTGATGGAGACTGCAGCCTTCAGTTGGATGGCTAAGAAGGAGATGGCTCCCAGTTTTGGGGAGCATAAGTTAGCGAGCCAAAATCCATCTCATTTCTGACACCAACTCTTTTTGATTGAGAAAAGTACATGCAATCCCTGGGTCTCAATTTTCTTTTTTTCTCATTACCCAAATTACAGAGGGTCACAGAAGGGCACCCATTTATTTAATTCAATGGGTAAATTAATTTAGCACAATAGGAAACAGAAAGAAGGCTAGGGTAACTTTAGTCGACACTTTTTTGCCTATGTATGTTGTTCCAAACCCAAAACTCCAAAGGCAGGTTCCAAATTATTACTGTAGTTTTATTTATAACAACAAACGAAGCCAACTTCCACTCAGAGACATTTACACACACATACAAGAGCTAATGATGAAAAAGGTGACAGCCTGATAGAAAATCAGAGGATAGGGCAATATATTATCAGTTCCAAAGATGAATCTCCAGTTGAGGAAGACTCTAGAATCATGCCAAGATCACTGCCTGGAAGTGAATTGCCTAGAGATACTGAGGAGTCTAGCTGAAATCCAGCAGACAGTTAGCCTGCTTTTAATTTAGACTGAATAAGAATGGCCCAAACAACTGTTTATATAAGGTAGACTGGGTCTTTGGGGTAATTTCTCAGGAATTTTGAGTGTATTTTTTGAGGAGGAAGAATGGCCAGAGATGTGGAAATGAATGGGCAATAAATGTAAACATCCTAAACAAAGAGGTGTTATTCCATATGGCAGTGGCCTGTGATTTCACACTTTCCTGGCAGATATCTGGTGCCATCTCACCATCACATTTCTATATGAAGGGATTATGCATATTCCAGCCTCAAAGGGCCTATCCTGTCTTCAAAACTGACTCTATCAGAGTCCCATATTTGGGCAGAGTACCTCCTAGACTAGGGTGTCCTTCTGTGGCTGCATGACCATACATCCTTTTTAATATTGAATTGAAATCAAAGGTCAACTAGGGGTGATGGAAGATTGGTCCATGTAGCAACACACACACCTAGTTTGTCAAAGTCCCAATTTTTAGGCATTTTTGAGCAATTTTCCCATAAAACTAAACAGAAAGCCCTCAAATGTGTGAAAATATGCAAAATACCCACATTTTACCTTCACAGCACTATTTCCATTATAGCCCTCTGTGCACTGAGATCTTCATTAAATAGTTGCCTGTCAATATTCTTGGAAAAACCCATCAAGCTATTTCTCAGGTGTATAGCTGTGTTGTTCTCTGTATCTTCCCAAATCTACTGAATACATGCCCACTCTCTCATTTCTAGACACAGAGGAGGAAGAGGAGTAATGCAGCTAAATGTGTCTGCGCAAGAGTGATTGGTTAGCTATCTGACCGAAGATAAGAGGCTTTAGAGGCATGTATATAAGTATTATTTTTATTGTTTGAATATTTTAGGATTTTTAAGTGTTCTAATATGTAATGTTTTTAAACACTTTTTATCTTTTAAATTGCATTTTAACTCTGTTAATGAGTTAAGTGTTTTAATACTCTACTAGTTTAATTTTGTTGCATGTTTTTAATAGTATTGAGGGTTTCTAATTTGCAAACTGCTTTGTATCCCAATTTTGGGGAAAATGTGGGATATAAATAAAGGAGGAGGAGGAGGAGGACTGAGGTGTGGATGGAAAGAATGGATGTGGGACTTCTCTAGGACATGGAATTGCTGCCATTGAACACAAAGAACACAGAGACACAAACCCTCCCAGAAGGGCCACATTCTGCATTTTCATGTACCAACTGAAGGATTTGCCTTGCCTCCCTGTGCTCTCTCATTTCTCCATACTTCTCCATTCTTCCTTCCCCCACCTTCATGGTGAGGTTGCTCAGCCAAGAGAGGGAACCATAGTTTCTGCTCACTTCTGGGCTCCCAGAAACTAAGAGCTCATTCACACTATGAAATAACCTGGTCTGGAACCTGGGTTATTTTCATAGGCGTTGCAGTTCCAAACAGCCCCTAACTGCACTGGGTGCAGATTGAGGAGAAGGAGGGCTGCCAAAAACAAAAACAAAAAACATTTGACCCAGTGTATTTTGCACCAGGTCACCTATCATGGCACTGCAATGACCCAGTCTTTGGTAGAGAAAACTTACTACCGGATCAATCTGAATCATGTGGGATTGTTTTGAAAATAGAGGCACTTCCATTTTCAAAAAATCTGTTGCATCCGCTGCCTCTTCCTCCTTCCTTCTCCCACCTCCTTCTTCCTCTTCCTCTCCCCTGCTGCTGCCGTATCCTCCTACATCTTTCTTTGTCATCCCTCCTCTTCCTCCTTCCTCCACTCCCCTGCTACTGCCACATCCTCCTACATCCTCCTTCATATAAATATAAATAAATAAATAAATAAATAAAACAAAACCAGACCACCAGAACAAAATCAGTTATTCATTCTGATGCTCTCATACCAATTCCAGAAGCAAATATGGTGACATAAATATTTGGATGCCCTTCTTAGTTTCTATGTTGGTTGATTGATTTTGTTTTGGTCTTGGATAACATCTTTCAACAATACCCCAAAAGGGGAGGGAGCTTATAGAAACCAACAATGTCCTCTTACCCTGAACTTGGAATCGAAGCAAAAAAGACAAGGAAAAAGAAAGAAAGAAAGAAAGAAAGAAAGAAAGAACTACTGAAAAGGATGCTAGTTATTATTTCTCTTGGACTGGCATCCTGCGTTATAGTTACAGATTCATAAGCAAATGTTACAGATCAATAACTGCTCCATATTCACCTATGAATATTATAATATGACTATTATCATAATCATAGATGTCTTCCCCCCCTACCCCAAAATTCCACTTTAAGCTCCAAGGAGTGCTACATGTGACATCTACGGAGGTCTGCAGTGCTGTTGAGTTGGGCACTTCAGGATGACATGGTCATTTTCTTCCCATCCATATCCATGGTGTGATAAGGAGAAGCAAGACTAAGACAAGTGCACTGGTGGGAGAGGGCTGGCCACATCATTCTGAAGAATCCCACTCAACCATATGGCAGACTGACTGCAGAGTAGCTCCCTGGAGTTTAGGGAAGGTTTCATGGATCAGTTTCTTGGGTCATTCATAGCTATATTTATATAGTTACAAATGTGATGTAGGATCTTGGCTGTAATTTGAAAAGTATGGTTTTATTAATGGAGCCTGAAATCACATTAGTGATTTTATCATTTCTGATTCTAGTGTGAACATTCTTGATCTGGCTGGAAGACATCTCAGGGATAATAAATACTATGCTACATGAAATAGATTTTATGTTTAAGACATTTTACTCTAGGATATTATGACAAGAGGACTGTGTTTACCACCACTACCATTTCAAATACCCCTTCAGTACCTATGGTTGAGCTAGCCAGAAATCTTTTTCAGCTAGGCCACAAATAATATTTTTCTCCGACAAGTGTTTCCCTAGACAAGTGTTCACTCACTCCTATCAGTTTAAAAAAAATGGGAGAAACCAAGGCCCAAAACTTAATACAGTGGTCCCCCGCCTTACGAATCCCCCGGGTTACGAAAACCCCGGGATCCGAAGGCGGCGGGACCGCCATTGTATCCCCCGGAATCCGAAGGATCCCCCGGGATACGAAAAAAAAGCGGAAAAAAAGCTGCGCGGCCCCTTTAAATGGCCGCGCGGTCCGTCTGCGAAAGCGGTCCCCCGGGTTACAAACGACTTCCAAGTTACGAAGGTAATCCCAGAACGGATTACCTTTGTAACCCGGGGGACCAGTGTATATTAAGTTTGACTGCTGCCAAAGGTAGAATATTTTCTGGTTGCCATTTTCTGTTATTCCCTTAGGTTCAAGTTATTGGAGTATTAAGCAATGGGTTGCAAGAGGATTAATTCAGTGGTAAAGAAATCTATGATGAAGCCTCCCTACACTGTTATATATAGTTTATCATCTACTATCCCAACCAAGATTCTGATATGTCATGACCACAAAAGTGTAAAATTGAGGTGAGACACATTTTATAGATAGTCTTATGGCACTAATCAATCAGCTTCATTGATATACCGCTTCATAACACCTAAGCAGTATCTAAGTGGTTTACAACTGTAAGCGAATTTGCCCTCATCAGTCTGGGTACTCATTTTAGTGACCTCGGAAGGATGCAAGCCTGAGTCAAGCTTGAGCCCTTTTGCTGGTATTAAACTCACAACCTTATGGTTTTGAGTGAGTGGCTGCAGTACAGGCATTTAACCACTGCGCCACCATATCCCATTATATGGGATAAGCTTTTATAGTTTACATTGTTGGAATGGAAAGATGTAACATAGAAATATACTTTCTTTGAGGAAGTGGCCTATACTCTGTGAACATTTATGCCATAATACGGGTGTATACAGGTGCATTTATACAGATGTATTATTTCCAGATATATTAGGTGGCAATTCTATAAACTCAACCATCATGACTACACTGAGAATTTTGAGAAGTTGTATTGAAAAACTGGATCACCATGTGATTTCAACCCCCTGCTCCCCAAAAATTCATTTTGAAGATAACAGCTGTTGGATACAAGTAGCTCTATGGTTTCAAATGCACCTGAATACTAACAGCTGTTCACTTGCTTTTTGTTTTGCTTTGGGCCCTTATCAGTCTGGCTTTTCCTACTGACGTGGGGCTCTGGCAATACTTGTGGCCTTTGTCAACAATCTCAGCCTTAAAATCAATAAAGCTAATTGTACCTTATTGATTATGTTAATCCCATTAATTGCTCCCAATTGATTCTCTCTATATGGTCTTTGATAGTGTTAATCATATATTGTTCCTGGTACAATGAAGAGACAGGAGGCCATTCACAAGACTGCTCTTGTGCTGTTCTACCATTCTTATGCAAGCAAGTCCCAGGAAGGGCTGGCTGCTTGTTCATCATTGCCCTGCAACTTTTCCCATGGGAACTTACAAGATTCAATTTTGCTGAACATGGAGACATAGCATTGCGACCACTGGATGAGATAATATGGACAGACTGAGTTTGGAGCTGTCCCTATGCTTCTTTGTTTACTTCCATTTGTGGTTGTTATTGTTTTTTCCCCACTCAGTCTATATGCTGGAGTCTCATGCTTAATTTGTGTCTGACCATGTACGTACTTTGATGCTGGAGTACAATCAAAATGAAACTGAGCATAGGCATGACAGAGGCTGCATTTACACTGCAGAATTAATGCAGCTTATCAGCACTTTAATTCCCATGGCTCACAGCTATGAAATTCCGGATTTTGTGAGATATTTAACTTTGTGTTTCAGAGAGGTCTGGTGCTACAACAATCTACAAATCCAGCATTCCATAGGTTGGAGCCTATGGACAGTTAAAGCAGTGTCAAACTGCATTAATTCTGCTGTCTGGCAGCAGCCTGAAGCCACTGTGATTTGCTGATCCTGTGTTGTGGTTCTATTGATGACTCAGGTTTCATTATGGTAACTGTCTGATATCTCTATATCTGAGTTGTGACCAGGACCACTTTCTACAGTTGTCTCTTGGGAGAATTGTGCCCTCCTATCTGAAGGAGACCTCTTGACTGGTGATAGTTCATAGTTTCATTATCTTAGAACTCAGCTGCTGTAATTCATTCCACATGAAGCTTCCTTTGATGGCTGCCCAGAAACATTCTGAAGGGAATAAAGCACTCAGGCTGTCTCTCATCAGAGACTCAAAACATAAAGCAGTAAGGATGGATAATTCTGCCTCGTTTTCTGTAACGTGCATATTTCATCAAGCACAACTTTATTTAGGCTCATATCTGCATCAGTCTGTAATATTTTTTTAGAAAAAAAATCTGCACCCCAAATATGTGTATTTCTAAACATTGTCCCCTAATGTACAAGTGCTTGATGTATGCCTTTCTGTATGCTGCTTTCCTAAGGTGTAGTGGGGGGGGGGGTGTAAACACATTTGTAATAACAGAACCACATCAGAAAATGAATGAAAAATATGAAAAACAAAATATAACTGTGTTCTTGTTAGTTTATTAGTTTAAAAAGTACACACATACACACACACATAAAAGACAGATAGAGATAGAGACACTCACTGCTTTATCACACTAGGGGGCAAACCAAATGTTTATCATAGGCATTTCCTGTTTAACTCTCGTTTAACTCTCATTTAAATCCTGTTTGCCCCCTAGTGTGATAAAGCAGATAGAAAGACATCCATACACTTGCTTTAGTGTAAGCCAACTGGAATGTAGTGAGGTTTACTCCCAAACAAATAAGATCAATTCAAATTAAAATGAATTAAAATTAAAATGTGGGGTGGAGGGTGTTGTGGAATTTTCAATTTCCATAAAGCATATAATTTTTCATTGTTATTTTGTTGACTTTTCAGATATTGAATTCAAAGTTAAACTTTGAGATACTATATAACTTATTGTCACTTTTTTACTTACAGACTGCTAAGAGTTTTTTCTAATCAATATTTATTCACTGTTGTTCAAACTTTTTTTTTACACATCTGAAAGTGTTAACAGTGGTCATAACACAAATAGAAACAAGTGCATTTTTCAGGATGTCTCTAAAGCTGTTCACAGTAGCGATGTGGAGAACATTTATTCCGCTGGTCAGAACCTTTGCACTATGCATCTTAAAAAGTCTATTTGATTTTAATTGATTTACAAATTCTAGCTGAATCCATGCAATTTATATCAGTCTTTTCAATTTTAATAGTGTTACAAGGGAAAGGACTTTGGCTTTTCCGTTCCTCAAATTTGCTCCCATCATTTTCAGTTTCCACCTACACAATCTGCTTATTATTACTAGTGCATGTTAATTGCTAAAACCTTATTGTAAAGCAAGGAATTAATTGTCCTTACCTCTGTGAAAATACAGGGAGAATACAAGAAGTAAAAACTTTGGAAGATACACTGGTTCCATCATCAGCTTGCATAGCACTATGCACAAAATAATTCACAGCATCACTGCAGCTGGTGGCATCATGGTTTTAAAGGGGCTTACTGAAACGGAGGCCCTAAATACCCTAAAGGTATCAGATTCCATCTGATCTTAGAAGCTAAGCAGGGTTAGGCCTGGTTTGTACTTGGATTGGAAGCCCCGAACTAATGCTGAGGAAGGAACTGGCAAAACCATTTCAGAAGAGGAAACAGGCCTAAGAAAATCCTAGGAAATTCATTGAGTCACCATAAATCAACAGTCAACTTGAAGGTATATACACAGACATACCTGAAGTAGTGCAGCAGATCGAGATATTTTTCAGGAGAAACATGATACATATATTTCAGTAAACATTTCAGGTTTTTAAGGTGTGAAGGTTGTAGTATGTTGCAAGAGTAGGAAGAAGGATGAAGAAGGATGTAGAATGTTGTGAGGGTGAGAGTAAGTGATGGAGATTGGAAGAAGGGGTGGAATGGAATGCAGTTGGAAGGAACTGGAAGATGATAGAAAGATAGAAAGATAGAGAATGAGAAAATGGAAGGCTTTTAGATGGGATGGGGAAGATGGTGTTAGGCATATACAAGATGGTATATGGAGGTAGGGTAAGGAGGTAGCAGAGATCGGGAAAGAAAGAAGATGTAAGGACTTAAACGGTTTGAATGGGGAAGCTCCCACCAAAAAACAAATTGTTTAGCTCCCACCTAAAAGCAAATTATTGGGGATTTCTATATGTTATGTTGGCCAGATGTCAGTCTGACCATAACAATGTGTCTAAAAAAAATTTTTTTGGTCGAAGAATGGTAGCCATTAAAGATTTGAATCTATAAGCCATATCTTGTACAGCTGCAAGAATGAGGAATGTAAAATAACAATAATATTTTTTTAAAAAAAATGAGAGAAACAGAAAAGGGGGGTTAGGGTTTTTTTAAGGTGTTATAAAACATTCTCCAAGGCATTTATCTTTTGAGACTGAATACTTTATTTAAATAGTACAGATAACAATCTCTTTGTTGTCTAATTTTCAGTAAAACGATTCTGTTGAAAAGGGTTTATCCTCCCACATTTCCATCAAATTGTAGTTAATCCTTGTGCCCATATGCTGGGAAAGATAGAAAAGATAGAGCTGAACTTTGCTTGCAACTTCTTTAATCTTTCTCTATAGCTTTCATTCCTGGAGCACAGCTTCAGCAATCAGATCTCAATCTTGTATTCTTCCATAAAACTTACAGATTCAGAAACCCTGCTGTCAAAGTCTCCTCTTGACCCACTGTAACTGATGCTTTTTTGCTGAAAATCATCCAGATAAGATAATCAGATGTGTTGAAATCCTAGCATTGGCCACAAGTTAATTCTATTGCCCCATAACAGGTGACTGCCATATGTGTATGACAGAGAGTGAATGTGAACAACCATTTCTCATTCAACAGTAGAAGGGTAGAAATAGATTTATAATAGATATTTCTGTAGTCACAACTTATATCTCTTTGCCATATATCTATTTACAATATTAAAACCTTTGCAGTCTCCTGAGATTGCAAATTTATGACTGACCTGAGGAAGGATGTCTCAAGTTTTATTTAGTGAAAAGCTTGGATGATGCTGGAGGCTGCAAGTTGCAACTACAGAAATATATATTATAATATTGACCAAGATCCTGGTAGGAGAAGAGGAGAATAAAGTTTCCACTAGGCAGACCTTAGAAGTCTCCCCCTCATTTCCTGGAGGGTCCACTTGTCTCTTGTGGGGTTTCCTGACACAACAATACAATGACCATTGGAGAGAATGACAAGCAAAGAAGCTTCCAGCTATGTCTGTCCAGAATGATGGACACACAATGACAAACCCATGTTACAAGACTTCTGAGATCCTGAAGAGGTCACAGATAGAGACTTAGCTGAAAATTCCTCTGCCTCCCCTCATTTCCCATTGGTCACTAAATGGCTGGATTTGGAGGTTAATGAATGATGAATGTGCTGAACATGCCCCATCACCACCACCACAGCAACAACCTGTAAAAAAGAGCCGAGAGGGAACCAACTTAGCTTCCTATGGCAAGGAATTTTAATATAGTCATTGTTACTTCATTCAGAAGAAGATCTATTTGAAGATCTACTTAGGGCACAAAAATGAAATGCACAGATATAGGATGGGGGACATCTGGCTGAATGAAACTACGTGTGAAAGGGATCTAGGAGTCCAAGTAGACCATAAGTTGAACATGAGTCAACAGTGCGATGCAGCAGCTAAAAAGGCCAATGCAATTTTAGGCTGCATCAATAGAAGTATAGTGTCTAGATCAAGGGAAGTAATAATGCCACTCTATTCTGCCTTGGTCAGGCCCCACCTGGAATACTGTGTCCAGTTCTGGGCACCACAATTCAAAAAAGATGTGGAGAAACTGGAGTGTGTCCAAAGGAGGGCAACTAAAATGGTGAAGGGTCTAGAAACCATGTCCTATGAGGAACGACTTACGGAGCTGGGGATGTTTAGCCTGGAGAAGAGAAGGTTAAGAGGTGATATGAGAGCCCTGTTCAAATATTTGAAGGGATGTCATATTGAGGAGGGAGCAAGCTTGTTTTCTGCTGCTGCAGAGACTAGAACGCGGAACAATGGATGCAAGCTGCAGGAAAAAAGATTCCACCTCAACATTAGGAGGAACTTCCTGACAGTAAGAGCTGTTCAACAGTGGAACACTCTCCCTCGGAGTGTAGTGGAGTCTCCTTCCTTGGAGGTCTTTAAGCAGAGGCTGGATGGCCATCTGTCGGGGATGCTTTGACTGGGAGTTCCTGCATGGCAGGGGGTTGGACTGGATGGCCCTTGTGGTCTCTTCCAACTCTATGATTCTATGATTCTATGAATATTTTATTCCCCCAAGCCTTTGTTTACTATACCTATATGCTGCTTTTAACATATGGTCCATAACAATATTGTTCTAACTTGACTCCCTCTATTGCAGATCTTCTTCCATTGCTGAAGAAGGCTTTTATTGTTGGGGTTAACTGCCTTCAAATTGACATAGCAGTCCTATGAATGAGACAACTCCAAACTCCCCTGTGCTCATCCATTCAGCTCAGGCCCTGCAGACTTAGGGCCATGGTCTCCTTGACTGAGTCTATCCATCTGGTATGTGGTCTTCCTCTCTTCCTACTGCCTTCTATCTTTCCTAGCATTATTGTCTTTTCTAACAAGTCCTATCTTCTCATGATTTGAAAGGATTACAAAAGCTTTACTTGTTTTTGCATGCCTACAAGTTGTTTCCAATATACAGTGACCTTAAGGCAGCCCTATCATGGGGTTTTCTTGGCAAGCTTCTGCAGAGGGTGGTTTGCCATTGCCATTCTGTCAGGCTGAAATATTGTGAGTTGCCCAGCGGGTTTCTATGGCTGAGTGGGGATTTGAAGCTTGGTCTCCAGAGTCATAGGCCAATGCTCAAAACAGTAGGCTGTGCTGGCTCATACTAACAGATTTCATAAGATCGGGAACACAGTTAAGACACAAGCTGAGAGGATGGTGCTGGAATGCACATCTCCAGCTCCCTCTATATAGATAGCATGAGGAGGAGACATGTAAACAGTGCTCGCACCTATGCAAGAAACTTCACATGCTATCAGTGATGTGATATGCAGAACATATGTCATTTAATAAAAACAAGATTATTGAATATTAATGGTTGCCAGTTTTCATCAAGGCCATTTTAAAATGAGGAGGGATACATGCATTCCTCCCAAATATACAGAGACTTGCACAGCTAGATAAAGCCACGGAGAATACCCTGTTTGACTTGTGTTGATGTTTCCTGTGTTCTTTGAAGTTCAGGTTACATATCTCTTCTTGAATTGGTTCCTTCAGATCTCTTCCTACAACTGTTTTAGTAAAAGTATATAAATAATCTTAGATGAAATTGTCCTTTGTTCTAGTAAAAGTATCCCATCTTGATCAAATATAAATATACCCATGGAAAGATAAGGAATGAAAGGGCCTAGAAATGTCAATGGTGATGTTTCAGTTGTGGTTTGATTAACAGCTGCACAAGTATTTTTATTTGTTTAGTAGCTTCAACTTTTATTTCTTATGAAACTCATCCCATAGCCTCATCCTCATCTTCTCCAGATGTATACACCTGGACTACATTGGGTTTGATTAGAAAGACAGCTACACAGAGAGGAATGGAGAAAAGAAAGGAGTTATTGTTCATGGAGATTTGAAAAGTTTAATAGAACCTAGAGGAAATCTTGCTATTATTAAAGTATATACTCATACAGAAATGTGCAACAGATGAGTAGAATGGCATTTGATTTGCATTCCAGAACCTATCATGAGTCCCCTGCATTTCTTTCTGAATTTGATAATGTTTTTAATTTGCAATAGTAGAAGAAAATGTATGCAGGGGATAACATGACAACAAATCATTCTCATTGTCATTAGAAGTCCAAAGAGATAATTTTTTGCAATGAACCTGAAAGAAGCTTATGGAATGGGAAAGTGATCAGATGCATAATTGGGCAGAAATTAAAAGGCAATGAAGTTATTTGTTTAGGACATGAGTGCTGAGCTCCAAACAGTAGGAAAATCTTTCTCTAAACCTTTCTTAATTTGAAACCTTAACTATCAAGATTCATTGATGAAACCCTGTGGGCGGTTAACCTCTTTCTGATACTAATTCTACAAGGACAGTTCCCATAGCAACCTTGAGGCCACTTTTCATGTGGCAATAATTTTCTGTAATTCCCCACCCCCCACTCCATCTTCCCAGAACATTTCTGAGGCACTTGCAAAGCAATGATTAACCATGGCATAGTATAAATTTAGCACATGCTAAGACTGAAAGCCAGCACATCTCAAAGGGCCAACTCAGTGCCAGATGTGACAATGAAATTCTCCTTGATCCTAAAGCTTAACAGGACAAGACCTTCACAGATCTGCAGTGTAATCCTATAAATGTTTACCCTGGAGTAAACCCCACTGTGTTTAGGTGTATCTGTCAGTTCCTTTCTCTCATGTTTTCATTTGTTTCCTATTTTCAATTAATTCCATCTGATGCTACCCCAAGTTGGCATGAAAAATTATATGGTTGTAGTGAACATCCTCCCCCCCCCCCCAAACAGGCTAATTCACTTCAAAAGTCAGTTATTATCAAGGCCAACTGTGTGTATGTGTTTTTATATCATAATTCTGTTTCCATTGACTCCCCCTTGTTGTGGGGGAGAGGCTTGCGTACCCTAATGAAGCTGTGAGCTATGCTGGCAGTGGCATAAACAGCCACCGGCAGGGTCTCCCATGCCAGACAGGTCACAACCGAAGGGTCTGACCAAGAGCATCAAAGGGCAGGATGGGCTCATTGGCCTTATGGCAACCATCCTAGGAGAAGGAAAACTCCAATCCCAAATCCCAAACCCGGGCAGATGGTGCTTGTCTAACCCGGTAAGGTAAACTCTAATCAAACCTATGACCCGATGATCTCACTGCCACCGTCTTCGCTTGCTAGGCCTCAGCAGACGAACCTCTGGATTAAAGGGTGAGGCCAGTTCTGTGCATGCTGTTCTCCACCAGAAAAATCCATTCCACAGACTCAAAGGATAATCCGATTCCCCCCCCCCCCAAAAAAAAAGGTGAGAGGTGAAATGGCAAGTGAAAAATACACTGGAAGCCACAGACCCAACCCTGCATGCAGGCAGTTCAGGACTTTGGTCGCTTGAGACTGACCCAGAGATGACATTCTTGTTCAGCAGCATCCTGAATGACCAAGCAGCCTTTTTTAAGGAGAGCACTGCTTGCTCCATACGGAGAGGGGCCTAGAAAAGGTGGCCTAAAGAAAGCTCATCTCCATCACCTGGTTTGCTAGCCATGGCCAACGGGCATCTTCTGATGTGGTCAAACAAAAACAAAGACACAAAGGCACGCACTGGCCTCCAGAGGTGCAAACAGACTGACACTTGCATGCTGGAACATCAGAACCATGCAAGATTCTGCAGATAGTGGACGTCCTGAGCATCATTCTGCTCTAATAGCCCATGAACTATGAGAACTTAATATCAACATTGCTGCTTCTAGTGAAGTTTGTCTCCATGAGGAAGGCAGCCTTAAAGAACACAGTGCTGACTATACACTCTACTGGTGTAGCAAACCAAAAACTTAAAAACATCTTTAAGGAGTAGGCTTTATGATTAAAAACTCCATTGCCTCCAAACGCAAAACCCTGCCAACAGGTCACTCTGATCGCATTATCTCCTTACACCTCCCACATGTTGTTCTCTTCATTATATATGCCCCAACTATGCAAGCTGGCCCTGTGGGGAAAGACAAATTCGACTCAGACCTACGCCATCTCATACAAAAAGTCCCTGCAGAAGATAAAATCATTATCCTTGGTGATTTCAATGCCAGAGTAGGGAAGAACTTTGAAGCCTGGAAAGGTGTTCTAGGCAAGCATGGTGTTGGAAACTGTAATGATAATGGACTCCTCCTGTTAGAGTTTTGTGCAGAACAACAGCTGACTATTACAAACATTTCAAGATAGCTTGAAGACAACCTGGATGCATCCCAGATCCAAACACTGGCACTTCATTGTTTATGTTCCTGTGCACCAGAGAAACATTCGTGATGTCCGTCATACTCGAGTGATACCCAGTGCAGAATGTCAAACAAATCATCATCATGTAAGATGCAAACTAGATTTTCATCTTAAATTCAAACCTAAAAGGGGTGGCATCTTAAAGAAGAGACTCCAAGTCAACAATCTTGAACAAGCTGCCATGAGAGATAACTTCCAGGCAAATCTGCAATCAAAACTTGAAGACCAACTTATAGGTTCCTCTCCTATAGTACTTTGGCAGCATATCAAAAACACTATCCTGCAGCCTGACGAAGAATCCCTCGGGTTCTCCCACAAGAAAAACCAAGATTGGTTTGATGAAAACAACCAAGAGATCCAGGAGCTGTTGGCAAAGGAGAGAACTGCTCATCAGGCACACCTTGCTCAGCCATCTTTCCATGTAAGAAAAGCAGCCTTCTGTCTCGCATGTAGTAAACTCCAACAAAAACTCCAAGACATTAAGAACAAGTGGTGGATCAATTTGTCAGAAAAGACACAACATTGTGCAGATCTGGTTGATTCCAAATGATTCTATGAAGCTCTTAAAGCAGTGTTTGGACCTACTTATCAGATTCAAAGCTCCTTATATAGTACAGATGGTCAAATACTAATCACAGACAAAGCCTCCATCCTGAATCAATGGGCTGAACATTTTCAAAGTCTCTTCAGTGCCAACTGATTAGTCCAAGACTCAGCTATCCAAAATATGATACAACAACCGATGAAAAATGAACTGGACGTGGCTCCCACTTTGGAAGAGACCAGTAAGGCCATACAGCAGATGAAAAATGACAAGGCAGCCGGGATTGATGGAATCCCACCTGAAGCCTGGAAACAAGGAGGTCATGTACTCCATGCTAAATTCTACGAGCTCCTTGTGAGTTGCTGGGAAAAAGATGAACTGCCATCAGATCTCCGAGATGCAGTTATCATCACCCTGTATAAGAAAAAAGGAGCAAAATCTGATTGCTCAAACTATTGAGGTATAACACTGCTCTCCATTGCTGGAAAAATCCTTGCAAGGATACTCCTGAACAGATTAGTTCCTGCTATTACAGAAGAACTTCTCCCTGAAAGCCAATGCAGCTTCAGAGATAATAGGAGCACTACAACTGCAAGAGAAATGTAGAGAGCAGAACAAAGGACTCTAAGTAACATTTGTCAACCTCAGCAAAGCCTTCAAAACTGTGAGTAGAAAAGATCTGTGGCAGATCCTGGAACAACTAGGATGTCCCCCCAAATTGATTATCTTGTTACATGAGGGCCAGCATGGTCAAGTCACATATGGCGATGCTCTCTCAGAGCTCTTTCTAATAACTACTTAATAACTAATGGTGTGAAACAAGGTTGTGTTCTTGCTTCAACTCTATTTACAATCTTCTTCAGCATGATGCTCCAAAGGGCTACAGCAGATCTCGAAGAAAAAGACGGCATCTATATACGTTACCGTACTGATGGTAGTTTGTTTAACTTAAGCCGTCTGAAGGCTTGCACAAAGACTCTAAACTATATAGTCTGTGAGCTGCTTTTTGCTGATGCTGCTGCCCTTGTTTCCGATACAGCTCTGCAGAGCCTAACATCCTGCTCTGCAACAGCTGCAGAGCTGTTTGGGCTGGAAGTCAGCCTGAAGAAAATGGAAGTTCTCTATCAGCCTGCACCACAGGAAGAGCACTATCACCCCCATGTCACCATAGACAAATCTGTGCTTAAGTCTGTTCAGCAGAATACCTACCTGGGAAGCATCATCTCCTCAGATGCCAAAATTGATAAAGAGATTGATCACAGATTAGCAAAGGCATATAGTGCATTCAGAAGGCTTCACAAAAGAGACTGGAGTAACAAACACCCGAGACGAAGCACAAAAATCAGGGTGTACAGAGCCATTGTACTGTCTATTCTCCTCTATGGGTCTGAAACATGTGTCATCTATCGCCAACATCTACGACTCCTCAAATGCTTTCATCAGCACAATCCTAAATATAAACTGGACTGAATATGTGATGAATGTTACTGTCTTGGAGCAAGCAGGGATCACTAGCATTGAGGCCATGCTATTGAGAATGCAGCTGCACTGGGCAGTGCACGTTGCTAGGATGGAAGACCACCACCTCCCAAAATAGTACTCTACCGTGAACTCATCACAGGTCAGTGTAATAGTGGCACCCCAAAGAAGAGATACAAGGACTCCCTGAAACAACATCTTAAGCTCAGCCAAATTGATCACCAACAATGGTCTGTCCTGGCCTCACATGGGGAGGCATGGAGACGCACTATCCACAATGCTACATCCTCTTTCGAGAACTCACTCCAAATGAGTCTCGAAGAGAAACGACAACGCAGAAAGAACCACAACTTGGAAATATTGCACAAGGAGACTTTTTGCTGTGCTCTCTGCAACCAGACTTGTTTATCTCAGATTGGCCTTTTTAGTCATTAATGCACTTGCAGAAAAGTGGGATGAGTCCTTCCTGAATCTTCGTTAGTGAAGAAAAGCCAGAGAGAGAGGGGGGGGAACTGAACTGTGTGGAATTGAATTTCTGGCCTAATACATGCATAAGCATGTGTCCTGCCATAACCTAAGGACCCAATCTTCCCTCTGCCAATGTGCAGATGAGGAGATGAGCCACGAACCTCCAAACAAAGCTGTTCTGTGCTCATTTAGACCATTGGTCCCCCTTACCCAGACTTGTCTACTCTGTGGCAACAGCTTTCCAGTGTTTCCAGTGACTTTGCTTTGCTTCTCAAATCAACCAGATGGTAATATTTTCCCTACAAAGCTGAGAAGGAAAAGGATCCATCTGGTGCAATACCAATTTCCTTGCAAACTTAAAAAAAAAAAAAAAAAAAAGCTTATGTCATTAGGCATAGACTTGCCAAGTCACAGGGCACTGGCTGTAATTTCCAGAACTTTCTCTGGGTGTTTAGATAGGAAGATGAAAGTTTAATTTTCACACATGACATGGATTCCAAGTCTGGTCACCCATCACAACCCATTCCATGGTGGCAAAAAGGGCTTGGCACAAAGATATGTGCATATGTGTTCCACTTGTATATACATTAGAGCACCGGAAATGGAGCAGAGGAAGGAGAGTGGAAAGTTCAGGAACATTTGAATGAAGGCAGGGTGAGGAGGGCCAGCATGCAACTCATCAACCTTCTTGTCCTATGAGCTCTTGCAAACAGTGGTACAGAACCTGGTGGCGGGGGGGGGGGGGGGGTACTTTGTGTGAGATGATGATAAACCTTCCTGAAGCTCCACTATAGGTAAAGATGTATAGGACATAGCAGTAATGCCAGAAGCTCCAGTACAGGTAAAGATATATAGTACATAGCAGTAAGGCCGCTCTGATTGGTTGACAGAGGAGCGGGCTATAAATAAAATTTTATTATTATTATTCATTATACGGCCAGCTGCCCAGCCATCAAAAATGAGTGCTCCCTCCTTTTGTCTAGGTTCCTAAATTAGCTGATTGGCTGTAATCTATTCTGGCTCTATTTGCCAAAAGTCTTTGTGAATATTTCCAGAGTCAGCTGCCCAAAAAGTAGTTCGAAGGCTGTGATCCCAAACCTTGCCTACTTCATCTCTGTGACATCACAAAAGTTTGCCCCCCTAGTCTGACATTTTGGATCGGAAAATCTTAAGGAATCAGATCAGTGACATCCCCCACCCCCACTGTTACATTGTATGGGGCAGGACTTCTAGGGACAGTGGCCAAAAGGGCAAGCTTGTCCCTTCTTTGCTGCTGCTGCAAGCCACTCTACTCGTGAGTAGGGCAGCACTGTGGCAGCGAGGTTTGGAGCGCTGTGCTCAGCCCTGTCCTTCACTGTTGTGGTGTTGTTCTCCTCATGAGAGCAGCGCCACAGCAGCAAGGTTGCGAGGGCCACATTTGGCCCTCTCCTTTACTGCTGCAGTGTTGATACGGAGGAGGCCCCTGCTGCCATGGTGAAAGCAGGGGGAGAGCCCAACCAGGTATCACCCCTCTTCTGGGGTGTCAACTGGTGTGTTCCACACACCCCACCCCTCCTACTGACACCACTGAGTCAGATGATTCTGACCTGGGGAACTCTAAGTAGACACAATAGTTTTAGTAAAACAATTTAAAATTGAATGCAACCATTTTTATAGGTATATTTTCTCATTTCCTACAGATTTGGGTTAAGGAATTATTTTTATTTTTGTCTGGAATCCATCCTAAATTGAGGATTTATGCCTGTTTATGGCTGTTTAAACCAACAAATCTTAAATTAGATAAAGCCATGCCTGGGCAGTGTTAACATAATGAAGTCCATTACAAAGGCAAGACATTTTGAAGGCCTGTGTTAGAGAGTAATGGCACCTTAAACCTCTGAATCACCAGAACAACATTGTTGGCAATTATGAATGAACTAGTTTGGGAATCGATGTGATAATAAGATTCTTGAATGTCTTTAAAATTTGGACTTCAAGTTAGAACAACAAATGAACATTTACAAGAAAACTGCATGGCAGAGCTGTATATTTACTTGGGGGGAAGAGTCAATGATGGTTTAATTGAAGCAAAATGTTTTATTTCGTTTCTTATGTCTCTGCTATCAAGTAAATGTCTGCTTGTGGTTATTAGCTCCTGGACCTCATGCAGGAAACATGATGAATGCCTTAATGCCTGCCCTTTGTGCGAGCACTCCAACATTACCCTTTGCTTTCAACTTCTCCTTCCCGCTTGTTGTTCATTAAAAACAAAGTATTGATAATTACATAAATTTATTGTCTTATTACTATTCATGGAGGTTTAAAATCCTTTTAGTAAATAATTTTCCCCATAGGTTTGTCCTCCTTTCATTCTGTTTATGTGATTAGGAAAGCTAATGCTGATGACTACGGATAGGTAATTTTTGTCAGAGGTGGGTGCATAGTTTGTGTTACATTTTTATTTAAAGCTCAAGTAATGTGCATAGTCAAAATGACAACCATTGCTGCATTCACAGTTAAGTAATGAACTCATTGTACTCTAAGACTCCCTCTGTATTCTTTTTTCACCCTCATCTAAGAAAAAAAAAAATCTATAGACAGTCCTAAAGAAGCATTTATTCAACATGGTCCCATCCTGTCTTGAGCTCCCTACATTTTATTCCTATTGATAAAATGAGAATAATAGATTTAGCGTTCAGCAACAGCAATTTTCCTTTAATATATGATGGAAATCATTGCTTCTGAATGTGCTTGTCCCAACTTATTCTTAGAACAGTCCCGCAGATCGAGGGATTACTACTACTACACTAAACTGGCATATACAGGATTGGGGCCATAGACTCTCAATGCTTATTCTACACAAATATTACACAACCCCCTATTCTCTCCTGCATGTAATTCTTCCACTTTCAGACTGTACTGATTTCTTGTCTTCTACAGTACGTAGTTAAAGCCCTGAAGAGTATTTTACCCCGTGGTGTATTTTCATTTCCATCAATAAAATGATCATTCTTCTCCACTTTTCTTAGCCAGTCATAGTGGAAAAGTCAAATGATAAAACCTTTCCCATTTTACTACTCAATGATTTCCAATCTTTTTAGTTTTCTAGTTCCAGCGTTCCATTCAATTGTCTGAACGGTGGTCCTCCAATACCAATTTGATTTGGGGTAATTAGCAGGCAGCTGTGATAAATGAAACCTTTCCCATCATATACACATGCAAACAATGTTACAAGGTTTTCTTTTCCCAGAAGGTAGCTGGGCACAGATTGAACATATCTTTGTTCATAAAATATTGCTAATCATTAAAGTTTTGGGATTCAGTGCTCTCTTGGCAATACCTTGGTTTAGACAAATAAGAGGAGTCCTATCTGTCATGGTGGGGGTGAAAAAAGCAACATTATACTTTAAACAACATGCATATTGTTATTTGAAGCAAGACAACTTTCATAATGTCATTTGTGTCTTAAGGCAGACAATAAAATTAAATAGAATTGCCCATTGTTTTACAGAAGCTTCCACTGAACAAAAATACATCATATAAAATAATGGCAACTCTATCTGGATAAATGTTTCCAAAACAAAAAGAAATGCTTGCCCTCCCCCAGATTCCCATACAAAGTGTGTTGTACACTTTAGCTAAGGCTTCTGAAGCCTTCTTAATTTATGTGTGAAGGTTTGGATACACCATCCTAATCTATTCACTGACAACTCTTGCAGATAAGGGAGCCCTTAGGGGCCTAGATAAGCACTTCTTTTCAGCCATTTTTAACTTCATTAGTGACAATAATCTTGATGGTTGTTTTTATGACTTAGGGAACATTCTGAAGATTTTGAGTCTTTATGGGAAGAGAAAGAAGCATGAATAATGGCTGCTGCTATAGCTGCTTCTTCCTCCTGCTTCTCCTCCCCCTCTTCCACCCTAAATATAGGGATCCTTCAGACAAAGAAAATGTTGTGGATGGCTACAGTATTTGCTGCTGTTGTTTTCAGGGTTTTTTTTTTAAGATAACCAAATGAGATTTTCAATGTTCCATTCAATAGCAATTCTCAGCACCAGTAGCAATATTTTATTCTCTCCCAGGGGGTTATCTTTCCAATTCCCCCCAGTTCCTGGAGATATTAGATAAAAAAAAAAATCTCCATGGGAATTAGATGGTTCAGTACTTGCCATTCACATTTGGCTCCATACTTTTTTTTGCTTGATCATAAATTTTTAGCTTTGGCATGTTTTGTGTGCAAGACTCACAGTGCTTCAGTAATAATGAGAAATAATCTCTAGCATTCAGGTTTAGCAATCCCTACCACCCATTTGCTTGCTGAGTCAATAAGCCCTAAGACTAGGCCACTAAATGTTAAATTAGTGTCTTGCAGAAACTATAACTCCACTGCTTGTCTTCCAAAAACTCCTATCTGAGCTCTACTAAAGTCAATTGATCTCTTCTAGGGCTAATCCTAAAATGGCAGGTTCAGGCCTAGCATTGCAACTCAAAGCTACCTCCTCCAGATTAGCAGCTGTGATTACCATTGGGATGGTTGTGGGAATAAATATTGAGAGCTGTGGTATTATTGGTGTCATGGTTACATTTACCCTAACCTTCCCACCTACATGATTTTTTTCCCCTCTTATTATGAAGACTTGAGGAAATTGCCTTTTACAAAAAGATTGGTGAAACCAGACAGACAATGCTTCCAAAGACATAAAATAAAGATCCGTCAAATGGAGAAAAATATTTGCTGAAGATCCTAGATTAGTTTATTTAAGTATACTAAACTTGGGACAATATCACACTATGCTGTTAAAGAACTATTATCCCACTTTAACTGCTATAGCTACCTCTTGTGGAATCCTGGGATTTGCAGTTTAGGGAGGGACATTTAGGATTCTCAGCCAGAGACTCTTAAACCACAGTAAACTAAATTATGAACCCTAGAATTCCACAGGAGGCAGTCATAGCAGTTAAAGTAGAATAATAACACTATAACTGTGCAGTGTGATAGTGTAGCAAGTAACATCTTCTGGCCTGATTCCCCTGACAAATCTGACTAAACAGCCTGCAGGTGCTGTGAGCAATGAGGCTCAGTTCACCTGTTGACTGAGGTGCAGCATATTGGTATTTCCATCCCCCTGCCTCCTGCAATCTCTAGTGTGATGATCAGAAGCAGAATCCCTCTCTCAATTCCTTCCCACAATGGAGATCATTGGCAGGAGGAGGAGTAGAACCTTGATTTTTTTTAAAGTTATTATCATCATAATGGTGCTAGATTTTCCCCTATATCCTGACAGCTGAAATTTAGTGAGATGAACAAACTGAAAGGAAATTTCTCGTTCAAAATAGATATGAATGTGTATGTGTATGTGTGCGCTCACTCCTTTGGGTATTTTTAAAACAGTTTGGGGAGTCAATTCTCTGTGTCTAAATAGTATAAATTGTACTTTCCCTTATTCTAAATAAATTGCTGGTTTTGAATCCAATATAGTCCTCTCATTAGTATTAACCTCAGACTTGGAAAGTGCTGGTCTTCCAGTGAATACTTTGGACTGTCACACCTAGTAGTTCAACAACACATTTCTAACGCAGCCAATTCCAGACAGTTCTAAAGAAAGAATAGTGAAAAATTAAGTCACAGTGCAAAATCTCATTGTGCAATTATGATCTCTTGAAAACAAAACGGACTGTGGAACAGACAAGGGATCAATGATGGAACACATGAATACAGTCTTCTACTCCTGGGAGCTGGTAAACTGATGTCCTCCATATGTTTGGACTAAAAGTTGCATAAGCCCCAATATCAGCATAGCCAATGGTTGTTAGTAAGGGAAGTCTAGTTTAAAACATCTGGAACACTATTTGCCTGTCCTAGATCCCACAGGAAAGCAACTGGACCTTCATGGCTACCACAAAATTATTAAATATGCAACAACATATGCATTTTTCAAAATTGGTGATCTTAGGTCCAAGTGGGTTGGGTAGGTGCCTTATTTTGCCAATGCATAGTAAGTGCTTCCCTAAACCACAGGCTTCCCGTGTCTACCAGGAAGCAGACTAGGGTTGTGTACAGTGAAATGTGTGAGCTTTAGACTCACATTCTGTCCAAGAACAACCTCCAAGCACTCCATGGACAACAGGAAGGACAGGATCAATTGAAGTCAGTAGATAATTATCACTCAGTACTGCTGTTACTTATAAATTATGGACATTTGATGTGCTATTTTTTAAATATCCTCCAAAAAAATTCCATTAGTCTATATTAATGAAGAGTAGTAGATTTCCAGGGTTACAGATTTTATATTAAGAAAAAGGAAATATTTCCTTTTATTACACTTACAATAAGGAATTAACCCCAAGAGTATCTACTTAATTTCATAATATATAGAGTGATACACTAATAATGTGAATCTACTAAAACGTAATAAGAAAGCAACTGACCCTTTGCTCCCATGGGATTTTTCTGTACTGCCAAAAAGAAAAAGAAGAAGAAGAAAGTAAAAGAAAAAGAAAAGGAAAGGAAAAGAAAGAAGATGTTAACAATTGCCAAAGAGTCACCAGTTCTAGTGGCCCATGTGACTTGACCACAAATACAAGCGTTAGGTGATCTGATGTCAGGAGTTGGACAGAATGATTGTTTTTCATGCTGTGCTTTATTGGAAATCATAAAGGGAATAAAAATCTAGAAAGGAAAGAAAATAATCTGTAATCACAAATCACAAAGGAAAGTACAATACAAATTGTGTATCAAGGGCCATCTGTGTATCAAGCATTCAAGAAGTTTCCATTGATGTGTCATCCTTTTCCACAAGACCAGCCCAAAACATTTCACTATCTAAGGTGAAATACAAAATGGCACTCTTCTGGCAGGTACATATTGAGAAGCTTACCACACTGGGAGACAATTCCTACTTCAACCCTGGATATGAGACAATGTTCTCCTCCACACCTTAGGCCGAATACTAGCTTGAGAGCAAGGACATGATGAGAGGTATGTCTTAGCCCCAGTATCTCCTTCCTGACTTAGGCTCCTCATGTTGCACAATGACAGAGCCTGGCCTACGTTTGTACAATTTCAAAACAATGCAATTTTTGCCAAGGAAGCAAATGTTTCCAATTTTGTATAAAGAAAAGAACAGTAAACGAGGCTTCTGTTAGAAATAGTGCCTATGGAATATGAAATACTAGATTTGAGACAAAAGGAATCTTCATCAGAAAAATGGACCCCCAAGTCCATTCCTCTGTCAGTCAAATACGTCAAGGTTGATGACCTAAACAGATGCCTTTTGGGGGAATTGTGCTGACCACAGAGGGTAATTTTAGGACACATAGGGTGTTATTTATGAAGCTACAGAGGCACTTTGTCTTCTGCACAAAAGTCAGCTATTTACAACTCTACTGTGCATGATTCCTTTGGAGATCTGTTAGAGCAGATGTCAAAAAGAGGTTGCCTGGGAAATGCTGAAAATGAGAAGTGCTAGAGATTACTTGAGGGAACAATGCATCATAAAAGCCTAGGAGAGATGAGAAGTCAGAGTCCCATGTATTGCTAGAGAAGCCATCAGATGTGTCAGGAAGACATTAGCTAGATGCAGAGGAACAGTGGGGGAACTGTAAGAAAGGGTCAAAGGATCAGGTGAAAAGAAGACAGACAATAACCAAGGGAGGCTGAAATAAAGAAGCAGGAAGCGAACAGATATAATTCAGACAGAGAAAATCTTTTCTAGTTTCAGCAAGGAGCCTATCAGACATTTAAAACAGCCTGGCTGACTAATGCAACCTACTGAATACAAAAGCATTGCCTTTTCACTATTCTATAACCCAGGGTTATCATTCTAAAGCAAATTCGTAGTCCAGTGTTTAAAAAATTTGGTTTAAAGATTCCACTAAGAATTATTAATTTTGTATCATTTGCAGTTTCTTCCTGTATCTGTAGAGAATGTTCATGCCTATGTGTATATAGAAAGTACATACTGTACAACTTAGATGTGTGAGGGATCATATAGATGATACACTGAATGTATGTGAAGAGGGGAGATCTGGTGCCCCTACAGGTTTACTTTTGGCTATAGATAACCCAAGTCTCGTTATCTCCTGCTTTCACACATTCCAGCATTGAAGACAATTTTATTGTAGAAAAAGAAAAAAAAAGTAACAAAAGGATCAGTTATTTTGGATTTGATCCTAACCAACAAGGGATGAACTGGTTAATGGGTTTGAAATAGTGGGATGCTTGGTTGGAAGCAACCATATCCTCTTGGGATTTGCTATATAGAGAAAAAAGGAAGCTAAACACAGCCAAACAATCACACTGGACTTAAATAAAGCTGATTTTGGTAAGCATAGGGGAATACTTGGTAAAATCCTATGGTCAGAAATGTTGAAAGAAAAGAAAGTTCATGATGCATGAGAGTTCTTTCATGGTGAGATATTGATGGCACAGTTGTAAACAATTCCAAGATCGAAGAAAAGTGAGAGGTGTCTAGAAAACCCAGATGGATGTACAAAGAACTTTCACATGAACTGAAAATTAAAGGAGAGATATATAAGAAATGGAAGAAGGAGGGAAACCACGAAAGAGGAATACAAGTGAATAGCCAGTACTTGTAGGAGAGAGAAGTCAGGAAAGCTAATGCTCAGGATGAATTCAAACTCAATAGTAATTAAAAATGTGTTTTTGGCTATGTTTGTAGAATGAGGAAGAACAGGGAAATAATAGACAGACCAAACCGAGAGTATGTTCACCAATGGTTGCTCTTCATCCTGGAGAGAGTGACTAGTGGGGTGCCTCAAGGTTCTGTTCTGGGTCTGGTGTTGTTTAACATTTTTAAAATGATTTAGATAATGGAATAGAAGAAATGTTTAACAAATTTGCAGATGACACTAAACTGAGGCAGTATGGTTGGTTAAAACTCCAGAGGACAGGATCAGAATTCAAAACATCCTTGAGAAATTAGTGAGGTGTGCCAAAACTAACAAAATGAATAACAGGGATAAACATAAACATAAGGCATCTGGGAGGGGAAAACATGTAGGAGGGGAAAATGAAATGCACAGATATAAAATGGCTGATACCTGGCTTGAATGCAGTAAATGTGAAAAGGATCTAGAGGTCTTAGTAGATCACAAACTAAACGTGAGTCAATGGTGAAATGCAGCATCCAAAAAAGCCAATGTAATTCTGGGCTAGATCAACAGGACCATAGTTTTCCAATCAAGGAAAGTATTAGTTACATTCTATTCTGCTTTGGTCAGACTTCATCTCGAATACTGAGTCCAGTTTTTGGTGCCGTGGTTTAAAAAGGATCTTGGCATGCTGGAATGTGTCCACAGAATGATAACCAAGATTATCAAAGTTATGGGAAACAGAAACAACTTGGAGAGCTGGATATATTGCTGCGTAGGTCTGGCCCAATAACGACAATACACTGAATTGGAAGAAAAAGAGGCCACAACTTTATTAACAACTCAACCAGAGCAGCAGAACAGTAGGGTTGGCCTAAAGCATAAGGTCTGGATCTGGACATCAGCAACACCCCGGTTGGTTGATGTATTAGGTATGGTTGCTTGCAGCCGCAAGCATCGGGATGACGTAGGTGCCAAGCTCCGCCCTGTTGCGCAGTTAGGCAACTGCGCTGCTTCAACTCGAATTGCAAGGCATCCTAGTCACCGGGTGTTAACCGACTGTGGCCCCCGCAATGGCCACAGCAAACCGCTCCATACCCGGGTCCGAGGACTCCCGACCCAGTGCCAGCAGGCCCTGGAAACCCCTACCCCAGATCCAGGCCTATGCTGCCGCCACACAGGTAGACTAAAAGGAAGCCTGCCACCAACCCTACAGACAACACATTCAAAATTGACCCCTGAAGGGTCAAGGTTCGGGCGAACATAGCCCAAGAAGGCCTAGGATTTCCAACACCCAATGTGCTTAACCTCTCCTGCGGAGAGAACCACTCGCGCAGCCGAGGTGGCCGCTCCAATACGAAAGGAGTGTCCCCAAAAATCCTCGGGGCAAAGGCCCAGCGCCTGGAGCGACAGCCTACAAACAGCAAAGAACTGGAAGCAGGTGACAGGCAATCCATCTGCATGGCAAAATAATGGTCCCAGGCCCGCTGGCCTGAGCCACAGGAACCTCTTAAGGGTTCGAACTGGGCAAAGCAGAGAAACTTTTAAACGACCCAGCAAAATGGTTTCCCCATGTCCAAACAGATCACATTTTGATTTTCGAACCAAATTTGAACTGAGATAACATTCAAAGAAACATCGTTAAAGCACAAACACCTGTTGGAACAATCAGATTTAGAGACAGGCACCAATTCCCCCACCCTAAAAGCTCCAAAAAAGGCTGAGACAAAAGCGGCCTAATACAGTCCAGCTTCATATTGGGAAAAGCATGTGAAAGGAAGCTGGCCAACAATCTTAGAAAGAAGGGAGAAACGGAGGACTTCCGGTAAAATGGCGGGGCAATAAGCAGCCATCCACAGTAGCAGCGTGGAAGGTGGCAACAATAGTAGTCCAGGTAGCTGATTTTCCATCAATATTAGCAGTTCTCTGCTAGCTAGAAAATCTCCTGGATAAAGGGGATCCGGACGGGCCCGTTGGGGTTCTCCAGAAAGAGGATTGGAACCGATCCGATCCGGCAAGATCAGGGGACCGGGAAGACCTCTGAGGAGAACGAGGGAAGCCGCGGCTACTATTGAGGCTTTGGAGCATAGCTCCGCCGACCTTTTTTAATAAGACCCAACTAAGTAAGAGGAGGAAGTGAAAAGAAGAGGGGAATCGCATGGGTATGGATAGATCCTCGCATTGCTCACTCCCTTTTGGGTGGTAATAATAGAAGGAGGAATAATAGAACAGAAGGAGTAAGTGGCGATTTCTAATTATGTTAAACCTATGAAAAGAGCGAGAAATTAATAGAAGAAGAGAGGACTGATTGTCCAGAATTGACTGTTTAAAAAGAAAAGTAAATCGAGGAGTAGTGGTGAAGAGTGAGCGGAGGGGGAGAGAAAAGAGAAGGAGGGAGAAAGAGAAGAGGAGGAAGAGAAAAGGGAAGCGAAGAGAAGAAATAATAAGAGAGACCAAGAGGAGAAGGAGTAAAGATTGGAGGAAGGGATCTCTGGAGTAAAGAAGAGGAGCGGACGGGAGGTGAACGGAAAGAGGAGACGGAGATACCGGATTTGGAGGAGAGGCAGTTGAGTGCTGAATTGGGGAGAAAAAGTAGACGAACGGCGGACCGGGAAGAGAAGCAGACGAACGGCGGACCGGGAAGAGAAGCAGATGAGCGACGGACCGGGAAGAGAAGCAGACGAGCGGCGGACTGGGAAGAGAAGTAGACGAGCGGCAGACCGGGAAGAGAAGCAGACGAACGGCGAAGCAGACGAACGGCGGACGGGGAAGAGAAACAGAAGAACGGCGGACTGGGAAGAGAAACAGACGAGAGGTAGACTGAGAAGAAAAGCAGATGAGAAGGTGGACTGGGCTGAGTAGCAGATAAGAAACAGTTGGAGAGGGAAGAGACTTGGATCGATATAAGATTTAACATAACTTTCCTTTTTGAATAGGGACAGATAGAAGAAAAAAAGGAAGGAAGGGGTGGAAAGCAGTAAGACATAACAGAAGAAATAAAGCGGGGAGTATTGGAATAAAGAAGAGAGAAAGGAGGAAGGAGGAAGGAGTGGAGGGAGGAAAGTGAGGAAATAGATTGCTAGGAAGAAAGTATAACCAAGAAGAAATAAAGGGAAATAACTATACCTGCTGGGCGTTTTCAAGGACAAAGAGCACATGGTGTGGAGGAAGTAGAGGGGAGGAGCAGTAAAAGGAAGTAGAAGCTGGCTGTAAAACAATAGAGT
Organism: Urosaurus nigricauda; assembly: GCA_034509955.1. Lineage (NCBI taxonomy): Eukaryota > Metazoa > Chordata > Lepidosauria > Squamata > Phrynosomatidae > Urosaurus > Urosaurus nigricauda. Next base: position 94,955,159 of record JAOEGL010000004.1, on the reverse strand, counting down.
GTCATAAGTGACTAAAGAGTGAAAGAGTGAAAGGCTGCTGCCACCTAGTGGTGGAGGAGAGATACAACAAGTAATAAAATTTAAATTCCTGGGAAAATTTGGAACTAAAATAAACTTGAATAAATAATCTGAAAAGGAATAAGAGCAAATTAAATTAAAATAGACAGAAGAGAAAATATGTCATACACAGTAACTACAGCTATGACGACAAGAGAAATGGCAAAGAAGGAAAAAGAAAGGAAAGTACAGACATCAGATCCACCTCAAAATCTAGGAAGAAGACCATCTTTAGAATTTAAAACTTCGGATCCGAATTTTAAGTTATTAGAGGCAATTCAAAGAATTGAAACAAATATAAGACAAGAAATAAAGGTAATTGAAACGAATATAAGACAAGAAATAAAAGATTCTAGAAATGAACTCCGGCAAGACTTTAAAGAAGAAATTGAAGATTTAAAAGAAACAATGAAGGGGATGACAGTGGAAATCAAAGAAGCAAAAGGGAAAATAGAAATATTGGAAAAGAGAACCACAGAAATAGAACAAGTAACCAAAAAATTAACAATAGATCAAAATCAAGAAAAAGAATTAAGCAAGAGAAGAGAAATTAAAGATAGGAAAAAATGTATCAAAATAAGAGGCCTAAAAGAAAAATACAACGAAGATCTGTATAAAGAATTGGTTCCAGCATTAGCGGATCTACTAGACTGTCCGTCAGAACTGCTGGATATGGATGTGGACAAAATTTTCAGAATTAACTCAATGGCAGCCCGGAATAGAAGCCTTCCCAGAGATGTGGTTGTATATTTTACGAGAGAGTGAGTAAAAGAGAAAATAATTCAAGCCAGCTACGAGAAGAAATTACTAATTGATGGTAAGGAAATCATGATTTTCAAAGATGTGCCTACAGAAGTGCTGAGGAAAAGAAGGGATTATACAAGCCTGACTAGAATGCTACAAGCAAGAAATATAAGATATAGATGGGAGCCGGTAGAAGGAGTATCCTTCAGTTGGAGACAAAAACAATATAAAATAGATACGGTAGAGAAAGCAAGAACGTTTTACAATAGATGGTTTAGAGAAGAAAGGAGATGGAACAATGAACAGCAAGAAGGAGACTTTAATGAGAAGAACGAGAAGAAGCCTGGAACGGGAGGGATAAAGGAATATAAGAAAAATCAAACAAGGAAAAGGAAAGAGAATATAACAGAAGAGGTGGAGGAAGATGAAGAAGAACTAAAAGGAGTGGTTGGAGGAGGAATACCACAATTTGAGATCAGCGATGAAAATCTAGAAGGAGAGGAAGAAATAGAGGTAGGAAAGAAAAGGAAAGAAGGAAGGGAAGAAGGAGAAGAAGAAGAAGAAGAAGAAGAAGAAGAAGAAGAAGAAGAAAAAGGAGAAGGGGAAGGAGAAGGGGAAGGAATAGAAGAAACAACAGAGGAAGATTAAGATTGAAAGTAATATCGAAATTAAAAAAGCAAAATGAGAATCCTATCATGGAATATAAAAGGACTGAATTCGAAGTATAAAAGGAGACAAATCTTTCACATTTTAGAAAAGGAAAAATATGATATAATTAATATACAAGAAACTCGGATAAAGACAAAAGAGAAAAAATATTTAATAAACCCCAAATTAGGGAAAGTGTTTATTAGTGCAGGAGAAAAGAAAAAGAATGGGGTCGCCATCTATGTAAAAAATCAGATACCAGCTAAAGAAGTAATAAATGATCCCGAAGGAAGATATATTGGTTTGGAAATAAAGATAAATGAAAAAAGAACTCTAATCCTGGGAGTTTATGGTCCAACAGAAAAGAAAGGGAAATTTTATAAAAAATTGTTAAAACAAATAAGAAAATTAAATTATGACTCTCATATCCTGATGGGGGATTGGAACGGGGTTTTGGACCCCAGATTAGATAGAGACTCCAAGAAAAAAATAAAAAAGGGTCAGGGGAAACTCCCCGAATCCTTTTTTGAATTAAAGGAGTATTTCACTTTGGAAGACCCTTGGAGACAAAGAAACCCGGATTCAAAAGACTTTACTTTTTATTCTATACCACACAACTCAGCATCGAGGATTGATATGTTTCTAATCCCTAAAGAAATGTGTAGGGAAGTAAAAGATGTGAGAATTAAAATAAACAAATTTTCGGACCATAACCAAATATCCTTAGAAATTAAGGAAAACAAACAAGAATATACATGGAGACTAGATGAAAGTCTAATTAAAGATGAAAAAATTAAGAAACAACTGAAAGAAGATTTGAAATACTACTTCAAAGAAAATATAAAGGAGGAAAGTCTAATTAAAGATGAAAAAATTAAGAAACAACTGAAAGAAGATTTGAAATACTACTTCAAAGAAAATATAAAGGAGGAAACACCTATGAAGACGGTTTGGGACACATCAAAGGCCGTGATGAGGGGAATACTTATCAAAAAAGGCTACGAAAGAAATAAAGAAAAACGGAAAAATATTCAAGACTTGTCGCAAAATATTCAAAAGAAAGAAAAAGAACTGATTAGAAACCCAAATAATAAGAAGATTAAAAGAGAATGGGAAATATTAAAGAAAAAATTGGAAAAGATGATGACGGAAGAGATAAGTAATAAATTAAAATATATAAAACAAAGAAATTTTGAATTTGGAAATAAAGCAGGTAGATTACTAGCACAAAAAGTCAGGAAAAAAAGAAGTAAAAATATAATATTGGAGATACAAGAAGGAGGGAAGAAATTCTCTGATCAGAAAAATATTTTAAGAGTATTTCAGAAATATTATGAAGAACTTTACAAGGAGCCAGAGGAGCAAAAACAGCAAGAGGAGAAAATAAGAGAATATTTGGAAAATATTCAAGGTCTGGATATTACAGCAGAAGAAAGAGAGATGCTACAATCGGAAATTACAGAACAGGAAGTAAATGAAGCGAATGACAAAATAAAACATGGGAAGGCACCTGGGCCGGATGGATATACGTCATTATATTACAAAGTGTTTAAAGAAGAATTGATAATACCACTAAAGAAAATGTTCAATGATGTTAAATTTAATGGAATCCCAGAATCATGGAAGGAAGCGAACATCACTGTGATACCTAAAGAAGAGAAAGACTGGACACTCCCTCAAAATTATAGACCGATCTCACTATTAAATATAGATTATAAAATAATGGCCAATATTATTGCGAATAGGTTAAGAAAAATCTTGTTAAGATGGATACAAAGTGATCAATGTGGCTTCTTACCACAGAGACATATAAAACAAAATATAAGAATAGTTATTGATCTTATAGAATATTATGATAAGAATCCGGGGAAGGAAGCCGCAATGCTTTTCCTAGACGCGGAAAAAGCCTTTGATAGTTTACATTGGTCTTTTTTGAAAAAATTAATAACGAAATTAAAACTAGGTGAAAATATGGAAAAATGGATAACAGAAATTTACAAGGAGCAACAAGCAAGAATAATTATAAATGGCCAAAAGACAAAAACTTGCAAAATAATGAAGGGAACAAGACAAGGTTGTCCCTTATCACCACTATTATTTATTATGTGTCTGGAAACCCTATGTAATAAGATAAGAGAGGACACGGAAATTAGAGGGGCACGGATAAAGGGAAAAGAGATAAAAATGAGAGCATACGCGGATGATGTAGTATTTATAATAGAAGAGCCAATAGTAGGAATCCCTAAAGTAATAAGGAAAATAAAAGAATTTGGTCAATGTGCAGGTCTTAAAATAAATGAAAATAAATCAGCCTTTCTGACCTTTAATATGTCAAAAAAGAAAAAAGAGGTATTACAAAGCATGACCGGTATACAAGTGAAAAAGAAAATTAAATATCTTGGGATAAATATTTCCGGAAAAAATAATAAGCTATTCGATAATAATTATAAAGGTCTATGGAAAGCAATCAAAGGGGATCTGGAAAAATGGGAAAATTTGCGACTATCACTACTGGGGAAAATAGCTTTGGTAAAAATGAGTGTACTACCGAAAGTTCTATTTGTATTACAAAATTTACCTGTAGTATTGAATGAGAAGATATTTAAAGACTGGAAAAAGGACTTGGCAAGGTTTATCTGGGCAGGAAAGAAGGCAAGAATTAAATGGAACTCTCTAATAGATTCAAAAGAGAGAGGAGGGCTCTCATTACCAGACTTCCAACTGTACTATCACGCTTGTGCGTTAGATTGGCTCAAGGAATGGGTGCAATTAAAAGATGAGAATTTGCTATGTTTAGAGGGATTCAATATACTGTTTGGCTGGCATGGATATTTATGGTTTGGTAAATTAAAGCAAAATAAGCAGTTTCAAGACCATATAGTAAGGAGAGCTTTATTGCAGGTTTGGAATAAATATAGGCTAAAAATTTATAGACAGATACCAACATGGGTTTCTCCACATGAAGCACTCTATAGGAGGGGAAGGATTGTACAGAAAGAATGGCTGAAATATGTGGACATCTTGAAAAAAGAGAATGGAAAATTTATTTTGAAAAGCAAAGATGAACTACAGGAAGAAGGAATAAGATTTAACTGGCTCTCCTATTTTCAGTTAAGGGATAAGTTCTTATGGGATGAGAGAACGATAGGTATAACTGAGGAAAGAAATGAATTGGACAATATCTTACTGGAAAATAAAAAAGGATCAATATCTAAGCTATATAACTTCTGTTTAAAACTAAATTTGGAAACAGACATAATAAAATCAAATATGATAGAATGGGCAAAAAATGTCGGACATAGTATAGCCCTAGAAAAATGGGGAAAAGCATGGGGGAAAGACTTAAAATTTACATTATGTTCAAATATAAAAGAAAATTTCATAAAAATGTTACATAGATGGTATCTGCCTCCTTTAAGAATCGCAAAAATATATAAAAAGAAAGAAAGCAACTGTTGGAGATGTAAAGATACAAACGGATCCTTTTACCATATGTGGTGGACCTGCCCCCAAATTAAGGTTTTTTGGGGGAAGGTACATAAAACAATCCAGGAGATCTTTAACATAAAAATTAAATTTGAGCCCGAATTGTTCTTATTAAATATGTTAGAAGGCGAGTCTGAAAGAAAATACTTAAAACAGATATTATATTTAGTTACCACTGCAAGAATAACTGTAGCGGAATTTTGGAAAGCTGACAGAGCCCCTGATGTTGAAGCTTGGCTATCTAAAGCTTTAGATGTTATAATAATGGATAAATTAACACATGAATTAAGAGATGAAGGGAAGGAAGAAGTACAAATCTGGGATGCATTGTTTCACTATTACGGAAAGATAACGGAGGGGGAAGGAATGTAAAATGTGAATATATATCTGACCTCAAGTGGTTAATGTAGTAGTTAATGTTTAATGATAAACCGCTACAAATAAGAAATATAAAATATTATGGAGAAAAATAAAGATGTTATGGCATTCATAGGCCGTAAGATGTAATAAATACATATAAGAGGATGGAAAATAGATAATATCACATACTTCTTTAGTAATGCAAAATGGAAGCAATCAAGGTAAAAAAGAGGAAGATAGTAAAAGATAATAACAAATGAGGAATAAAGAATAGATTGCTGTATGAGACGGACGATTTTCCAGAAATGGTAGTTGGGTGGGGAGGGGGGGGGAAAGAATATCATTAATAGACATGACGACAAGAAATGTATATACTGTATATATTGTTATATTTTGTTATGTCATATATTTTATAATAATAATAAAAAAATAAAATAAAATAAAATAAAAAAAAAGAAAGAAGGGAGAAACATATGGGCCACCTGGAATCCTAGGACCTGGATGCAAACACCTCCACCCATCAAGGGTACGCCTGACCAGGAAGTTAGCGCACGGATCTTGCAGGCTGGAGGCCTATGCAAAGAAGGAGTTACCTGCAAGGTGCACCGAAATGGAGCAAGGAGACACTCCATTTGACTTCAATCAAGCCAAAAGCGCAGGACAAACTAGGGATGAAAAGGCCAAACATACTGGAAACCAATAGCATCAACAAAGGAAGTCAATTTGGGAAAAAAACTATTTAAAGCTCTAAAGGTGGAAGGGGCAAAGAAGACAGGATGCCCGGCAACACTGAGGCAGCCCAATCATCCACATCTCTTCTGGGAACGGAACTGGGAGGGGGTCTGCATCAGGGGCCAGCTGCCTGAATCTTTCTTCCTGGAAACGAGAAAAAGCATCGGCAACTTCATCTTAAACCAGGCACGAAATTTGCAGAGAAGGAAATATTACATTTTAAGCAATGAAGGACAAGCCTGCAGGCCAGGACCATAACCCTCTCTGACTAGAAACCAACTGTTGACCACAGCCACAACCGCCTGGTTGTCGCAGCAAAATAAAACTCGCTAGATAGAGAAGTCAGATTGCCAGAGGAAAACTGCAGCAACGAAGGGGGATGACTCCAAAAAAGAAAGGTCCTTAACAACCCCATGCTGGACCCAGGAATCAGGCCATTGTTGGGAACACCAATGGCCTTGAAAGAAAAGGCCGAAACTGATGGACCCAGGCGCATCAGAATGAACCTGAAGCCTGTCCCAGAGGAGCCAGGTTTTATGCCAAAAGGTAATTTCTATATAACAGGCAAGGAATGAATCCCAAACTTTTAAATCCTCTCTGATGCCTATTGAGATCCGCACATGATGATGAGGCTTGGAGAGTCCCGCAGTGGCCCTGGCTAGCCAGGCACAGAAGGGGCGACCAGGGGAAACCACCCGACATGCAAAATTAAAATGCCCCAGAAGGGACTGCACCTGCCTTAAGGACACTTTTTTAGATGCAAGGAAATCCGAAATCAAAGCCTTAAGGGCTTCCAGTTTATCAGTAGGTAGGCGTGAGACACCCTCCACTGAGTCCAGCTGCACACCCAAATAGGTGAGAGAGGAAGTAGAACCTTCGGTTTTGTCCACTGCAAGGGGGAGCCCAATTTCAGAAGAAAAAGAAAGGAAAACATCCAAAAGCTTCTGACAATGACCAAGACCGGCCTGCCCCGTGAAGAGAAAATCATTCAAGTAGTGCGTAACAAGTGGGGAACCCGCTCTCCGCTTGACCTCCCACTCCAAGAAAGTGCAAAAGGTCTCAACTGCAGAGCAACTAACGGAACAACCCATAGGCATGGCTTTTTTGGAGAACCATAGGCCATGGATCTAAGATCCAGGAGGTGGAAATCAACAGGGTGAACAGGGGGCAGGCAAAACGCTGACAGGATGTCACACTTCGCCATTTTGACCGCGCGGCCACAAACACGAACCTGGTGGACCGTGTGGTCGAAAGACACATACTTGACTGAGCAGAGTTCCTGGGGAATAGTGTCATTAACTGAGCGGCCCGGAGGGGGGGAGACAAAAGATGAAAAACACGGAACTCACCAGGGGCTTTCTTAGGAACAACACCTAAAGGAGACACCATAATAATGGGAAAAGGAGGAGAAGAAAAGGGGGGCCAGCAACACGACCCAAAACAATTTCCTTCTGGATCTACTTAGAAGCACATCCGGCATAAACAGGCGGATTTAGATTTTTTGACTCAGCAGTCAGAGGGGAACATGTCACCGGGATGCGGAAACCAGAAGAAAAAAACACTGGCAAAGAAAAAGGCCGCCTCACGAATGGGATAATTATCAAGGAGGGGGCGTAAGGCCAAAATTTAACAGGAGTGCTAGCAAGAGAAAAAGGAGGATGAACCCCAGTAAGCAACTCCTTACGGGCCCCTTGACCCACTGGCGTCTGCAGAAGGGGGACCTCCTTTTCGCCAGCTGTTGCTTGGGCAGGGCACCCATGGCGAAAGGGCTGCAGGCCAAATTTGGGCAGCTAGCCTTGCATGCGGCCCCCTAGAAAGCTCATAACTGTGGTCGTATCTACAAAGGGACCGGGAACAATGGCCTGCATAGAACTCTCAGCAAGCAAGCTTGCGCTTCTTATTGGCAACAGGTTTTTTGGCACCTTTTGCTCTGGTAAGGGGGGCCCACCTAGAGCAACCACAATTCATTGGGAAGGAGATCCCAACGCTCCCTGGAGCTTTGGGAGGCCTGTTGACGGAAGGCCGCATCAAGCGATAGCAGCAGCCTCGCCAGCAACAGACCTGGCCCTGAGAAAATGGAGCAAGTGGCAAACGAGGTGCCAAGCCCTATCAGGAAAGGCCATAAAGACAATGGCCCTGAAAATGGAAAAACCCTCCAACCAATTGGAGAAGGTACAATCAGCCAGGGGCACCTATGGGTGTTTCTTAGACCTTTTAGTGGACGTGATGGCAAGGGCTTCCTGACCCCTAGGCAGGGGCAGAAACAGGAATACCAAAGGCCTGTGGGTCAACCCGAACCCTTGCAAACCAGGGTGCCAAGACGACGCTGAATAGCCCATGATGGAAGACCAGGCAATGAAGCATGGTCAACCCAGAAACCTTCCCTGCCAACAGGTGGGCCCGGAGCTGAAACCCTAACACCCTCAAGCCCATACGAGTGGAAGCTGCAGCTCCACCGCTCCTCTTCTTTTTCCTCTGCATATGCTTCCTCCTCTTACTGCTGGACCTGTGGGAACCAACCATCGCCTTGTCGTCCTCAGAGCTGGAAGAAGACGAACTGGAGCTGGACGAAGAACTGGAGCTGGAAGCAATGACCTGAAACGCCTGCAAGGCAGCCGAAGCACCTGATCCCGAGCTGGGGGGAGCGCCCCCGGGTTGAAGATTACCGCTGCTCGCAAGAGTACCAGAACCCGATGGACGATCAGTAGGAGGAACAGCCACACCGCCCGAAGTAGTCTGCACTGCTGCCATGGCCTGGGCAATGATGTCCGTGAAGGATCTGGTGAGTTCCGACGCCATCTCTTGGCTGAGCACAGAAACTGACGGTGCTGGAGACAGAAGGACAGGGTGGGGAACAGATGCCTCTGGAACTCTCGTTGCCGAACCAGCCCGGCTGGCGGAAGGACAAGCAGGATATCTTCTCCCTCCTGGAGCCAGCTCTTCCCAGGAACGTCAGGGGACAATCCAGCTGGACCTTGATCATTAGCCACACGGCTCGCCCGATTCGCTTTCCGTGGCATGACAAAAGGAGAAGCGGCAGAAAGCTAAGCCAAAGAAAAACACGAAGGCCTGGCCAGGGAGGCTGGAAGTAAAAAACAAAACGAAGCACCGCAAGTGGACAAGCAATCCGAGTGCTCAGCAGGGCAAAACAAAAGTAGAAACAGTCACCAACCGGGAGCACAGCAGGGTCATCGTCAAAGACACATCAAGGAGGAGACAAGGATGCGCAGCCTGTCGAACCACCGCGTGCTCAGCAGGGCCACAGCCGCGAGCACAGCAGGGGAAACCGGAGGAAAGAAAAACCGTGTGCTCGGCCGGGCAACAGCCGCGAGCACGCATAAAAAACAAAGGGTAAAGGAATCCCACTCCGAGGCTGAGAGACTGTGACTCACCGAAAGAATATTGGCCTGTGCCGGGAAGCACCAGGGGCAAGAGTCCGGCAGCACCCACCAAAGCCACCAAAGCAAACACAGTGGGCCTGCAGCCCAGAGAGGCCTGGAATCGGGACCCGGGAGAAGCAGGCGATGGCGGCCGGACTGCCAACAGGGCCCGATGAGGCCAGAAGCAGGAGGCAAAAATGGCGGATGGGCTGAAACTGCCCGCCGCTGAGAGCAGGAAGGGTGAGGGGAGCGGGGAGCAAACAGGCTCCGAGGCCCCGAGTCGCCTAGGGAGAGCTGCACCGCCCTCCTAAACAGTTCCGCTCAGCAGCAGAGCAATCAGCAAAAGGCTCCTTGGAGCGCCAAGCCAGGCCTGAATAAGGCCTATCCTCCAATAGGACCCCTGGGAGGACAAAGCCCCGCCCCTCCCAGGGCCTGGACGAATCAGGGGAGGCCTGGCCGGCCAAACGGGCCAATCAGGCAGCCCCCTCTTCCCGCCCAGGTGCAGCCAATTGGGAGCAAGCCCGCGCTTGCCCCCGAAGCTGCACAACTGCACAGAAGCGCAAGGGGAGGCTGGGCCTCCTCCTCCAGCAACAGCGCCGGCCCGGTAAGTCGGGTGGCGCCATTTCAACATAAAGAAGGGAAGTATGTGAGGTGACATAATAGCTATCTTTGTCATAAAGAAGAGGGAGCAAGCTTATTTTCTGCTGCTCCAGAGACTAGAACATGGAGCAATGGATTCAGATTACAAGAAAAAAGATTTTGCCTAAACATTATAACTTTTTTTTTTTACCATAAGAGCAGTTCAAGAGGAGAATAGATTGCCTCCGAAAGTGGTGGATTCTTCATCTTCTGAGGCTTTTAAACAGAGGCTGGAGGGGCATCTTAGAGGAGTGCTTTCGTTGTGTATTCCTGCATGGCAGGGGATTGGACTGGATGGCCCTTGTGGTCTCTTCCAACTCTGTGATTCTATCATTCATTATTACCACTTCTGCCCAAATATCTTGACAGAACTGGTGCAGTGTTGTAAGAATGTTTGTTCCACTAATAAAGTATGCTTTTGCTCCAGCCAGTGAAAATTAAGTTAGTATTGAGGAGTTATTGGTTGCACTTTTCCTCCAGCTTAAAGCTCCCCAGCACACAATGAATAAAGTTTAGGATAGACACTATTGGAGATCCCTTCTAAAGCATATAGTGAACAACACTTTGTACTCAATTAAATAATTTTTGGAAACAATTTTGGAGCTGCTGAATTATGGGCCACCCTATATCTCCAGTCCATTTTATGCAGGGCAGTCATATTGTTAAGAGGACTATTTTAATACACCAATGGAGGAAACCAGAAACCATGCTCAGTACTGAACCAATGAGTCTTTCAGGAATCAGCACACTTCTTAATTACTCATGTCATTTCAACACTTCTTTTTGCACAAATCAAATCCAGTGATGTCTATCTGACAGAGGTGTGGACACTGACAGAACAGACTCACCCTTCAAATCATCTCTGGAGAATCGGGGAATTATGTGAAGAACATTTGTGGGGAGACAAGAACAAAAGTACTACTGGAAGTCTGGTTCTATAGCATTGGATGCAACCTAATGAACATTTGAGTACCTCAGGAAATTACTGTGGCATTTTCTCACTGGTAGCATATTTTCCTCACAGTTGAAGATTTGCTGATTAATTCATTATTAAACATTTGTAGACCCACAAGGTAGTAAACAAAACATCACACAATTTTAAAAAGTACAAGGTTGTAAGTTTTTTTAAAAAAAACAAAAAACTTTAGCCTAAACCCTATTGTTAATCCCAACTATAATAGACAAATTTAATCAATTGGAATTTAATCAATGGAATTTATGAGACTAATCCATAGGAATCAAGTTTGTTTGTGTGTGTATGAGAGAGAGAGATGTGAACAAGTCTAGAATAAGAATGAAAGAAAACAATTGTTTTTCCTTCATGAAAGTTATTTGAAGCCAGAGTAGGCGACTAGAAAAAAAGAAGACTTGAGCATTCTGACTAGCTCTGATCCTTGGCAATATACGTGACACATCTGATCTTTCAAGAGACCCATTGACAGAAAATTTGTTTGAAAAGTGAAGAGAAATTTGAAAAAAAAAAACAGATCTGTTGGCAAGATAAGATATGAATCTGGACATTCATTCAGGTCTTGTGTGGGTAGAACTTTACAGCCCTCATAAAATGAAGTTATTTCACTCAGGAAACGGTGTCATTTAAGCAGTTGTTAATACAGAAATTTATGAAGCTATGAAATAAAAAGGCAAAATCTGAACATATTGAGTGTGATTCCAGTGCATATATGAAAACTCACAATCAAATCCCATTTGCAAGATCTTTTCAAAATCACCTCCTGTTCTTCCAAATCAAATGACAGCAACAGTCAAAAGACTCCCAGATTCAAAGCTGCGGGGATCCTTAATTCACAGTAACATCCTAGAGGGCAGCAATATTCCATACCAAACACATGCAAGAAAAGATCTGTCAACAGTTATTAGTCATGATAGTTAAATAAAATTTCCCATTCAGAGGTCATGAATTTCTGACACCAGATGCCAGGGGAAAAATAAAGCAGGAGAATGTAAGAACACTAATGGATCACAACAGTAGCCGATGTATGCCAGTATTCCTTTCTAGTCATGGGCAAACAGATGCCTGTGGGATATTAACAACTGGACATAATAATAACCTCTTGCTCTTGTCCCACCATTTGCTATCATTGGATAACCCTAGGTTCTGCTTCCTTGAGAGAAGGAAACAAGCAAACACACAAAAAGGCTTCTTATCCACTCCTATCCTGTTATCATGTCCCTGTTTGCATATTTTTTCTAAAGGTGGAGTTAAGCCATCTCCAGCTCATTTTGGCTACCCTTTTCTGCACCTTCTTCAGATCTATTCCCTTGCTAAAATTATGATTTATAATGTTTGTGTGTGATAATGTTCAAAGTTTCCTTTCCTTTCCTAATGATCCCCCAAATGGAATGTACCTTTTCATGGCATTCATATTGTTGGTCAATATTTTTGTCAAGCTAACCATCAGAAACATCTTTTTATTTTCTTAGCCAGTCACTGACAGCTCAGACCCCATCAGTGTGAAACTAGGCATTTTGGTCAGTATGCATCACTTTACAATATCAATGATACTGAATTACATGTGCGATTTTTATGCCCATTCCATGATCTGAAGTGAACCTTATGATGTTTTTCCCTATTTAAATTATTCTAAACAATTTATTCTAAATAGTTCTATACTCAACCTAGATATTCTAACAGGTTTGAGTCTGAATGTTTGGAACAAGGGCCATTCTATATGGCCCATATCATTATAATGAGATCTTTTCCTGGTATTTAGTTATGATTCTGGAGACCAGGGTTTGAATCCTTGCTCAGCTATGGAAACCCACTGGATCATGGGCAAGTCACATTCTCTCAGCCTCAGATGAAGGCAAAGGCAAATCCCCTCTTAGTAAATCTTACCAAGGAAACCCTGTGATAGGTTCACAGGTTCACATTTGAGTCACCGTATGTCAGACGTGACTTGAAGGCACACAACAAAAACAACCAAATTCAAAACTAGCCACTTCATTTCATGAGAGTGGATTGATTGAGACAGAATTGAAAGAGGATATATAGAACTCAGGGATTCTTAAATATTCTTGGTTAATTTCTGATTAACATGGATGGCATTGTTGTCAAGATCTGAACTAAGTGCAGTATGATGAGAAGGAATGATTCAATAGCACAATCACTCTCCATCATCTTCTCTGGCATTGTCAAATCAAATTCATTACAGTGGGTCCTTGTTATCCACTGGGGTTTGGTTCCAGGTCCCTCCGTGGATAACAAAATCCATATGCTCAAGTCCCATTAAATATAATGGCACAACAAAATGGTGCCCTATATATAAAATGGAAAATCAAGGTTTGCTATTTGGAATTTATACTTTTTTTGAATATTTTTAAGCTGTGTATGCTCAAATCCATGGATAAAACATCCATGGACAAGGAGGGCCAACTGTATTATTTTTACTGGGTATGAACAGGCTGTAAAACATGCAGGACAACAACTAGAATTCAAGTAACACAAATCTCCTAAGACAGCAGTAGACCTTTTCTGGATTGTAAACAGGTTGTTAAAATCTGAGTCAAATTGGGAGGTGAAGGAACACTTGAAGGCTGCTGTGACTCAGTGCTGCATCCAAAGCAGTGGGTTTAGATCCATGAAAGCTCATGTAAAAACAACAATCAGTTAGTCTTAAAAGTGCTGCCACATTTTTTCCTCCCCTCCCCTCCTTCTTTTTGTGGGATCCCTGTCATACAAGAGGAATTGTGTAACCCGTCAATGCTGACTTTACCTTGGATCTGATTCTTTTCTATGCCAGACTGTTGGTTGTTTACCTCGTGGATGTGAACTCACCTTAACTCTAGGATTATTTTCTTATCTGTGTCAAAAGCCACAAAAGTTGTAGCTGAATGGCAGAGTACTCACTCCATGTGTAGAAGGCTCAAGTTAAATTCCAGACATCTACAGAAAGGGTAGGAAAAACTCCTCTCTGAAACCCTGAAAAGTTTCTGATCATCAGTGTTGACAAAGCATCAGATTCAATAGAAGACAGCTTCCTATGAATTCCTATGTACACCAGTTCCTGAGGTCTAGGTTGCTGATTCTACCTATTAAGCATGGGCTGTTTCTACCTTGGCTGAATCTTCAGCACTTCTATTTGCTCTAACAACACAGTTGCCCACACTAGCACACAAAGAAGTCACAGTATAACAATGGAAGCTGGCATTACAACTAACACTTGGTAACATTACAGTTAAGAGCCAGTGTGTTGAAGTAGCACTGGACTATGACACTGGAGACCAGGATTCAATTCTCCATTAGGCCATGGAAACCCACTGAGAGCTCTTGGAAACATTGCACACACCCAGCCTTAGAGAAAAGCAATGTCAAAGCTCTTCTGACTAGATCTTGCCAAGGAGACTCCTTGATAGGATCCTCATAAGTCAAAATCAAGTTGAAGACACATAACAACAGCAATAACATTACATTGCAGCAGGCCCTCCACATTTCCTGGAGTTGGGATCACAGGTCCCCATGAAAGTGAAAAAAAACCCAAAACACACACACACACACACACACACAAATACTGTATATACTCATGTATAAGTTGACCTCATGTATAAGTCGAGGTCAACTTTTAGGGCCAAAAATGGGGATTTTTGTATGACCCATGGATAAGTCGAGGGTTGGGCTTAAGGGGGCAGCCCAGCTGGGAAGAGGCTCATCAGTGTCTCCCTATCTGGGCTCCCTCCTGAGGAGAAAGCCTGGCTAGAGAGATGCTGGGAAGGGCGCGTGTTTGCCTTGCAGTCTCCTCTCCAGCCAGGCTTTCTCCTCCGGAGAAGGGATCCTGGATGGAGAGGAGGCTGCAAGACAAACACACCCTTCCCAGCGTCTCTCTTTCTCTAGCTGGGCTTTCTTCCCTGGAAGAGGGAGACAGGCTGGAGGGGCAGAGATGCTGGGAAGGGTGTGCATTCACACTGCAGCTCCCTCTCCAGCCAGGATCCCTCCTCCAGAGGAGAAAGCCTGGCTGGAGGGACATTGGGAAGGGCACACGGGGCAAACACACACCCTTCCCTGCGTCTCTCTAGCTGAGTTTTTTCCTCTGGAGGAGGGATCCTGGCTGGAGAGGGGGCTGCTGGGTGAACGCGCACCCTCCTTGGCCTTTTCTATGGCCAGGGTTCCTCCTCCGCAGGAGGTAGGGTAGACTTATACCGCCTGGGGTAGACTTATACCGCATTGCCACGTGTATAAGTCTACCCCAGGATTTTGGAGGGCATTTGGGGGCAAATTTATCGACTTATAGTAGAGTATATACGGTAAAAACAAAACAAAACACTACTTTCTTATCTCCCAGCCCACCTCCCTAGGAATCTCTAAGTCTTCCAGTGCAACTCTATGGTCAACATCTGCCAAAAGTCAGAATCATGCTGGAGGACCTACAAATGCCTAGAGTAGTGTTTTCTTTAGTAATCTCTAGATCCTCCTGCACAACTCTTTGATCAATTTCCAGCAAAATTTCTCTGGAGGACCTAGAGATTCCTGAGAGAACATATTAATCAAATCCGCAAATAATCAAAACTGCAAAAGTCAAAGCTGCAAATGTGGAGGCCTGACTGTACATTTAGTCCAAACAAGGGATCTGAGGTCTGAGTCAGCAAACTCAGAATGCCATATCCCTAGACCTCAATTTTTCAGTTTGAATATTTTATTTCCCAGGCCGCAAATGCACTGCAGAAATAAAGCAGTGTAACACCACTATATCCTGGGATTTATAATTTGTTTTGGCACCAGAGCTCTCTGACAGAGCTAAATATCTCACAAGACTACAAATCCCAGAATTCATAGCATTGAGCCATGGCAGTTAAAGCAGTGACAAACTGCATTATTTCTGCAGTGCAGACGCAGCTTTACTCAGAAGAGGGGAATAAGAACCAATTCTTGTCTTACTCTTTTTCCCCAGTTGTTCCAAACCAGGAAGTGAACTGGAAATAACTTCTGGTTTGAAACCCCCCCCCCCCCCCCAAAACACACACACACACACACAGAGAGAAGATCATTGCAAAATTGCTCTCCACTCCTAACAGAGAAGACAGGACATTCTGAGATTATTTTTTCAGCAACCTTGGCAAACCACATGTGGTACTATTTCCTCTCCTGAATTAAAGGTTATAATAATTTCAAATCTTGTCATTTCCTATTTCCTCATTGAACTGGACACTCCAGAAACAAATTTTAAATCCTTATACCTTCCAAGTGAAGGTAGCATACACACACACAAATATATGCAAGTCTTTGTGACTAACAATCATCTCACCTATCACTTTACCTAAATGCATATAGCATTACAAATGAAAAAAAGAAAAGAGTAAAATGCATTTATGGATGCAGGCCATTATGCTTTACAAACACTTTGCCTATCAACTAACTGATAAGCTGAATGTATTTCTTCCTGCCGACAATGTGCACAAATTCCACTCTGGAATAGTTAACTTGAAATCTGTCAACGGTATCTTCTGTTGCCAAGTCTGGATAAGAAAAAGTAAAATTGGTGTGCACCCAGCATGGTGCATGTCATCAGGTCGATGAAATATGCCTGGCATTGTATTGCTCCACCAGTTCAGACTGAGCCATTGCAAATTCACATTGACTTTGTAGAGAAAGAGCGGGGAGTGAGATGGTAGCAATGGCAGTAAATATTATCACCTCAAATGAAATCACTCCAGTCTGTAGAGCTTTTGATCATCTTCTTCCAAAAGATACAAAAATACAAATGACACATCAGTCATCACTTCCTTGCTTTCATCAGAAGAATGTGCAAACCACACAGGAGCAGCTGCTTGCCATAACTTGGACAAAGCTTTGCCAAACAATAAAAGATATAATAAAAAAATAAAAATAAAAATACTGTCTTAATTCTACCTCTCTCATCAAAACTACACTCACTTAGCTGCAGTGGTATAGGGCTTTATTAGGATAGCCTTTTAGCCATGAGCCCAAGGGAATCCACACTCACACCACCATTTCTGCATTTCTGCATTGTTTTGTTATTAATAGTCAAAGGTGACAGCACTCTAGTTTTGAAACAGGCATCCAAAGTGAGCAAACAAATAACTAAGTAGAAGCAGGATTGTATCCTAATAGTTAGGTTCATGGGGGATAACTGGGTTTCTGTGCATATTTTCTTGGAAGTAAACTATTTACCAACAGTCCTATTTACAACACCCATTGAACTTTAAGAAAACTTGTCTAGGCAGCTGAAATGCAACTTTTCATGTCAATTAATGTATACTTGTAAAGAAAAACTATTACCTTTTACACAGCTATCCTGATGTACCCCAAAAATATCCATCCTCTCCTTGATATACTTTATGGCAAACATTGTCATCATGCCTGCTTTGGAATGAAAATCCTGGAATTGTACCCCTCTCCGTTCTGAAACTGCTAAGGTGTCTTACCAATTCTACAAACACATCTTTTTGATTATTCAGAAACAAAAGTATCAGTGGAGGTGCACCATGATCTGAAGGCCTTTCCATGAGATATCAACACTCTTTCTTTCAGATTATTGCAAATGCTGCTATGTTGGGTAACCAGTTACTATGAAAGCAGGGGGATGTGATTATACTAAGGACTACATGTGTTGCTGAAACATTATGCATTCTGGGAAGGTAAACCTTTACAGTAGAAAGTGGTTCTGGTCACTGTAACCTGTGAAGATAACTCCTTTATTTCAGAGGGTGTGCAAGACAAAGCACTTATTTATGAAGCGCAGCTCATGAAGATCAAAAACAGCCTTAAATATGACCTAGTTCAATGAGTTTGTTAATTTCCTATCTTTCTCACTTTGTTACCAAAGTAATAGATTTTCTGACACTGGTGAACTAGTGACTAGCATGACTAATCAACCCACTATTGTATTTCCACAGTGGAAATAGCTGTTTATATCTCCATTGTTCTATCTCCCTGTGAATTATCATTAAGGGCTATTACGTTCCTCTTAGTATTTCCAGACATTTGTTATACTCAGCAGAAATACACTGCTGAATAATGGCTAAATATTTCTTATCAGTCATTTCAACAATTCCCTTCTTTACCTATTTTACTTTATCTTTTCCTCCTTGGTGTTGAAGGGCAAAGCTAGAAGTAGAGCCAGGCATGGTTGTAATTGGAGAGGGAACCCATTTAACTTGGATGTTTGTAGTCTTATACCAAGAAAAACTCGGGAAATGTGTTGAAATTAAATTCTAGGGATCCCACATGGGTTTTTTGCACTTTAAGACAAGTTATAGTTTATCCCTGTGGGTCTCCTTTGTTAAACCTACAGATGCAAAGGACCACTTTCTTGTTTCTGTTGCAACAAGCCACTTCCCAGCTTTCCTTCCAAGCTGGGGCACATTTGTAGCCCTGGGTCCTTCTTAGAAATAACTATCATCATGTCTTCTCCAGTAGAGTCACACACATTCTGTTCTTTCATAAATAGTTTATTATTATTATTATTATTATTATTATTATTATTTGTATTTCCCACCTCTCCCTTCAGATTGAGGCAGGATTCCAACAAGTAAAAATGACAGTAAAATTTCATATAAAATGCAATACGTCAGAACATATAAATTAAACTCTAAAAGCTGTTGCCATTAGTTCAATCCTTTATCATCAATCTAATTTACTGCTGTCATTTCCTGGTCAATCAGAACAATCATAGCAGGTCAGATGGATAGGCCCGCCGGAAGAGATTGGTCTTAATTGCTTTTTTGAAAGCATCTAAGGTCACCAGATAAGATGGATCTCTTCCGGCAAGTCTTTCCAGAGTTTTGGTGCCATAGCAAAGAATGCTCTGTTAGATATTGACATCAGTCTTGTGTTAATAACTTCTAATAAGTTCTTCCCTGATGTTCAGAGGGTGCGGGGCAGATTGTGTAGGGAGAGGCGTTCCTTCAAGTAATTCGGGCCCAAGACATATAGGGCTTTAAAGGTAACGGCCAACACTTTGTATTGTAGTCCCTTCCTAAAATAAACATTGTATATTTCTCCAAACATCTGACTGAGGCTATCATCTATCTAAGAATAAGATCCATTGAACATACTTCTGAATAGACAGCTATAGAAGTGCACTACAATTCCAAAATGCAAAGTTGGGCAAGAAACAAATTTAGGTATTAGTGAAGATAGCCTGGATGTTACAAAAGTATTCAGGTAGCAGCAGCAATGTGGAAGACAGAAGGGCATCAGGTAGGCACAGCAGCAAAAACATGGAGTGTTGCCTTAGATGTCAGATTAGTCTACATAGCTTGAGTGGGGTGTAATCTCTGTGTTACGGATCTAATTCTTTGCTAATTTTCTTCTTGAAAGAACCAACAATTTTCTTCTTGCAGTGAAAAAGTTTGGAACTTCAGCACCAAATGTCCACATGGTTGTTTTGTACAGAATAACTGCTCAACTACTGCAATTTTGCTCTGTTCAAGAAACGCTATTTTCAACACAGAAAATATGTTCCTGTTTCTTGCACAGAAAATGCTGTTTCTAAATTTTGCATAGATCAAGCCCTCCTTGTTCTTCTTTTCAGAGTTTCTCAACATTCAAGAAACACATGCTTTGACCATTTCTTGAATATCTTTGCATATTCTTCCCATCCCTGTTCTGAGGCACAAAACTGATTACAATATAGCCTTTCTGAGCTGCCATCTGGCAGTCTGCACTGGACAGGATACTCCAGGGGCAGTCTGGAGTATCTGAGCCACCAGCTGCACCATTCTGCTGAAAATGAGGACTCCAAATCTTTCTGGAAGATCCAGAGTAACTGGTAAGTTTTAAAAATCATTCTAACCTTGGTATACCATTGTTCTGGTGTAGAACATGCCAAATGTTGTTAGAACGAGGGGGAAATGGGCCTTTTGGGCATGTCTGTTTTTTATCTCTGTGGAGGTTGGTACAATGAGCCCTTGGGTTTATTTTTGTTCTCTGTGGAAGTTGGTACAATGAGCCTCCAGAGTTTGGTTCCAGGACACCCAGTGGATACCAGAAGCTGTGGTTGCTCAAGTGCCATTAAGTACAGTGGTACAGTAAGATGGTGTTCCTTATATAAAATGACAAAATCAAGGTTTGCTTTTTGGAATGTGTGTGTGTATATATATATATATTTGAATATTTTCAACCATGGACAAAGAAGCCATGAATACAGAGGGTAGACTGTATGGGGTATAAGAACTTTTTAACTGTACTTGTTTTAATCTTGTTGTACCCCTCCCCGATTGTTTGCTCAGAGGGGTGGGTTATGAATAAAATTATTATTATTATTATTATTATTATTATTATTCCCTTCTTCACTTTACAGAGGCCAAAGCCCTCCCTACTCTCTAAACTACCATTGAGCTTTGACTATACTTGCCTAGAAGAGAGCAGAAGCATCTGTCCATATTCCCAAAGGTAGACACTAAATAATTACAGCATCCAGTGAAGTTTACCAGAGTCTTATGGAGGTCTCAACAGCTGATGTAATTGCTTCCCGACACAGGGGCACGGGCAGACATTTCTGGCCTCCTACAGACATTAATGGCCATGAGTGAGGAGCTTTGGCTGCTCTACAGTAGGTTCAGAGGGTGGTACATGTCTCAGTGTGGCACCTGCATGCAGAACTATTACACTACACTGAGCCATGCAGGATTAAAGTGTGTATCTGTGTAGTGGGATATGGGCTATTATATGTGCATGTTCACAGCAAGTCAGAGAAGAGAGAAAGGAAAATGAGCTCCATTGAGTTCTATGATATAAATGACTGCACCCAAGCCATTATGGACCATGTCCTAAGTTACACTGGATGTGCAGAGGCATCTGCCAAAAAGAAACTGTTCTAGACACATAGACTCATGCTGTCTAAATCTTTCAACTACCATTTGGGTCTTTAAAATACACACAACAGCAGCAACAACAACTTTCAGCTGATGAAGCAGCAATTAGCAGCTATTATGGGTGAGAAGCAAAGCTGGACCACAAAACGGAGGGAAAGAAAAAAGGATTGATTATTCTAATTGCCTTTAATTATACTTCAACGCTTTCACATATTTTTGGTGAAGCATGTAAGCCTTCCATCCCAAAGCAAAATCAGACTTGGCTTTGTTTTCTTTTTAAAATAAGGCCACTATAACACTCTGGAAATGTGGTCTTAATCAATGACATTAAATTCCTGGCAGCAGTGCTTCTCTTGAGATTGTCTGGCTTCATTATTATCAGTGAAAGGAAGATAGGCTTAATCACTACATAGGTCCTTTCTCAGTAAATTAAAATATTAATTACAAGATGCATTGTTTTATCTTTCTTCCCACTATTAAGTGGCTATTGGTGAATAGTACACTTTCGTGTTGGAGTCATTCATCTTAACAAAACATTCAGACAGAGTGTTTAGCTAACTCCTTCAAAACTGTCCCCCTCCCCATGAGGATGTAAAATGGTACTGCTTGAGAATGTGTGTGCAAAACTGGATGGCTGTATTATTTTTCTGTTAGAGATAACCCTGCAATTACAAGCACTCTTTCTAGAAGCTGATGGCAAGTGACCAGTCCAAAAAACAAAACAAAACAAGGGCTAATGGTGGTGTTTTGAATGGTGTACCTTTTTTGAAGAATGACAGAAGAACATTGCATTTATGTACAGCACCCTAGAAAGTGGACCTATGAACTTCTCAACTTGTTGTTGTTGTGTGCCTTCAAGTCATTTCTGACATATCATGACCCTATCATGCAGTTTACTGAGGCTGAGAGTGTATGACTCATCCAAGGTGACCCAGTGGGATTCGATGGCCAAGTAAGGAATCAAACTCTGCTCTCCAGAGTTGTAGCCCAACACTTCAACCACTAACCAGGCTGGCTCTCCAAGTATAGTATACTGGATGCAAATAGATTAGTGGGTACTACTGACCCTGTGTGAGACATCTTTACATCCATTGCATCCTAAAGATGTTCCATTTCAGCTAAATCTTTTTGAAATCTATCTCCTGAGTTTCTCTGATTTGGTTAAAGGGCACATTTCCTTTTTCGGTCTACCTCAGCATGTTGCAGAAGTGTCCTCAGATCCCACCTACAAGTAAATTGCCCATTCAAGAATATGTCTTCAGTTATTAGTTCCCATTAAAGATATAAGCTTAACAAAGGATGGTCATCCAGTAGCCATAACAGCTTAGTCACTTGTCAATTAAATCTTAAAACATACAGGCTTCAACGCAACTGTCTATTACAATTAATTTATTTGATCAGCCATGGTATAATCCTCTCTTTAAATATTCTTGCTGTTGTGTCACAAACCTAAGAACTGACAGAACAAACAACAGTGATAGTAGAAATGGAAAAAGAAGAAAAATTATTTAATTTGTGAAGCTACTGGTCTTAATGAAACAAGCTAAACATTTGTGTGTTATGTCCATACAGATATGTTCTTGGAATGGACTGTTCCTGCTATGGAGATGCTCCAGGGAATGCTGTGGTGGTAACTCAGAGCATTTCCTAACTGTGGTGTAGTGGTTTGAGTGTTGGACTACAACTCTGAAGACCAGGTTCAAATCCCCATTCAACCATGGAAATCCACTGGGTGACCTTGAGTATGTCAGGCTCGATGACACTAAACTAGGAGGAGTAACCAATACTCCAGAAGACAGGGTCAAAATTCAAAATGACCTGAATAGACTAGAAAGCTGGGCCAATGCTAACAAAATGAAATTCAATGCGGAGAAATGTAAGGTACTGCACTTAAGGCTCAAAAATGTAAAGCACTGGTATAGGATGGGGGACATCTGGCTGAATCAAACTACGTGTGAAAGGGATCTAGGAATCCAAGTAGACCATAAGTTGAACATGAGTCAACAGTGCGATGCAGCAGCTTAAAAAGCCAATGCTATTTTAGGCTGCATCAATAGAAGTATAGCGTCTAGATCAAGGGAAGTAATAGTGCCACTCTATTCTGCATTGGTCAGGCCCCACCTGGAATATTGTGTCCAGTTCTGGGCACCACAATTCAAAAAAGATGTGGAGAAACTGGAGCGGGTCCAAAGGAGGGCAACTAAAATGGTGAAAGGTCTAGCAATCATGCCCTATGAGGAACGACTTAGGGAGCTGGGGATGTTTAGCCTGGAGAAGAGAAGGTTAAGAGGTGATATGATAGCCCTGTTCAAATATTTGAAGGGATGTCATATTGAGGAGGGAGCAAGCTAGTTTTCTGCTGCTGCAGAGACTAGAACGTGGAACAATGGATGCAAGCTGCAGGAAAAAAAGATTCCACCTCAACATTAGGAGGAACTTCCTGACAGTAAGGGCTGTTCGACGGTGGAACACACTCCCTCAGAGTGTGGTGGAGTCTCCTTCCTTGGAGGTCTTTAAGCAGAGGCTGGATGGCCATCTGTTGGAGATGCTTTGATGGAGAGTTCCTGCATGGCAGGGGGTTGGACTGGATGGCCCTTGTGGTCTCTTCCAACTCTATGATTCCATGATTCTATAACTCCCTGTGAAGAAATCATGCCAAGAAAACTGTATGATTAGGTTCATTTTCTTGTTGTTGTGTGCCTTCAAATCATTTCCAACGTATGGCAATCTTAAGGCAAATAAACCTATAACAGGTTTTTCTTGGCAGATTTCTTCAGAGGGGGATTTGCCTTTACAGAAATGACTTGAAGATACACAACAACAATGACAACAGCAACAACAACAACAACAAGAACAACAACAACAGCAGCAATCATATGTTATAGCAATTCAGTTATTTGGCCTTAACTGGCAGTTACAACAGACTGAAAATGACACATTGGAAAATGGAAAAGTGAATTTCAATACTGCTGCAACATACACTGTATCATTACCTCCTGATGTAAATAGTAAGAAAGCATTTAACATTTATTTAGTATATATAAAGTATATAAAGATCCTTAAAGCCCTTTTGCATTTACCAATTGTTAATACTTTTTGTCCATCTAGTGAAATTACAAAGAAAAAACAAACAAACAAACAAAAGGTCATAATATCTAAATCCATGTAATTCAAGTCTATATGTTTTTAATAGTTGTGAAGAAGTGAAAATCTAGTGACAAGAAGAGCTTTCCAGGGCACAGTGACTAACTTGAACTGGGATTAGTTTATTTGAGGGAAAGGGTGCATAGTTATCTAACATTTTATAGTTTATTGGGCCCCACTGGACAGGGATAGTGGATATAAATATGTAGGCTGTGCCAGACACTTTGGAGTGCCAAACAAATTGCAAATAACAGTCTCTGGCATATTTAGTCACAAATACACCTTTTGCTGAAATGGTTTCAGAGATGGCCCAGCACTTGTGGAAGAACCATAGTTCCATGGTGAAATAAATGCTTTACATACACACACTTCCATATAGAAACACCTGGCAAGTTTGAGAACGATACCTGAGAAACCCCAGGACCACTTCCAACTAATGTAGATAGATGTGAGAAAAGGGGATCAATGTTCAGACTTGGTATAAGGAAGGGGTGGACAGCTATACCAGGACTGCAAGCCAAATGGTCACCCTCCCCCACCCCGCCCCCCACCAACACCTGCTATGGGCTGCATCAGGCCAAAGAACAACAACAAAATGTTGTTGTGTGTAATGAAACAATACATAAGTGACTGGGCAGCCACTTCTGGGTTTGATTTTGATTTATCATGGGCAGCACACACCATTTGGATTGCCAAATGGTGACGTTTTGCAGAGTCACTTGGGGTCCAGGGGCTGCAAGAAAAGATCAGGAGAGCATATGCAGTTCATAGAATACAGTTTGACCATCCTTTGCTTAAGGCAACATTTGGTGTTCCTTTCTTTGAGCAAGTCCACAATACATCAGTGTGCATATACTGAGGAAGGAGCAAACCTTTACTCCCGTTTTTAAAGGATTTTTACTGCCTGCATGGTGTTTCTCTTCTGAGATATTCCTCAGGATTCGAAACTCATTATCACATGGAATTTGGGGATTTGATGTTTATACACTTGGCCCTTCTTATCCACTGATTTTTTTATCCATGGATTCAAGCATCCACAGATTGAAAATATTAAAAAATAAAGATAATAAATTCCAAATAGAAAACTTTGATTTTCCATTTTATATAAGGGACATCATTTTGGCATGTCATTATATTTAATGGGACTTGAACATCCACACATTTTTTTTATCCATGGGGGGTTCTGGAACCAAACCCCAGTGGATAACAAGGACCCACTGTAAATCAAAATGGACTTAATTTTGCAGTGTGACAAATGATGGCAGAACCCCCCAGAAAACTGCTGGATGGTGGATTTGGCTTACAGATTTGTTGCATTTTCTGTCTCTGCAAAGCAACCTCTCCCTAGAAATTTGGAAAGATAGATGTAGCTTACTGGGACTGATGTCTCAATACTGTGTTACTGGTGATCTTTTTGCCACTTAAAATGTCAACATAAGACTGGATTTGTGAACAGATAATAGTTCACTATTTGAGAAAAGTCGATAACAGAAGAATTGTGTGTAAGAGGGAAAACGTCTTTTTGGAGGATCTAGTTTGGATTATAGAAGCACGTTTTAGAGCTAAAATAGTAGTGTGTTCTTGTGGGATCTCCTGTCCCGCTGTCTCCTTGTCTAAGAGAAAATGGTATGAAATTTACACCAAAACATTAGTTCCTCATTTCTTTGATTTGTTGAATTCTTTAACATTGAAATGAACAGCACAAAATGGGCTGTTTCTGTAATGGCAGAAGCATTTTTTTTCTTTGATTTGTTTTAATAGAGAAAATTTTCTCTATTTACGAAAAATTAAACAAATCACCAAAAAACATTGCAATCGTACTCATAGATAAATAGGATGGATCCACTTGTGTGACCACAGGCAACCCCTCAATAATTAGTTTAGAACATGCACTAAATTATCAGCAATAATGCTGATATGCAAGAAATCTATAACAGGTTTTTCTTTCACAACATCTTAAACTTTTGTGCTGCTTGATAGGAAACCTGCCTGTCTTTGAGTTGCAGATTAATTCCAAAGAGAATTAGCACACCTTGGAACTTGATTTTTAAAAGTCCTTCACCATAATATTGAAATAATTGTTCTTAAATTATCTCATACATTCATAATGCTGGAATGTTTTAGAAAATAATCCAGGAACCTGTTTGGGGTGGGGACAGGAAATTTGGCTTTTGATTTACAGAACTCATTTTTAAAAACTAGAAAAACAGAGTTGGAAAAAACCACAAGGGCTGTCCAGCCCAACCTCGTCATGCAGGAAGACACAATTCAAGCACTCCCAACATATGGCCATCTAGCCTCTGTTAAAAAAAAAAAAAACCCTCAAAGCAGGAGACCCCACCACTATCCAAGGCAAAGTGTTCTATAGGTGAACAGCTCTTACAGTCAGGAAGTTTTACCTTCTCTTTTTGGGAGAAGCCTGAGACAAAGAAGCTGTTCAGAAGTTATACATTTTCTATGTCCCCTTTTAGGATTTCACCATCTTCCCCTTGCAGCAGCCCTACCATTTCTTTGTTCTTTCTTTTGCTGCAGACATAGACAAAAAAACCCCTTTTTGTTGTTTTTAATCTCTCTAGCAAGCCTGGGCTAGACATATTGTGAATTTCAGCTTTTCTGACTTTCTCCTACTCCTGCTGTTTGTTTGTTTGTTTTTTAATATCTCTTTGGTGATTTCCCTCCTCTTCTATTTTTTGTCTTGGTTCAGTTGAAAGTTCTTTAGACATTCATTCTGGTTTCTTTAGACACCTCCTGTTTTGCTTCCTCACTGGAACTGTTTGAAGGTGTGTCTTCAATGTTTCACTTTTAAGAAACTCCCATCCATTCTAAACTCTCATCCTTTTTAGTATTCCTGGCCCTGAGATCACATCCAGTATTTCTCTTATTTTACTAAAATCAGATTTCTTAAAGCCTACAGTGCATCTGATTACGCTTGGCTCCCTCTTTCTGCTGTATAACAAATTCCAAGAGCATATGGTCACTCCCACCCCATTAATAAGTCATCATTGTTGGTTAGAGTGTGATCTAAAATAACTGATTCTTTTGTCAAAGTAGGGCATTTGTTGGACCTTATATTCCTGGCAGAGTTGACTTCCACCAAATAGTAGAACAGCTGAAAAACCCATTACATATCTCCTTTCTGAATGTGTGGTCATCTGTTCCAGGAAGGCATCATCCAAATCCTCAGTCTGGTTTGGGGGGTCAGTAATAGATACCCACAATGACCAGGTTTCCAGGATTGAAGTCATGGATCTCTTCACAGAAAACCTCATGAATCCTAATATGCTGAAGAGTAGATACATGGACCTCAAGTTGCTGGTTCTTTTCTTCAAATAGGACAACCAACTTGCACTTTCTGCAAGTGTAGCTACCCACATTCTCTGGCAAAACCACAAACTTAACACAACTATTGCATGTGATTGCAGAAATCCCTTCACATTTCATATTCAGTACTCCTAAGTAGGCACTGAAACACAACTCTGGATCTCCCCCCCCCCCAAAAAAAATATTCCCCTGCTGAACACCCATGCAAAATGCATGTTTATCTTTGCTATTAGCAGAGCTCCTGTTAACCTTTTACTGATACATGCTGACACAAGGCACATGCTGAGAAGCAGCCAAAAACAAACAGCCCCCTGCACAAGCCTTTTAAGAAAACAGTCTCAATCAAAGATGACCCTCCCCCTAAAACATTGCTCACCTTCTGCTCTCTTCTCAGAAAATGAGCAAGAAAGACTGCGGCAGCAGCAGTTATATAGAGCTACTAGCTGCTACCTCTGTGCTCAAGCAAGTCATTTATTCAGCAGAAGGATGACCCCCCCCCCCCCAATACAGCCTATGGATAGGTTAGTGGTTAATTATTACACTCAGAACACTTGGAAGAAATAACTCACCAGAAAGAGATGGCATATGAAGACAGCTTCTTAGATCTACAAAGACTGAATCTAGTTCTAACTAAAATCTGTCAAAAATATGGAAAATAAAGCAATGGCCCACGGATTAGAAATACTCAATATATATTTCAGTCCCCAGGAAAGGGTACACCAGGGATTGCAGTAACCACAGTACAATTGCATTAATTTCCCATGCAAACAAAATGATGTTCACATCACTACAATAAAAACTTTTATCATATATAGAGTGACAAATGCCAGATGTCCAAACTGGATTCAGAAACGTAGAGGCACTAGGGATCATATTGCAAACACATGTTGGACAATGAAGTGCACCAAAGAATTTCAAAAGAAAATCAGTCTGGGCTTTATAGTTTATAGCAAAGCTTTTAATTGTATAGATCTTGAAAAACTATGGTTTGCGCTTAAAGAAATAGGTGTAGCACAATCATGAGTTTTACCTTATTGCAAATTAAAGCATCTCACGCAATTTCGGGCAATGGGGGGGGGTCATTTTTGGGTAATGGGAACTCAATCCGAATGCATTCTGAATGCAATGGGAATTCAAGTGAATTTGCTAAACTAGAGAATTCACGTGAATTTGAATTGGCTCCATTCAAAATAGAGAAAAATTATTCCCGTGTGATAAACTCCTATGTGTAACTTGATGCGGAATGTGTAGAAGCTACTAGTAGGATAGAATATGGAATACAGGAGGCTACTGATAGGGTAGAATATGGAAAAATGAGTGATTGGGGGAATATGGAAAATAGGGAAATACAGAAAATTGAGTTTTGAAATTGGCAAGTTAGTCAGGCAAGCCTGCATTATATTTAACTTGAGTCACTAAAAAAGACAACCATGCTTGGGAAGGTAGAAGGCAGTAGAAAAAGAGGAAGACCACGTTCTGGACAGATTCAGTCAAGGAAGCCACAGCCCCGAATCTGCAAGACCTGAGCAAGGCTGTTGGTGACTTGGAGGTCTCTCATTCATAGGGTTGCCATAAGTCAAAGTCAACTTGACAGAAGTTAACAACAAAGATTGAATGTTCTTGCTCCTGATAAAATGAGGTAAAATAATAGAGTTCAAAAATAAGTTTAAGATAGGAAAGCAAAAACTGAAGTGGCCTTGATTGCAGCTTGCCCTTATTAGAAATTTTATTTCAAATAACAATACTGTCTTTGTCAACATTTGATCTGTCAAATGACACATTGTGAGCCACCAAAGAAACAAAAAGGATGTGTGGTGGGAGGTGACTTGACTCTCTGAATACCATGCTGTACATAGTACCCTGCCTAATTGAAGAAATGTTACGAAGGATACAGCATGGAAGGGTTTGTAGGCTTTCCTTTAGATGAACTGTAATGCTTTTATAAAGAAGAGTGGGGGGGGGGGCAGTTCCAGGAACCCTATTCCTGAACTGTTGGGTTTGATTATACACAATACATAGCTGAATTTCATAGACCCCATGCACAGGTGCAAATGTAAAAATTTTATAAGCTTCCAGCATTTCCCACAACTGTTTTCAATGCTCCATTCATAATCATGTGGTTAGAACACAAATGAATATTCATATGCAGACCCTTTTCCAGTTCAGAGCTTGAATGAGGATTTATAAAAGCTAACAGGAGACATTGTTTTGTTGTCTCAGTTTTGACAGAGAGATCATTTTTACAAAAAACTGTGGCTGGGGTATTTTCTTTAATAATTTGCCAAATTACGTGCAGTAAAATGTCTTCACCTGCTCTTTGTTTCCTTAGCATTTTAAAGTCTGGATTTATTTTATATCCTTCCTTCAACAGACTTAAATTCTCTCACTGAAGTCAGATTTGTGCCTCACATTTTTCTGAAACACTGAAATTCTGACCTAATTTAACCCAAACAATATACAACATTTGCTTTGTTTCAGTCTTCCAGTCTATCTGTTGTCATTCTTGGCTCTTTTTCATTTAATCTTCATTTTCTGGTGTCAGACATTTGCTGTAGTATTGATTTTTCTTGTTTGTTTATACGTTCCATTTTGTAATTTCTCTCCCATTACATAGGACTTCAGATTCTAGCTAAAGAAAATAAGCTTAGTAAGAAGCTAGACCTGTAAGATCTCTGGCCTGCCTTAGTTTAATTTAAATCCATGCAATGAAACAAGTTCTGTTCCAAGAGTAGATGACCCTTCGAAGGGAAAGCCGTGAACCAGAAGCCTATGGATTGCTTCAGTATTCAATAGAAGAAAATGAATCAAGTGAAACTCTGTCCTTCATTAGAAATTTGCACTAGCCTGCACTTCATTGAATTACATGTTTTAATGACAGGCTAATATAGTATCAAGAAAGAATTGAACAGTCATTTATCAATTAATTACCCATGAAAATCTCAGACAAGTTACAGGGTAGTAATTGTACCCTGGGTGTGAGGCATATGGTACATTTAAAAAAACCAGTCACCTTGAAATTATATGAACAAAGACTTTATTCTACTGAATATTAAGCTCACGTGTCCATGGATGTGGACCCTACAAATGTGTCAGTTTTCATTGATACTTTCTGAAAGGTTTTGCATTAAAAATGATATGTTTTAAACTGTTACACTATACTGTGGATAGTGTAATTATAATTCCACCATAACCTTTTGTATGTTTGTACCTATATATGTTTATATACATCTTTAATTTCTGGGGAAAAGGTGGAATTGAAACATCATGTTTACCGTCATAATCATACGGCCATCCAGATGTTGTCAAACTGCAACTCTTAGCTGCCTTGGGCTGCTGCCACCCTACAGAAATAAAGATGTTTGAAACCACTTCAACTGCCATGGCTCAATGCTATGGAATTCTGGGATTTGTAGTTTGGTGGGGCACCCTTCTCTGTCAGGGAATGCTAAATATCTCACTAAACTACAAATCATTGGGGCTTTCTAGATTGGCAGGAAAGGGAGACATGAAGTTGCCTTTTCCTTAATGCTTAGCAGCTACACTGCAAGCCCCAATAAAAAGGCATAGGGCAGTTACACTGAGAAGGTGTGGGGACAACTTATCTGAAGTCTTTTCTGTTGCTCAGCAACTACATTGGAAGCTGTCAGGATGCTAGAAACACAGGCAGAGCAGCTGCATGGGTGGCAATGAATGGGGCTTTTGGCCACACTGAACCTTTAAATTTTTTTTTATTTTTTATTATTTATTTATTTATTTATTGCCAGCTGCGAACTGCACAGTTGTGCAGGTACATCACACATGAACTGTGCAGTTATGAAGATCTGTCAAATTACCATTGTGGTTTTGCTTCCCTTTTTTAAGTGCGCAGTTGCATCGGTGCACCATGAATGAACCCCTTTATTTTATATTATTAGTATTAGTATTATTACCCCACCCCTTTGAGATCAATTGAGGTGGCTTACACATTAAAATACTATTACATCAATAAAACAAACTGCATCCCTCCCCTCTTAAAAAGATATTAAATCTGTTACAATTTAAGTTTATGAATATACTTCATTATTTTATGAATGAATTGACATTTTAAGCACAGTTGCATAACAGTTACAGCATCCCAGAGTCCTTACTGCACATGTCTAGGGTTCGGATTAGGTCTGGAGCTAGGGTTTGGGAGCTTTAAAAAACTGCACAGTTGCACTGCAGCATCTAGACGCAGATGCACAGTTACACCCTTTTTAAAAAGAAGCTGGGAAAAGCAGATCCTTTTTAAAGCTCCTTTTTCCCCACTAAAATGCAAAAGAAGTGTGTTCATGCCAAACTTTCAGTGTGGGTCATCTAAAGGCTACACTTTCATGCAGGTATGAACACACCCCTTTTTGCCAGTCTAGATCAACCCAATGGCATGAGACTGGGGGAACACAGGCCTTTTGGCCCATGTGGACAACCCCTAAGAATCTTTAAAAGAAATGTCTAGACAAATGTTTCCATGTTAGCAACATATAAGTAGAATCCCTCTCTCAAAGGCTGTTTAACTTTGCTTTCACCAAAACTTGGATGTCATATCAAGCTAGGCTGTCTGAAACTGCATGGAACACTGATTGTGATTCAATTTGTATAAGTGGCAGTGGACACAGATTGTATTTATTAAGATTTTTATATAATTTGATCTTGCTGATCTGGCTCATTTTTACATGTTGCTGAATTAGGATCTAAACTGGCAAAGATTTTAAGATGCACATCAAGAGCTAATGCTCTGATAAGTGGGTAACTGTGTGAGTTAGGAAGCCTTTTGTCCAAGTCTCACTTCAATAGCTAGCTTTATGCAAGCTGTAATTTTACTTTTTAATTTTATTGTTTTATTCTAGACATGCTACTATTTCGTTCTTTCAAAATCCCATCTGACATATGGGGATTAATTTAATTTAATATTTATTGATATTTCTTTATTGTCTTTTTTGTTCAAATCTGCCAAGGTATCCTACAACAAATCAAAAACAAAACAATAAAACCATAGAGATATTAGCCCATTAAAACAATAGCACACACCCACATAGATGAAAAAGACCACTAAAAGACATGCTGAAAAAGATATGTTTTATCACTTTTTCTAAAAGCTGATGGAGGCAATCATAATTCCACAATCTGAAAGCAATACACAAAAAAGACCTTTTTCATATATCTGATGCAAAAGATGCAAAAGAAGTGCGTTCATGCCAAACTTTCAGTGTGGGTCATCTAAAGGCTACACTTTCATGCAGGCATGAACACACCCCTTTTTGCCAGTCTAGATCAGCATTGAATTCCATAATATTAAGTCATGTCAGTTAAAGTGGTGCCAAACTGCTTTATTTCTTCAGTGTGACAGTATCCATAGTCAGCATAACCACAGAGAGAGAGGGACTTGCAGAGTAATCCATCCCTTACACTCAAATTAGAAGCTGACCTGAGCTTTGCCTCTTTTGAGTGTTACTCTATTACTCCCTCTTTAAAAGAAACCAAACTGAACTCTGAGAAAGCAGACTCCTTGGGCATGTCTACACAGGCCAAATGAACTGATTTCCCCCTGCCTTCACAGCACTCTGTCCACAAGACGCTAAGCCAAATTGGCCTTAAACTGGTTTTAAAAGACTTGCTTGTTTGCTCTGGAACAATTCCAGATGGCTATTTACACACATGTCCTGCTGTGTTGCATGTGACTGGCATGAGTCGCTCTCCCTGAGGTCACAATGATATCATTGCTCTTTCAGCTATGATCGATACTGGGCACATTGTTTCTGACATCAGAGGGAATTACTTGCGCCAGAGGTGGCAGTGCTAGGCACTGCAGTGGGACACATATGTCGATAGCTGCATGGCAGCACTCCAGAGTGCCCATGAAATGGGGTGTGTGTGTTCAGGACAGCTTTGGGGAGCAGCCTGGAGTATTTTACATAGTACAGACCACCCCAAGAAAATTATATTAGAGCAAAACTATTTGTTCACTAGATATATGATATGCAGCTACTCTGTCTCAGTGAGTTATACTAGGAATCTACCTTGTACAAAGTGGGAGCACTTCTCATCTCTCCATCTCATGCAGGAACCACTAGGCTAGTAATTTCCAAGAATATGTGGGTGTAGGTATGTCTCCAGATGTTGGCGTTCAGCCTCCAGGAACTGCCGGTAGCATGCATGTGAAAACACAGACATACCCAGTGGAGAACCACTGTTCTAGAATGATGGGCACCAATTTCAGCCAGCACTCTTCCACATACTGACCTGTAGGTTTTTGACAATTAAACATGGCCCTATTGTATACAAACAGTTTTTTTTTAATCACCAAACTAGAGGCCTTCCCAATAGTGTATATTGGTCACAGTGTTCACTTTATGCCAGCTGGTGTCTTCCATGCTAGTGAATCTGCACTAATTTAGTTCAAATTTTAAAGAAGCTATCTTTAACTAACATTACTCAATGATATCATTGCTTTTTCATGCCCTCTGCCCCCACAAAAAATTCCATCACCCCAACTAGTGCATTTCCAGGCATTTTAATAACTACCTCTCTGATAGAAACTACTGTTATGGAAATAACCTTATCCAAGAAGTGGTGCTTCCTTGAACATCTCACTGGATGACAACAGGCATCTGTGGGAGCCTTTTTTAAAAAGTGGCCTGTAAATCATTTACAGAAAAGGCTTCCAACCTATATCGCCTGGTTAGACATGGCACAGAAGACCCTTGAATCCCAAAGAAATAGCTTTCCTTTTTCTAAGATATGAGAGAAATTATTATAAATGTCACTTGGTTCACCATTTCCCCTTTTTTCTTTTTGCACATTTTGCTGAAAATGTCACACCAGTGAATGGTACACATTGACAAGCTGAGAGGGCTTAAAATGGACTGTGTCCTAAAGAATATCTCTAAGCTGCTTCTTATGACATATATTAAAGATGCATAAAATGGCAAGCTCTTTCTCTCTTTCTGCATAGAGTCTAAATATTAAGCCAGAGTGTCTTTATATTATATTTGACTATAAGGAGGGAAAAAAGAGAAGATGAAGAACCATGCAGACAGAGCTTTATTATGCTACCCCCTACTAAAAATATCCCTTTAAGAGTGGAATTGCCTCACAACGCACAATCACTTTGGGCTTTAATTTATGTTTTCATTATTACCCCCCCCCCTCTGAATGTTAATACTGTGTATGTTTTAATGACTGATAAATAATTTAATATGCACCATTTTAAAAAGAAGGTGTTATTTTGTGTCTATGTGGAATGATACCATTTCAAGTCCAACACTATTTATGTGAAGCGTGGTTCACTAGAAAGTTCTTCTGCTCAAGTTCTGTTAAAATAGATGAGAGACGTGCAAGGAAAAAATGTGTTACTGCACAGCAAGTGTGCAGTGGTTCTTATGTAGCTCTGATTCTCTTTAAAGGTTTTTTTTTAATATGAGATAACTGTGTAGGGTAGTTTGTGCTCTTTAGCTTTTGCCAGCAGCAAAAAATATATAGTGGTAGATGTATGATGCATGTGGTCTTATTGTCGGGGGCATTTCTGAAGTCTAACTGTGTAATATCCTTCTACTCTTCCACAGGGCACAATACACTCTTCATCATTATCCCAATCTGAATTGTTACTAGAGATGAAAAGGGTAACTGCCACTGGAAATCTGCAAAGTGTAGTTAATCAGTGAGTTTCATTATGTAAGAGAAAACTGCCAAGGTCCCCATTCCATGTCATTTTCAGAAGCACTGGAAATTAAACTCAGAGAGGAACAAATAGAGAATTAGCTGAAGTTTCAAATCATACTATGTCAAAAATTGAACGGGCTAATCTGGACTTTGTTTTTCAAAGCGGGAGAGTAAAGCAGGAGGTTGGGAAAACTGCCCTGGGCAGCTTCAAGAGGATGAAACACCAGAATCTCAGTTAGTCTGAGATTACATTAGTTTGGGTGTGGGGCTGATATAGTAATAGTCTGATAGAAGAAGCCCTTTCCTTCCCCACATAGAATTACCTGCATGCCCATGTGATGCCCCATAATTCTGTACATTGGAGATAGACTAGGCTAGACGTGGAGGACTGGCAATTCCCATAAAGGTAGAGTTCTGTACCTAGATGTTTCATGCTAGACCTGGATGGCTAGCAGCCTTAATCTTCCCACAGCATTTAGAGATCTCTATTAAAAACAAACAAACAAACAAAACCAGAAAATTCCTAAATTCCCCCCCCCCCCCCCAATACACCATACACCTCTGACTGTCCAAATCTGGCAGGGATGGCCCTAATAATTCCCAATGTTCCCACTTTTTCCATTGCTTTTAAAATGTTGCATTTTCTTTTTCCTCTTCTCCCCACTTCTCCTTCATCTTTGTGTTACTTCAATTGCTGCATTCTGAGTTCAAATGCAAAAGTAGCTTGCATGTAGTTAACACTGCAGGAAGAGAGGAGGGGAGCGGGATGAATCTTGCTCTTCCCAGTGGGGTCTGCAACAGCAAACTGATGCAGCCTTTTCTGGTTTTCACCAGCAACATATTGGAAGATATGGAAAATCTCTGTGTGTGCACTTTTAAGTTGCCTGTAGACTTATGGCAACCCCATGAATTTCATAGGGTTTTCTTAGGCAAGGAATACTCAGAGGTGGTTTTGCCAGTTCCTTCCTCTGAAATATAGCTACAGCACCTGGTACTCATTAGAGAACCTGTACCATTTCCATAATCAGTTTTCAGCCATTTCCCCATCTCTACACCAGTTTTCTAGAGATAAGATAATGAAAGCAATATGCAGAAGTTCCCTATGATTTACATAAAGCTGTCACATTTTTATTTATTTAAAATATTTACATCTCACCTTCTAGACCTACCGCTGCTACTGTTGCAGATGCCTCTGTGCAGAATGTATTTCCTTTTTCAGACACACAGGCATGCAATGTAACCCATCCTTGTTTGATCATCGGCTCCACGTTTCCCTTCAGCTACTGGTAAACAATAGTTGAAACATGTTTTCATCCAGAATGTAAAACGTAACTGTAATTTTTAGCTTTCTGTTTTGCAGCTGACAGAATCCTTTAATTAGACACAAGAAGACTCTGTGGTACTCTCTCTCTCTCTCTCTCTCTCTCTCTCTCTCTCTCTCTTGCTCCCTCCCCTCCCCAACAATCCCAGTGGAGACAAGTAGCATTCAGGAAATGGTGGAAGAAGACTCTAAGGTAACAAAAAGGTAACATTAAGAGCGGAGCAAAAGTTCATTGGGGAGAAGGAGCAGAAGCTTCACCCCCTTTGGTGAGCAAATACTTTCAGACAGGTATTGATCTAACAGAGAAGAAAAAGTATTCACTTGCCATCATGAAATTGCTCTTATTGGGGTGAAAAATGCACAAACAAGGTTACAAGTGGTGAAAAGGAACTGAACATTCCTTTGCGATCAGTAAGCATTCAGGAGAAGGACCAATATGAATCCACACACAGAGCCCAGATTCATGTTAGTTTCAGGGTTTCCTAAAGGTAACAGGTAAAACCCATGGACGGGGAATGCAAATCTCTAAATAACCAGGGCCATGTGCATTGAACATGTGCTGAGTGTATGACTGACCACAGCTTCCTCTCTGGCTTGTCTTCTGTTATATATTGCTTCTTTTCCCAATTTACGTGTTCCCCACAAGGAACATGAAATGTGGAACGTACCCATGGTCCTAAAATAGCAGAAATCCTTTTTATGTAATGCTGGTGTTAACGAACACCACATCTATCCATGTAATGGTATGTTAATTATTGTTTCTTATGCAGGTTTTGGACACATGAAGAGAGAGAAAGAGAAGGGGTGGGACTAACCTCTACATAATAGGTGATGGATGCAAATGGTGAGCATAGTTTAAGAGTTCCACATGCATGATTCCACTATGACTCTCCATCACCACCAATGGCTCTCTGTTAAATTGTGATAGACGCCCCTCTC
The DNA here is from genome assembly GCA_034509955.1 of Urosaurus nigricauda. Classification (NCBI taxonomy): domain Eukaryota; kingdom Metazoa; phylum Chordata; class Lepidosauria; order Squamata; family Phrynosomatidae; genus Urosaurus; species Urosaurus nigricauda. Next base: position 94,917,920 of record JAOEGL010000004.1, on the reverse strand, counting down.
CAGCCATTTTGTTGATGATATAGAGCAATGTTCCTGTTGCCAGATGCAGACGGAGGACATCTTCCACTGAGATCCACAGAGTTTCTCTGGAGGTGTCAGCAGACGATGGCATTGGTCTGCACCTGGCAATGGGAACATAGTCAGACACTTATCTGATAAAGTCCACTCTTCACCTGCAAAAGTGTGTGTGTGTGCATGTGTGTGTGTGGTGGTGGGGACATTGCAGCACAATGGTGAGTCTGGGTTGGGGGCTTGTGCCATTGTAGAGGGTGGAGGAGAATATCAACTTTCAAAATGACAAGGGGGGAAAAACAATACTAAACAAAAATCTACACACAGAGGCACTAATAGGATACTATCTCCAGTGTGTAAATGTTTAGAGATAAGGCACAAATCTGGACAAACTTACAGGAAACTGCAACTTGTCTACAAATCTCATACTGAAAATAGGTTTATACATTACTGTTGACATTTGCACATGTGTTTTTAAAAACCCATAAAAACTGTGAATACCCATTTCTGTTCTCTATTCTATTCTGTATGGTGCTGGATGGAATATCACTGATAAATAAGAGGATTCATGTTCACAAGAGTGCCTGCTGCACCTCCAAAGGGAAGCAAGTAGCACACACAACCTGCCTCTTTTTCCTGTTGGGTGTTTGGCAAGCATTCTGTTCAGTACCAGAGATAAGGAACTTATGTCTCTTTTTCAGTGGAATACTGGGGAAAGCTAGCCATGGCATACTAGATGCCTAAAAAAAGCAGACCACAATCTGAATCCTATTGGTGGAATACATTCAAATAACCTAGAGTTATATGAACCTATTTGCTTTTAAGTTCAGTGCACAAGGAGATATGCAACACTTCCTTATACAATGCCACCCTCCATCATGAAAGACAGTTCTCAACACTAGTGTGTGTTCCATACTATTTAGTGGCTTGGGAGAGGCAGTGGGATAGCCATTTGGTGATCTAGGATGACAATGGTGCTTCTTTTCTCCCAGATGCTTGGCCATGAAACCTACTGGGTTTCACATGCTCTCAGCCTCAGAGGAAGGCAATGGTAAGCCTTCTTTGAACAACTTTTGCCAAGAAAACCCCATGACAGGCTTGCCTTAGGGTCACAATAAGTCGGAAATGAAGGCACACAACAACAACAACAAATAGAACTGCAACTGGTCACTGCTTGTCCCACATCACTAAACACCCATGGTGGAGGGGGGCACATGGGCACTATGAAATTGCCTTGTACAGAGAGGTGGAGGTAGTCTTATGGAGCAATGCACTTTGTAACTATATGTATAATTGCAGCCAATAGGTTCTTTCAGAAATACTAAGCTTTCTTTTAGTCCCCAGAAAAATCAATACTCAGATCTTTTACATTTTCAGTGGCTGCTGGACTAGATCAGCATTTACCCAGCTAAAAAAACCCTAAGGTCTGCCTTTTCTCAGTAAGTAAGAACTTTTGTTTCTCTCTCTCTCTCTCCTTTTCCACTTCCAAACAGGGGGCAAAGGTTAGGAGGAAATGAAATGGGAAGAGATGATAAGAAGGGGCTGAACCTGGGCAGGAGGATGGAGGAGCATTTTTCAGCATCCTGGGGGAATGGAAATAGAGAGGGAGGGAAATAGCACCTTGGCAATGTACTTGAGGGAGGAGGGAAATCAGAAGATTTTTCTTACTATAAAGGAAGAGGTAGAGTGATGCTTCACTTTGGCTTCAATAGAGTGAGGAAGCTACAAAGGACAGCTGAAACCTCAGCTTTGTCTCTGACCTTAAAGGATATTCCCATTTCCTTTTAGCACTATTGTTGTAGCTACCAATGGGATATTCCATAGTCAGCACTAGCTAGCCTTCAATCCCCCCTAGATAAAACTGAATATCTGGATTCTTTTCAGTTTGTTTTCAGAACTGGTTTTGGGTCAGAAATGGCCTTGGTTGCACTGTGGGATTATTTTACTCAAAGGAAGCAGAGCGAAACACAATCCCTGTTTGTGCTCCTGGGTTTTTCAACCAAGGTATCTTTCTGAATATTCTTCTAGGTTGGATGGGGTGGGCATCACTTGGTATTATAGTGGGCCTTTGTTATCCACTGAAGTTTGGTTCCAGGACCCCCCATGGATAACAAAATCCACGGTTTCTCAAATCTCATTAAATATGATGTAAAAGGAAAATGGTGTCTCTAATATAAAATGGAAAATCATGGTTTGCTATTTGGAATTTATACATTTAAAAAAATATTTTCAAGACGTGGATGCTTGAATCTGTGGATAAAAAAATCGGTGCATAAGGAGGGCCGACTGTAGTTCTGTTCCTACTGGGAACCTAATTTTTAGAGGGCGGTGTTAGGAAATTGCTGCTGAACTCTTTTGTGACTCATGCTGTAGGGTTTCACAGGCTTGTATTCATCCCACAGTGTTATTTAACAACTATATTAAAACAGAGTTTGGAAAGTTACTGCTGATATACCAGTTGCAACTTTACCTGGATTGTAGACTATTGCAAATGTATTTTATATGGGCCTGTCTTCAGAAATTAGTTTGGAAATTACAAAAGGCCAAATAGGGCCATTAGATTACTTATTGGGTTAAGCAATTTTCCCACCTTTTGGTTTCTCATGTTCACTGATTTCTAGTCTGTTTCTGTGTTGTTGGCTGGGGACCAGTTTCCTTAAATTACCATTTTCCCTTATATTGTCTACATCTGCAAATTTTCTTTAACTAGCTATTTGCAAATTCAAATTTTCTTCGGAGACATTATTGTGCATGGACACAGAATAAAGGGAGACATGAATACAAGGGAGAATCCGGTTGACTTTTGAGATTTTTTGGTGGGGACTTTTGTTTTAAAGTTCATTCAGGAGCCTGAGCCAATAATTCCTCTGAAGAAAATTCTATTCAGCATTTATGAGTTTCAATCTGGATGCATGATCTTCTAACTTTGGGGGTTCAAGATTACAGTCATGCATCGCCAAAGTAACTCCCAAAACCTCTTAAGTCAGAAAGCACTGCAACCAAAGATTTCCAAGGTGCTGTAGACTGGGAAATGACAACTGCAGCACCCTCCCAGTTGTAGGATGCACTGAGACAAGCAGTTGCAGCATAACTTCATTTGGTAGCAGAGATTGTTACAGATTTTGTAAGTGAATGGGCTGGTTATTATTATTAGATTATTAGAGAAGATGAGCAAGGAAATCCAAACAAGGGCCAGAAGACATATGAAAGACTAAACTAAAGGAGGACATAAGGGGAAAGGGGAAAGGAGAGAGGAGGGAAGAGGGAGGAGAAAGGAAGGGAAATGATCAATTCAACAATGAAGGGAGGGAGGATAATAATAATAATTATTATTATTATTATTATTATTTTTATTTATACCCCGCTCTTCAGCCAGCACTATCAGAGAGGCTTACAATTTGTTAATTAGACATTTCCCTGCCCTCAGGCTTAGAATCTAAAAAGACAAGACACAAAAGGAAAAGGGAATGGTAGTGGGGAAGGGGAAAAGTCCAACAGATCTTCTCTCCCTCGGAGGCCTGGACCAAGGCAGATGGACTGGAGGGAGAGCTCTTCTTCCTTTCAGGCAAAGCCTTTTGGAGCTGGCTTGCCTTTCCCTCAAGATGGTGGATGGAGGGAGGACTCTTCTTGCTTTCAGGCAAGGCCTGTTGGAGCTGGCTTGCCATAGGAAAACAACTACTGGGCAGCAGTAGTGGTGGTGGGTGACACTAAAGTGAAAGTACAGCCGTGTCATCATAGCTCATTTGATATCAACTCATTTGAGATGTGGTGCTGGAGGAGAGTGCTGAGAAAATCCATGGAGAATAGTACTGGAGAAGAGTGCTGAGGGAATCCATTGAGAGGGAATTCATTCCATGGTCAGCCAAAAAGACAAATAAATGGGTCCTAGGGCAGACCAAGCCAGAAATATCCCTAGAAGCCAAGACGATAAAACATAGACTGTCATACTTTGGACACATCATGAGAAGGCATGAATTGCTGGGGAAAAATAATGTTGGGAAAAGTAAAAGGAAATAGAAAGAGAGGAAGGCCACATGCTAGATGGATAGACTTTATTAAAGAGACATGAATATGAGTTTTACAGAAGAGAACAGGGAGGCCTGGAGATATTTCATCAGCAGGGTTGCCATGGGTGGAGACTGATGCAAAGGCAGTTAACAACAACAACAACATCCCGCTGTTCCCTGATCACTAACAGAACATATTTCTGTTGCTTGGTGTGGCTTTTGACTGTGCAAGTAGGTTCTGGGGAGTCAGCTCAAGAGATGATTCATAGTTACACATTCATCATTGTGTTTATGGCAGATCTTAGCCCATAAGTATTTTTTCACAAATTTTCCTGAATGAAAATTTCATTTTCCCAAAGTATGCCTAATGTTCCAAAATTGCAGAGAAACCTTCATATTCTCACAGAGTGGGGAGAAAATGATAGAAAATGTTCATATTTGTATGCAAGAATAAAATAAGCAAGGATGTACAGCCCTAATTTAGAATTGTCTTAAACTATAAGTGGACATGAGGTGCTTTTCATTACTTCTACCATATGCTTTCTTCCCATAAAATAAATCCTTATTGTTATTTCCCATTCCATCATTTTTTTCTCTGTTGTGTCCACTAAAGTTAGGCTTGTCAAATTTTAGGATGCTCATCTGAGTTGCCATATTTTATGAGTCACCTCTGGGTGACAGATATGTGGGTGTGGGTGTCTAATGCTCCAGTTCTTCTGGGATCAGCACTGGGCAGGAGATAAGGTTGCCTGCAACTCTATGATAAGGCAGGGAGCCTGAATGCAATGGGATTTCCATCCAACTATATGTGGCATGCGGTGGCTACACCAGTTTTGAAGATCGTAAGGTCAGAAGGTTGGCAGTTCAAGGTCCAAGTGCCACATGATCAGGTGACTTTCCATCACTAGCCCTAACTTCTGCCAACCTAGCAGTTTGAAAGCATGCAAATGAAAGAAGATAAATAGGTACCACTTCTCAGTGGGAAGATAACAGTGTTCAGTGCAGTCATGACCATTGGAGTTGTCTTCGGACTATGCTGGCTGGTTCTTTGGCTTAGTAATGGATATGAGCAATGCCCCTTACAGTTAGTTACGACTTGACATTCATGTCAAGGGAAAACATTTACCTTTACCTTTATGTATATATACATATAGAATAGTACTACATATATAGAACTGCACCAAGTCCAGAACTGTGGCGCCCAGAACTGGACACCTAGAATATTGTGTCCAGTTCTGGGCGCCACAATTCAGAAAGGACATTGAGAAACTGGAGTGTGTCCAAAGGAGGGCGACAAAAATGGTGAAGGGTCTGGAAACCATGCCCTATGAGGAACGACTTAGGGAGCTGGGGATGTTTAGCCTGGAGAAAAGAAGGTTAAGAGGTGATATGATAGCCCTGTTTAAATATTTGAAAGGATGTCATATTGAGGAGGGAGCAAGCTTGTTTTCTGCTGCTCCAGAGAACAGGACCCGGAACAATGGATGCAAGATACAGGAAAAGAGATTCCACCTGAACATTAGGAAGAACTTCCTGACAGTAAGGGCTGTTCGACAGTGGAACGCACTTCCTCGGAAGGTGATAGAGTCTCCTTCCTTGGAGGTCTTTAAACAGAGGCTGGATGGCCATCTGTCAGGGGTGCTTTGATTTGGATTTCCTGCATAGCAGGGGGTTGGACTGGATGGCCCTAGTGGTCTCTTCCAACTCTATGATTCTATGATTCTATGATTCTATGATTCTAAGTCTGTCTCTGTGAAGCAGCCAGCTATGGAGTTTCACCTAAGTCTCTCCCCCCCCCCCCCCCCCGTTGTACAGTATGGAATGTAAAATAAATAATTTTGTGCATATTTACCTTATTTTTATGTTTTTGACAGAACCCCAAATTAAACTTCACTTAACACAGAATTTGTCAAGGATTTTGATACAAGATTTCTAAGAACTCCAGTCCTGGTATGTGTACAAATACCTGAATGCTCTTTTTCTCCTAAAGGGCCAGTTTGTTTTAATCTGGTTAATAGCAAACCTTAAAACATGACATTAGGCTTTATTTTGTTACCTGTTATGCTTCCTCCACTAGTTCCCACATACCTCTACTTGATGAATTAATGGTTCTGGTCACCCTCTTCCCTGCATTTTCTGAACTGCTGGAAGTAGCTGATTGTGAAGTTGGGGGCCAGCTTGCTTACCTACCAGAAAATGTGCACTATATTTTTGTCATTTTCCCCCAGCTGTTTTATTCTTCCCTACCTGTTGAGAAAAATGTGATTAGGCAATAAGCATTAAATTTACCAGCAGAGTTACAAGAAAGAGTACAGGGATGTGGAACAGCATTTGCTGCATGATAAGCTAATGAAACACAGGGGAGAGCAACAGAGATATATGACGAGAACCAAACCATTAACATGTGGAGGCATCTACCGAGCTCTTGACTGTGTGGATGGAAAACCACAGTAAATTGTTTTTTTAAAAGTTAAGGAGCAGTTTGAAAAGTATATCTACTAACTTCCAGAGCTCTGGTAAACAGACCTTTCATTGATTATCTTTTAAAGCACTATATACTGTGCCCAGTTCTTTTATACATAGCACTTATGCTTTTTTTGCTTTGCAAATATTTTCATAGAGCTCAAATTAGTAGTAAAGTTATGAGCCCATGTTGGCTCTTTCTTTTAATCACTGACTTGTTATGAGCCTGTCTGGTTGGCTGAAGATTAAATGTTGCCCTATTCTCTTCTTAACCTTGGGACTGGGTATGATGCATAATTGCCTTCCAAATTCAGGGCTTGGAAGTAATGATGTCACTTGCAACATGCTATCTTTTGAAGAAATGAGGACATAATGCTTCTTTTTGTGGTGCCTCTTAAGAACTACTTCACACATACCTATAGTGAAAGCTATGCTTAGACATGTACACGAGATTTTGGCCATTGTAAAGATCCATTACGACAGAGAAGTGCACTTAGTGGAGTAATGCACAGTGGCAGGAGAGAGAAGAGTGAAAAAACCCTCTGTTGCCAGAGACGTTGCCTTTCTCCTTTCTCTCTTGATACATCCAGCCTGCCATATCCACAGATTCTGCATCCACAGATTGAACCATCCACAGCTTGAAAATATTCCATAAAAATAATAATCCCAAAAGCAACCTTTGATTTTGACATTTTATAAATAGACACCATTTTACTACACCACTGTATATAATAGGACTTGAATATCCATGGATTTTGGTATCCTGAAACCATACTCAATTGGTACCAAGGGCCCACAGTAGATAAAACTTCCTAGGGTGCCTGTCCTCTGGTCACAACAGTGCCTATGGTAATTTTAAACTATTGCAGCTCCTCCCCTACCTAGACCTTTGTCATCACTTATACCCAGGTGGGATATCACAGGATTAGTCAGGATTGTCCTCACCAAATAGGAACAGTAAGAGAGTAGTCTCAACAACAGAGACTTTGAATCAATTGGAGTTGACAGATTCACTTACTGTTCAGCAATGGGTTGAACAGATCTACTTTACTTGGGACTGACCAGCAGGATTTCAGCCATGCAGTTGCACACTCATAGTTGGCATGTAACTGTCAATGCCTTTGCTGTATCACTTCATTCACTGGGATTACAGCAAACAGCAGTATGTATTCCCCTGTGCACAAAACAATAAGAAATCAACACATTGTCAAATACGTAATCAGTTATATCATGTTGGTATTTTGGAGAAGCATGATATATACAAAAACTGTGTCTCACACTTAAAGCAACTGATACCTAATCAATATAAAAAGAAATTTTGGCTGGAATTCTTCATCACCTATGTTGCCATCATCTACACCCAGGTGAGATGTAACCACTGCAGTTGACTCTCCCATCCTCATTTATTGGGAATCAATGTGGGTCTGTTCCCTTTTCAACCAGGAAGAGCCGACTGACATTCCCACACCCTCCATTTCCACTGCGGGAGGCAGAATCAGTCCCTTTCACACGAGAGATTGCTCTCATGAGGGTGGAAACATCAGTCAGCTGCTTTTCGATAGACAAGTCACGCATTTGTGACTGGTTCATGATAATCCTCATTGATGGCTCAAAAACTAGGGACTGATGAACTTTCACAGCCTCTGTGTATTCATAAATCAGTGAATAATGAGAGATCATGAACATGAACCAGTCACAAATGCGTAACTCTAAGTTACAATATCTCATTCAAACGTTATAATGCAGTATGCATGAATGGGACTGCATTTCACCCACCATATGCTGCAGGTGAAGACATGGGCCTGTCATGTAGAGCATTTGACCATTAGCTCCATATAGGTGATTCTGAGTGCCAGGTGTCTCTCCAAACATGAGTTTTTCATTATCCCCCTACCTCACGTTCTGATAACTGGAGATGCCAGGGATTAAATGGATTTCATGTCTGTAAACAGTCTGTGGCAAGCTTGAGGGGTCTTATTTTCAAGTCACAATATTTGGCTGGAATTCTGTTGGTGCACTATGATCATGACTGTACTTTTCCCAGTGTCACTCAATGGTAGTGAGATAAAGCAGTCAAAAATTCTCAGTTCTGGCTAACCTATTTCTCCCATGACATCCTTTTTCATGGCTACTGCACCTGCGGGCTTTTCCCTCCTCTTATGGCTTTTGCCTTTATCCATACTCTGGCCTTTATCTGTATAAGAGTCTGTATAAGAGGCTATAGAATGGCCCTGCAACTCTCCACATCTTCTGTCCTTGCTTTTCTAAACACTGAAAGGAAGCTTAGTGGGTTTTTTTTTCATATTTCAATGCAGCCTTGCTGAGTTTGCTTCTCCAGAGCAGCATTATGCCAAGAGACATGTAATGAGCTGTGTAACTTTAATTCAACAAATTGAATACATAACTTGATGAAAGGCAGGTATTTTAATTTAATCTTTGCCAGGCTGAGCTCTTATTTTACTTTGCTCTCCTGCTGGCATCTCTGTTTGACTTACATTCAATCTCTCATTGCCGACTCAAGGGCAGGATGCCCCCGAAACAGCAGGGTGCCACCCTTCATAATGAATGGAACCCTTGAAAGTGTGACCTGGAAGTGGTTTTTGTTTTGCTGAGTTTCAGGATTATAACTACTTCACATTTATATCAGAGACACACACTGCTATTCTTTGAATAAAGGTCTGAGAGAGTAGAAGTAAAATAATACCACTAAAAGTCTGTCCCTGTCAGTCTATAGAGGGAGGCACACGTGAATAAGCCTATCTTCAGAATTATCCATTAGAATCCTATACAATCTGTTACCTCATGCACATATACCTAGCTACATAGCAGAGGTGGTAAGAAAGCTTACTGAATTGTGAAGATGCTTAATGGGACACCAGCAAGAGTGATTAATGTGCACTGGTATGTATTGGTATTGATGTGCATTGGTATGTATTGTACACTGTTCACATTAAAAATTATCTACATGCACTGAGGTTGGTAGCATGCTTTTCTATTGTGACAATAAGACACAAGGCCCTTTCAGAGGTTCAAATAGTCTCTTCACTCTAAAAGGCAATGCAGAAAAATAGAATCATTGAGTCAGAAGAGACCATAAGGGCCATCGAGTCCAACCCTCTGTCATGCAGGAACTCTTGTTCAAAGCATACCCGACAGATCCAGCCTCTGCTTAAAGACCTCCAAGGAAGGAGACCCCACCATACTCTGAGAGAGTGTGTCCCACTGTTGAACAGCTCTCATTGTCAGGAAGCTCCTCCTAATGCTGAGGTGGTATTTCTTTTCTTGTAGCTTGCATCCATTGCTCTGGGTCCTATTCTCTGCAGTAGTAGAAAACAGCTTGCTCCATCCTCAATATGACACCCCTTCAAATATTTAAACAAGGCTATCACATCACTTCTTAACCTTCTCTTCTCCAGGCTAAACATACCCACCTCCCTAAGTCTCTCCTCATAGGGCATGGTTTCCAGATCTTTCACCATTTTGGTTGCCCTCCTTTGGACATGTTCTAGCTTGTTAACAACTTTTCTGAACTGTGATGCCCAGAACTGAACACAATATTCCAGGTGAGGCCTGACCAAAGCAGAATAGAGTGGCACTGTTACTTCCCTTGATCTAGATACTATGTGTCTATTGATGCAACCTAGAATCGCATTGGCCTTTTTAGCTGCTGAATCACATTGATGACTCATGTTCAACTTGTGGTCTACTAGGACTCCTAGCTTTTTCACACATAGTCTCATTAAGCCAGGTGTCCCCCATCCTATATTTATGCATTTCATTTTTTCACCTTAAGTGTAATACTTTACATTTTCCATGTTGGAAGTCATTTTGTTAGCTTTGGCCCAGCTTTCCAATCTATTAAGATCATTTTGAATTTTGATCCTGTCTATTACCTGGAGTATTAGCTATTCCTCCTAATTTGGTGTCATCTGCAAATTTGATAAGCATGCCCACTATTCTTTCATCCAAGTTGTTGGTAAAGTTGTTGAATAGCACTGGGCCCAGGACAGAACCCTGTGGCAACCCACTGGTCACTTCTGTCCAATATGAAGAGGAGCCATTGCTGAGCACCCTTTGGGTTCAGCTGGTCAACCAATTTCTAATCTATTTAACAGTTGCATTGTCTAACCGACATTTTACCAGCTTGTTTGCAAGAATGTCATGGGGGACCTTGTGAAAGGCCTTACTAACTGGACCATAATTGTTGGAATCCTCATTTTTTCATTTTGAAGATGTGGACAACATTTGCTCTCCTCCATTCTGTTGGGACTTCTCCTGTTCTCCAGGAATTCTTAAAGATTATTGCTAATGGCTCTGAGATTACATTTGCCAGATCTTTTAATATCTGGGAGATTCCTCCTCCCAATTCCTATTCACTCCCAGATGTGTTATTGGTATTCCCTCCTTATCAAGATCAATTGGAAGAGCTTTGCTATGCCTTAGGCACACCGCCTTGCCCTTTTGATTTTTTCCACATTTTGCTGTGTTACAACCTAGTAGTGAAATGGCTCTAATTGGCATTGTTGCCATTTGATATGTAGTATGTTAAAAAAAAACTGGGCAAGGGCAAGATGCCACATAAACCATCCAGAATATTGTACTGCTTCAGCATATACAGGAGGAAATATTAGGTGATGAATAGCTGGTAACCTACACAGTGAAGCGTGCTGCGGTCAGCAGAGACAGGATGTTTCAGAAGTGTGCACATGTCTAGAGCACTTGGACGAGCAGTTTCATTAATGAAAGTTGGCTGCTAGCAAAATAGCAGAATAAAATCTGAGATTAAAAGCCACTGAGATCGAAACCATGCAGAATTCTAGGACTCTTTCCTTGGCAAGTAGCCTGGGCAGGCAGACTCTCTGGTCTCTTTCACAATACCAGTAACTTCCAACTGTTTAAACTTGCAGTCCCAATTAATCATCTGTACCCCCTTTTCAACTGATTTTAAAATGTCCCAGTTACTTTCTCCTCCTTGTACTTCTCCCCTTGTTTCAATTGGGGCAAATTGAGTTCAAAGTGTAAATTGTTGTTTGCCCACAGTTAACTAAGCAGGATGGAGAGGGAGGTGTCTTAATTTTCACAGTAGGCTCAGGAAAATAACAAACTGCTACAGTCTCTCCTGACTTTTGTGTGCTTCACAATTTTTGTCATCTAGACCACACTGTGATGTTGCTTAGCCACATGTAAAATGTTGGAGGGTATGATGCTACACAGTGATAGTAATTTGATCCCACTTTAACTGTGATTTACCTTGTAATTTGGTGAGTCTCTGCAGCTCTTACTGCCAGGGAGTTCTTTCTAAGGTTGAGGTGGAATCTCTTTTCCTGTAGTTTGCATCCATTGCTCCATGTCCTAGTCTTCAGTATGATATCTCTTCAAAGTTTATGTGAGTTTTTTTTTTAAAAAAAGAAAGAAAATAGAAAGAATTGTGGAAATCCACTCATACAGTTTTTGAGTCTGTACTACAGCCAATGGCTTTGAAACGAACTGGGATCCCATTGAGAGGACAGACTGTTATCTGTTGCCCACTGAGATATGAGCAGAGATTGGGTGTGTTCAGTCTAAATTTAATCTGGCCCCTCTTCAGCCCTGCCCCTTGTTCCTCTCATCCTCACTGTCACATGGAATGCTATTATCTTAGTGTGTCAACTAGTTTTATCATTGTATGTCAGATACTTGTTCTACCTTCAGCACATCAGGGAGGAGACAGAGAAACAAGAAGCAGCACTAAGGCTATCTCCCCTTTGCATCACTGACTGTTGCAGCAGCAGCAGCTAAGGAGTTTATCACACTAGGGAGATCCCAAAGAAAAACAGGATTTAAACTAGATTTAAAGCAAATAAAAACAAAAACAAACAAACAAACAAACAAAACACAAATGCCTGAAGTTTATGAGATGACATCGCTGTTAAAATGAAATAACATGAAGTTAAACCAAATGTAAAGCAGAGAAAACTACCAGCTTTTTACTTTTGGAACTTCCTGAAAGTAAAAAGCTGCTGGTTTTCTCTGCTGTATGTTCAGTTTAACTCCGCGTTATTTCTTTTTGGGGGTCATTTAGTGTGATAAACTTCCCACATTTGCACTTTTTTTTTAAAAAAAAAAAAAATCTAAATCTCTTTTAAATCCCAATTTTTTCAGGATCTCCCTAGTATGATAAAGCTCTAGATTGTGAGCCTGAGGCCAGGGAACCAGCTAATTAAAATAATATTTGTAAGCCACCCTGATAGCCTTTAGGGCTGAAGAGTGGGGTATAAATAAATATTAATATTATTATTAAGTGAAGCAGGAGATGGTTTAGTGGTTAAGAAAGGGAGGGGAGGAATGAATTTTTCACTGGCTCAGATGAAAATCCAGTCTACAAAAGGCTTTGTTGTTATAATGCTTGCCTTAATATTGAAAGTGAGCTTTGAGGCACCAGGGTTCATCTCTTAATGTCGAAACATTGCAGTTTATTTGTCTTGGTTGCATTTTTGCTGCTGCTGAGCTTAAAGGGAGGAGATGTTTGAGCGGTATTGCCAAGTAAGAACAGTGAAGAAGGGATCACAGCTATAAGAAAAAATTGAGTGTCCTTATGCCTGTGCGAGCATACTGAGGAAAGTGGCAAGATTTATCTGAGACCATTAGGGAGCCCTGGTAGTGAAGTGGATAAATGCCGATACTGCAGCCACAACGTTGTAAGTTCGATCCCACAAGGCTCCAGGCTGACTCAGAATTCCATCCTTTCATAGGTCAGTAAAATGAGTATCCAGCATGTTGGGGGCAATTGGTTTACACACTGTAAACCACTCAGGGAGTGATAGTTCACTATTAAGTGGTATAGAAATGTAAATGCTATTTCTGTTTCATTTTGCTTGGTAGTGTAATCTCCTTTCCCACCTTTTGTCTACTTCTAGCTACAATGTGAATGTGACCATTGGCACTAAACAGAGTTCCAGCATTTGTAGCCTCTTTTGAGGAACCAACTGATTTGAGAGATGGATTAGATTCTGAGACACTAGGATTCGAATCCTTGCTTGGCCATGGAAAGCCATTGGGTGACCTTGGGCAAATCACACTCTCTTAGCCTCAGAGGGAAGGCAATGGCAAACTCCCTCTGAACAAATTTTGTAAGCAAGCCCCATGATAGAAAATGACTTCAAGGCACATAACAACATACTCTTTTCATCATTTGTGACAATACTGGGTTTATAATAAGCCATAGTTGATGTCAGCATTTATGGCACAAGACATCTGTTCTCTTTTTTAACACTGCACTTTACCTGTTGTTATTTCAAATGTTCTGCTATGTTTAAAATGCAATTGTCCATTTGTGGCATTATATTATTGTGGTGTCAAGACTTTTGGCTGAGAAAAGAATTATTATACTTCAGGGATGTTCTGTTTAGGATGTTCTACTGTTCTCCCCTAGGAAATGTCATAATGAGGAGTTTTGTGTGTTTGCTTCAGCTGCAGCCTAGTCTAAATTAATCCACATCATATTTAATGTGGAGTCGAAGGCTTTCATGGCTGGCATCCATAGATTTTTGTGGGGCTTTCGGGCTATGTGGCCATGTTCTAGAAGAGTTCCTTTCTGACATTTCGCCAGCATCTGTTGCTGGCATCTTCAGAGAATGATACCTGGAAAAGGATTGGACATATATATCCTGTGTGACCCTGGGAAAGGAGGAGTGATTGCATATGTATTGTTCTGTTGCTAATGGCAGTCTTCAGGGTGGGAGGATGTGCAAAAGAGGATTAATGTCTGCTAACTAGTGCTCATTGTCTGCTGGGAATTCCCCTGACCCCAGACTGGCAAAAGGTCAGAAAGGAACTCTTCTAGAACATGGCCACATAGCCTGAAAGCCCCACAAAAATCCACATCATATCTTCTGAAGCTGTCAAAGACCACTAGAACTAATCCTACAATATCTTTGTGAAAGTCTATGGGAGACTAGAGGACTGCAGGACTTCTCCAACCACATACCCCATCTTTTACATATATAAACAGATGACATCTTTTTCATCTTATAGGCCTCCTCTTTACAGATTCTTGGAACTTCAGTGGTTCTTTGTGGCTAAGAAAATGAGCAGAAATGAGTTCTTAAGTCTTGGTTTTCATTACAAGTTACAAGCAATCCATCCTCTTGACCACACATTGTTTACTTCATCCTTTCCCGAGAGCAGTTTGCAATTTTTTAAAAAACACTGTGGCCCAGATATAAAACAAAACATGGTCAGACTAGAACTGGAATTGAAAATTCTGTGGCCACCCAAAATAAAACCAAAAACAGTTGATTTATAACTCATTCATACCAATGGGTTACTCATTTGGTTTCTCTTAAACAGGAGAGAAACATTATCCTGATTCTCTGCCTCTTTGTGTGAAAAATTCAACTCTCCTGGTTCTGTGATTTTACAGGTGCTGAGGACCAAGCTCTCTTCCTCACACTTTCAGATCATGCGTTCTGCCACTAAAACTCTTTAAGTGACATTATGACAACTTTTGCTGTGATACATCAGAACGAGAAATGGGAACTAATTAAAATGAGCAGCAGAAGGAAAATTCATATTATAATCTTTATGACTATGAAAATTGGAAAAGAATACTAAAGAATGATGAGTCTTAAGAAATGATGATAGTGGCAACAACATATTCCATACCACAGAATTACAGCAGATAGCCATGATTGCATCCTGCACATCTTTGTGAGTTCTAGTTCGATGAGGTACTAGAACTCTCTGGCAGATTATTTTAAATAGCTTACAAAAGTACAAATCCAAGAATTCCATAAATTCTTGCCATGGCAATTACATTCATATTGAAGATCTATAATTGTGTAGTGTGAAACACGACCTTAAGCAGTACAATTGAATTTCTACTGACACACTCAGCTCAACCTTTACACAAGCATTCCTAACATTATGCACACTATATGTCCTCACAAGCTTCTGCCTTTTCTCATTACAATGTTCCTGTTTGTTTCCTACAGCAACACTGTTTTGAAATTCAGGCAGGTGTTCTACAGATTTTTTTTCTAAGAAAAAACATTAGCCCACATTAGCTCAAGGGGCTAGTCTACATGTTTAAAATACTCCTCACTCTAACTGAATACAATGTAATCTGGCCACATGTGTATTGCAGGAGCTTGGGCTTTTGTTTTACTGGGGAGGGCAAAACATTCCTTGAACTTTGCAGCAAAAGGCTTTGTAGTTTTTACCAGAGTACCTGCTGAAATCCATAGAAATGTGTGTTATCGCATGCATTCAGATGGCTGTACATTTTGGCAGCGGGAGGGTGAATAGATGCAAATTTACACAGGAAAGTGAAGATAATTAAGTTTCAATGCAAATGTATGAAAATACACAGCAGTTTGCATAGTACATTTACACATAGACTAGCTAAGTCAGTCCCTGGGACTTACAATCCTTTTACAGAAGGGCCTAGATACATCAGGTAGTCTGAATAAGGCAAATCATCGCTGAAAAGGGTTATCTCTGCACAGGATATGTCATACAATAACTTCACAAAGATGCTTTTATGGCAATGTGACAAGGGATATTCTTAAAAACAAGAGAGTGCCTTCAGGTTAAAGTTGTTTATTAAGGTGATTCAATTTAATTTACTATATTTTAGATTCAAACTCCCACCCACCCCCCGAACTATTCAGCTAACAATACTGTCTTAGGGAACTGATAGCATGGAAAAGATAATTCTGACTGAGTTCAATAACCTTTTCCTGAAGACATTTAATTCCAAATGAAACTATTTTTAAAAAGCCATAAAAATAGCATGATTCAAGCTTGAAGGGTACTTTAATAAAATTCTGACTCTCGGGAGTTAGTAGAAAGCAATGAAACAAAACAGCGACTTCTTTACATTTCAAGAAGTTGAACTGGAAGGCTATGAACAACAACAAAAAAGGAGAAAAAAAGAAACTAGTTGTTTATCCACTTTTTCTTTACTTTAACAAACAAAGGCTGCACAACAGGTAGCACGGAGAAGAAAAGAAAAATGAGTGCAGAAAATGAAATGGGGAAATAGCAGTTAAACTATTACAGATAAATTTCTTGAAGGGGAAAAGACAAGAAACACAGGAACATAGTACTTTCAATTACTGTGGCAACATTGATCATAAATCTCAAAACTGCAACCAGAGTTTGATCTAACATCCTTAAAATGTTATGCAGAGGCAGTGCTTTTTAGAGTTCATAGTCTTCAAGAAAGCTATAGAGAGCTTTTTTTGGTTATTCTTATGGAACAAATTCAGCCTGGAATTGACTGCCCTGGAGAAAGATTTGAAGACATGTTCACTTTTTTGTGACTTTTGTTCTGCAGCATTTCTGATTCAATACTAGACTGTATATCCTCTGCTTGTCATTTTCTTTGGTAATGCTGCCTCTACTTCTAACTCTGGTGTTGTTGGCATTTTATATATTTTTTTAAAATCCTGCATGTAACTTGAATGTACAAGGTACAATGAAAACCCATGTAGGCATAGGTGTGTGCTACAGTCTTATTTACTAGTACATGATAACCAGCACCAGACATCTGAATCATCAGCTACTGTTTGCATATATCTTCCAGATATTCAAGATGAAGCCATCACAATCCCTAACACATTTAGGGCCAAATTATTGCAATGAACGTGGACCTTCCTTTGGGGTCAAGCCACCTTGGGACTGCTATTCTGAATAGCAAATGTAAATTAAATTCCCATGCCTATATGGAGTGACACACATTGTTATTACTCACATGAGAGAGGAGCAGGTGCTAATTAAAATTACAAGCTAGAGGGAGCAGGAATTAAGGAAACAAAGAACATAGATGCCAAAAGAGACTAGCCTGTGAACAAATCTCCCTTGACTTTCTCATTCTCAGTTGCCCCAGAAATTGTTAGACAAAATGTATTTAAATATAGCATCTATCATTTCATAGAACAATCACCAGGATAACCTACAATTAGAGCCTCTTTAACTACAAGTAGCATGTGGTGTTTAAGCAGGGGATGCCGAATTGTCCCTGAAGTGCTCATAAAATCCAAGACACCCCTGAGAGCTCAAAAATCTTTGCTCCTTTCTTCTCCACTCACACTCTCTCTCACTCTACCCCTTCCGTACTCAAAGTCACATTTTCAAATTTAACACAAATGGAATTCCGATTTAGTCACTGTCCTATAGCTCTTCAAACACTTTTGAGGAAAGTGTGTTATGGAGATCCATCTAAAAAATATGAAACATGCTTACAATAGTCAACTTCTGATCAGCATTCTTCTTCCTCTTCTTTGTTAAACAAACAAATACACTAACAAGTTTTAGCCGTTATGGTTGTAAATATTATATGCTTAAAAGTAAATCTTTGAAGTGATTTGCTTCTGGAAAGTGGCTATGGGATGTATGTTCAGTACTGAGCGTAACTTTTGCTGTTAATAATTAACCACAACCAACATTGATTATGCAAAACAGTTTTTTAAACAACAGAACTATACTTATGTTTTCTTATACAAAATAAAAAAAAATTGGCCTTGTATTCTGCATTCTGTTTTTATACTGTTCTGAACATAAAGCTAATAAGTACAGCATACATATAGGATACAAGAAAGTATTCCATTTGTTTCCCTTTCCTGCCTTCTTCTCAAGACTGGCAGATGGGGGGGAGGGGGGAAGGAACATTGGCTAGGAATACAAGATCTCATTATACTTTCAAGGGCCTTGGAAGAAAAACAGTTGTATAGCAATGAATGTAAATGTGTTATTTGGTTCCAAGACACCTGAACATCCATGCCAATGGAAAAGATACACACACATCTGCCTAGATTAGGTTGCATTCAGTGGACCATTCTTTCTACCAGTCACAACATTTGCTAGCATGTGTCAGAAATGAGCTTTTCACCACCCATGACAACTTCTTCTGCTACTTTATTTTGAAATAAAAGCAGAAGACATTTCGGCCAAGTCAGGATAGGAATAAATATTACCTCAACTGCACAGGTGGGAAATGAAGAGTTCAACTTCATTAGGAAAGCTCACAGCTCCAACTGTCTATAGAATTCCTCCAAGAGATCTCTTATAATGCTTCATTCAAAAACTGTTAATGACTGAATAACATACAACACACAGGTTTTTTTATGCTATGAAAACAGACAGGGATGGAAAGAATTCTATTCCAAATAAATTCTGAGCAATCTTGGTTAGCACACCAAAAAGCAATTTATGCATCAAACAGAGACTTGCTATTAAGTCACGTTAAATGCATAGGTAATTTATAAGCAAACAAAGAAATCTTTCTCAGGATTTTTACATGGCCAAGGTCATGTCTTTTTGCTTCTCCTCCACATCTGAAATCACACTTTGTCAGCCAGTGAGCAATTTTATATAATGGATATTGAACAATGTTGGGGGAGGTACCAGGCTCAGTGTTAAGGATATGTCATTTGAGCAGTTAAGCAGCCCTGGTGGCGCAGTGGTTAAATGCCTGTACTGCAGCCGCTCACTCAAAACCAGAAGGTGGCGAGTTCAAGACCAGCAAAGGGCTGAAGCTCGACTCAGGCTTGCATCCTTCCGAGGTCGCTAAAATGAGTACCCAGATTGTTGGGGGGCAAATAGCTTACAATTGTAAACCGCTTAGACACTCCTTAAGGGTATGAAGCGGTATATAAATGAAGCTGTTTGTTTTTTTGTTTGTCATTTGGGTGTACAAGGAAACCAGGCTGAGTCATTGAAATCTCTCAAGTTTAAAAAGGTCCTGTGTTGAGAAAGACCACTGGCATTCTAGAATGCTGCTATCTGTCACAGCAGAGATTGTGTGGTTAGAGGGACAGGTGTTATGCCACAGTAATACCTTGGATTAGTCATTAATCATAATGGAGATTGCAGTCAAGAAATCAGAAGACTAGTAAGTTTATCGCATAGGCCCTAGAACGGGCCTGCAATGTTCTAAAAGTGGGTGTGATGGGAATGGGAGGCAGCATAGAACACATCTTACCACACAGGGAGAATGCTGCCGCCGTGGCTGGAAGTTCCCATCACATTCTGGATGCGGTTTAGAAGCCAGTGCGATAAACTTACTATATATGCTCATGTATAAGTCTACAAATTTAGGTCAAAAAATTGACCCAAAAAACCTGAGTTGACTTATCCATGGGTCAATGTAAGTACTGAATCTTAACTCTTATTTAAAAGAAGGAACCATCCCCTGGTGAAAAGCAAGCGTATAATCTGTCCTGGAAGCACTGACCTCCTTTACGCACTCATCCATCCAGTCTTAAGAATAAGCACAAAGAGTTATGTCTGATGGATTTTTGGAAGTTATTTGACATTGTTTTGCTTTGCTTCATCCTTTAGATCCGTTCCTATATGCCCCTAAATTTTACCCTCGACTTATCCAACAGTCATAGCAAAATCCATAATTTTGGCCCAAAACTTGCCCTCGACTTATAGTCAAGTATATACGGTATAGGATTTGGAAGGGCAGCTATGAAAGAACTGGACAAGATCTTCAAGTGCAAATACATCTCACTGAACACTAAAGTTAGGATTGTCCATGACATTGTATTTCCCATCGCTATATATGGATGTGAGAGCTGGACAGTGAAGAAGAAAGCTGATAGGAAGAAAATCAACTAATTTCAGATGTGGTGCTGGAAAAGAGTTCTCAGAATACAGTAGACTGCCAAAAAGGCAAACAAATGGGCCCCAGAAGTCATGCCTGAACATCCTGTGGAGGCCAGGATGACTAGATTGAGGCTATCACATTTTGGACATTTTGGGAGAAGGCATGAGACACTAGAAAAGACAATAATGCTAGGTAAGGCAGAAGGCAGCAGAAAAAGAGAAAGACTACATTACAAGTGGACAGACTCAATCAAGGAAGCCACAACCCTGACACTGTTGGGAACAGAGACTCTTGAAGATGTTTCATATGAGGGTTGCAATAACTTGAGGCTGACTTGAAGGCAGTCGACACTCATATTAGGCAACTTCTTAACATTTTTGTTTGTTAGTGAAACACTATTATGTTGATATTTCACTGCACTTCTGGTCTGTTCCCAAGATCTATAAAATCTCATGACCAAAATATCTAACACAATAAAAGATGCCAATAGGCATATATTACCAAACCAAACCAAATCAAACCAACCAGTTATTCTTATAAACCTCATATATATATAGCCCACTAATGTACGAGGGGGTATCCAAAAGTTTTAACGATCACCTTTTTTTAAAAAAATGACAGAAAGTTTGTTTTGATTTGTAGTTGTTAACTTATCTCCATGTAGTCACTATCTAGATTTATACATTTATACATTTATCTTGACCCTCCAAATACCTGATATTATAGATTGCGCCTTATGAGGGGGTATCGTAAAGTAATAATTATCACCCAGAAGTTGTTATGGCATATTGGTGAAATTTTGTCAGTGTCATCATTGGTCCCTAAGTGCATGTTGCTGAGAAAATCAGCTCATTGTGTCCTTCGTGACTGGCTGTGCCAGAAGTGACTAAAGTGTAAAATCCTCATCAGGCACAACCTGTAGGCTTCTACAATATCAGGTATTCAGAGGGTCAAGATACCCTGGGAAAAATGTATAAATCTAGATAGTGACTACATAGAGATAAGTTAACAACTACAAATCAAAACAAACTTTCTCCTAATTTTTAAAAAAGGTGATCATTAATACAAGGATACCCCCTTGTATGCAAAATATTTTTACGGTAATTTCATTTAGGTCATATTCACTTTCAGACAGGTTGAGGTAGGTTAAACGAAATAGTGCTCATTAACCTGCGTGAATAACTAGATGTATCAGTTGTGTAGAATGAAAACAAGCCTGAAATTAAGAACAAAATCTTTGATTTTATACTTCTACAGAGGATAACCAGTTAGTGCTTTGGGTTCTATCCACATTTTCAGTTGCTATAGAAAGCTCCCACTTTTATCCTTCCTAATTGAATAATTCTGAGCTAAACCCAAGGGACAATAAACTTCAATTTATAGAATTCTAGTAATGTAATTTTGTCATTGTCATCTTGCCTATAGAGTAGCATTCTAATCAATTTAAGCATTAAAAACTAGCAAGGTTGGCAGATATGGCATTTCAAAGGTTACAGAGTTGACAAAACCAGCATTTCATTAAAACAAACAAGTCTTCCTCCTGTCCAGCTAGTTCCATCCATTTGTTAGTTAAGGGTAGTGTCAGAAAGAAACACTAGTAATGAGCAATTGGACACTTATAATCTCCCTCTTTAATTAAAATTCTTGCTTGTGGATGTACATTTCTCTGTTGTTGTAAATGTTTGCTTTCATTTTCAAAAATTTGCAAAGCTATATTCTCCCCCTTCCATCTCAGAAACATTGACTTGAATGCCCCCCCCCCCCCAAGATATCACTGACCGATTGATTTGCTAGCTGGCTATGTGTTCTACTGCAGCACAAGTCTTTTCATCTTACATTAAAAATAAAATAAAACAAAAGTTGAAAACATGGACAAGGCTATTTTAGTCCACTCCCCATTTACTGTGGTACTGGATGATAGTTAACATGAATATAAGGTGAAGGGGGGATCTAGAAGGTCCCTGAGTATTTTGAAGGTGTCATATTTAGACATGTGACATCTTCAAAATACTCAGAGCCCTTCCAGATCTTCCCCCACCCCATTATCCTTCACATTATACTCATTGTTAACTTGCATCCAGTAACACAGTAGATAGGGAGTATCTATATAGCAAGGAATAGAAGAAATATTCATCCTGGCATAATATTAAGTACGGGGTCAAGCAGACTGGCAGCTTGAAGCAGCCTCCAGCTGCTCCAGCCTTTCTGTAAGGGACCATGGTGACCAGATGCTGAGGTCCTGAGGGCTGCTGCCACCGCAGTCCCAAACAGGCCACCAGCAAGGAGCACTCCCCCCCCCTTCCTTTTGCTGTTGGTCCTGGGCTGTCTTAGGCAGCTATAGTGTAGCTTCAGTCTGATCTGAGGGCGTAAGACATGTGTAAGTCACATCCCCAGATCAGTTCAAAGCTGGCACTTTTGGCCTGTGTTTTGGGCCTATGTTAAGAATGCAGCATACATTTGCAAAATTAACTTTCACTTGTCCTTCCACTCTGCCCAGAAATCTCCTTGGCAGCTATCAAGTCTTATGATGGGCACTGTGGTAAACAATTCAAATCATGATGATTCAGATCATGATGATCCATCTCCTTCAAGTTCTCAGGGGAACTAAAATGCAGATGTGCCCCATTTGAGAGTGCATCCTCATTACTTTGCTCCTGCAACACAGTTGAAACGAGCTGATTCTCCATGGTCTGAATCATTGTCCTCTCCACCCTTCTCCCTCAATAAGCAAAAGCAGCAAGGACATCTCCCAGGTGGCAGGAGGGGGAGGAACTGTGTGTCCAAAGCTGCAAGCTGATGTAGGATTTGAGACTCACTTACAGAGGTGCTATGCTAAACAAGGAATGAACAACTGAAGGTTAAATAGCTGACAATGGCATCAAACTTTCTTTTGCTCTTTGCTTTAATGTGCAAACTTGGATCCATACTTGCATATCCTAACTGACCAAGATGTTTAAGGACCAGGCCCTCTCAGTTGAGGAATGCTGGAAATTACATAGAAATATCTTTACCCTTTCTTAATTTTTTGCTGGCAAAGTTGAAGCTGTGTACTTGGGCTGGAAAAAAATTAAGATTTGGCTTAATTTGGCTCCTGTCTTGAAATTTATCTGCCTTTTTTGGACAGGAGCAAATTATGCTTAACCCGAACCCCTACAACCAAAGCTTCTTTGAGTTAGGGCTGCTCCACCCATTCAAATCCAATTTCTATAGGTCAGTTTGGTAATTAAATAGCAAAAGAAGTTCCCTTTTGTAGATGCCTAGAAACTGGTTCTAAATACTCCTAATTCAGGAAATTCAGTAAGGGACGAAGCACACTACCCCTTTGTGCCGGGTTGGGGGCAGAGTCTGAGCATGGCATTTAGATGCCGTATGCTCTGATGCTGCCCCCATGCTGCTGGGAAGCTGCATGGCTGACTGCATGTGTGCTGGCTTCACAATGGCATGGCGTTTACATACATCATGCTGCAGAAATGCCAAAAAGCTGCTGCCATGGCAGGAAAGCTTTTTCCCTAGCCCAAAAAGGAGCAGACTTTTTCTAATTGTATTTGGGGCAGAAGCTGGCCAGATTGGGGCAGCAGCATGCGGTTGTACAGACCCAATTTGGCTCCCTCAGGGGCAGCTTCATGCCACTCCTTCAGGACTGTCTACTTTGCCCCTAAGTTTTCTTTACTCTTATCTGAAAGATCTGACCTCCTTGCATATGTTTTCTAGTCACTGATTCCAGATTCGCTAACTGTGTCATGCAGATCACTAAAATTCTGTGGATATCCAAAAGAAACATTAACCACACTCCCTACATACCAAAACAATCAACAACTTATTGAATTTATCTACAGCAATATTTCCTGATAACCAGAGACTCTGGCAATTGGCTGCTCAAACACACTTTGGATATCATTGGTCTTAAGGTCTAAAAAGGCACAAAAAGGCACATGATTATAGGATGTTCCACAGGTCTTATGGCCAACTCTAGTATCAGTTAAAACAGAGATACATACTTGTGTCTTCATGCAATGTACTAGCAGTTGTTTATCCCATATAACAAGAGGTTTAGGATAGATGGAAGTGGGGTAATATAGAGCATGGATTCAAAATATAAGGAATGGATGGAAGCCTGAGCCATGGAGACCTTCAGGGAATCAGGGACATAAGGAAGCAGCAGAACTGCTAGTTGAGGCAATGTTTTACATGTTACATTTCCTTGTCCTTTTACCATCCAGTGATGGCAGTTGATCTATTCAAAGAATTTCCCACATACTAAATACTGTTCAGCCATGAGGAGGAGGGCAGTCCATACCTGCTATCTATGCATACAATACATCACATACCAAACTCTACCCTGGGGGAAAGGCTAGAGTTTTGTGTTTTGGTTAAAACATGTTTTGGTTAGAGGTTAAAAATTAATTACTAAAGCCAAGATTGTCTTAGGGAATAATTTTACCTGAAGTAGCTTATGGTAACCTCAAGATATTTGACAACCTTCCTAAATTGTCTAAAGCTGGCCCCTTTACCCACAGAGTCTGCATCCATATATTCAATCATCCATTGCTTGAATATATATATATATATATATGTTTTTAAAAATCCATAAAGCATAGAATTTTGCCATTTTATATATGTGTGAACCATTTTATTACCCCACTGTATATAGTGGGACATGAGCATCCATGGATTTTGATATCCACGGCGAGTCCTGGAACCAAACCAAGCAGATATCAAGGGTGCACTGTACTGAAACATTACCAAGGAACAAGACTACACTGAAACCCCATTAATCAACAAGGAAAAGCCACTTGGAAGCATGGCTACAGAAATCTCATTTTGTCCATTGGCACTTCCATTTAACTTAGTAGATTGTACCCAACAGCTTTAATTATTAAAGAATTATGCTGGCAGGATATGCTTGTTTAGCTAGGATTTTATCTAACAAGCCAGGCAAGTGAGAAGAAGAAAAAGAAAAGAATAGTGGGGGGGGGGGGGGGGGGGGCAGGGAGAGTGGGAAAGAATGGTCATTCTACAAATTGCAATACAGGACCTGAAATCCATCAAGAAGTAGAATATGTTACATAAATCTAAGTTACTGAAAATGAAGATTGGAATTTGGAGTGCTTTAAACACAATGTAATGTGGAGGAATGAAAAAAAAAATTTCCAAAGAGTATGTCTAAAATTAAAGATTGCTTCTGCTGGCAACATTCCGTAAAGCTTTGGGCAAAGCATCAGCTTCCTGCCCTGATTCTCCATCTGCTAATAGTAGTAATAACAGTAACACTAATTTGCATATCACAAAAGGCTGCTGTGATTTACCATCTTTGCAAGGCCTTGAATATTCACGGCAGTTCTATAAATGCTGCAGTATAAGTATTTTTTCCTTGTGACAAGAGCTTATCTTTATCACTAATTATAGCCATATAATTACAGTTGCCTGAAATATGACTGCACAGTTTGCAACCTTTTCTTATTTTTAATAAATCAGATTCCTATTAGAATTTTAAAAATCTGTTATGTAAATGGAGAAAACTGCTGCATACTTTTGTAACAGAGCTCATGTTTCTGATCTTGATCATATGTAACTATGACTAGAATACCAAGTAGCAGCAATGACCTCTATTCAATAGAGATATATAGTCAGCTCCTACTCCAGCTTTTTCCATAAAAATTGAGAACTACTGTAAGGGAATGATCTTAAGCAGAATTTAGCCAGCTCACACGGCAAATATTCGAGTTCATGACTCATAGGTAAGAAAGCGCATTTTACCTATTTGGAAAAAAAATTCACATTTATTTACTGTCAAACAGGTGTTAAACTTTACATTGGATATTAGTGATGGGCTCATTATTAACAGGTTTACACAAAGGGATTGGAAAAGAAAAGCAAAAAAAGAAAAGAAGTTCTGAAACAATGTACATTTAATTAGATCTTTTATCATAAAATAAATTAATTACTAAATATAGGCAGAAGGAGTATGGAAGAGTAATATTTATATGCTTTCTCTTAGCTTAAAAAGGCCAGGCACCTTTAATTCATTAGTATGCCTGAGAGTAATATTTTGGCCTTCTTCGGGCACTCACTTTCCACTCTGCCTCCCTATTCCCCCCCAGTTAAAGAATGAAAAGGGAACTGATTTTTAACTTGCTAAAAGGTCGTTGTTTTTACCAAATTTGTGCAAGGCATATGGCATTCATTGGCGTCTAAGAGAATCCCCACCCCACCCCAAAGTATGTTGTTTTGGAAATAAGAAGTTTAAAACGTAAAAAGAAATACTAATGTCAAAGTAGAACACAGTTTACAGTAAAAAGGGAGTGAAAATGGATAGAAGTTCCATTTTAAACATATTACTGTACTACGAACCAAGTGTAAGGAAAAAACAGCTTGTAGCATATGTGCAACCAAGAGCGTTTCACAATATTTTCTTCAAACTCTTTCAAATTATTTTAATGACAATTATATCTCCATTTGGACACAAATGTATTTATTTATTTTACCCTAGCAATAGAACAAAATATAATTTCTTTAGCCATTTTTTTCATGAGAACAGTTCTTTGTACAGTTGAGGAAATATATGAAATAAGGCCTGTGGCTTGATTGCTAGTGGTTAGACATGTTTTCAATCTTTGCCTAATGGAAAAGATTTGCAGTGAACTGCAAACGGATGCAGAATCTCTCTCCTGCTTTTGCAAGTCTTGTCAGGAATAGTAAGGTACAGTAAATTTGTCCCACAGGATTTTAGTGCCTACGTCTTGTATATAATACAATGCAGGCCTACAAAAAATGATGCAGCCATATTTACAAATTTAGTTCACAAACTGCTGCAGTAAAATGGCTGGAACACATTTTGTGTGTGTGTGTGTGTGTGTGTGTGTGTTTATTTCACAATCTATTTTATGTCAGCAGCAAGATATCTTAAAATACCTTGATGGTATCTCTTTTTTACTTTGTAACAAATAATTCTTTTAGTATACTCTGTGTATATACAAAGCTTTGTTTTATAAAAATTCACAGAACTGCAAGGTCCAGTCATCTCCTTTACATAGGAGAAACAACGGGGACAACAGAATTGTCACTTCAAGCGGATATGAGGGAGCCTGCATGGGGCCAATTAAGTCCATTTAATACTTGCATGTGGCCTTCAGTATTCCTTTGCTACACTATTAAAGGCTTGTCACTAGTTGCATTTGTCCTTCCCTAACGTCCCCTTCTGGAATACATCCTTCCTTGTTAATGGGAATTATATAGCCATCGCTATTGCCCCTGCTGATTTGATAGTACATCTGAAGCTGACTGCCAGCTCCAAGATTTGGCATGCTTTTGTAATATATGTCCTCGTTTTCACTCCTCCGAGATGGAGAGAGGTCTTCTTCAATGTCGGGACTGCTCTCTGGATAAGGAGAGTCTCTGAGGTTGGGCATGCTCGTGTATAGAGAGTCTCTATTTGGGGACTGGAGGTGGTCTTCAACTTCAGCTGTCATCTGGGACACATAGCTGTCTGTTCCGTCTGTCTTCACCTTCTTCTGTGGCTGGTACAGAAGGGAGTGAGTCCGCTGAGGAATCAAAGGGGCCTCAAGTTCCTTTTGGTGCAATTCCAGGCCTGGGTTATCACTGTGCATTAAAGATGAAGCATCGGCTACAATGGCATCATCTTCACTACTGCTCCCACCGATCACAGCTTTGATTGGCAATGTGCGCTCTAGGTTATGGTTCTTGTTGCTGCCTCGCAGGTTGTTGTGCACTAATTCTGAAATGATCATTTTTTCAAATGCGGCATCATTCAGGCTTAGTCCACAGTCTACAACTTGCACACTGTCATTATAGTCCCCATTGCGCAAAGAGTAGCTGTTGTTGAAATTACCATTTAGCGGTAGAGTATCCATGGCACTTGTATCCCTGGCATTGTTCAGTGAATGTCCTGCAAAAGAAAAGTGACACCTTTTGGTTATTGTCTACACTGAAGCAAAGTTTCTTATTCTATAAAGATCTTTAATGTAGTTCAGGACAAAGTTGTACATGGAAGTAAGACTTGAGAAACTTGAGACTTGAGTTAGGGTGACTGGACATTCGCAAAGGTAAAGAGTCACACACCTTATAGAAGAGAGAGAGAATTTTAGAAAGTAACACTGCATTTCCGTGGAATTTCAATGATAATTGAAATTAGAAATTTGACAGCAAATAAGATTCAAAGCAATAATTTAGCACACAGTTATATAACTCTTCCCACATGGGAGAGGAAAGTCACTCCATGCCCTTGCATATGTAATGCAAAGCAATTAATTCATAAACATTTATATTTTAAGTACAACACCATGATTCAGGAAAAATAAAATTAACTGAATTTGTCCTAAACAACACTAAATTAAAAAGAAAGAAAGAAAAAGAACCAGGTCACATACAAAACAGAAGGTAAATGTGTAACAATAAATCCACGTAATTTGCAAGCAACTACTTCGATAGAGCATTTCTAACATTTTCTTGTGTGTGTGTGTCTTTTATCTGAAGATGGAATAAAGAAAAGAATGAAAAAAAATGGACAAGTACAGAGGTTTCATGTTAAGCACAGACAGCCACCTTTCACACTAAAAGGGACTGAGCCCCACAAGCACCATCCAACAACACGGAAGACAGCAGGTGGAATGACTCACTTTGGACAACTCACATCATGTCTGTCTGCTCAGGCTATCTGGCCTAAGAGTAGCTGATATATAAAAGAAAGTAAAATGATTTATTGTAACATGATGAAGAATTACTGAGCTTCTCAGCAACTTAGTCAGAGCAAGGGTTCAGCAAATTAGATTGTCAGCAAAAACAGCTTCCCCCCACATTCGAATGTAGATTTTTTTTTTTTTTTTTTAGGGGAGGTGCATTTAATATTCTCTCCGCCAGCAATGGCCCCAGGTTTCAGAAAGGTCAAAGTTGGCCTGCAGCCCTGCAGTCTGCATCAGTCACAGTGACAGCACTGAATGAACCAGCATAGTCTATTTAGAGTTAGGCCCACAGACATTATGGGCATATGGAATTTAAAAGCAGAAATGTTAAGGATTTCTTTAAGCATGGGTCACAGAAATTAACTGAAGAAGAAATATTAGCTATGGAATGGGAGGAGATTATCAGCTTGGGCTGACATCTTTCAACTGCTGGAGAAATGGAGAAATTGGATACATCTGCTGGAAAGATGAAAAGAGGTTTAGGAAAGGAAAGAAAAGGAAAAAAAAAACGCTGGAATTTTATGGTGACATGCTCTTTTTCTAGAGAAAAAAATAGTATTTTTTTCCTAGAGACACAAAGACATGTAAACTAAGACATCACATTGCTTCAGAGGCAGAGAAGAAAAAGAAAGCTTTGAAAGAAACTGAATGGCATGTATCATGGAAAGTTACATGATTTGTTAGTAGGATCCTAGAATAATCACTTGTATCATTGTAAGTAAAGTTTGGAAAAGAAATTACGAAAGAATGAGGCAGTGTTGTTGGAATGAAACTGACCACTGTGAGGCTGCTGCATTATATGCAAGGCTTGGAGTAGATATTGAGAAAGAAAAATTTGTCTGTGGGTCTAAGAATGTTTCCTGTTTAAGTTTCTCTCTGTACTTAAAGCTGCAGCTTAACCAAGAAAATTCAAGTTGCTTCTATAAAAACAAAAAGATTGAGTTGATAATCAACAGAGACTTTTCTTTACAATATGAATTTTGAGCTGCAGCTAAGCCTACATTGTGTTCTTCCAGCCATTCATGTGTATTGAATTAGTTAAAAGGGTAACAATTCTTTGAAAGCCTTTCTAGGCTTTGATTAAACAACTTTTGTAACTGGATAATTTCATATATGTTCCTAGATCTTTCTTGCAAAAGCTTTATCCATATGGAACATATGGCATTCATAAGAGAGAATCAGCGCATGGACCACATGCCGGTATTAATTTCCCCCTATGAAGGCATTCTCTCTCTCAATCTCTCTCTCTCTCTCTAATAATCTCATTCTTTATTCTCTATTAAAGAGATATTGAAGCATATTTAATAATCCAAAATGAATTTTCTGTGATATACTGCAGAGTTAAGCACACTCAAATGTTCTTCAACCAGTTTTAAAGAGGCAAATTTTGTTGCCCAAGATCATATAATTCACTTGGAGTTTCATAGCCTGTAGCAAGATTACTGTGAGAATGTGGAAATGTTAAGTCAATTATTAAGCATTTTTGATTAATGGTGCTCTGGTTTTATGTAGCAAATTATTTCAGCATTGGATATCATCAGCTATCAACAAGGCTTGCTACAGACCTCTAGTGATTATTATTATTATTAATTATTGTTGTCATTGTTGTTTTGTTTGTTCTCCCCAAAAGGAGTACATATGTACTGTTTGAGCATGATAGATTTCCTTTGCAAATTGTGAACCACTTGCCCGCTGAGTCAACTTCATGAAGGCTAGTTATGTTTTAATTGTGCCCATTAAAAATCATGCTGAAAAAATTTACATTTGATAGGCAAAGTTAAGTTTTACTCCCATACTTGTCTCTCTGTAGGTTGCTAGAGGAAAGCATAAGGAAAGTAAGAAAACACGAGAATGAACATAGAAACTGCAGTTCAGTTTTTTTAAAAAAGAAATCAGAAAATCTGACATGTAACAACAGATTATTTTAAACATAGCATTAAATGTTTAACTAAATAATTTAGTTATACTGAAGGCTAGTATAACTGAAAGCTGACTCCGCTTATAATAAAGCTGTATTACATTCTGAATGGTCTCACTAGTTAAGAAAAGCAGTTGGATAGTATAGTATAACAAAAGCTATGTTAGAGATAAAGCCTTGGTATCCTGATGCTATGTGTTTGGCTACAGTGCTAAATCAATACCCCAGAAACTGAATCAAACACCTGAACAGTGTCAAGTTAAAAGACAAATGCTCTCAAAATAGCCTATCCTAAGCATTTACTTGCTGCCATAGCAAAAGTCTTAGGACTGGGCTGAACATCCCACTTAATTATGCTTTTCTAACTGTAACCTAAACCTGAAGTAATTCCTAAGGAAAAGCAGAGCACCTATAAAGCTGCACTATACTATAGTTTGCCTCTAAATATGACTCTGGGTGCAGTTCCCCACATCAGGACAGTCCAAATGTCAAGATATCCTGCGCAGGTTTAATTGTATGTTTAATTCCATAAGCAGATTGTTTTCAGCAAACTTTTGATTAATTTATATTACATAGACATGATACCTCTAAGTGATATATATCTTGAAGATGGGCTCTCAGACCATGTGGTGTCAGTCCTGTAATAGTATATTAAGATTTATGCCACCTGTGTTAAAAACATGGATGATTATTGGCAAATACTATTATGGCAAAGGCATTATCACTATAATATAGTGCAGATTTACAAGCCTGGCATTATCAGCAGTACTACTTGAGTGACAGGAATCCTGAAGGCAATTCTAAATCTCTGACTAAATTAGAAGGGGCTCTGAGTGAAATATCGTTTAGAAACAAATGCAAAATCAACATATCCCAAAGTGTGGGCACACCTGGTGAGTTAAACACAGGAGCTGAAGGGGCATTACATACAACGGTTTCAGCGAGCAATGTGTTATAAGGATTGTTAGTGCCGTGCGGTCGAAGAAGAGGGTTTGTTAGTAGGTAATTGCCAGTCATTCCTAAAGCAAAGAAACAGAAAGAGAGACATCAGCTCTTTAATTTGATTCTGACAGTTCCAATAAAGTTTTTTTTTTTAAAAAAAAATCATCATGAGTCGTGTATATCTTGTCAAATTTAATTCAGTTGAACATTTCCGAATGTATTTGAACTACTAATTTGAAGGAAGAGTGAAAATGTAGTTAGATTTCAGTAATTCACAGGTGCTGGCCAAATCCCCAAAGTAAACACCTGCTGAGAATGACATTTGCTAATTTATACAAAATCGCTGTTAAAACAAGAATAGCAATTAAATACAGAGACCAATGTTCTATTTCAAGATGTTACAGCTTAATGTCTGTAACCTTAAACATGGGTAGGCACCAGAATAGAGAAATCAAACATTGTGTTAATTAGAGGCAGTGGACAATCTTTGATGGAAACATTCAAGATTTACTATGAACTTAGCTACAAACACAGCAAGTAAAAACAACATCTTCAGCCAAGGTAAGTGGTGACAAGCTGCAGAAAGCATTTCTTATTGTATGCAAAAGAGCACATGCTGAAGGGACGGTGGGAGGGTAAATCATTCATATATTCTTCCACAACCAACAGATGCATGCGGCATTGCTATCTGGAAGGGTTTTTTTAAAGTCAATTATTTTAAAGTTATGTCTGTGCTTTCTGTTACAGTAGTCTTAAATAAACACATTCAAAGCTAGAACAAACAGTTATCTCTGCAGTTTCAAGTCCTATTGCATCCATACTTCTGCATAACTTGCCAAAGAAGACAACAAAGTTTCAAAATAATTTGTGAAAACCTAGGCATTTAAAAACCCACATTGATCTTAGGTTTCTCAGACTGATATAGTTGTCAGAGGAGATAAAAGTCATACTATAGTCTTTGTGGACACAGAAATGCCTCATATATGAGTGAGGTAAAAGAGCTCTTCTGTTGAGGAGTATGATACAGTGCACAGGGGAGGCAGATGTTCTTGAATGCTTTATGTGTCCAGAATGAGACAGAGCACAGTCTAAAAATTTACATACAAAATTTAAATTGATTAGGTTCTCATTCTGGCAATAGAGGCAGATATTACATTTTAAATATTAATGCCTTTATCACTACTCAAAATATTATTACTGTAGGTAGCAAAAGTCCTGGAGTTCCTGGAATTGCTTTACTGACGGATTATGTTAATCTTATTTGGTGTTTGGTTTCATTTATTTGATTTTCACAGATTTGTTTTTTTAAAAGATGCAATCTAAACACAAGAAAGGGCAGCTCAAATAATCTTTCACTACTCTGTACGATGCAAACTCCAAACTTCCAACATATAGTAATTTCAGGTAATCAACCTAATTTATGATAGTGCAGTGCTTCCATGTTCCTACATTTATTATCTCTGTCTAACAGGTGGGATAGCTCTGGGAACACTTTAATATAATTAAAAAACACACATATAGTACTGGCTCAGTAGAAGTAGAGAGGACATTTCACTGGATAAGCGTTTCTAAAATTCAAGGATATGGTGCAATGTCCAAATGGAAGTTGCCTTTTCTTTTGGATTGTGTTTAGTTGGCAAACTGAACAAAACAAACACTAGAATTCAGAGCATGAGCAGTATACATGCTGGCAGTATAACAACTTCTGCTTCTGCTGGATAAGACAGAAAGAATGACTATCAATTCTCTTGACAAAAATCCTTATCATCTGGGCTATACCAGTGTTGCAAGTAAATGGAGAAAGACTTCCTGATGGTTTCTTCTATACTATAGATGTCCCTCCGCAGGGAGGCTTCATTGCTCCCCTCTCCATCCTCTTCTTGCCAGAGGTCTTAAAAATGGAAAAACCTTTTTATTTAAACAAACCTCTGCTTTTAACTGGTTGAGGAAAGAGGATGTTTAATGTGTATGCTGTCTATGTCACAATGTTTTGAGTGTGTTTTTAACTGTTTTAAATTAAAACTTTGATTTGATTAGTTATTTTCATTGCTAAGTTAGATATGGTTAATAAAACTCTCAGTATATGGTGGCGACTGTCAGTGTGCTGTAGTAGTTTAAGTCTGGATTAGGACTCAAGGAGACCAGGGTTCAAATTCCTTCTTGGCCATGGAAACCCACTGGGTGATCCTGTGCAAGTAACACCCTCTCAGCCTCAGAGGAAGGCAATGATAACCCTTCTCTTGCTGAGAAAACCCCATTATAGGCTTGCCTTAGGATCTCCACAACCCATCATATGTTGTGTGCCTTCAAGCCAGAAAGAATCTAAAAGAACATGACAACAACATACAATGCTACCAAAATTTTGATTAGTAAAAGCATGAGTATGTATTTATATACATTTTGGTCCCATGAATATGTATTTGGCCCCATGAGTATGTATTTATATACATTTTGGCCCCACACACCAATCTCTTATCAGGAGGGGATTCAATGAAACCCTTATTTAAGTATATTTCCTTTGTACATGTAGATGTGCTCTCTTCTCATTATTGCCATGTGGGAAAA
Organism: Urosaurus nigricauda; assembly: GCA_034509955.1. Lineage (NCBI taxonomy): Eukaryota > Metazoa > Chordata > Lepidosauria > Squamata > Phrynosomatidae > Urosaurus > Urosaurus nigricauda. Next base: position 94,883,720 of record JAOEGL010000004.1, on the reverse strand, counting down.
TCTTGTGGAAGTTCTGATTTACACAGTAGAAATCTAGATAACAGAGACATTGATTTAAACCCTAGACCACCCTAGTGACATCAGCCCTGGTGGCGCAGTGGTTAAATGCCTGTACTGCAGCCACTCACTCAAAACCATAAGGTGGCGAGTTCAAGACCAGCAAAGGGCTGAAGCTCGACTCAGGCTTGCATCCTTCCGAGGTCGCTAAAATGAGTACCCAGATTGTTGGGGGGCAAATAGCTTACAATTGTAAACCGCTTAGACACTCCTTAAGGGTATGAAGCGGTATATAAATGAAGCTGTTTGTAAACCCAGCTTCCCACTGGTTACCTGTGATTACCATACTTTGGAAACTGGTAACCACTGATCTAGCACCCTATCCCCCCTCCAATGCAATTGCAACACTGGCCGTAGTTAGATTTCGGGATTCATGCCATTAGTATGGTAGCATTTTAAATGAAAATCCCAGCACTAAACTTGATACACTAGCTTTTTTGTTGTTATAGCCGACAGGAAGTCTCCTCTTCTTATACTTTTCCCATAAATGAGATTTCAACAAAATAACTGATATTGAAGGTTACAGATTTATATTTTAAGATAAAATTGTCCATCATTATCTTTTTTTTTTCTGGTGGGAAAAGGCCCAACAAATAAGGTGGGGACCTTGCAAACATTCAGCCCAATTTAAAATGATGAAACTGTGACCATAGGTCTTAAATGTAGTCTGCAGTCATGTCCCCCCCCCCCCCGAGGCTGTCATGTGGCAGACAAATGCTGTGCATTATAGACATGATCAAAACTATACCGGGGTGGGGGTGGGCATTTTTTGCAGATGTCTTTTGTATAGAGCTGATGTCAATTTGATTTCACAGGCAAAAATGTCCGCATATGGAAATCTAATGCATTTAAAATGTTACTGTGCTGGTAGTTCTGTTTCAGTTTTAAACTACAAAGGTTAGCAAAGGTTTAAAATTATGTTCTTGCTTTTAAGTTAAATTATTGATGAGACTTATTTAAATACACTTTCCATGTATAAGAATGTCAGCTTCTATCGCAAGAAAGGCGGCTGAAGGAACTATGTTTTAAACGTGTTCAAGACAGAGTTGAATGTAATTTTATACATTTATTCTCCCAGCATGTGTGTCTGTTTACATTCCAGTGCGAAGAACTCCATCCTACTCACCCAAGACCACATCTGTTTAGTTTGTTTGATTACTGCATTCTAATTCTCCTATATTTTTTATATGCCAGATATTATTTCAAAAAATAAAAAAATAAACTAGAAGAAGAGTGGAGATTATACAGTAACTGACCTTGATTAAGTGTTGAAGTGCTATTGATATCACCTGAGATAAAGGAAGATTCGGATTGTTTTCTCACAGTGTCATTCCACATCCTTCTTATTCGGCTCTGTAGACATAGAAGAAATTGGACATAACTGTCACACATCTCAAATTGTTATTGGACATTCTATGCTACCAAATTTACCTTAAAGTGTTCATTAAATTTTACCAAATTTACCTTAAAGTAAGGCCTAGCAAATAGGTGGGTTTTCAACTGAACATGCATAGGTTTGTATAACTAGTCCTCCTCTGTGCAGCATCAGTCATACATAACCAGAGTACTGGAGAAGAGCACATGCGTTATAGGGAACAGACTGTAGTTTACTTGGATTCATTCTAACCTCTAGCTCTTTGTGGCTACAGTGGGGTTATGCTGCTAGAACATCATATTTTCAGCATGAACAGCTTGTGCAAGGACAGAAGTTGAATTCTTTGCCCAATCTAAGTTCCAATGAGTTTAAAATATCACGTCATTCAACAGGGCTAAAATCAGGGCTTCAAGGCTGAAGCTGTGAGTTGGAAGTTAATCTCATCTGCCTGACTAGTGACTAAACAACAACTAAAACTCCCATCATCAACCCTAGACTTTACGGAATCTTTAGAATCAATTCAATAATATAAAAAGCAAGAGACTGTCAACAAGATTGTTATGAGAACACAATTGGTACATATGACTGAAACACATCTCGGTGGGCTTTTAATAAGTAAGGTTAATTAAAAGTTGTCTGTCATTAAATTGTGGTGTCAAAACATTTGTTACCTGAGTGCCAGAGGAATAACGGGCACTAGTTCTTGTAGTTGATGCCTTTACTGAACTGTGTGGGCTTTCTGTTGGTAATCCTCCACAGCAGTATGAATGTCTGAAGCATTTGCCGTACTCTTTACGTACCTGTGCATAAATGACAACACTCAATAAGCATATACTTTCATGCTTTCATTTTTAAAATATTTTCTGTTCCACAGATCTGTGGCAGACAACAATAGTGAACCACAAGGGCCTTTTTAAGTGGATTAGGACAGATTGTTAATTGAGGCCTTTGCCTGCTGCTTCCTTTTCCATTAGGTTTATGAAACACACATTAATGGGCTTCTTAATGAAATGACTTGGCAAAAATAAAGAAATGCCTATACTGATATGGCCTCCTCATATTTTAGGATTGGGGCGACAGTGCTCTCTATTTTAAAGCTCCCACTAAGAACTTTTGGAACAGCACCAATTCTAGATTTCCAATTAGGCACATTACTTATTACTTAAATTCTTGATAATTTCTCAATAGCTAGTATATTTCAGTGGAGAGCCAGTATGGTGTAGTTGTTTGAGTGTTGGACTATAACTCTGGAAACCAGGATCTAAATGTCTACCCACTGGGGTGACTTTGGGCAACTCATACACTCTCAGCCTCAGGGAAACATCCTCTGAACAAATCTTGCCAAGGAAACCCCGGTCCGTTTTACATTGGCAAAAAGAGGTGTCATGAAGGCTGCTTGAAAACCCAGCTTTTACATTAGAAAATGGGAAAGTGTGCCATGAAAACGCCATTTTGGCGTTTTAAGGGAAAAAACGCGCCTTTAAAAAGTAGTTCGGTTGCCCCACTACTTTTTAAAAAAGTGCGTTATAGCGCTAGTACATCAAAACGCTAAGATGCCATTGCGCAGTTAAATGGGGCTCTGTTTCCTTAAGGCGCCCATTTAAAGGCTGCGCTGCAGGTGCGAATCAGAATGGATCGTGGGTTGGGAGCATGCGTGGTGTGGACTTCACTCCTAATTAAAACGTTCTATGCCCTCCAGGTGTAAAAGCTGGGGTTTAACCGCGCAGTTTTTTAAAGCTCCCAAACCCCCTTTAAATCATTTAAAACTGCGCAATTCGCAGCCGCAAACAGCGCAATAGCGCAGTTCAAGCCTCGACCATCGCAATAGCGCAGTTCAAGCTAGCGCAGTTCAAGCCTCGACCCTCGCAATAGCGCAGTTCAAGCCTCGACCCTCGCAATAGCGCTGTTCGCGGCGGCACGAACAGCGCAACAGCGCAATTCGCAGCCGGCAAGGAAAAAAAAATTAAAATCACAGTTTAAAGCCGCGTTTATTGCTGCCCATGTAGCAGCTCCGCCTGTATTTGTAGCGTTCTGACAGCTTCTCATGTAACTGCTGAGCCACAAAAAAGACCTCAGATAAGTCGTTCCCACACCCCTCAGTGTAGCAGCTCTGCACTTTTTTAATGCACACCTGGGGCTTGCTATGTAGCTGCTAAGCATTAAGATAAAGGCGACTTCAGTTCACACTTTCTTGCCAATGTAAAAAGCCCCCCCATGACAGGTTCACATTAGGGTTGCCTTAAGTTGAAAATTATTTGAAGGCATACAAAAACAAACTATGTTCCAGTAAGAACATATGAGATTTGAATTGGTGTGGCTTCAGATTTTCAGCTAGGTATAAATGTTCCTAAGCATCTCAAGTAACAGAGTGAGATACACGTGTGCGCACGCACACACACACACACACACACACACAAATTGTAATACAATGGGCCCACTGATTCAGCTTGCCATGGTCCATATTATTCAATGGCAGCACCTGCGCACGGACATGCTATCAAGGATGTACACATGTTGCTGCCAATTTATTAACATGGGGTACATCCATCCATGTTTTTCCCCATCTGGCAGCAGAAATGAATCCCAGTGGATGGGAAGGGCCCCCTGTACATACAACTTTATTCAAATAATAAGTGGCTTTCTTTCTGAGTAAGTAATTCATAATTTCCAATGAAACGTCAATAACCCTGTATCTAGTATTCTCATCTACTGGTACACTGACCATTCTGAGTAATGTGATCATTAAGAAATGATCAAATACTCAAGAGTGGTTTGAAATCCTGCAAGAACTTTGCAGATCTCTATGAAACGAAGTTCTAAGTAGACTGAAATATAAATTTAGCTTTGGTTTATTTACATTGCAAATCCAGAGTCTAGACATTTTGAGAAAGTGTTGGAGGGCAACAGCTGTTCCTTCTTCCACGTCAGTGTAACAACAGCCAGATTTGGGGATGAATGCAGCTCTGTTCCCCTTTCAACCACAGATCATTGTGGAGAGGGTGTCCCAAAACCAGGGAAGAAGCAAGCATAGTTATGCTCTAGATCTCAAGTAACTTTATGCAGCTTTATGTTCCGCCAGCATGGAATAGGATAGTAGCCTCTTTCAGCAAGATGACAACTTTTCATTCAATCAATCATTGGGCCATAGAGATGGTTTGCTTTCTATGCTGCACTATGTTTTAGCCTGTGTTTGAATTTAATGTTGTTTTAATTGGCTATTCTTATACATCTTTATTTGATTTTTAGATGGTCTTATGTTGTTTGCTATGTGACTATTGTGGGTTTTACAGCTGGTAGTCACCTTGGATATATTTTATGTCAAGCCATGGGAAAAAAATGAAATGAACAAGTAAAAGAATGAATGAATAAATAAAACCTTTTGGCTTTCTGTGCGAAATGAAAACAATGAAGATATCTGGACACCATAGATACAGTAGCTCAGGCAAGGGGCGATTTATGATCATTTTGTTATTACATGACATAGAAGCAGCTTTTCTATCAATCCCCAAGTTATTATTGGTACAGTAGTTTCCACTTTGCATGTTATAAACCTGGTCCCATTTACATGGCAACAATAAGGTTACCGATTTCAAGAGTGCATTTCTTGTGACTGAGCTTCTTTGGAATTCCAGGTCCAAGGTTTATCTCAATGTTCAATATTGTTAAGTTCAAAGAAATGTAAAGCTCTATACTAATGAATGATGCTAATGCCTCAGGGAAATATGTATATATAAATTTAAAGATTTTAACTGTCTCTGACTGTCATGAAACTGAGAATGTGTGACCAGAAACTCTTTTCCCTACCCCTCTGTACCACTCCCTGGGGCTGATTTTGCCTAATGTCTATACTGCTGAGAATGTACATTATCTGTCGGTGCTGCACATTCCACTGTCATTATTTCAAAATTACAACTTGTTCAAAACTGAGGTAACAGCACTATCATCTTGTCAGGACTGGAAACATAATAGTTTTCACTTTCACAATTCTATTTCTCTGTTCAATTTAGTGACCAACTAGTAATAACGGAATAAAAAAGACTGCATTAGCTATGTATATAGAAGTAGAATGATATCCAGTGAAAGACACTGGAAACTTTTAAATGGCAACCTGAATGTTCCTTCAGGTATGAATAAGCTTGTGTTAGGTTAATGCTTTTCTGCACTTGAATGGCACTTTAATATCATTTTCCACTGACTGCTTTAACAGAAAAAAACAATGCAAAATTCTAATAAGATTTTTTAAAAATAATAATAATAGTAATGTAACTTCATATTTTAATATTTTAAAAATATCAACTTATAACTTCCATGTCTAGGGAAAATCAGATTTTTTTTTAAAAAAAAATTCATTTGGTAATGTTCAGATATTAATATAATTCTAAATCAGAGGTTTTGTTTTTTTTAATCAATATATCAGCGGTCATACACAAATTAGGGGGATTGCAAAGTCTAAACAAATTCTGAAATGCCAACTTGAATTTAAATACAAAAATTTACCTCTAATTCAATGTTAATTTTAAAAATATCCTATATATAACAAATGTCAGTTTGAGGAACTCTGCTGTACGCCAGAAATCCCAATGTGTGAAAAGCAATCTTTGTTTTAAAAAACCCTAATTAAATATATGTAAACTATGAACTGCAATGTGACAAACGGTTCATGAGTTATCAGTAATAATAACAATTTTTATGTTTTTTATTTTTCATCCAATGGCAATCTTTTCTTACTACTACTTCTCGTTAATACATGCTTTTGTATTGATATTTATTTTAAGCATAGAATTTGAGAAAGGATATTCATACCTGGAAGGGAATTTTTAAACTACAGTGATAGCAATATATTCAACTTTAAATTTTCTCACTTTAACTCATCTTTTCATTTTGTGTAATTCATAATATAGTAATGAGGAGCGACTTAGGGAGCTGGGGATGTTTAGCCTAGAGAAGGTTAAGAGTTGACATGATAGCCCTGTTTAAATACTGGAAGGAGTGTCATATTGAGGAGGGAGCAAACTTGTTTTCTGCTGCTCCAGAGACTAGAACCCAGAACAATGGATGCAAACTGCAGGAAAAGAGATTCCACCTCAACATTAGGAGGAGCTTCCTGACAGTAAGGGCTGTTCGACACTGGAACACACTCCCTCAGAGTGCAGTGGAGTCTCTTTCTTTAGAGGTCCTTAAGCAGAGGCTGGATGGCAATCTGTCGGGGATGTTTTGATTGGGAGTTCCTGCATGGCAGGGGGTTGGACTGGATGGCCCTTGTGGTCTCTTCCAACTCTGTGATTCTATGATTCTATGACCTGCACCATCAAAATAGGACGTTGTGAGGCTGGAGGGAACACATGTTTGTTTTTCTTTTTGGTTGACAAGCCCAATTATTAGAATGCAATTGTCTGAATTCACATTTCTTTGAAATTCACAATATGGTTCTGGGTTCAAAAAAGTATCACAATGCATTTAAAAACATATACTTTGGGATGAAGTACTTTTAAAATTGAATACTTTTGCAAGAAAATACTTTAAAAACGCCATATTTTCTAAGAAAACATATTCAATACACATTTAAACAGCTATTGAAATACACAGTTTTGCCTATATTTTTAATGTACTAATTAAAATTTAGTTTAAATCAGGCAGAATTAGGATAGAATGGTTTTATGAATAAGCACATGAAACAATGGCTTAGACCAGAAATAAACTGATCATTCAACCCCTGAAAACTTCTCAAATCTCAAATATTAACAAGTCTCTGTTAATAATCTGAAAAATTAAATATAGTTGTGCTCTAGAGATTGGTCAATGGCTAACTGGTCAATGGCTAACAGTTCCTCACTACTGCTTAGACTTGGAAGAGCCATACTAATACATCATTTTAATGGATAGATGTGATTTTTCCTGCGCTCCATAATGAGCATCAGATGTGTTTTCTGAACCATTACTCCATTAATTTTTAGTTTTTGTTTGTTTTTCATTCAATATTCTCCCTTTGCTTTTATCTTGCTTTGAAGCTTGCATATTTTATGAACTTCATTGTGTATTCCACTGTGTGTCCCTATGCATTATAACAGATTTTATAAGGCTATCTAGAACTATATATATAATATATTTTGGATGATATACAATGAAATTGTGTATAATTAATGACTCACTTTCTTTTGGAGTGCACAATGAAAGATGAAAATAAACATTCCTTGGAAAGCATTAAATACTGTGAACAGGTATGCCATCACAATTGTCTCCTCATTGATGTAAAGCAAGCCAAAAGACCATGTTAGGCCAAGAAGACAGAGAAGAGCAAATGCACCTAGGGCCCAAGACCTGAAAAAGAAAATTAATTTAAGTGACACTGGTTATTTTAAATATTACACATCGCAAGCTTTCATATTAAAATTTTACTTTCTGTGATTGCTTTTTACTGGGTTCATATACAAGTGTTTAAAAAAGAGAGCAAAGCATGGCATTAAGCTTTCATCTATTCAAGTAAGAACAATTCCATTTGGTACTTTTAGTCTCCAGTGGAAACAGCAGTGGTAGATATGACCCTTCTCTTACACAAGACTTGAAAAAAAATCAATACTAATTGAACTGCTAAGCTGTGCCCCAAGATTCTGAAACCTCTTACATTATATGTATGTATGTGTGTGTATATTTTTTTACAATTTCAGTGTCTAATTAATAGTGGAAACCCACATTTTAAGAACTGTGCTTGCATTTGACACACATACACAAATAACACAGATACACAAAGGTTAAATGGCAGTTTAAAAGCCAATAATCTACGGCTTCAAGACTCTGCTAAACTGAGACTAGATAGTCTAACTCTTAATGAGAGTATCTTGCTGAAATGTGACAAATATATGGACTTAGCCACAAAATAAAGTCTTTATGGTGACAATCCTATATTGACTTACCTGGGAGTAAGTCCCATTGAACTCAGTGGGGCTTACTTCTCAGTATACATGCATAGGATTGCACTGGTAAAGATATTTCGTTATGAATAGTTTCAGGGGAGAAAAAGAAATTGCAGAGAACAGCACAGAATGAAAAGGGAAAGGGGTTTATTCAGTGCATTCCACATCTAACTAATGATCTTACTTGATAAATGGCTTATTATCTTCATAGCTAGAAAGCATTATAAGCAGAAAAGAGAAACAAAATTATTAGACAGAATTGAAATTGAAATTAATAAGAAAGCATTTTTAGTAATTTTATACAAAAATTAGTCAAAATTAGAAAATTCAAAGTGCAGATGCAAGCAGTTGAAAATAATAAAAGGCATATAATTGTTGGAAATAGTTTAGAAAATTAGATATCTCCAAAGTTGTTAATTAAAATCAGGGACAATCCATTAAATTTGTCCAAATTTGCAAAGATTTTGATTTAGTCATGCTTTAAATTTGTTAATATAGGGTTCTGTCTTACCCAGGTAAGTCCGTATTATAGTAGCCATCACAAACACGGTAATTACTGGTGTGGATGAGAAGATAGAAAGAGGAAGAAAAGGAAGAAAAGAGAGAGATGCTAAAGATTAGCTCTCTCTCTAACATGCAACATGCAATGAAGCTGATACTGTGACCTATCTAAGCAACATCTAGTTTGTACTGTTAGATTTGTTGTAAGTCTGCCCTTGCCATATTCTGTGTTCATTGACAATTCAAGACCCAGTCCTAAACACGTTTTATTTGAATGCCCCAATGATCTCAAAGGAGCAGGAATGCTCACGATAACAAGTGACTGTACCCCTCCATCCAGTTTAGCATAACAATTTAGTTTGAAGTAACACTATACAAAATGAGCTAAAGTTATGTAGGTAATGTAAGGCCAAATAACTTTATCCAAACCACCCCAACACTAGACATCTATCCCTATCTTTATCCATGCAAAGGAAGCATGGTTTAAAGTAAGAAGATAGGTCCTTATGTTGCCCACCCTGGCTTTTTACATAATCCACCACTGTGAGATTTTTATTAATTAATTAAGCTCTCGGACAATTTTCTAGAAAGGGAACATTGTGACCTATGTATAACACCAGCATAAAAACAAGTATTTCTTAAATAAGCTTGAAACAGATAATCATCAAGATAACCATTGTAATAAGACTGAATTCTCTTAAGGGAAAGAATTACGAGCGGGGAAGCTGCTAAGAATTCCTAACTGCCAAGAATAATTTAGCAAAACAAACTCAGCAGAACAACATCAGCCATGCAAAGCATCATTTGGAGCTACATTTTCAATGCAAATGAAATTATTGCAGTGCTGTGGAATTTCCATGAAGGCACAAAAGCGATTTCTTGACAGTCATTCCTAGCAGAAGTTAATTTTGACCCTCAGCTGTGACATTATAGCAGCAAATGTGACGGAAGCAGGACTGGTGCTGTTTGCTTTTAATTGATATCTGTGGTCACTGGGAGACAAAGCCACGTGTTTCTAATGGAGAAGAGCTTTCAACCACTAGAACAATCAGAAAAATAATCACAGTTCTTGGATTCGAATACAAAGCACTTACTTAATGTTTTCCAACCTGCTAGAGTCTGGTTTCAAAGTGTTTGTGTGCTTCACCATTTTGCACAGTGTGATCACCAGGAAGATAAGATTCAGCTGTCAAAACAGATACCAGTGAAATTAAACCACTTCTAGTAACAGGTTGATTAATTATGATGCTCTAGACTAAACAAAAAAAAAGTAGGAGAAAGGAATGATAATTTTCTGAACTATTCTGTCAACTGGTGACAGGCCTGCAAATAAAGATTAAACTATTGTCAAAATCCAGCAAGTCTCATTCAGTACACATCTTCTACTATTTTTTTCATGTTTCCTGGCATTTGGGTTTATTCATACTACATACTTCCGATTGTTAAACATGTTTCTGTGCCCTCATCCTGGTTTTAAATGTTTATACCCTTCCAGCCACTGTGAATAATGCTTTTTAGATGTACAGCTAAGATGCTTTCTGCCCACCTAAAATGTTATGATGAACACAACAAAAACAGTTCTCATGCAGGGAAACTCCTCCAGGATTTATGACTGATCACATTTGGTACATGATGACTTTGGCTAATCCATGAAATAACCCTTAACCCTTACAACTGGAGTTTTAACTAACAACCAATAACAACAACAACAAAAAACAACAACCACAACAACATGGATTTATAGTTCCCCCTTTCCCCACAACAACATGGATTTATATTTCCCTCTTTCCCCACAACATGGATTTATATTTTCCCAGCCTAGGTACTCAAGGTAGCTTACAAAGATTAAAATGGAGACAGGTAAAATTTTGTATACCTGAAAAATATTAAAGTTAAAATATAATAAAACAATCATTATATTTAAAACCATTTAAAAGCATATCAGGGGACGTCAGAACTCCTACAGTTAATGAGAAATGAAGATCCTAATAAGAATGTGTGGTGGAATAAGCCAATTCTGAATAAGCCAATTTAAAATAAATCACTGCAGAAAAAGAGTGAGAACTGGGAGTGATGTATGCTACAGAAAAATCAGCCTACTTTGAATACACAAATTTACATCTTTTATTATGTTGCTCCTGTTATTATTATGCATACAGAGTCATTAATCATAGTAAACATACAATAAATTGGCAAATTCCACTTACATAACCCTCATTCCACTTGTGGTTGGACCTTCTCAAATTTTGTGCAAGGGGAAATCCAGTACTTCCTTGAGCAATCAAGGAATGATGTTTCTCCTGCTATTGCTGTCAATGAGATTTGCTTAGTTGCCTCTTCCTCTGTACAGAAGCAACTCAAGCTATGCTAAATCACTTTTTGCCAGGGTAACTAGCCAGAAATACAGTTGAAGGAGAAAAAGAAAAAGAAAAAAGAAAAAAAAAAGAAAAGAAAGAAAGAAAGAGGCTTCACATAAGGCAGCCACACTGTTTTTGGGAGGAGTAGGGCCATTGCTGCTGATCCTCTTCTCGAGGACCTCCAATTTCCTTGGGATCCACTGTAGATATGCTGGCAGGGCTTTACAATCTTTTGATATTATGTATATATGATATATATAGGATTTATTTCTTATTCCGCCTTTTCCGGTGGGGAATCAAAGCGGATTACAGCAGTCAAGCAAACAGCTTCATTTATATACCGCTTCATACTGCCTAAACAGTGTCTAAGCCGTTTACAACTGTAAGCTACTTGCCCCCAACAATCTGGGTACAGTGGTCCCCCGGGATACAAAGCCCCCGGGGAACGAAATCCCCGGGACCCGAAACGGCCGGGGGCGAAAAAAAGCCCCGGGATCCGAAAAAATCCCCGGGTTGCGAAAGAAAAAAGCAACCTGGGCCCTTTAAAACAGCGCGCTTCCAGCGCGCTGTGCATTAACTAAAGCGGTCCCCCAGGTTGCAAAACACTTCCGGGTTACGAAAGTAATCCCGGAACGGATTACGTTCGCAACCCGGGGGACCACTGTACTTATTTTAGCAACCTCAGAAGGATGCAAGGCTGAGTCGAACTTGAGCCCTTTTGCTGGTATTGAACTCGCAACCTTATGGTTTTGAGTGAGTGGCTGCAGTACAAGCATTTAACCACTGCGCCACCAGTGTAGGATTTTAGTTAGGATGGCCAACACAGAGCAACCATTTTGGAGTGATTTTGGCCAACACTGTTTACAGTTTAAACACTACACAATAACCCAACTTGGGGAGACATCTGTATGTTAACTGCAAACAAGTTCAATCTGCTGTTGCCTTTGCTAGAATTAACATTGGACAAAAATTTCTTTTCCACTCCTTTGAAAGTCATGGTGCAAGTAATGGCTTTATTTGCATTATATCAATCTATTGTTTGTCTGAGATAGAAGGAGAAGCATGCCATAAGATCTTTAAGACTACAAAGACTATATTTCACAAGGAAAAGATTGGTGTACTGGGCCCACAGAATCTGAAAATCAAAATTTTAATTTAATTTGCTGCTTTCTAACACAAGAATTGTATACTATTTAGCCAACTTCATTTGAACCATATGCTGACGGATACTGGGAATAGAAAGCATTGTTTTATAAACTAAAAACAAATAAAACAAAAATTTCAAACTGCAAACATTGCGCACATCTATGATCTAAGACCTCATAACCACTATCATGTTACTAATGCAATGGAATAGCTCATGGAATTAAAGAGTGGACAAAAGTACCACAAAAAAGTACCATTCTGAAATCTCCAAACAAAAATATGCATTTCCATTTATATGGAGCCTGATTCAGGACTCATCTCCAATACATTAAAAAAAAGAAAAAAATTACATAAGCAGATGTAAGTAAATTAGAGAAAATAAGTACGCAAGTTAAAGATGGTATAATGTCTGAATATGGTAGATGAATGTGAAAGTCTATTTAAGAATATAAGAGAGTATTTGTAACTATGACAACAGGATATATGAGCCCTGTCCTTCACATCTCTGTAAAATATGTCATAATCGAAAGTATCAGGGAACAAAGATTATAATTTGCTATCTAGAAGCAACAGTCAGAAACCTTACTTTGCATATGCTGTTACAAGCTTATTCAACCTCTATAAATGTACACAAGCAGCACCATGGTAGAGAAAGAACCTGAAAAGATACAACCCCTTTACATCATTTAATTTCCAGTTAGGGGTAACGAAGTGGGGTTTTGCTCTCACAATAGACAGATAGATAGATATGTAGTATATGAACTCTTATTGTTTTTAATGCCCTTAAACATACTAACATTGTGCTGAACGGTAAAGTACCTGGACAACTTGCCATTTCAACACACAATATGGAAAGCAGAAAAAGCAGGGAACCAAATGAAAAACAATATGCTTAGAAGAAACAGTTTTCATATTTTATGTTATTTCCCTCTACTGATTTCTATCATTATCTAGCTAATTACATCCGTAGTTTGTGTGTATGTGTATGTGTGTGTAATGACAGGTTAAAGGCTTGATTTCTCAACACAGGATCATTTTCAACAGATCATTGCTAGCAATTTAAAGTATTGTATGTGCTGAAAGCCACTGAGGGTAGCTTCTTCAATCAATGGATTCAAACTGCCTCAAACAAAGACTTTTGTTATTCTATCATCATAATATTAACCAGATAAATTTCCCTTGTAATATTCTCATGGTGTGTAATTCTGGCACTATATGTATAGAGATAGGCTGGGATGGACAATGTCATTCAGCAGAACTAATATGATTTCTTTAAAGTGGCAGCCAGTATATTTCATTATTCATGAATGGGAAACACCTCCAGAACTTTCATGTTAGTAGCATTTTCTATGGTTCATGACAATCTCTCACAAAGGCCCAACAAGAACAACAGTGATACCAACTTCAACCCAGTTTGAACAATATGAAATGCACAGGGGCAAAGTAAAAGTCAAAATGTGGACTTTTTTAAAAGCAGAGTTTACAAGAATGTATTGTTTGTTTTATAGACATGAAACTGCTCAATTGAATCACATTCACCTGAGCCTAGCAGCTTAAAATTCATTCCACACAGCCTGAAGTGCTGACATGGATATGATAAGACAGAAGAGGAGAAACACCACTCTGAAGTAACCTAGCTGAACTGCACATGTTCTGACCCTGTTTGTCCTCCCTGGAGCTTTTGTTACCTGGCAAATGCAGCTCGAAAATTGCTCTTGTATCTCCAGATCTTTGCTCTTAGCCATGCAGAAGCCCATTCCTCCCTGGGACTGGCAGCCAGAGACATGTTATCTGAAGAAGGCTTCTAAATAAGTGTGCAAGATGAACTCTCACTGAACTGAATTAATTATTAAAGATGCAGATGGAGCTGTCCAAATGATAAGAACAATTCCTGATGTGTCATGATCCAAGCTTTCATTATATCATTTCAGGCATACTAATGGTTTTCTGCACTCATTACTTATACACACTTTTTCCCATAGATATAATAACCCTGGTGCCCCACAGGCATGGAGTATGAAAGAAGTTAACTACTCTTCTCCACAGAACCCACCCCATTTTTCTTCTAAATAGTCTAGGAATTGTAAGATCATTGGGAAAATAGTCCAATTTACACAGACAAATCTTGAAACAAGGGGTATATTTAAACTTATCATAATTGCAACCCCCTCAATAACTATAGTTTTTTAAAAATATATTTATTTATTTATTTATTTATTTTGTTCAATAAACAAAGAAGCATAATGTCAATATGTTTAAAGCCCATTAAAAAGCATATTTGTTAATTAATGTGCCTAATTTGAGAGTACTACCCACCTGTGCATCAAAAATCTCTAAAGAGCAACCAAATCATGCACTATTACCAATTAAATACAAGCTACTACATTGGAAAGAAGATTATCAATTACAAAACCGAGCATCTGTTTTAATGCATTTTTATTGAAAACCTTCTATTCCAGCATTTACAAAATTTCCAAGTGATGGAAATGAATGATAAGGACAGCTCCTAACAGCAAAGAACATAATGAATTAAAAATATGTTTTCATGCCAATCCTGTCCTTAAAACAACCAACATGATAATGAGTATCTAATTCTCTGTTAGATCATAGCCTACACAAAATAAAAACCTATGTGTAGCTATTCAAAAGTAAATCCTGTTTACTTCAAAGGAGTTTATTCATAGCTAAGTGCATGTAAGAGTACAATCTGGGTTAGTTGTTTGCCTGCACTATATCCATTAGAATAGTCTTGTAAAACAAGTTTTTACTAGCTTCCTTGAAGTTGGCAAAGTAGGGAATGTATTTCTATGATGGGAAAAAAGGGACTCCTTCATGCTTGTTGTCTTCGATGAGAGAAGAAAAAACAAATGTTCCACCCCTCCAAAAGGGTCCCATCCCTATACAACCAGAAAGGGAAAATATGCCACAGTATATCATGTAGTTTTTGAAAGCTTTACTAATAGCTCACACATTTTGAAACTTTCCATACTGGTTAGAAGAGTGAATCAAAAGACAAAACAAAATTGCCACTCTTATTTGCTAGATTTTTTTGTGTGGAAGTCACATCCAACTATACAATAAATATTATAGCACAATGTTTGTGTTAAAATAAATTAAATACCAACAGCCGGAGCAACACTCTTGCAGAAGTAATACAATTATCACCAGATTATCAAGGAATAAAATCTGAAAAGTGATGCCAATAATGTACATACATTAATGTATACCCATGGCTCTTCTGCAGTTGAACTGTTCACATTAAACTGTTCTTGAATCATTACATTTCCTTTCTTTTGGTCGGGACGATTAGAGGGCAAAGCAATTGCCAGAGAAGAATTACTCCCAGGAACTGTGTGGTGATTGCTACCTGCTGTTTCATATTTTTTGAAGTTGGGAATACTGCTCCCAAAGGCCTTTCACTTCTCAGCCTAAATGATTTGCAGGAGGATAATAATGTCATGGCCAGTAAATAATAGTAGACTCCAACAGTACATGGTCAATATGATTAAATGTCCCTTTATCCTGAGTTTCACTCTGACCTGGTTATGAGGGAACACCAATATCTACAGCACTGCCCAAGGCCCACACAAAGTGTAATATTATTGAGAAACAGGAGGAGAGGGACAGGATAAACCGAATAAAGGAATGTTCATAGTAAATAATGGGGGAAAGAAGAAGAAGAAAAGGAGCAATAATGAAATGTATTTGACATTAACATATTTTCAGACAATTTATTTCCAGTCTAAAGATGCAATTGAGGAGTAGGGATGTAGTAGTGAAACTGTGAAATGGCACAATGGACTGGAACACTTCAGTTACTAATAATCTGCATTCAGGATGGCACTGTTTGCTATTTTGTAGGAATGGAAGCTTCCATGGCTGATACTGATGTGCTCTTAGCTTACTATATTTTACACATATGGAAACACACACACACACACACATATACAACATCCCTTCCCATAATAAAATGAATACTTTGAGGGAAGGAAGCAGTGAAACAGAGTAAGTTTAGTCTTTCTCTTGAAACATACCAAGCTGTCATACAGACTTTGAAACCTGATTTAAAAGTCAGTGTAGGATGGTTATTTATCGTATCTCCTACACCAGTGATGGCAAACCTTTTTGAGACTGAGTGCCCAAACTCAGAGGCGTTCCTTCACCGGGTGGCACCGGGTGCAGGAATTCCTCCCTCTGGGGAGTGGGGTTTCTGCCTTCTGGGGGTGTGTGACTTTCAGGGAAAAACCCAAGGTACATTCTCTCAGCCTCAGGCTAACAATAACAAATCCCTCTCTGATGAAACTTTCCAGGAAAACCCCATAACATTTTCTCCTTACAGTCACCATACGTTGGAAGCAACTTGAAGGCACCACACACACAAGTCACACTCTCTCAGCCTTCAGCAAGCCTCCTCTGAAGAAAATTAGAGTCACCCTAAGTTGGGAAATACTTGAAAGCACACAAAAATAGAGGCAAGTGACACACTCTCGGCCTCAGAGGATGGCCATAGCAAAAAGAAGAAAAAAACCTCTGACAAAACCTTGACAAGAAAACTCTTGGGTTGCAGTAAGTCAGAAACAACCACAATCCTATGCAAAATGGAGGCCCTTTTGGACAGAAAAGACACATGTAAACCAACTAAAATAAATAAAATACAAATAAATAAATCCCTGTTGGTTATTCCCAACTAAGGAAGACACATTCAATCAATTGCTAAACAGTGAATGAATATGTAGGATTCCATTGATTCAGTGGCTCTAATTTAGGCTATAGCTACACTGTAGAAAAATAATGTAGCTTGACCACTTTAACTGCCATGGCTCCATCCTACAGAATCCTAGGATTGGTAGTTCTGTAAGGCACCAACACTCTTTTGCAGAGAATGCTGAAGTAAAACTACAAATCCCAGGACTCCATAGGATGGAACTAGAACACTTAAAGTTGGTGTCAAACTGGATTATTTCTACAATGTAGAACAGATGATGGTAAAAAGGAGCTAGCATAGTGATTTGAGCACTGGGCAGCTTTGTAGAGTCCCCATCCTAGCCTGGTCATGGAAACTCACTGGGTCACACTCTCTCAGCCTCAAGGGATGGCAAGGGCAAACCTCCTCTAAAGAAATGGCCAAGAAAACCCCACTATAAGGTTGCCATATAGGTAAAAAAGGACTTAAAGGCACCCAACTACATAACAACAACAAACCTTTACAGCTCCCTCTTGGATTTAGTGGGGCAGAGTCTGCCCCCCCAATACACGGCAATACACACACACACACAAACACACACACACGTACACACACATATATAGCAAATAGCAAGTACATTTCTATAACACTTATCAGTGCACTTATGCACTCACTAAGCGGTTTACAACATGTAAACGAATTGCCCCCAACAATCTGGGTACTCATTTTTGTGCCCTTGGAAGGATGCATGCCTGAGTCTAGCTTGAGCCTTTTTGCTGGTATTGAACTCACAACCTTATGGGACACCATTTTGTTCTGCCATTATAATTATAATCCAAGGATTTTGTTATCCATGGAGGGTCCTGGAACCAAACCCCAGCAGATAACAAGGGCCCACTGTGTCTGTGTGTGTGTGTGTGTGTGTGTATCTCACACTCACTCACTCACTCACTCACACACCTACAGACAGATAAATACATATATAGATATAAGTTGGAAATGACTTGCAGGCACATAACGACAAGCATTTTAAAAGCACAGAAGGCACACAACAACAATAACAAATGTAATACAGCCAGCCAGCATGGTGCAGTGGTTTGAGTGTGCAAATGGAGACCAGGCTTTGAATCCCTGCTCATCCTTGGAAACCCACCGGGTGACCTTGGACAAGTTACCCTCTCTCAGCCTCAGGAAGGATCATGGCAAATCTTCCATGAAAAAACCTTGCCAAGGAACCTCCATGATAGGTTCACCTTAGAGTTGTCATTGTCAGAAACGACCTGAAGGCACACAACAACAACAACAACAACTAGCAAGCTCCCTGCCTCCGAGGGAGAGATGAAGAGCGAGTGGGGAGCCTGGGAATTTGAATCTCCCTATGTCCATAAAGCCCCACTGGGTTTCCTTGGGCAGGTCAAACTCTCTCAGCCTCAAAGGGAGATACTACCAACCCCCCTTTGAATACACCTTGTGCCCCATGCAGGAAACAAATCACCATCACCAACAACACTAGCATGCTCCCTGCCTCTGAGGGAGAGATGAAGACGGAGGAGGCAGCCTGGGAGTTTGAATCATCACGTGTCCATAAAACCCCACTGGGTTTCCGTGGGCAAGTCACTCTCTCTCAGCCTCAAAGGGAAATACTAGTCAACCCCCCCTTTCAAACAAGCCTTGGGTGCCAAGACAGTCCTGCAAAGTCACAAAGAGGCAGCAAACACAACAACAACAATTGCAACCTCCACAGCTTCCCAGGGAGAGAAAAAAAGGAGCTCAGTTTGAATTCCTTACAGGGCCATAGAAATCCACTGGGTTTTATTGGCCAAGTCTCACTCTCTCAGCCTCAAAGGGAGACACTTGTCACTGCAGCACAGGGGGGCAGGGTTCCCTGCAAAAGTGCCAGGAAGGGCCACATGCCACCACTCCTGGCTGTGTAAGGAGCTGGGCTGGCCACGCAACCTTCCTGCCCCTCCAGCTCCCCAGCCCGCGCTGCTACTGCCGGGAGCCTGCTAAAATGGCTTGGTGTGCCATCACTGGCATGTGTGCAATGGGTTCACCATCACAGGCCTACACTGTGGTAGTTCAAAGGGCTGGATTCATATCTTTTGCTAAACCAGGAACAGTGATTGGGCCAGATTGAAATGGCCCAAATAAAGTCCTGAATCCAGAACTCTGGGGGGGGGGGGGACAATCTATGCACTAGGAAAATCCTTATTCTAGCCAGGTAGAAGGAATTGCTGAAGGTGTTTCCTCCCCCCAACTGCTGTACACACCTCTACATTATATGCTGGCATTATGTGCAAAACATTCTAAAGAGCTTTGCACTCTCAAGTTTTCTTCATTCACTTTTACATTAGTAATGACACTTGAGGACACAAAGGGAAGACTTTTCAGAGCAGATCTTTATAGGCTTGTAAAAGAGAATAATCTGTTTGCTCTATAGAGCATGTTTCTTGTAGGCACTCCATGCATGATGAAAGGTGGGAAATCCTTAACAGTTTTCAGTAATGGGATTAAACAGGGAAGCCATCAGTAAGAGTTCTGTTTTTGCTATTCTGGACCAAAGGAGCTCACTGTAATGACCTTAATGTTTTGAACAATGAATGCTGTCTGGTCATTATCTCATGGTTTTACTCACAAAACTGAAAACCATTTCCTTGGAGGATCAAGAATGGCAATTGAACAAATTAATCCCCAGACTAGGATTAATCTGACATTACCTGCCATAACTAAGACTTATTGCATCCAATGGTTTATAGGATCAAGTTTATAGAAGTATGACTACTTCTAGATTAATCCTTTTTGTGCAAAAAAATAATAATTTTGCATCAACACATCCAGTAAAATCAATCGACTCATGTAGAATAGCTTCTTAAAATAAAACGACTTGGAATGAATTATGCAAGTTTTCATGATGGCATTTCTACTTTGTGAAGGCACATGTAAAAATCAAAACTAAATGGATCAGAGGCCATATATAAGACATTCTGAGGCTGCATCCATATTGTTTGACACTGCTTTAACTGCCATGGCTCAAAGGTATAGAATTCTGGGATTTGTAGTTTGCAGTGGGACTGAGCTCTCTGACAGAAAAGGCTAAATGGCTCATAAAACTAAACTTCCCAGAATTCTACAGCATTGAGCTGCAGCAGTTAAAGTGGTGTCAAAATGGATTATTTTTGCAGTGTGGATGCAGCCTGAGCAACTTTGAAAAACAATACATTTTAAACAGCAGAACAAACAAGCTGTAACTAATGAAAGAGACAAATTAACAGATAATATTCAAAAAAGTAATGAGAAGAAAATAAAAAAATCTGCAAAGCATTATCACCCCAGTGAACAGGATTCTGTGTGAATTATCACTAATAAACATACTTCATGTATGACCAGTCATAGAATTGTCCTAGTGTGAAGGGACATGTGGTCAGATGTGCACGAGTTATGTCATGTAAACATCCCTCATCCCTCATATATTTCAAAAGCGAGCACTGCTCTGAGATCAGAATTCATTAGTCATTCATTTATTTGTAGGAGAGATTTTTAATGGCAAATATCTTTCAAAGTATTTTGGTGAAAGCCATAGAAATAAATGGGAAGGGGGAGGAAGAAGCAAACAAATAGAGATAAAAGAGACTACATTCTTACCAGAATAATGAAGGTAACAGGCCCAATAAAGCTCCAGATAAAATAATTGTCAACCTTCAGCCAGCAACTGTTAGGAAATAGAAAAGAAACTACGTAAGAAAAAGAAAAGAAACAGTACATAAGGGCCAATCCTCTGGAAAGTACAAAATGTCTTTGAGGACCTCTTCACATTGCCATCTGGATGATTTATTTCCCTATATTTTAAACAGAAATCTAGAGTGAAACTCTTCATTGGGAGACCTTGGTATAGAGACCTAGGTACATTTCTATAGTACAGCTGCTTTTCATGACCATTATGTGTTGTTAGTGAGTGGGGGAATAAGTGTGGATGTGTCTAGTTCTTTTCCAGCAGATGAACACACTGTAACAGACACCTATATAACAATAATAATAATAATAATAATAATAATAATAATATAATTTTTATTTCTAACCCGCCCCTCTTTCCAAGCAATGTCCAAGCTATGATGTTGATGCCTGTTGCAGTGCATCCAGCTACTGGAAAAGAGCTTGTCTTCCTGTTCATTCTACTACTTTTCAACACCATGGAAAGGAATGTGTATCCCTGTATGGATTGCACTGCTTTAAAAGATAGGTAGGTTTTGTGGTCAGAAGAGTCTTCTGACCATGCAACAAGAGTAAAGGTGAATTGTGATGAAGTGAGTCAAACTTATATCACTTTTATTTATTTATTTGATTTATATCCTGCTTTCTTCCCAAAATGGAACTCAACATTGCTTATAATAAAGATAAAACAAAATAGTTAATACAATGTGGGGCCAAAAGTTGATAAATAAATAATCAAACAAAACAATTAAAACATCCCATCAATAGGATGCCAGCCACAACCATTCCTGAGCATTAGTGACGAGGCCAAATGGGTGGTGATAAACTCATGCTGTGTATTGCTGATACCTGGGGGAGACCTAACCACTTTTCTTGCAACCCAGCAGCTCAGTTAGGATTTGAGGAACAGACTACTGTATGGATACTGTTGGTAGAGGGATTACTACAGCTTTAGTATTCTTTTCTTTGATCCACTACCAATGTTTTTACAACGCTAAAGGTCACAGGTAAACAATGATTTCTATTGGGGTTGCTCAGCCGGGCAAGTCATTAACCAATCATACCCAAGATCCCAGGTATTCTGTTGTCCAGTCTCCCACTGGACAATGTTTGCTACCCTTGGCCAAAAACAATGCCATAAATCATCACTGCCTATCAGACAATTTATTTCATATTGCTGTTAATAACTCCCTACCTATTACAAAGAGCAATATCCCCCCCCCCCAATGGGCCTGAAGTGATCTCACAATTTTTCAAACATCTAACCCAATGTACAGTCGGCCCTCCACTTTCATGTGGGTTAGAGACAGAAGACCTCTGCAAAAGTGGAAAAATCACAAATAACCATGAGTCCCCTTGCCTCCCACCCTATGCCTCAGCCAGTTGATGGAGACATGGGAGGGGTTGGAGCAGCCCCAGCACACACCTCCCCACCTTCTATCCCTTGCCTCAGCCAGCTGGAACCAGGTGACTGAGACATGGGAGGAGTAGAAGTAATGTGCAGGCACCTTTCCTGGCTGCTCCCTCCCTCCTGGGCTTCCACCCACCCAAAGGGGAAAAGCCTGAGAGGGAGGAGTAGGCAGAGTGTGCACACACATGGAATGACATTCACAAATATTCAAATTCGTGAATGTCAAAGCCGTGAAAGTGGAGGGACCACTGTATAACATATAAACATGATATATCCTTCTTTTTCCTTCCTCAGTATCTCTCCCTCCTTCCCTCCAACAAATTTCAGAAAGGAAATGATAATGGTTCAGCAAGTGAACATACATTAGTTTAGGGATAACTTGCTTGTTGACGAGCGTGACAAAAATGTCTTTTGATGATGAGAGCTAGTGTGGCATAGGGGTTTGAGACTGAATTCTGGAGATCAGGATTCAAATAGCTGTTTGGCTATGAAGCCCACTGGGGTGACCTTGTGCGACTGACATGCTCTCAGTCTCAGGGGGAAGGCAATGGCAAACCTCCTTTGAACAAATCTTGCCAAGAAAAGCCCATGATAGGTTCTCCTTAGGGTCACCCTAAGTTAGAAACAACTTGGAGGCATACAAGAAGAAGAAACAAGCTAATGAACATAATATAATGCTTGCTGAGTGGACACAGCTACCATGAGAAGCCACTTAATGCAATCAAAATCCCAGATTTGGTAAACCCCTGAATGTTGTTCTAAGCTAAGTCTTAAGCTTCTGAGCCCCTGACAGAGAATTGTTCTGGGTCCTATTTACACCCATCCACAAACCCGGCATTTTATCTGTAGTTTTCTGAATCTGCTGTTGCCCATCCCATTCATGCCTCCAGTGGAAAAAATTATGAACAATGCAATTCTATTCCAAGAATTAAATCCGAAGGTGCTCAATGGGGTTTACTCCCAAGTAAGTGGATGTGGGATTGCAATGTACACATTGCATTTTTCAGCAGAAGAAAATATTATCAATAAAATTACTCAAGCCTCCAAAATGAAAATGAGTGGTTAGAACAACAACAACAACAACAACAAAAAGGTATTAAACTAAATGAAGTGTCAGCTTATCAAGGCTCCCCTCACTTGATGATTCCCCCCTCCCCATATCACAGCTACCTGCTGATTTTATTTGTCTTTCACCAACAGCAAAATCAAGTAGCTTTCTTGTATTTAACAGTATCTGCCCATACTGTAACTAATTTCATCAAAGGACAAGTAAACACTATTGGAAGGTACATTATATGCCTCTAGCAACATAAACTCACAGAAATATTATGTCTACGTTTTGTCAGTTTCTAAAAATATTTATTTTCTAAATAAAAGGCAGTGGCTAATTTTACTCTTGTTAATTTTTTTGTGATAAAATATTATCAAAGTAAAACATAGTCTGAAATACCAAATTACCATAATCCAGGAAGAGAGCTATCAAGAAGACCAGCTGAATAAAGGTATTTAATGAAATAATGATTGATCAAAACCAAGGGGTTTGGGTGAGGTTAAGCCAGTCACATACTTTAAGTTAAGATAAACTGATTTTATTATTATTTTACTTAATGTCTATTGGTGTCCCAATCTTTTATTTATTTTTTCCTCCAGTTTATTCCAATGTTTTGTATCAAAAAGAAATTCCATAATTTAGGATTTGCCACACTAGGTTATAAATACAGAAAGTTACACAAATCCTGGTTAGGATTTACACACAGCCCTGACATTCTCTTAAGAATAAAGAAGCTTTCAGATGCTATTTTAGTCTGTCAGGTGCATCTTTGACAGCTAATGCACTTAAAAAAAAAAGAAAAAAAAGAATCAATTGAAAGATTCAGGTCTCTAACAATTACTTACGCATTTTTTGCTCCATAGCTGGTATAGTCAATAGCTGCCGAGACACCAACCACAGTGGCGGGGAAGAGGTAACCAGCAACATAGTAATACTTCTTCCTAGAATATTCACTTTCAAATACTTCTACTAACATGAGATAGAGCTGCACTCCTTCTAGGCACATCCAGGCAAAGGCTGCCAGGAAGAAAAAGTGTAAGAGGCCTGCAAATATTGGACATGCAATCTGCAAAGAAACAGAAACAATCAAATGCAAACTACAGCACTTACAACCATCCCATTTATTCTGATGTCTCCAAAGTATAAAATAATTTAGGTCCAACAGTAACAGTTCAAACTGTATTGACAACATATGCATAGTCGAAACCTCCAAAACAAAACAAAATATTGTTCAAAACTAAAACTTTGTAGTCAGAACTGCAGAACCTGGATTATATTTTTAACAACTGCACCCTCTCCTCTGCTGCACTCAGTGAGTTGAGATATGGAAAATATGTGCTTATTAGCATTCTTCAATGCAATGTAACAGAGTGGAAACCATTCCATTAATTTTGGTACGGAAATGTTAACACTGTGCTCTAAGGCTTATACTGCAGATGACTTGGTACAGAAAGATAAAGAGACACTGCTACTAGATGTATTATTTATACCTTCTGTTGAAAATTCTTATGTCACTGTCAGAATATTCTATTTTCTTTTAATATAAAATATCGTTGCTTTCCTACTTTAGGAGATCTGCTGTCATATCAATAGCTCAGTTACATTCTCTCCTCTGTAGCTGAAGTGTTGAATGAAATCCTACCAACTGACTCAATTCTGAGGGCTGCTTATTTTAGAAAACCATGGATTTTGTCTCATGACTTGAAAAGTAGGAAAACACTAATCTGAAATGAGAAGTGAAGACACAGAAAGGAAAGAATTCCAAAGCCTGCCCTGCTCCAATAAGAATGTTTTATTTTTCTATATATTACGTTACAACTTTCTAGACCTCATCGTCACAGGGTGCATCTAGCAGAACAACAGGAAGATGTACCCAGGTGTCACTGAAACCAACTTGGTTTCATTGAATAGGACGTATTTAACACATCAGTTCTATTATATCACTAGGGCACCACATCTCAAGATTACAGTCATTGATCTTTCTCAGTGACCACAGGAGGAAGATGTTTGTCAGTCTGAATCGTCACATCACCTATTGCTCATTAATACACACATACATGCAAGCCAAACATACATAGTGTTGTAAAAATATTAACATTTTTCTCCTTTCCAACAAAAAAAGTGGATCTGGATATATTCAGGTATCCGCATGAACATAATTTAAACTTCCATGGAATTTCTCCACTTTTTTTTTTCTGGACAGCAGCAGCAATAGCAGAAAAATGTTGTTTGTGCATAAAAAATGCAATGAAATGCAACAAAATATTCTATTTTTGTGTATAAAACTCTCGTAAGTGAAAAGAACTTTTGAATTTTTTCCTTCTCATGTACAAGAACAAAATAAGCTATGATTCAAATTCTTAATGACCCTGGATCAAACACTTGTCACTCATTAGTGCAAGGATTACATGCAACTAGCTCTGTTATTTCCTGTACTATTCACTGGAGTGTTAATAAAAGCACATACCACTTGTAGCATAATTTGCATCGGAGGGTTTTTTTACCTTAAAAATAACAATTATTCTTCCATGAATCAGTTGTAGCATCTATGTTATACTATGGTAAATTTATTTTCATGAATAATAAGGATTGCTGTTTCCTGTTCTTAATCATTCTTGGTATTACGTACAGATGAAATAATTTATTTTCTGCAGAACATCTAGTTCTGGTTTGAACACAGAATTTCCAATCCTGCATTCTGCCCCCTCAAATGAAAAATGGAAGTAAATTCTGCTCGTCCACTAGCAAGCAGCAGCAGTTATGAGTGTTTTCCCAACCTGTCACATTTTCTTTGTAACCACCTTCTCACAACTACTTTTCTTTTTTTAATGGAGAAAAGTGGATGGAGGGAAGGATTACAATGGGAAAGATTGAGAAGTATATTCACAGGTCACAGAAAAATCCAAAGATGTGTTAAGTGCAGAGGACTTACCGTATATTCTGTCTTATCAATGCCTATTAAGAAAATAAATTCCGCAATGAGGAGGTTGATGCAAAGGTTCTTGTGAATTGTGTTTCGATCACTTTGAAGGCCACGGAAGAAACAGAAAGTGAAGATGCAAATTGCCAGGCAGACAAGGGAAATGACAATCCCCACCCAGGTGATGACAGTGAGGAGTAAACCATGCATTCCATTTTTGTACTGGAAATGATGAAGAGTGAAGAAAATTAGCATCATCACTGATCAACAGAAGCTCAAATATCATATTCACAGCTAGCATTCAGAAACTACTATTTTATTTTATGGGTGGCATGTGAGCCTAGGTAGTCCAAAGAAGACGAATACAGTCAATAAGGGTAAATAAAAGATAGACTAATTTTATTTGCAATTGCTGCTCCCAGTTATATGAAGCATTGCATACCTAAAGAGTATTTATTTAACATTAAAGACTATTTGTGTATTACAAACATTGTTTATAATCCAAAGGAAATGCAAGGACACCAGAATTCTCCATATGTCCAGTTAAAACAGAATAGCCTCACAGGCTCTTTTGCAGATGCCATGGTCAGTTAAGAAGTGATTCTTATGTATCCTTTATTGTGATTTTCTACGGTTATTTATCTTAAGTTTATAGGATAAATTTCATTAAATGCCTATAGTTCTTGGTAGTTTTGCATGGATTCATAGATGAAATAAGTTCTGTTTGTTATACAGTATGTCATTGCATGAACTGAAGGCTAAGTCAATAAATGCTAATTACATATATATCCACAGTGTCCTGCAAATCTGTTCTTATCAGTGGGAAAACAAAGAGATACTAGTAAGGCCAATTTTTATGTTTTGTATTTGTTTGTCCAGCTTATAGAGTACATAAGTTTTAAATCTTGTACATATGATAGTCTCAAAACTGATATCATAATGATATGTACAATGATATACAAGAGAAGGCTATTGTTCATTACCAATAATTATCATTAACTGGCTCAGTTTACCATCAGTATTTTGGAATGGAACCTACATTTCTGCTGTCCAGAAATGTTCTGCATTAGAAGGTTAGATTTCCATCTTTCTATCCAGTCTGATTAGGAATATGGTAGGGGTATAGAAAAATAATTTAACCTGGTCCAGCTAAACAGCTATAAAATTCTATGAGAATAGGAAGACCCAGAGTATCTGGGACTAAATATCAGTACTGAGGGGAATACTGCTACATATTTTAGCCTTATTTGAGCTTCTCTGTTCAATTAGCATGAAAAAGGGGAGAGTGAATTCAAGCTATTTAATTCTGGCCTTAACTTGCTGCATTCATCAGCACACTCTGTGTATCTGAGGGTAATGTTTTCATTGAGACTATTTTGTATTATTTTCTGTAATAAAATAAATTTTAAAAAACTATGGTTCTCCATGCAGTGAAGGACACTAGATTTTCTGTAGCAGGGAGTCTGCACTAGAGACAAAAGGATTTCTGTGGAGACATTCACTAGTATATGAACAATAGTATAAAAACCATGACAGAGTTGGGAAGATGTGATTGTTCTCATCTCCCTCTCACACACAACACACACACCCTGGGTGAAGAATAAATTAATAGAATGCTTGGATAAAGCTAGAGAGAGGGAGTAGCCTTCTTGTGTCCCTTAATGAAAAGAACTGAAATAATAGGCTGAGCATATACATTATTTTCCTCCACCCATTTTATATCTGAATCTACAGAAAACAAAGATGATGGAATACCAGTTGTCCATAAATGTTCTGCAATAACTACTGGATGTCTAGATAAAATTCTGAACTTTAATGGGGTCTTTGATTACTCATAAAAGCCAACATTACTTACCACTATTCCTCTATGGGCCATGAGGATTGCAAAATTGGTTAGATGGCTACATGCACATGTGGTATGTGTTTTATTCGTATCAATCAGCTTGCAGCCTTGTGTTGACCAATATCCCATCATAGTCCGTTCTGAGTAATTCCAAAAGGAACAATTGGCATTGAAATAATTGTTGGGCTGTGAGATAGCACAATAAATGAAAATTTAAAATTACAGGCACAGAAATGCTATGGTTTAATATTAATGAAATATAATTTAAATTCTGCTCATACTGAGGTCTTAAGTTTTAAAGGACTAATCAAAGGATGTTTAAGTCTTTATACACTGGCACTTAGAAAGACCCAGGACAACAATACAACATTTTCATTAATCTACTGAAAAACTGTATTGCATATCTAGTTTAAAAGTGGACTTCACAGAATAAATTACACTAAAGCAGTTCATAGAACTACAGAATTAATTTTATTAAATTACAGCTTTCCACTTTCCGTTCATTACATATACCGTTCATTGGTCAGAAGCAAGAACATAAAGGTTTTTCCTCCCTCATCCAAAGGTGTTCTAGAATAACTGAGGATTTAGTGATGCATTCTCTTTCCCATTCTCAGTTTAGATCTGGTTTAAAGAAGCATAAGAGGAAAGTTGGCATCTTAAACCAAATTAAATTGAACTGAAAACTTTTCCGAACCCTTGAGTTAGGTGAAGGGGAAGTGTCAATCTGGACAATAAGAAGCACATTGACCCTAACAAGCAAGTCCCTGGAAATCAGCTACACACAGACAAACTAACATATCAAGCTGGTTCAAAGAAAACACTTCCTGTTGCGACTAAAACATATTTGAATGTATGTAAATGGGCTCTGGAAGACAATATGGAATTAGAACAAAATGCTCTAAGTGCCATTAAATTTTGCTACATTAAGCAGATAAAATTGTAAGAGCTTATGTTTTCTGCCCTGCTGCTAAGGTAAGAGTTAATCTTCACTTAGGAACAAATTAGAGCCATTTACATTTTCATGTTGATTACTGAATTAGCTTTCATTAAGAATACACTTAAGTTCTAATAATCACTGAACCAGGCTCATTTAATTTTATGTTCGTAGACTTAAATAAACCAGTGTCTCTGACCTAGTCTGACATACAAAATTCAAATTGAACGATTCCCCCCCAACCCTTTCTTTGCTCTTAGCTCTTGTTGATTTTTTGACCTTTCCATTAATTTATTATCATAACTCACATCAATGTGTGCCAGTGTAAAAAGAACAGGATCAGTCAAGTAGACACGACTGGACTCCTTGTTGATGGAAGCTGCAATGACATCAGAGTTCACAGCAATAGTACTGTTCCTGCCAGCAAACTCGCCTCCTAGTTTTATGGTTGCATTTTCCGTACTGAGGAACCGACCCAAGCTTTTGTAAATGATGAAAACCAGCTTCGCTAAGCCTGTGAAAAGAAAGCTCCTGTTATACTGACTTGAAAGAACACAACATATGTTCAATAGCATCTCTCATTCTCATCTCCCCAACTGTAATATAAAACTGTAGCGCAGGAGAATCGATTCCAAGCAAAAAAAGCCAGGCAAACAGTTTATGTACAAATGAAAGTCACCAATGAGCTATTTTTAATGTTGCTGAGGGTGTATTCACACACCAAACTGTAAGAGTTAAGTTGCTAGGGCTGAAAATAAATTGTCTGCAAAAGACGTACCATTTCTGCTGTTTTGTTTCACAGTGCTTGAAGAGAGCTGAATTGAATTGCCTCCTGCATTGCCCTGAGGAAATTTCAAGTCTTGCACCTGTCCTTCTGTACTCAGCACCGCAACTTCCAAGACTACAGACCAAAAGAGAAAGAAGGGTTGTTGTAGTCAGAAATCAGAATTGTTTGGGGGAGTTTTGTTTTAAAAGACTTCCTATTTGGTTGCTTCTGTCTGGTTGTACACAGCACACACATATTGGTGTATTTCAACAACATGGCATTCCCCCCCCCCTTTAAATTTTAATCAAAGTGAGTACAGATGCCACAAAAGTAAGAGTACTTTGCTTCAGAGAACATGACATCTAACCTGGTTTTAATGTAAGTTTAAAAGAAATCACTTTAGAAGTCTCAAGAGTTCTTACTTGGGAGATGTTCAGCATTTGGAAACCAAAGCAACTGAGCTGGGTCTCTGCCCTGCTTACTGTGGCTAATTAAGACCAAATTTAAATTATTTAGCTGTAAACCATCACTTGGTACCCTTGGATGATTGACTAGCCCGCTTTTTATTGTTGTTATTTATTATTTCATTTACATACCAACTTTCCCTCAATACTGGGAATCACAGTGGATTAAAAATATTAAAGCAAATAGAGAAAAAATACAAACATACAAAAAGCTATCATTAAAATTCAATTAAAATTTCCATAGAAGAAAACTGACTAGTCTATTCCACTTGCATTTGAATTTTATGATTTTTGTTTGCCTACTATTTATGATGTAGCATTGTTGCTTGACTGTTTTTGGCTCTGGAGTCTATTTTGTTGTTGCCTGGCCCTAATTCTTCCTTGGTGGTGTAATTTGCCATTGAACTGTAGTAGCACGGTTTTGGGGTGTGACTTGAGGATCCAAAGTGGCTCAAGGGGTAACATATAGCCCATCTGTATAAACCACTTTATTTAGAAAGGTATGGATCTTATCAGTTTGTCTAGAACTAAATAAAAAATTAGAAAAGGCTAGTTTTTCTGTGTCCAATAATGCTTCTCCATTTTGCCTAGTGCTCCAGTTACACCACTTCCTTGGCTTCAGTGATCCTTACTTTACTTATTAATTAATCAGACTACCATAATGCGCGATATATGAGGCTGCCCCTGAGAAATGTTAGAAGCTCTACATCTTGCAAAATCCTGTGGTGTGACTGTTGTCCAGCGTGCACTTTAGACAATCACTGGTCTTGTACAAATTGTATTGGTTTCCAAATTGTTTCTGAGCTCAATTCAAAGTGCTGGTTTTGACCTACAGAACCCTGAAATGCTTGAGGGTGGTGATATCTGTAAGACCTTCCCTCCTCACATGTGAAACTTCCCAGAATCTGAGCTCTTCAACAGGGGGAGTCCTGTTATACCAAAGTGGTGGAAATCCCTCCAGAAACAAGTCAGGAGTATATAATATATCTTAGGGGTCAATAGCTATTAAGCTTTGGTCACAGTGTTGGCCTTTTGTTTTTGAAAATAATTTTTAAAGGTTTAAAATTGTTTTAGATTTGGTTTTAAAAATAATTTTTTAAAATTTCTTTTTGTCCATTGCTTTGTGGGCTCTGATGAGCAGGAAAGTGATGAATAATAATAAATATGATAATGGATAACAACAACAACACCAGCCACAACAACTAGTCCTATTATTGTTTCCCAAGTTGGATAAAGTGAGCAAAATTGTACAGCTAAGAAAAAAGACCCTGTTTCATAAAGTTTGTTTGCCTTTGTTGTTGTGTCCCTTCAAGTTGTTTCAGACTTATGGCAACCCTAAGGCAAACATATCACAGGGTTTTCTTAGAATGATTTGTTCAGAGGTGGTTTGTCATTGCCTTCTCTTAAGGCTGGGAGCATGTGATATACCCAAGGCCACCCAGTGGTTGTTTCATGACTGAAACCCTGGTATCCAGAGTTGTAGTTCAACACTCAAACCACTTTATGCCACACTGGCTCCAGCTAAGAATGAAGGTCCTGTTTGTTTTAACACAGTTGCACAGCTTAATTATAGCAGTTTTGAACTAATTTAATTGCCATGACTCCTTCCTTTAGAGTCCTGGGATTTGTAATTTACTGAGACACTACAACTTTCTAGCAAAGTATCCTGAGTCCCTTATCATAAAACTGAAAATCCGAAGATTCCACAAGAGCTAGCCATGACAATTAAAACTGTATTAAAGCACCATAATGATGTAGAGCAGATATATCCCTAATGTAACATAGGCAAACTTTAATCAAGTTATATTGATAAGGATGTGGGAGATGTTCCTTAAACATGTTTTCTATGTACAAGTAAATAGACTTCCTTTCTTTCTGTTTCTTTTAGCTCCAAATAAAATCTGCTCTTGCATGTAAGGCAGAGCAGTTGGCAGATATCCAACCAGAGTGAACTTTGTTTATTTGTTTTAACTAGGACTCTCAGATCCACCAAAATGCATGTGCATAAAATTAAAAAATTATAAATTTAGGACAGTTGTGTGGAATACCAAAACTGAATGGAGCTCTCAGTCCATCCAGACAAAACCTGTTCCTAGTTATGGACATTTCCTTTATTTCAGTAATGCAATTTGTTTTGTTGATGCTGTTATTAGAGCCAGAAAAAAAACATGCTGATCTGGAGAAAACTCTCAGAGTTCTACCAAAGATCCCAATTTATCTTTCACTCATCTCTGAGATACACTGTATAACCCTGACAGAATGAAATTCTTTTTACAAATTCTTTTTATATCTGCCCAGCCCCACTTTCTTTCCTTGTCCTTTCTGTAGTTGGAAATTTATTTAGCAGAATAAGCATTAGGGGGATGGCAAAAGAGGAGAAATACAGACTTCTGAAATCAGACTGCAGCAGCAATTCTGAAATAAACAATGCAATGAAGCTTAAACTAGGAAAGAATGGGATTCTACTCTAGCTGATCGGACTGCAGCTGTGTGTAAAGTAAACATCAGCTGCCTCCAGAATTTCTTACTGAGCATGCATCAACAGCAAAACATAAATAAAAAAGAGAAATCAGATATGCTTGCCTCACCAGCCACCCCAGGATTTTAGAAAGCATAGATCTATAAGTCTGGATGGCAAAATGGAAATCGTAAGAAGGGTGGAAGCCAAAAAAGATGGGGGGGGGGGGAATATCCCTAGAAAAAGCTTTCAAGTAATCTCTAGAAGGATCAAATGTTTCTTTTTACTTAAGCAAGGCTTACCTGACCTGGTTGTTTTATTTCACATGTGAAAATCATTAGTTTTGGATAAAAAGTCTGCTGAGGTGCTCTTCTTTTTTGTAGTGTGGGAACCTATCCTTATTCTCTCCAAGATATTTCTGCCTCTGGTACTAAATTTTCTGTCAAAGAAGTAATGCCCAGCAACACACCTCCTTTGTTAGCTGAAGTATACCTTTACAATGTTTTCAAACTTTATATACATCTATTCACATTTGTACCACATGATCACTCTTTGAAATAATATGGTGAGGAGTCAGTCACTTCAACCACAATGCCATCCCCATCAAGCAAAGTCAGGCCACATGCAAAAGGAGGCTTTCATGCTTCCAACTATGCTGGAGTCAAACCACTGCTGCATGCAGTAAAAGGGTTTTGCAAGCCAGGCCTCTTCCTGGATCAAAGTCACACATGCACCTATGGGATACATGGATGGCACTACTAGTTTTTGCTTATCATTATCCCCATTTTAGGTAACAGGGGGGACCAGATTCCAGTGATTTGCACCATCAAAGTTAATGGCACCAACCATCTGTTTGGAAAAGACATCCTCCTCCTGGGGAATATGTGTGGTTCTGCTGAACCAAAAAAATCTTACACACAGCAGACTATCTTCCCAATAACTGCTGTCAAGTTGAATTTGAATATGGTGACCTTATGAATGTGATACCACCAAGTCATTCAGTCATCAACAGCTCTGGTCATTTTCCCAAGTAAACATGCTGGGATTGTGCTGCTAAGCTCCTAAAGATATTATGCAGTACCTGTGAACCTCTACCTCATTTTCAGTAGCAGAGGCAAATAGTTTCATTCATAAATCCAAGGAAGAAACATTCTATCCCATTCATCAATTAGTATATTTAGTCTCCAGGCACAACCTCACTAACTCTGCAACACATTTATTTTGCACTTATATAGAATGGGCCAAGTCTTCAGGATATCAGAGGAATGACATATTAAAGTCTATATCCAAGCAGCTCTATTAAGCACAACCAGAAGATGCACCTGCATATGCCAAAGAAGCATTATAATTTTAATAATCAATTTTATCTACAATTTTTGTAGCTGTTTCACCATCTACAAAGCATGGCTATTTGGACTGTGGGAGAAGTAGCTCACTGGACACTTTTTCACATAAAGGACATTTAGGATACATACTGAAGGTCCAACAGTGACACTGTGCTCTCCCCAAAAGTATTCTTCACTCATTAGGAACACATGTAATGGAAAAATAATTTCCACAACAAGAATTTCAGGTACTTAAGTACATATATTTCCACGTACATGGCACATTTCATGTGTTCAATAACTATCTACACAGACCCCCCCCCCTACAATTCTTACAATAATTCTTTAAGGTCAGCTAATGTTATCTTCATACTGTAGATCAAAGCTGGATCTACTGATGTTTTTGTTTGTAAGAAGATTATCACACCAGCGCTTACCGTGGGGTAAGCCTAATTCTGGCCATGTTGGTTTGGGCTGCTGAAAGTCCAAATCATCTGGAGGGCCAGTATTTCCCTGCTCCTGCTGTAATGGAATGATGGGTTCAGCCTTTAGTGGATTTTTGTCTAGAGTGAAATTAGAATTGGGAATTTCCTGTATATCATCCATTGATATTTTTCCTGATTTTATATGAAAACATTATTAGAACTAATTATACTACTTAACAGTCATCCCATTTTTCTTTGCCCTTATTCCTAACTGGGTAAACCATTGTTTCCCATAAAATGTGACATATATGGATACATCAAAATCATGCTTCCCCCTTTTCTGTCAAAATGCAGTCACTTACCAATGTGATCTGTAGGCATTGCGACTCTTGTTGGTTCTAAGAGATTGTCAGCCAAGACAAAAGCCCCTTCTTCTAGTGTATCAAGTAACATTGTTGCGGCATGTGCTTGTTCAGAAGAATTCATATCTTTCCAGGATTCTAGAGCTTCAGCCCTAAGCAGGTTGTCCACCGTGTCAACGATAGCCTGCATTCATTAGAAAAATATTAGGCCCTACTGCTTTAGGCAGCAGGAGAGAGTTCCTAACATGATCAGATGACAATTGTAATATTTAGCTGTCAACATGATTTATAGTGATGTAAAGATTTTTTTTTAAAAAAAGCTACTGCTTTCCCTTAGAACAAAGAGTATCAGCGTAACATGCCTTAGAGCTGCTATGAAAAAGAATGTTATTAACATACTGTAGAATGCAAAAAAGTGAGTGCTCATGGCATTAAATTGAAAGCCCAGGCTAGCAATCTAATACTTCACAGGACTTTGATACCTAGATGAAATTCTGGGGCAAGTGACTTCCCCAATCATTCAATGCTAAGAAATTCTCAGTAGCAGTGGCTTAGCCTCACAAAATTAAATGTACAGTGTTATTCACAATGTAATATGACACTGAAAAGACAAAGAGGATCTTACAGGAAACACTGTCCTGCTCTGGATGAGGAAATCCTGGCTCAGTAAGCTAGGACAGGGCCATGTCCCCTTTCAGCTGAATGTGTCCCATTCAAATAAGTGCAGAAGCCATGAAGCTCCCAAGTTAACCACAACTTCCCATTAAGTGGAAACCAGGGAAGTACGGTAAATAGCTTTCCACCAAGCTAACTGATGTTTGGCTTCCATGTCTGGGTTGCTTAGTTCATGGTTCACACACATTGCAAAGCTGTGGCCAAGTGTTTGATGTTCTGCTTGTGCAATGGGAAGAGTGAAGTTGGAGCAAAAAAGGGGCATGAGCAGGCTTTTTGGAGATTGTTCATAATCAGATTTCTTAAACCAGGAATTTGATCATGTAATTACAACCATTATATGCACCCTGCAATATGATCAAATCAATAACACCAATCAAACAATCAACAGAAGGGAGGATTTAACATTTATGCATAATGTAGCAACATCCTGAATTCATTATGCATTTCTGAATAACCCTTCTTATTTTGTCCCATTTATCTAGTTATGTGTTATTATTCACATATAGAGTGTGGCTGATCAATTTCAAAACCAGTGGGAATGAAAACAGGATGTATTACACAAACAAACAAAAAAAAATATGTCATGTCCAGAACAGTGTTCTCTGTGTCTGAATGGATAAGGGAAAGTTAGTTGGAGCTATTGTCAGGAGCAAAATTAATTAGCCTAATCCATCTTAATATCCTTTTTCTGTCTGTACTGTGAGCCTCCACAACGGCAGGTGGAAGACACTTTGGAGTGGCATGAAAGGATTTTCTTCCCCTCCTCTAATGGGAAACTGAAGAGTCAAACTGCTCACATTGATACTGCTTCAGCCATTAAATAGAGTGGAACAGAAATTGGTCTGCAGAGGCCATATTCATTAGTCACCAAGAAATACAGATCGGAGCCTCTGATCTGGGTTACAAATGATCCTCTGTCACAATGTGAGAATTTGCTTCATTTGCATAGGCATCAACCAGCTTCTGATTTGTAATTTTAAGAGGTTTTATTAGTCTTATCCAAACTGAGATGCACATTTGAGACCAACTAAAAATGATCCCAGTCAGAAATGAAGGCCATGCTGCAGTTTGTGTTGCATGTCTATATATACTGTGCCGATTATATACATCCATTAGCCTGATTCACTCCTTATATTTTTTAATGTCGTATGACTTGCTGCTTCTCTCCACTGCAATAAAAATATTCAGAACCTGTAATGACACTTTTTTTTCTTCCCAGGGAAGTAAGAGGGAGAGAGAAAATTATCAGGCATGACATAGCCAGACTTTAGCACTTTTAGGTCCTTTGACTCCAGTGGTGAAGATTTAAGAGTGTGTTTTATTTTCTCACTAACACTGATGGGAATCAATGTCTGTGTTTTGCTGGATTTTGACCAAGACTCTTACTTTTGCAACAACAAACATTTTCTCAGCAGCACACAAACTACCCCATTTTACACAGTGACATTTATCTTTAAAGTGAACTGCAGATGCAAATATAAAACAAAACAAAAGAAAACAAAACCCAACACCAGCCTAACTGAGCACTCTTTACCTTCCTCCCTATTAACCGGGTTAAGAGAGAGCCATTATCACATGGCTACTTAGGATGAGACTTTCCTTACTACTCTCTCACAATAACTGTACCATTTTCAGTGTTACTCAACATTTTACTGTGCACTAGGGGTAAATGCAGAAGTGGGGGGGGGGGGTGGTGCGGGGCGGGGGGAGAAAAGTGTGATTGGGGCCAAGATACACATAAGATTTCCTATGGTTTAATAACTATTGTCCATTGCACTGGGAATCTCCTCAATCTGCTCTCACTTTTGCAGCAGGAAAATTTGCATATTTTAACCATCAATCACTATTAGTCTTTTTAAAGAGAATTTGTGCTCCAGCGGTGAGAAGAGGGAGGTGTGTTCTAAGTAGTGTAACTGTTGTTCAGCAACTGGGAAGGCGACATATACTACAGCTTAGGAAATATTGCCTTTATTCTGTTGTGTGCTATTTCAATTTATTCTTGTTGTTGATTTTAATACCAGTTGGTAATGTTACAAAAGAAGTGTAATTGAAACATGTGCAATGCATTTATTTAATGCAAGCAACATCAGCCAGTTTTTCTACCTCACACTTCTATCACCAGTCAGAAGTGTTGTATATAGATACTGGAATTCATAAGAACATACAAATCAAGCCCTGTTAAGATATTCACAGTTGCTCAGGATTTTCAGTTCCTTTACTGCTCTGTAAACCAGTGATATTCCAGCAGTATATAGTTACTGCTGGGGCAGACTCTGGCCCTCGACCCAAAATGACACAGTCCACCAACACTTTATATTAGAAACTGCCAGCGAGTTATTGGAAAGTCTGCACTCTGTCTACAATTCATGGTACTAAAGTTGGCCATAAGATAAATTTATTCTTCAGTTGACACAACA
Source organism: Urosaurus nigricauda (assembly GCA_034509955.1). Taxonomy (NCBI): domain Eukaryota; kingdom Metazoa; phylum Chordata; class Lepidosauria; order Squamata; family Phrynosomatidae; genus Urosaurus; species Urosaurus nigricauda. The sequence continues at coordinate 94,845,927 of JAOEGL010000004.1, read as the reverse complement.
TATACATCTTTTTGAATGTAAAAATTGAATGTAAAAAGTGAAAATAAGAGTTGTTCAAAGTGTGCGTGTTTTCAGCATTTTGTCATGCACAAACATGGGATGTAATCCACCTCAGGCATCTTTGCTATGCCAGCTCCACTGAAGTATGTGGAGGAAGCGAAGCAGCAGCAATTAGTGGATTACACTTGCTATGGCTACACAGTCTTTGATAGACAAAACTAAAAATATAAAACCATTTAATGTTTATTGTCAGATTGTTTTTTCTTCTGCAGCCATGAAGATACAAAGTTTTTGCTATCTCCAATCCAGTTAATGATCATTACTGCTCTTGTACTTTGTTTTAAAGAGAAAAAGTGGGAAAGGAAGTATTGATTATTGGCTTATTCTGGGAGCACTATACCTGTGCAAAGCCAACATTTTGTACAGTTGGTGATGAAGGGGCACAATACACATTTATCAAAGACTGAAATACATAGGATCATGCAGCAAGAGGATAAAGCGTAGCAGCGGGTTGCTGAAGCAGGGAGAAAGCAAGGTGACAGCACAGGAGAGATACCTTAAGGTAAGCCCTGCATGTCTTCTCTCGCTTTTGGAGCTTGTTAGTAAGAGAAAAAAAAATCAGAGGTTAGACACAAAAAAGTGTAATAATAATACTATTATTTAATTATTGTTTGAATGCTTATGTGTTAATCTTAGAAATAAATCTCTTGATTAAAATAATAATTTTAAATGTGTTTAATTAGTTATTCTGAGTGAATTTGTTGTGGGTTTTTTTTAAGGAGACAAATGGAGGGCATGAATATTTCAGTGAATTCAGGTTAATTCATTGATTAGTTGGTCAAATGCTTCTAGGATTCCAAATCACATTAGCAAAGGACCAATTTCAAGATAATTGGTATTTCTTCCTCCCGCCCCCCCCCCCCTTGCCACCTCAATATTTTAAGGTTATAATGAACCAAAACACACATTGTTACTAATGATAAAAACAAAACATGTTTTGTTTTTAAACTGCTACAAAAGTATAATTAACATTGTCTGTTCTATTCTTACTGACCACATGGGAATGCTCATATTCATGTTAATTTCTTGGTGTACCAGCTTTGTGGCATTGTGATATAGCCTCAGCGTCCGTGTGTCTTTATCAATTTGTTACTTTCTCCTGAAATCCTTGCATGTGCCTTACTTCAGGGGATGTTGCAAAATAAGTAGGCATTTTGCAAGATTGTTTCTGGGGTAAAATAAACAAAACCATCAGCTAAAGGTGTTTTGAAGCACACCAGAAAAGAACGCTGTGGTCTAAATTTACCTTGTTATAACTCCGTCCAGCAGAGTCTTTCTCATTAGGCTTCAAATCTTGTAGCTGAGCATCAAGAATGTCCACCAACTGTTCCATCAGTCTAACTGATGAACTCACATCACCAGCAAAAATTGGTCCTTTGGTGTGTTTAGCCAGTTCATTGGCAAGGCTAGCAGCATTTTCTCCACTTCTAATCTGAAATGACAATTCAAATTATTACAAGACAGTTCAAATGACAATATTCCTCCTTGTGTCTGATTCCTTGAACACTGCATAAATCAGGAGCTGCATCTGAAGAACTAATAGATATTTTTTCCTCAATTTTCCTCCTGCACACTTAAAAGAAATAGCAGCTTGTAATATTATCACTGGATATTAAGACTCTCAGCTCTTCCATACTGAAAAATAAATCAGTTTGATACTGTTTTAACTGTCATGACTCTATCCTACAGAATCCTAGGATTGGTGAGTTTGGTGAGGCATCAGAGCTCTTCCATGGACCAGGCTAAATATCCCTCTAAACTTCAAATCCCAAGATTGTGTGGGAGAGAGTGATGACACTTAAAGTTGTATCAAACTGCTTTATTTCTGCAGTGTGGATACAGCCCTTGATAAAGAGCTACAAATATAAATGGTACATATTCACTCCTCCATCTTCTCTACATTATATGTTTAAAACAATGTGTGTACCCTGCACTTTAGCCAACAAAGATTCCCTGAATAGCTTACAAATATCACAACTCTCAGGCTCACAACATACGCTCAATAAATGGTAGGTAAAGGATTGGTGCTGGAGACAGGTGGGGGAGAAAAGGTTTAGTTCCTCATAATAAGTGACTGGATGGAATAGTTCAGGTAGTTTGCTAGAAACACCAAATACAGCTCTTCTTAGCAGAGCCAGTGGAATACTCACTCTTCTTCTATCTCACTGTTCTGCCACCTGCTGGAATGGTATACCCATCTATCCATCCTTCAAACTGTATTCTCTCCACATTAGTTTAGTTAAATATTTGAAAGGATGTCATATTGAGGAGGGGGCAAGCTTGTTTTCTGCTGCTGCAGAGACTAGAACACGGAACAATGGATGCAAGCTGCAAGAAAAGAGATTCCACCTCAACATTAGGAGGAACTTCCTGACAGTAAGGGCTGTTCGACAGTGGAACACACTCCCTCGGAGTGTAGTGGAGTCTCCATTCTTGGAGGTCTTTAAGCAGAGGCTGGATGGCCATCTGTCGGGGATGCTTGGCAGGGGGTTGGACTGGATGGCCCTTGTGGTCTCTTCCAATTCTATGATTCTATGATTGTAATTAAGGTATTAAAAGCAGTGTTATAGCAATAGCAGCAGGCTGCATTGTTAACACAGGGTCACCAAGCCCAGGAGAAAAGGATTCCTCTGCCTCAACTTGTGTGGCTGATTTCTTTTTTGCCATTCTTTCTATAAGGTAAAGTGCTTTAGGATCATTTTGTGATGTGGGCAATCTAATCCTCTCCCTGACAACATTTCAAGGATTGTCCTTTATCTTCTTCCCGAGGAAGTTGGGGTGAAGGTGACAATGTTTGTGAACATATTCCACTTCAAACTCCCAGAACCTGGATTTAGAAAGGACTAGTCCAACTAAACTAAAAATTCTGGAGGTGGGGACAAGCACCGGGGATCCTTTGGAGATTGGACTAAAACACACAGCAAATTTGTTGGCCCACGGACATCACACTGACCAGCCTTCTTTGAGCATTACTCAGGGAATGCTGTCTTTCCTTTCACTTCCTCTCCCTGCTGCTAATTGCAGAAGCCGTGGTTAGACAGCGAAGATTTTCAGACCAGTGATTACAGTGGGGTAAGCCCTGGTAAAATGCCGCTAAAATCTTTAGGAAGCACCTGTGTCTGAAAGCCTGACACACTTCCTAAATGTCAGGGAGTCATCCCCTTGCTTCAGGTGTCCCTGAATTGTTCATGGAGCAGCAATTTCCTATGAACAGAATTTTGCATTCATAGGAGATGACTGTTCCCTGAACAATTCAGGGACACTGGAGGTGAGGGGATTGTTCCCTGACGTTAAGGAAGCGTGCCAGCCTTTCAGAGATGCGTTTTAGTGGTGTTTTACCAGCACTTATCCCATGGTAAGCTCTGGTCTGAAAAAGTTCAATGAACACAAGCGGGAGACCTTCCAGTTTGGAAGATCAGAATTATTACGTGTGAGGTAGCGTTGGGGTGGAAATTGTCTATCTTTCAAAATTTCTCTTCTCATTCTGAAAGGGAATAACAATATACATGCATTTAAAGGTAATAAGTGTAAACCCTCGACAGATCTCAGAGTGCTTGCTTTGTTTGTTTATGCACTAAATTTATGCATTGCATTCTCCTAAAAAAGTGGAACTCAAGGCAGCTTCAATAAGACTGAATCAGAAATACATTTAAAATGCAAAATAAATTCAATTACTTAAACACAATTTCAATAAAATTGAAAGTATAATTTAAAAGGAAATAAAGAAAATATAGCACCCATTTGGTTAAAAAATCACTTCTTCAGTAACTGGTCTGTTGTTGAAATAATTCTTGAATAAAAAGATGAAGGCCAGCTCCCCAAAGCTTTGGAAGCCTTGGCAAAAGGCTTCTTCTCTATCCTTTCCACTTAAATGTGCTTCTGAGTATGGCAAAGCTGAGCAAAGGGCCTCAAAGTCTAATCATAACACTTTCTCCTCTTCATCTAGGTGAAGAGAAAAGCCAGGCAGCAGCCTTATCCTTTATGAAAATGAAAGGTTTCCTATTAAAGATGCTGGGTCTAGTAAGCTTCATCACATGCTGATGACCAGGGAGGAGGAACTGGGTTGATGGTTACAATTCACAAATAGAAAGTGATTCTGCTTCTGTTGCTACACATTCATGGAGAAAATATAATTTGTCCCCTCAAGTGTTCATGACCTTAATGAAGTGCCTATTACAGAGTCTGCACAGGTGGTTTTATTTCACCTTTTCCCTGATGTACAGGAGGTTTGGGTGGATTGGGTTGCTTACACAGCACACTTAGGTAGTTCACATGGTTGCCAGAGTTGCCCAAAAGCATCTGTGACTATGTCCAGGAATACTGATCATCATATTAAACAATTCTTACAACTCACCTTCTGAGCCAGCTGATTTACCCAGTGTGAAGTACAGTTGCTGAGATCAGGGCCCTTAGGGTTCCATGTTCCAGTGGAAACCATACAGAGGTATGAAGCCGTTCCTGTAACAGATATAGGAAAAACAAAGACATAGGAAATAAAAGTGTTTGGCTCTGTGTTAGCTTTTTAAAAATCTGCTACAAGGTAATACTGGACTATTTATTTATTTTTATTTATTTATTAGAGTATTTATACTCCATCCTTCAGCCATAAAGACTATCAGAGCAGCTTACAATTATTATTTTTAATTAGACAGTTCCCTGCCCTGAGGCTTACACAAATGGAGAAGGGAATGGTGGTGGGGAAGAGGATCAGGTCCAAAAGTTCTCCTCTCCCTCTGAGGCCTGGACCAAGGCAGATGGCATGGAAGGAGGGCTCTTCTTCTTAGGTCAGGCCAAGCCCAATGGAGCTGGCAGGACTCTCTCTCCCTCTGATGATGACTATGGCTTAGTAGCTTCCTGATATTAAATTATGACTACCTAATAAAGGCAGTTAACAGTGAGGAGACAAAATATAGGACTGTGATGACAATAAAAGCAGTGCTTATCAAATCACAGTGTAATATCAGACTTTATCATGAACAAAGATATAACAGTCTTTTTTTCTGGAACACACACATAATGGAGATCACAATGGGAAATAGGACAGTAAGCAACAGGGAAACATTCAGCTAAAACATATGCTCTTGAATCCTTGAGAAAGGGTTGCAATTGTTTGTCTAGAGTGGAGTCGAAGGCTTTCATGGCTGGCACCCATAGTTTTTTTGTGGAGCTTTTGGGGTATGTGGCCATGTTCCTTTCTGACATTCCTCTGAAGATGCCAGCCACAGATGCTGGCGAGACGTCAGAAAGGAACTCTTCTAGAACATGGCCACATTGCCTGAAAGATCCACAAAAAACTATGTTTGTCTAGACTTCAAGGCCACTACAGCTTAAAATCTGAAGGAGCAGTCCCTATAATGCCATTTCCTCCTAATATCAAAATCATATGAAAAAAAAATATTCAACAAGGAAAGTGATTTTAAAACACATTCTAAAGGTCTAAAGACTTACCACGGGTTCCTTTGGGACATGGGCGTTCCACCATGATTCCTCTTTGAGTCTGAGGCCAGCTAATCCCCCTAGCCACATCAGGTTCACAGAATCTCTCTGGTAAAGGGAAAAAACTTGTAACAGGTGGAATTTTGGTTGTAGAAATTGCCGGTGGTGGTTTGGGACCTCTGCTATCTTCTCTTGTTGTAGCCAATGTTGTACTGATGGGGACTTTTTGTGGTGTAGTGCTTGTGGTTGATACAGTTGTTCTGTACAGTTCTGTGGAAGGGGTTATTGTCTCTGCTGTGGTAGGCACTGTAGAGAGAAAAGCAATGTTAAAATTAGAAAAACAAATGGGTAAGGGTTCTGAACCTTCTTCTTTCTCCCCTCTCCAATTATTCCAGGAGAATGCAGAATGTAGAATTTTTCCCAGAGAATGTACAGATGATTTGGGTGGGGTGGCAAAAACAATGGTTGCTATAATAGTAATGTATCCACTCACATATGACTATCAACATAGCCATTTCTGGAAGGTTAATGGTATACAGCTTTAGAATAATTTTAAAATATATATAGTTTTATTTGCTGTTGTTATGTGCCTTGAAGGCCACCCTAAGGCAAACCTATAATGAGGTTTTCTTGGCAAGGTCTGTTCAGAGGGGTTTTTTGCCACTGTCATCCTCTTAGGCTGAGACAGTGTGACATGCCCAAGGTCATCCAGTAGGTTTCATGGCCAAGCTGAACTCTGGTCTCCAGAGTCATAGTCCAACACTTGAATAACTATGGACAAACACAAATGTGTATGTGCATGCCACTGTATTTATAACTATGTCAAGGTAGGTCTATAGAAGGCTTCAACTGTAATATAGTCTGCCAATGCATTTTTTTAAAAAGAAGTGGCTATCTAATACAAATACTGTAGTTTGTAAATAGCCAGCCCATTAAAACACAACAAAGCTTTCTCTAACTTCATGTCAGTCACTCTGCAACTTGCAGGAAGATAATTACTGTAACATCTTCGCACCCAGCAGTCATTCTTGCTTGAGAGATTTCCAGCATGTCTAGTTGGAAACAAGGGGGAGTGGACTGTCTTGTGTTGTTGTGGACATGCATGTGTTGTTTAGTGTTTCACCATTTCAACCTTTACACATTCCTTCCCTCCTATTTTGATAATACAAGAAATAATTCAAACCATTGACAAGTATACAGCTTAATAATCTATGTCAAGATCCATGGTTTGGAGCAAAGAACTTCTGATCTGAATTCTTGAACTGTTAATTCTACTAAACTGATAACAGCAATGCATTAACTGCAATGATCAAGGCAACTGTTCCAGCCAATGGATTTGACACACTATTTTCATTCATTCACATCCCAAATGTATGCTAAAATAAAAGAACATACATTTGTATGCCCCAAATTATGTTAAAAGAAGAGAAATATATATTTAAACTCTCTTTTGCTTTAGTATTCTAGCCTGGCTAGTAAGGTCTATAACAGCCAGTTCTCCAGCTGTCTCAGACTTCAGTTCTTGATTTATTCCCAGAAAAAGAAGAGAGAATAGGTTTAAATATACGAAGACAACACACATTTTCCTACTTAAACTACCTTGAAACTTTCATATATTGCATGATATAGTGTGTCTGGGTTTATGGTGTCCAATGGGTAGCAATAAACACAAATCCCAACTACAGACTCTGAGAGTGCCTGGGATGTAATGAATCCACCCATATGTTGATTAGAATTTGAGAAGCTATAACTAAAATTAAAACCTACCCACCAAGATTCAGTTGGATAAAGGTACACAGTATACATAAACATATTCACCTAAAAACAGCCTCATTATGCACACAGTGTGCAAGAATAAATAATCTAACCTTTTCAAAAGAATAATGATTTCAATTATATATGCTGGTCTGGAAGCTAATTGTGCCATTCAGCATGTCAAGGTTGCCATTAGAGCTTACATAAAGCTATGACACACGTTTACTATGAAATTGATGGGAGTGACTGAGAACCTTTGGTGAATACTTCTGCATTTTTCTTTTAGAATACACATAAGATTTTATCTAGGACTAACTTCCACATCTTGATTCTCTATAAACAATTCAACACACAATGAGGACTTAAGTTTGAAAATGAACAGTAAAAAACAAAAACTTATACATTCCACATGTACATTCCAAAAGTCTAATTTTAAATTTTAACTCTAAAACTCTAACATAAGCTGAGTGGTCTGATGTAAGTGGACTTGTGTATGTGTCCCAATTAAACATGATTCTTAAATTAAATCTCTTTGTCTATTAAGTAGCTTTGTTGTATTATATTACAGAAGATCTACTAGTATCTTAACCTGCTGTACCATAAAACATGCAGGAGTAGCTATGTTGGCCATATAGCAAATCCAATAACAACAAAAATCTTAAAGGAAAACTTCACATCTCAAAGAGAGAATGAGTGGACTGGAATCTTACTATTTGAGGTTTCTACCCCCAACAAAGGTAAAATATTCCCTCCCCCCCCCCCCCCCCGCAAAGCCTTCTTGACTGGGTTCAATGAAGACAAAGGCTTCAATGTCCTCTGCCTGCTAAGGGGTCTGTGGCCTCACAAAGGATGGAGTCATATTAGATTGCAAGGGAACTATATTTTTGTGTTGCAAATGGATGTTAAATTTCCTGGACTCTGCAAATCTCCCAGTAGCAACATAGCCAAAAGGAGGAGGTTCCAGCCTGCAAGAAATACCCTCTATACCATCTACAAGACTAACATCTTCAATTTTTTTCCCCTGAATGGTTTTTAACACCTTGCCTGATGAAGAAGCCAGTAAAGGTATCACTGTTTATTGGGCAGATGTTGGAATCCATTTCTCCATACTCCTCACCATTGTGTAAACTATCTGGGATGGATGTGAGTTGCAGTCGGAACAACATCTGGAGGAGAAGGCTTTCATGGGCAGCATCCATAGTTTTTTTGTGGGGCTTTTGGGTTATGTGGCCATGTTCTAGAAGAGTTCCTTTCTGACATTTTGCCAGCATCTGTGGCTGGCATCTTCAGAGAATGTTTGCCAGGAAAAGGATTGGGTATATATATATGTCCTGTGTGACCCTGGGAAGGAAGGAGCAATTTGCAAATGTATTGTTCTGTTGCTAATGGCAGACCTCAGGGTGGGAGGATATGCAAACAAGGATTAATGTCTGCTAACTGGTGCTCATTGTCTGCTGGGAATCCCCTGGCCTTAGGCTGTTTCTCATTTGCATAGGTTGAGTCTTGACCTTGCTGTTCTTCAGGACTGGTAGCCAAGCCTTGTTTACCCTCAGGGTTTCCTCTTTCCTATTGAAATTGTCTAGGTGTTTATGGATTTCAATTGCTTCCCTGTGAATTCTGACATGATAGTTGTTGCCATGGTCCAGAATTTCAGTGTTTTCAAAGAGCATTTTATGCCCAGGTTTGTTTATAGCCCCACAAAAAACAACATCTGAAGACTTGTGCTTTGCCCAGCTTTCTTATATAGTAATGTGGTTGAAGCAGAGATCTTTTATACATATGGTATACACTGTATGACTGAGCTATACCATGGACAACTTTCCTTTTGACATCACACATTTTATTTCAAACAACAGAGGGCCTGCACAGGCAGAGAGGAAAAACCAGGTAGATCCTGGTTTTTCCCAAATTGGGTGGAAACCCCGCTCCCAAGACCCATGTTTCCCAAGATCCAGGTCTGGACCTTCCCGTATTCCCACACTTGCTGCAATGATGCAGACTTTCTGTGTTAGAGTGAAGTATATGGGTTTCTTTTTGTGCCTATATTTAGACCCAGAGCACAGCTTGGTCACAGTTTCATCCAGTTCTGGCCTCTTGAGTCATCTAAACAGCTCAGGCTCAACACAGGTTGAAACTGTTTTATTTTGCAAGTGTGGGCAATTCCAGAGACAAGGAAGTCTGGATCTTTTATTGCAGAAGTGGTTGATATGAAAGCAGACGTTCCCTTGATTCCAAGCTGAGTAGAGGTTGCAAGTACTTCATACTTTTTATTGGGCTCAGAAAGCAAACAGCAGAGGCAGAGCTCTTTCAATTCTGAACTACATCCCCGTACACTGCTAACTGGGCTGTGTCTTGCAAAGGTAAACTCATGTAAATCAGTGCAGCAGTTGAACGTGGAGCTCAGCAGAGCATGAATCACCATGACTGGGCTATTTCTGCACAATAAGAAAGTCATACTTGATATTCCAGTTCCAAATAATGCCACTTGATCTTCAAGTGAAAGGTTTGCATGTTTGAAAATCCCCTAATTGAAATCCTGCTCATTTTGTATGAACGTAAGCTTGACACTTATGTTAAAAACATTGTGAGGAAACTGAAACTATGTAAGATACTTGTAGAAATCATGTCAAGGGGTGAGCAGTGGTACCCTAGCATGATTTTGTGGTATCAGCCTTTGAGGGAGAAATGACTCATCGTCAAGATATTGAACCCCCAATTCAAGACAGTCTAGTTTATCCAGAAGATTATTAGCACTGAAAACCATTGACATTCATTAGCACTGAAAACTATTGACAGGGGTAATGAAGGCTGCATGACACCTGGTATTCTTTATCATTCCTTAGGGCAACCACTGTATATGGACCAAAATGGGCCCTGAAATCAAGCAGAAACTGGCCCAGCTACATTCAAAAGTGCCTGAAATTGTATGACTTGGCCAAGAGGAAACTATTTGTGACTGGCCAATAGTTTCTAAAATCTTCAATGTACAGGAAGTGGTACAAACAACTCCTTTAAAAGAACCTGTGGTGCTTCTTCATAAGAAGTCATTCACTGCCTCTTGGCACCACCTGGCAAATTAACAACTGTTAGAAATTATCAGTCAGGATCCAATAGGGCTGAGCAGATATATGGTAGGTTGTACTGCCTTGAGTACCTTGTCTACATTTTCAGTGCAAAGCAACTGAAATTCATTCTATAAAACCGGTTTTCTGAACTTGTGCCTACATTGAGTTCCAACAGATTAGTTGTCTTTAAGCTAGAGTGGTAATTTTGGCTTTTTACTGCTCTAGTTAGAAATGACATGAAGATGTGGAGGAAGGACCAAAAGCTATGCAAAAGCAAGGCAAATATAATTCTTTCCATTCCAGGGCTTGGGTATCTGTGACGGATCTTAGATTCTTGGGAGAAGGGTGTTATTGGTCATTCATATATATAAATGACCATGCCTCCGTTAAACGCCCACCTAAAAAGGGATAAGGAAGAAATAAGGAGAGAAAGAGGAGAATAAGAAAGGTTAGGTATGGAGAAGGCTAAAAAGAAGGAAGAAGGAAGGAAGGAAGGAAGGAAGGAAGGAAGGAAGGAGAGAATGAGGGATAAGAATGTGGTAAGAAAAGAGAAGGGGAATAAAGGTAAGGTAAAAAGGGGGTGATAGGAAAGGGTGTAAGTGGATAAGAGGTGGACTGACTATAAGATTAACAATGGTGTAATCAAAGCAAAGAGTGGTTGGTATGAAAGGATGGTGGATGAACAAGACTGTAGGAATAGAAACAAAACGGGCCCTCCCTCCATGGCAACACCATCTGGCCTAGGAGGGAGTGAAAGGAGAAGCCTAGCAACACCATCAGGCCTGGCCTCAAGTAGAAGAGCCCTCCCTCCTGACAACACTGTCTGGCCTAGAAGGGAGTGAAAAGAGAGGCCTAGCGACACCATTGGGCCTGGCTTCAGGTTGAAGAGCCCTCCCTCCATGACAACACCATCTGGCCTAGGAGGGAGTGAAAAGACAGGCCAAACTCCATCAGGCCTGTCCTAGATTAAGAAGCAGAGTCCTAGATTAAGAAGCAGAGAGAAAGAGAAGCAACTAGGAGGCTTATAGGGGATTTGTCCCTTGAATCAAAACTTAAATGTTTTACAATTATGGTGAATCCTTGGGTTTTCCAGTATTAGATTAAGTTCTGCTTCTCACAATCGGAAAACAGAATCTCTGATTTAATCCATCAAGTCTTGTGAGAAGACTTGCCTTAATTGTACGTAACATTTTTTTCAGGCAAAACTGCAACCAGTCAACCAACAAAAGTTACTTTCAAAACTCAAATGTGTCAGGATAATCTCCCATCCAAAAGACAGGCCTACTTCCCTATCAGCATATTAGCATGCCCCTGACTGCAACAAAATTCAGAACAATATTGGCTAGGAGAGCAATGCAACTCATAAGTTAGGTTTGTTTTTCATTCCACTATCACTGCAGGTATGACTGCCACTTTTCAAGAAGACAGGTCCCTGCCTGGAGGAATTTACAGAAAGTGACATGTATTCACTCCTTTTTGTGCCAGACCTTCTGGAAACAAGTGGATCTGACACTTTTCAGGTTTACATTTTTTTCCCTTTGACATTTACTACCTGAAGGCTTACACTTTTTTAAAGGACTTTAAACCTCTTATATCCTTAGGCTACAACTTAGAAAAACATATATTCTTGAATGTAAATAGAATTTAACCACAAATGCAAACAGGAGAGAGGCACCAGTCTGCCTTTCAAAAAATTTGAAAAGAGTGTTTTGCTAAAATTTCCAAGTGTTTGAGAGTGGGGAGAAGAGTATCACAAAATAAAAGCCTGGCACTCCCCCCCCCCCAAAAAAAAACAGTGAAAGCTCTAATCTTCCACCATCTCTGTATCATTTTTGAGGGGAATATATTTTACAGGGGAAAAAAATGAACATAGACCTTTTAGTGTGGATGGTTTCTGAGGACAATGGATTCCAGCAAAATTATTGCCACTGTTGTGTGTGGTTCTCATTCATTTCAACCCAAACAGGTTTTATGGATGTTCTACATAATAGGAAACAAGGAAAAATATAAAGAGAGGCCTTTTTCTGTTGTATTTGTTTATATGTATTCCCTGTTTCTAACTGACAATGGTCAAAAACATATTTTTGAAAACCATGGTTTTCTTGCTCTTATTTTGTACATCAAACCAGAAACTTTTGAGTGCTGTGTTTTATCTCTTCTCTGATCAAGTGCCACTATGCAATCCTCCTGAACTTTCTTACTTAGCCTACCTGCTGGAAAAACCTATTCAAACCTGTCTATCTTCTCTGCAAGCACTTGCCTGACATCTTGTGAAACCTCTGTAATTTTCTTTTGATTACAATGCAGCTAGGCTTCCAATGCTTTCTCAATTAATGTTTGTCAAAAGTGTCACAAGCACTTGCAAAAAAGCATCAAGAAGCTACTGCTGATTCAGATCCTGGGATGTTATGGGAAAGATATGAGGAAGAATTTTCTTACTGCTATGATTATAGACACCATGAGCTTAATTAAGACATTCTTTTTGACAGAAATCTGTAAGTACAATTATAATACCCTCACAGATCCTCTTTCTTTCAGCAGCCTCACTCTCATCTAAGCTACCCTTCTGCCCTACAGCTTAACACCACTAAAAGGGAGCATGATACAGTAACTCTTTTCTGAAGTCCAGCTATAAGACTATAATCAGAAGAGCACATACTTTCACCTTGTACTCTATGTGCAGCTTTTCCTTTACCAAAACAGACTAAAAATAAATCCTTAAATGCATTTGCCTGGCCTAAAAATTTATCTGCACACTTTTTGTAATTAAGGTAAAACTCTTTATAAAATTATTTATAATTTTAAACTAAAAGCTATACATACATGCTTAAAATTACATACTGTATGACACCAGATGAAAGCTCAGACCCATTGCCATGCTTATCTGCCACTGAAAAACCTGAGTGGAGAGGTCTGCATATCTTTCCCTAAAGGTGGCACCACAAACTCCTGAACAGATTGGAAAATGTAGAAATGGAGAAAGCCTTGCAGGAGAAAAAAATGGAAGAAGAAAGGAATTTTCAACCTCAGTATTAACACAGATAAAATCGGGGCACATGTGGCCAAGCAACAAAAACAGGGCTGTCAAGTTGGCAAAAGTTATTAATGAGGAATCATAGACTACTTCAAAGGGCAATTTGTTCCCCACTTCTCTCATTCCCCATGTGCTGAGCTTTCACTTGGTGTCATATGCAATTTAAACAGTTAGTTGAGTATAAACTACTTTTGAAATTTGAATTTAGTTTTTAGCAAGTGAAGTAAGTGGAGCACAAAGGAGGAAAGTGGGAGGAAAAGAAAAAAACTGGGACATGTTGAAACCTGCTGAAAATATGTGATAGCAGAGGATTAATTGGGGATGCCCCTGACAAACTAGGGCATTTAGAACAATATATTAGAATATATAGCCTCTCATCCTCTTGTCAAGAAGACATGAAATGTACTGAGAAAGAACTGTCAATCTCCTACTCTAGGAAAGCTTCAAAGTGGTCCAGTGCAGCTGCCATTACATTGTATGGTACAGTGGGAGTATAAATTTCCCATCTTCATTCTAGAATGAATCATGTTGACACCAAGTATTTACATGCAAGAGCATTCCCACTTAAAGAGGAACAGGAAGGAGTTTCTCACATTGAAACAATAGACAACAGAAAAGCCGATATAGATGTGTCTCAAGAACATTATACTATCTGATTATGCACTCTTTCATCTTTCAACTTGTTTAACTTTCTGCCAACTGTCACCTTCCTGTATTTTTTGGCCTCAAACTCTCTGGAAGGGCTGCAATGCACCCAAACAAATAATTGGGAAATATGCATCCTGGAAATCTTTGTACCACCTATAATTATAATCAACAATCAATTTAGAGAGAGGTTGGCTGAAATCTGAGAGAATAAAAGGAAACAAAATTAAGATCTAATAATAGGGTAAGGACCTCAAAACTAGAGGGAGTAAAGTCTAAACACACTTAGCAATAGTAACTGCAAGTACATTTCTATACTGCTTATTGATGTACTAAGTGGTTTACAAAGTTTAAGCTAATTGCCCCCAACAAGTTGGGTACTCATTTAACGACCTATGGAAGGATGTCAGACTGAGTTGACCTGGAGCTCCTTGCTGGTACTGTACTCACAATCTTATGGTTTGTGAGTGAGTGGCTGCAGTACAGGCACTGAACCACTGCACCACCACGGCTCCAAGATGCCTCACTGAACACAATGGGACTTAGATCCAAGAAGATATAGACAGAATTACACTGTATGTTTACTTATCTTGGATTTTAAATACTGGCAAGTGTATCAGCAACTATTTGTATATTCAGAAAAAAATGTCAACTCTTCTATAATGGAAATGAGGAATGATAATAAAAAGGGCTCACAAAATTGAATGGAGATCCCTCTCAAATGCTTTTAATTCATATTCTAGAAAATAATCTTAAACATGTAGTTCAGGAACAGTTTGATAAAATCTTCAATTCCTAACGGAGACTAAACTTGTATTCTTGTAATATCAATGCCACTTAGGGCACACCAAATTGCTTTTTAAAAGTGAGGATTGTACAAAGTGCAATGTGGGCCTGTAGTTAGTTGAGAAAATAAATAAAATTCCCATTATTACTCCAAAAATATACATTTTGATCCTTATCATGATTTAATTTTGCTATTAAAGTTTGCTTAGACTATTCAGAAGAATTGCTATATATGCTCATGTATAAGTCTAGAAATTTTAGGGAAAAAAATTGACCCAAAAAACCTGAGTCAACTATCCATGGGTCAATGGATCTCAGTAGTCTTCTTTAACTCTTAGGAAAAAAAGTAACCATCCCCTGATGAAGGCAAGAGTGTAAAGTGTCCTGGAAGCACTAACCCCCTTCTACTCTCTCATCCATTCAGTATTTTGTGTGAGCACAAACAGTTATGCCTGATAAGATTTTGTAAATTCTTTGGCACTGTTTTCCTATGTTTTATCATTTTGATTCTTTAGTGAAGTGGCAAAGATTGCTGACTTTAGAGCCACCAAATGCATCTGAGGAAGTAGACTGAAGTCTACAAAAGCTCATGCGGCCAATGTCTTTCTTTCAGTTTTACCTGATTTATCCACGTGGTCATAGGAAAATCCATAATTTTGGCCCCAAACCTACCCTTGATTTATATATGAGGTCAACTTATAGTTTTCAGAGGGGCAGGATACAAATAAATTTTTTATTATTATTTATGTATTATTAGTATATACAGCAGATGAAAAATGGGCTTATATAACCGATAGCTTTGCACTAGAAGATGAAAACAATTATTACCACTCACTAATCTTTTACATACAAATGTATCTTGCTATACTGTGGCCTTCAGAAAGCATCTCTCTTGTCATAAGCTTGTAAATATGCTGAATCAGAATGCCAAACATAGCAAATGCACCCAAGAAACATTTAATTGTAATTATTTAAAAAAAAAAAATAACAAAATTTCCAATACAACGCAGCATAAACCTATAACATGGGCTAGCAACACAATCTATGAAGCTGTCCCATGATTGAAAATTGTCACTGTACGGTGAAAAGAACTGCAGAGGGTGACTTAAAACCACATAGCGTTTAGTAGTGGAGGAATGAAAGAGTGTGAGGTTATATTCTTGTAGTGCTGCGGCTATTGCAATCTGGATAGTTAACATGAACAATATCCCATGTTATGTCTGTGGAAAAAGCACATGTTTGAAATCAAGAATGATATTTAGCCTAGGGCATGAAAATATGCCCAGGAGAGTGAGTGAATTGAATGTAATAAAAGACTTCTGTTAGTCAAAGGAGTACAGATGACAGTGTTTCGCCATTTTTGTAGTAGGAAACTGTGGTGAAGCCTGGCACTGACAGGCAGAGAGATGAAAGTGAGGGCTCATTGAATAGGTCAACATATCATTACTGTTCTCATCACAAGTGAAGTGACAAAGATTGCTAACTTTTTGATAATGGCCCCAAATTAGGCAGTCCAACAGAAGAGGCCATGACTTCTCCTGCAGGAGCAATGACCCCATGACATCATTAAGCACTGGATTTCAGGAGGACTTCCTTTGTCCAAACAGTTCAAAAATGCTACCATTATATCCAGCTTTACAAATACTACATCATCCTTAGCCAGCTATCTCCAACCTGATGTCCTCCAGATGTTTTGAAATGCAACTTCCTTGTTGCAGCTAGGATGGGCAATGGTGAAACACCACAGGACTTAACATCCAAACCATCTGGTTAATGCTAGGGGAAGGTTGACATAAACAGTTTGTGCAGCCCTAATAATTTAAAAAAATCTCCCCATCACCACCACCACCATCATCTGGCTTCTAATAAGTGACAGTTCATTTTTGCAAATAGGGAAGGCAAGACAAAGAATTAGAATTGGGGATACTTGGCTTGCAAAGGGGATCTTGGGATTATTTATTCTTGATCATAATCTGAACAAGACAACAGTGTGATGCTTCAGCAAAAAGGGAAACAACATTTCAGTGTGCATTAACAGAACTACACTTTTAAAATCAAGGGCGGTAATCATGCCACTATATTCTGCACTGGTCAGGCCTTTCCTGGAGTAGTTCTTGAAACTAGGTTTTAAGGATGTAGACAACTTGGGTCAGGTTCATACAAGGTATGGAGAACAAATCATATGAGAAAAGATTGGAGGAGCTGGGCTTGTTCAGCTTGGTGAAGAGAAGACCAAGGGGCGACAAGACTGCACTCTTTAAACCGTTCAGGGATTGTCAGAGAGAGGGCTTGTTCTCTGCTGCCCCTGACAATATAACCAGATCTAAAACTTTTAAGTTACAGGAGGGTAGATTTTGAATGAACATTAGAAAGAACTTTTTCACAGTAAGAGCAATTTGAAATGGAACCAATTGTCTACAGAGGTGGGGTCTCCTTCCCTGGACATCTTCAAAAAGAGCTGGACCTACTGGGGATACTCTTAGCTGGAGATCCTGCACTGAGCAGTGGTTTCAACTCGATGGCCTATGGAACCCTCCAACTGTTCTATAATTCTATGATTCTCATGATCAGTGGTCTGGATCCATTCTAAGCCCACTGACCACGAGGATATACCTTTTTAATTAATATCATTTTCTTCAGTCTTACCTATTTGCAAAATGAGGCATCGCTTGTACAGCAGCAGCCAGTTAATTCAATTAGACTTGACAAACTTAAGTTCCACTGATTTCAATGGCTTTCTATTAAGTATGACTACATCTTCTTCCTACTCAGTTACCTTTAAATCCAATTAAGTAATTTAGGGTGAATCAGAGCAATTCCTGCCATGTTCTGAAGATCACTTGGTTTAAGCAGATTAATTAGCCATTATCATACTTTCATGGTACTTTTTGAAATGGCATGCTTGAAGTGTTGTAACTTTTCTATCCATGTATTCTTGCTTATAATTTCTGGAAGGTGCTTCACATTTGCTGTTCACTTGCACAAGGAATCTACATTCAGATCAATGAATTTAAAGCATGCCCACAATCGAAATATATCCCTCTGTTAAAGAGCATATTTGTATAGATTCATGTTTTAACATTCTATTTTAGACCTTTAAAAGGAAGGAAGTCTAAAGTAATTTAGGACATTTCTATGAATAGTAATATGTATTAAACACACCAAACATCCATTGGAACGGTGTGAAATAATAAACTCTATCCATATTTATTTACTTGCTACTATCTTCCTGACTTAGCAATAACAAGAAACATTTTAGACTAACACAAATTTCACCTACAATATTCTCTGACTAAAATAGTATTTGAAATGTATTGCAGGAAATGTGTTAATGTTTTGAGAATAACATTAAAGGTGTTTTTATTAACTAATGATTATTTAAATTATTACCTTATGCACTCACGGCCTCTCTACCAGATTTCCCGTATTCAATGACAACCCAATATTCAATGAATTCACTAGTTCATGTGTTCAGAAATGAAATCCAAAATTGTCCATATGGGTGGCTAAGATAGCGATACCTTTGCTTTCTGATAGTTCAGTATATGAAACTTTGTTTCATGCCCAAAATTATTAAAAATATTATGTATAAAATTATCTTCAACCTAAGTATATATGAAACATAAATTAATTTCATATTTATACTTGGGGCCCATCGCCAGGATATAGCATTACGCATATGCAAATATTCCAAAATCCCAAACACTTATGGTCCAATTTCAGATAAGGGAGACTTCAACATGTAGTATACATTTCTATATTTCATTCACATAAACATATGGTACTTCTATTGCATTCTTGCTGTGCACACAGGCCTCTAACAGTATGACCATACACTACTTCTATTACTTCCACATTCCTATTATGTTCCCAGTCTTATATTGCATAAAGGAAGTGATAAAAACCAAAAGCTGTAACACCTAAATAAAAATATTTGGTAATAACATATGGAGTGGGGGGAAATAAACTGAAAGCATATTTACTGCACTCTACAACAATAGAGAAACATTATCCTGGGAACACTTCTTTTTCTAACTTGTGTGGAATTTGCAACTTACAAATAGTGGAATTTTTTCATTCATTCTCTACATTTTATATCTGCACGTGAGACACGGCTATACTTTACTGGAGATATTTCTTCTGTTATTTCAGGCCCCAAATATCTACTCTTAAGTATCTGACAATCTATAAAGTTCTTTAAGTGGTTATTGTCAGTTGTAGTACACTGTCATACCTTTGCTACACAAAAGGCTAATACGCATACCCCGTAACATGTTTAAAAGATATTGAGCAATTCTTCTTTAAAATTAGAGCAAAGAAATATAAAATTCACAATATGTCTCAAACAATGTATATTCACCAAGATCTTTCAATCATGTTTCTTCCAACTCTGTCTTCATGTATGTTACATTTTAGTTCCAAAATTAGATAAAGAGAATTAATCCTGAACTATTTCCCAGTAAAAACAGTTGTAATAAGTAGCATAGCAAAAACAACAAGTAAATTTCTATATCGCTTGATGTATTAGTAATAATAATAATAAATTTTATTTCTAACCCGCCCCTTTGCACAGCAACCGGGGCAGAGTACAACAAAATTTAAAACAAACAACAGTTTAAAAACACTCTATTGACACAGTCTGTAACCCTCCCACCCCTTAAAACTAGATTAAACTAAAGCAGAGTTAAAATGGCAATAGGACAACATAAATACAATAAAACCAGCTTTAGGGCAACACAGGCAATGGCATCAAGGGGGGTGGGTATTTATTCCAGGACTGGGAAATTATTCCAGGAAGGCCTACCAGAAGAGATTGGTCTTTACTGCTTTTTTAAAGGTATCAAGAGTGGAAATAAGATGGATCTCGTCTGGCAGGCCATTCCATAATCTGGAAGCGGTCACAGAAAAGGCCATCTGGGAGGTCTGCGGCAGCCTAGTCTTCATGGGCTGCAGCAGATTCCTCCCAGAGGACCGGAGCACGCGCGAGGGTGTGTGTGTTTGGTTCATATGGGAAGAGGCGGTCCCCGAGATAAAATGGACCCAAGCCCATGTACGGCTTTAAAGGTTAAAACCAACACCTTGTACTGTCCCCAGAAACTGGCTGGTAGCAAGTGGAGAGATTTAAGCACAGGTGTTATGTGTTCTCTTCTGGATGTTCCAGTAACTAACCTGGCTGCCATGTTTTGTGCTAGTTGAAGTTTACGGGTTAGGCACAAGGGTAGCCTCATGTAGAGTGCATTGCAGTAATCCAGACGTGAGATTACTCGAGTGTGTACCACAGTTTCCAGATCCTTCATATCCAGGAAAGGGCACAGCTGGCGTATCAGCCAAAGCTGATAACAGGCCCTCCTGACTGTCGCATTCACCTGACTGATCATGTGAAGCGATGAATCTAGGAGTACCCCCAGACTGCAGACACAGTCCTTAGAGGAGAGTGTAACTCCATCCAGAACTGGAAGTTGTATACCCAGACCTGGTTTCGGGCCCATGACTGCCATTACCTTTGTTTTGTCTGGATTCAGTCTCAAATCTGTTTTTCCTCACCCAATCCATTACCGCCCTAAGACAGTCATCAGATGGGGAGACACCATCTGAAGTCTGAGCTGACGATCTGGTCATGGAGAAATATATCTGAGTGTAATCAGTGTACTGATGATATCATGCTCCATGCCTCTGAATGATCTCACCCAGCGGTTTCATATAAATGTTAAATAGCATAGGGGACATAATGGCGCCCTGGGGGACGCCACAATTAAGATCAATTTTGGAAGAGCAACTGTCCCCAAGCCTCACCCTCTGGGACCTGCCCAAGAGAAAGGAATGGAACCACTGCAACACAGTGCCTCCGAATCCCAGCTCCCTCAGCCGATCCAAGAGAATGGAATGATCTAGTGTCAAAAGCCTCTGAGAGATCCAAGAACACCAGCAGGGTCACACTACCCCTGTCGATGCCTAAGAGGAGGTCGTCACTCAGGGTGACCATGGCAGTCTCAGCTCCATATTCTGCCCTGAAGCCAGTTTGAAATGGATCAAGATAATCGGTTTCATCCAAGAGAGCTTGGAGTTGGGAAACAACTGCCCTCTCAATCACCTTGCTTTAAAAAGGAAGCAAGGATACTGCTCTATAGTTGTTTCTATCTAGGGGGTCCAGGGAAGGTTTTTTCAGGAGAGGCTTAACCGCCACCTCCTTCAAACAGGATGGTACAATGCCTTCCCTGAACGACGCATTGATTGTATCCTATAGGAATACTTTCAATGCCCCCCCACCCCCTGATGACCAGCCAAGATGGACAAGGATCGAGAGGACAAGTCATTTTTCTTACTCTTCCAAGAAGCTTGTCCACATCATCGATACACACAGATTGAAACTCATCCAGTAAAATACCATCAACGGAGTTGCTGGACATCTCATCTATGGATTCTGAAAAAATACTGGCATCCAGGTCGGCTCTTATTCGAGAAATTTTATCTGCAAAGTGGATGTTAAATGTGTCACAGCAGGCTGCCGTTGGGTTAAGTAGGGGGTTTGGCGCAGGAGCAACCTTTGTCAACTCCCCCACTACCCTAAACAGCTCTTCTGGGCAGGACTCTGCAGACGCAATACGTGCAGAACAGAAGGATCTTTGTGCTGCATGCAATGTCTGCCGATAGGAATCAAGGTGCTTCCTATGGCGAGTTCTATCAAATAAGAGTTGAGCCTTCCGCCATTTGCACTCGTCATTGTCTGGCCTGCTTCACCCTCCTAAGCTCCTGTGTATACCAGGGCTTACGATTTGAAGTGGGCTGGAAAGGACGCTCGGGAGCGATTGTGTCGACAGCCTTGGTAAGATCGGTGTTCCAGGTATTCACCAAGGCTTCGACAGAATCACCGGCATTGCCAACCATTAAATCCTCTAAGGCTTTCTGGAAACTGATTGGTTCCATTTGTCTTCGAGGGCAGACCGTTCTAATAGGTCCGCGACCCCCAGGGGGACAGACGGCGGCTATTAGTTCCATCTTGAGCCATCCATGAAAATGCAGAGGTTTTTGTTACCTCCGCCCATGGATATTCCTGTTCTGTACTAAAGATCCCATCGAGTGTATGACATGCACAATGAGTAGGCCCACTGACCAATTGGGATAGGCCCATGCTTGTCATGGTTTCCATGAACTCCCGAGCTGTGCCAGGTAGATTAAACAAGCCGGTCTCGAGTGAGATGTTGAAATCACCCGAAACCAAAAAGTCTAGATGACTCCAGCAGCAACTCAGAGACCAGCTGGGTCAGCTCAGTTAGGGAGTCTGTTAAGCAACAGGGTGGCCGGTATACCAGAATCCCCAAACTATCCTTGGTTTTCAGGCTAAGGTATATACACTCAATGTAAGCTGTTTTCCGGACAGGCTTTGATTTGGCGGTATTAGTGTTGGGTTAAAATGTATTACTGAGTATATTGCTGTAGAACAGATAGTATAGGGACAATTTTAAATCCATGTTTTCTCTTTTTGTTTTATTTTTTATTTTTACAAAATAAGTGATTTGATGGCCTCCTTCAAATACCCTGGAATTTATTAGCAAGCACTTCAAAAACTTGAAAATAGGGAAAAAATGAAGTCTTACCTTGAGCAGGGTCAGGTGGGCCAAATTCGAGAGAATATCGTAGGATGAAGTTGTTGTTCCATACATATAGTTGATTGTCTCTTGGATTGTAATCCACAGCAGCAATGTAATGGTACATGTTGGGAAAGGGAATATCTACATATTCTCCTCGGCTTAACCTGGTATTATATATATAATCAATTGAGTTTTTGCCAGTTTCACTTTCATTGTCTTGGTATACTGATCGCACTACATAGAGAACCCCACATATCATAAAGGCATTAGACGCTGCCCGTTTGTCGTATGTTGTTTCCCATGTTGCTTCAAAACGCAGAGTATATGGGTTCAGTTGGCTAATAACTATCATTCCATTGTTTTGTTCTGTAGCATAAATTACCCATAGACCATTTTCGTCAACCGCCAAATCAATGTCAGTCTTTCCCCCCCATCTGTAAGGGGAAGTGTCATGGTAATTGGCATAATTTATAATAGCCTCTCCACTCTTAATTCTAGTCCTCAAGTCGAACTTTACAATGTTTCTGGTTCTTTCCTTGTTAAAAAAGACTGCACCATCATAAACCACAAATCCAGTACCATCCACTCGATTTGGAAGCTTATATGTTGTCTGTTGGCGTCCATTTTGGAAGTCCTCTAAAGAAGCATATTCTATCAACGTATCAGTACGGTATGGAGTCCATGGCATGAAGTATATTTTATCTGCTGCCTGAAGAGGATCTTTGCACCAGGCACCTGCCTTCTGTTCAGCTTCATATAAATTTGGAGAATCCACAACAGCTTTCAACGTCCCGGGGCAAACAAAAACTAGCAGCCACAGAAGGAAGCAAGACAAGACATTATTTTTTAAAAAAAATCAAATAAAATTCTCATGCCACCTAATAAAATTGCAAATTTTAGAAAGAAAATATCCTTTTAAAATAGCAACAATGTTTCATAATTCATATGTAATTAATGCACGTATTACAGTTTGTTTTTCATGGTTCCTAAAGTTACCCTAGTAACCGGTATTTGAAATATTTTGCCTAGAATCACCCATGGTTCTATGCCATATCAATCTAACTGAAACTATAAAACTATTCTTGCATATATCTTGAATACGACATTTCTTCTCCAGACTTTAACTGGTGTGCAGCAGTTCAACAGATTTGTGTTTTTCCCACAGATAACTTCAAAAAATCTTTAAGGAACAGTAAGGCTGAAAATAAAAGTGCCCTCAATATGTAACAAAATTAAAATTATAGCAGCATAAATATATATATATATATATATTATGGATAGATAGATAGATCTTCATTAGGAACAACAAAAATAAAGGCCAACCAAAGCAATGAATGAAACAGACCAGGAACCCCTGTAATTGTGGCATGCTATGGAGAGGGTTCTGGAAGCCAAGCAAGATGACATTTTATTAACAAGAAATAGTTGTGGGTGAAAGAAAGACAGGGAAAGAGAAAGAAAGGGAGGAAGGAAGCAAAGGGAGACTCCATCCCAGAGCAGGTACAGACACTAATCCCACCACCTGCTTCAAATAGCTGAGTCAGTTTAGCAGCCAGGTCAGTTTATTGCAAAGTCGCCTTCTTTATCAGGGGTACATATGCGATCCTGCTGATCATCATAGTATTGGAGTGTTGTGGGGAAGGGAAGGGGAGGAGGTTAACATCCATAAGGCACATAACAAGGAGCTGGGGGTGGGATTGGACTATATACGTTATTTACCTTTTTGCTCCACTTCTATTTCAAGCATCGGAAGAAAAATGAAAAAAAAAAGTGCAAGGGAAAAAAAAAGAAGATTAACACAAATTGGCTATTAGGCGAAGATTAAATTAGTTAACAGATGTTAAACACAGGGAGAATAAGAACTGCACTACATTGGATAGAAAGAAACAGACAACAGGAAAACCTAGCAGGAGAAAGATTCTACAGTTACATCAGTGAACATGGATCAATTATTTTAGTAGGTTAAAGAAGCAATACAAAATATGCAGGGAAGTAATTTCATTTAGTCAACCTGAATAAACAATGAAAGATTTGACTAATGCATGAAAGATTTATGTATATCCTTTCCCTTCCCAAGCCCCAAGCAACACCATGTTAACTTCATCTACAAATAACTTTCTATTAATATGTTGTTGTTTTTGTGTGCTTTCAAGTCATTTCTGGTAATCCTAAGGAAAATCTGTCATGGTTTTTTTTTTGGGGGGGGGGCAAGATTTTGCAGAAGAGGTTTGCCTTTGCCATCCTCTGAGCCTGAGAGAGAGCGAGACTTGCCCAAGGTCACCCAGTGGATTTCAATGGTTAAGTGAGGATTTGAAACCTAGCTTCCCAGTGTCCTACTCCAGCATTCAAACCACTACACCACACTGGCACTAATATGCCATGCTCATTTGTTGCTGTTGTGTCTTCAAGTCGATTCTGACTTATGGCGACCCTAAAGGAAACCTAACATGGGATTTTCTTGACAAGATTTCTTCAGAGGTGGTTTGCCATTGCCTTCCCCTTGGGAAATAAGAGCTTGAGGGCTGAGAGCATGTGACTTGCCCAAGGTCACCCCGTGGGTTACGTGGCTGAGCCAGTAAATTATCCAAAAAACTTTGGCTGAAAAGAAGAGTAGATTCATGCTCAAGAAAGCTTGGGAAAGTTAACTTTAAATGCTCATGCTTTTGCTTTCACGTAATGTAAATTACAGGTGGGCAGATGCCAGGTGGGGTGGGGGGGGGCATTGCCCTTATAGGACCAAGGAATGGTGCACTCTAATTCAGCAGTTCCCAACCTGTGCTCTGTTGAGCCCTTAAGATCCATAAGTCAAAAAGGTTGGGAATCCTTGCTCTAATTCTTCTATGTCCCACCCTCAAGAAACTGTGGAGACATGCTATTTTCAGTGTCTTCCTCAATGAGCATCTTAACACTTCCTATGTTGAAATAAGGCCTAGGCAGGACTTTAAAAGGTGAGCTGTCCTCTGTATATTTTCTCAATTGCATTGAAATGGCCTCAATAAATAAATGTTAAAAATGGCCAACAAAGGATTTATGGTTATTACTGGCCAGTTGGGAGACATAAAATTAGCCTGTCCCCTCACCATTGTGAAGTGACACAGGAGCCTTGGTGGCCACAACAGTGTGCGTGGGGGCTAGTGAGGTGCAGTTTGTGCAAACCCACACAAGTTACAATGTCCTTTACAGGTTTCATGCACACCATTTGTTTTAAATTTTTAAGTCCAATTCTCTTTCTATACATGATAAATGAACTTAGAGAAAGTGTCAGTAAGATACTATCACAACACCTTTAATTCTGACAAACAGCCTCTTGCAACTAAGTTCCAATTCTTTTCCTATCCTTTCCTATTGTACCTAGCTATTCTAAGACTTTGCAGTCTTTTACTGCAAACATAAGTGGAGACATAAACAATTATTGTATTGCTCCACTTCTAATATTATTATTAATCTTATATTCCTGTACACATTATTCATCTGTCCTATTTTGGCAACATATATAACCTACCACTGATGAGATGGGCTTGGCCTAAAAACCAAATGAAACTGTTCAGTTTATGACCATATGCTCAGCAGCCTCTATAGTTCTCATCTTTATTGTCTTCTCTAACTTTCAGTGGATGAAGACTAGTATCAGGAAATTTGTGTGTGTCTAAAGCTCAATTTGCAGCCCATAATAATTATAAGGTGGTGTAATGCCACTATATTTTACATGTAGAGAAATGAAATGATCAAGTTAAACTGTAAGAGCTTTTGATCTCTTGAACCAAAGGTTTCTTGAATCTAAAAGTTCACCATAAAAGACAAAAAATAAAACAAATAATCAAATTAAATGTGATCATTTATTTGTGCAACTTATTTGTACAACATGTACAAATTCTCTGTGCTTCCCAGCTATCTGTAATATGTAAAATTACTGAAGGTGATTACAAGTCCCTTCTTACATGCGAGCCCATTCAAACATGGTATGAGATCCCAGCAGATCAACTTAAGACAACACAACACAACACTGTCACAGGCACAGAAGAAGAACTAAAGGGCATGCAGAGCAGACAACTCAAGCCAGTAGTTCTTAACTGTTTTTGTGTCATGGACCACTTTAAGATTCTGATCAGACCCCATTCCGGGGGTGTGGGGGGGATACACACATGTGCGTGCACACATGGCACGCAATTTATTTCATTCCATTGGAAATTGATTTCCTTCATGTACATTAGTTTGGAATGAAAAAAGAAAAAGAAACAAAACTACAATGGACACTTAAAAACCCTTAAATTTAACTTAAAAATAACCATCTCTGGAAAAATTCAAAAGAGGACATTGAAAGCTTTAAAAAAATTACATCTAATTCACTGAATCCCCTGAAAGGACTAGAAGGTCCATGGATATCACATTAAGAACTCTGAACTTAAGCACTTGCAAGTCACTGTGAAAACCATTTCTCTATGTTACAAATAAGGACCATTAACTTCGAGAGTGTAGTCCCAAGGCTATGGCTGGAAACTAAGTATCGCTATCTTCTCTATTTCTTTATAACACATGCATGCTTTCCTCATACAGGCACACATTCCCCCAACCATAAACCAATATATACATATGTGCTCTACTACTGAGCTATAGCTTGTCACACTTTAAGATAAAACCTATTGCATACCTGCTTACAGGCTTCACAAGCTATCTGCAGATTCTCCCCCACTCTGCCAAACAGGAGGCAAGATCACTTTTCCTTTATCTGTGGGTTATTTCGTTTTCAAGTGTCTGTTGCCAAACTATAGGAAGCAATCTTCAGGGAGGGAAGAAGCCCACCTTCTCTTTCAGATTAGTTAAATGAGAGGAGCTGACAGATGCCTTCCTGAGAATTGAGTTGGCTGGGCAACTCAAGATGGAAGGAGTATTTTTCTTTCTTTACCAGGTCTAGGCTCACATACTTCATCAGGACTAAATGGAAAAGTTCAACCTTCTCTCTAATGGACGGAACTTGTTCTGCAAGTCATAAGAGAAGTGGGAGGGAAGAAACAATTTCCCTTTTATCTAAGGGGTGTTTTTTCTTTCCCTTCCATTCCCCCTGGTGGAATGGGAAACCTGACACTTCATTAGTATTATCTTTTCCCTCTCAGCTTTCTGGAATAAGGGGTGAAAAAAAAGCCTAAATTACTGTACATCCATTCCATAATCAAGGGATGTACACACACTGCATATCATTCTTAGCCACGGATAGTAGCAAGTGTTGACAGTTGTGCCTTCAACAGGTTACACATTTGATAACATATCTAGCCACCCCATTGTGCTTCAGGTGCTAACAAGGGTCATAGCTGTACAACCTGCCCTCTTTCACTTTCCATTGATCAAAATGGGTACTTTGAGACCTCTTACCTATAAGAATACATAACAATATTTCACTAAATTAGCAAACACAAAAAAGCCCAAATAGCTTGAAATGTTTGACATGAGTTAAAACAGAGAAAGAAAGAAAGAAAGAAAGAAAGAAAGAAAGAAAGGGTCATGAATCATGGTCACCAACATTCAACACCGGGGGGGGGGGGATTAAACCAAGGTAACATCTTTATTAGAGTTCTCTAAAAGTTGGCCAGTTTATATATTCATGTAGGCCAAGTAGAGGTTTTCCTGAAAAGGTCCATAAAGATAAAATAAATCATACTGATTTTTGATGAAAAAGATTTTCCAGCTCTATGAGATGGTATACTGAAAAATCAAGGTCCTACCCCTGGGTCTCCATAATATCTTAAAAAGTGACATGTGCACTACATAAATCCACATCACCACCATTCTGTATTACGTCACCACCCCACCTGCGTTTCTAACAGAAACAACTTATTTTCATTATTTTCTTGATGTTTTTCTTGGATGAATATTCATCTTGAGAACACAGTGACTTTTCAGTCTTGAACTGAAATATCTATCTAAAAGGAATAAGCATAAACCTCTAGAAGGAAGAAGCAAAACACAGTAAGCAATGGCAAGGAGAAGAAAACAGAAAATAAATTAAGTTTATCCTGTTTACACATTCTTCAGCACGAAACAAGTGAAAACCAGGAACCTAGTGTATAAAACATACCTTACCATGTACTTAGGACAGATATTAAAAAATATATTTGTCATCCTGGTTTTTTGTTTTGTTTTTACAGAAAGGAAAGGTTGTTTGTCCATGATAAAGAATTCATTCAAAGAAAAGTAATTGTGAAACAGTGCTTGAAAACAATGAGTTACAAACAAATAACAACATGCTATTAATTCATTTTTTTGAGTAACAAATGTGTAACTAAATTAAACTGTGATGTAACATATAACAATGTTAACTATGTTAAATTGTGATTGTAACTTAATAGAGACATTTGGCATAACTATGCGGCTAAACAGACAGGCAAAAAGAGATGCTTTCAGGATGGCTTGAAGGTGTGGCGTTTAGATGACACATGCCTTGAAGCCAACAGGAAAGTGCCCTCTAGATGCCTTAGGCAGAGAAAAGCTATTTCAAAAAGAAGCAGCTTTTTCCACTTCTTTCTGGCTTGAAACCATATCATGAGGTCATGACATGAGCACTCCAGCTGCCTTGGGAGCCGGTGGTGCGCTTGGGGGGGGGTTTCAATGTGGCTTCAGAAAAGGCAGCTCTGAGACACTTTTTCCTGCCCCTCTGCCCCTTTGACTTTTTACTTTTATAGTTACGGGGTGACCTCACTAAGTAATAGAGGTGCTGAATGACAGAGTTCAAGTGCTATTTTGTGCTAATGCACCCAGCTATTCTCCTTTAGCTAGATAAGCTGCAAGCATGTCACCTGCAGAGACATCCCAACTCTCCTCCCCACCACTGCCCCCAGTCCTGATGATGTTGGTGCATCAAATAAAAGGAAAATAGCTGGATATATCACCACTGATCCTCTTGCACTCTGGCAACCTAGAAATGTCTATTGAGGTGTGTGTGTATGTGTGTGTGTGTGTGCCTTCCAAACAGTTTTTAAGGGGTGATCATAAGGAAGTATAGCTATCTAAGGAGATACAGCTATGTGAGACACATATGTCCCCTGATGTACGATCTTAGCCGCTGAGTAACAAGAAAGTAAACAGCTACTTTCAACTTAATTTGTGTCATAAATGCTCCCATGAAGAGTACTGCTTTCTTCATTGTCATTAAAGGGATATTATAAACTATTAGTATAGTTGGAAATGCTGATCAAACCACTGTTTATGTGGCATGCTTCACTTGCAAGGAACTCTATAATATTTTAGACCAAAATGTACTTGAAACATAATGGCATCAGGCAAAAATATTTTCATGACTATATGACTCTGAAACATTTTACTACTACTACTACAACAACAACAATATCTATCACTTAAAATTTTAGGAGCCGTGTCAAAGTTTCCAATCAATATCATGGACCAGAATTCAACAAGAGTTAAGCACCTTTGAAGTATGTAATTATTATTACTTCAGGTCGATTAATATCAGTGGGACATAGATAATTTTCACTTGAGGGTATTCATATCTCCTATTATTGATTGATCTATAAGTGCCTTTTCCAATTGTGCATCATCAAGTGAGTATTCAAGTGATTAGAATGTATTCACATAAACAGAACAGAATGTTAAAGCTTGTAATTTCAACACTAATGACTTCCTGGTGATTCTGTATGTGAGCTTATTCCACATTAAAATAAACCAATATTGAACCTGCTTAGAATAAATAATAGTAGAACAATTGCATAAAGACAATGGTAACAAAATTATTAGTGGTGTATCTGTTGTAAGTATATTGTATACAGCTGTATATTTTCAGAGAGGAATAGATTTGCTAAAGTAAACAGAAACTGCTAATTGGTACAGTTAGTCAATAAAATATTTTTGTGTAGTTTCCACTGAATTCCAAGGTCCAGAAAAAGCTTAAAACAAAATGTCATGCACATATGTAGAAAGTGGTGCTTCTGATATGCTTATTAATCCTAAAAGGACTGACTTAGTTATTTGAAGTATCAACATATACTTGTGCAATGTAATTGAGAGACATGACAATTGAAATACTCTCAATTTCTCTGTAATTTGATCAATAATACTCTCATTCAAGGCCAAAGCAATGTATTCCATGCTTCTTTTAGGATTCGGATTTTCATGGCAATTCATCTGAAGCTTTTTTCAAAAGGTTTTTTGGGGTATGGTGTTGGTGGTGATAAACCACTGCAATAGAATGGATTTTAAAAAAAGAAAAGAAAAAAAGGCTGATCATTAGGTAGATCTTTTAAAGAACCCAGGAATCAGAATATTCTATGTAATGCAGTACATGAAGCTGTGAAAAAGTTAATACTCCACACAAGGATTTCCTATTTTCTATACAATACACAGAGGTCTAACTATTAAGCACAATCTAGTATCATTCCATGCTCCAATAAACAGATGGAGATGTTGTAGTTAATGGTGTAAGAAAAACAAAATGAAGCTAAGGGCAAGGGAAGTCATTTAACACTTTGGACCTATTACAGACCTATACAATTTTACCTGGGTGTAGGTGTGTTAGAACCCAATGGGATCTTACATCTGAGTAGACATGTATAGGACAACACTTGTAACAAGTATCTGGTAAGCCTCTTTAAACACCATACATGTTTCAGAAATGAATCACACTGTGATGGGAGTGGTCTTCATGTTCTCCTTCCTTTGGAGAAACAGTAAGATATGAAGACGAAAAGCGTTTCTCCAAGTGGCTCCTTGTTGTATAAATTAGATGTCTGTCTCACTTTTACACAGGCAACTCTGCAATGAACACACCAACTGATGTAGGTGTAGGCAGTCGGCCTAGATAGATCTGAAGCACTATGCCCTGCCTTGCTCACTTCCCAACCAAACTTAAGTCTTTCATTTTGTATCTTCACTTTCCAAAATGATACTCCATTTCCAAATTATCAGGAAGTTAATTCATTATCAGTCATACATTGGATTTATAGATTTACAAGAAAGAAAGTAGTTCTTCCTCTCTTTCTTTTATATGCCATTTCAGTGTGCTTATGCTGAGAAACTACATGCTCTTCTGGACACAGTAATGCTACTAAGCATGCAGTTCAGGTGTCTTTATCATGCATTCCAACGTGACTCATGAACAGCCTTGCTCATTTCCACAGTTTGAGGATTCTTAAACACATTTGGCTCTGTTGGTTTTTGTTTATGTGCTGATATTTAGCATATAGCAGCTTAAGATGACATCCTAGGGGTAGAGGAGATATCCAGATCTACCCATTCTGCATAGAACCTTTAACTGGAAGAGGAAAAATTGCCGAAAGAGGGGTGGGCAGAAAGCAGTTCATCCACCAAATGTCAAATGTGGGTCAGCTATAAAACGAAGGCTGCAGTTTAGAAGCTGTACAGTCAGCCCTTTTCATGCTCACTGATCATGCTCAAAATAAATGTAATTGAGAGTGCACTGTATCATAGCTGTTCTGAAAGAGAATTAGTTCAGAGGGAGAGGTGTACTGCCTGAAAAGGATGGCCTCCTCTCTCTCCATGGCCTTGAACCTGAAATACATATGGACTGTAAGAGCATTACCTCAGAACAGGAGTGGCCCTAGTATAACATAATATACAGTGCCTTGGTGCAAGTACAGCAGACACACAATCTTAAGAGACATGTTTGTGGGCTCACAGGAACAGTGAAATGTGTTTCATGTACTTCAGAAATTCAGACATTTGTAGGGGGTTGAGAATGAGTACTGGAAATCATTCAAAGTATGCAAGTGTACACATAAAACCTGAAAACTCTCCCCTTATATACAGAGAGTGAACCTTAAAAAAGAAAAGCACAGAAAAGGATCTGGGACTGACTGAGAGAAAAAAAGCTGAAGATTAAAAGTAAGGTCATACAGAAATGGTGGGAGATTCAAAAGAGACAATAAAGCTTATCAGAACATTTGGAATCATGGTCAAAGTTAGGGGAAATTCATAAACTGAAACTTATTTTTGAAAACACTACTACATTTTGTGTATCTTATATCTGCTGTGTGTGGATTTGGAATTCACTACTCAAATATTTACAATGGTATTTCAATATTTGTTACTGAACATGTTTCTTTCTCTACTAGTTTGAAAAGAGATAAATGCAAAGAACTCAATGGACTTTAAGGGCCCTTTCCCTTGCTATTATGATAATGCTTCCGTGACAAAAACGGAAGCGTTCCACTTCTCAATAGCGCAAGGTGCGATCCCACCAAAGGGCTCCCTTCACTCTTTGGTGGCGTTTGGTCGACAGGAGCATAGAGGAACCCTCTGATGTGATAAACTCCATGGTGTTTGCTGAGGAAGCATGGTCAAAAATGCTGGATGAAATTAGGAGAGAGTGAGGAATTCTTTAAATCATGTAGTTAGGGAATAAATCAGGAAGGGGTTCTGGTGTACAGCAGAAATAACCACTGACTTTAGCTGCATCTGCACTGCAGAAATTAGCTGGTTTGATGCCACTTTAACTGCTATGGCTCAATGCTATGGAATTCTGGAAACTATGGAATTCTGGCTTTGGTCTGGTGCCATAACAAACTACAGTTACCAGAATTCCACAGAATTTAGCCATGGTGGTTAAAGTGGTGTCAAACCGGATTATTAAGGAACATGTATAGTGGGCCCTTGTTATTCGCTGGGGTTTGGTTCCAGGACCCTTTGTGGACAACAAAATCCGTGGATGCTCAAGTCCCATTAAATATAAATAGAAAATACAAAATGGTGTTCCATATATAAAATGGAAAATCAAGGTTTGCTATTTGGAATTTATACTTTTTGGGAATATTTTCAAGCTGTGTATGCTCAAATCCATGGATTAAAAAAACGTGGATAAGGAGGGCCAACTGTATAAATATTTAATACCAACATTAGATATATATTTGTTGAAGAGAACATCAGCCACATGAGAACTGAAAATACAACCATCTCTAGTCTGACCAAAAACTGCAATTGAACAAGTCTAGCTATGTCAGGGAAACAAGTTTTTCTTGTCTTTTATTCATGTCAAATTTTCATTAAGTCAAAATTTTAGGATGGAGACTTAAATGGTGAAGTGTTGTAATCCTGAACTTATTTATGCATGCTTAATTACTTTCAGTTCATCTTATGGTACTGACATATACAGCGGGTTCTGTACTACAACCAAAGTTTATTCTTGTTTGTGAATAAAACATATATTACAGAGTAAGCATCATTGTACTATCAACCATTTTTGTAAGATGTAATATAAGTCAGAACAAGAAAATGAAATTCACATTAAATCAGATTCAAATGTGTTCATGCAAATGAACTTTGAATTTGATTAACAAATCAGAAAAGAAAGACTCTGATTCATTTCAGTCCTAGATAGAGCAACTAAGAAGAGTATTGTGATAAAATAAGCAGTAAGCAGTGAGCACACTGAGAGACAGATATAGATATTTAAAAGGAGTAAAATAACTACACGTTAAGAATTCTGCGTAGGCAGTGCCGTGCAGAGTATCCTTCTGTTAACTGCAAAAGAAACAAATTTTCTGTAGATAGGAAAACCCAATCAGCAGGGCATATCCACACTTCCAGCCCTAAAACAGCATGGAAAATTATCTGAAATCTGAAAATAATACTTGTATGAAACTACCGCCTTGTCCTACAGGAACTGCCCCAAAGAAATACAAATATACTGGCATTTTAGTGATTGTTATAGCTTAATAAATTTCAGTGGAGTTATACTTTAATCAGTTCACTGCTTCTTTCTGGGAAGTAAGGAACAGAAACTGTGGTCTTAATGTAATGGTGGATTTCACAAAACAAAATGGTTTTTTTGTTAAGTAGGGACAATAGATTCCTTTTTCAAGTGCCACTGGAAGAATGGTTATGGACACAGGAGAACAGATATTAAAGTTCAGCGTATGCTGCAGGCTTACAATTTTCCAATGGCACAGAATATTAAAATCACAACAAGCACCTGTTTCACAATAGCAATACATAGCAAGAATGGGGGAAAGGTGGTAAATCTTTAGCCTTTAACTAATGCTTAGTAATATCAATATGGCGATTCTGTATTATGGCATTGTTGAAAATATGTTTATAAATATTTAACCATATAGTAAGTGATAAAAGCAAAGTCTACATATTATACATTTTACAGTTTATTCAAATATAAGATTTAATGTGGGAATGCAGAAACTGTGGGTCCTGAAACCCATTCCTCCCTTTTGGAATCTTTGGAGCTTCTCAGGACAAACCTACAGGCCTCCAGAACCATTTTTCTCCCAGTTGCACTTTTACTATACAGCTCTCAGAACCACTGAGACCCCTTATGCAGACCCAGCCCTGGATCTTCAATTACTAGGTAAATGGTGCAAAACCAATAAAAAATGAAACTGGAGTGCTTGTTGTTGTGGCTTTGGCAACCAATGTCAAGGGAATGAATATACACTGCCATACATATGTATACATATACACACATATACATACATACATATATTACATTATTTATTCCCTGTATGGAAAAATATTGAACTAAAGTATGTTCAACTAACGGCATTACACTGACTAAAAAGAAGAAAACAGTAATGTTATGGAATTACTCAAGAAAAATGTGGTTTATGATATTTTACCTGAAAATGAATACAATAAAATACTTTGCCAAATTAAATAATATTATGATATAATATTATGAAATAAATTAAAGTCCTGGATAAATCCAAGGTACTTTTCATCTATACACCAAAGTTACCACAGCAGGTAGGCTTCTCAAAGCAATTTTGAAAAGGAAAATTAAAGTGAATGGTGATTTTTCTTCAGATAACTGCAAGCGAAGCCAATTTGTCAGGACCTGATTAGGACAAAAGTACAAATTCCTATCTAGCCTTAATAACAGCTAATTCAGGTTTGTTTTTGGAGGGTGGGGTGAACCAACCACATCAGCCTTAAAAGCCAAACACTTAAGAACTCAGATAGATGCTCGGCCAGCATCACAAGATGGCTCCTTTCCATACTTTGTGAAGTTAATTGTAGGCTCTAGTTTGTTAAGTGCTCTACATGCATAATGGCTCTCAAGTCATAACGGTATGCTCTTTTTGTGGATTTAGTATGACTCAGCAATAACTGTGAAGGCTAGATGAATGAGCAAGAACATAAAGTGTGTACTTACTGTAAGGGACACATTCATATTGGACTTCGAGGTATTTATATGTTCCGGGACAGGGATCAGGAAATACATCTGACCCAGTGACTACTATACACTGAGTTCTGTTGTTACACCTAGAGGACAAAGAATGCAAATACATTAAATTAAAAAAAAAAGTAATTCAGAAAGCATCTAATAAATCATAGGAAATAAAGCAGTGTTGTATCTGTTCTGAGTGTGGCGCACAAACCTTCCTTCCATGCCAAATTTATTATATAATCCACTCACTCATCCAATCAATTTATACCCAGCTTTGCTGACAGCATGGGATCCAAAGTCGCTTATAAAGAATTAAAATAAAAATTCAGCTAAAATCTTATTTTATACATTTTTTTAAAAAAAATCAACAATTCTATATACAAACCCATGGTTAAAAATGTTTAAAGTACATTCAAAACATAAATGAAAGGATATAAAACACATCACCCACTTTTCAGACAACTGGTGAATTAATAAACTTTCTGTTGTTGTTGCTACTGCTATTGTTGCCGCTATTATTTTAGGAAGCAGAAATGATGTTGGTATAGCTAAAAGATTTGTTTTATTTTATTCAACTATCTGGCATTCTACCCTTCTGTTTGGCAACTCCTGAAGTGCTTTATGATAATCTAAAACAATATAATAGTAAAAATTAAATGAGATATAAATTAAATAATAACAGAAAAAATAAAACACATGAAACAATAAAAGGAAATCAATTTTTAAAACTTGTCAGCAGCAATGAAAATCATATTAGAGAACATGCTGGAAACTAGGCAATGAGACTAACAAGGCCTCAGATTTTGTGCCAAATAACCTCTTTGGGAATAAATTCCATATGCAGTGTTTCACATCTCTGAATTGTTGCTTTCACTAAAGTCATGAGCACCTTGTAGTTTATGAGAAATTAAGCTAATAGTGCAGTGAAATATGTGGGCAGAAGTCAGCCCTACTGAATATCATGGCCTATATACAATTGTTAGTTCCAACTAAAAGGGACCAACAATGGACACTTGGAAAGAACAATTATGGAAGTTCCATTGTTCAATAAATCTCCTCTAGTTGGGATTAGAAACTGGATTTAGGCCAATGGGACTGTGTGTATCTGTGTGTGTGTGTGTGTATGTATGTTTTTGTTTGCCTTCAAATCACATTTCTACAGAGGGCAACTCCATGATTTTCATAGTGTTTTCTTAGGCAAGGAATACTCAAAGGTAGCTTTTGCCTGTCCCTTCCTACTGAAATATAGCCTACTGCACCTGCTGTTCATTGGTAGTCTATAAACAGAATAGGAGTAGTGCACCCTAAACTTTTTTCATAGGGGTAGGGAATATTAGTCCTCCAGATACTGTTCTCTTTAACTTCCATTATCCTTGATCACTTGCCCTGTTGCCTAGGGTGATGTGAGGTGAAGTCCACCATCACCCCTGCTTTATTTTTTAATGCTTTTCAAAGAGACTAGCTACAACAGATAGTAAAGCTGAAGGATTTCAGCCAAAATTATGCATTTTAATGTCTCATTGGTTTTAACAGTAGTATTAACCACACAGTATGCCTCAGTTCAACACTATGTATGTTTATCCAAAATACAGCCAAAATTATGCATTTTAAAGTCTCATTGACTTTAATGGGAATGTCAGCCACATACTGTAAAATAGCCAGACAGTATGCATGGTTGCTCTCAGAAGAAATATTCATGTTTACTCCAAATGCCTAGGACTACAGTAAGCTGCTTCTTCTTTTTAAAAAATAACATTGTCTCTGTTATGTTCCCACAATGCTTGAGGGATGGGGGGGCATCATCTATAAAATCCAGTGATAATGAAAAGACACTGGCGTGTATAAGATCATAGGCAATCATAAAATGATTGTACTCTGGATGGTCAGATGATTCAAAAAGACTTCTCGTTTTGGAATACGGATGAAGACGGAATCACCAAAACTTTTAAAAAAGAGAATGGTAAAAAACTTCTTCCAGCTTTTTACTTTGAAAGCAAAGGAAGGAGCAAAGGAAAAGGTCAGAAACGGTTTGGTGATTAAAACAAAGAAAACTTGGCTGATCTCCTGGGTGAGTTCTGTTTGTCAGTAAACTGAAGGAAGCCAGTTCTTAAAAATAACAGCTTAGCCTTTGACTCCAACCATACATCAACTCTTGCAATCTAAGCACTTCCCACACTGCTAAATACCCTTTCACAAGTACTATCTTGTATCTTGAATTTCTGACATTTGTCCTCTGCCAACAGGTGCAAGATGAAGCTGAATTCAGACTGTACACAGTTATTAAAGATACTTTAAAATTTCAGCATAACTTGAATGCTCCTACTAATCAATGAGAAATCAGGACAGCTCCCTTACTTTTAGGGTGGTTTTGAAACAGACTATGATTCCAGAATTCTTGAGAATGAAAAGAACACTAAGCATTCCTTGTTTTGCCTGGAAGACCATGCAAAGCAAAGACAGATTTCAGGTTAAGTGGATTGCTCATTGTCTCTTGGGGGCCCTTGTGACAGTACTGACGGCTGTTAGTTCAGTTCCAACATTTACAGTTGGACGATTTGTTGTCATCACTTTCTGAGAAGCAGAGAAAAAGATGCAGTACTAGAAATCAAACTTTGTGAAACTCAGCTTGCTTTCATTCCTTCTGCTATATAAAATACAGTGCACCCGTGTCATACACGGGCACACTATACATGCCTTTCAGCTTATGCTGAAAGCCACGTGATGGAAGAGGCAGTGATACGTGTGCCACACAACATTAACAAGCCCCGTTGTTTTCAGTGAGGCTTGAACATACACAGTATTTGCCTTACGCAGTATGGAACGGATCCCCTGTATAAGGAAAGGGCACACTGTACATTTTTTTCATTTCATTCCTTATATAAAGCAAGCTGTTTGGCTACTACATCTATAACAATACAGTGGTCCCCCGGGTTACGAAATTAATTCGTTCCGGCTACGTTTTCGTAAGCCGAAAATTTCGTAACCCGGGGCCTATTTCCCATAGGAAATAGGTAATCCGTTCCCCGGGCCTGGCGGGGGCCTCCTGGCTGAGGAAAGGAAGGTCCGATCCGGCGGATCGGGCCTTCCTTTCGTCAGCCGCAGGGCCTCCTGGCTGGGGAAGGGAAGGTTCCCTTCCCAAGCCAGGCTGGGCCTCCGGGCCTGACGCGGAAGGAGGCCCGATCCCGCCGGGTCGGGCCTCCTTTCGTTGGGCGCGAAGGCCCAGGCCGGCTTCCGAAGCCGGCCTGGGCCTCCGGGCCTGACGCGGAAGGAGGCCCGATCCCGCCGGGTCGGGCCTCCTTTCGTTGGGCACGAAGGCCCAGGCCGGCTTCCGAAGCCTGCCTGGGCCTTCGCGCCCAACGAAAGGAGGCCCGACCCGGCGGGATCGGGCCTCCTTCCGCGTCAGGCCTAGCCTCGGAGAGAAAGGGACGAAAGGCCGTTTCGCCCCTTTTCCTCCGAGGCCTAGCCTCGGAGAACAAGGGACACCGTTTCGTCCCTTTTCCTCCGAGGCCAGGCCTCGGAGGAAAAGGGACGAAACGGCGTCCCTTGTTCTCCGAGGCCAGGCCTCGGAGGAAAAGGGACGAAACGGCGTCCCTTGTTCTCCGAGGCTAGGCCTCGGAGGAAAAGGGACGAAACGGCCTTTCGTCCCTTTCTCTCAGAGGCTAGGCCTCGGAGGAAAAGGGACGAAACGGCCTTTCGTCCCTTTCTCTCAGAGGCTAGGCCTCGGAGGAAAAGGAACGAAACGGCCTTTCGTCCCTTTCTCTCAGAGGCTAGGCCTCGGAGGAAAAGGAACGAAACGGCGTCCCTTTTTCTCCGAGGCTAGGCCTCGGAGGAAAAGGAACGAAACGGCCTTTCGTCCCTTTCTCTCAGAGGCTAGGCCTCGGAGGAAAAGGAACGAAACGGCGTCCCTTTTTCTCCGAGGCTAGGCCTCGGAGGAAAAGGAACGAAACGGCCTTTCGTCCCTTTCTCTCAGAGGCTAGGCCTCGGAGGAAAAGGAACGAAACGGCGTCCCTTTTTCTCCGAGGCTAGGCCTCGGAGGAAAAGGAACGAAACGGCCTTTTGTCCCTTTCTCTCAGAGGCTAGGCCTCGGAGGAAAAGGGACGAAACGGCGTCCCTTTTTCTCCGAGGCTAGGCCTCGGAGGAAAAGGGACGAAACGGGACGTCCCTTTTTTTCGGATCCCGGGGGATACTGAAGCGGTCCCGCCGGTTTCGGATCCCGGGGTTTTCTTAACCCGGGGGATTCGTATCCCGGGGGACCACTGTATACAGAAAAGCATGCTGGCAGTGGCTGGTAAAATCTCAGCATTCTAAAAATTAGTTGGACAAGACTTCCAATGGTCAAGGGGTAGACCTGCATACATATTGCTTTACGTATCAAGAGCCAGAAATGCAAAGATTTCTGTAAAGTCTTTGTAAAGATGTAAAGATAAAGATGTTAAGCTGGGGCCAGCTAGAGTGAGGAGGTGGGGTGAAGCAGGGAAGTAGGAGGTAGTTGCAGATGCAGCATATCCAGGACCCCTTCTCCTTCCCCTTCCCCCTCCCCATGCCGATGTTAAGCCAAGGTCAGCTACTGTGAAGGGGCCGTGGGGTAGTAGGAGATGTTTGCAGAAACCAAAATAAAATTAAAAAACACCTGATAGACTTGTAGGTGTGACTTTTTCTTATAAAAAAGTATAAAATAATATAATAATTATATTATTTTATTTCTCTTTATTTTTCTAACATCAACCTAATCTTGCTATGCTTACACCAACGGACAAGTCTAACAGATGAAAATGATAATCTTTTTGAGGATTAGGACTTTCTCTTTGTGTTTTCATTCTGCGCTTCCCTCAACACTGCTCCAATGAGTGCATCTATCACCCAGAGCAGATTTTGCGGGAGAAGGTGACATCCTGTTGTGCTGACAAAGGCTGTTCCTTCCACAGGATGGACTACTCTACTTTCGTTTCAATGAAGAAAAACTTCACGAAACTCTTTAAAACATTTTATTATGAGTGACACAAATGCAATATATCATTTGCTATCATCCCAAAGTGATCAGGCACATAGCAGCAGATTAACAGTGGTACAGTTTATCTTCAGTTAAGGTATATTCCCCACTTTCTTAACTACCACCTCTTATTCCAAATCATCCCAGTTAACACTGGGTATTAATTTTGCAAGCCTTTTGAACATTTGCCAATTGTTATAACTGTTGCATTCAAATCTATGCTTCTGTGGCAGATTATATATTAAGTTTCTTGGTATCAGGTGGAGGAGAATATAGTTTTTCATTTATTGCAAAACTGGAGACTGGTGATATATTAAAAGTCTCTTGTGAAATGTATTGATCAGGAATCTCAGTATGTCAATATCTCTGGGCTTTTCTTCCCTATCGAAGATTCAGGAAGGATTCATCCCATGCTTTCTAGAAGTGTGTTGATGACTTAAAAGGCCAGTCTGAGATAAGTCCGGTTGCAGAAAGTCCAGTTGGGTGATGTCTCCACATTGTGGTTCTTTCTGCATTGTTGTTTCTCTTCGAGACTCGTTCGGAGTGAGTTCTTGAAGGAGACTGCAGCACTGTGGATAGTGCATCCCCTTGCCTCCCAATGTGAGCCCAGGGCAGACCCTTGTTGGTGGTCAATTTGGCTGAGATTGAGATGTTGTTTCAGGGAATCCTTGTAGCTCTTCTTCACATCAATCTCATATATGGAGTAAATATTCCAACACTTTTCTATGTTATGTTGAAAATGCACATTTTTTCCTGAAGAAACCAGGGATGTATAGATAACTGTCAAGGCTTCTCTAATATATACTATATGCTCATCATCTCCTTAAACAATACATTTAAAGGCCCTGAAGATTTGTTTTATGTTTTAACTATCTCGATATTAAAATATATTTCACCTAAATACATGAAAAAGTTTAATTAAGCTGGTGTGGAGATGATATCAAAGGAAATTTGAAACCAAACATGGACAGCTAATTAACAGTGCCAGTGAGAGAATGAACTTAGCAAACCTCACTCAAAAGACTGGTGTGAATGCAGTCTTGGCCTTGTAGCAGCTGAAGATCTCAGTAAATAAAACAAGAACATGGAGAAATGTACAAGGTAATTTTGCATCTTTCAACTCCTATTACTTTTGTCCATTTTCCATTTATGTCTGCAAATAGTGAACGTTTGTCCTCGCGCGCTTAACTTTAAAAGCAGCCCTTGTTTCCTTTCTAATTTGTTTGTGTTCCTGCTGTAATCTCGACTAGTACAATTCCCAACAAATTGCTTTTGCTCTCTTGATTATCTTATGCTCATTATTACACTTTACCAAGTGAAAAGTATGGAGATGAGATTCCATGTGTAATCTATTTGTGTGAGGTGTTTTAATCAATGGTCTTGCTCTGCTGATTAAGCAGAGGCTTCTGTTTTGGCAAGATAACATTAGTTTCTCCTGTCATGCTCCAAAAGCCATTGGGAATCTTCAGAAGATCATTAGATATGCTACAATAAGGCTTTGGTACATTCCCTTTTCTTCCTTAAATTACTTCACTGTCCTATCATTCCCCATCACCACTGGCACTGCATTATTATTACAGCTCCCCTGAAACTTGCACTAGAGCTCTGTCTCCAGGCCATAGGATGCCATTTTCAATTGAGGCCTCTGCTTGAAAATATAAATTAAGAAAATTTCATTATCTCCTGCCAGGGGCCATTATTCACTACTGTTCTAGAGAAGATTAAAAATGCAAAATCTACAGTCTTGAACAAATACTTCAGCCCTAAAATGAAAAGCTTAGTATATAATTACAATACCAGCACACCAGAAGTAGCTAGAAGAAGTATGGAATGTGAGAAAATGTACATTTTGTTTTGGTTTTTTTACATGCATAGACAAGCAGAAGTGACAGGAGACAGGCTGAGGTAGACAGAGAGTCAATTGCACTTATTGTAGGCATGTTAATTCCATAATGCCAAGATGATGTTAATCCAATCTAACCTGTTTGTTTCAATTAAAAGTTAATTTAAACCACCTTTATATTGGTTTTTGCTGAGATAGCTTAATTCAAGATACTCTGGGAATGCAGTTTTGTGAAGATGTCAATTGGAAATTGATTCCTAAATCCCTATCTATTGTACAAAAGATCAACAATTTCCATTTTCTTGTGTGGAAGATATTACATTTTAAATGGCTAGATAGCTCAGTTTGTAATTATTGTACAGTTTTTTGATACTGGCATTTGTAATCAAGAATCATCACTACCAGACCACACATGCATGCATTTGGCTGAATAATTACACTCATCCCGCCACATTCGCTGAGGTTAGGGGCACAGGACTCCTGTGATTGTGGAAAAACCACAAATAACAAAAACACTACATTTTTACCTGAGAGAACACCTCTCTAGGAATCTCTAGGTACTCCGCGGCAGCTCTGTGGTTAACTTCTACCAGATGGTGACCACAGAACTGCGCTGGAGCTACAAATGCCTAGTGGAGTGTTCTCTGTAGAAATCTCTAGGTCCTTCAGTGCGACTTTTGGTTAAAGTTGACCACAGAGGTGCACTGAAGCACCTAGATATTACTAGAGAGAGTATATTAATAAAATCTGTGAATAATGAAATCCACAAAAGTCAATGCCGCAAATGTGGAGGGACAAATGTACCTTCAAGAAGAGTAAGGGATCCCTTTTGCAAGAACAAGAAGCCAGAGGAAACATACCTTACTACGCAATGAAACAGTGATGTTAGTGGACTATTAAAATGCTTATTAACTAAACTACGCAGGCAGACATTCAGCAGGAACTGCTTCTGTATCTGCAGTGAAAGGTGCAGAAACCTAATGGGGGGGGGACCCTATTTCTTAAAACCACTAGGAACTTGTGACCAGGAGTTACATAATGAGTTGGTTTGAAGATAAGCCGACCCACAAATATTCATTCCTTTTTCCACCTGTATTCACCCAACGCCTGTCAGGTGAATTGACCTCACTCTCTCAGCAACAACATGGGTGTGGGAGATTGAACCTCCTTGCCTGATAGAATCATAGAAGAAACCTTGAGGATTACCCCAACTCATGCAGGGTTCTTCAATGCAAGTTGCAGCTGCAACATCTCTGGCACTTGTCTGGCTAAACCCTGCTTAACTACATCAGAAAAAGAGAAGCTGTACCTTGTGAGGCCATCTGTTCCACTGCCAAATATCTCTGCTAGAATTTTTTTTCTCCTAACATTTTAGCCAAAACCTGCAATTTCCACTCATGGGTTTTAGTCGTGCCATATGAAACAACAGAGAACAAATCTGCTTCATCTTCTGCATGTCAACCTTTTATGTTTGAAAATCTGTCATATCATTTTATTAAACACCTTCATGTTAAAAATACTCCATTCTTTCGACCATTCCTCAAAGGTTTGGTTTCCACATTCCTCTTTTACTTGAATGCACTCCAGTTATTTTACCATATCGTAGGACACAAGCTGGACTTACATGCTGTGAAGAGGGCTCTGTCTAGCACTAGGTCAGGGAACACTAGTAATAGCCTGAAGCAGTGGTTCTCAAAATTTTACCCTTCTGACCCCCCTTTACATCTACATTCAGAAGTCATGCCCCCCATGTGATGTACTATATGAATAAAAATATTTTGCTACTTTAATGTGCATATTTTTATTCACACATTCATGCATATTCATATTTTAACATCTTATAAGGAAAGGGCTCTCCTCTTCTCTCATGCAGAGGCTCAATGTGCCTTCCTTGCCTTTCTCTTCCCCTTCAGGACAGAAAAGGTTTGAGAGGAGGAGGAGAAGGATCAGGGCAACTCTGGGCCCCCAGTAACTCTGAGTAACTGGGGGGGTCCTGCCCCACTGGCCTGAAGAAACATGAGGGACTATAATAAAGATAGCAAGACCTGTGCATAAGCCAACAATGTTTAATAGCACAAAAGAATTGCAGGTGGAGTTTTCTTTCAGTGTTCAAGTACTGATTATTTGTTAAACCTTCCTAAATAAACATAATGCTAGGAAAGTAAATGTGCTGCAATTAATATGACAAAGGAGGTGTTCCATAGTAATGATTCCATTAGTCATAATTAATGTAACAGGCAGTGCTTGTGGCAGATATTTTCAAATAATAAATGCAGCTTTCTTTTGTATGTTTTTCTTGGCTAGTTCTGTAAAATCTGTCGTGGACTTCAAATTAATGTGAAAGTAAATCATTGAATCATGCATCTGTACCCAACAATTCAATGCATTTTCAATAACAGACACCATTCACTAAGTGTTACTGACAGGTGAAAAGAATAATGAGCAATTGAAATAAAAGGTCCAAGCTCAAACTGTGAATTGTATTCAATAACATATATACAGAATTCCAGTCCCATGACAAGAATTATCATCAATTCTTCTTCACTGTAACTGTCTGTGGCTTCTCCTAATGCTTCGGTGGCCC
The DNA here is from genome assembly GCA_034509955.1 of Urosaurus nigricauda. Lineage (NCBI taxonomy): Eukaryota > Metazoa > Chordata > Lepidosauria > Squamata > Phrynosomatidae > Urosaurus > Urosaurus nigricauda. Next base: position 94,801,002 of record JAOEGL010000004.1, on the reverse strand, counting down.
TTGAAAAAAGCCAGGGGTGTTGCACAAGAGGCCCAACAGAAGAAAATAACCAGTAGAAATTAGAAAGTAGCTCTGCATGCACCAATCTGTTTTAAAATAGAGAAATTTGTTCGGTTACAACTGTAACGCTGAAAGTTTTCCACACATAAACCTGTCCTCTAATAAACTTTAAACCAAAAAGCAAATCTGTCAGATTTCTCTTTTTTCCCAGTATTCAGCCTAATGCTAAAAGAAGTTAGGCACATCAAATCCTGCATAGACATGTGAACAACTCTGCATACAACTCTGCATACCAGTGTGCTAATGTTAGAAAGAAAACTCTTGTTATCCTCATGATAACCCACTCATTTGTTAGCAACTAAATTTGGTTGCTCATTTATTTTAAGCATTTATATGGCACTTTCCTAGTTAAGAAATGTAGTTTACAACAATACAACAATCCATGAAAAATAAATTCAATTAAAATAAAATATATAAAGCGTATAGAACAAACATCATCAGCAGATCACATCAGTATAATAAGGGGATGGGGAAAACGGGAGGATAATAAACAGTGAAATCCCATAGTCCTGCTGAATTCAACTAAATTCACTTCCAGTTAAGTGTGCAGTGTACAGCATAGACTGTGAAAATATTCAGAGAATAAAAGACATTTATTTGACATCTGGAAACAAAAATATCACTGATCTCAATTTTTTCCATGGAGAATTTTCTCAGCTCAGGTGATAGCACTGAAAAGGTCCTTGTCCAGTTGAGTTCCTCACTCACCTAATCTGTGAGAACAGAAGCATTACCCATGGAAAAATAGATCCTCTTGAAGTAGATCTCATAAAGAACATGTTCACAGGAAAGAAAACAATCCTTCAACAAATCTAATGAAAGTTCCCCATATGCTAGATTTTAGTAAATTTAATAATTTTTCCTAGTATAGATCCAAGAACTTACAATAGGTCGAGGACATTTAACAATATGCACTGTTGGCAATTGTAGACATATTTTTTTCTCTTGCTATGGCAGCCATCAGCAACTGTCTAAACAACCCTCTTGAAGGTCAGAGGGACCTCAAAAAAGTCTTAGAATACTGTACAGGGTACAACAGTAAGAGAAGGATACCAGGTAAGACGACAACAACAACAACAGGCAGAAGCTGTCCATGTCTGCTTTTTGCTGCTTTTTTTTTTTTTTTGAACCATTGGAGGAGACATGTTTCCCAAATAGCATTTCTAATCTGATGTCTTCTAGATCAGTGCTTCTTAGACTCTGATCCTCCAACTTTTGGAGACTTCCCAGAATCACTGAGCACTTGCCATATTAGCTGGCACTTCTGGAGGCTGAGATCTAAACTATGCAAAACTATGTTGCTCTAGACTGTAACTTCCATCACCCCCAGCAATCAAATTGGGAAAGGCTAATGGAGGAGTGTCTTTCATTTGTCTTGCTTCCACGTTGTATGCTTACTGTTGCTGTTGTTATTTGTTTGTTTCTTGTTGTGTGTCTTCAAGTCATTTCTGATACGGTGACCTTAAAGTAAACCTATCATGGGGTTTTCTTGGCAAGATTAGTTCTTCTGAGCCTGGGCGTTTGACTTACCCAGTGGGTTTCCATCACTTAGTAGGGATTCAAACCCTTATCTCCAAAGTTCAATACACAAACAGCAGTACAGTACTATATGTGCTCATTACTGACATAAAGTGGAGATATAGATTTGGTAGGAGAGACTTTTAAAAAAAAACAAACTCCAATGCCCATAAATGTTGTTAGAATGTTATTTTGTCAATATGCAGATTTTATATAATGTAATTTGCATAGATTTTAAATAAAATTTAAAACTGTCTTTAAAAGCTCCTTTAATTAGCCAAATAAGCAATTTTTAAAATAACACCAGTAATTTGTTAACGAAACCTCTGATATGCTAGAGGGCTTGATAATTCTGAGCAATTTTACAAGACCTTTGGGTCAGTTTAATGCAAATTAGGCCTGACTTGCTCAGAGTCTTATTAATCCAGACCAACTTCCTTGTTTGCAGAAATGCATATTCAACATAAAAGTGGGTTCATTTTAGGAGTAAAATAAGGCATATTTATTTACAGAGCAGACCACTGAGACTCCCTTAATTTCAAAGGGTCATCATGTCTCAACATAATGCAGGGACGTTATCGCAGATACACAGGGTGAGTGAATGTATGCATACTTATTTATTTAAACATTTATGGGATGCCTAGAGTTTTAAAACTTCTCCTTGGATAATTACAATGTATCTCTCTCAATATATTGGGGCCAGTGTCAATTAGGACCAATTACTTATGAAAATGTTTCCTACTGCAGTTTTCACCTACAGAAACAATCACTCCCCATTTTGACAAGGGGAATGGGAAATCGCAATGGGATGTCCTACTTAAGATTTAAATTAGCAAGAATCCCGTTACCAGGCCATATAGGAGAAACAGTATAATAAACAGTGACCTTGGGAAACCTTGGAGGCAATCTGAATCCCTCTCCCCTCACCTGTTAATTATCTGCAAAAGTCATCAGCCCTTTTGTGTGGAAGGTTATTTTTCTTGGGAGGGTGCAAGGGGAAGGCATCTTTAAATATTTAATTAGTTGCACGGTATGAGAATAGCTGTACACATCAAGTACTTTGATAAGGAGGTCCATGTTCCTCCTAATTATGCATCAATTTAGATTGGTCATCACAAACCTCTAGCGCCTGTAATTATTTAATCCTTAAAGATCCTTCCATGGAGAAATATTTTTCACCCTCATGGCTCTGGGTTTCCCTAAATGGCTCTTCTAGACCATTAATTACCCTCTCAGAGTACTGCAATGAGTAATGAGGCACAGGAGACTGGGGAGAGGAACAACAGGCAATTCTTTTCCGATCAGAATAATCTGGTCCTTATAAGCTTATTATATTACATTTAAAATATTTCTTCTTATAATATTTCTGGTGGGGAGGGGAGATTGGGTGTGATCAGTAAGCTATTCACACATGTGAGATATTTGCATGGCATTTCTGAAGCACTATGGTGCATTCCAATACAAAGTGAAACAGAATTTTAAAAGAAAAGAAGCCATAAGATGACTAATTTCAAGCTGTTCCCTAATGATCTGAATTCCCCCCCCCCATCCTATTCTGTCTTTCCCTTCTTCCTTGCACTGATTAGATTGCAATCGAAGACAAGCATGAATGTCTTTTCCCCAGCCCCCCCTGCACCTTTTAAGTAACTTTCTATTCAAGTCTTTAAAAGTATAAATGTCAAACTGGTGACTAATAACTAAATGAAAGGCTTTTGATATGATCTGCTGATTTCCCCACCCCTTTCCCCCCCATGTGGTTTAAAGCATGCTACAGAAGTGGTGTCCCCCTGGAAGGGTCTTTAATCAACTCAGCATCAGTGGTGTCATTTTCTATTAAAATGCATCTCTGAAGTTTGGTCAACGAGTAATACACTGTGTGTGTGTGTTTCCTTGAGAGAGCATGGATGCCACAAAAGAACTGTTATTCCTCCACCGTGGTATCTGGATATAATTAGCATCTGTAAAGTTTGTAAAGCTTTCAGGTATAACACCTCCACTGAAAATGCATCTCTTCACTTCTCAGAGCGAAGAAAAGGAGTGTTGGTTGCTTTGCATGATTTATTAGGCTTTCCATGATCAAACAGCAAAATTGTATTTAAAAACAAATAAATAAAATATTTGGCAATACATGTTTTGTTGTTCCCCTCTCCTGAGGCAAACAAGTCCAGAAGTGTAAGAATTCTGCTGACCCATTTCTATCGGCTCACACCTAATTTTAATCAAATTGAAAATATTCATAATCTAATCCTTTTATCAAATTGCCTACCACTTCAAGAGTCATGAATCTGCACAATTAAAAGTTCCATGTTGACAAGACAACACTGCATTACTAGATGTAATGCTGCATTACACTGGATGCAAATTCTCTCTTGTGGAAGTAAGTGCTAGGTTGACAGCAGGAAGGGACTGATAAGAGAAAACAAGGCATTACTGATAGCATTTGTGATAACTGAAAGCTGATTCATAGGTATTTAGTTTTACAGTATGTAAAACTAAATACCTATGTTATTTATTTTTATTTATTTATTTATATGAGAGAATATTAGGTATATACAGTAATTGACAATATCAATTATACTGGCAGTAGAATAATGGACTCTGAGTAAATAAGATGCCATCTACAGATCTTGAAACAGATTTGCTTCACCAAGTTTATCACCTGAAAGATACATCACATATGTGATGTGTATATACCATATACACTCAATTATAAGTACACGTATCAGTCAAAGGCCAGTTTGGGGGTCAATATTATCGATTTTGATATGACCTGTCAAGGGTAAAATGTAGGGGTATGTAATAAAGAATTCAAAGGATGAAGCAAAAGAAAACAATGCCAAAGAACTAGCAAAATTCCAGCAGACATAACTGTTTGTTTTCAAACTGAAGGCTGGATGGATTGGGGGAGGGGGGGTGCTTCCAGAACAGGTTACACTCTTGCCTTTTACCAGGGAACTCTTCCTTTTTATATATAGGGTTAAAGTACAGTATATAATCTGACCTGTTGATAAGTCCGCACAGGTTTTTGAGGTCAATTTTTTTACTATTTTTTAAAGATTTATATATGCATATATACAGTAAATTGAATTTTTATTACAGAAGACTAATAAAATGAACCCAATCTGACACATTACCTCCAATACTACACATATCTTACATAGGTCCTAGGTTGGGGAAAAGCAGTATGATTTATACCCAGACAATAGTTTTACAAAGCTTCTAAAATACCTTCTTCATTTTAGATATGTTCAACATGGTTATGCCCATTTACCTAGAAATCACAGGGGGAAAAAAGCAATACTAAGGAGTAATATGAGAAAGATAAGACTTCTACAAAATGCCAATAATAGAGTAAAACTGTTATTATTGGTAGTTTGTGGAAGTCTTATCTTTTTCATAGACTTCCACAAACTGCCAATAATAACAGTTTAGGATCTTCTGCCTTTAAACGACTATGAGGATGTCTCTAAGAAGTATTTCATTTAGTGGGTTCTACTCTTGACTTCCATACGTTAAGAGAAACCTCCATATGTTGCGAGGTTTTATTTGTAGAGAATCAATTAATCAGTGGATCATGTAAATATTTCTGCCACCTTTAATTTTCCTCCAGACTTGAGAGTCTGTTAAACTTTTTTTGGGGGGGGAGGGGGTCCTACATCCCTTGTTATATTCCTTAATGCCATTTCTAACTTATGTTGAACATGGTTTTCTTGGCAGAATTTTTTCAGATAGGATTTTCCCCATGCCTTTGTCTAAGGCTGAAGGTGTGTGACTTGCCCAAGGTCACCTATGAGGTATCCATAACTGAGTAGGGATTCGAACCCTGGTTTCTTAGCATCCTAGTCCAACACTCAAACCATTACACCATGCTGGCTCTCACACAGTCCTATAATAATCTTATTTGGAAAAGGAGACTATGATTTTATGAGTAACAAAAACACATTAAGACAATAGTTTTAAAAGCAGGCAATTACTCTGTATAAATCTGTGGAGCACAATTCTGTTCAGTAGTTTGATAGCATTATTACACAATCAAGCAATTTTTACTTTGATGTCTGATATTTATCTTTTTAAAAAATCTCAAGTGATTTTTCTGTAGCAGGGTAAAATTATTACCCTGAGAGAAATATTCATTCTAAGTTACACCCATAGACTACATTAACTTCATAGCAGTAGCTTGCTTTATAGACTCAGTTCATCATGACCTATAAAATGCTAGGCAGAGATGCTTTAAATATCTGCTAACACCATGTGGAAGCCTGGGAGTATAAGACAGTGTGCCGTGAAGCGGCAAAGACAGTATTCTTCTGAGAAAGTAGCACACACTCTTATGTCACTGATATAAACAGGGTAAGCGTGTTGAATAATGTATAACATGGCAAATCTTTATAAATGATTGCAAATCTGACTGGATCTGTTCTACTTCCTGTTTCCGTTTTCTTCAAACACAATTATGCAAATATAAATAATCATTGGCCCGGTACAGACAGCCTTTTGGGGCCATCCCCATGGCATGAGAAAGGCTGGGGAGCACACAGCATTCACACATTCCCCAGCCCTAACATGTATGGATGGCCCCATGTTTACATCGCGCTGTCCATACATGCATGCTGTGATGATGTCATGGTGCGTACAGCATTTACATGGCATCATCGCGCTGCAGGAGGGCACCTAGAGCGCCCTTCCTGCGGTGCAAGAAGGAGCTCCGAAACAGAGCTCCTTCTCGGCGTGTGCGTTCTTTGCATGTCCTTCACACGGCTGCGCCAAGGTGCCAAGGGGAACGGGGCTGCGGCGGCGGCCCCTTTCTCCCCTCAGGGGCACCACACATAGTGGGGTGCAGTGAGCACCCAGGGCGTCCACCCCGCTTCAGGCCATGGGGAAGTGGCAATTTGGGGCCACAAGGGCTGCCCCAGAATTGGGGCCGCAAGGGCTGCCAGTGAGGCAGCCTAGGCCCCAGCCTGGCACTTCTCTGGGTGCCTACAGACCATCCCTTTTGGGCAGTCTGTAAAGCCCCATTGTCAATTTTGTAGCCCCAAAGAGTTAAGGGTCCTCCAGTTTTTGACTATAAAGATCCATTTTATATTTTTCATAGCTGTATATTTAGCTGTATGGTTATTAGCTTTAAATTTCTATCTGTCTTGTATTAGATTGGAATGATTTAGGTCTTTGTGAATAATGGTGATCAATGTATTAGGCAATTAGCTGCAATGTTATTAATGGAGCACAAAGCAATGCATTGGTTAACATCATGCTATTCTTCTTATCTTGACCCATAAATTCTTATATTTCAGCAATTTCAGCAGTAAAGTGCCATTATAACTTTTGGTTAAAATAAAAAGCTAACAGGGTGTACAAGTTAAAAAAAAAAAGTATGATGTTCATTTTTTTAAAAATGTATCACTTTCTCAAATTGTATAACAAAGACCTAATACATCCCAAAAGGTGAAGATAATACTTTTAATATAACATGGACATAGCCCTCATAATTAGAAAAACAAGATACTGTACAGTGCAGTACGGAACAGTACAGAATTGTTTTCTGTTTAGTCTGCCTTTTTGCAATTATCAGGAAAAAATTAATTTGCCTATATTTTAAAACTATTGTTTGGTGCCAAATACCTATCCCTTAAAAAAAAAAACTTTGAAAGATATTACTATATTATTTCCATTTTAATCTACACTCCCATAGTGGTTTTCATTTTGTCTTTTCAAAGTGTCAGTTCTGTTTACGACATGATATTCAACTGATCTCCTATAGAGCAATGAACCTTAACAGAAAGCTTTAATTGCTTTGCATAGGAAACCACATTACTATTAATTCCAGAGCAACCATATAATATATAAACTATTGCTTTGCAAACTCTAGAGCAATTAGACCTCTCGGCTATTTGGCTAACTCTGCTTCATGATACCCAGTGCAGTTAATTATATTTTTTGATGTTAATAGTCTCTGTCAGTTTCAAGCATAAATCTTCTTTGATGAATATTTAAATTATATTTGAATAAAAATAATCTTGGTTACATTTCCTATTCAGCAGTCATCATAGCTTAATAAAGGTCTCTCCAGGAAAGGGCTGAGATAAATGGGTCACAAGTTCCATTCACAGGAACCCTAAATCCACTTCACATCTGATTTAAAGGTTAAAGTGACCAATATAGAAATATAATTAGCTATGCTATGATGGTAGTACTGCCATACAATTGTATTATTGCTTTTATAAATAATGAGATTACTGTAAACTTTTTGTGTTTATTTTGTATACTGTATTGTATACATTGGGCATAAAACAAAAGGCAGGTCCACAGGTCTCCCAGGGAAAGAGAATGGTAGATTTGTCAAGGAACAAGCATAGAGGGGATGACCTTCTCTAAATGTTATTCTGGCTGCACCTACACTGAGAAACTAATGCAGTTTAACACCACTGTAACTGCTGTGGTTCAGTGGTATGGGATTTTGAGATCTGTAGCTTTGTGGGCTACATCACCTGTCAGAGAGTCCTGGTGCAACAATAAACTACAAATTCTCGGATTCCATAGTATGGAGCCATGACAATTAAAGCTGTAGCAAACTGCATTAATTCTACAATCTGGCAGCAGCCTCTGTATTTAATGGAGTAGATTCACTGCACATTTTGCAGTGGGATATATGTGAATAGATACAGAATTACATTTGTTAGATTCCAATACATTATCAGGAACTGTGAGATTTGCCAGTGAATCTGCAACCTAAAGCTGTTTTCTTCTCTTCCTCCTCCTTGTTCTCCTTCTTCTTCCTCCTCTTTAGACAAAATATTGATTAATGCAATCCTGAGATGTATGTCTGGCCACTTACTTTCAATCAAGATAAGATTCCTTTCATCAGCATGTATGTAGCCATTACATGGCTCTGGCGTGGGCAAAAACTCTATTTATTACACCACAGCTCACCATAATGCTGGACAGAAAATGTACAGGCTGCAATATACCTTCACGCCATCCGAGTCAAAGCAACTATCACCATTAAAAAAATGCTATATGTGAAAACCTCTATTAAATTATATGCAACTTATTTGCCATTTTTTTAAAAAGAGAAGAATCTATCACTCCAGCTGCAGCCAAAAGGAAACTATTTATGCCATGGTTTACAAGCAGACTACAAGTTTATTAACTTTCCCTTTCTCGGAGTATTAAGTCAGCTTTTATTTGAGCTGCAGCAATAAAAGGCCGCTGTGGTTTTTTTAAAAAAACCAATCCATCCACTACATATCAGATTTAATCTAGAAATTTAACAGAACTGCAACAGAATTAATTAGAAGTGTGAATTACAAATTCCAGGGACAGCTGGCATTGTGTTCAGTGCAGTTTTTTCTTCTTCTGTTAAACAATCAGACAGTCCATGACAGAACTTATATTTTGAAATAATTCTAAGTAATATCAATTACCTTCTATAGTAAAATCCCTTCCCACTGTCAAAAATATTTTTGCACATAATGGCCCATTTTCAACATGCTTCAATCCTTTTGTCCCATTAGCAAACAGTAAAGACCGTGATATACATTATAGTCATCTCTCCTGACTCGCAGGGGTCCATTCCAGACCCCCCTCCATGAATCCGTAAAAATGCTAATATTTAAGTTGCCATTGTTTTCAATGCCAACACTTTCCTGCATACACTGATCCACATAAGCCTTGGGCGTGTGTACCATTTTGTCGCTCCCCGCTTGCCGACCCCAAGTTTGCAAATTATGAGGGATGACTGTATTATGCTGTCTACTGCAAGTTCCACTGAGTTTATGGACAAGAGGCTTAAAATAATTAACCTATGGATGAAACTGTATTTCAGTTGAAGATGATCAGGTATAGTAGATTATAAAGCAGTATACTTAGATTAGCTAAGGTATACCCTCCTGAGTTGTTGTTAGGAGCAATAACACACACAAATGAAATGTTACCAGAAGCGTAATTAACAATCACAATAAAACAATAACACCATGCATGTGTAAAGAAATAAAGTAAAATGCTACTTAACTGTAAGTAGTATTAACATATTTTTTTCAGGGAACTAAAAGAGTCCAGTTTTGCACCTCTCTCCTTTATGAAGAAAATGAATTCACAAAATTTAGCCTACTTGTTTTGTAGAACTGATCCTAAATAGGAAGAACTCTGCAACAGCCATCTGACTACAAATTTGCCCTTTGAGACAAGTATGTAGAAAGAATGCCTATGTCTGTAAGTCCACTTTGATGTGAGCTGAAGCCAGCACCAAATAAAGGAATGCCTAAGAGAGTGTGTGTCTGGCTCTGATAATCATGTACAGTAGAGGTTTGTCAAGTATCTTTCAGACTCGGGCATTGAAAGCCAATGACATGCCAAAGGAAAATAAGGACCTGATATTTGAGATCAGTCATTTACAATGACAGCTTTGATGCACATTCATTCAGGGAATGCACTCGTCCAAATTGGTATCTGATATGTGACAATCAATACAATCGCTTCTGGGGCAGAGAAAGAGCAGCAAGTATCCGAAGTACTGAGTGAAAGAGAAATAGAAAAATGCAGGTTGTAGATGAATATAAGACACCTTTCACACAGAACACCTTTTAGAAAATAGTAGGTGATTCAAGCTGCAGAAGGAACTGCTATTGCATTGATGTGAAAACCAGCAAAGCAGAAACATTTCCATATCTAAGCCTTATATGGATGGCAAAGCTGGAGATAAGTAATTTTAAGGCAATGCTAAGAAATAAAAGTTCTAACAGTGTACTGTCATACAGTTTTATAAACCACTTTTAGTGTTGTCACAAGGCATATATGGTGAGATCCTACAAAATGATTCTCAGTAAGGTGCAGTTAATGTGATAATTTATCAGGGAATTTTGTCAAACTGGTTTAGGTTTTCAACCCATGTATGCTTGAGGTTTAAGGGGCAAAGCAATTCAAGATGATGAGATTATTCTGATGTGATGGGTGATTTCCCCATCCAACGGTCCAAGTCTGTGGGCTCTAGTGAAAGCCTTTCCTTTATTCATTATCCTTAGAAAGAAGAGGGGTAGCCTTGTTTTCACTTGAAAAGGAAACTCATCTGATATTCCCACACTCCCCCCACCTTTTTTTTTTTTTTTTTGAAGCCCGACAAGCAAGGGAATACGTGTAATGCTCGCAGGATAGGATCTGATCAGAAAGGTAATTTATTTTTGTTTTGTTTTTTCATCCATGTGTCACTCATGTTGACAAAAGGAATTAAAAACATTTCTCAGAAGATACCTGACTGCTCTCTGCTCCCTGTCCCTTCCTTTCCTGAAATAAATGAGCTTTTTTTTTTAAAAAAAAAAAATCATACATTTAAGACAACAAAAGAAGGAGGAGATCTCAAATTAAGTCTAAAGAATTTTAAACAGCCTGCTCACTAATGTATATATAGAAAGGTCAGGAGAGCAAATTAAAAAGATTGTGCAGTTTTAGGATCGACGACTGACCCAACAAAGGAAGAGGAGATCACTTTCTTTTGAGAATACAGTATGGCATGCAGACCTTTACTAGCACAGCATGACTAATAAATGTGAATCAGCACTTTACTTCAAAGTATATCCTTTAATACTGAATTATTCATTTTTAAGAATTTTCTTTTTTTAAAGTCTACTGAGGGCAGGGAAGTGTCTAATTAACAAATTGTAAACCGCTCTGATTGCCTTGGCTGAAGAGTAGGGTATATATAAAAATTATTGTTATTATTATTACTTGTTATAACAGAGAAATATAGGTGCATTTCTCTGTCAGTGCATTTTTGGGAAACTGACCTTCTACTTTAAAATTAATTTTAATAACAACAAGAAAAATAATTAAAAATCCATGTGTGGAGACTACACTACCAGCTCATTTTGTGTTTTCTTGGGGGAAAAGTACATTAAATTCCTGTAAATAATACGTATTTGTAGTTAATAATTATTGTTCAGCTTAGATGAGCAAAGAGAATTTTTTCTTGGGTGTATACCATACAGTCTAGACATACAAAGGACAGTAAGAATCCTGGGCTTGGAGGCTGTGATTTATAGCATTAAAAAGGAAAGGAAAAGGAAAAGGAAACACAGTTCAGCCAAATAAATTTTATGATAATGCTTAACTGTCCTATAATAAATGTTAATTAAAGGTGTTTTCCTATTTCTAAATTAAACCAAAATTGAAGCAAATTGATCAGAAAGCTTTAGTTTCACATAAGTGTATAAGGAGAAAAAGTAACTTTCTAATGCATGAAACACATGGGCTGCTTTGAGGGAATGGCATTTAGATCATGCACTCCCCCAAAGTGACAGGAAGCCACTCCGATGCTGCAAAAAGGAGTCCAACACCACTGCAAACAGGAGTCAGTTTAAACCAATTTGTAGTCGGTGTGGCTTGGGACCAGCGGGGGTGGCCCACTTTGGGAGCAGGCTGTGTATATGCCATGGTCCTAGCACAATTGCAGTTGGAGTGACCAGAGGCTGCTGCTTCCCAGCTCTCTGTTTTGTCCCTTACTCTACTTACCAGCCTGAAATGTCAGGGAAATAGTGAGCACAGAGAATTATATTACTATTGAACAGAAACCCATATATGTGTGTGTGTGGGGGGGGGGGGTTGGCTATTAAGAGTTCAGAAATCCCCCCCCCAAAAAAAAATAGATACAGGGTCATAATGGTTACATGTTTTAGCATTACATGAACAGGATTCAGATTTATGTGCTTTGTCCCATGTCCTCATGCATAGCGTAACTTTCATTTCCACTTTCAGTTAGCAACAATTTAGTGTTACATTTTAAAAACATACCTATGATATATTGAAGCAAATGCAAAAAAAAAATAAAAAAAAATCCACCAGTGATACCTTTATTGGCCAACTGTAATGCACAATGTTCTTGTTGCAAGCTTCGGTTGGCCAATAAAGGTATCACTTTATTGGATTTTTGTTTGCATTTGTTAAATGTCCAACGCAGCTACACCTGCATATATTGAAACAAACCAATTTCCTAAACAACGTGTTCGTCTAGGTTTAAACATAATGCTAATTCAAGGATACACATCATGGTTACATGAGTCACACTGACCCTTCTGATCTCATCATCTTAGGGATCCTAACAAAAAGGTATATGTGTAGGCTGCAAAGAGGGAAAAATCTTTCTCGAAAGCTTCCAGGAATAATGTTTTTTTGTTTTTTTTAAAGGAACAGCCTCCCCATTCTTTGTTTTGCAGCTCTTTCAAAGGTGTTTTTGGATATGTACTCTACCAGTAGATGTATTTGGTTTCATTTTGAAGGGTTGAAATTTTCAAGACTCTTGAACCCTAGAGCTTACACACCCTAAACTATGATTTGCTAAAAATGGAAGCAAAAACTACCAAGATTTTCACAACTATTATATAGTAGTCATGTTAGCCAAAATGTTAAAACTGCTCGTTAGCCATCTTTTAGCGTAGTCTCCAACATGTCATGTGTTCTCATAGACTCTCCTGTAAATGAAAACCATGACACATGTAACTAAGCAAAATCAGAATGTGGTGAAGATGGCAAAAGTTATTAATGAGGAAGAACAGACAGCCTAGGAGAAAATGCAGAAATTTATTTTTGCCTGAGCTTCCTGAAAAGGGTAACATTTCCTCCTGTCTTCTGAGATACTTGAGTACAGACTATTTTTGCACTTTGAACTCAAGTTTGCAGCGAATGAAGCAAGGGAGAACAATGGTAGAAAGCATGAAGAACAAAATCTGGGCCATTTTAAAAGCAGTTGGAAAAAGTAAGATGATGGAGGATTAATTGGTACCGTCTCTGCCAAATTGGGACAGCTAGAGGATATGGTTTGAGTTTTCAATGTATCAATTTACATAAAATGTTTCTGGTTTTGTACCTGAAATGCAGCCCAAATGGCTTTGTCACTGCAATTCAATCTACATGCAGTTAGTAATACTACAGGAATTATTAGAAATAATCGAAACGCTTAGAAATTTGGTACATCACTTCCGGTTATATGATTGTCTTAAATTTAAAATAATCTGGCGTCTTTAAAACATATGTTCAGAGCAACTACACGCTGGCTTCAGGTAAAATAACAACAACAACAACAACAACAACAACAATTCTATATTTTATTAGCTCCAGCCATTAGAGCCAACTCAGTCTTTAAATTTGCATTGATTCTGCCTCTCCAAACTCCTGGTGATCATTTTAAGAAATGGGTGTGTGTGCTATAATTCGAACTCAAATTAGGATGGGGAAAAGAGAAGTGGGGTGGCTTTTGATCTACCCAGTATCATCTCATCCCATCCCATCCCATTATATGTCAAGTATTATAAAGGATAAGTGTCGTCAAGATGGATTATAAGAGCATTCTAATGGGATACAGGTTTAAACAGCTTTAATTTCTATTTGATATACTTTATAGGTGGGACAGTCATTTATTTATTACATTAAATATGGTTAATTATCATGAATATTTATAAGTGACTTAAACTGACAGCAGCTCTCAGAAAACTTCTGAATGGATGTTTGACCTATTAAAAGACAAAAATAGGACAACATTTCAAACATATTAAAATGCCTCTCTCTCCTTGCAGTCACCTTCCTGATTTATTCTCAGAAAACTTTAACACTTTTAAACTTTAAAAAGAAGTCTAATCAGCCTGGCAAGTTTTATATCTTCAGGTTTTTTCCCAAATAAAAATGATGGTGACACCTAGATTATTTTCTTTCCAAAATGGCGGAGAAAGGCATCAGAAAATGCACCAGACCTTTCCTAAGATGTGCAAACTTAATCAATTTCATATTAGCTCAATTGGTTCTTTGTAGTGCATCGTAGTTAACATTTCTGTTACCTTTGTGTCATGATTTTGTAGGCATCAGGAAGGAAACATTCTGTGTTCTCCATCTGGAAGGGGTCAGCATCACAAATCTTGTCATCTGTCCGTCCATAGTTAGCACTTTCTATCATAATGACATCACTTCCTGGACACCGAAGATCAATGGAGTAGCCCTCACAGGATAGTTCTCTCCTTACCAAACCAAATGGTAATGCAGCTCGACTGAAGCCTAAAAAGAATTAAGAAAACACACTGAAGAATGCAGCTATTTACCTATGGCAGCAGGAGGAGGTCAAAGATCCACAGCATGTTTAATAATTCCCCCCCCCCCCCGCAACATTTAAACACTTGGCTCTAGTTCTTTATAAAGTCACAATGGATTTGTTCAGTCCACTAAGTCACATTGGATTTCTTTGACATGATGATTGTGAAACTAAGCAGCAGCTGGTTTACACCACTGACCTCCCTAGGGTTGGTGTCACCTGGTGCAGTAACTCATGGTGTCACACACACACACCCCTGCCGCTTGACCTCCTCCCATTTCACACCATGGAAAATCCTTAGAAATGCTTTTTTGTACTAATGGTACTCGCAACCATATTCCCATATACCACTGAATGTCATGCTAATAGTTCTGACCTAAACAACTAGCAAAATTAAAATTATACCTTCTAATTACAATATCATACACACAATCTAAATGTATTTATGTATAGACAGTGAAGATTTGATTAAAATGTGATGCTGTTAAAGAAAATTTAAAAAGAATAAAAAATTCAAAAAAATATTTTTTATATTAAAATTTGAAATTTTAATTTTAAAAAAAATCTTGGGCCACTCCTTTCTCCTCCCACTGAGCTCCCCCCCCCACCATCTCTTACAGCATTTTAAAGGAAAGCAGATGAATGCACAGCCTGCCAAAACGTAGGTGTCTGAGGAACAGTGGTGTCACCCCCTTTTAGGGTATCACCTGGTGCAATCCGCAGCCCCCGCACTCCCTAGTGATGCCACTGGTTTACACTATTTCTACAACATGATTAAATACAACTGTTATTCAGAATACATGATCCTACAAATAAACACATTAGTGGGAGTCCATTTTTGCCCCATAATTTTGAACTTTAGAGCATACACGAAAGGGCTAAGAGAAAATATGATTTTCCTAAATCACACACAAATCAAATTCTTCAAGGACAATGAATGGAATTCACATTAAATGTGGAGCAGCAGCTGAGAGGCTAGGTCACTTTTCAGTCAGCGAGTTTACAACCATGCTTACAACCATGAACCATGCTGAACTAGCCGAATTTTGTGTTCTAACTAATTGAATTATTTTAAAAAGATGTTTGTGATTGTTTTTGTTCATCCCTGGGACTGGGTCAACATTTGGATTGATGGCATTTTAAAATCAAGTGCTGTTGAACAAGTCCTATTTATTTTAACTGACCTTCCCACCCTCAAAACTATACCCAAATCACTGCAGTGTTTCTATAGCAAGCCCTCAAAACATCTTTCCTTACCCCCTGCTTCAAAATAACTCTACCTGTAAAAAACACACACAATAAAATGTAAAAGGCTCAATAAACTCTGTAACCTAAAACCAGAATGTGCCTTAATCCTTCTCTGGTTTCTCCCCCACCTCCTTTCTTTTTCTTCCTTTCATCTTTGCCCGTAGATGTGTGTGTCTTTCTCATGCTTTCATGTCCATTTTTCCCCCTTTGGAAATAGCAGTTTGCCCTTTGAAATTTCTACAACATTTATTAATATGGGCTTTATTTTTCAAAGGTGGTTTCTGTTGTTTACTGCTTGATGGAACTTTGAACAGCTGTCCTGTTGAGCTATATTTTGACTTTTGACTAGTTCTGCCTCTTTCGAACAGAACTACGAGGGGATTCCTTTTATCTCTGATGCTGAATGGAAGAGAACACATGACCATAAGAGGGGCTATCAATGTGCCTAAAGTTTTTTAAAAAAGATGTTTTAAAAGAATGCATATATGTTTAAAAAGCACAAGTAAAGGATTTAATCTCATGACCTCTTATGAAAGATTAGCTTCTCCTTAAGAACATTTAACTTATGCTTCCGATTCCATGCTTCTTTGTGTCTGGATTATACTTAGGAAAAAAGGGGAAAAAAACCCTGGCAGGTGTCTTATGAATATGTTCATAAATCACTCTAAATTATCATGACAATGAAAGGGAAAGTTAGAGAAATAAACATTAATACAGTGTCCATAACCTCTATGTTTTAATTTCATGTTTGAAGCGGGCTCTCTTTTTTTCTGAAAAGAGTCAGCAGTATACAACTGCTGTTAAGCCTACAAACTGAGACTCAAGGTAAAGCAAATTCTAAATATGATCACATATGGCTATAAACGAGAAATTTGATTAAAGTAGTCTTAAACGAACAACAACACTATCATTTAAAACATTAATTTAAAGCAAAGAAAAGAAGCAGTACAACACATTAAAAAACTCTTTTCTTGTAAAAAGGTAATATCCCAAAAGTCTGCTAAAATAATTGGGGGGAAAAAACAACAAATAAGGAGCCATCTTATCTCCCTAGGAAGGGAGTTTCAGAGTCCAGCAGCAGTCACAGAGAAGACCCCTTTCCATGTTTCCAATGTATGTCCCTGTGAAGCTGGTGAGATTCAGAAAAGCATCTTCCCAGAAGACCTTAGGGCTTGAGCAGAATCATATTGGAAGATACAGGTCTTCAGGAAGCCTGGATCTAAGCTTGGTAGGCCTAGCATCCTTCATCACAGGCTATGGTGACTCAGGATGCCACATTGCAGGTTAATGCAGTCTGACGCCGCTTTAACTGTCATGTCTCCATCCTATGGAATTCTGGGATATGTTGTTTGTTGCAGCACTAGAGCTCTCTCTGGAAAAGGTTAAATGTCTCATAAGTGTAAATCCCAGAATTCCATAAGATTGTGCCATGGCAGTTAAAGCAATGTCAAACTGCATTAATTCTGTAGTGCAGATACAGTTTCTTAAGACTCTCATTTAACAAGAGCCTCTGCAGAGTAAATATTACCAGGAATATTCTCCAAAATAAACAAGAGTTGTCTACTGGAGCTTTAGTTAGAGCCTATCTAGAACCTATCAAAAATATCCACCTATGATCATTTGTGCATGGACAAATTAATCTATCTCCACTGAAAGCTACATGGAATTACTTGATATACAAATATTTAGTTTGAATTAACAAAACCAAAACATGACTGTAATTGTCTCCAGCACAATTGTCTCTATTCAGTGTTAGAATATGAAATAATTGGGTGTTTTTGGTCAGTGCTGAACATGCAAAAGATCTAAATACAAGATGTGTATTTGAGGGGATGCTGTTGGTGGGCCCTGCATGACCTTCCCAAAAATACACCATTTAAGCCCTCACACATTTAGGCAAATGCTTGAACACAGCTTGTGACATCCTCAGAAAGGCACTTTATGGCTCAGCAGGGATTTGAAGTTGAGCCTCCCACATTAAAATCTCAACACAATTTATTGCACCACACTGGCTCCTTTCAAGAGCTATAACAAGAGCCAAAAGAATGCTGATAAGATGAACTGCACCTAAAACGTTAACAGAAATAGAGTGGCAGCATTTAAGAAATGATGGGATGGAGAATGTGTAGCTGCATTTGGTTCAGTGTTATAGGTCACAATACAGCCCAAACCACTGCATACAGTGTGAAAAAATGATGAAGTATTGAATAATAACAATAACGATGATGATGATGATGATGATGATGATGATGATGAAATTTGAGATGGGAGTGAAACAAAAGCAAGGACAAGTATTACAATGATTTTGGAATATGTGACAATACATTATATTAAAAGGTCAGTTATGGTCTATTAAGTTTACACTCTTGAACAAAAAAGAAAGAACAGAACAAGATCAGAATACATCAAGATCAGAAGGAGGTACATGACAGCTAATCCACTCACTCCAAGCTCTTTTTTGCAACGGTTGCATCCACAATTCAGAAATAATCCATTTTAACTGCTATGGCTCAGTACTCAGTATGCTGATAACACCTAAATATATTTGTCCATGTCTCAGTCTACCGCTTTGACTAAAGATGGCATCTCTCCTCTCAATGACTGTCTTATGGCGGTAACGGACTGGATGAGGAAAAACAGAATAAAACTGAATCCAGACAAAAGGGAGGAACTTACAGTAGGGGCCCCCAATCCAGGTATTGAGATACATCAACTAGTTCTAGACAGGGTCACACTTCCCTTAAAGGACTGTGTCCGCAGTATGGGCGTGCTCCTAGATTCATCTCTCCAGATGTCAAATCAGGTAAATGCGACGGTCAGGAACGCTTGTTATCAGCTTTGGCTGATATGCCAGCTGCATCCTTTCCTGGAGCCGAGGAACCTGGAAACTGTGGTACATCCACTGGTAACCTCACAACTCCCGACTTCTGCAATGAGCTCTACATGAGGCTACCCTTGTGCCTAATCCAGAAACTTCAAATAGTTCAAAATATGGCAGCACACTCAGGTCCTCTAGAAAAAATCTACTGCAGCCTATGAAGACCAGGTTGACTGCCACTTCCCAGAGGACTTTTTCTGCAACCGTTCCCAGATTATGGAACGACCTGCCAGAGGAGATCCATCATATTATTAGCTTGGACAGCTTTAAAAAGGGTGTCAAGATGGATCTCTTCTGGTAGGCCTTTCCCGAATAGCAAACCTGGCCACCAATTGAATCCACCATCTTTTGAATACTCTGTAGCCTATTTGCCTCTCTCTCGTTATTTTAATGCACTGTTTTAATGGTTTATGTGTTATAATTTTCATTTATGGTTGGACACCTATCACTGCAACAACAACAAAACATAACTTTGTTTTCTATATCTGTTTATGCTCTTTGATATGCTTCTATAGTAATAAAGTAGGCAAATGCCAACAATGCTAAAGTTAGTTCTGTTCTCTGTGGAAGGCAATGGATTAATTCTGCTAGATGCATGTACAAAAGACATGAAAGTGATAAACAAGGAAAGGTACAGATGCTTCCTTAAAAGCCTATTCTTTCACTTAAATATTTGTGTTCTTTATTTGGGTAGACTCTAAAAAGAGTCCCAAGTGACTTAAGTGACGCCCAGTTTCTTATAGTTTGGGGATTATCACACTGCTGAAAAAAACGTTTTACCACTGCCATTCAAGCTTCATTTGGGACCCTCATTGGAGCTGGGCTGTACCTGGATGGTGGTTTTGGGGAGAAAAGCTGTGTGATAACACCAGGACACAGCCTGAACGAAGCTTGAATTCAGCAGCGGAAAGACAGTTTTTTTCAGCAGTGTGATAATCCTTAAACTATAAGAAAAAATGGGCGTACAGCAGAACAAGATATTCATCTATAAACTTTCAGTATGTAAGCAGGATCATCAAAATATGATGGAAATATAATTAAAAGCCACTGTGGGTTTTTTAAGTGTTATGTTTTACCAACAATGACAAAAATAAGGATTTCAGGAAGCAGTGTGTAACCTTTATGAAAATGGCGGTGACCAAGACAACAACAGAAACAACATCAGGAGGAAGAGGAGGGGGAGAGACAAATGAGTAGGAGGCCCACTGTGAATTAAAAATCAGTATTTCAGCTTTGCACCATGCAAATGTGACTACTGCCAAATAGCAGTGCTTAGCGAAATGAACTTTTTTGCTACATTTTATTCTCTCTGAACAAATGCTTTTGAAAATATGGCAGTGGGGTGGGGTGGGTGGCTGAGAAGGGGCTATAAAATATCAAACAACTCCCAATGCTTTAGGCAAGAAACTGGAATAAATATCTCCTGGCAACAGGTGCAGTGTTTTAGGATTGAATATATTCACATACAGGAAATAACTTAGGGTAAACAGATGCACTGCTCCATGTCAGAAATTAGCAAATCTAATCCCTGGCCCTTGTTTCTGTAATATTTCAAAGCCATTCAATACCGTACATTGTTAATACACCACTTAGTTAACAATGCTTAGTTAAAACCAGCTATTTGTATTTTGGAGAATGACTCTATGGTGGAGGGTGGGATCACAGTGCTACACACAGTCCTACTTTAGAAGCAGAACTATAGATGAAGTACATTTAGCATTTCATGGAAGACATAGAAATGCCAGGCACTATTACCATTAGATTGCAGTGTGAAGCAAGCAAAGAATTTCTAGTGTGTTTACTCTGTTTAGAACGCAAAGTTACATTTCAGGAGAGCCCATGGTCTACTGATTATTACAGCCTATGACATGTAACTTCTATCACCACTGAATTATGGGCAGAATAATCCTATACAGGAATATTATGGGTTTACTTTGAGTAGACGTGCACAGCATTGTACTGTAGATGGCAGAGTAGACTGCCTCTTAGTCATCTGCATTTTACACTAGTTAATGTGATGTCTTGCTGAAAACTGAAAGAGGAAAACATAAGTGAGGAAAAAATAATGAGCAACTAACACATAAACAAGTTACAAGTCAAGCATGTGTTCTTTTGCATGCCTTTTAAACTAGCAATTTCTATGTCCAATGTTTCATCCAACTAAATAAACAAGTCCCCCGTTCACAAAATAGTTAGAACTAAACTCCTTCAAGGAAGAGATGCTTATGGGGGATTATTATTTGTGTCCAACACTAATTTTTCTACAACCCATTTTTTATTTAATAAGAACACATGCACAAAGGAAGGAAAGTAAATAAGAAAAATTGCTTTTTTAATAAGAGAATTTTACAAAGCTTAATGCTCAGTTAAAATTGTTCTCAGGTTTATCAAAACGGACTTGCTTTGTTCTATTTATCAGCCCTATTCTTTGTTTTAGTTAGTCCCTTAGCTCTGTGGTACTCAAATTTTTTATCCTTGGGACCCCCACTTGACATATATGAATAAAAATGTATAGTCATACCATATATACTCAACTATAAGTCGACTTCATGTATAAGTCGAGGGCAAGTTTTGGGGCCAGAATTATGGATTTTTATATGATCCGTGGATAAGTTGAGGGTAAAGCTTTGGGAAATGTAACAAAGGATCTAAATGATAAAGCAAAGGAAAACAATGCCAAAGAACTCACAAAATTCCAGCAGACATAACATGGTTCTCATTTTGGATGGATAAGAGAATAGAGGGAGGTCAGTGCTTCCAGGACAAATTACATTCTTTCCTTTCACCAGAGAATGGTTCCCTTTTTTAAAAAAACTGAAAGTTAAAAGACAATATCTACATTGACCCATGAATAAGTCGATGCAGGGTTTTTTTGGGTCAATGTTTTGACCTAAATTTCTAGACTTATACGTGAATATATACAGTATTTTAACATTTTATAAGGAAATAACACTGTTCAAATTAGAAAAAGTTTTATTTAAGTAAGTTCATATACATATCAGTGCATGTGTAAATTTTACACATAAAAAGTTTGGGGAGAGGAGCCATTCTCATTCATACCATGAGCAACTCTCGTGCCTCCCCAGGGGTCCTGTCCCACCATTTGAGAACCACTGCTTTAGCTGGGCTAAAGAAATGGATTGGATTTAATAAAAAAGGTAACCTATATTAATCGCAGTACAAATTTGATAATAAAAATATTCCTTTTTACCATTTAAACTGCAAACACTACAGACCTATAGAAAGAAAGAAAAGTGACAATACGCTGCTTCATCCTTATATTAGTATTGCTTACTGTTAACAGCGAGAAACTTCTCGGTAATGCATGAATCAAGTATTTCTTTTCCAAAAATATAATATTATTCCAAGAAACAGCTTGTAAATAACTGAAAATAGAATGAGAACACACAGAAATCCATCTCAGCACAAATATCTATTTCTTAAGAACAAAATTATTTTCTCATCCTGTTATTTTTCCTTCACTGAAGGAAAAAAAAAATGATTTTGCAACAACCACATCCTCCACTCTGCACAAGTAGATTGTTTACAATTCTCATTTCAACAACTTTTTGGAAATCATGAAACATGATGACACAAGTTGCAGTGATGCGTGTTGCGCAACATTTCAGTGCTTCTTGTTAAACAAATGTGATGCTTCATGAAAAGGGATGATTACATTACCAATCACAAAATAAACAGAACAAAACAAAGACCAGAGAAAAGAAGACAAAATTCAGTGTGTCATATACTAGATATTATATGAAAAGGGGGCTTTTCGAGTTTCAGTTCCAATTCCAGACCTATAAGATTGAAGTATGGCAAAAGAACCATGGAGGTGGGCAGTCCATACCAAATGGAAGGACATTAAATCATTTTCTTTGCTTTCACCTGAATACCCTATGAAATACAGAGATTAATGTAAATTGACATGTGACTGGAAGGCACATTATTTTTACTCTTAACCCACTAGCTTCAATTAATCTCCTAGCTCATCTGCAAATTATCATCATCCATAGTTAGTGAAAACCTTCTAGACTTAACACTTACTGTAACCTATACTAAAGACTTGTAAGCATTTTAAGATTGCTAAAATACTGCATTTTTATCATATTGTGTTCTCAAGGAGAGCCAGCATGGTGTAGTGATTTGAGTAGTGGAATAACTACGAGTCTGGAGATCAGAGTTCAATTCCCTGCCACGAAAACTCAATAGGTGACCTTGGGTATGTCACACATTCTCAGCCCCAGAATACCACCTGGTTACCATAAATCAGAAATGACTTCAAAAATGTTTTCAACACAGTTAAGCAAAATGAATTAGGATTTAAGATTATTTGCATCAGTATGCAACCTTTCTGGTCCAAAAGTCACACATGATGTCTATTGAGCAGCACACATGTGTCTGTGTATAAGTGTTCATGCACATAACAGCCACAGATTATGCACCCATGATTTAGATCAGTTGTCTTAAATATACATGGTTTCTGACTCAACCTATTAACTATTACTGTTACCATTAAAAGATCTAACATGAAGATTTCTAAATTCTCAGAAATTAATTGGGGAGGAAATACAAACAACTAGCTTAAAACACCATTGACTACAACTTATTGTGCAGACGTTATTGACAATAAGTTAAAACATTTGTGTCCTTCCTTTTCTTTTCTTTTTAATGAAAAATAAATATTAACGAAAGACTAACGCTAAGAAAAATCTTTGCCAGATCTCGTCACAGTCTACTCTGTGCAAATAGGACTTGTACTTAACATGCAAACTCACAAAAATATTCACTGTATTTGTGAATAAGATTGCACCCATTTATTAGTTGTTGTTATTGTTATTGTGTGTTTTCAAGTGATTTTCAATTTACGGGGACTCTAAGACAAATCACATGGATTTCTTGGCAAGATTTGTTCAAAGAGAATATGCCCTTTCCTTCCTCTGAGACTCTTGACATGCCTAAGGTCATCCAGTGGGTTTCCAAGGCCAAGTGGAGTTTCAACTATGATGTCTAGTCTGCTTCCATAATTCCAATACAAGTGGAAAGCCAGAAAATATTATGAAAATAAGGATAGTTCCAAAGTCCTGTACATGTGAAAGATACCCTCAAGTTTCTGCCCTTGGGCTGCATGTCAACTTCCTATATTATCCATATGAAGGATTATACAGGCACAGCATTTGAGGTGCCCAAGCATATATGGATCACAGCAATGGTATACATAAGGTAGTAAGTAGCTCCGGCTGCTGTACAATCAATAGTCTTAAGTTGCTGAATGATAAAATGTATATGTGAAATGTTCCATCACAAGCACTTTATTGCTGACATCAGTATTTGGCCACAATCCATTGTGGCTTCTCCTGGATTTGCTAATACAATTAACTCCATAATTAGTCTCAGAGAGATACTGCATTTCATACAGAAGAGTTATAAAATAAGGATCAACAAAATTTTGTCTATTTTTTTCATAGTTTTGCAACAGGCAGACTTAATTACCACAACAAATTATATATGATGTTCACATTGAATGGTGTACAGAATTTTCATTTGGTTTAAAATACAGCAGTGAGACATATTAAGGCAAAATATTTTGTTGCCAAATATTGCTAAAATATTTTAAAGGATCTGGGCATCTATAAATCTGACTGAACTCCCTGAACTATCCTGTTGAATGAGAACTTCTTCTGAGCCCCTTTGGTGTGTGGTCCCACATTTGGTGCTCCTCCTCTGGTCATCTGAACTTTTAACAATAACTATGGGGCAATACAGGCCTGTGTGAGTGGTACGATTCAAGTAGGGCAGAGCCTCCACACATTCCAAACCCTACTTTCTACTTCGGAGCACCATCATGGCACATGCCCATCCATACAGCATGTGCCATGATGGCATCTGTGGCGCACAGCACCCAAATGGCACTGGTTGGAAGGGGTGTCATCATGGTGTGCAAGTGCACCAATGATGCCCCTTCCAGGAAGCTGCTCAGAGCAGCTTCTTTTGGGGTGCAGATCAGTGCTACAGCATGTGGCTGCTGCAGCACTGATCTGGGGCATACAGAGGCGGTGTTTAGCCTCCTATCTGTATTGGGCCACTGTTATTTCATGATGTTGGTTTTGCTTTCATAAATTTGGTTTGCTATGTACAAATGTCCCTTTCAGTTTCTAAACTGTTCTGGAGATGTTTTAGGGGGGAAGTCTATCAGTGTCATGTGCCTTCTGAAGTGCTTAAAGGCATAAAAATATGGGAACAATATCCATTTGGGTCTTTTCTCTGTCTAAGAAAGGCACAGTTATGCTCACAGAGGACAGGGACAACCTGGGTCTCACGGGAAGTTACTCTGGGACCTTGGGATCCAATGAGCTTTTGTTCCATGACCCCCATCTGTGGATGCTCCAAGTCCCATTAAATACAAAGGCACAGTAATATGATGTCCCTTATATAAAATGGCAAAATCAAGGTTTCCTTTTTGGAATTTGTATACGTGTTCGAATATTTTTCAAATATGGATGGTTGAATCCATAGATAAAGAATCCATGGATATGGAGGGTCAACTGTACTTTTCTGTTGCTAACAGAGTTGAAATTTTATAACCTGTTTTTGTTGCCCTTTGTCTATGGTTCCTACATGACCAAGAAGGGAAGAGGCCTTTGGCTGTACTGAGACCTGAGATACAACAGAAACAACATCTGAAACTAAATGTAGGCCCATGATTCTTCCATTGATATTTTTCTTCTGTATGATTTTTTAAACATCTTTTGCCTGATGAATAAACCAGTGGAGCTTCAAAAGGTTGCATGATGTATTTTCTACATTTTTGTTTGCCAATGAAGGCATCTTTTGTGGATTTTGGACTTTGTTGTATTTTTTACACAGCAATAGGTAAGTCTAGATATCATGATAAACTACGTTCATTAACAAAAATCTTAAATTCACACATATGCTCACTGGACCTTTTTTCTTGTAAAAATATTATTATCATTATTATATTATACTTTATTTATAAAGCACTGTAAATTTGCACAGTGCTGTACATTTTTGGATACAGAATATTGTCTGCTCCACACATAAGTGGACCTCTTTGGATCAGGGCCAGTGTAGTTAGTGAAACAACCGTAAGTTAGACTAAGTTAGACCACTGGTTCAAAACAGAGTTATAGACCAGGTTTTAAAATCCTACTGAATTCAATAGTAAGCAGCATGGAGAAATTCATGCTGGGATTTAGCATCTCAAAAACTATGTTTCAGGGCATTTGTCAGCTGGCCTCTGAGAGCTTATTTTCCTTTTCTCCCTTCAGAAAAAAACCTTCTGAGTGTGCTACTTGTCAGGAAGGAAAAGCTTCTGTGTTAAGAACAATTTCAGGAGGAGTGAGACAAGGAAGCACACAGAACAAAGGAGTTTTTGTGTCATAAATTGTATGTCAACAGAAATTTCCTGCTGAATTCCTTCCCTTTAACAGACATTCGTAGAAGAACAAAAATATAACCCACACATTTTTGTGGGGAGGTTTGCTTTGTTTTGTTTATCAAGCATAATTACTTGATAAACACTTTTTTTATTTTTGAATTCTTAAGCAGTCTCTGTCGGCTTGGAAGTCTGACCAACCACAAGCTTGAGAAAAAGAATTTAAAAACTGGGGAGGGGGAAGGGGAGAAACAACAAAAGTCCCACTCTAAGCAAGATTCAAAAAGCCACTGCTGGGTTCATAAACTAACACAGAAAAAATGCTTTTGTTCTCAGCCTTTATAAACCAAGTTGGCAACAAAAGCCTCTGAATCATGAATGTGCACTCTCCTCCCCTTCTGTTTTCCCCCTTTTCTTTACATGGATGACAATGACTGTGGATGAAAAATACTATGCTTATAGAAGACCAAATTATCATAGCCTCTAGCATGTTATGACTTTTATATAGTTTGAAAATTGCTGGGCTCTGAAAAAATCACTAGGAACTATATTTCTATAGATTTCAAGCAGGAATTTATTCTGTGATTTTATTGTTCTGTCTTTCTTTTTCTCTTCTTTCCTTTCATTCATTCATCCATACACACACACACCCTATACATAGAGATATCAGGGCCAATAAACAACAGAACAAAATAAACTATAAAATATGATAAAACAATTTTAAACTATTATACAAAACCAACAAAATGAAACAATGTACAGGAATCTACAACTGACTGTGTCAGAGTGAAGCCAAGGCCACTGGGCCCCAGAAGAGTTGGGCAAATACATTTTATTTCGGTTTTGAAATTAAGACCAGCTTGCAACATGTACATTGTGCATTTTGGTTGGCCCAATAAAAGTTTCATTGGGGCTAAACAGACAGGCAAAAAGAGGTATTTTCAGGCTGGCTTGAACGTGTGGCGTTTAGATGACACATGCCTTGAAGGCAGCACAAAAGGGCCCTTATGCGGAGAAAAGCCATTTCAAAATGAAGCAGCTTTTTTCTGCTTTTTCCTGGCTTGAAGCAACAGTGATTGTTGTTGTGTAAACTCTAACTTTACAGTTGGCCCTCTGTATTGGTGGGCTAGCCATCCGCAGACTGAAGCATCTGCAAAAGGTCCTGCAGCATTGTTGTCAATTGTAGCACTTCATGCAGCCGCACCAATGCACACACTTACACATTGGCATCTACTGACAATAATGAGATTTGAGATCCCAAGATTTTTAGTATCCATGGGGGAGGGGGGCAGTCTGGAACCAAACTCCTGCTGATACGGAGAACCCACTGTATTTTGTGTTGATATCAGTACGTTTGAGGTTAAGAGTGATATCATATTGTTGTTTTTTTTGGTGTTTTTTTTTTTGTTTTTTGGTTTTTGCTTTTTTATTTTGTGGTCTTCCATTCTTCTAACATCTATGGGATATTTGGATGAAGTACCGGTAGTTCTAAATAACCAGTTTGTTTGTTTTTATAGAAAGGAACTGCAGCCAAGAGTCTGAACAGAAGTTGTTTCCCTTATGAAACTGGCTGAAACTGGCATTAAGGTAAGACACTTTGTGTATCATCATGTGTAATATCCAGCCTCCACCTCACGTTGAAAACTAGGTGGCATACTCAGAATATAAATGAAGCTCTCATGCTGCCATTTTGTATACAGGCATAAAAGAAATCAGCAGAAGAAGAGGACTGTCATCTTCTTGTATATTCTCAAGAGCTGACAATAATTTTAAATATTCTCCTTGGGATTCATTTTATTATAATAAACTTTAAATGCTATTCTTAAAACATGAATGCATCTGATTCCTCTCCCCCAATATATGTCTATATATCACAACCCATCATACTTTTGAAATAAAGCAACAAAATGATTGCTTCTATGAAAATATCTTAGAACATTCAAGGTATGAAAATATCTCTTATTATTATTATTAAACTTTATTTCTAAAGCGCTGTAAATATACTCAGCGCTGTACAAAATTGGTAAAACTTAAGAAATATATAAAAGCCTGCCAAAGGCGTACACTCTAAAATAATAGCAGATAGATAAAATTACAAAGGGGAAAGACAAGTTAAAACATCGGACATAGAAAATATCTCTAAGGTATAAAAATAGACACACAGAAATAATGAGAACTTCTGGCTTTTCTAAAGCCATGTTGTTTTATGCTATAGCCATTTTATTCTCATTCAGGAGTGGCAATTATTTAACATCATCATATTGTTGTTTTTTTCTGTATAGACATAAATGATAAGAAATTTTATCTACTGAGACAGGTTGCTGAATCTGAACAATCTGAACAATTCACAAGCAGTATTTTGTTCTAAAATCATTAAACTTAAGCAGTGCATATCCCATGCCTGAAAAATAATGCAAATCTGCCCCCACACCCAAAGCAGTGTCTGAAGAAGATTTCTAACAACAGGCATCCAAAACATTCAAATAGCCCTTGCAATACTGTATACTGGTGAGGTTTTCCTCACCATCATGGTTGCATATTTTCCCCAAATTTATGTCACTAGATGGGGGGGGGGGGGGAGAGCGCAAACACACACACACACACACACAGAGAGAGATAGAGTAGACTACCAACTAATGCAAATAAATGAGGCAACAGCCTGACTTCTTATGATATAAAATGCTCATGCAGCAGAAAGCTGAGTTTCTAACTCTCAAACCACAACATATTTATTTGCACGTCTGCCCAACTAAACTGAAAATGCAAGTTCTCATAGGAGCTAATGAGTATAATACATGAGATTATTCTGTAAAGCCCTCTATGGTGTTCATTAAAGCACGACAGTAGCATCACTATTGTTGGGGATCATTACTGTAAGACAATGCTTTTTCAAAAATGTTGACTCAAGCTATATTCTCAAATGGGGTCAAGTTAACTCTGCTTTTGTGTGCATGTGTGTATGGATTTGTGATAATATTGTTCCAAACAATGACTGTCATTTTATTTACAAAAGTAGTTTTTATAATTTTAACTTGCATGGTATATTATGTGATTGTGTTCCATTAAATCAAATTGACTATGGAGGTTGAATGCCAATTGACAGCTAAGATGCAACTGAATCTATTAATAAATACCACCAATCTTCTTAATATAAATTATGGTGGCATTTATGGCAATGACATGTTCAGTGCAGTTTTATTATTTAAGGATGTAATACATATAGCTGAACAGTGGTGGCTAAAATATCTTCAGATATCTATCCTGACAATACCTGAATTTGCTCATTCTAAATTTAATGCTGGACAAAATGGAGCTGTAAATCCTCAAAAAAGCCAGTTATAAGCAGGCAAGGCCATGTCTTCAAACATCTTGGTGGAGTATAATCAAGCAGAAGCTTCCTAAATGCTGGTAGACAACAACCAATAGCCAAGTTAATACCAAATGGCTTTTAGGGGAAAAAAATAAATAACTGGCTAATTTCCAAGTGTTAAATCCAGTATCATTTCATCTATCAAACTAATCAAATGTACTTGAGAAACTTGACAATGAATAATCAAAGGACATTTTCTAATACCAAAGTAAGAATCAGTTAACATCTTGGGGCAGGGAGACCACTCAGGTTTTAACCAAAAATTTCCCTATTGTTCAGTCAATAAGCTACATAACAGAGAAATGTTGAAAATAAATGGAAGAAATCTATATTTTAATAACTACTTCCATCTCAATTAATGGTCTCTGGTATCCAAAACTGGTTTGATTTGTGGATTCATTCCTGAGGATTAGTACAAAATATCTGTTATGACAGTACAGTACACAGTATGTAGTTTGGTCCAAAGAGACTAACTGGGACCATCAAACTTTGTCAGCAAAGAAACTCCCAAGGGTCATGAAGCGTGACTTAACCATAAAGACACAGAAAATCAGAAGTAGAGTGGAAAGCACCATTTACAATTCCAGATTTCCTTCTTCATGTTTTAATTAAAACATCACCTTCCTCTGGAGACTCACATGGTACAGATATATATACATTCTAGTAATATTTAAAATAAAAATACTCTGCTGCTGGGATTTCACAGCTGGGGTGGGGGAATTACCAGTGTTAAATGTAGACATGCTGGTAAGGAAAAAAGAAAAGAAATCTAAAGGTTACCAGATACTACTCAGTCCCAAAGCCCCAAAATGCAAACCTGTGGTTTTTGTTGTTGCTGTTGAGTATTTGCCAACTACCAGGTGTGTTTTTAAACTTACTTACTTTGAAAAACAAAAACTGAGTACATACCACTCGAGGAAGGAAGTGTTTGCATATGCTAATTTTCCATTAAAGGAGTGCACAACAGAGAAAAGACAATGTACTGTTAAAAATAGCACAGCAATCTATAGGAAGAGTTCTAAGACAAAATTACATATATAGTATATATAGGAAGGGTGGAAATAGCAGCTACTCAATACAAAAGTGATGGCCAGGAACAAGTGAATGAAAATTTCCTTCACTGCTAATAATATCCTGGAAGATTATTTTACCAACTAACCAGTAACACACACATCTGTTTATCATGGTCTTCTTTGGCTATGAAGATTAATTGGAATCTGCAAGACTGGAATGTAAAGGATCCAGCTGTTAGTGGCTATGCACTGTGATACCAAGTCAAACTTTCCTAAGGGCTGGCACTACTGTAACTACACAAAAATTGATTTAAACAGTAATGTGTTGTTGTTTTTGTTGTTGTTGTTGTATCCCTTTAAGGGCTGAGAGTGCTTGACTCACCCAAAGTTACCTAAGCGGTTTCCATGAGCGAGTGGAGAACTGAACTCTGATCTCCAAGGTTGTTGTCCAATGCTCAAACCAACATCATGCTGGCTTTTAAATAGTATCTGTAGGCATTCCATGATATTGAAGAAGAAGGAAAATTGTTATTCTAGCAGTACTAATGAGAGGGTCCTTCCATTCCTATGTAAATTTCATCAAGATGCAGCAAAGGGAGAACAGGAAAGCTATTCCACCAGTTTAACTGAGAAGATAGCTGCCTTTGGTTTCCTTAGTTGTCAGCATCAGGCTACCTGAATGGGTTTCCATTCCTGTTATTCATTATAATAGAAGTAGTGTCTGCTTTTCCTTATTTCCTCCCTCTTCTACATTCTTTTTTCTTGTATTTAATGTATTTCAGATGGTATGCCTGAAGGCAGGGACTGTCTTACTCTTGATCTTTATAAGTTGCTCAGGGAGCCTTTTTAGCTTAAGAACAGAGTAAAATGTTTGATTTTTTTTTTAAAAAAAATATATGTTCTGACGTGGCACAGTGGAAGGTCATAGAAGTTTGCCCTACCACCTTCTGCCTCATTGCATTGTGCCTTATGACATCCAATGCTGCCAGAAGAAAATTTAATATTTTAGTGTTCCAGCTGTGGCACTATGGCCAAAAGCTACTTAACATTGTTTAAGAACAGAAGAGAGACTATAGCTCAGTATTAGAGAATATATGTTACATGCAGAAAGTCTAAGATTTATCCTCTGGCAGCTCCAGTTAATATGATCATGTATCAGGTAATGAGAAATACCTGTCTCTGTCTGAGACCTTGGAAAGTCAATGACAGAGTAGATAATACTAGCCAAAAGGAACAAATATTCTGAGCAGTTTCTTGTTTTCTTAACTATGGTGCTGAGAGTGCACAGACCAAATAACCCAAGCAATGGCTCCTTAGTCCATATACCCATGGCAAAAATATCTTTAGGCTGCAGTGCCACACATGATGCTGTAATTCTTTTCTAGGTTGTACCACATCAGCCAATACATATAGTGTAAGAATCAGGACAGCCAGTGTGGTGTAGTAGTTTTGAGCGCTGGAACAAAACTCTGGGTGAGCAGCATTCAAATCACTGTGTAACCGTAAAGACTCACTTGGGTGACTCGGAGCAAAATATACTCTCTCAGCTTTAGAGAAAAGCAATGGCCAAATAAATGAATGAATAACAAAAACAATAATCTGAATAAATCTTGCCAAGAAAACTCTATAAGAAAGTTCCTGTAAGTTGTAGATGCTCTTAAGTACTTACAGCAGCAGCAGCAGCAGCAGCAGCAGCAACAACAAAATATATGAAGCAGGTCTGATTCTGTCCTTTTACTGAGATTACCTTGGATCCAGATTGCTCTGAACTGGGGCTGAAATTTGTGCCTTCCATATTCAAAACCAACATCTGTCACAATCTTTGGATATCCTAAAACCAGCCCAAATCTCCATCAATAAAGCAAACCAGGAATGTGGTGAATAATCAAACTGTGAAGAAATTGGAAAACACAGATCACACGGGGTAAAGGAAAAGAAGTGACCTATTGTGGACAGATCCTAACCCACACTCACACCCATGAATAGATCAACCTGCAAAAAATGGTCATTAATGCCTTCCTCTTCCTTGGCAATTTCCCTCCACCAACTACAAAAAATAAAGTCCCCTAATTTGATAAGGAGAGGGTTTTGGTCACCAACATTGGAAAGATCAGAGGCAAAAACATAAAATAATAATGGGAAAATACCAGCCTTGGAAAGTATATTGCAAACATATGGAGAGTCTTCCTTTCCTGTCAGGACCTGGCTTCTTTGGCTTGAGAAGATGCCAAAACTCATTTATCTGGTGAGAATAATGATTCTGAGCATTCCCAGAATTGTCATTTCCTGTGCAAAGCAGGGAGTTATAATTATATTTAGGAAAGGATGCTGACCCTGGCAAGAAGCTCTGAACATGCTCAGGAAATCATCTCTAACCAACTTATGTTTGTCTGAGGTTTAGAGATGCCTTAAATGTTGACTATTTCACTGGCTCAACATACACATAGATGGATTTGCCCATGATGCTTTATTTTTCAGGGTCAAACTAAGACTAAGCCATTGCATCCTACTGTATAGAAAAGTTATCACCATTGTCTCCTTAGGGCCACACTACTTTCTATTACTGTTTTATAGTCAATCGAGGTGGTTAAAAAGATGGTTTAGTCTCCAAAGACTTTGCTACTGCAAAATGCAAATGGTAGAAAAATAAGGCCTTCCTATGTGTAAGGAGTTTTGTTTGGGACATTTGTTTTTGTTTTTTAACATGAACATCCAAACATGACATTAATTATATTCTGAACTACTAATGGTTGCAGGACCACAATTGTTTCTGTTTGAGTCAGTCACAACTAACAACAGTACTATAGAACTCATTGCACCTAAAAGACAATCCAAAACTGTAACAAATCTGACTGTTCTGTTTCCACAACAGAAATAAAACTTGGTTACAAACTTTGTTACAGAAACTAACACCCAAACGTCTCAGTAGAAATACGGTGTAGGTCAACAAAGAGTAGGATTGGGTAGGAAAATCAGAAAGTGGGAAGGAAATCCCTGGCTTAAACATCTGCTATGAAATGCTACAACTTCCTGGAAGTACAGTTCTCAGCAGGTTTGGCTCTACGTCATTCTTCTCAGGAAGATTAAATTCAATTCCTTTCAATTTATTGTGTGGGAGACATTTTAGATGGGAGGGGGGTTTAAAACCCTGTCTGCTCTACTGAAGCATAAAAGACACCACAATGTGTCAGTAGGCATGTATGAGTGCCGTTGTTAAGCTTATTATCTATTTCTTTGTAATACGTTTGATTTTATAAACCCATTTTGTGACTTACTTCAAGCCTCTCATTATTTTTAAAGGCACTCAATCAGTCGCCATTACAGCAAATTGACTTGATAATTAAGGAAAACAGAGGCATATTCATTAATGACAACTTGCATTCATGCAACTCTATGTGAAGGACACTAACAATAACATTGTGCAATATTCCATACACATTTTACTTCGCTTCTGACGGCTTATCCAGTTGAATAGTAGTATGCTTAGCTGTGCTAAAAAAAATTGAACTTTAGATTAGAAAGTCCACTTCACATGGGGGGGGGGTCAAACAGAGGAGATATGGAGGGATACTTACTTCAGTTATAATATGGGAGGAACTCATGAAAGGCACACCTGTATACAGAAAGAGTGCATTGTTTTTACATGCTGCAGAAGTCAGTGAATCTTGAAAAAGATGGTGCTTAGTTCAGGGATTGGTCAATGGAACTACCTGCCACAACAATGACATTATGTCTATAAGTGTATTCAAGTGTTTCTCAAGCCTAATATTAGCAAGGAGTACCAGTATATAATGAGATGCATGATTTAACCATGCAGATGGGGCTTCCTTAACCTGAAAGGGAAAAAAACACTTTCTTCTTGTTGTGTGCCTTATGGCAATCCTAAGGTTAACCTATTAAAAGGTTTTCTTAGCATATTTTGTTCAGAGAGTTTGCCCTTGTCTCTCTTTGAGGCTGAGAGAGTGTGGAGAAAGAGAGAGAGAGAGAAAGAACTAGCATGGCAAAGAGAAGGCTAAAACCTTTGCTCTGCTTTTCTTTGGGAAGGCATTTAAATATTTGGCTATTTGTTATATCGAAACCCATTAAATAATATGGAAAGTTTTGAGCATTGGACTATGACTCTGGAGGCCAAGGTTCAAATCCCCACTAAGCCATCAAACCCCTACTTGATGACAATGGGCAAGTCACATTCTCTCAGACTCAGAGGATGGCAATGGCAAATCCCCTCTGAAGAAACTTGCCTGGAAAACCACATGATAAGTTCACCTTAGGGTTGTTCTAAGTTGGAGATGACTTGAAGACACAACAACAACAACAGTTCATATTGAAGTTTCCCTTCTCAACTTCTACTGAAAAATCAGGCTTCAGGATACCTTTTATTTATTTTTAAATGAAATGATCATGGCTCTCCAAAAATTAACACCAATACAGGATTCATCCCTAGATTTACAATATAAAAACTACATGATAAAATCAGTATCTAAAAAGACCTCTATAGTGTGTTGGAGTTCTTTAAACAGAGGCTGATGGCCATCTGCTGGGGGGGGGGGGTGTTGACTGTGAGTTCCTGCATGGCAGGGGGTTGGACTGGATGGCCTTTAGGGTCACTTCCAACTAGGATTCTAGACCAGTGGCCCTGGTCAATTAGGATATTATGGGGTCATGACAGGACACTTAAATTCTACCTGGAGACACAATTGAGATCCTAGATGACCCATGCTTTTAAGAATTGTGCTGCTGCATTCTACATAAAGATGATGCTCCCAAATATTCTACACAGGCTGACATATAAAGTGTGTTGCAATAATCAACACTTGAGGCTGCAACAGCAAATAGTTCTCTTACTAAGTTGTAATTACCCAGAAAAAGGCTGCTGTATTCTGAATAGACAGGACTGATGAAAGCAGGATATTCTAAATGCTTCATGCTGATATTTGGTGGGGAAGAGTAGAAAGACAGAGAAAGATAGAATGCCTATTTTCCCCTCATACAGTAATGAGACATCACCCAGCATACCACCTGCTGAATTTCAGCTAATGGTTGTCTAACACAGCAATCCTGTACATACATTGCTTCAGTTCTAGAGATGCATCACAGCAACACCAACATAATTGCCAGTGTATCAAATATGCACTCAGACAGAGAAGGGAGGAGAAAACATGTACCACTAGAAAATACAACTAATTGGAGAAAACAGCAACAACAGCAATAACAGAGACACCCATAATATCCCTGAAAAATTCTACCATTGCCCAATGTTAAAGTGCTTCCTTCAATCCCACACATTCTCTGCGTACTACTAGTAAAGGTATCATGATCATATGGCCCTAACACATACTCCTGACAGAGCCAGCATGGTGTAACACTATGAGCACTGGACTACAACTCTGGAGATCGGTGTTTGATTCCCCGTTTGGCCATGGGAACCTCCTGGATGACCTTGAATGAGTTACAGACTCTCAGCCTCAGAAAACCCCATGGTCACCATGAATCGAAAATGACTTGAAGGCACACAAACACAACAGTACACTCCCGAATGACCACAGACATAATAAAGATGGCACCAAAAATGTTCTAATTAAACACTCCTTGTGGCATATCAAAAGTGTCACAGCTATTGCTAGTACTACACCATCTCTATGGGTATAGGATCAAACCTCCTTAAACTTCTTACAACCACTGTTTGTGAGCACAATGCACAAAGAAGAACAACGTACACAACAGGGCAGTCACATAAATCTGTAGTGAGCACGCACAGGCTTGAATGAGAGGCCCAAGACAACCCAGAGAAGGAAAAACTTTTGCCAAGCAACCAAAGAGCATGTTGCCAAGCAAGACAGGATGTGTACCAAGGGGAGGCACAGACACACAATGAGAACAGCATCCTTTGGTAGCCAAACTTACAGAACATGGGGCTGAGCACAGAAAAATTGTAAATACAAGCCCCACCAGCAGAAAGAGGGGAAACATAGGCACACTCATCTTTTGCATGTGAGTTTAAACAATGATAATGTTCACATAAAAAGAAGCAGGACTTGGAATCAAAATGGAAGCAATTTTCTAAATGCTCAAGACACAGCAGCAAGAGGACAATTAGGCAAACCATGGGATGTTTGCATTCTCCCTACACCGGTAATGGACAAAACTTATTGTCCTCTGTGAATGCCCACTTCCAGTACAGGATTGGACCTCAAGTGACCTGCCTGAAATTCCACTGTGCTTGAACGCTGAGAAATATTTGTTGCGGTTTTAGAGCACCATCAATTCAGGACGGTTGCAATGCTGTCACAACAATAGCACTGGGATGTACAAGACTGGGGAAGGGACGGACATATGGAAATCCCGCTCCCTAATTAAATCACAGAACGAGGGTTTGAAGTGGTAAATAATAAATCACAAAGAATCTGCAATCTGGTTGTCAAGGAAACCGGCATGCCTTTGCCATAATTGCTGTGAGCCCCATCTTGCCCTTTTTGACACCAAGCCTTATCAAGCATTCTGGTCAGAGAATGAGAAAGTTGCTTTTCTGTTCCTCTCAGGCAGTCATGTAACATACATTGAGCTTGACTGAACAAGGCCATGCTACCACACAAATGTTGCATTCAACAACATTCCTCCCCACCCGTGTCCCCCCCTCAATCTGTAGACAGTCAGTAATTAACTAGCAAGCTCTACTACATTTGTAGCAACCCTGAGATTAGAAATAGCACCAGACTATTTGACAGTACTTTAGAAGGTCTCGACAGCTGTGTTTACCAGAAAGTTTTCCTCCGTTTGTTGTTGTTGTTATGGAAAAGGAAATCATTTCAAGTAATTTGGGCCTGTTCCTAGTCATGGTTATCTCTGGAATGGTCTTATTTTCAACCAAGTAAATAAATAGTTAGAGGGCTGTCGAGAGCTAGATTAGCAATAGTAGCTTCAATACTGATTTTCAAAGCAAAATAGAAAAAAAGAAAGAAAGAAAGAAAGAAAGAGAAGGAAAGAAGAGGGAGAAAGGTGATATCATCTGTGATATCTTTTATTTGGAAGTTGTTCAAAGATCTTCCTTAGTGAGGCAATGACTTCAGTTGAGAGCTGGTGAGAACTCCTTTAGGTGCCAGGATGCCAAGATTTGGGAAGCATATATAGTCCCTAATTGGTTATTCAGGCCTCACCTGGGCTGTAGCTCAACTTTCTGTATAAAGCTGATTGCAACTCTCCCCCCCCCCCACCCCCAAATACTGTTTCAATACCCTTGGTATCCACTGGCATTTAGCTCTAGGGCCCATGGATATCAAAATCTGTGAATGCTCAAGTTCCATTATATACAGTGGCATAGTAAATAGTGTCCTTTTTATAAAATGGCAAAATCAAAGTCTGCTTTTTGGATTTTTTTTTTAAAAAATATTTTTGAGCTATGGATAGATGCTTTATTCTGTGGATGCAGAATCTGTGGATATGGAGGGCTCACTGTACTAGAAGGGAGTGAAAGAGGCCTAGCAGCACCATCCAGCCTGGCCTCAAGTTGAAGAGCCCTCCCTTCATGACAACACTAGAAGGGAGTGACAGGAGAGGCCAAACTCCATTGGGCCTAGATTAAGAAGCTGAGCCCTCTGTCTTGGTCCAGGCGTCAGAGGGAGAGAACAACTGCTGGACCTGATCCCCTTCACCATCACCATTCCCTTCTCCTTTTGTGTCGTGTCTTTTAGATTGTAAGCCTGAGCAGAAACCAAACAGAGCGGCGAAGGTGTGGACAAAAAAAGAAGCCTGAAAAACTGGGTCCTTTTTGCGTCGCACTTGCAATGCAAAAAGCACCATAGAGCGCATCTATGACATCACAGGTGTGCAGTGCCATTTGGTTGCTGCACACCTGCGACATGATCGCTCCGTATGCCATCTGTATGGTGTTGCAGAGTGATGTCTCCCTGGCCATGTGCTAGGGTTGTGGAGCATCTATTCGCTCTGCTCTTGGGCAACCCTAGCACGTTGCCAGGGTCCCCAAAAGTGCCCGTCTGTATTGGGCCTATGTTCTTAAAATGGCAGATAGGGACAGATATGAAGGAAAACACAAAGCAATTCCTTAAATTTCGTTCCAGTGTGTTATAAATGAAGGAACACAATGGTAGCTCCTTCAATACAGTGCCATTCTGTTTGCTAACTGTGAGAGCTGGGGAAGGGCAACTTGAGACAGAGGGCAGAAATCTCTAACCCCTCTACACACACACACACACACGCACAAATCATCCCTTAACAACTCATACAAACCTATCCCAACCTGTTCTTTGTACTTCTATTTAATCTCATTGCCCCCAAGTCACAAGCAATATTAAGCATTGCCTGGCAAATTGCCCATCCTATGTATACCATAGTTAATCTAGGAATGTCTGATATTGCTTCACTTTTGCAACTGAAACAACATTCTTTTAAAAAAAAAACTGATCAGTTATTCTGCAAAACTGACAAGGCCTATCATTCATAAAACACTGAGCTGTCTAGGCTGATGGGAAGTAAGGCAAGGAATCTGAGTGATCCTAATGGATCACTTAACTCCCTTAGTTGATATGGCATTTTATAGTAAAATGAAGTTTCACACTTTTGGCAAAAGACTGATGTTCAACGAACCTGTAGCACCATGGGGGGAAAAATATTTGATTTATGTTGTATAAAAAATCCAACAGATAAAAAAACAATTTTTAGGTATTTAGCCAGGGTCATATACTAAGTAGAATAGTTAAGTAAATACTTTTTTAAAAAAAGTATCCTGATTGTCAGGATTTCCCATTACTTCTTTAGCTTTATAAGGTTGTTCCCAAGAAGTTCCATTTGCTGCAAAGGGTAATGGCATGAAATCTAAAATTATAGTCATGATATGAGGAAATAATCAGAACCTTATTATATAAGTCTTCTTTTTAAAAATTGCAGTCTTGTGCTTTTCTGTTACTTGTCCCCACTGTAAAAACAGAACTGAATCTGCCTTATTCACTAGTGACTACTGAAACAGTCTATTTACAAGGGAAAGGGAAATACTGTACTAGAAGACTGGAAATAGTCCTAACTTCTGATTAAAAGCCATATGAACAATGATGATTGTATTATTATGGATAACTGCAAGGGAAAGTGCTAGTGTTTCTGTCATCACATTCATCTGCAAACTGTCACTGTTGTTAGCGTCTACAAGAAGTGCCATGATCAAACAGTGTGCCACACCAGTGTCTTCTGGGGGGGAAAGTATGCCACCCTCTTTCAGGTGCCCGTTGCCTCCTATGGACAAAATAATCTGACCTGCACAATTAATAAAAAAATATATCGACATTTCTGTTCTTCTGTTTGTCTCCAGTTCTACAATGACCATCTTTCTTTTTTCTACCTCCTGCCTTGCTTTAGAAACCATGAATACAGGAGAGTATTCAGTTTGCTGCATCAATATATTCTTTCCTCTCTTCCAGGGCTTCACATTCCATAAGCACCACACCAGGCTTCATCTTATTGGATTTTCCAGACACACAACATGCCACAGAAAGAGCTCGAAATTATCTGTACCTGCACTTTCATAATCCACTGTGAAAAAAGTACCTCATCCTCTTCTGTTGGTAGGAAGCCCTGCCAACCTGATATTTCTTAATCTGAACTGTTTTCCAGGTGGTCCATTTGATTTGTCAATGCTCTAAAATCTTTAGTATATCATCTGTTAGAACAGCGCTGAAGCCATCAATCACTGTCTCCAGGCTTCGGTTTTCTCTTTCCCCCCTGCAAAGCATTCAAACTTTCTATCCATTTTAACACTTGAGTTTGAATTGCATCTAACCACTTACTAATATTCACTGAGTTTTTGTAGACAACTGTTAACACATTTGGTAAGACAAACCCATCTCTTTTGATAGCATGCTATCAAAAGCAGGCTAGTCCCTAAAATAAAGCACACAAAGAATAAAAACAGAGAAGATATACCGGTATCCATTTACGTTGCTTTTTATATATATACAAAACAGACAAACCACTTCCTCTCCCTCTCCCCCATATACAAGCATACAATAGTTACTAAATTCAGCTTTATACTTGGAAATATTCCTCTCATCCCACCCCAAAATTATTGCTTCTATATTTATATATACTATGGTAATAGCTGAATTGGATTATTTCGGCAGTGTGTTTTGGACCCAAGTCCTCAATCCTATGTAAACTAAGCTTAATTATTTATAACTGCATTTGCTCACAATACTTGTCTAGTTTGCTCTTCTCTTTAGACTGATGACCTTATCTGCACATTATGGACACACATGTGCACAGATCGGCCCCAATCACATAGGTCCAAACACACTGCACAAATAATGAGACCACTTTAACTGCCCTGGCTCAGATTCCTGAGAATTGTAGTTTATTGTGGCCCCAGAGCTCTCTGACAGAGAAGGCTAAATGTCTCACAAAACTACAGTTCCCATGATTCCCTAGCATTGAGCAGTTAAAGCGGTCTCAAACTGGATTATTTCTGCAGTGTGTTTAAGACCACAGAAAGCAGTGTGTGCATGTAACATTTAACTGTAAAAAGGGCAGAAGGATCAAAATTGATAAGCCCTAGCAGCACCTTTGTACACCTTTGAGTGTAAAAAAGTTGCACTGATGGGGCGGACACTTTTAAAATTTCTGGAATATGAGACATAGGTATGGGGAAGTTTCTGTGATCCTCTTATTCGTTCTTCCTTCTGTTAAAAATGACCCTCACCATCTTTTGCTACATGCTGGAGAAGCTCTGTGTTACACAGGTCTGCCAACATTATATCTTCTTGTTCATGAGACTATAAGCTATCTGTTGGAATCATTTTATGCTGTAAATAATTAAACACATAAGAAGTAGGTAGTAACAATACTA
This sequence comes from Urosaurus nigricauda, assembly GCA_034509955.1. NCBI lineage: Eukaryota > Metazoa > Chordata > Lepidosauria > Squamata > Phrynosomatidae > Urosaurus > Urosaurus nigricauda. The sequence continues at coordinate 94,759,610 of JAOEGL010000004.1, read as the reverse complement.
AATGATGTCAATTTCCATATCCATCTATGATCAAGCTTTCATTAATATCACTTTAAAACTAACCTACTTTAAAACTAACCCACCCATATATTTCCTTTTAAATGAGAAATATGGAAGTACATGCCTTGCTATCCCCCCACAGAATCTATTCATTCAGGCTAAGTATAACCTAATAAATGTAGATATGATTTTATTACTGGTATGTATTTAAATGTTTGCACTATTCTTTCCTCTTTTATTTTCAAAAGTAGATATAAAGGTAAATAAATGCCTTCTGCAAGATGTAGTTCAGAGAAAAAAGTTACCTTTCTCATTAACACTGCAAAGTTATGTTTGCTCAGAAATAATTCCAGTTTGTTGACTGGGACTTACCCCCAGGTAAAACTGCACCTGAAAAAATGTTTTACAAGCTCTTGTTTCCATGGTGCATGTGACAAGTTGACATTAAAAAATTTTTTAGAAGATAATTATTTTCCTTCTGCATTCAAGAACTATACATCATTAGAGACCTTATTTTTTAAAAAAATAAAATAAATCCCATGGAGCCATTTACTCCTGCTTTTAACCTTTTGTGTGACTTTGAGCTATTTTATAGTCATGAAATAGTTTTTAAAAACCAACCTGTTAATTTGAAAGGGACACATTATAGCATCTCTCCCTGGCACTATAATAATTTAATTTCCTTTTCCAAGACAAATCAGTTGGAAAGTGACCATCTGGTAGTGAGCAAGCACTATTCAAGGAAAATAATGAACAAAATGTCCTCCATTTTCAGGAAGAGAAGGCCCATTAACTGAAAGGAATTCATGAAAGAAAACATATGAGGTTAACTGAAAGATTCGCTACAAAATTAAGTTTTAGTTTCTTTGATTATTGTTATATCACTGGCTGCAGAGAAGACGAAACATAAATGACTTTTAGCTGGGCATTATGCACCACATAAAACAACGCTAGTAATTGGACTCTTTTGTTGAACAAAAGTTTGAAAAGGGTAATTCAACTCCCCCTGAAGCTTTTGTTCCTTATTCATACTGCTCACCCTTGTACAAATAACTGCTGGCTGAGAAATTACACACAGTTTTGTCCCTCAAAATGAAGTTACTTTCAGACAGTCTGAATACTGTGTTACATCCTTCAGGCATTTAGTATCAGGTTAGTAATGGGTGAAGAAATGGAGAAAAATACTACCAAGCAAAAAAGTGATACAGCAAGTAAAATTGGGCGTATCATGTACAGACTGTCAAAACCAAGCTGAAGCTAATAAGAAATGTAATACTGCTTTTTTCTTTCTATCCTATGTATAATGAAAGTTCATGAAAGCAGGCATCCTGGGAAGATGTATTTGCGCATGTGCATTTGATTGTTTGAAAGAACATTGACACATTTTATTAGAGAAAAAATATTTTCAGATCCATGGAGAAAAGCCACCCAGTTGTATCTACAGAGTTGGATGCCTCCCCTCACACTCTGCACATCAATTTTATGTTCAGATAACACTTTAAAGAACATTTCAAGATATAATGAAGATATATGAAATGTTGGGCAACTCAAGCCACACAGTTTATTGGGCTAAATTTCCTCAAACACAGTGATCCCTATTGTGTACCATCAAGAGCCCTAAGATAAGCAGAAGGCTTTCTCTCGCTTCCATCAAGATCACAGGATCACCTGGTGAGGACATGAGACCGAGCCTTCTCAGTGGATGCTCTGACCCTCTAGAGTGCCCTTACTCGGGAGGCTAGGCTGGCCTTTCTCCAAAAATATTTTTATGTCAGCAGGCCTTCTGTACATAGCAGGGTGGTTTTATGGAACAGGTGGGTTTTTAGTCTGTTTTTAACTTAACTATATTTTATGTGATTTTATACTATATTTTATTGTATATATTTTATGTGATTTTATATATAGATGTTTTAATTGTTTTAATTTTATAATAATTTTATAGGTTTTATCTGTGAGCCACCTTGGGTCCCCTCTGGGGAGAAAGGTGGGAATATAATTGAAATAAATAAATAAATACCTTTATTCCCTGGATTTACTGGTCTCAGAATCTTCTGAGAAATACAAGCTTCCTTCCAGTGAAGGTAGCATGGACTTTTATGATGAGCATTTTCAAGTGAAATTAAACTGCCAAATTTTGTTGGCAAAATTAGCAATGGTGCCAGCAGGGGATCATTAAGCAAAAATGTATGGAGAAGATGTGCCTCCCACTCATGATGTACGCAGACTGAAAAACCTGGCTTATTTATGGAGAATGTGATAAATTATCATCAGAACTCCCCACAAACGAATTCAATTAATTTGCATTCTGCCTCAGATCAAACCAAATCAGCTCTATTATTATCCAGCACTTATTCTGTCCCTAATTAGTTCCTTTTCAATTAATTATTCACATTTATTCTTATTTCCTTACAATCTAAAATAATTATGTTTTTCTGTGAAAGGAAGTAACCAGTTAGCATCCTAGTCCAGGTCAGTCACAAGTTATGCAGCAAGGTGAAGACAGAAACAAGACTGAGATCATCAACTGGAAGTCCTTACTGAAAGTCTCAATAAACCAATCCAGCAAGGAATAAAACAGAGACCTTGGACATAGCCAGTCCAAGGTCAAGGAAACACCAATGCCAAACAGTACAGTCATTCACCATTGCAAAGCTACAAAAATGCCAGGGAGCTGCTGGGAGATTTATATGCAGCTCTCAAGACACCATGTGCTTAATGAGTCAATGTCTCTTATTTAATAGTGACTGGGACCAGAATAGTCTTTTCAACAATCTTCAAAAGATAGCAGTGTCTCTTCCTGCTAGGGTTAGGGCCCACCATTGCCTCAGCCCCCAACACCATGAATTCACAGAAGCCAACATCATTGGGACCTGTTAATTCCTGGAAATCTTACTTTTGTGTCTGACTCTTCTCACTCTGGAAGGTGTGTTAAGACAGTGAGTGGATTTTTCTTCTTTCTCTTTTTACTTAAAGGCTGGGGATGAGGAGCAGTGTTCAAAGAATTGGACTGTTCTACAGCCTGTTTTTGATTTCCCAAGAGACCCACCCAACAGATCTTGGTGCCACCAAAGCTACACAAGAGCACAATTCTGGAACCGTGTGTGAAATGTTTCATACTGCTCTCCAAAATGTCCCTCCTGGGAGTTGTTGCAGGGCTCTGCATACTTACTAGAAAAGTTGAAGATCTGAAGGGAATGGAAGCCCTATCATGGCCAGAGGTGTACAGACGATTAATTTGTAGAGTGATCAAACAGTGCAGACATTGCAGGATGAATAATTCCATGTAGCCACACCTAGTATCACCTTTGCTGCTGTATTCTGGACTGGGTGTTGTGTCTCAAGTCTTCTAATGTAGCATCAACCTAAACCTGGTGTTACTATGGCATGTGTTATGACAGCCAAATTTTACTTCCCTCTAAATTAGTCCAATTGGCACACCTGTACAATCTGGCCCAAAGCATTATTAAATGTCACTATTAGCAGCGAAGCTAATTGCAGGAACATATCTAAACTATGACACTAGAGAAATATAAGCTCCTTTTTGACTAGGGTGAACAGAAGTAACAACACTTCTAAAATAAGCAAGTGCAGATTATAATTCAAAGAACTTCCTATGACATAGGAGAAATGGTCAATTTTAGAAATGCCTTTCTAAGAAAACAATTGAAAATAGTGAACTAGGTGCCTTTTGGTATTTCCCCACTGTTCCTGAAGGAATGAGAGAGGCAGTTCAATAATTTCTGTAGGCTGAGTTCCACTGAAGTCAATGGAACTAAGCCATTGAAAATAATTACCAAATCACCTAACGAATGTAATAACTAGGTTTTTTTATTCATGAAATATTAGGATTTTGCATGATTTTAGACACTACTGCATCTTGCTGATTAATCACTAATGAAATGATTTATGCATCCAGGTGTCTAATAAATGAATGGATCTCACTGCTTCCCCTTTGCCCCCTTTAAAATCATGTTTCATAACAGCGATAAGGCATTTTCTGCCATGTATTTCTTAGTGAATATAGCCCTACTGGGACCGGTAAAGTCACTCTGCCTTCATTGAGCCTTGTAACTCTGTGTGAAATGCAATAAACTTTGGGATATGTGATGCTTAATAAGGGTCTTCGTATACACTGTTTTATCCCAAGCAAATTGTACTTAGACCTTCAGAGATAGATTCTGAGAGAGACAGAGAGATTTTGAGAGAGAGAGAGAGAGATTTTGAGAGAGAGAGAAAGAGAGAGAGAGAGAGAGAGAGAGAGAGAAAGCATTCAATGTGGGGCGGCCTTTGGAAACTGGAAGCTTCAGTGGGTTCAAACGCCACTGCTAGAATGCTGACCGTGGCGTTTCAGGAAGCATGTAACTCCCTTGTTAAAACAGCCTCACTGGCTACCAGTTTGTTTCCTGGCACAATGCAAAGTGCTGGTCATGCTCTATAAAGCTCTGCATGGCTATTTCAGATACTGTATCTCACCATACAAACCTGCTATAGAGCCCTAAGATCTTCAGGAAAAGGCTTTCTCTCGGTCTCGCCAAGATCACAGTGTCTATTGGTGAAGACACAAGAGACAGCCTTCTCAGTGGCTGCTCCCACCCTCTAGAATTCCCTTCCTCGGGAGGCTAGGCTGGCACCCTCCCTGCTGGCCCTTTGCTGGCAAGTAAAAAATGCTTTTATGCAGGCAGGCATTTGGTATATATGTCAGTCTATTTGACACTATCCAGCCTGAGAAGGAGTGAAAAGGCAGGCTCAACTCCATTAGGCTAGCCAGCGCAAGAAAGGCCCTGCCTCCAGTCCATCTGCCTTGGTCCAGGCCTCAGAGGAAGAGAAGAACCACTGGACTTTATCCCCTTCCCCACCACCATTCCCTTCTCCTTTTGTGTCATGTCTTTTTAGATTGTAAGCCTAAGGGCAGGGAACCATCTAATTAAAAACAGTAATAATGAGAGCCTTTATGGCTGATGCGAAGGGTATAAATTACCATTAACAACAACAACAACAACAACAACAAACATGGTTTTTACAGAGCAGATGGGTTTTTAGTTATGCTTTTAACTTTTCTATATTTTTATGTGATTTTATATTGTGTGTAGATTTTTTAATTGTTCCATTTTTTTTCCTGAGATTTTAAATGTCTTGTCTGTGTGCTGCCATGGGTCCCTCGAGGGAGAAAAGCAGCACATAAATGAAATAAATAAATAAATACACACAGAGAGAGGGAGAGTATGCAATGCCTTCAGAAGTTCATCTAGACTTTAGAGAACATGCAGACAGACAATTTAAACTATGATCTCAACAAGGAAAGCAAAAAGGAAGAGTCCAATTCACCTGCTAGCACAGAATCTTACTGAATTAAGTAGATCTTTAGGTACCACTGGACTTGCTTCATACCAGATAATTTTGATAACTGTAAGCAATTTGTTTCAGTATCTCCACTTCTTTGTAAAAAAAAACAAAAAACTTTGTGCCAATTACCAATAATAAAACTGCCATTCAGACTTGGGGCTGACAGAATCCACTGCATGACAATAACCTTTGCTTTTCTCCAGAGTTCAATGAAATAAGGTAGAGGGATGTGCCTTATAATGTTCCAACATTTTTATATATTCCATTTATGTTCTGCATATGTTTCATCCATAGTAACTAGGAAAGGAGAAGAAGTAGTCCTAAATCTGACTGATGGAATGAAACTATTATGTATCTGATCCTCTTTATGTACTATAGAACAGATTTCATTTGGAAGACAGTTTACAAAATCAAAATTATGTAAGACTGAGGAAAATGAATAAATTTCTATTTATCTGGATTTTTTTCTTTTGTGTGTAGTTGACTTCAGCCTGTCAATTGTATTTGCCTTCAAGTTGGCTACCTTGTTGACTAGTGTTTTCTTGTTTATATTGTTTATAAGGATCTATCTTATTCTTTTTATTAATAGAGTATTACTTTAGCCACTCTTGTGTATTTATCACTTGATTCTCCTATTATTTCTATTTACCTTCAAGTCACCTGTCAATTCATGGTGACCCCATTAATTTCCTATAGCTTCTTAGGCAAGGAATATTCAGATGAGATTTTATCAGTTCCTTCATCTGAAATACAGCACTTGGTATTTATTGATGGTCTCACATCTGAGTATCAAACAAGACTGATCCTGCTTAGCTTCAAAGATGGGATCAGGTGCCTTTAAAGCATTTTTCTAGCTACCTGGAATTTAATACCTGTAAGTGCATATATACATGTGTGTGTGTGTGTGTGTTCACATGCACACAACTGATTGTTAATTGGTTATTTCAAGTGTAGTCACATCATCTGAACTTTGTCAAGTAAGCAACATGGCACACAACTTTAGTGCTAACTGAAATATGCCAACAAATAAAGAAAACAAAGTGGTAGCCAACAGACTAGAAATGCTCAATATACATGCCAATCCACAAGAAAGGATACACAAAAGATTGCAGCAACTATAGGACAATAGCACTAATTTCACATGCAAGCAAAATAATTTTCGAAATTCTGCAGCATAGACTCCAACCATACATGGAGAGAGAAATTCCAGAGGTGCAAGCAGGATTCAGAAAAGGAAGGGGCACTAGGGATGACACTGCAAACATGTGATGGCTAATGGTGAGCACCAAAGAGTTCCAAAAAAGAATCAGCATGTGTTTTATAGACTACAGCAAAACATTTCATTGTATAGATCATGAAAAGCTATGGAATGCACTCAAAGACATGGGGGTGCCACTACATCTGATAGTCCTGATGAGGAATCTGTACCAATGACAAGAGGCCACCGTCAGAACAGAATTAGTAGAAACAGAGTGAGTCCTAATAAGCAAAGGGGTCAGGCAAGGCTGCATCCTATCACCATACTTGTTTAACTTCTACATTGAAAACATTGTAAGAAAAGCAGAATTAGAATCAGAATAGGGAAGAGTGGAGACAGGAGGAAGCAACATTAATAACCTAAGATATGCAGACGACACCATAATATTAGCAGAAGACATTCAGGAACTGGAATACTTAATAAGGAAAGTCAAAGATGAAAGTGCAAAGGTCTGATGCTGAACATAAAGAAAACAAAAGTAATGACCAGGAAAGAAATACACAAATTCAGTCTAGACAACAAGGAAATTGAAATAGTTAAAGAATTCCCATATCTAGGATCAAACATTAACCAGAATGGAGACTACAGTCAAGAAATAAGACGACTAGGAATGGGAAGGGCAGCTATGAAAGAACTGGAAAAGATACTGAAGAGCAAAAGACATACAACTAAGCACTAAAGTCAGAATCATTTAGGCCATTTGCATTCCCAGTTACCATGTGTGGATGTGAGAGCTGGATAGTGAAGGAAGCAGACAGAAAGAAAATCAACTCATGTGAAATGTGGTGCTGGAGAAGAGTACTTAAGATACCATGGACAGCCAAGAAGACAAATGGGTTCTTGAACCGATCAGACCAGGGCACTCATTGGAAGCAAAGATGATCAAGTTGAGACTATCGTACTATGGCCACATAATGTGAAGGCACAGATCACTAGAAAAAATAATGCTAGGAAAAGTAGAGGGTAGAAGAAAGAGAGGAAGACTACAAACCAGAATGACAGACTCAATCAGGGGGGCTGCGGGCAAAGGCTTTCAGGATCTGGGCAGGGCAGTGGAGGATAGGAATTATTGGAGATGTCTCATCCATGGGATTGCTATGACTTGTAACCGACTCATGGGCAGCTAACAAATATATATATGCATGCACGCCATGTTGACAAAGTCAGATGATGTGACTACACTTGAAATAACCAATGCACATATTTAGATATACTTCAGTCATGCTGTATTTGTAAAAAAAAAAAAAAAAATCTATATCCCTTTTGGATGCTCCATCAGAGGTAGTCTCTTGCTCACATTTTTCCTTGAAAGTACCCAAATCTACAATCCTGGTAACTGTTGGGGAGCTGTTCATTCTGCCTGTCTTACCCAGTTAACAAAACTTTGATTTGCCTTTGTTCTGACAGTAGCAAACAGCTGCTTGTAAATGAGCTACTGTCCCTGGGCTGCCTCCCATTATTCCCTGCTTTTGTCTGACAAGGTCACTTGCTGAGGGGATTTGGGGAAGAAAGACTGAGTAGCCTATAGAACTGGAGTTAAACTACAGGCAACCCAGTTTGAATGCTCTTATTCTTCCCACACTGCACCAGCAAAGCAAGAATAACAAAGAGAAAATCTTTTGCCTCTGTGAGCAAGTCAACCCGGTTGTTGTTTTTCCCCCAGTATTGATTTCATAATCCTAACACTATCTTATAAAAAGCAAGTCATGTTTTCACAAATCCCCTTTCAATTCAAATCTGTATGAAAGTTATATAAAAGATGGATTTAATTACAAAACAGGATTAATGGAAACAGATTAATATTATACTATTCATTTGACTGCTGGTATAATACATGAGACAATGTGACTCCATCTAACAGCAACCAAAACAAACAGTATGCAGAGATACAACTTTGAAAATCTGAAGTCCTTCTGCTAGAACATTTATTTTTTGTATTGGACCAATTCTGGTCCAAAAAACTAGACCTCCAATAAGCAGAAGAGTATCTGAAGCAAAATATTATTATACTTGCAGATTTTTGAATCGGTTGCCAATTCTCTATAGGGTGTTGAAGCTATCTTCTTTTGGAATTTGTTCTCAAAAAGATTCCTGGTCTCATGCCACTGAAAATGTGTCAATTCACAGAATGTTCCCTTACAATGCCAACATGACCAGAAATGTAACCTATGGCCACAAAAAGTAAAATAAAAATAAATGAACTTTAGGCACTCCATGTCTTTGTTCGAACTGTTGCTTTGCATCCAGGCATGAAACCAACAATGAATGGCAGCCATTTAAAACAATGATCGTGGGAGATATCCTGTGGCATTTGTCTGAATGAGCTTGAAATGCCTGGGTTTTTTTTAACACACACACACACACACACACACCGGATAGGGGCTACTTTGAACATCCTTTTTGCTTCTTCATCACAGGCCATTCAAAATAATGAATAGAAACCTTTCTTAAAGGTCTCCCTTGGTCACTACCTGTCTAATTCCAAAGGGACATTTCTGATTATTCTATTCTCCATCTCATCAGTCTCAACAACATTTTAGTTCTTTGCAATATCTACCCTTTGTTTCTAAGCCAATTATCTGTCAAGCCAAAACAGAAAAGTAAAACCAGGTATGTAGTATTACAGGCTGTATTTGTAAAAAGAAGGGAAAGAAGCTGCTGTTGCACAAAAGGTTAGATTAACTTTCCTTTTATGCGTAGTATCATTTTCTGCAGTCTTTAAGGAAATCTAGGAATATGATTTACAGTATACCATATATACATGACTATAAGTCAACCTCATGTATAAGTCAAAGGCATGTTTTGGGGCCAAAAATTCCACACCCAAACATGGTGGCCTGCCACTTTAAAGGAGGGTATGTCTTTTAGTCCCCCCAGGAATTGGGCCAGGGTCTGTAAACATGACATGGCCTCATTGGCCAAGCCTGAAGGAGTGAAGCGATTTAAGCTCCTCGACCCCCCCCCCCTTTCTCCTGCCTTCTTTCTTATTTGCAGCCCACACACCCAAGGGCAGTATAAACTTGCTTGATCACTTTAGGGCCGGGTAGGAATTTTCTCCCCTTTTCCTATGTCTGGCTGAGGATACAATCCAAGTCATTGGATTGTCCTCAGAATCTGGAGTTTTTGCCCAAAGGGAAGGTTGAAGACACCTGGCTTCAGCTGAACCCACATCAAGATTCCACCCTCAGTTGATGTCTCTCAAGAGTTAAAGGTAAGAGTTCTCTTTAAATAGGTTTCAGATCTAATAAATGGCCCATTTTGTGCACCCATTTTATGTATCTGTTCTCTTTATTTCATGGTGGGGTCTCAAATGGATTTTAACATGACCCATGGATAAGTCAAGGTTAAAACTTGGGAGCATATAAAAAAGGATGTAAAAGATGAGGCAAAGGAAAACAATGCCAAAGAAGTGGTGCCGCCCGATTAAATGGGTTGGCGCAGTTACCATGTGTGGAAAGTGCCAATTCCCATGCTCCTGTGGTGGAGTTGCCCCGGCGGCCATTGCGAGGGTGGGCTCACATCTTATTGGCTGCCGGGGCCAGCGGGAAGGGAGCCCACCATTTTACAGGGACTTCATGTCCCAGACTTCATTGGGCTAGAGGTTGGGCTCGTGATTGGCCGGCGGCTGCCTGCCTCACCTCCCTATTGGTTGGAGGATCCGAGGACGGTGGTGCCTACATCCTCCTCAGCCTCCTAGTGGCAGGTGGGCCTTGATAAGGCCATGAAGGGCCCCGCTCTGTGCCATTGCCAGTTCGGCTCTCCCATCCTCCCTCTCTACAGGGTGTTGTCACAACTTGTGCAGGACGGTAGCATAGGCCTATGCTACCGTCCTGCACAAGTTGTGACAACACCCTGGTGTGAGGGGTTTCCAGGGCTCTCTGGCACTGGATTAGGAGTCCTTGTGACCTGGGTGTACGGAGGGATTTGGTGTGGCTAGTGTGGGGGCCACAGTCGATTAATACCCGGTGACTAAAGTGCCTTGCAAATCGAATTGAAGCAGCACAGTTGCGTAACTGCGCAATATGGCGGGGCTTGGCTCCTAGGTCATCCCGATGCTTGGATCTACAAGCAACCATACATCAAACAACCGTGGTGTTGTTGATGTCCAGATCCAGACCTTATGCTTTGGGCCAACCCTATAGATATGTTCTTGTTATGTTCCAGCTAATAAAGTTGGGGCTATTTTTCCTCCAGCCAGTTGTCTGTCCTTTTTGGCGCCTGACCTGCGCAGTAACTTACAAAATTCCCACAGGCATAACTGTTTATGTTCATGCTAAAGGCTAGATGGGTGAGAGAATACAAGAGACTGGCATTTCCATGACAGATTGCACTCTTGCCTTTCACCAGAGATGGTTCCTTTTTTTAAAAAAAAATAAAATAATAAGAATTAAAGAACAGTACTTACATTGACCCATGGATAAGTTGACTCAGTTTTTTGGGTCAGTTTTTTGACTCAAATTTCTAGACTTATACATGAATATATACAGTATATCAATTTCAGGAATACTGTATAAAAGAGTTGCAACATCCCTGCCATGACATGCCATGAGAACTATAACATTTACACATATAAATAAAATGCTTACAAGCCCTTTAAAGCCCCTTTGCCTTTGTTTACCAGTCAGTTTTATTTCTTGAGCTGTCATTTACGATGAAGGCCCTGCAACAAATATTGCAAAAGACCTGCTGAAATGGGCACTGAATAGCAAATGGGCAGAGTTCCTCCCCTCACTTCAATCTTAATTTACATACAGTATTTTAAATCAATTGAGTAAGAGGCTTCTGCCTACAATTAAGTGACTGTCCATTGTTGTTGTATGCCTTCAAGTCATTTCCAACCTATGGCAATCTTAAGGCTAAGCTATCACGGGTTTTCTTGGCATGTTTCTTCAGAGGGGATTTGCCATTGCCATCCTCTGAGGCTGAGAGAGTGCAAATTGCTAAGATGGGATTCAATTTGGCTAAAATGTAGGCCTGAGGTTAAAGAGATGCAGAGGATCTTAGCAGCAACTGAAAAAAACAAACAGCTTCATTTATATCCACTTCATACCCTTAAGGAGTGTCTAAGCAGTTTACAACTGTAAGCTATTTGCCCCCCCCAACAATCTGGGTACTCATTTTAGCGACCTCAGAAGGATGCAAATCTGAGTCGAGCTTCAGCCCTTATGCTGGTCTTGAATTCGCAAACTTATGGTTTTGAGTGAGTGGCTGCAGTACAGGCATTTAACCACTGCACCACCAGTGCTGTTAAAAAAGGCATGACATATTTTTTACTGAGGATCCAAAGGGAAGAGCCCCATTTCTGACTTACAGTAGTAACACAGACATTACAGGACTGTCCTTATCTAGTCTCTCTGTGGCTCTCGGCACAATCTCTGCCTCCTAAAACATCAGTATAATTAAATTGCACTGGTGACTTGCCCCACCTGCAATATGAACATATAGATACTACATGGGTGTTGCAAACAACTCTTTCATGAATGCATTGGTGCTCATTTCCAACTGCATGCTCATTTCTGATTGATTTCTTCCTTCCATACCTGAGAGCATTTAAAGAGTTCCTCCATCTACTCTCTCTGAGTGGAGGCAGTTAGTTTCTCCTATTTGTTGTTGTTGTGTGCCTTCAAGTAGTTTCCAACTTATGGTGACACTAAGGCAAACCTATCATAGCAAGATATATTCTGTGGAGTTTTGCCATTGCCTTCCCCTGATGCTGAGAGCATGTGACTTGCCCAAAGTCATCCAGTGGCTGAGCTGGGAATCCAGTTGTAGTCCAACATGCAAATCACTACACCAAGCTAGCTCTCTTTTATCTGCCAGTTAAATAACAGCATTCTGAAGATTCTTAAATCTTTTCATATCATGTCCTTCTTTGCTCTATGTACTTTCAGCCTGCCAACCAATTCTATTCCCACAAGGTTTTCTTTGTTTCTGATTCAACATTTTGTGGAAACTGAGAATGCTCTGAGCTGTTCTTGCTTTGTTTTGTTTTGTTGGGAGGGAGCTTCCACAACTTAATCTACTCTCCCTACCCCCTCAAAAAAAAAATTTTTTTTAAATTACAGTTCAAGAAATCTTGGTGTTTCATCTACACTCCTGATACTTACTGATGTGCATGGTGTTCTAGCCACCAAAGGACTGGCGGTCATATCAGAATTTTGCAAATAAAGGACATAACATGAGATAGAAAAAAATGAAATTGCTTGTAACTTCTTTACTGTCCTTACTGCTAAATAATTTGACAATGTAACCTAAACAGTGTACATTTACATAAAATATATTGAAATACTCCACAGACAACGAACACTGATGTAATAAATAAGAATCTATTTATTTGCCACTTAAAATGTTAACAAAGTACCCTGAAACATTAAATTCTAGTATATTCATAGTAAAACAACAGGCCAAAGAGTCTGGTAGCCTTATTTGTATTCAAAGGCAATAATAAAATGAAAATTCATCTACATCTTTTTCACTTCCTTACTGTGTGTTGACAGTGGGTGGGCTATTGATACCTCCTTTGAAAAAGGTAGGTAGTTTAAAATGTGCATGTTTTTAAGTTAAACACCACAAATTACAAACTACATCCTGGGATTTAACTTTTGTGTTGTCTTTATGCAGACTACAATAAAGGATCTATAAATATAGTACTTTGTTCTCCTTTTAATCTACAATCCCAGAGCTGGCTCTGTACCATGAATTTACCCAATATAATCTTGTATGTTAGCAAAGGGAAATGCAGATTAAACCCATTTCAGGTCTGATCAAGTGGCACAGCTGGCAAAACATGTATCTTAAATGACAGGCAGTGAGGTGCCAAATACTCTTTGTTTGCTAGAATATAGGATGAAATGGCTGCTAAAATAATGAACTGTCAGTTAAAAATTCTGAGGAACTGAATTCAGGATTAAAAATGAAATCTTCAGCTGAAGTGTATTTGCTCTGTAAAATAAGGATGGCTGGCAAAGTTCTGAAGAAAATCCTTTAAAAATTAAAGAACCACACCAAGAGTTTCTTAAAAACAGCCTAAGATCATTAAATTGAGCTTAGCTTCTAATTAATTCCATCATGCTAGAAACAGCTTTCTGCAATACCAGTCTCTTCATCTGGCTGAGAACTACTAGCTGGACTAGATTAAAATTGTTGTACAATTCCAATGACATATGTTTCCCATTATTACTGCAACCAGTAGACAAGAAGGGAAAGAAAGAAAGAAAATATATCTAATTGTTTGCCATCACATATAGTTGGCGATATGCCCTATTAACACATTTCCAGGGGATGGAAATCAAGTATATTTTCTTGCCCACAATAATATTCATCTAGTGTTAATAAAAAGACTGTTGATATGCTTACAAATTGTACCGAAGTAACAGTAAAAATGTTGGCCCACACCACTTATTTTGTATTGTTACTAAGACTACTTATTTTGTTCAGCAAAGGACAAATCATAGCATTACTTTTTCGCCGGTGATTCTCTGCGATCACTCAACAAGTGTTTATGAAAACTTCCTTCACTCACTCAATGAGAACAAGATAGTTTGACAATGAGCTCCTAATTATATCATTTCCAAGTCTATCAGCTTGGTGGCATTCCTGCAGTGTCTGTGCATTCAGTTGCATTGAGAAACAGGCTATATACACACACAGGGAATCCCCACTCAAGATTGATCAGGTGTTTTAGTTGGGTGGAACAGTAGTTACTGCATTGGACTCTCTCTGCTTAATGAAAAATATGACCACCACTAGAGGGCTGGTATACACTAGTGAGAACTATGGCTAGTGGTTGTGTTCACAAAATGCATGAAATAACTGAATATCCCTCTTATGGCTGACAAGAAATATTCACTGCAGTTCAGAGTACTCTCCAACTGAAGAAGTCTTGACCTTATAAAATTTCCCCATATGGTTAGCCTGTGACATGAACCATACATAACATACGTGCACATAAATCTGTCGAGAAATGAGAGAGTAAAAGAATGATTAGAGTTGGTTTTGACAATCCAGCCCAAAGCTCCAGGTTTCTTTGAAGAAATAAATTTCTTAAAACAATATAGTTTGTAAGAACTACTGACAGTTCAATATCCAAACAGCTAGACTGTCACTTCTGACAAGATTTATCAGGCACTGTCCAGTGTTTTGAGGATCAGGATGCAGGAAAGGAAATAGGAAAGTTAAGGCTTGAAGAAGCATTGCTGAAGAAGATATGCACATCTCTGCAACACCTGCACTGTCCACATGTGTTCAGAATAAAAAAAATAGTCCCCACATCAGAACCCATACAGGGAAGCCATGCTTACAGCACACTACACATGTCCCTGAACTACACATGCTACTAGAGTTCTTTATGGAAGTAACCTGTGCCTGATGTCACAGATGTATTGGAACAATTAGATTCATTTTAAACAAGTAAAAACAACAAACAGTCATGGTCATTTGATTTGAGACAAAGGAATGCATTAAAAATAACTGTCATTTTGATTTGCTAATGTTGAAGGGTAATCTTGAAGTGTAATTAAGATAGAATATGTTAAATCTGGTAACCTGTGGTTAAGAAATCCAGGCTTCAGTAGTGATAAGAAGAAGACCTTATTTGGCAACTAGAGATGTACATCAGAAACAGCTGTTGTCAGAATTATACAACAAGGGTTAGAAAGCATAATTAAAGCACAAACAATTTCAAATTTTAGTTGGGCTGTTGTTATAAAAGCAAATCATTATTTTCTTTCTCTGTTCTCATGAAGCATGCGCGCACACACACACACACACTCCTTCTTCTTCAGTCTGCATTCCCAAGAGAGTGATCTCCTTAGATCTTGTAGAGACAGGCTCAATTCCCTTCTGCTTATTAAGTACAAAGGAATGTGATCAACAGTTTCTCATAATAAATACCCTACTGTATATCCCATCATTTCCCACAGCACTATATAGCACATTGATATCAATAAATAGCAAGCAAATAAATCTTTGCCCTTCTAGGTTAACATTTCAAACTGTGGCAGGAAAACTGCATGATGCAGCTCTTGACAATGTGCCTCAGTGGTATCTATATTAACTTTCTCCAACCTCCCTCCCACCTCAGTTTTGGGCTACAACTATGACTTTTTTTAACTGTTGGCTGTGCTCACTGTAACCAATAGGAGTTGTATCCCACCATCTCTAGAAGGATCTAGACTCAGGAAAGGTCATCCACATTGGCAAAGCAGTTGGCTCACTACACCCATAAAGCAATTTGTAGCTGTGGTCAAATGTGCAGCCAAACAGTGCATTCACAGATACAATCATGGTCACAGGCCCAGCTCCCATCAATTGATTCTTTGTGTCTTATCTTGCTATATTTCTATGCCACTATCCAATCAGAATATAGAAAATCACATTACATCTAACAACTAAAATAGATGATAAAAGTGAAAATCCAAAATTTTAAAAATGCTGGAAGTATAAACCAAAAGCCTTTGCCCAGACCTGGAACAGTATCAGAGGAGGTGCTATCCAGGCTGGCAGCTTTCCTAAAGAAGGAGGATTATAAAAGGGGGCAACACTATCACAAACCTGGTGGAGAAATTCCACCAGTAAATGATCTAAAGTACACAGGCTCCCAGATCTGGAAACATAATGTGTCATGAACAACACTTTTAAAAATAAACATGTTTCTTGAATTCTGCTCAGACACAAGTTAGAATCAAGCCTTCTGTAAGAACTGGCTTAACAGGGTCAAAGCGTTGGGTCCCTTTAAGCTCAGAGACCCTAATTCAACAATTAGGGTCTCTAGAGAGCCATCACATATAGTACAAAGCACTCATTATCTGAATGGGAAAGAAAAGGTTTGCAGAGACATCAAATATTTTCATATCAGTGATATATGGGGTAAGCACTGCTAAAATACTAGTAAACACATTTAAGAAGCATGTGTATCTGAAACTCTGATGTGCTTCCTAAATGTCAGAGAAATGTCCGCTCACCTCCAGCATCCCTGAATTGTTTGGGGAGCAGCTATTTCCCATTAACACAAAGTTTCTGCTATTGGGAAATGGCTGCTCCCCAAACAATACAGGAACACTGGAGGTGAGAAGACGATCCTCTGCTGTTTAAGAAGTGTGTCAGGCTTTCAGACACATGCACTTCCTAAACGTTTTACTGGTGTTTTACTGCACTAGTATGAAAATGCTCATCACTAAGCAGATGGCAACAACTGCCTACTCTATAGACTCAAGAGGGGAATGTGTTTAGCACCTCTATTAGTGCCTTACTGATGATATACCGGTAGGTCTTTGCAGGGGAACCTTTGCACATTTTCCTATTATTTTTCACATATTAAGGTTTTTTCCCCAAAAAAACTGAGCACAGATTTTTTTTGTAGAAAATATCTTTTTGTACAAGATTTTGTTATGATGAGAAAAACATTGGTCAATGTTGAAAAATCCTGTTATAAATGAACTATATATATATATATATATATATACATACATACATACTGGGTTGGAACATCTATGGTTGAGGAAATCTTTACATTCCCTCATGTTACTATTGCTATGGCTTCTTTTACCTACCATTCATGTCACTTATAACTTTCTCTTTTCCCCCTGAATTACCACTCTTCTTATATCCTTCCACAACATCTCCATATTTCTTCCAGGGGCCATTTCAAAATCAGACATATCCATAAACGCCATAATCTGCATATAATGCAGTATATCTGAGGAGCAAGCTATAACTGTCAATATTTAAATGTATTTTCTTCACCATAGTTTCTTTCTCAGACTGTATCTGCTAGAATTCAATAACAAGATTTATTTTAATGGGCCCTGATGATTGCTGAGGGTGAAAACAGTTTTGTCTTTTCTTGATTTGATGTCGAAAAATTAACATTCCAAAGCAAGGAAACTTTGTATAAAGTCTGGAGAAGGCAAAACAAAACATGTTTTAAGCAGCTGAAATTATTAAACTTGTTACCAAGGAAGCACAATGTCAATCAGTGAGTTAGAAAAAAAATAAGCCAGCAAATCCAGCTGTAACATTAAAGAAGAGTATGCTTAAACAACAATAGCCATGATAATTCAAATTACATCAAAAGTACCAAGCAACAAAGCAGGACTACACTGTTAAACACACACACACACACCATGCAATCTCTATATTCATTTGATGATGGCAGCCATGATTTCAATCACACTCTAAAAAACGAACATCTGAGACATACACAATGGCAGGGAATTGAATTTCTGTCCATGAAAATCTTTTGTGGAAGTATTTACTCCCCACACACACACATATACTTTGGTTAACAACACAGGAAACAGAGTACAGTCTCAACTAATCTAGATCTACAGTACTAGCTCTTAAGTAACATTGCATAATGGATCTGTAACTGCAGATGCCAATTTATTTTCTAGGATAAAAGCATGTTCCCCAATTTTAATGATGTGCTACCACATCACTCCTACCAATGGTTTGCTAAGACACTAAAAGAAAATATAAAGTTACATCAGTTGCTTATACAGGGCTCTTGAAGTATTTCATTTGGCTTCAGGTTAGTATTATAACTAACCAAAACATCAGGGCTAGTCTGTTCTCCTGGCTGTGTGATGTGTCTTTAAGTAATCACTCATTTCATCACAAAGATAGCAAAGAAAGTCAAAATCCTGTCTGGATAATGAAGCTGAGCTCACAAAGTAGAGGTGTCTATTGGGGAACTACAGCAAGCTTCATATTTGGAGACCGCATAAGGCTATACAAAATGTTATGGTTCATTTTATTTATTAGCTACAAAGGGTGAGATTGTAGCAAAACAGAAGAACTCTGAATAATATCAAACAGATATAAAATCAGAGATACCTAAATGATTAAGTCAAGGTGAAGTATATACTGAATGCAGGATGCTTTAGAATCCAACAAGGTATAAAGTAGGTTAATTATTGAGTCCGCTGATATAAGAGAGTATAACAAACAATGTTTTACTATAACTCACAGTAACCAAAATATGTACAGCCAGAATCCTGTGATCACAGTTATGAATAAATAACCTGTTTTGTATTGATGATCCCTTTGTAGCCTCTCCAATCTCCACTTATTGAGAAGCAGGGTCAATTCCCCTGACCCTATGGAGGAAGGTGGTGGCTGTTTCCACCTCCCCTTATGTGAGTGATCTCTGGCAGGGTCCTTATTTCTGGGTATCATTCACTGGAATGGAAATATCAGTCTTCTCCTTCCAGTGCAACAGGAGAGCAGATCCCCCGGCCTCTGACTGCAATGACTACTGTTGTTTGCTTGCCCTACCTCCACCTGGGCTACTCCCATGCCTTGGCTCCTGGATTTAAGGAGGAGTCTTGTCTCCCCCCCCCCCCGCCACACACACACACTCTTTTCTTTTCTTTTCTTTTTAGATTGTATATAGTTCACATTGGTTTATGATTGGGATGGGGGTTGAAAATGGAGATTCTCTTTTTTTGTTTTGATACGTTAATTGTTATGTATTTTGCTTTGTTGATTTTATTTTTTGTTATAATTACTATGTATTTTTGTTGTTGCCGTAGCTGCTATGTATTTTTGCTATGTTAATTGTTATTCTCTTTTGTACCCCGCCCCAATTGCTTGCTCAGAGGGGCGGGCTAGAAATAAAACTACTACTTCTTATTATTATTATTATTATTATTATCCCAAAAGAGCTAAGCAGACAGGCAAAAAGAGGTGCTTTCAGGCTGGTTTGAAGGCATGGTATTTAGATAACATGTGCCTTGAATCCAGCAGAAAAGTTCCCTTATGCAGAGAAAAGCCATTTCAAAATAAACAGCTTTTTTCCGCTTTTCCTGGCTTGAAGCCATGTCATGTGGTCATGACATGAGAACTCCAGTTGCCTTGGGAGCCAGTGGTGCGGTCGGTGGGGTTTCAATGTGGCTTCAGAAAAGGCAGATTCAAGCCACTTTTTCTTGCCCATCCGTTTCACCCTTAAGATACTTTTTTCTGTTCCGAGAGAAAAGATATGCACAGATTATCCTCATGTTGAAAATAATTCAACATGTGCTTATCTGAAAAGTGAACCTTTATTATTTTAGATCCACAGTTTAGACACATCCTCACCCATTCACAATGTAAAAAGTACATGTTGTTAAATATAAATTTAATATCAATTTGACATTCCTCTACCCCCATCAAATCCTTGATGCTGGCATCAAATCACAGAAATGAATAGCATTGTCCTTTAAAACAGCAAAGGGACACTGATATATATGTGTATGTGTAAAAATTATTCTGGCAGTTGCTTTAAAATCATTTTTGAAACTTCTACATATTCCTTCATAAGCAACCAAATTTAACGGACAAAAATATTAAGAAGCCTTTGTGAAAATGTGCAAGACTGAAATTTAATAGGTGGCTTGCTTCAGAAAACTGAATTAAAGGATAATTATTCCTTTGGATGAATAATTGCCTGGAATGTTCAATTACCTCTAGCTGTGAGTGTTCCCCAAAGACTTTTTTTCCCCAGCCACTTTGTGAAATTAGGATATTTGGACTTCCAGTTCCCAAGACCAGTCTGTACTTTTATTTCACTTTAGATATTTTACCACATTGTTTGTTTATTTTTTCATCTTATTTTAAAAACTAAGTTAATTACACAAAGAACCTCAGAGAAAAATGCTGAATTCATTTCCTCCCTAAATTTCTGAACTGGGGAGGAACAGATAAATAATTATTTGATTTGGAGAGATGGATAAATATATTCTTTTAGCAGAGGAGATGTTTTGCCAATTCAAACTACTGATGTTAAAACAGCCTTGATACATGGTAAATTTATTCTGATGGAAAATGAAGGAAAACATGGAAGAAGACACCTAGCACTAAGGTCTGGTTTAATGAGACCAAAATTCTTATCCCTACTGGAAAACTATTAAGAATTCTTGTTTTAGCATCCTCAATTGTCTATGGGGCTGTACAGACAGCCCTGAAAGGGGTGGCTCCGTGCCGCCCCTTTTCGTGTTGGATTGGGGCCAGGACAACCTCACCAGCAAACCTGCAGCGCCAAACTGTCATTTTCCCAGGCCAAAGAGAAGCAGCAAAATGCCGCTTCTCTTTGGCTTGGAAAAGGGGTGCCATTTCACCTGTACCCTGGCGCTAAAGAGGAAAACGGGCAGCCCCTTTTTCCTCTGCATCATTGATGTGGCCGTTTCCTTGCCACTCCAACAATGCATGTGCCCAAAAGGAGCTCCATTCCAGAGCTCCTTTTGGCGATGCTGCCTGGCTGCTGTAAGCTGCCTGGGGTGGTGTGGAAACATTGTGCGCGTGCCGCACTGTTTGAATGTGGCACATGTGTGATGTCATCATGTGTTGCCGCCGCCAGCACAAACTAGGATTAGGGACTGTGCAGTCGGTCCCTAACCCTAGAATCGCCGCCGCCATACCACTTCTTGCCTGTCTGTCTTGGGCCTCTTATTAACATATACAATGTTTAAGGTTGGAGTAACAGAAGGGTGTGGGTATTCGTGTGATTTAGAATCCAAGCAACATGTACACTATAGTACAGTCTCACAGATTTTATCTTATTATCCCAGAAGGTAATGTGGAAAGCAGGATCCCTTACAACATTGTGCTAGAAGATCAGTTTCATTGGATTTCTCCTCTTTCCATTCAAGTTGATCATTTCAAGAACTTGCAACACAGTCAACTAGTACTTTGCTTCTTCTGAAAAGTAGGATTAAAGTGGGATAAAATAAATTTTATCAACTCTATATAAGAGTATAAAAATAACCTGTTTTAAACTGTTTATCAAAGTGAGAGCTGAACAAAAGTGTATACTGTGGGCCCTTGGTATCCTCTGGGGTTTGGTTCCACGATCCCCTGGGGATACCAAAATCTGGATGTTCATGTCCCATTGTTTGCAATGGCATAGTAAAGTGGTGTCTCCTATATAAAATAGCAAGATCAAGTTTTGCTTAAAAAACATATTTTTAAGCTTTGGATGGTGGAATCTGTACATTCAGAATATATTGATATGAGGGATGACTCATATCTAAAACTGAAACTTGCACTGATATCAATTATATGTAAACCTGAAATTTGGGAACTAAGCTTCAGGTGGAAATTATTTCATATGTAGAAATAGTTTGCACTGGAGAAAAAAATTATATTCTAAAATTACACTACAGCAGTTCCATAAAACAATGGAAAAATCCATATTCATTTTGGAAAAATACATGCTAAGGGGGGGGGGGGGGAATCAAAGCAACCATGCAAAATCTCTGTTATCATTCAACATCACCTCTTGACTGGTAAAATATGAAGGATAAGGATTTCCATATGCTCACCTATACATAGGATGCCAGTCAGCGAAATTACTAACTGTAATGAATCTGGCAAACCAAAGTTTCCCTTTTACTTTAATAAACTATTGTCCTGCTCATTCAGTGATGGAATATTCTGCATGGCTTAACGGCAGTTGTTGAGGCAAACAAAAGAAGTCTTTATGCTCCATCTAGACATTGCAAGGTGCTTATTCAATTTCTTCTGCATCAAGAGCAGTGTTCCTTACCTAATATGTATACATTTGCTGAGTGTTATTCAGCCTTTGTTGCTTCTGACCCTCACTTGGCATTTAATTCCCAGTCCACCAGGGTATTCATGCTTGATGGCACTGATGCACACACTGAATGCTTTATTTATGTAATGGCACAGGGAATGAAGCTATAAACTGTATTAGACAATATCCTGCTTAAGGATGCCAATGGCTAGTGTCACTGCACTACTGACCCCTAACCATTGTGGGGAATGTGTCACCTGATTGCAGAAGATAGTAGATAACAATTTGTTAATACAAGATAAACTGAAGCAGAATGTAAAAAAATTGTAACCAAAATACTAAATAGCCTAGAGTCTCTATGTAGATATAAAATCTTTATGTATAATAGTTCAGCTGTTATTTATTAGTCATGGACGTATTAGTGAGAAATTACCACACACATTATGAGAGCCTGATCATTAATTAATTTTTGCTGCATAGTAAGATATTTTCATGTGAATTGCAATGGAAGAAATACAATTATTTAATACCAACATTCTGGATGGGGCTAAACAGACAGCCTATTTGAGCCTGCTTGGGGCTGGCCTAGAGGTGTAGTGGTTAGATATGCCACACCCCCAAGTGTGATAGAAATCAGACCAGCGATCACATGCCAGCTGGCTTCACTCCTGCTTGGGGGCTTGGCACTTAGAAGCCACTTTTCCCAAAGACGGCTTTTGCAGAGGAAAAGACAGAACCATTTTAGGTACCAGAAAGAGTTCAAAATACTGTACTATAATACAGTTACTGTAATATAAACTGGACACCAGATAGCCTTACTGCTGGGGATTCACATTTAAAATCATGAAGAGATGAAATAACCCCAAAGACCTACTTTCATAGATTGTAGAACCACAACCAAAGCATTTCTGAGGCACTAGAGATTAGAATGCTAGGAAATGATGTCCACCTTGTGCTCCTAGTCACACAGTGCCTCAGCACAAGCAGTTGCGGCAAACCCTGAAGCATATTTCCAGTTGCCTGTTTGAAGCATGAATAATATTTCTCAGCACCCTGATCTCCGATAGAGTCTACCATGCTGCAAAGGAAGCTGGGGTTTTTTTTCTGGGGGGGAGGGTGTTTTACTGTATCCCACTTACAACGATGATGCAGAATTTCTGTCAGTGCCTTCAAAAAGTTTCATTCAAATACTGTCTTTTTTAATCCAGACAGTTGTTCCTATAAATGAAAGGTTCACTTCACCAGAGAGACCACATGTAAATGTCCTTTTCATCTGTACACTGCCCTCTTTATTATGGTGTAGAGGTTAAAGGGTTGGGATGGATTTTTGGGAGATTCAGGTTCTAGTCCCCAATGAATCATGAAACTCACTGGCTGACTTTAGACCCCATTCATTGGCTTTCAGCCTGTCCTACCTCACAGAGTTGTTATGAGAATAACATACCCTAGAGTTACACATTCATGGTTGTTTCATAATCATGATCCCTACATAGGCCCTTATTTAGGGTATACCCAGAGACCAAGGAAGTCCTTCAGTACACACTTATTAGGCAGCAAATGTTGTCACCAACAGGGTCTGTTTTCTTGTCAACCAGGAAGCATCTAGCTGATGGTTCAACCCTCCTTCATCTAAGCAATCTCCAGTACAGTCCTGCTTCTGCCTGTTTCACCAAAGATCACTCATGGGAAGGGGTGGAAATGATCATCTGCTGCTTCTGGACAACAGGGGAACAGAACATACTGCCTAGGGCAGCAGCTGCCCAGTAAGTGCAGGACTGAGACAAGATTCACTGTGTAGAAACACAATTATAGCGCTTATTCAGTTGTAGCTCCCCAACAGGATTCCGACCATAACTGATAATAAATCAGTGGGAAATCCACATAACATATAAAAAGATTCGTGTGGTCATCATTAGGCATGGGGAAATAAAGAAACACATTGAATTACAATTAGTCAAGACTGCACTGAAATACTACTTGATTGTTTTAATACATTAGGTGGGATAATTAAAAACAGTCACGTCCACATTTAAATCATTCAACACAATACCAACTAAGTTTGACATGGAAGTTCCTTTAGGTAGGGAGCTCACACCTTTAATCTTTTCATACAGATCCATTATTTGCACCAACAGATGTATATCAACTAAATTGACAATGTATTTTTCCCTGTTCAAAATAAATTATTTCATAGTATTGAATACCATGTGTTATTCAAATGTTCTCTTTAAAGTGTCTTTTCATCTAAAATTAACCAAACAGCATTTAACTTAAACACTCTGAATACTGACCAATAAAACCCTGACCTATTGACTTTTTGCCCCATTTCCTAAAGTGAAAGCACTGATTGAAGGGAAATATCACACAGATGCTAATAGACACAACAGCAAGGGGTATTTCAGTGGGACTTAAATTATTCTGGAAGCCTAGAACTTAAGATCCATAACAGTCTATATCTTCTGTTGTTTTTAATTATGTCTTTAAAAAAGGTCCCCTGCTGTGTTTTTGAAATACTAAATGGCCTCCACAGCTATGTGACATAATTCATTCTAATTCATGATTACAAGATGTTTTCAAACGATTCCCTCTTTCCCAGCAGCTACTTGAAAGCAGGGAGGAGAGAAATCATCTATTTTCTCCCACCCTCTCCATGTTCTCATTTTATCCATCCCTTTCCAGGTGTACACCTTCCACAACATTACATGAAAGATTAAACTAAACAACATACAGCTTTTAAAGTTTGCTGCACGTCCATTAAAATAGGTTGTGAACAACAAAAAGCAGCTGATTGCTTTGTTTTGTTTTTAATTATTTTGTTTTGCAGAGTTAAAAATTCTACCAAATACATAGGATGAATTTTAGCAAGCATTTTATACCTGTACAATGATTCTACCTTGTTCTCACTTATTGTTTTAACCTCTAGACTGTACGCCATAGGCAGGCTTTGTACATATCCTTGATTTTATTTGGTTTTTGTGCAGCGCCGTGTACATTTACGGTGCTTTATAAATACAGCTAATAATCATTATATAATAATACCTTCTCTTAGTAGGATATTTAGGACCTGATGCTCCCCATGTACAATTCTGGATTGTACAAGACAAAGATACTTATAATCAAGAATACTTTCATTAAGTTCACTTTCGTCATAGTTTCCTTCTAAATCTACTTCTGCCCTACAACACTTTCAGATGATTGTGCCTGCAGGTATTCTGATAATACTCCCAGTTTGCAAAGATTTCTATTTGTTGTAATGTAGGGAATTCGACATGGTAGAAGCAAAAATCTGACTAAACTGTGAAACTCTCTTGGTTGCTTTCTGAACTCAAACAGCGGGAATTAGTTACAAGACTTTGTTGAATGAAGGCTAAGTGGTAATTTGTTTAAAATGAACAAGGAATGCCATGCTGTCAGCCAAAAGAAGCCATTTGTACTGAAACAAACAAACAAACAAAAAGCTAAAACTATACTTGCTGCCAAAGGCTATTCAAAGAGCTAATCTTCCACAGCAAAATTCTACACAAGGCTTTGCATAGCGTCTCCGAATCTTGTAAGGAGAATCCTCACTCTCTGAACTATCAACCCAGCCCTACAGAAGAGACCTGCATGTAGACTCTCTGCCAATTTTCCAGTTTCTGGAAAGTGGGAAGACCGGAAGTGGAAGTCTGGGTACCAGCAGTGTATCTTGCCACATACTAAAGACTCTGGATGCAACCCAATTAACACCAGATTATGGCTCAGAATTCAACAGGGATTAAAACAAATGCTCCTACAAGGAATTTGGCCTAATCCATCTCTCGATTTCTGTCACTACAAGTGATGGTGGGATGGATTTATAACAGGCTGTTTCCTGTCATTTTAAGCACTTTACACCTGATTTACTCAGGCATAATCTCAATAATCTCAGTCATAATGGCACCACCTCACCCCCAAACATTCTTTTGACTCCAATACAGGCAGACTTTTTAAAGTATTTCCACCGAGTGACTTCATCTGGAGAATTTCTTGATCCTAATAAAAATTCCAATGCATTACAAGGTCTAAAAATGCCAGAGAAATTTTGTTTTTGTATAATTGGGGTATTCAACAATATTCAAAGGACCTAGAAAGAGAAGTGCATGATCAAATGAGATGGAACATTTACTATCAGTAGATTTCTATGCACCTTCATATCATACGGTATCATATTATTTGCATCTCACTGTTTTCCCAGAAAAGGGACTCAGAGTGGCTTGGGCCCATTTACACTATGCAATTATATACCTATTATTTCACTCTAAATGGGGCATTTAGAATTTGCAGCCAGAATGCATCAGACCGTAAACTTCAGGATTTCACAGTATGGAATCACAGCAGATAAAATAGAACAACAACAACAACAATATCAACTGCTGTTATTTATACACTCATAATAATAAGTGTGTATTATGAATAGGCTCTGTGTTGTTGTTGCTGCTGCTGTTTAAAAAATCAAACCCAATAGGTATGTTGGGACAATTTTTGTTCCACCTGGGATTTTATGTATATAAAAATATGTGGCAAAATGGCTGAAACTTTTCAACTGTCCAGGTGGCAAAATGACTACCTTATGGGTCTAGTTGTGTATGACCTCTGTAAGAACATGTGAGTAACTAAAATGCCCTGTTTTCCTGGAAAACACAATAAAGCACAAAAGCTAGTCTTTAGCCTGAAAGTCAGAATGATGTAGTGGTTTGACTGTTGGATGATGTCTCTTAAAACCAGGGCTCAAATCCCTACTCAGGCATGGAAATATATTTAGCTAAGAAACCCCAATGACAGGTTCAACATGGGGTCACCATAAATCAGAAATGTCTTAAAGACACACACACAACAAAAACAACAACATTTTAAGCCTATTAAATTGGCCAAAGGGCTGATATTGTTTTGAAGTTCCAACAGAGAATTTTTCTTAGCATCAGTTCCAGTTTTATTACCGTACTATTTGTAGGGATCTGTCTCTTCTTCCCACACCCGCGCTGTCTGTTTCAAAAAAGAACACACACACACCCTTCCAAAACCTAAACAGGATTCATTGTCATTTGCATCCTTGAAACATTCTTTATTATAGTAAGGAGAAAACCAAGAAAACCATGTGATAGGCTTGCCTCAGGATCGTCATAATTCAGAAATGACTTGAAGGCAAACAACAGCAACATAGAACAAAAAATCTCCAAAAGGATTTGGGGTCAGAGCAGTAAAAGCAGCAGAAGCAGCAGCAGAAACAGCCTGCCTTCAGTCATAACAAGCAACCCCTGGAACCAAAACAACAACAACAACAATTTTTGAATGTGGATTTGTTTTTTGTTTTTGTTTTACAAAAGTGTACCAATTATGATGCATCTTATTTCAAACTCCTTTTGCACAACAATACCGAAAACAAAAGGCAAGGTTCATATTGGAAGAAAAGGAGCTCTGGACAGTTTATTGCTAATATGCTGCAGCTAGAGCTCAGTTTATCTGGAATAATGCTTGACAGCTGTGCGTCCCCCAAGCACATGCTCTGACACAATGCCCTGAGATGGGTGAAGCATGTATAACAAAATGATGAAACTCAAAGCAAGACAGTCAAGTCAAGCTAAATCCCTATTTCACAGAGTCCTTCTGTGAGTGATAGACATAAGGATAGTGTCTTAGAAACTAGCAGAGTAACTGGCAACCCTGGCGAGGAGTTCAATAACATTCGGCTGTTTTCTTTCCCCTTTTATTTTACTTGTGTGTGTCCGCATGATACTTTTAGCATGGATTTGAGCAGCCCATTAAAAAAAAAGCTGACACAATCAATAGAATTTAAGACACCCTTGTAATATGGATTTAACACCAGAGTAACACCTTTAATCAAAGAAGTGGAAACCCCTGTGACATTCTGACATCTACATCTATCATCCAGTTACTGTTGCTGCTGCTGCTTCTTTCCTCTCTTTTTAAACTGAAGAGAATTAACAACTTTAGGAAAATAATTAAAGTCTAGCTGGCCAGAAATGTCAAGATGAAAATCTGCATGGCACTTTATCATTCTTGTAAAAGTTTCATTTTAATCTACACGGTGTGCCAGCTGCTTTGTGGCACTACAATAAAAGTCATCAAAATGCTACTGGGAATTGCCAGGATGCAAGGAGGAACAGCACTACCAGCTGCTAGGCACACAGTGAAGCATGTATAAGGTATTCCACAGAAATGAAACACCAAATGAACAACATACTTGTAATCATTGATACTATGTAGAGTCAGAATAAGAAAATCCCCACTCACTTTCTCAGCCTCAGGGGAAGACAAGGACGACTCCTCTCTGAACAAAGCTTGCCGAGAAAACCCTCTGTTAGGTTGACCTGAAGGTCTCCCTAAACTGGAAACTACTTGAAATTAGAGGAGAAAAGCTAATTCGTTCATTACCAGCATGATGTACTGGTCAGAGTGCTGGACTATGACTCTGGAGACCAGGGTTTGAACCCCTGCTCAGCCATGGAAATGCACTGGATGAACTTGGGCAAGTCACACCCTCTCAGACTCAGAGAAAGGCAAAGGCAACCCCCAATGAACAAATCTTGCCAAGAATACCTCTGACAGATTTGCCTTAGGACAATCATAAATTGGAAATGACTTGAAGGCACACAATAATATTTTGTTATAAATTATTAAGCAACATTTGTCACTATAAAGCAAAGCAAACCCCCTCTTTCCAAAAAGAAAAATGATTTCCAGAAAGCAACATACAAGTAAATAGTGGTTAAGCTTCAGAGAGGCACATGGAGTCTCCATGGACAGATGCATCTATTTTCCTTCCAATCTGTATCAGTAAGATAACATTTACCCTTTCTGCTCTGCAGATGACACAGACTCACCGAAGGGATATGCTCCAGCAATGAACGTATTACTGGAAAATGGTTTTCAGTTTCTAGTATTTATATCAATATTCAGACCCAGGTTTATGGAGGACTGTTTCCAGACTTTTTCAACTGTAATAAGGCTGTTTCAGTGCCACAAAGATTGTGAATAACTTTAACATATAATCAACTATTGCTATCTACTTCTTTGTTCCACTACACCCATAGACTGGGTGGTCATGTGTGTATATGATTATATCTAACACACACACACACACACACTCACCCCTATAGCAAGGCATCAACTGATCATATCTTGAACAGATTATATTGATTATTGAACAGACTATGCATTCACTATAAATAAAAAGAATAGGAGAGAGAAGACCAGGATCATGAAGAGAGGAGGAGGAGGAAGAATAAGTGTGTGGCATGATAGGTAGCTGGAAAAGGCAATTATATGTTTCCACTTCATTTCAGTCATGCAATAGAAATAGTACTTACTGACTGAAGTTAATTATGCAAAAATGTCTTCATAAAACAACTAAGATGTTCAGACAGGGCATCACAAACTGTCATGCATTTTATCAAACTACAAAAGCATGCTATCTTCATGCATTGTTCTTGTAGTGGCAAACTCATAAAGTAATGAAGACATCATTATTTATCCATGTAGCTTGTTTGTATCATGGCCTTATGTCAAGGAGAATGCAGAAACCTAAATGGTATCTCCACATATCTTCACATCTAGATTGTACAGCAACCTGACAGCCTTCCCAATACTACCATATAAGCATCATAGCTAAGCACAGCTTTGAACTGGATGTCTTTCAAGTTCATGTCCAATACTCTGTCCATTAGCCTCACACTAGCTCTTCATATTTGCCAGTTCAATTGATTGTAAAATCCATGAACTTGTGAGAAATCACGTAGCTCCTATTTGCAGTATATTTTACTGCATGACAAATTCCTGAGAGAATTCAAGGAGCTAGTTATCTGACCCTCCTATACAGCCTCTATGACAGGCCTATCCAGAATGACCAATAAGTCATTTTATTACAATTGTTGTTGTTTTTTCTAATTCTATCCCTTTTTAAAACCAATCTTGAGCTATCATTGAGTAGCAAAAAGAGTCAGATATAAATTAAAGTTTATAAACTTAGATTTAACTACCATCCTACATTTCATCTCTGATACAGAAGAAATGGAAAGAATAAAAACTGTGCCTACCACTTATTACCACAACTTTCTTAACAAAATTGCTTAGAATTTTTTAAAAGAACAATACAGCTAAAAATATCCAAAAATGACATTAAAGTTTATAATCACAATATAAAAATAATTTAAATATACACTCAAAAAGATATAAACCAAGTAAAGAATAAAACTATACAGAGCCCTCTTAAAATCTCATTCTTAAGGCCCTATGCCTGCAAAGGTGTTGGGAGTGTGAGAGGGGATTCTCCTGAAGATATCAGGGCCCAAGAAACATCACACAGGGAGATAAGGCCTGTGGGACAGCTTGACACGCTCTAGCATCTTCAACAACCAATGGCCCCAACCAGCATGGCAAATGGCCAGGAATTATGGAAGATCTAAAAGGTGCTAGGTTAAAGAAGGCTGTCCTAGACAATGTGAGCTAATGGTCTATCACAGCCCAGGAATCCTAAAAAGCACAAGGCTATCACCCTGCAAAGTCTTTTAACCTTTCAGTTCTTTAATTAATTCAAATAAACAATGAAGTTTCTCAACAGTGGCAAAATCTGAAAATATTTAATTAAGAATAACATTGCCTGTTGACTAAACCAAACCACTCATTGCTGAATAGTCATCAGTTGTTTACAAGAAAGCCATCAACACTGATTACCTTTTCACCAGGGGTTGGGAAGTCTAATTAGGTATTCAGATTTTAAGTCTACAATTAATGTAGTGTTCAGCAGACCACATTTTTAATAGTGTATCATGTGCAACACTGAGCAGGTTACATTGTCTTGCTGTACTTAAAATCTTGTGCAAAAACTGAAAATACCTTAGTCTTCTACATCAAAAAAGATTCTTCTGAGAGAAATTGTTTAAAAAGCTATTACAAGGAATGGCAGGCAATGGGTAGAAATCCTTATTACTTTGTTTTAATGAAAATAGTAAGTACAGAAACAATCCTGGCCCGTTTTTATCCATACAGCACAGAATCAGTTGCATTTTATTACATTATTACTGGAGTTGGTTTACAACACCATACCCAACAGGCATGACCTTTAGAAAATGCAGGCACAAGTATGGGAATGCAGAGGGAAGGAGGAGGGAGAAAGATGAAATATGATGCCAGTGCCCTAGTCGTCTTATGCTAAAGACTTGCTTTGGATGTGTAACTCATGGCGGCAGCCAGAATAATTTGAGAACTCACTTTTCAGCAACCTACAAAAATGGAGTGTTTTGTTTCAGGTCATGTCATAGTCATCATCTTTATTTTTGATATAAAACTGGAAATATGTATATCATATCATATGGTAAATGATTAAAATTTTTAAAAGGGTAATAGTTATATGGATTGTACAGTATTAGTTATTTTGGCCTAGTGCTAATGAGACAGATAGACAAGAAGACACATCTATGTATGCTGGGTGTACATGTAAGTTTCCTATAGTCTTAAAAGCAAAATAATATAGAAGTTTAGGGAATGGTGTATATTACGGTCCTGATGTGATCTTTTGAAGCCTTTGGTTTTCTGAAAAATTACAATGAGCCCTCCACATCCAAGGATTTTTTTATTCAAGGATTCAAGCATCCATGGTTTCAAAATATTTTCAAAATATACAAATTCCAATAAGCAAGCATTGATTTTGCCATTTTATATAAGGGACACCATTTTACTATGCCACTGTATTTAATGGGATTTGAACACTCACAGATTTTGGTATCCATGGATGTCCTGGAACCAAACCCCAGCAGATAACAAGGGCCCAC
The DNA here is from genome assembly GCA_034509955.1 of Urosaurus nigricauda. Lineage (NCBI taxonomy): Eukaryota > Metazoa > Chordata > Lepidosauria > Squamata > Phrynosomatidae > Urosaurus > Urosaurus nigricauda. Next base: position 94,727,692 of record JAOEGL010000004.1, on the reverse strand, counting down.
TTTTTCCTATAATGCATATATTCTTTCCATTACAAAAATCTGCATCCGAACTGTGTTAAGAAAATTGTGATTCTCAGTTTGGTGTTTCCTTGTGTTTTTTATTTGCGAAAGAGAAAGAGAGACTACAAAGGTGGGGGCAGTAAGAATGATTTTGTGCAACTTCCTTTGCTTTGGCTAGAAAAGAGGGAGAGCAGGGAGCCATATAAGAAAAAGGCTACCTCAGAACTCACCTAATTCTGAGATTCCCCTTCATTATCAATCTTAGTGACATTTTATGTAAGAGGAATATTGCTTCTGAAACAACTTTCAGATTTTTATGATGGTGGATTTTGGTCCAGTTAACAAAATGTGTCTTATTTCTCAGTCATGAGTCCTGTTCAGATGTTGTACCTGACCACAAAAATTCAACAAAAGGCAAAAGTTATAGGTCTCCCCACTCCAAATGTATCTGGTCCTTTTCTCTCCATCTGAGTTCTCCCATATTTAACAGAGAGGTCTGACACATCCTTCTTATACACACTAAGCTGAAGGCTAACTGGAGCTACTGGGTGAACAGGTATCTTGCTTTATCAGGACTGATGGCCAAACAGATGCTTCTATTCTGATTCAAGGGATCAGAGTGAAAAGAGTGGGATATTCTGGGATGTTGCAATTGGTACATGTGACCCTTCTTCCACTACACTGCATGAGTTCCCAGTACAAATTCATGTATAATGTGTAAACAAGGCTATGGTTAAAGACATGTTGGTTACAAAATGTCATTTAACTTGATGATGCAAGCTGAGTAGACATCCATAGGATTGCATTGCATTCTTGCACACGTTACTGGCAAAACTATGAATACTTGTGCATTGCTATGTATTTCTACATAAAAGACAATTTCCACAATCAAAACAATGAAAAACAGATTAATAGGTATGTATTTTTTTTTTTAAAAAAATAAACTCATTAAGAATTATTTAGTAATAAGAAGGAACAAGAAATAATCTTATGGAACCTTGAGGACCTCACAAATCTATTATGTCACAAGTTTTTGAAGACCTGAGTCCACTTCATTAGATGTATGAAGTTTTACTCTCAGGAAAGTCAGCTTCTGGACTGGGAAGTAACATCAACTGGTGGGTGGAGTCTTCCAAATATAGTATGGACCAGTCCCTGGTCCTAAATGTAATGTAATGGATGCTCAAGCTCCATTAAATACAATGACATAGACAGTAAAATGGTGTCCCATATAAAAAATGGCAACATCAAGATTTGCTTTTATTTATTTTATTTATTTCTGGAATTTATATATTTTAAAATTATTTTCAAGCTGTAGACACACACTCTTTCTTTGATGGTAAATCACAAAAGTTTTCTCTCCACCATTATGGTGGTCAGAACAGCAGCTGAACAAATTCTTTTTAAAAGACTATGTCCTCTGGAGGAGATTACTCTTAATTCTCAATAATAAGGTATTATATGTATAGTTTAAACGCAGAATTTTGTTTTAAGTGAATATCTATACTCATGTAGTAATATGGTTGGCCATCCATATCAATGTTCAGTTCCAGAACCCCCCTGCTGATATCTAAAAAAGTGGGACCTCAAGTCCCATTACCATCAATGGATGTTGATGTGCACATGGCCGTGCCATGTAGCCATGTGCACGCACAGCCACTGATGAAAATCAATGAATGCTCCCAACTGTGGAGGGCTAGCCTGCCAGTACAAAGAGCTGACCACCGTATTCCCCTCATCACATAACCAGATAACCACGTGTCAGCTCATTTACCTGCACTTAACAATAGGTATCAACAAGTGCAGTGATCTGTAGTTTCAAAATTGTCTGCTACTAAACTAGCCTCTATCATGTTGAGCCAAAGTGTCAGGAACTCACACCGAATAAAGATTTCTTCTATATGCATCAAACTAAACATGTTTGCTTTCCTACATTTTTTCCCAGTGTGTCAGCTATCTTTACAAACAACACAAATTATAAGCAAATTGCTACCGTGTGTTCTGTGCTAATTAAGCTATTTCTAACTTTAAAGGTGTTCTATATTTACAGATTTAAATGCAAATATACATACATATTTCATAGACTGTTGATTCCAAACAGACATAATTAAAAAGGAAAAACAAATAAGAACTGCTGGCAGAAGCAGTGCAGCAGTGTATCTCACCCCCCCCCCCCGCAAGATTTTTAAGTTTTATTAATAAAGGAAATGATGTGTAAATGTTTGCATTTTCTATTGCCTTAGGAGTACCAAAGAACATTGCAGAAGAATAATCTAGACTCAGGTGACCTCCTGTTCCCATCACTAGAGAGTCAACCAGTAGGTCCTAACAAACTGGGTCAAAGATGTTTGAATTATGTGCACAGCTACTGTATTTCCTGACTGAGTTTATGGCCCTCCAAAACTCACATGTGTCATATGCAAAGTAAGATGGTATGATGCATAACAATCACGTTAATGACATTCCAAGCCTGCTCTGAGAACTACAGTTCAAGGGTGTGCTAGGTATCTGAGACCCTGTTTCCCATTATTCATGAGCTATTTATGTGACTAATTGTTGCTAATGCAGATGCAAAAGTGGAAGAGAAGCAGTTGTGTTGATTATAAATCATTTGAGGAAAGAGATGTTTTATGCTTCATGCATAAAAAATACTTTAATTGTAAAATAGCAAGAACAACAAACCAGGCCATCTGTCTTAGTTTTGTTGTACATACTAAAGTGGAAAGAAGAGTTACTTTTTACTTTATAAGAACCTTACCAGCTCAGTTTTCCTTAACCTGCTGCAAACCAGATGTGGTGGACTACAACTCTCATAATCCCCAGTCAGCATGTTAGGGATGATTTAAGAGTTACAGCTGAACATATCAGGAGGGCAAATAGCTGGAGAACACTGTACACCCTGATGAATCCAGATGTCATATCAAAACATGATTTATGACACCAGGACACCCAAATTAACAAACCACGATTAGCTAACAAACCAGAAACAAAAACCATTGGGGTCAAAGTTGGCTTTCAAACAGAGATTTCATGTCTAGATAAGAAAATCAATAAAATACATTTTATTTAAAACTCATACATGCTCTAAGAATTAAAAGACAAAGTTCATGATTAAAACCACTTGGTTCTAGTAAATATACAGACCACTGCACATCTTAAATATTCCATCATCACATCCAAATTTAGGAATAAGAAAAGCATATTCTTCTCAGGGTGCTGGTCTCTTGGTTCACAAGCTAAACCTGATGCATTATGACAAGGGGGTATGACCCTCCATTCAGACTACCCCTAACACGCCAACACCTGCTTGCCTATTGCTTATAACCATGGCTAGCATTCACTGTTAACTTTCTCTCTGGTCTGTCTCTGGACTGTAGAAATAACCAGATTGGCAGCACTTTAACTGTCATGGCCAATGCTATGGAATTCTGGGAATTGTAGTTTTGTGAGTCATTTAGCTTTCCCTGTCAGAAAGTGCCAGTGACACAACAAACTACAATTCACAGAATTCCACAGCACTGAGCCATGACATTTAAAATCATGTCAACATGGATTATTTTTACAGAGCAGATGCAAGCTGCAAGGATCTTGTCTTTGCAGAACTCAGCAAGGAAATCCTTCCTACAAAGGCACACAGATTTTCGTCCCCATTCTTTATAGTTACAGGACTATCTTCTTGACCAAGAGTTGTTCTCAGAAACAATGGGAAAGGAGGTGCAGCAGAGGAAAGACTGGCTGGCCTGGAGCAGACACTGGGTCAATGAGATAATGTGGTGGTGCCTGTACTGAGAGGATTGCTAGGGTGCTGGTTCTTTGCTTCCAGTTTTGCTCTGATGCTTAAAGTAACATTTAGATGGTTTTATTTTCCTCTGATTTTCAAATATTGCAGACAGATAGAAGACTTGTTTTACTTTATCTTCTCTGGTTTAAAGACCTGCTCATGCTCAGAATGGCAGCAAAGTGGCATGAAGGAATTGAATCAAATCCAGGATAGGACAGGCAAGGCCAAATACTGTAGGTCAGTGACCCTGCATAACGCAGGCAAACAACAGCAAGCAATGTATTAGCAAGATGCCCAAAAACAGCAATCAATTCAACAGCAACATCAGCATGCAGAAATTCCATATCCCAGGTCCGTTTTACATTGGCAAAAAGAGGTGTTGTGAAGGCTGCTTGAAAACCCAGCTTTTACATTAGAAAATGGGAAAGTCTGCCATGAAAACGCCATTTTGGCGTTTTAAGGGAAAAAACGCGCCTTTAAAAAGTAGTTCGGTTGACCCACTACTTTTTTTAAAAGTGCGTTATAGCGCTAGTACATCTAAAGGCTAAGGTGTAGTTGCGCAGTTAAATGGGGCTCTGTTTCCTTAAGGCGCCCATTTAAAGGCTGCGCTGCAGGTGCGAATCAGAATGGATCGTGGGTTGGGAGCATGCGTGGTGTGGACTTCACTCCTAATTAAAACGTTCTATGCCCTCCAGGTGTAAAAGCTGGGGTTTAACCGCGCAGTTTTTTAAAGCTCCCAAACCCCCTTTAAATCATTTAAAACTGCGCAATTCGCAGCCGCAAACAGCGCAATAGCGCAGTTCAAGCCTCGACCATCGCAATAGCGCAGTTCAAGCTAGCGCAGTTCAAGCCTCGACCCTCGCAATAGCGCAGTTCAAGCCTCGACCATCGCAATAGCGCTGTTCGCGGCGGCACGAACAGCGCAACAGCGCAATTCGCAGCCGGCAAGGGGAAAAAAAAATTAAAATCGCAGTTTAAAGCCACGTTTATTGCTGCCCATGTAGCAGCTCCGCCTGTATTTGTAGCGTTCTGACAGCTTCCCATGTAACTGCTGAGCCACAAAAAAGACCTCAGATAAGTCGTTCCCACACCCCTCAGTGTAGCAGCTCTGCACTTTTTTAATGCACACCTGGGGCTTGCTATGTAGCTGCTAAGCATTAAGATAAAGGCGACTTCAGGTCACACTTTCTTGCCAATGTAAAAAGCCCCCCATTGACCAGAGTTGATGCAACAATGGTTCAAGGTCTCAAAATGGTATAGGAAGTAAACAGAATGATTCGAGTTAAATTTTTCAAGCTATTCAGAATAGCATTATTGTCTCACCCACAGCTTCTTATCAATGAAAGCCTACTTAACACTGACTGAGCCATAGCATGGAAGCCTTCACCTGTAGGTTCCACCAATTCATGAGCAGAATGCTAAAATTGATCATGAAGTGTTTGTGCTGGTGAGTTCAATTCTCCTGGCTTGTTAACTGGGATTCAGCCAGGCAGCTACATCAGTGGCATTTTGCATGTGATAATACCCAACTTTATCCCGAAAGAGACTTCAACATGGCAGCGGTAAGCCAGGTTTTTAAGCCATGCAATAAACTCTTTTGAAGACATGTCAACAGACCTCTAGCATTGCTCTCTCAACATTTTTTGCATGCTTCCCAATGCAAGCCATATCACTGCAGCTTCAAGAGACATATTCAGGTGGCATTTCGGTTTCTATGTTCTGCTTTATATTTCTGCTGTATGTCATTTTAAGCTTATTCTCTTGCTGAAACTGTCTAGGAATGTCTGCTCTGAAACACGCTTGCTTGTGCATTTCCCTGTAGCCCAATGCAATTCCCCTTATCATTCTCTCCACATATACATTTGCTTTTCTTTTATATGGATAGACGAACAAAGAAATTGTCTTAAAAATAAGTACAATATATTTGAAACTAGAATATACTTACTAGGGAAAAAATGTGTATTATAGTTGAGTTTTAACCCTCTTTGAGAACACTTGTAAACTCTCAAGTTTTATCCTCTTTTCAGAAATCTCTCACAAACAAAATCAATGTGGCACCACTGGATAATCACCCAGGAACAACTATGAAATGCTGAATAAGAAACAATGCACTCAAAATACTGAGTTTCTAATTAACTGCTTTTTCCTCCATTCAGAATACTAAAAATGAGCCCAGAAACACATTCATAGCAAAACAAAATTGTGCAACCAACAATATACTGGCTTACCCTGCATTATCAAATAGTCAAACTAAGCTGTCCAAGAGGACATGAAGCTGGACAGACATCTAACCTGCATCTAAGCAAGCAAGCCCTATTAATCTGCTACCTCCCAGGCATTTGTAAAGAATGATGTGGAATGGACACCAAAAGAAAAATCAAACTGTATCAAAACAGCAATGGAATGTATCTTTCCCCCCCTGACATATTTGAAATATATACCAGTCAATTAGAGGAGACACATATTAACATAAAGCTTCAGTCTTCCATGAATAAGTCTTCCCAGAATTTGTAGTCCAAAAGTGGATAATTCTTGGCCAGCCTTCCTTCAGAAATATCTGGCCAATGGTAGTGCAAGAGCACCATCAGTCTGCAAACAGGAAAAGCAAAAAAAACCCGACAGAGACACACAGGAGGTGAGTAAATCAAGGTACAAGAGAGCACAAAGCTAGGAACCAAATAAATTTTAGTTTCCCTGTACTTCTCAAACCTCAAACTGCAATCTGGATTTTAAATTATGATTATCACCAACCACAGTATGGTATGCTAACATGCACTGACATCAACAGTATATCAAGAACATTCACAATGCATTATTCCCCCAGGCTTCTCAAAGCAATCAGAAATGCAAACTCCGTATTCAAACCAAAAAAAAAAAACCAAAAAAAAACCCTGACAGTACAAAAGACCCTATTTTCCAATATCTACAACAAAGCCAAAGCATGTAGCATATAACATGCACAATGGATAGCAATCAGACAGTGGAATGAACATTTAGGAAATGTCTTAGGCCGCATCTCATTAATTAACAGACACAGAGGAGGGATAATTCATCTTTTTGGATTATTAGATTATAAGCAAGCAAAGAGTATTTTCCCCAAAGCGTTCAAAATCAAGTGAACTATAATAGCAATCTTTAAAAGAACTGTAAAAATGTTATCAACCCAGTTGTACTCTGCAAGTGATTAACTGTAGCTCACAAAGAGCTAGCTTGGTAAGAAACTCAGAAAGGAGACTTCTTTGTGTCACTGGCAGATCAAAGCAGCATTGCTAGAATTATGTAATCCCTTTAAATGGGATACTGCAAAAGGAACAGAGAAAAAAAAATCACATATTCCTGGGTGTGTACCAAACCAATGGATTGTGCTTGTGATTTTCATTGTCTGAATTGCTGTCTTTGAAGACTTTTCAGTTAGAAAATGTAATGCATTAGCTGATGTTTCATTTATGTACAATGCAGCACACAATGTTATATTTTTTTTTACCAACTTCCTCAATGCTGATTTACAAAAAAATATAAAAAGAAGCCAGTTTCTTGGCATCCGTATGTATCCAGCAGGCCTTTGGCTCATGTATTTTATAGTTAATAAACAGTAGAAATGGCATAGGCTTTCTAAAAATAGTCATGATTGAAACTGGGGTACAAAGTGACCCCTACAGTACATAAATCTTTATTAACATTGTATCAAACTATCCCTTACCAGATTAAATTTGGCTGCTACCAAAATTCTATTACGCTATAAATGACACAAAAGAACAGTAACTGGGTTCCAAGGGATTATACAGCTAATCATCCTTCGATTCACTTTGGGTATGACAATAAAATGTATAAATATGTTCCTCTGCTGCTAAATTTCTTCCAGCATATGTTAAGTCATTTCTTCATAATATTTTTGCCAGACATGGTACCATCTCATCATCATTTGACAGTGAATTTCCCAATATTGGTGATTGGTGAAGAATGTATGGAGAAATTACAAATTTTTTGCCCATATCTTCAGATTCTTGTCTTCTTCTACACTTTGTTTCATTAACTATACCAATGATTCCTTCCCCCAGCAGCATCAGGCCAGAGGTATAGAAATGAAACAACATATCTTAAGTAATATGGGAGAGAATGAAAACTAATCCTGTCAATTAACTATGGCCCGGTACAAATGGGCCAAAAACTGTGTGACAAAGACCACCACCTCATTAAAAAGGGCTGCATATATGGAAGCACTCTCAGTATTGCTTTAATGATCAAAATGATGCATCTGTGAACACATTTGCTCTCTCAAGTAAATATACAGAGTTGATGTAGTTCCCTAAAAGCTGTACTCTGTTAAGACACTTTGCCTAACCTTTCTCACCCCAGCATCAGAACCTCCATTATATCCAGAGTCTTGGCTTTGTTTGATATTAGGCAAAGGTCACTAATTTTCTTCTTATTCAAAAGAACTACAGGAAAAAAGGCTGCAGAAAACTACCATAAGTCAAGAACACTGATGTCAACTGTATCACTGCCACACTGGCACCCGGGTACGTTTACTAGGCTCAAAGAACTCAGACTTTAATAAAAAACAATTGCACGGACAGATGCAGATACTAGCTGCATTCTGTATTCTGTCCTTTTCTCTACATGAGCACCTGCAGCCTTGCACTGTCCTGCTAGGTGTTTCTGAAAACACCTGGGCAAGCTGTTTGCCCAAGATGCTAAGAGATAATTAGCAAATAAAACCACTCCTGGCATCCCTTCAACATTAGTGTCGAGCCGCAGCAGCAAGCTGGCACCTGGCAAAGAGAAATGCTAGATGCGATAATTCCAATTTACACATTCAGCACAACGTTCCATCTGCCTGTCATCGGGAAACAGTTTCATATTCAGTGATAACACAGATACCCCCAAAGAATACCGTGTCCAATTGCTGACATGGAGATTCCATGCACAAAGCAGGCACCAGCTGCAACCACTTTCTTTGCTTACTTGGTAAGGGTCGTTTTTCTACTGTAATAAGAAATTAGGATGGGGTGGGGTGAGCAGGCTTGACTTTATAGGTAAAGAAGCAAACAAGAGAAAACTATCTAGCAGCTCTGTGATCAACGTGATGGTCAACACAGATACAAAGCAACCATAGTTTCATCTAAATGTATTCTGGGGGGTGGGGGAAACAGCCTCTAGAAGGGCAGCCATATTAGTCTGTTCTAGGAAAAAACAATAAGGAGTCTCTAGCGGCATGTTTTTTTAGACTAACTAATTAGTTATGATGTACATTTTCACAGACTAACACTCACTTCATCAAATACAGATAACCAATTTGCTAATCTTTTAGATGTCATAACATTCTTTTCATTAAAAATCATTATAAAAACAGCAGTGGTTAAAACAACAGCAGTGAGTTAGTTCTCAGATGGACCTGAAAAAAAATTGTACAAATATATACAGTTGAAGATGAAGAATCAGGGTTTCCAAGAGCTGCCCAGAATGGCTGCCAGCTTTGAGAGTGGCTCTGTCTTCTTCTTTACTGATGAGAAGAGAGAACTAGACAGAATATTTTATGGTTATTTATGTAATGCCTGGTATCCTTTTCCCAATCAAGTAAAATGAATGGGGTGGGGCAGTCCTAGGATTGAAATCTTCTTCATGTTTATAATAAACTAAATTTATTGTTCCATCATGTAAGCAATGTAAAATGGAGTGTGGCTGCCCACTACCTTCATCATTAACAGTATGCAACAAATTATTAGTATGTATTGTCTGAAACATCAAAGATAGACCTCATTTTGGGGGGGGGGGTATGCATTGGAATTGAGAGAGAAGCAAAGAATGTGCACATGAATTTTAGCCCAGCCAGATTTGACTGCAATTTTGTGGTATGCATTTATATGGGAGCAGACATGCTCCACCACAATGATGGACTATGTCTGGACTTATTTCCTATTAGGTGTGACTGGGACAACACCCTTAACTTACCAAATTATAGCAAATAACTTGGTAACTGAAAAACTATCACTTTTGTTCTAATGTAAAGCTTTAATCTTCCTCATGCCCCAAGGGGAAGAAAATAGTTTATCTGTGATACACATACAAATATGATACTTTGGAGAGGGGGAGTCTTTGAATAATTGGAACAGAGGCTAAGCAGGAATGAACTTCATTTTCACTGTATTTGTTTCCATTGCAGCCATATGAAACAATTGTTTGCAGCCTTAGAAAGAAAGAGGTTTCCATTTACTATCCTTCCATTTTAACCTGCCTTCGTCAATTGAATGAACGCACTTTAGGTAAAATGATTCCTTCAGTTGCCTTAGCTACAAATCCCTATAGTATACTATAATTGAAATCTACTCACGTAAGTTAGGAATAATTAGGACCCCAAATTAAGCCAAATAGAAAGTTAATTCAAACAGTCAGCTGCTGTCATTTAAACAGTTACGGGTTTTTTACTGTTGCTTAACGTCTTTGAATGTGTTAAAAATGCACCCATGCTTGATGTTCAGCATCAGAATGATAACCAGAATCAGGGTTGCCCATGCTTTATTCTTAGCCCCACCCTGATAAATTCTTACTAAAGGCTTCCCCGTCAGTGTGAGATGATCTTTGCTATGATCACATTAGCAACTCTCCAGAGAAAGAAAAATATAATAAGTCTGTAAATAAAGCAGGTATACCATAACAAGCCTTGACAGAAAAGGAAGGAAGAAAAATAAACATGAAAAACTACCTCTTTCTAGAAATTTATAATTCTAGATTGCACTGAAATAAAGGTGATGTTTTTAAAAAGCCATTTGTCATCTGCAAACTACATGAAGAAAATGTGCTGCTATGTGAAACAAAAATATAAAGATGAACACATAGTAGGAAAATAATGCTTGTTATAGCTATAGAGGTCTCATTACAAACCACTTAATGGTTAATCAAAAGGTTGTGCATACTACTTTCCCTAACACAACTCACCACGAATGTTTATGGTTAACTAAATTCCCTGAATAAATACAAATACAGTACTATATGATAACGGGCTTGCCTACAATGGCTAAAAGCCCCATACTCATCCTGCATCTGGTGCAATGAGTCCTCATGGTGCACCCCACAAATCAGCTTCTTTAAACCATTCATCCAATTTATCAAAAAATGCTGTTAACCTAGATGTGTTGGACATGAGGACAGCTGGATCCAGCCTTACTCAGATGCCCACACGTCTACACATGCACCATACTTTCTCTACAGGCCTATCCCCCCTCAGTTTCTCCAGTGCTGTCATTGCAGTCTTACTGGCCAAGCATCTCCTTGCAAGAGCTTAGCCATCACTGTCACTGGTGAGTTTAGAATGGGGCACCCCGCTATGTGTTCAACAAGAAGGGAGTCGCTCGACCCCTCTTCACAGGCACCCAGTTCTGACCTCAGCAGAAATTATAGCTATGGTCAGGTTCTCATAGGGACCTGCTTGGCCAGTGAGACAGAGGTGGCGGCGGCATCTCCAAGGGGGCACAGGCCATGAGGGATGAAATGGTGTTGCCCGGGGCAGTTCCAGAGTGTAATGCTCTGGATTAAGGGATTCAGTGTAGATGCGCCCTTATTTACCCTTTATAAATAGGCCCAGTGCACTAACTTCATTTAACGATACATTCTAGCCATGGTATTGATTATAATTTTTTCACATGAGATATATGACACACACTGTCTGGCTTTTAAGCTATGATAGACCACAATTCAATAATGCAGTACTTCTGAGTGTTCACACTTGGGATGTTAATATACAGTGCTATAATATATGAGATTTGACTTTATATTGTTTAATCCTTTTGAAATGCATTTGCACACTGTATTTTTAATAAAGCATCCTGAAACACATATCCAGTAAGGAATATGTTTAAAGATGAAACAGAGGCTTACTTATAACACACCTGACAGCATACTGACCATGAAATCAACATAATCATCCTTCTTACACAATTAAATCAAGCATGTGTTTATGATTCCATTTTGTGGTTGTTCTACTGTGAACCACCTGATGTACACACTGTTGTGAAGGAAGGCAGGGTAGTAATTAAAGAAAGAAGGAAGGGAAAATAATAATTCTAGTTTCCACATGCAATAATGAATGTGAAAAATCCCACCATTTTGCCCCTTGTTGTTTTCCAGATCTAATCTGTATGCATGCTAGCTTCATCTGTTCTAAATTAAGTAATAAAAAAGGGCAAGAAACAAACTGCATTTTTCTGTTTACTAAGAGCAGATTTATCTCAAACCCACTGAAATGTGTAATCAGGTCTAAATGGCCACAAAACCTCATTTTCCCAAACAGAATTATGATACGAAATATACATTCAAATCTGAACTAAATGACAGGAACTCATTTTACAGACATCTTGTTCCAATAAGATTCTCGTTCTACAATAAAGATGGATGGATGGATGGAGAGACAGACAAATCATAGAGCATACAATAGCACAAGCAATGGAGAAAAGTTTCTACCCTACCATACTGAGTGGAGAAGACTAGAAAAATTTACAGTTGATATACTAAGGAAGAAAAGGTTGCATTTAAGTTGCTGGACAGGTTACTGGATCCATGGCCAACCATATTTATGTGTGTTGGGGGCCTTCAAGTCTTTTCCAATTTATAGCATTCCAAAACCCTTGTCATGGGGTTTTCTTGAAATTTGAGGTTGGATTGAGGTTGGATTCTTGAAAAGATTTCTTCAGATAGAAGGCAAAGTTAGCCTGCTTTACTACAAACTCCACATTTCAAACAAAACACTTTGTGTTAATTCTATTAACTCTCTAATGATAAGAAATGGAAGCTTCTTGTACAAGAAACCAATGCCCTTTTATGTCTACCATAAAGAACAGAATAAACCCTTGAGCAAAGTTTTTCCTGTTTCTGGAACTTCCACTAGATAAACTCACAGATAATTTAGAAAAAGTCTTTTAACGAAAAATCTGTTTAAATGTAAACATTCTAAATGTAATATAACATTTAAATGTTATAAAAGTAGTTCAAATGTCAATATGCATGCATGTTGCAAATGTGAATGATAGCTAAGCACTTCAATCACTATTTTGCCCCTGTATTTAGCACAGGACTTGAAGCAGTGACTGTGGAATAATTGGACTATGCAAGGTGACCTTGTTATTTAAACAGATATATATGTTCATAAATGATAGCATCTTTTTAAAGGATTTAAATAAAGTGTCCATTACTTTGGAAATGGGACTTGAAAGAAAATCTCCAGTATGACATTTATTTGTTTTAAAATACCGTTTAAAGCAAACAAACAAACAAAAAATGTGTGCTGCCCAACTTTCTTTTAGTAGGTTTCTCTAGTGACCTAACAACTTAAAGTTATCATATATACTGCTGTAAGTCAACCTCATGTATAAGATAAAGGGAACTTTTAAGGCCAAAATTATGGATTTTGAAATGACCCATGGATAAGTTGAGAGTAAAACGTAGGGGTATGTAACAAAGGATATAAAGGATGAAGCAAAGGGAAAAAATGCCAAAGAACTTATAAAATTCCAGAAGGCAGAACTATTTGTGCTCACATTAAATGCTGAATAGATGTGAGAGTAGAGAGGGGTTAGTCCTTCTAGGACAGATTATGCTCTTGCCTTTCACCAGGGGATAGTGTTCTCTCTCTCTCTCTCTCTCTCTCTCTCTCTCTCTCTATATATATATATATATATATATACACACACACACACACACACACACACAAAACACACACACACACACACACATATATATATATTGAGTTAGAGCACAGTGCTTACATTGACCCATAGATAAGTCGAGTCATGCTCCTGCACACAATAGCCTCAAGCTTGGGGAGAAGGGAAAGTGGTGATGGCAAACCCTGGATGCTAGTTGTGCAGCACTTCCACGTTGTGTGACTGACTTCCATGTACACAAGTCCCTTTTTAAACAGGGAATAGGGGACTAATATCTTGGTCTCGTACTCTGTGCAAAACCCTTCTGCACACATCTGCCTCAGAAGAAGGAAGTGGTGGAAAGAGCCAGGTGTACATTCTTCCTGCCTCACCACATTCGGAGTGTGTTAGCCACCATTTGTACCCTTGGAACCAAAGAGCAGAAGCTCCGAAGGAGACAGAATGCAAACCTAGTGCCAAGGATTTGACACCACTGCTGCCTTAGGACCACTTCATAGCCTGGTTGCACTCAATCTCAAATACAGCACAGTACAGTATGGTACGGTATATTATTAATTTATTTTTAATATAATTATTTAAATATTATTGCCTTTTCACTCCCACAAAAGCGGGATTTCAGCATTCATATTTTTTGCTATCTGTGGAAGATCCTGGAACCAAACCCCTGGAGATATCAAGGGCTCACTGTATTACAACAGTGTTTCAAAGAAAAGGCTATAAAGTAATAACAAAAAAATCAAGTACAATGGAATTTCCAGGGTTAATAGAGAAGTTTGGATTCCATTTTGACAGAGAGAAAAATTAAGACCTTTTACCAAAAAAAGAAGGAGCAGCTCAAATCACTTTGTTTTGCCTTAAGAATTTTCAGATTACTACTGATTTGTTTACAAGAATTAAGGGATCTAGTTTGCCTTTTGCTTACAAAAGCTTCTTAAAAATGAAATCGGAGGCTAAACATAAGAAGATCAATTGAGGCCATTCTCCAGCACTTCAGATGTAACATTCAAAAGGTTAGCAACACCTTGCCACTCAATGAATCTGCCAGGATGGATAAGATTTTATAGGGCGATAAACTAATGCTACTCAGGAAAGTGAAGGAGAGAGGAAACACTGACTTTGATGGGATGAATATGTATTTCTTTCAAGACTTGGATCTAAAACAAAATCATGCAACATGAAACAAATGAATGCAGACTGTGCCTATTATAGAATTGAAAGAAAAATCTTATTCTGGCCAATTCTTTTTTATAACTAACACAACATTACTCAAAACACAGTGTGTTATAACAAAACTGGCAATGAGATCTTGGTGACTAAATACAGTAAAAATTTATTATGTCATGAGCTTCCATATATTTATGGACTAAGGAAGAGGAGGTGTGCAACCCCAAAATGTAGAGGTAAATATATTCCCTGTACTACAGACCTCCTATGATCTAGTACACAGAGTGGATGCAAATGGTAGAGGAAAAAACTGAAATAACAGAACCTTCCAAAATCCATGGCCAATTGCTTTATATACTTGTTCGTAACAAAAGCCTTATGTATGAGGTGCTGACCTAACTTTGTCCAGCAAAAAGGAAGAGGTACAGACAGCCTCAGCCCCCCCACCACACACGCACACACACACCAGATGGTCGTCATCTTCTTCACCTGGAAAATATGTAGTAATAATAATCATTGTAAACTACCACAGTCCTAACAAGACAGTGTGAATTATTTTATCCTAAGACATTGGTGTATTATCCTAAGCCAGAGTGGGTAGTGGTTTGAGTGATGGTTTAAAACTCTGGAGATTCTCAGCTCGGCCATGAAACCCACTGGGTGATCTTGGGTAAGTCACATGCTCTCAGCCTCAGAGGAAGGCAATGACAAACCT
This sequence comes from Urosaurus nigricauda, assembly GCA_034509955.1. Taxonomy (NCBI): domain Eukaryota; kingdom Metazoa; phylum Chordata; class Lepidosauria; order Squamata; family Phrynosomatidae; genus Urosaurus; species Urosaurus nigricauda. Next base: position 94,712,376 of record JAOEGL010000004.1, on the reverse strand, counting down.
CTTTGGAACAAATCTTGCCAGGAAAACCCCACGATAGAGTTGTCTTAGGGTCGCCCTATGTTGGGAATGATTTGAAGACACACAACAACAGAACAGCTCTAGCTCCTTCTCCTAAAGTCTTTTACCAGATACATTCATTCTAGTGACACCAGAAGAACCTCTGGCTCAATGAGGGGTAAAATCCTTTCAGTGTACAGACAGGTGTTTTTCCTTCATCTTTGAACTGTTGTTTTTTTAAAAAAACCTAGAAAATAAAACACTTAATTCCAAAACACACTGCATAAATAATCCAGCTTGAGACTGCTTTAACTGCCTGGGCTCAGTGCTAGGGAATCCTGGGAACTGTTTATTATGGCACTAGATTTCTCTAACAGAGAAGGGTAAATGTCTCATGAAACTACAGTTCTCGGAATTCACTAGCATTAAGCCAGGGCTGTTAAAGTGGTCTCTAACTGGATTATTTATGCAGTGTGTTTTGGACCTTAATGTTCACTTTTGATCTGGCTAGTAAGACGTTTTCAGTTTACATCTCCACTGATCTTCCATCAAAGAAATGTTCTCACTGCACTACTATTTTTACTACTAGATGTACTGTTTCTTGAATTTCAGTTTATGGCATAAATTGGAAAAGGGATCTGCTTTGGTCAGGCCCCACCTGGAATGTTGTGTCCAGTGCTGGGCACCACAATTCAAAAAGGATGTGGAGAAACTGGAGTGTGTCCAAAGGAGGGTGACTAAAATGGTGAAGGGTCTTGAAACCATGCCTTATGAAGAAAGACTTAGGGAGCTGGGAATGTTTAGCCTGGAGAAGAGAAGGTTAAGAGGTGATATGATAGCCTTGTTTAAATATTTGAAGTGATGTCATATTGAGGAGGGAGCAAGCTTGTTTTCAGCTGCTCTGGAGAAAAGGACCCGGAACAATGAATGCAAGCTCCAGGAAAAGAGATTCCACCTCAACATTAGGAGGAACTTCCTGACAGCAAGGGCTGTTCGACAGTGGAACACACTCCCTCGGAAAGTGGTGGAGTCTCCTTCCTTGGAGGTCTTTAAGCAGAGGCTGGATTGCCATCTGTCAGGTATGTTTTGATGGAGAGTTCCTACATGGCAGGGGGTTGGACTGGATGGTCCTTGTGATCTCTTCCAACTCTATAGGGAGAATTAGACTGCCCCCTCCTGCCGCTTCTGGAGGCCATGGGGAAGCGGCCTCTAAGCGGGGTGCAGCGGGTGCCCTGGACACTCGCTACACCCCGCTTGCGGAGGTGGGGCGGAGGGGAGGAAGGGGCCACCATCGCGGCCCCTTCCTCCCTGGGTCTTTGCCAGGGCCATCTAAAAGCCACGGCAAAGACCCGCATCCAAAAAGGATCTCCATTTGGAGCTCCTTTTTTGCGCCGCAGGAAAGGCGCAATTTGCGCCCTCCCGCAGCGCAAAGGCGTCATCATGTGTGCAACGTGTCTAGCAGCTGCATACATGATGATGCTCTTGTGACGTGTCTGTATGGATGCTGCCATCTTAAAATCGCGGCGTCCATACGCTTTAGGCCTAGGAAGGGTGTAGACGATATGCTCTCCCTAACCCTGAAGGCGGGCTTTTCATCCCTAAATGCACTGCTTTTTGCTAAACTAATTCAATCTCATTCTTGTGTCTGATCACAGAGTTATTCCTTGGATAACTGAACAAAGTTATCACAATGAAAATTGATAAACTGAAGCAATATAACATGTACAAGTAGCAAACTATATTTCATCCTTTTGGTAGACCATTTTAATATCCTTTTTTCCCCCTTGTGATTAAATGGAGCCCCTGGAGGTGTAAAATAGCTCCCATCATCACACATTTCAACCAAAAAAAAAAAGATAGTTGTGGAGCTTACATGAAATCACCAACCTCGTGTAGCTCCCTTCAATTCTTGATTTAGAATTATCTAATTCAAATTAACAGAAAAATGTGTTAATATGTATTTTGATGGCCAAAGGCAAGGATTTCCAAGTTAAGTCCTTAAACAACATTTTCTTTAGTGAAGCACAGAAAATGACAGCTCACGCACTGAAATAGTCAGGGCCATCCTATTCTCTATATCTCAGTGTAGATGATTTTCTGGTACATCATAAAAATACTTTTCTCTTTCATATATCTAGTGTTACTAGAACAAACCTTCCTATAAAGGGAACATGTCATATTGCATGCTTTTACAGCACAGAAATACATACTAGAACTCAGTACATATTCTTGTTTAGCATTTACAATAAAATATTTTCTGCTACCATATGTGAAATTAAGGCCAAAACTACCTATCCTTGTTATCACTATAACAGCACAATAGAAAGCTTTGGATGCAGACTGTTGTAACGCATAAAATGGAGGACTTGGAATGAGGAAATGAGGTTCAAATCCCTTCTCATCCAAATACTTCATTTGTTTGACTTTATACCTATCAGTATCTTTCAGTCCTTACCACAGTCTTACCGCAAAAACAAATCAGGGTAACTCCATGTGTCCTACTCCTGAGTTCGTTGGTGGAAGGGAAGAACAGAAACAGGATAAAACAGGATAAAAATATAATGATAAACTACAGGCTATAACTATGTGTGCGTAAGAGGCAACTGTAAGAAATTATTAATCTGCAGATTTCTCATTCCTCCAGTGACTTTGATTAGAGAAGAACATCTTGATAACAGAAGATCAAGGTTTCTAAGGGCAATGGCAATACATATATTTTATATCAGAGCCCCATTAGATTGGAAGCCTAACTAGGACAATACAGATTTTTAGTAGAATGGCTCATTCCACAATAAGTCTATGATTACCATTTCACTCTTAAAAAAAACATGTTTTCCAAATACAAATGGAAAGGGGTTGGCCTGGATATCCTTCCAAATCTATGGTTCTATGAATAATCAACACCAATTTATGGCAATCCTTGCCAAGCTTTTCTCAGCAACATTTATTTAGAGGAGATATTGTGATTCCTTAACCATATTTAAAAGGCTCAGAATGGACTATGGGAGAACACACATTCTCTCTGTATTCTCTTATCTAGTAAAACTTCCACCCGATATTCACCCATCCTCCTGTTCCTTTCTTCGCTTATACCTTATGGAAATATATAGTGCCTCCTGAGCCTACTACACATTTGTTAAGCAGAAAGACAACATTTTGTGAAACTATCCCATAAAGTAAGATTAATTTTCCTGTTTTGGCATGAAGCTACCTCCACATTTGTATTCCCTTGCAGACTAGAGAACCACAATATTTGATTTATTTTAAGAATTTCTAATTAATGTGGCTCCATTCCGTCTACTCTTCCCAACTTCTTTTCCACTTTTCTTTTAAGTGAGAAATGCAGGCTTTTTAGAAAGAATTCAATTCAGTGCTGAAGCATCAAAAACTGCCTCTGGCAACTGCTGGCTACTAAAAGCAAGAAAAATAAGAGATGAGAACAACACAGGTTTGAAATGTTACAAATGAAAAACTAAAATGAGCTTGAAAATGATAGAAATTCATCATTTCCTCTTTTTTTGTTCCTAAAGTATACCAATTAGATTCTCCTTACTAAATAGTGCTTGTTAAACAGCCCTAGTCTGACATCATTTCTCTTTCTTTTTCTTATCCATAGTATTTGTGTTAAGCTCAAATATTTATCAAAGTAACATTAAGATAAGACAGGTTTCTCCACACACCCACACACACCCCATGCATACAATTCTAAAATAAAAGACAAACAGTATATCATGCCACTCCAGACATTTGCTCTGGGTTCAGGAACTTTCATGTGTTCCTTGAGATTCCTTAAACACAGGAGATAAATTACATGGTCATTTTCTGTGCATTCTACTCTTCTAATGAACTGGAAACAATGAGCAAAGACACAATTTAGCCCAAGGACAGAGTAGGAGCAACAGAATTGTACAGATATTTTGTATGAAGAATGCTCCATGCTTAAGGCTTAGAAACTTTACTTGTAAAATTCCAGGAAGCAAAAGATAGCAAGACATCTGTCTGAGTCATTGGTGACTATCACACAGGCCTTACTGTCCCTGAAACACGGCTAAATCATCCATAAAGTGAGCGGGTATAATAGCCGCCATGATTTAATTGTCACTGAGGCGTCCTGTTCCTCTCCTATCCTCAAAGCATTCATGGAGCAGTCATTTCTCCAATAACAGAAGTTCCCATTGTTAAAAAATGGCTGCTCCACAAATGCTTTCAGGACAGCAGAGGAGCAGGATGCCTCAATGACGATTAAATCACAGGAGGCAAGCACAATTGGCTATCATACCCACACACTTTACCAACTATTTAGTCATGTTTCAGGGACAATAAGGTTCTGTGTGATAATCACCATTGCCACCATACCATCGTGAACCACCCTGATCTCCTCTCATTTTGAAAGTGGAGCAGGGATGGGCAATGTTAGCAGCTGGATGGAAGACCATCAAACAATACCAGGGATATCCAAGTAGGGATAAGAAATAATCCTGACTGAATACCTTGCGACCTCTTCCCAAGTAGAGGACAGTTCTCACCTAGATGGACGAATCTTCTAAGTAAAGGATCCTTCCTAGAAAGCTTAGACTGGTGCCCTCCTTGCTGTGTTTATACAGGTAGCTGAATGCTTTTTTTGTTATGGCAGGCCTTTAAGGACTGACTGTGACTGGTCAAAGCAAAGGGGCCTTGCATAACATGTTTTATTTTCTGTATTTTGTTTCCTTTTTAATGACTTACATTTCTAATTGATGTTTATTTTATTGATAAATTTGCATTTTTTACTTTTGTACAAGATATGTGTGTATGTGTGTGTGTTGCTTCAGTTGTTTTAACTGTTATGAGCCACCTTGAATCCTGGACTGGGGAAAAGACATGCTACAACAGTAACAAAACCATTTCTTCTATTTCTCTGCTCCAAGTAGATAAATAATCTGATATGGCATAATATATTTGATATAAAGCTGCCAAAGCACCTGTAGTACTTAAAATGTGTTTCCAGTCAGTAAACAATCATGAGTGGCATGCTTTTTAAGTAGGATTTACAGCAGTTATTCAATGCAGATAGCAATTGCATGAAGGAACCCCGGCTCCTCATTAGCTTTTACCTTCTTTACTTTGCAAAATTGGCTGTGTAGTACATCACTTCTCACATATAAACTGTACTTCCAGGGGAAAATCAAATTTCATTCACTACTAAAGACAAAAAGGCCACCAGGAAGACATATATATTAATCTCTTCCAAATAACAATTTAATGAAACCACAAAGTATGCACTTTTGGGCAGAACTGGCCTTCAGTACTGAAACATTTCAGTTGAATGGGGGCAGGAGGGAGAAGCATCTTAAAAGTTGGTCAGGCAAACTAGGCTTTTGAAGGGCAATATCCCCCATGAGAGATTTCTTGTCTACATTCTGTGAAATCTAAATTGGAATCCCCCCACCCTCCATTCAAGCCCATGAACCATGTCTTAGAACTGAGGCAAGATTAAATTAAATAGCGATCTAATGTAAAATATTTTATTTTATTTTATTATGTTATGTTGAATATTCATGGAAGTAAACAGTTGTGTTTATTGCTCTGCATGCTTTCTGGGAATAAATTGCTAGCTGGGCTCTTAACTTATCTGTAAAGAGTTAAAACCTCATTCACAGCAGCACTCCCAGGTATGTTTCCTTCTTCCCAAGTTATTGTCATGAAAGCAAAGCTGGGATCATGGGTGATTATCACCCCAAAGGTATTCTGTATGTAAAACAGTAAGTACACAAAATTGCTGATGGGGTGCCCTCAGGAGAATTCCTAGCAGAAAGGGAATTGGTTTACACATTTTCTGTTCTTAGCTGTTGTTTTTAAGATACAGTAGCAAAGAAATGAAGTAGTAAACAATGCCAGCAGTGCTTCAGGCTGGAATCCCACACTCAGGAACAGGGGCTATTAAATTCAGTGAAATTCCTGGATGAATATGCATTCAGACTGGTAGGTCTGCTATGAGAATCACGTTGCCCTCCAGATCTTGCAGAACTGCAACTCCCAGCATCCCTCACAGTTGGCAAAATTGGGAGCTGCAGATCCACAACATCTGGAGTGCCCAACAATTCCCAGAGCTGATTTAGATACATGTATCATTAATTATCTGTTTCTTCCTCCAAGCATCTCAAGGCAGCTGTTCCAGAAAATGCAGCAATTCCAGAGTATTCTTACAATTGTGGGCTGCCTTAGTTAAAACACTGACTCTAAATAGTACTCTGAAAGACAGTAATATGTAGAGAAAGTTGCATATTACAGAGAGGATGTCATCTAGGTTTCCCTGGTCCATATCCAGCACTGTTAATCACACTGTTTCGATTTTTAACGGTGAATAATTTTTATTTCCTAATTACAGAAGTGTAGATTTAGTAAAAGAACCAGTGTGGAGTAATGGTTTGAGCACAGGACTACAACTCTGGAGACCTAAGTTTGACTCCCCACTCAGCTGTGGAAACCTGCTGGGTGACCTTGGGCAGTCACACTCTCTCAGCCTCAGAGGCTAGCAATGGCAAGCCCTCTCTGAATGAAACTTGCCAAGAAACCCCCATGGTAGGGTTGCCGTAAGGCAGAAACATCTTGAAGGCACACAACAACAACAACAACAGATTTGGTGGGAAAGTACACTAAGATGAATGTAACTACCTTGTATTGTTAGGGCTAGGACTTGTGTGGCATACATTCTGCCATGATTTGCACAGGTGATGTGAGCTTTCGGGTTACTTTAAGACTAAATGTAACTTGACTAGTTCTAGAACCCTTAAAGTGATGCTGAACAGATGCTCAAAACTGTATCTACTTTTCATGCACTCTTAGTAAAATAAAACAGATATATGGTGGCTTTTATTTATTAATTTACTTATCAGATCAAATCTTTCTATTGCTGTTTCATAAAATGCTATTGCACCATCGTCCAAATAATCAACCCAAAAGAGCTCCAGAAAATATTTTTAAAAGGTAGAAACTGATGAATACAATATAATAAAACACAATGATACTAATCATCAAATAAAACTGCACTCATACCAAAAACAATCTTAAAAGATTTCAGTACAAACTAAAAAAAGTATTCTACTTCCCTTCTAAAGTATTCCAATTGGCAAAAGACTGTGTTTTTTTTTTTAACTTTCTCAGGGTAGGAAATGACAACAGGGGGCAAGCCAGCCTAGCCTCCCCTGAAAAAAAATATGTCCTCAGAGCAGACCCTGAGAATATCCTTATGGAATTCAACTGCACAGCTCTCAGAAGAGTCTGTAAATAAATAATGGAGGCTGAACAACAGCTTTTCTTGGTGATCTATGCCATCAAACTGCTGTGCAGGTGTAATGCTGTGGCAGTGCTGTGAAGGACATTATGCTAGCACTGAAGGGAAACCTGCAGATACAAATGACTAGGTCTGATGGAAGTAAAGATGAACAATTTTGTTCTAAAACAAGGGCAGGGAACTTATTCTTCTCCTCCTTTCTGATTTTAGTCTAGCCTTGAGTATTGCATGTAATAGCAAGTAAATAAATTTCAAAAGAAGAACATTTAAGTTGATGGTGAATCGCTTTAAATTTTACTTAGCAAGTTCTGAAATGGCCAGTACTGATTCTTCACTAACAAACTGCCACATTGTTACCAATAAGAACAAGATCTGCGAAAGCCTAAATATATTAGCCGCAACTGCACTCTCTCTTCCATAGAATCATACATATTTAAAGCTGCTGTTTCTTGTGTTTATATAACTTGCAAGCTGGTATTCAAGGACAGCATTTGTTAGTGAGCTAAAGAAGTGTCCAAAAATAAACCACCTGCCATTCAAGGGCAGGCACCCTGGTACTCCATTTGGCAGACTTGATTTTCATGTTTCAATTAATCATTTTAAAAAAACTAAGAAGTTCACAGCAATTTTTAACAGCTATTTTTCCTTTTGTACAACAAGCATTTAAGAAAGGAAATAAATCCTGGAAACAAAATATCTGGCAAATAATTCCTTCAGACTTCACTGGAATCACAAAATTCTGGCCTTAATATTATACCTTATTATTAAAAAGATATCCATGAACAGAAGGGAAAACTAGTGGAGGGGGACACATAGGGAGGATAAGCCAACAATAAGATATGAACGCTAAACATGCATTACATAGTCACCAAGTACGACGTCAATAAAATGTCCAAAGGAATAAACTGCAGAAGCTGCCCAAGATACAAGCCTGTGCTGAAAAGAGTGACCATGGAATTCCATCAGAGTATACTGAAGAAAACATATGGAAAACATAGGAATGTTCAGCCGTGCACTATCAAATTTGACTTTTGTAGTTTACTCTTGTAAGTGAAAGATGAGCATAACTTACCTTCAGAACACTGCAGGAAGCTGACTATCAGAAGCAGCCAAAACCTTTTCATTCTGCAATCAGAAGTCACCATTATTGACCCCCCTTTTGAAGTATCTTCTTTATATCCCTTAAAGATTCCAGTTATAAATGTCCAGGGTCATTCAAGTGGATGGTCTACATTGTTGATCTTCATAACTGGGGAGAGAAAGAAAAATGGGGAGGGAGTCAATTCATATTCATTACTTATTTTTTTTAAAAAAAAAAAAATAAGAGAATTTGGTACTAACAACTGTCAGCCTTAGGTTAATGTCCCAAGGAGGTATAAATTATTCTGGAATAGTTCCTGTGACACATAGAGAGATAAAGAAAGTTAATTTCCTGGAAGTCTCTAGTTAGAACTCTGTAAGACAACAGAAAGAATGCCCACAACACTCTCATTAAAAAAGTGAGCTGCACCCAAAGAAACTGAGCAGGAGGTCTCTTCTCCACAGCCTCTTTACATGTGCAGCAGTAGTGCCACCCTTTGTGTACTGCATGGTTTGCACCGATTCAGAGAAAAAAACAGAAGCGGCAGCAATACAATCAACCCAACCATTTTTGCTGAGGCAGCTCCTGTCATTGATAAGATTTTTTCCTCTTGTGCCAAATTCAAAATATCTCTTCTGTGGAGATGTGGCTTTTTGGAGCCAAAAACAACAACAAATAATCAAAGGCTTAATGGAAACTGTTTGCAACTTGACAACAGAGGAGAATGTTTGCTTCTACCTTAGATTCTATCAGGGCTGCCAGGGAATGCCAGAGCTTTACTGTAACAATAACACTTCAAAGAGTGTCTTTGAGAATGTACAAAACGTCCTTCTGCACCACAATCCATTAATTATAGACCAAAAAGCACAAACCTCCTACATTAAATCACTTTTGCGCAGCCTTGACCCTCAGGAAATATTATCTTAGAAATTAACCCTAGGGCCACCGTTTTCACAATACAAAAATTGTCAATAATATGACAAGACGGCACTGTACACAAATAGATATTACTGCAGGTATCTTCTTCCCCCAAAGCCATCCAGAATCTAAAAATTGATATGTGCCCATTTATCTTCTCTACACTAAGAAGCAAACAGCTTTCTACTGCACAGGGGGAAGCCAGACACTCTGCATTTCTGGGAACTTTAATCTCTCTTTCAAAACAGCTCTACTGCTAAGGCTACAAAAGCAACCTTCCAAATGCAAACAAATAAGCCTGCAGTGTTGTCCACAGACAAAACAGCTCTGGTGGCCATTGTTTTGTTCACTTCTTTGTCAAAGAACAGCAGAGTCAAACAAACAATCTAAGCTCCAGAGTTGCTCTTTTTCCCCTCCTAAATCTTGCAAGCAGCCAGAGAAAAACAGAATCCTGCCAAATCCACCCTGCTGTTGCTTGTGTCTGTGTGTCAAGCCGCGTGCCATAATTCTATCACTAGAGATTACTTCTATGATGCCTACAGGTTAAATGTGATTCCCTGGACTTGGCTGCTGTGCAATTGTTAGCTCTTGTTGTAAGATGGGGGGGGGGGGGGGGCAGGGACATTAAGGACTTCCCAGTTAGATAGGATTTCTGTGCAGAAGAGGACTCTAAATATAAATAATATCTGATTAATGCAACGGCATCAGTTTGGGAAACTATGAGCTCACCAAGCAGGGAAAAAATTCCCTCCCCTAGACCATTTCTAGACCAGTCCTAAAAACGCAACTCAAAAACAAATGCCACTGATTAATTTAATTTTGATGTGATTTCCTTTTAAGTAAGTGTCTTTAAGACTGCAGCACCAACAGTAATCTGCCCAGCACCAATGTTCCACATTACATGTACTTTTCCTGTTGCCGTTATCTAGACGCTTATGTTCAGAAAATGGTGTTTTTTCCACACTTTTCAATGCCTTATAACTGCAGAAGGGCCAAAGTCCCTGACTTGACTGAGGGAAGTCCACTTCCTGGTTGAGTCCACAGAAGCAAGACATATCACTAATCCACTCCTGGAAAGGATTGCAGGCAGTGGTGTCACTAGGATTGGTGTCACCTGGTACGGTTATTCATGGTGTTACCTGCCATTTACCTCATCCCATACCACACCCATATAGAATCCTTAGTAATATTTTTTGTACTAGTTTACTCATAAGTTGTAATTTCCATATCATCACTGAACATAATGGTAACAGTTGTTGCATAAACAGCTACAACATGTTTACATTTCATAGTTTTATGTGATTGTAGCGAAAATTTGATAACATGTTATCCTTTTAAAGAAACTTTTAAAAAATTAAAAATTAAAAGTAAAATTTGAAATTTGAAATTTTAAACAACTGGGGCCTCTCCTTTTTCCTCTCACTGAGCCTCACTCTACTCACACCATCTTTTCAGCTTTTTAGAGAGATATAGGTGAATGTCACAGCCTGTTTCTGCCCAAACAGATGTTTGATTAACATTGTTGTGTTCCCCCCCCCCCCGCGCTTTGGGGTGTCACCTGGTGCAGTCCAACCCCCTCGCACCCCTTAGTGATGCCACTGGTTGCAGGTCTGCTACAAATCAGGTTCAGGATGGGAAGCTATCATTTCTCCATTTTTCCCCAATGACATGATCAATTGTTATGCTGTTCAACTTTTAAACAAGCACAGGAACTAAAAATATTCATACTCTGTACAAATAAATATTCAGAACAGGACAGGATACTATAAGGGACTAGATCCTGTCTGATCTTGGAAGCTAAGCAGGACCAGCCCTAGTTAGTACTTAGACTGGAGAAAAATAACAAATACCAGGTGCTGTCGTCTTCATTCAGAGGAAGAAATTAGCAAAGCCACCTCTGAGTACTCTTTGCCTAAGAAAACCCTATTAAATTAATGGGTCACCATAAGTCAATAGATGATTTGAAGGTATGTGCATGCACACACACAAAGTCACACTAGGCTGGCAGAGAAGTATTTTCAATGGCATAGGGGAAAAGGTTTAGTGCAGATGAACAAAACGCAGTTCTCTCCCTGGCAGAAACCCAAGTACCTGAAGGTAAAAAAAGAATAAGAAAAAGAAAAAGAGAAGAGAAGAGAAGAAAAAAGAAACGATCCATCACTAGTTAATCTAGTGGCAGCACGTCAGCTGCTGCAGGAGTTTCCTGAAGCTGACACAAAGGAATAGTCATGTTACATCTTGAAGTCTTTCACCCAAGTGGGCTGGGCTCTTTATGCTGAAAAATCTATAGTGTCTGCAAAGAAACAGGCTGTATGTATAGCTGAAAGGAAAAATGGTCTCTTGAAGCATCCATTCCCAGTAAGGGAAACCAGTCAAGCCATCAAGCTAAGAATGCTGGACTTACTTGTATGCACATACCTGCATACACACACAGAACACCACAAATTTAGATTAACTCTTTATCTGTCACAACAACCCAGAAAAGTAATTGCTGAACCATTTCACACACTTTACAGACAGTGCCGTGTGACTTGACCTAACCATTAGAATAATTCGAGCGCAAGGCTGAGGCACATTAATGACTGCAAGGGAAATTAAGCCAGTCTTTTGATTACTCCCAAACCATTCAGAGGATTTTTAGATTTGCTGAGATTTGGTTTTAATGGGTTTTTCAATTCCTGAACATAATGCTAGATGGACTGCTTAGCTGCACACATCATTCTGATAGAAAGGGGGAAGGGGGTTCCTGCCGCTGAATGCTGACAAGCCTTGTGTTCTGTCACACGTCACCTCACTGGGTTGTTGTTTGCAGAAAGCAGGAGTGAGAGGGGAAGGGAAGGGAGGCAGGCAGTACACTGAGGGAGACTGGAGACTTTTTTGGGGAGGGGGATAAGAGCAGCAGCTTTCAAGACAGAGGGGATGGAGGCAGAGGGAACAGACTCTGTCCTGAGAAATTGGTACCACTCAAAATAGATTGAAAATATGTCTGGAAAAGTGCAAAAGTCTCAGCCGTAACTGTCAGCTCAAGAATAGCAAAGCCAATATATTCATGTCCAACAAAATATGAGGAATGTGGGTGGCTGGCTGGGGGGGGGGGGGCTATCTTCATTTCTGGCTATTTGACTGGAAGGCAAACCTGAAGTTCTATTGAAGAATGTGTCCCTTGTGTTGAAACCAAATAAATGTTTGTTTCTATGCACCTGTGTTAAAATCAAACACTTTTAGGGAAACATTTTAGAATGAAGATTTATTTATTTACATATATCCTTACACTTACACACACACAAACACACAAGTTCTGACAATCAACTATTACAAATTAATTTCATGCTCCTAGAGTTAGTAGCATACACACTTCTTTCCTACCTTGTACAAAGCAGCCAACTATATAGCTCTGGCATCACAGCACAAACAGAATTCTTCCCCCCTCTCCCCCCCCCCCCACACACATACAAAAACACACAGATTCCAAAAAAGGTACCGGGCATAAAATGGAACCTGAGTATATTTGTGGGTAAAAAAGCTGCTGACAGTCCTGCCTTTTAGGCCATGTAATTGCCACAGATAAGGAGACAGGAGTCACTGGAATCTCACAACAACCCAAAACAGGTAAACACTGGCAGGAAAAGCCATATTGGGTTACCTCTTTGCAAACAGAAAATGTAGATCACAGTAAGAGGCCATTCTGTGCAAATAACCCATTTCCCTTCAGACCTGGGGGATGGTGGTGGTGGGGGGATCATATATAGCCCTGCCTGAAAGTGGGGAAGGGAGACAGTCTCTAGAGTCAAAAGGCAGATTAGATTTCAGAGTGCAACCAAAGCTGCCTGGAAAACTTCAGTTGTAACTTAAATCCTTCCCTCTGGGAAATAGAATGGTCTCCTTCAAAAACATCTCTTCTAGGAGAGTGAGAGGTCGTGGCTGAAGGCGTTTCTTGTGCATGCCCACTTAAAGACAAAAAGGTTAGACAAGTATAAAGACTACCCATTTTTAAAACGTGTAGGCTTTGGCCAGCAACTAAGAATTCCATTCTCTTACATGTACATCTTAGCAGCACCTTAATAGACACTTGTTGGAGGGGAGAAAAGAAGGCACATAACCTGTTGTCATTAAAACAAAATCTCAGTAAAAATCAAGATGGCTGTCTATAGGCGCAAGCACACACACACACACACAAATTCTTTCCACAGGCATACAAGGATCCAAGGTATTAGTAGGATCAAATTGTAGATGAGACAGTGGGTGGACAATGTTGGATTTTTTTTTCCTTTCCCCTTTAGTATCCTATGTTTCTCCATCTCTGGAGAACTTCTCAAAGGAACATGGAAGGCAACCACAGGGGTTTGCAAAAGAAAAGTGAACTTGCTTCTCCACCCACACCAACTATCAGAAAAGCCATGCTGGATCCCAGTGCCTTCTATAAACAGATGACTTCCTTTTCTTCACAGTATGGCCACTCTGAGTCTAGCCCCAAGTGTGTATTTACATCCTTGAGAAATATATCAGGAAACAAAGCCTAAAACAGAAAAAAGACCAACTAAAAACAGAAAGTAAAACACAAGGTCAAATAGGTTACCATTTCTCAAAGGCAACACGGAGGCTTCTACAACTAAGCTGCAAACCATAGTAAGCAGCCCTCATTCTCATTTATGGCCATCTTTCCCCATCTTACCTGGACCTCTGTGTTCCATTCATTCAACCATCTCTCACACACGGGAAGAACAAGCCAGCCAGTACTCATTCAGGCTCAACATACACTCACACTTTTGATGCCACTCAAATCTGCAGGCTACCAGGTTTCAAGGGGGCAGGGTTGATTGAAACAGGTGGAAATAATCAACCCCTTGATGGCAGTATTTCCCCACCACACCCCACTTCCAGCACCCTTGCAGAGGAGAGGGTGCTAAATTTGCAAGGCAAAAACAGACAGGTGGAAGAGTTCAGCTTCTTACTGCTCTCTGATCTCTCTTCACCAAATACCATGCAAGTTCCAGACAGCAGCAGCAACAGCACCATACACTACATCTGAGTCCCTTTGAGATTGCTGGACTGGAGTTCCCAGCTGCCTTAGCTAGAAAAGAGAGTGGTAAGGAATTCTGGGATCTACACCCCAACAACACTTGGAAAAGCACAAGATTCCTGACTTGGACTTATAAATAAGATGGAATTGGGAAGGGTTATGTTCACATATGGGTGTCAGTTCAAGACATATAGCATCTTCATGCTTACCCTGTGACATACTGTGTAGAGTGGCTGTGCATGTGTGTATTCAGTAGGAGGAAAATTAGGACCACCAAGATATATTATCATCCTCTTTTACCTGGGTCAGATTAATATGTTTCATGCTCTCTATATGTCAGACAATGGAGGTGTATAAAACCAGGTCCAAGCATTAGCCTCCATAACCGATGTTATTAGTCCAAAAAGCAGTAAAAGTAACATAAGAAGAAATATCTTTCTAGATCTGGGGAACATCCTCCTTTACTCCCCTTTGATCAATTACAAACCACCCTCAATAGTGGTTTAGCTACTTTTGTATTAATACCTAATAGCTAAGTTAGTATTAATCCATAGTAAGGGTAATACAAAACAAATAATAATAAAATCTGACACCATGGCATGTATAGTCATGGGATCATGCTCTTACTGTTCATATGAACATATCTGAGATAACCACCAACCACATTCTGATTCTGCACTCAAATTGTTATCCTTTCATTATCCTAAGTAAAGAACTGTGCTTCTGTTAATCTTCACCATGCTATATCCACTTTGGTTGGGAATATGGTTGGGACACAACTAGCAGTTAAACTGAGGGGATAATCTACAGAATCATAAAAATACACAAACACAGTAAAGTCCTCTTGAGATGGGATACATTATAATACAAAAGCGTAAATGCTATCTTTCATCAAGAAAATATCTACCATGACAATCTTCAATGAGTGGAAGGTAGAAATTCTCCCTGATATGCTAGCTTTCAAAATGCAAGACATTAATGATGCTGGGAAGAAGTCATAGATCTTTCCAAATGCATTTGGAATGAGGCAGTCCCACAAGATTTGTACCATCAACTTTTTCTGGATATACATGTGGATGCTTAAAATATCCAAATCTGGTAAGCAATCTGTCTTTGACCTGCTTCTTCAGACAAAAAAAAGATAATAAATGGTCAGATAACTACAAAGAGATTGCCATTCCATTAAAAACACTGCAGTGTTCAAGACCACCAGGGAAGAAGGAGGAGGTTATCACTAGGTCTGTGCTCAACAGTTCCCATTAATTAACACCTTGAATTTTGATTTTCTAACACCAAACATTTCTGAGTCATACGGAAGGAATGAAGTATCAGAGAAGGGAATAGCTCAGTAAGTATGAGACCTGACCAAGGTGACCCAGTGTTACAGTAAGGAAGTAATTTTTATGCACTCAGCTGCTGTGTGCTCTGAAGTGATACATCAATGCTTTAGTGAAGCCTGAAACAGTATGGGATAAATATACATGTACCCTGAATCTAAGCTGAAAGAGAGATCACAAAGCTCAAGTCCCACCGGACTGGATCCTGTGTTAATCACTACAACAGAGTTTACTCACAAAGGAAAATCTACCTGTGTGACAAGCAAAACACTATACAAAACCATTTCAGCTTTACAATTTATCCTCTCTGTCCACAGTGGCACAGTGGTCTACCTCAGTCACTCACAGGGAAAATAAATGGGATTTGGAGCAGGCAGGAAGGAGGGGAGAGACGGAAAGAAGGGGAAAGGGAAAGGGAAAGAAAGAAAATGTAATGATCAATATTACCGATTTTCATACCAGTGCAGCCAAGTATTCTTTGTTTTCCACCAAATTGTATTCATTTCAGCATACAAATGCTTTTCCAGCATGTTAGTTCCATCTTTTTGTTAATTAAGAATAACACTGGAATTCTCGGAGGACTTCTTGTTTAACAATTCTAATAAGTGCTTTTGTGTCTGTGCTGTTTTTCTCTTTCTCCTTGGCACTTTTGCATTGTCATTTTTTCCCCAAAAAAATCAAACATGCCCTACACTCCAGTAAATCTACAGGTCTTCTATATCATGAAGACCATCTATGCTTTCCTCCAAATCTTCAGATTGCAAATCTACTAGAAACCTACTAGAAAGCAGCCCCTCTGTGTCATGAAGATTATGCATGATTCATATACTCTTGTTCCATTTCACCTCATATAATACTGACTTCACAAATTCACAAACAAAAATTATTTGGAGCTTCTTACATACTAACAGTTTTGCCCTCAGGTTGACTCTCTCTGCTTGGGGAAGGGAGGGAAGAGAGTCTGCAAGTCAATTACAACTATTATCAGCAGTAATATCTTAGCGTCATGCTGAGCATGTTAAATATGCTGATCACTTTGGACACCAGAGGCATAATCTGAAGCTGTTTACCATTCCCTTCATTAAACACTCCTGGGCCTGCACAAGAACGGCAAAACAAATAGGTCTCATTTTCAAACCGTATGCAGGCTACATCTTTTGCAGGTTTTTAAACAGCAAGAAAATAATGAATAGCTATAAAGCTATAACCACAGAGCATCCCAAGACAGGTCAAACTGCAAATTTAAAAGAGAGGAACAAAACGACAGAGAATCCTGTGGATTTCCCACCCCACCCTGTTATATATATATATATATATATATATATATTATATATCAGAATTCTTTCAGAGAGCCAGAATGATATAGGGTGCAAATTTTACTTCTCCCCTTTTTTTTTGGAAACTCATTATCTCACAGCTTCAATTTATTACCACTATCCATATGCAGTAGTAGAATAAGACCTACTTTGCAGGAATGTCCTGAGGGCAACTCCATGAAAAGATTTTTTTAAAAAAAAAAGTGCTACATAATAATACAAAAATCTAATTCTTCCTCCCCTCAAAAAAAAAAAAAAATACTCATGTTATTGCTTTGTTGGGAAACTGTCTTTAGGAATACACTGAAATGATTATATACAATCAGTTTGTTTTCACAAGTTTGTTTTCAACAAAGAAAGTTGTTTTGTTCATTACACTGCCTTTTTTTCTAGGTGTGTGTGTGTGTGTGTGTGTGTACACGCATGCATAAAGAATTTGTCTGAAAAAGAAGCAGACAAATAATGGGTCTGTGACCAGACATGCCTACAGCTCTGGAATGGAAGTGTCACGTGAAACTTTCTGTAGCTCCCTATGAGGAATTTAACATACTTGATATGCTTTCTGACCTTTCTTTTCTTGGCATAAGAAAAGAAAAGCAGAGGTGGTGGGGGCAAGTTTCAAAGAAAAAGGGGGTACATGCATGCCATTCACAGCTGACATCCTGATGTAAATAACGTCACCAGCCCAAGGCCCTCAACATCCACCTGACAAAATAAAATCAAGACTTGCTTTGGCAACAAATCAACTTTGTGGCTTATACATACTTCATTGTTTGTTTAACCATCCTGAATAATTGGGTTAAATAAAGCCTAGACTTCCAGGGACTGCAAGTTGCAACTGTACTGTTAAGTGGGCCGAGAGCCAGCCAAACGCAACTGAATCCTCTCCGCGCCATTCCAAATATGTAGGCCTACCTAGGTCATGCAAGGAAAACCTATTTAAACTTTCCAGATTTACAAGAACAATAAATGAAATTAAAATTGCCCTTGCATTGGTAATATAAAGACTATTAAGAATAACACCATGAATCTTTAAGTACATATTACCCTAGAGCAATCATTTGTGTATTTTGTTTTTACAAACTTCACTTTTTAACTCAGTCTACTTCCACCATACCCTAGGTGTAAACTATTTAACTTCTATATGTTCTACATACAAACCAGTCAACTAGTAGTTTCTTTTGTTCTGACCTGCTGCTGATGCTCTCCTGTGCCCTCTTTCAATGACTAAGGAAGTATGACAGATACATGCAATTTCTCTGGAGAACAGAAATTGTTGTTTCTGAATCCTGAAAACATTCATTAAAAAAAAAAAAACCCACGATGGTAAGCAAAAGATGACTTTAGTGCCATTTCTAGGCTGCATGTGACTACTAGTTACCACTTTTCTCACAAACGCCACACTGACATTTAGTAATAGCAATAGCAAGTACAATTCTATACCACTTATCAGTGAACTAGCACTCCCTACGCGGTTTACAATGTATGTAAACTAATTGCCCCCAACAAGCTTGGTACTCATTTTACCGACCTATGAAAGGATGAGTCGACAATGGAGCCTTGCCTGGAATTGAACTCACAACCCTGTAGCTGCAGTACTGGCATTTAATGATTGTGCCACTAGGACTCCCTTTAGCCTTTCTTAAACTTCTCATGGCTCCATTAGAAAACAGCTAACTACTGGAGTTAATCTTCACTGCCCAATTCTTTAAAAATGCACTGCTTCTCCTCAGTAAAAAGCTATGTTGATCTAGATTTTTCTGCTTCAAGTTGGCAAACTGTGCCTATAGTGATACAAGCAAGAGGTAGCCTACATGTTACAGATATCAAGGTTGAAACCACCATCATGTGATGCTTTATGAACTCATCACACCTATTCTGTGACTGTGGGCTAATGCTGTCCCCCTCACTTAATGTGTTGATAGTGACACAAACCTGTTTCATGCACACACACAAAACTAAGACAATGCTGCTAATACCCATTGAAGCTATGAGCATTGGTACTGCCCTTGCTAGCCATAGAAGGTGCAATATACTTAATGGACACTTGTCGAACAGTTCTTTCCCTAAGTAAAAAAGAGAAAACAACCAGAATTGGAATCTGCATGTACATTATGTGTTTTATTATATGAGTTTAGTTGATGCTTTATGATTTCACCACACCTATTCTGTGACTTTGGGCTAATGCATACAAACTACTAGTTGATTGGTTTGTATGTAGAGCATATAGAAGTTAAATAAGCCCCCTGATTTGACTCCCAAAGCCTGAGTCAACTTATCTACAGATCAAAGTAAATACTGTATTTAACTCTTATAAAAGAAACCATTCCTTGGTGAAAAGCAAGAGAAAAATATATCCTGGAAGTTGTGACACACACACACACACACACACATCTATTCTCTCATCCATCCAGCCTTTAGGATGAGCATAAACAGTTATGTCTGCTGGAATCTTGTAAGTTTCTTTGGCATTGTTTTCTTTTGCTTCATCCTTTAGATCACTGGTTCCCAAACTTTGGCCCTCCAGGTATTTTAGATTTCAGCTCCCAGAACCCCCAGCCACCTTGGCCAACAGTCAAGAATTCTGAGAGTTGAAGTCCAAAACATCTGTAGGAACAAAGTAAGGGAAACACTACTTTAGATCCTTTGTTACAGACCCCTAAGTTTTACCCTGGACTTATCCATGGGTCATATCAAAATCCCTAATTTTGGCCCCCAAACCTGCCCTTGACTTATACATAAGGTTGACTTATAGTCAAGTATATGTGGTAAGTCATTGGAGAAAGACTGCCTGGGGAGGAAGGGAAGCATGGAGTCCTTCTACCTGACATGTTACCTTACTCTGCAAGGCCTAGGTGGAGAGGGGAAGGAATCAAATATGAAATTCTGAGCAGTCTGCAAGCTAACAGATAACTGCATGATTTCCTTCTGCTGCATCAAACAAGGGATTTATATTGCCTTCCCTCCCCACATTTCCATTGGCATCATCATCACCATCATCATCATCATCACCACCACCACTGCATTCAAAATGTTTTAGGAAATTTATTTCAAATACAGTTTGGGATTTCTGGGTCAGAAAACATCCAATGACAACAACAAAAGCAAGGAAGGTGATGAGCAGCAGTGTGGGTTGACCAAGGCACAGACTGGTCAACCCCTTTGTGAGTAGTTGTTTTCAAAGTCCATGCTAACTATGCATTTTAATTATTGATAATTAACTATACATTCTGATTCTTCTGCAAAGTGCATGAAGTTCAGCACCAATATTTGTGATATCACTGTGCAGTGAAATACGAAACAAAATCAATGGTAGCTCATAATATATGATCTTGCTACTCTGCTTGGCTCACTGTGCTGAATTCTTAGCTCATAAATCATTGTTACTAGCCATTCAGTGAATCAATATTCAGATTCCCTCTTGGTCTATACATACAACCACTAACTGAAATAATAATGACCCAAGATCTGTCATATGTTAGGTCATCAATACCACCAACAAAGATTTCTTGGCAACCATGAGGTAACTGGAGAGAAAACACATCTGATAAGCAAAAAAGCAATTATGAAAAATCTGTAACTATATGGAGAAAAAAGAAACTCACCAGATAGGACCATGCATGTTCTTAACCACAATCCTTAAACCACTTACCTGCACAATATTGCTGAAACAATTTCTGAACAATGGAGTAACTCATGAGTAAATGGTTCAAGACCTAATTGGATCACGATCTCAGATAACTGTGTTGATTAGGACAGTGCAATAATTTACTTTCTTAAAAAAAGGAACGACAGCTTTTATGACAAGACCAATACTAAATATATTTAATTAGACTGTAAACATGCGATCGTTAAATGGTGTCTTCTGTCTCGTTCTAAATCCCCCTCCTCTCTTCTTTGTCTTTTAAAAGCACCATTAGTACATCTGTAAAGAGAATTCCTCAACTCCTTACTCTCATTCCGATAGCCCCAAAGCCCCAAAGGAGCAAAGATTAGTCCCATTAAAAACCAACAACAAAAAAATAAAATAAACTATTAGAGTGCTTTCCGTGAAGCCTTATTCCCCAAATGCTTTACAGACCATTTAATTATCTCAAGGTAGTGGAACGCCTCTCAGCAGACGAACGTGAAAGCTACTGCTCTCTCGCTCTCTCTCTTTCTCCAGTATCCCACATGTGAGCCATGGTGCTATTTTAATCTCTAATGGTAATAATATCTGAAAGAGCTAGCAAGAGAAAAATGTTGGCTGAGACGCACAACTTTAGCTTTAAAAAAAAATCAATACCATGGTATCTTTAAATTACCACCAAAACAAAGCAAGAGAATCTATAGGGGCAAGTCTAGATTGTGGGAGGAAGCTACACAAGACTATAAGCCAGCCTTTCACCTAACTCCACTATGCATATCCTCAGCAGAAAAAGCAGTGCCTGTTGCCAGTCACTGACATAAAGCGATTTTCCAGACATGCCACTTTACTCAGCAGGAGAGCAGCACATTTAGGAAGCTTTATAATAATTACGATGTTTAAAAAAAAAAAACAGGAGGGGTGAAGAATCACCTCTCTCTTTCATTCTCCTAGGTTTACATCTTATGCGTTTCCATGCTCCTTCTAGAACATTAAAAGAATACACATCACAAATTATAGGATATAAAGGCTATCCATTTAAGCAGACCCCGACCCTCCACCACACCATCTCAAAAAAAATAGTAAAAGATCCGTACAAAGACTTAGTATTGCCCACTAGTTGTTGTTGTCTTTTAACTAGAGCCTTACGATTTAGCCAGCTTGCATGAGGTGAGAAGCAATTGCTCTCCAGAAGCAGGGGGCAATAGCAGCACTGCTGTCCAAATCCCACAGCAGACACAGAGGTAGTATGAGAGCATTATAGTGGCTTTCTTTCCATTCCAGGTAACAGCAAGAGGACAGATGGTTTTCCTAATGTTTTTAAACTGGCTTAAAGCATTTGTTAATGGAGACAAGTTGCATCCCATTTGCTTCCCTGTATCCTGTGTCACTAATGGCCTCTACAAGACAAAAAGAAGAGGGTGCCGACCAAATTCTGAGCTGTAATTGCCATATTAGAACCACTGCAATGCCATAAATATGGCAAGGTTATGCATTCCCAAGAAAGTTCCCTCAGGGCAATACCCAGTACCCATGGGGTACTGAAAGCATAGCTTGTGGGCACTGCCAGGCTGTTTTGGGGGAACCAAGACTGAAAGATTTTAAAATTTTGTTTGGCTCCAAAATGTCCCCCAAGTGATGGAAAATGTAGCAGAATGTGGCTTCTAGGTGGCTACTTAGAAGCCACATTCTGCTACATTTTCCAATATCCATATACTACAAAAAGGCTTTTTTCCGATAGCAAACATCCGAGAAGTTGATTTCTCAATCATCTTCTATAGGGAAAAGAAGCCCTCTCAACTGTAAAAGAGCCCAAAGGAGGCAAAATATAGTAAAACTGCCCCTCATCCCCCCAAGGAGACAGTGGGGCATTTGGGAGCAAAAAAAGACATGTTCTTTCAGGTGTGAAGCCTTCAAAGGTGCTGTGGGGCAACACAGACCCCTAAACTCCAGCACTTGCTGACTCTAGACTAGTCAATACAGAATTGATAGGGTAAGGGCAGAAACTTTAAGTTCAAAATCTGGCCAGGTAAAGCATTATTCCAATGTTGGCTCTGCAGAATTATCATTGAACATGTCTGTACCAAAATTGGTGCCTATTTATATCTTTTCTGTGAAGTGAGACACTTTGTATGAATCTTTCACAAAAGAATAGAGAGAAAAAAAATCTGTTTATATATGTCTACTTTGGGAAGGGAAGGGGAGTCTGCCCCTCCTACAAAGACCATAGATTATGCAGCATAAAAGAAACTGAGGGCTGGAACAGATGGCCCCAAAGGAGCATCTTGAAGCTGCCCCCACCAAAGATGGATTGGGACCACAGCAAACACAGACTGCACCCCCAATCTGCCAATTTCCCCAATTTCCACTCCTATTTGGGTCAGGAAAGAGATGCCTTACCTGGCCCCACCACAGTTTCAAGAGGCTCCAGCAGTGTGCATAAATGCAGCACCGCCAGAGCATCTTGAAGACACCCACACCATTGAGAGTCAAACTGAAGACAGTTTTGCCATCTCTAGAGAAAGTTAAACTTTCAACAACCATTGTAAATCACACACAACTTTTGGGTGTGTTAAAATGTGTATCATCAAGTTTTCAATGCCTTTTCCATGTGTACTTCTACAAACACTGTAAGGGAGGTGCACACATTAAAAAAAACAACCCAAAACTTATGAGTATTCTCATTAAAAAATTGCTTGTAAGTTCTGTATAAAGCTATTATTTTTAAATGTTTGAATATAATATTGTTCATTTTTTATTAACAACAACAACCTTTTAATAAACAAACCTTGTTTATTGTATGTTTACTGCTGATACATTGCTATAACCTGACACTGGAAGTCAGTTTTCCTTTAGCCCGCCACCATTTTCCCAATGCTGATGCTGCTAAAACACACACACACATCCAAACTTTCAGGTTCACAGAAGGTAAAAAAGGAAAGGGAGTATACAGATATAAAAAGTATTTATAAAAAGGAGCTTCTTTAACAGAGGCTTTGTTAACGGAGGTATTCCTGTATAGTAATTCAGACTGTGCTCTGTTTATTTTCTATAAAATTTTTCAAACCAACTTGGTGGTTTTTAAACCACTGCAATGCTTCTTCCATTGAGCCATGATTCATCTATCCAGGGAAATGAAGAAAATATTATAAGCCCACATCACATCAACATACAAGAATCATTTTTTGCTATCATTGTTCTGTTTTGTATTAAGGAGATTGGAGGTTCTCTTAGAACTATTATTATTACTAGAGCCACAGGAAGGTCAGGGCATCTTTTATCAGCTTACACTAGTATGTCTATCTGCTCTTTCTGGTAAGAGAGAGAGCTTTACAGTAGTTATCCATAATCTGGTAACCTTTAAAAAAATCACAGCAAATTCTGGGAACTTCTGTTATTCCAGAATAGAACAGCTAAGTTGCCAACTGGAACTGATAGATATACAATACTTTGCTATCTGCACTGGTCGCTCCTGCTTTTTAGCCCAATTCAAAGTGGTGGCTTTGGTCTTTAAAACCTTAAATGGTTTGGACTCAGGTTACTTGAAGGGGTGTCTCCTCCCATACTCATGGTTTTCATCTCAGACCTTCCTAGTCCTACGGAGTAAACCAAGAAAAGTGGTTATGACAGAAAGAGATTTTCATTTGTGCCATAATTTCCCTAGAAAAACCTCCCCAGAAAAGCTCCGCTGGTGATTATGCGATAGTATTCCCAGTACCAGGTGAAGATTTCTATTGTCCAAAGCTTTTACTCACCTTTTCAAAGGGTGTTTAGATTTTAGTACTCTTCTTCCATTTTTCTGTCATTTTACTATGGTTTTATATGCTGCCATTGTTTTTTAACATTGCAGCTGGGCTTATTTTGTTTTTTGCATGTTTTTAAAAATGACACTGTTCTGGTTTTGTGTTCTATATTTTAATGGGTCCAGAGGATTCCATTTACTGGATAATCTAAAATTGCAATAAATAAATAAATAAATAAATTCTCCAGCCATGTTGGTTTGAACCTATCTGAAACTATTTTTCACTCATAAAAAATGGTGACCATATTCTGCATTACATTTGTTAAAAAAAATTATTGTAAGCCACTTCCAGAACCATTGTTAATGGGGGAAAACATAAATCTTATAAATAAATAAAGTTATTTTTTAAAAAACTTCAATTTTGCTGCATTTTCTGTTTGATCCATAGATTCAAACATCCTCTGTCTATTAAACACCTGTTCCTGCCAACCTCTACTTCAAACCAGCTTTGAAACTCTTAAGGTCAACATTTCCTCTTAATCATGAAGTGAAACCATATCCAGTTTAAGGGTACTCTGGTTGGTCACTTGTGAACTTATTCAGATCTTTACATATTTTGAATTATACTTCTTATTTTTTTTTTTTTTTGCTTTTTGCAGTTTATTTCTTTCTTATCATGATTTTCACATTCACAAAATCCTTCTGAATTTGATGATAACGTTGTCATTTAGTTTCTTTGCAATTTAGAGATAACTATTTTCACACTGTGAAAAATTCATTCTGTACATTCCTACTGTCGGCCCTAGTAATTATGCTTATGATTTTGTCCTTGCTTGCTTTGCTGCAACATGCCACTAATACGAATTACATTTTTGAATCACAATTAACAGCTCACTCAATTTGCCTTCTGACAATCAGATAGTAAAAGCACACTGCAAAAAGAAGAAGAAAAGAAATGCACAAATGAAGCCAGAATTTGTCCATCAACCTTATTTATAAGTGAAAAGAGTGAAGAAGATTACAAAATTTTAATAAGAGCATTATATTATGGTAGCAATAATCTAGGTGTTTTACTGGAAGCGAAGTGGATTACTGTAAATGAAATTTTAAAATGTCCTTTCCATTTTACAGATAACACAAAATTACTCCTTTCATGTCTCCTGCGATAAGGATACATTTGCCACACATTTAAATGGTGCCTTCACCCTATCCAACCCAATGTATAAATTAATAATTCAGTGACATTAATACAAGAAGATAAATGATAAAGAGGTTGCAGCACAAGGGCCAACAATACACACAGGGTTCTTTTGGAAGAGCTAATACCTCTCTGCCAATTACAGGCAGAACTTTTTAACAGTTTTCAATGGCATTTTTACAATCTAAATAGCAGCTTATGCACACACAATTTCACACAACTCAGGCTTAATAAATTTCCTGCTGGTACCAAACAATCATTTTAGGGGATTAAAGTGCAACATCTGCTACCATTAATAAGCATTTTATATAGCCATATGTATAAAAGCAGTCTCTACTGAATTGTTAGTCTCTGAAAAAGCTTCTAGACCCAGGCACTAGTTTATCATAAATTACACCTTTATCACCTGATTGGTGATTTTAGCTTATGACAACAATGAAGGGTATTGCTGCATACCAACTCTAGAATGAAAATATATGCTAGGCAGAACTATTATTTTCCAGTATGGCAGTGTTTCAAAATCTTTGAAAGAGAAAAAGCAAATTACAGAGCCACATGCAAAGCATTTCCACTCAGACTTTCCAAACATCAACATGTTTTGAACATGCTTTTTCACATCAAAAAGTATATCTTGGAATTTTTTTTAAAAAAAGAGAAATGACAGAATGCTGTAAAAAACCATATTAAAGTTCTGTGACTGGTTGATGTTCTGAGAACACAATCCACCTGGAACTGTAGAGGTGAAATCTCCTTGGTCTTAATGCAACTTGCCGAAAAGTTTTACTACTGTACTATAATCATAACGGCAATTAAAATAATTCTGGAGGTATTCCATCCACATTAACAGCATTACCTCCACAGTAACCTAGGGCCTCCATGCACCCAACCAAATGGCAGGAACTCCTCTGGTGCTGCATCCAGATGACACAGCCCCAAAGGAGCGCTGAAAACCATGACGCCAGTGGCTATGGAGCCATTTCCACAGCACAAAAAGGAGCCGCTTTTGCTGCTGCTTTTTGCACTGTGGAAAGGCCAGATTGGGGCCAGAGCATGTAGTTGCCACAGCCCTGATTCGGTGAAGAAAGAGGCAGCTGCAGGCCGCCCCTTAGGGGTGCTCTGTTCAGCCCCTTATTTGACAACGAAAATCTTAGAATATATGATAAGATTTGTTTTTAGAAAAAAATTTCATGAATACATTTGTTTCTTATAAAAAACAAAACAAAAAAGGGAAGTCTGAAAGAATCTAAGCAGTTAAACATATTTTTTCATCAAGGATTTGAATAATATAGATTTTAATCAGAGTTGGCAAGTTCTGAGAGTTTCAGGAATAATGGTTCCTAGCAGAAACCAAGAATACTATTTATTGGCATATACTGTTCAAGAATCTCTGTTTTTCACTGCCAAAAAACCCCAACCCCTGCTGGTTTGGTTCTAAACAATGGAATACCACAGACTGCCAATCATGTCCCATCATAAAAGGAGAACAAAAAGCAGGAGGACAGCAAGCTCTATTTCACTATTTGTTTCACTTTCAAAGGGGCTGAAATGACAAAACGAATGCTTTCATTCAGACCAAAACAGGAAGAAGACAAAACATTCAGAATTTGCTGTTATTTCTCCACCTCAAGTAGACAGCAAGGCCCAACTCAAATGTTATTTTGTAAGTGAACGTAGCCACATCTTCTAAGAAATGTTTTAATAGCTTTCATTAGACACCACCAGAACATCACAAACACAAGGAAGTATCATTGTGATATAAAGTCACAACCGGTGCCAAAATGTGACAGCTGACAAAGAGGTCAGAACCTATTAGCCATCCTAGGCTTTGAACTATTCACGGCTGTGGCCAAAGATACTCTTTGCCAAGGGAAACCAGCTGCTGGAAATGAAAATGGGCCAAAATGGGGGGGGGGGGGGGCGTCTGGCACAAAGCCAGGATGTAAGCAGATTTAGCCTCCCTTCTTTTCCTTTACATTGACGGCTGGTTTTGGCTGAAAAATATCATCAACTCCCATAAAAGGCTTCAAGAATGGAAGTGATTAAACAGAAGGGATTGGACAACTTGGACACAGAGTGTCATTAAAATACAACAAAATCCAGAATTCGCAAAATAATAATACCGTTATTGGCCAACCAAAATGCAGAAAATACATCATCCAAGGTCTTGAAGCTTCACTTCAGCATCAGTGTCAAATGAAGCATCTGCTCAAGTGAAACACTAAATACTTTCAGACATCATTTGTCATATTAAGCATGTGGATTCTGCTTTCCTCACCCACAACTAATGTTTGAAAATATTCAAAAATACTGAAAGCCTGCACAGTCCAAGAGGTCCACAGTTGTTGTTTTTTTTGGGGGGGGGGGGGTCGCTACACAATGCAAAATTCTCAAGCCACTCCTTTTGTCAGTTCCTTACCAGGTTACTTGATGGTAATCTCTGCTTTGAACTCAGTAAACGACCTTATGGAAGTCATTGTGTTTCAGCCTCACCCTTCAGATCCATTCTGAACTACAGGAATAATACAGTGACCTACTTTAGAGCAAGTCTGCCTGGATTGAAACAAGAAAAAACATGGGAGGTTCAAAATACTAATGTGGTGCAAAGGTTACAATAGTAGACTGAGACTGTGGAAATCTAGGTTCTAGTCCTCACTGTATCACTAAACTTTTTCTATCTATCTATCTATCTATCTATCTCAGCCTGACCTATTGTACAGAGTTTCTACAGAGACCAATTGTGCAAAGTGGGGAGGAAGAAAGCCAGGCATACCACCTCGAGCTCACTGGAGGAAAAATAGGATATACATTTAAAGAATAATTAAAACATATTGAAATTACAAGTATTATGAAGTATTCAAAGACACAACCATGCTATTCCTTTTCTGTTTCAGTCTAAAAGATAAAGGAATCCTTTAGAAGTTTTGAGACAAATTGAAAAAAATAAATTTCTAGCATCAGCTTTTGTGGATTCCAGTCCAATTCATCAGATACATGGAGCAGACTGGAGTCCATGAAAGCTACAGGCTTCTCTTGTAAGTACAAAGGTTACCAAATACTGTAAAGGACTCAAGCAATGCACTTTGAAAACCACTGCCATAATAAAATAATTCCAGTACTGGGTATAAGAACTGGGATGAGACAAAAGAAAACGTGGGGCAACAATTTACAGCCTCAGTAGCTTGCAAAACATTTGGTCTTCTCTGACATTAATCTTACTGATTTCAATCAGTTGTACTTCCCTAGAAAGTCTGCTCAGAACTTATTACAACAGATTTACAGGATCTAAAATTGTCCCATTATTTTGTGCTCCAAAACACTACTTTTGCCTTGGTTAGCATTTTTAAAGCTAATCAACCTCAATGAAGGGGCCAAAAAGCGTTCTCCATAAATACGAGCTGCTCATTTTGTACAAAGCTGTTTGAATGCTAAACAAATAACATTGAACCAATTTAATAATTAGAGTTACTAAACAGTGTAATATATATGTCTGGGCATAATTTAGAAGGCTAGAATTTTTTGCACATAACACTCTTCAGACTGGAAACAAAAGACCAGTTCTGGCATTTCATTAAATTAGAATCTTAGATTCCCACAGCAAGAATGTGCATATGTAGAGTTTATTAATGCTTTAAATTAAACTATTATTCAGTTTTGCATAATGAAGTCTACTACAATCTTACACGGTAATGACAAACAGCATTTTCTGTAGCCTGAACTTGATTTCTACATGTGCTAGAGCAGAAGAATACTTGAAATCACACCCTGTACAAACCTCATTCCTGGGTGCTGGCTGCTTTTATTCAATAATGACAGGGAGATATACTGCAGGTAGAGTACATCTATCTGTCTGTCAGAGGAATACATACACCAGAGGAATACTTACACACTGTACATATATCAGAGGAATCTTTCAGCATTATCAAGATGCCACTCTGGATCAGCCCTGGTAAACTCTAGTTCCCATTTTCTAAGTCATGGATATAGCATCATGCAGTGTTAATCAGATGCCAACTGAACAAACAAACTATCACTGACAATGAATTGGGAAGGGAGACTATTAAGCAACTGTAGATGCATCCAAAGAACTCTGCCAAAGCAAACCACATTCGTGTCCAATAGACCTTCCTATTACCTCACTGTTGTCCTCACTGTCAGGATAACAAAGCAGTTGACAGGGCAATGAATGAACTGTTGATCCCTCTCTGCAAGGAATTTTAGATGGTGACTATATGATAGTGATTGCAGATCAAAACTGAAGCCAGCTTCTGAATGATCTCTTTCTCTCTTTCTTTCTTTCTCTCTCTCTCTCTTTTCTTTTTAGTATCCATTGACCACCAGTTCCCTGGTACCCAGAATCAGTGGAGTAAAGGAAAAAGACAGCAAAAGATCACACCATTTAGTAAGAACCTCAGCAATTAATTAATGCGGACCATATAGGATAAAGTACTTTCATAGTGTTAAACACAGAATGAATGCAAATCCCCACCCACTTTACACCTCAGAGTCAGCCAAAATTATAACAATCCCATTAAAGAGATATAGGGAAGAGAAAAAAATCAAAGAGAAAATTATTTGGAAGAGGCACTAGTATGAGAAAATAAATTTTGAAAACATTTACTTTGCAGTGAAAGCAAACTAATCCTTCTAAATGAGTCATGTGGAACTATTAATTTAGTTGCGTTAAAACAACATTTTTGTGCTTTTGAATAGGGCGGGCAACTGCAGCAAATCCAGAGGTTTATTTCCATAGGGCTTTCTGGGGAATTCACCTCCTGGTATATATATGTGTGTGTGTGTGTGTGTGTGCGCACACAAATAACAACCAGAAGAGTCTAGAAGTTGATTTCAAATTTTGTAAAATCTTATTATCTGAAAGAGTGAACACAAGACGCAACTTATTTGAAAGATGAATTGTTAGTCCTGGAGTCTTTGGAAGGGGGCAGTTCACCTCCATTTTCTTTCTTTTGATCATGGTTAGTGAAAACAAGGCAGCTTCAAGCAACTATAATTTGAAGTTAGCTTCTTTCCACTATCTATAGTTCTGAATAACAATGCAGTTATTCAAGAATTAAATATTTTTAATCCTTTTTTTTTTTTTTTTTTGGTAGCTGTACTTGAGAAGGACACAGGATCATATGAAGTTAGTGGGAACCTAGGATTCTTTTGAGTTGTGCACTAGCCAGCCTAGTATTTCATGACAGCCAAGAAAGTTGAACAGTGTTTTCAGATACACCTAATAATCAGGATGTATCTTCAGCATCTCCTCATTTTTGCCTTAAAAACTGGAACCATATATCCACTGGGCCTTTTTTTTAAACAGGAGCTTCCTCTTCTGAAACTATGGTAAAGGAATTATTAAAAGTGCACTGTGCAACTGGATCTTTCTGCACCCATTGGAATATTAAGTTACTCAATTAAACATTATCACTGTGATTGTCTAACAGTTCAGCTTTGCTTAAAGTTCTACATCCAAAGAGGTGCCTATAATGTAACATATTAAGACAGATATTGTTTGGGAAAATTTCCGGCAGGCACTCATATCCCAGTGCAAAATCTGTAGTCAAATTTCCCTGCTTCTATTTGGTTTCAGCAAGCATGTTTTGTAGGATGCCAAAGACATGGGAAAGAAAAGCTTTTAAAGATCTCTTGTTCAATAAACCTTAGCTTTAATAAGATACTAAAATAGATCTAACATTTTCATATATCAGCTCTTATTACACTACTTTGCACTACTCCATAATGTGTCAATATACTTTGTCTCAAAAAGGCTTTCTGATCTATTTTTAAAATACACACACATTTGGTTAAGAGTTCAACCAGTGCTTCTTGATCTAAATCAATTACTTTTTTCTTTCATATTCTTATAAACATTAAAATATCCAGCTCAAGATTAATAGAGCCTGTTCAGATTTTGCAGCCAGCATTCCTTAACATTTCAAAATCCCACAATGACCTCTATAGCAGATGGTAAAGAGACCAAAACTAACATTGTGAAAATAAAATCTTGAAGCTTTCCCACAGCATTATCACTTACTAATTTAAAACAACACATACAATGTCTGACTAAGGATAAATATAGAAAACACCTAACAGACAGACATTTGTTAGAGGTCACACAGAACAATGTGAAAATTAGGAATCTGCACATATCCACTATGATGAAGACCATTTCCACAATGACCAAAATCACCATTTCCAAAATGAATATGAAGCTCATGTTATTATTTGTGAGCCACCATGGATCCCTTTCTGGGAGAAATGCAGCACAGAAATAAGTAAGTAAGTAAATATTCTTCCTATAGGGATAAATGTGTAAATTGCAGGTCACTAAAAGTATGGAAACCTGAAGCATCATTTGTACATTTCCTCTTTGTGACTTCTCCGAACATGTACTTGTGTATTCAAAACACTGCTGTCCCCATGTTTCCCCACTGCTCAAAGTAGCTTTCAAAAGCCATCTTAAAATAGGGGTAAAATCAGTGATAAAGGAAATAACAAATCTATCTGCTTTTAGCTAACACCACAATTTCATCACTTTACAACATGAGTGGGGGGAGGGGAATGAGCTAAGCTTCCAAAAGCTTATCCAAATAAATAAGACTTTCTGAGCTTCTTAAAGATTAAAAAGGGAGCACAGTGGCAAACTGACTCTTAGTTTCTATATTGGAAATATATTTCTACTATGACCGTTCTAGGCATTCTGATCAATACAAGTGTGCCTTCCTGCTTGTAAACTTCATGTTTTCACTCAGTGGAGATGGAAGCACTGTGAACACAATCTTTTCATACCACTGAAGTGATGTCAGGCACACTGGAATCCACTGCATCAGGACTGGTGGGTGACAAACAGAAAGATCCATCTTGGGTTTGCACACACTCCCAACTACCCTCTCCACCAGTATCACTGTGAGTAGCAATTTGGAAACATTTTACTTTCATTCCCATTGTATCCTTTAAGCACAGATTTTTGTAGCACTTGACAAATGTAGTCAGCATTATGTATGGGCTTCTTTGAAACCAGTGTCCCGAAATCAATGTCTCAGGGACTGTATGCAAAAATGCCTGTACCCCGCCCGTGTCCCCTGATGATCTCCTGTTTAGATGATGCAGCCCCAGGCCAGAAACAGGGAAACCAGTTGCCATTCTGCCATATCTGGTCCAACCCCAGCCAACCAGTCCTTAGCCCATTTTTTAAAAATGTCTGTTTGTGGCGGAGTTCCCAAGGAACTCAGCCACAACACTCAATAGACTAGATGGCTGCATACTTCCTTACATGCCGCTATTGATACCATCTTACTTGCAAGCTCCAATCACAACCAGTGATGTCAGAAGGGGGTAGCTGACCACGTGGGTAAAGCCAGGCACCCCCTTTCTACCCTTATGGGCAGTGGCAAAGGCCTGCACAGAGAACGGCAGTAGTGACAATGGGTAAGGCACCAGTGGCTCCAGGGGTGTTTGACCACCAGCCAATCACTGCACTGGACCAAATAAGTGCCAGGAGCAGGAACAAACCAGATCCATGGGCAGCATACGACAGGGTTGGCCCATCGCATCATCCCCATTCGTTCAGCATCTCAGTCCATTAATTTTTTGCTCTATTTAGGTAAAACAGAAAAGCAGCTGTTTTACTATACATAAAAGCAAAATTGGACCTTACTCAATATTTAAAGAATCACACAAACAAACCTGTGAATACTGTATATAATCATATATAAATCTAAAAATGCTAGTTAAAAAATTGACCCAAATAACCTGACCAAACTTATCCAATGTAAGGACTGTACTTTAACTCTTATTGATCCCCTCTCTATTTTCTGATCCATCCAACTTTTGGAGTGAGTACAAACAGTTGTGCCTGCTGGGATTTTTAAAATTTTCTTTGGCATCGTTTTCCTTTGCTTCATCCTTCAGCTCTTTTGCTATATGCTCCTACATTTTACCCTCAAATTATCCACAAGTCATATCAAAATCCATAATTTTAGCCCCCAAACCTGCCCTTGATTTATACATGAGGTTGGTTAGTGTCTAGTGTATGTGGTAAGCATTTCTGCCATGTTCAACCCTATATGCTGAAACTGTAGGCGAGCTACCGGTGCTCAGCACAATTCTAAACACTTTAAGCAAGAAGGGGTCCTTTCAGTTCTGCAAATAGCTAGGGAAATGTTACATTCAAGACCAAAAATGTATTATAACAGTAAGTGTTTTGGCTTGGGTTGCTGGTCTTTCCAATATTGAACAAGTATGTATCTTAATTATTTGTGTGCACACAAACCACCAATTACCTAGGGTCCACAATTTTCCCTTTTTGCCACCTATTTTACAGTTTCATGCCCATTGAATTAGCCAGTTGTGAACAAACTTTCCCCCCTCTCCAGCTGCAGTGGGTTGTAGCTGATTAAAATGGGGTAAAATATGCTATTGTTGGGGAACAGAAGTAATTCTGTCCTACTGTAAAACTAGACATTAATTATTAAAGTTTATTGAGAAATGCTACCAAGAGGGTGATTAATTTATAAGACTGTAGAACAAAAAGAAAAAAAGAAAGAAAATATTGAAGAACAATTAATATTTGACAAGAATCTCCTCTGTTCAGAAATCTGGTATTTTTAAACAATAGGATTATACTCTGTTCCCTCATTCCTGACTAAAATACTATTTTCTCAAAGATCTTCAATGCAACCTAAAACCAGATACCTCTAGATGTCAGACACCGAATCATGTTTTACAAGTAATACAATTAGTCAGATAATATTCTTCAGTATGCTTTATATATGGCAGTCTTTGAAATTTTGTGCAAGAGTTTCATATACCACCAACAGTAAAGAAAAAGGCATCATGTATGCAGCAACAACGTTGAATTATCAGTGGATGATAGGCCATCACTATGATTAAGGAGCAACACAAACATTATCTCCGCCACATAATTGCTGCCAAAAATCACTGCCATGTAATAGCTCCACATGGCTGCACAGAGAACTGAATTTTCCTCTCCTCCTAACTCCATCATCTGGTAGGAATCTGCACTCACACTATATTTCCTTGGAAGGCGGCAACATTAACATAGCAGTATCTAACTTGACTCACTTGGAAAACCCATACATATTACAGCAACACAGAATCATGATCGCAATAAATTAATTTCGGCAGCAGATACCCTACTGCACTAAATTGGCCTAAACTATTATAAGCCAATGAATATACAACCCATGAGTATCCAGCTCCTGCCAGTAGTAATCTGACTACTGTTTCAAGCCCCCTAATATAAAACTAATAGGCATAACACCACAGATGCTAACTTTCTAACTATGTGATATCTAGTAAGTGACTCCCAAAGTGGGCTGTAGTGCCTCCCCTGGGGGCATTGAAAAGGTCAAGGGGGGCACTGAGGGGAAACAAGGGTAGCAGGAGGCACTAAGGAAAAGCGGAGTGCCGCAGGGAATTGTGGGGATGAGGGTTGCATGGGACTTCTTTTGGACACCATTCTGGGACAGGACATTCTGGGTCCATCCATCCAGACTGCAAGGTAAGAGACTCAGCTTGGCTCCTCCGGCTTTGCATCACCCTGGAGCAGAGCAAACGGACCCCGTCTTTCTTCTTTCCTCCCTCCCTTCCCTCTCTGGCACCAAAATAGTTGCCATGCTCACCTTTTTGCAAAAACTGCTCCGCTTCTCTCTACAAGGAGACCAAGGCGGAAAGCCTATTTGGGCAAGCAAAACATGGGCTAGTTCCAAGGCAAAATGGAAAGGGAGCAGGGCTGATGTGCACAAGCTTTCCTCCTATCCGCCTTGCCTTGACTAGTTAGCATGGCGGGGGGGGGGGGGTGCTATGGTTCTCCCTGAAAACAGGAGGAGGCAGTAGCCAGGAAACGTTTGAGGACCACTGATCAACATGGACTCATATGATAATACAATTCATATCTATCAAAGAGAAATAGGAGCTTGACGGACTCCTAAATTTAATAACAGAATTTCCTAACAGTCTTTGAGTGCTATTCTAGGTAGAAATGTAATAAATAAACCAGCCAACAAAACTTACGATGCATCTGAATAACTGGCCTCTCATTCACTGCATCTACATATTAATGCAATTTGATACCACTTTAACAGCCATGTTAGAATGCTATGGATTTCTGAAAACCCCCAGAATTCCACAGGATGTTGCCATGGCAGTTAAAGTGGAATACAATATAACAGTGTAGTGTATGGGCAAAACAAACAGCCACAAAGTGGTGTATTGATACTACCACTTTGATCATTGGATCAGGGCCGCAGCAACCACTCGTCCCGGTCTTGATCCACCATTTTTCCAGTCCAAAAAGAAGCAGCAAAATGTCGCTCCTTTTGGAGCTGAAAAAAGACACCCTTTCTGCTGTGGGCATTTCCCCATTTCTGAGATGTAGTACCTATAAACGCTGTGCCGCAGAAATGGCATGACGCCACCCACTGTGTGGGCAGTAGGGTGGCGTGATGCTGGCTTGGGGGTGGCGTTGGGGCATGTAGCATGCATACGCCATGCTCCCACACCACCCTGAAGTTGGCTCTTTATGCCGGTCTGCTTTGCCCTGTAATAAGGATTAAAGACAACCTGGGAAAAGTCCATTTGTTGTTCCGAAAGCCATACTGATCCCAAGATCCAAAGAGAAATTGTTACCAACTTTGCAGATACAAGGAAAAGTATCTCCTCACCCCAGCACCAAAAATCATGTCATACAATTCAATTTGTTGAATCTATAAATGCATCTGTGGACTAAGATACCTATATTTTTCCATGTATTTTTTTTTTCAAGACCAGTGTGTAAAACATTTTTACATAACCATCACTGTCGACAAAATATCCTGTTGATCCATTATATTCCACCTGCAGTGTCTGCATTTCTCTGTGAGGGAAGCAGAGAAAAGGAGGAAACTCACTGTAAAAAGGCAGCATGTTAGAAGTATATTAAATAAAAATGAACAAGATGAGGTGGCTTTCAATGGTGTCATTCTAAAAATGAAACTGTTTCTGACAGCAAAACTCGAGGTGGCAATTCCTCTGAAGCCCTCACATTCAATACCCTCAAAATCATTTCTGGAAGAGTAGGAAATCTTTCAGAGCAAATGTTTTAGCAGTGTGGATTTTTGTTTGTTTGGTTGGTTTTTTGGAGGGGGATAAATGTCCTATTATTCCTAATGCAACATTGTATTTATTGGTATACGGCTTTTGGTCTAGCAATAAATAATTCACAGAATTAAAATAGGAAAGAAAATATATTGCAGATTTAACTGAGATTGTTAGATCACAATTTTTACAATTTGTATGTTTTTGTCTTTTGGTTATCCAAAATTTTGTATATAATGTGCAATAAATCAGTTTTTGAAAGTTTTCTTGGTTTCAAAATATTTTCAACATGTAACATATTTTTAAACATCATTAAGTGTATGAAGAAAATACAAATCAACTAAACCAAACATAACAAACTTGATATTAAAACAACCAGGTGTGTGTGTGTGTGTGTGTGTGTGTAGCAATTTGCAATCCATTTCCAAACATTAACACTTTGATTCCCTTTGGGCAGATGAAAGTCAGCTATAAAAATCCAACTCTGTCTTGTTTGAAATGTTTAACTGAAGTTATCACTATTGTTAGTTGGTTGGGTATAGTTTTCCCCTTTTTAAATTCTTATTTGAAATGTTTTTATTAAAACTGAGAAATAGGAATAATGTTAGTTCTACCCCAGAGCAAACCCATTGAAATCTATGTCTCTTGCAGTAATTACAACTTAAAAAGCATTATTCATTTCAAGGAATCTACTCTATGTAGGACTATATAACTTCATTGACTTTTTAATTGTATACTGGGGGAGGAGAACAAACTTCAGTTCTCAGTACCTTCAATTTAGAAGTAGGTTACTCTCAGAATGAAGTGTTATTTAAAATAATCTTTTTATCTTTCATGAAATCTCTATTTCGAGTAGATTGTTAGCTGTTCTGAGCTCTTATAAGGAAAGGCAGCATATAAATTGAATGAATAATACATTTGTTATTGTGAAAACAAAAAATGCACTGAAGAAGAATCTAAATTACAAACAAGACAAATAATGTAGCATTTTCAGATGTAATCCACCTACCTGGGACTAAGATCCACTGAACTCAAAGGGACATAATTCTGATTCAACACGTATTGGATTTTGCTGTTAGACAACTACGAAGGTATTTTCCTACCATTTTTTTTTCATTTAAAATCTCAGAATGGGATGCTAACTGGCTATATAATTTTTAAAAAGTGTTCAGATGAAAAGAAATAGAATAACTACTTTTGTTTCTAAAGGAAAACAGAAATAGTAATACCACTGAAGATACCATTTACTAAATACAGAAATGAATGATGCAAATCTGTATTCATAGAAACAAGCAGCATTCAGGAACTCGGAAAATTATTGATGATTTTGCTCATATGTTTTACAATATGAAACATACACACACACACACTTCTAGAAATGACCTTCTTTCTGTACTGAAAGGATGGAGGAATTAATACAGTTCTGACTTTAAAAAGCAAGTTTTAAAATTATGATACTATAACTTTCCATGGTACATGGATAATTTGATTTTTTAAAAATTTTTAAAAGATACAGATGAAGCTGAAAATAGAATAAAGCAATTCTGTAGAAGGTAACATTCACAAGCAGCAAATAAACTTTGTGACATCCCAGAGAGTACTAGAATAAGTGAATATAAGTTGTTGTAAGAAAAAAGGATCAGGTTCAAGTATTGTGTACTGTTTTTAAAAATCAAACTGCTGTTCATTCTGGAATTCTCAACTCTTTAATTATTGTCAAAAATACTGTAAAAATAAAGATATAATTAATTCATTTCTACTTGAGTTTAATCAGTAGCATAGTTAAACTACTTTCTCTTGACTTCAGTGCAAATAGCAATTAATTCTGACTTTTAGTCAATTGATACGTTGCTTTTTAACCTGATAAAATATGGGTAACATTTCATTTCCAAAGGAAGGAAATGGTATTCATTCTGAATTTTGTGAGCAATAAGTAAAACATTACAGAAATAAAACTCATACTAAAACTATACACAAACAAAAACATTAAGCAAAGCAATGCAGAAAAATATTTACGCAAACTGTATGTTAGGGAAGTAACAGTCAAACAAATCAGATAAAGGAAAGGACTATTAATTGAAATCTATTCATCTAGCAAAAATATTATAAACTACTTTTAGTATGCCGCACTTCTAAAATGACTCCAAATATTATAATCTTGATACTACGTTAGGAGAAATGTTTTCACAAAATACCTTGTTATGCAGCAGAGAGATTTATATTCTGTGCAGCTGACAAGTTAAAATGAAAAAAAAAAATCATCCACAGGTATATTTCAAAGATTCCATTGCTTTGATGTAGTCTATCCAGCAGGGCTTTTTTCCTCCTCTTCCATTCCTCATCCAACAGCTCCTGGTAGCTTACATTCCAGTTGCCAAATAATAAAAGTTTTTTTATTTAGTCATATCCATGGCACTCTTTCAAAGGTGGAAAAAACTCTCAAACAAAACAAAACAAAACAAAATCTTTACTCTATACAAAATCACTGCTCTGCACATAGTAAACATACATGCTTTCCCACCGTGACTTGCTTGTGGGGCGTCAGCATTTAAAATGAGCAGTGATAGCAAAAAGGCTACAGAGTAGGCTCACATATAGATTTCTGATCTCACTAAAGTGGGGAAAGCTTTAAGCTCAGACTTGTAGATACACAAACATAAACGCCAAAAGAGACTGTGGTGAACTGCTCAGGTAGTGTAGCTTGTTTGTCTTCCAAGAGGCACACAAATGCACATGCGCCTACGCATGCATGCATGCACACACCCACCCACACACATGCACGCCCACACACTAAAGGCATATCAATAAAACAGATAATAACAGCTTGGCAATTTTAAAACTGCCATGGAGCATTTCCCCCTCCTTCTTTTACGTACCTGCTGTTAAGAAGGAGGGGGAAAAAACAGGTTCAAGGCAATAAGATTTACTAGCTTCAAAGGAAGATATTTTGGATTTCAGCAACAAACATATAATAAGGAAATATGCATTAGAAGCCTACTGATTAAAGTTGTAAAACTAGTTACCTCTAGGTTTTTTTTAATTTTGTATTATTTTTAAAGCTTTATTTATTTATTTATTTATTGACATGTTACATAATTTCAGTTATGATGAATTTATATATTATCACTTGATTAGGAACCACTGAATAGAGTTGTTTACTTCTGAGTAAACATGCAGCATCGTTAGATTGTGCAAATTAGAAGCCATATATCCTACACCAGCTAAAAATTACTGTTACATGTCTTCTTCTCCAGTTAAGTAGACATTATAACTGAGCTACTGAACCTAGTAATGCATACTTCAGGATTGCAACACTTGTAAAGCAAAAGATACTTCAAACCACCAATTGCTATGATGACCCTCAGTTTAAACAGCCCTGCTATAGAAGATGTAATAATTGATACTAGAAAGATTCCTAACTTTCATTGTATTTAAATAACAATTTTAATAGATTATTCAGTGAAATCTGATCATGCCAATAGGTGATCTGATTACCTCAGCAGTATTCAAACAAAACCTGGAATCAGAAGCCCATTGCTTGCATCTGTTCAACCACTGCTCCAGCACTGCAGGTTCAAACAACAATCCCACAAGGAAGGGTTGTAGGAGGGGAAACTGTCAAGGGGACCAAAAAGAAGAGCCACAGAAAGCAAAAGGTACAATGAAAAGAGGGTCTTGAAAAGAGGTGTGGGGAAAAAATCATCCAAGTAATCCAGAGGAGATGGAAGAAGCCCAAAACGTTTCATACTATGTACAGTAATTAGAGTTACAAAGGCAGCTTGCTTCCAAGTTTCAGAACTGGGGGAAACTTTGGCCCTGGACAGGCCAGTAAAAAGGGCCGGCCTGTGGGGCAGAATCAGGGTTGAGTGTCCTCATGCTCAACGGCCTAATGCCACCATCAGGGTGCCATTTTGGCATGCACCATTCCACATGGAATGCACCATGATGCATCACCTCTGGTGCTGCGTCCAAATGGCGCAGCTCTAAAGGGGTGTCATCATGCTGCATGGTGGCGGCTATGGCACCCTTTCATTGGCAGAAAAAGGAGCTGGTTTTTCTGGCTCCTTTTTGTGCTCTACGGAGGCCAGATCGGTGCCACGGCACGCGGTTGCCACAGCACCAATCCAGCCAGTAAAGTGGCGGCTGCAGACCACCCCTTCTGTATAGCCCCTGTGTAAGAAAACACAAACATTTATATAAAACCACCCTAGCTTTTTTCCAAGTTGTGAATTTTCTTTCCAAAAACATACTTGCTATATACAAAAGTTCAGAAACCCTAAGCTGCTCCACTAAAGTGTGACACATATAGATGTTGCAATAATTACTGACAACTTCTGGAAAGGGTAGCTGCTTATAGTCTGAATATTTGCAAAACATATAGACCACTGTCATCACAAACTTCATAATGAAGCATGATTATAATTACTACAAGCCAACGTGTAGCATACAGCAGCGATGTTTCCTGAGCAACCATCCTAAAAGTGAAAAAACTATGGACTGGTTTAGGGTTAGACACATCCAGTGGGAGATGGTGGAAGCAGTCTTCCCATTCTCTCTTCTCCATGGCAGCACTTCCAGCCTCTCTGAAATTCTATACAGAAGATGTTTCTGTGGAATTTCCAATGATTCTTCTCCTTTCTCCTCAGTCCATATGAACCAACTCTAGTGATCACCTCTGTACTAGTTTCAGGTGTGTGGAAGGATGGGGTGGGCAATTCTCTTTCTGTTACTATGGAAACCCAAATATGGGCCTAATTCTATGTCAATTCAAGGTGTAACCTTTATACAATTTATATTTTCATTTCTATCATGCAGCCATCCAAAGTATGACACACCATCTTAATCTGTATGCTAAAAGAAAGAAGTCGGGTTTGACCCCAGTAATAATTTAACATGAAGAAGGGTCTAATCCTCAATATGCTGAGCAGCCCTCTCC
Source organism: Urosaurus nigricauda (assembly GCA_034509955.1). Lineage (NCBI taxonomy): Eukaryota > Metazoa > Chordata > Lepidosauria > Squamata > Phrynosomatidae > Urosaurus > Urosaurus nigricauda. Next base: position 94,670,836 of record JAOEGL010000004.1, on the reverse strand, counting down.
TCTAAGACAACCATGAGGTCATCCAAAGGATCCACTTCCAGTTTTTAAATTAAAAACAGATTAATCTGAATTTGTCATTGTATCTCAATTGTATGATAAAATGCCCCCAACAATGAAAATACTTAAACCTGAAAAGATTCAGCCCTCTCTCTTCCTGTGTGTATGGGACAGGCCTCTAGTTAGTTTACAGTTATCCTATAATTCATTCACAAACTAAGCTTATAAACTATGGTTTGAGACCAACATATTTCAACAAGCCATAGCTTAAATTTGTAAGAGCTCCTGTTCCGTTAAGAGAGAGAAAAAAACTATAGAGCTAGAAAAGAAAGCAGATGGCCACACAAGTGGAGGGCAGACATGCACAAGCCTGAGGCTTGCGCAGACTTGTTCACAGAATACTAAACAATGTCAGAAACTTATGTGCATCAGTCTAATGAAATTCTTTCACTTCATTGAGTGGCTAACAGATCAAGTCCTACTGCTCAAGATTCCATTTCTGCAGATTTCATTAACAGAGCAGCCTATAAACACAGTATTTTTTTATCAGGTATCTGGATACAGACAATCATACTTTCAATCTATCTAAAAATTTCAATGTATTTGCTCTCATGTTGCTTGTTGATTTACGGCAATCCCATGACTTTCACAAGTTCTCTTATGCATATAATATAGCTAACTCGTATTCACTGGTGGTCTACCATCCAAGTACTAACCAGAGCTAACCATGTTTAACTTCCAAGATCAGATAGAAGCTTATGTGTTTAGGGTATTTAGGACTACCTCGGCTACACAGTAATTATTAATGAAAATTATCAGCTATCTACAATTATTATTAATGCAGATGATCACTTCCCTACATTATATTTACAGAGACTGATTTGCAGAAAATAATGGACCAGATCCAGACTAAACATTTAATGCATAGAAAGATTCCTTGTATTTTGAGGGCAGAAATCCAGCAGAAGTTCCCTACTGGAGGAAAGTAGCAGGGAGGAATGTAAATTTCCTCATTCTCAGTTAAGACTCCCTCCAGCTACTTCTTATGCTGCCCTGGAGTGTCACAGCAAGGGAGAACCAGGAGGATTCTTGGAGGAAGAGAAAGGACAGTCACCTTACCGATCCATGCAACACAACTGTAATTCTACTAACCATTCCTCTGGGCCCAGTCCAACAATTATAAAACGTACCATATTATACAGGGAGAAAGCTGTTTTAAAACTATTCTGCACTTGTTTGGTACTGTTAAAAAACCAGCCCAGACAATAACCTCTTGTAACGCTTTGGGAAAACATTCAGGCTCAGATTTTCACAAATCTTTGAGATGGCAATATGCCAAACCGGTGGGAAAATTCCAAAACACATCAAGAGACATCTTCAGTCCCTAATGCTTTGTATTTTGTGCATAAATGGGTCATGTGAGCAGAGAATCCTGCAACAATCTTAAAGATGACAGTATAAAATGCAGAGAGAGTGGTAATCCCAAATAGGTTGATAATGTATAAATTATGCCCGATTAAGCTGGAACGATTAAAAAATACAATATAAATGGGCAAAAAATGCCCATATATTTTAATACATAATAGATACACTTTAAATAGTTCCTGCAAAATTAACAGTATAACTGACATGTAATGTAGCCTTAGTGGCAGCCACATCTAATTGGATAAGGGAGAGAATCCTTGGATTTTCCATTTTGGCAAACATCAGGAGCACTTTCTGGGGTGGGGTGACAGAAGGAAAGCCAAGGCAGGAAAGCCCTTTACAAACAATTGAAACTTTGCTTATAAGCATTAGAATCCAACCCATTAAAATACATTATGAATGTGAAGATTATGGTATTTATTTATCAAACTTTTTTTAAAAAATACCTCTCAGTCCAGCAGGGCTTCCAATGCAACACACACAAAAAGATTATTTGGGGGAAAAAATTAAAAGTTTTTTAATAAGATGTTTAAATACAAGCACAATCAAAACAGCCTGAAAAGCCAATCCTGGTTTGGTGGTTGCTATTTTCTATTTAAGAAAAGAAGCTGCTGCAGCAAAACTACTTATTATTCTTATTACTATTATTATTGCTGCTACTATGACTATAATCCCATAGAATGAAATTATACAGTATTATCATTCTGATAGCTTTCCTGCTTTCCTGAGCTAGTCAGAGCTTCTAGATATTCTTTCCAAGAAGAAATAAAAGTGTTAAAATAATACTTTTTCTGGCATGCGAAACTGGGTTAGAAAACGCAGTCCTTTGATATCCAAAGAACACATCATACAGCAAAATTTCCATTTCAACCCATCCACTCAAATGAAATGGTGTGAAACATTTCATTCCTCCCTGTTTCCCCTTCCCCCCACCCAAAAACAGTCACAATACTATTTTTTTATCTCATCTTACTAGAGAGTAACAACTATATCCAACTGCAAGAATTCTAAGCTTCATGAAAACATCATAATGATCAGTAATAAGCAGAAAGGAGCCTTCTCCAATCAAGCTTATACCAGTTAGAGATGGTGGACTTGTAGTTCAAGTCCATTTGTAGATTGAAAGACTGAGGAAAGATCTAGGTAATATCTTTGTAATATTCAAAATACAAGTAAAAAAGCAGATTAAATTTCAAATGAGCTAAAGTTCCACAAAGTCTACCTAGGACTATTTCTCTTACAACCATAATCCTATTGGAACATAATTGTGTCTAATATTTTTTTACCATAATGAAAATGTTCCATATAAATGGGGTACCTAGTTGTTAACAATAACACATGATTCTTGCTGTGAAAGGGTAATTCTTATACAATAGCCTTGCCAATACCATAAATCTCTTTATTAGACAACAACCTATTACAGGAGATCTACTTAACTGTTTCCCTACTTAAAGGGCCATTTGGTGTTACAGTAACAAGCTGATTTTTCTCTTCAACAACAAGGATTAGCCAATACAAATAATGAATCAGCACCAAGATGGTGTCCTTTTGCCACACCGATAAACCTTTTGCTGCTGTTTTCTTTTAATGATAATTCAAAATGCAATAAGACTGCACATAATATACACATTTTCAAGTTTACAACAATGCAATAAACCCGCAGAAAAATCAGCTCTCAAACCAATTTTCCAGGAGGATTTATTGCAAGTGCCGAGTGCTGTTTCTGTTTTATGGAATGTGCCACTATGCATAATGCTTTATTTCATATTAGCATCACAGCAAATAGCATGCAAACTACCCAAACTGAAAAAGAGCAGCATTCTTTTCCAAAGCTAAACAATACTGATTCCTATGACTTTTCTTTCCTCAGCCAACAAAATAACAAGTCATATTAATTTTTCTTATCTATATTTCTTCTGCATCTTGGAGACTCATATGGCTTCATTATCAAGAAAATATAATTTAAATTCTAAACATGCAGATGTATTCCTATTGCCAAACTGTAAAAAGCTGCTTTACAAATTCAGTAGTAATCTCTTGGAAGAAAGTTTCTATTTATTTATTAATAAGTTCATAACCCAATAGTATTAGTTCTGTTCTGATCTTTTTCAAGTAGTCAGCAGTTCGGCTTCTGTATATCCCCTCCCTACACACACACAGACACACAATACGTTACTGTTGTATTCTAAAAGTTTATCTGCCATATGTCTCACTTAAGTATTGTTACACTAATTTAATAATTATGTTTAATTCATTGGGGGGTGGGTTAAAGTATAACAGTTAAGAGTTAATCTTGCAGATGTACTGCAACCAATCTAACTCAAAAGAATATTCAGTTAAAAAAGAAAGAAACATTCATTTACTATTTTCCACTGAACACACCAAACCCTCCATCGACTAAGAGAAGTCCTGCAATTTGCAACAAGCAACAAAGATATTTAGCAGATAATTTCTTGGCTAAAAGCATTCTGGTTTTCAAAGTTTGTTTACAATTCTTCTAAGATAACTCCATAGATATTGCCAGCAAAGGAAATTTAAAAAAATGTTTTAAAAGCAAAATAAAAACATGTCATTTGTTCCATTTATATAAAAAAAATATAAGGAATATATTTTTACAACACATTAAATCTGTACAAGTTTTCCACCTACCATCAGTGAAGTCAGCTTTTCTCAAAGCATACAGCCTCTTGAGCATAGTTTACATATAATACTTTTGTCCTGAGGAAGTATAACAGGCAATGCTGTTACAAACAGAAATTTCACTTATACTGAAAAACAATTTCAGTCCTTAAATGCCATGATTGTTCTGATTATATCATATACAAGCTCCCTCTACAGGTAATAAGAAGAGTTAGCAAAAAGTATGTGGAAAATGTAAAGTTTAGCATAAGAATCCAAACAATTGAACACCCCTGGAAATAAATCCTGAAGATAGTCTATTCACCAAAAGGTTTTCCTAATTTGATATCAGTGGATTCTAAAGACAAAATGTACGAGGGGGTATCCAAAAGTTTTAATGATCACCTTTTTAAAAAATTGACAGGAAGTTTGTTTTGATTTTTAGTTGTTAACTTATCTCTATGTAGTCACTATCTAGATTTAAACATTTTTGCCAGCGTTTCTTGACCCTCCAAATACCATTATTGTAGAAGCCTGCAGATTGAGCCTGATGAGGATTATACACTTTAGTCACTTCTGGCAGAGCCAGTCACAAAAATAAAGGACGCAATGAGCTGATTTTTTCAGCAACGTGCACTTATGACACTGACAAAATTTCACCAATATGCCATAATAACTTTACAATACCAACTCGTAAGGCGCAATCTGCAGACTTCTACAATATCAGGTATTCGGAGGGTCAAGATACGCTAGGAAAAAATTATAAATCTAGATAGTGACTACATAGAGATAAGTTAATAACTACAAATCAAAACAAACTTTCTGTCAATTTTTAAACAAGGTGATCATTAAAACTTTTGGATACCCCCTCGTATATTCCCCATTCCACACTACTATCCATCTCAGCCAGCACAGCAATCTTGTTCTTCAAAAAAGTTAAACAATCAGCTTTAGTTTTCTGCATACCAAGATGCAAAAGCTTCTTTTTCAAAGTCACATAAAGGCTTTTAGGGGAAAAGGAAAACCAACACCAAACCATCCTGTAGTGGAAAGACCACCCAAAACAAGTCATCACTTCCAGGCTAAATCATCTCCTTATCCAAAATAAACAAACACAGCACTATGGCTCTGTTTAATGTCCCTCTGCCACCTAAGCCAGAACCTATTCCATTTGGGATTAACTCTCTGACTCAAAGTTTAGTATCAATTACACTGAATATAAATGTGGGTATTTTAAGAAAAACAAACACATAATCTTAAATAATGGGAATACTAATGTTGAAGAAAACCACTGACCAGTTTTCCTATCCCATTTCTCCACTTTATAAGAAAACATGTTTGCTGTTTCTCACAGGGGAAAAACATTTTTTTTAAAAAAAAAAATACTTTAAAAAAAATAGCTGGGGAGGACGTTCCCAGCAAACACTAAGTCAATTAAAATTTATACATAATGTGTGTCCAAAATGCTAGACATTCTCCTATTTGCCTTAATTATCTGAAAAAGCCCATACAACCTTTTAAAGGTCTGCATATGGTGACTCCACACTCACACTTCTCACCAGACTTTTCTTCTATAAACTGGGCACACCACCTTCAGTTGCTAACAAAAGTTTACTTCCTTAACTACAATATTTTATCCTCAGGGTGTGGATGAACTTCCAAATTGTGACAGGCCAGGGGTGTTAAAGCACGTCATACAAACTATTGGCACAGAATGGAGATTAAAATATTCATTTTTAGTTTGTTTGTTTTTTAAATTTACATTTAACAAATTAAGGCAAGTTTATGCAAAATATTATGTAGAAATAACATGGATAAAATAGACTGCGAAAAGGTCACTTGATTTAAAAAAAAAAAAAGACAACACTTCACAGGAAGGGTATCAAACTACAACATACACACAAGCATATATCCAGTTCTTTTTGGCAACAGGAAAGCCTCTAGTGGCCAAATCTATCATCTGTCATTAACGGGTCCTTTTTGATAATCTTTAAATGATGTGATATGGCCTTGAGGGACTAGGGTAGACTTGTGAGAAATGGAACAATGTTCCCCCTTTTCAAAACAATTAAGTATGTTTAATAAAATAAGAATTTGGGGGGAAACATATTCGCTCGGTACAGCAATCAGTGCATTTTATTTTTCTCTGCAAATTAAAAGAAAAATGGAAATAGGCCAAAATAGAAATCAATCTCTCTGGTTTTTCTCCCTTTCTTTTTCACCTTATCTATCAACAAGATTTTATTTCCAACCTTTCCTTTCCACAGCTGAGCAAGATTAACTTTAATATACCATACAGAATACATTCTACACTTTTTTTTTCTTCCACACAAGCTAATGTAGCTATAATTATTTCAAATGACATCCATTTAGTCTAAATATGTACCTGTTTTCAGCACAAAAGGAATTGGGTCTTCTCAGTCAGAAAGGAATATCTCATCCACATCTAAAGGCAATCTCAATTGTAGCTGAGCTACACCGCTAAAAATGATACACAGTGGTTAAAGAAACCACCTTGTGAAGAGAGATCTTTGGAGATTTGCCTTATTTACCCACTTGAAAGACTCTGTATCATTAGTTGCATTCTGGTGGCAATTCTATTCAGTCCTCATAAAATGCATCAAGCAGTGACATGGCAAAAAGTACTTAAAAGAAGGACTGAGTCATATCAACCACCATGTTCTATCATGAAATCTTAATGCAAGTGCTTGCCAAAAACTGCCACCCAACAATATCTTATACAGAAAAGCAGTAGTTGAACTGGCTTAGCAGAATTGCTTTACTGGTTTAATCACACAAACACACACACACACGCACACCGGTCTCTCTCTCTCACACACATACAGAAACAAAATTTCTTGAGTAGAAGCAGGTAATAGATTTTCTTGGCATGCTACTGGAAAATCTCACAATGGGGTCTATTTCTGATGTTCACAATCAGGTATCAGGACAGACTGAACAGAACATTTATAATCTGACAGTCTTACACATTCCAAATTCTTGTGATTTTTGTGCATTTTTTTTCTTCCTATGATTTATTAAAAATGAACTGTGTGCAAGGTGAACTATGATTATTCAGTGGTGAAAATCCGAAACTCTGTACATTTCTGAAGCACAGTGTTTATGACTAAGTGCTCCATGACTCAGTTCCCAGGGAGCTTGATTTCATATGAAATTTTGCTCCCAAATCATTCCAAAATTCCCTATCAATCCAAGCATCACTCTGAACGTCCTATGCATAGCAAGGCTCTCACAATCCAAAATAAGATTAGTCATCTTTTTCCCTAGCAGCAAAGAACAATTTGGGCTGTAATGGAAACTAAAGTATTCTGTCATCTACTTTCAGGGTAATAATCATTCTGAGGTGCTGATTGATATGAAAATACCTACAGCAGACACAACATGCTGTTCAGGGAAAGGATGAAAGTATCATTTCAATATAATGCTGAGTTTTTCATTCTGAAGACAAAGCAATTGGATTCAGATTTTTAAACATAATGGATGGTAAAAGGTGCTCAGAAAAATGATGTCTTCCTCCAAAAAAAAAAAAGTTAAACTGCAACTTATTAATTGAGAATGTCACTTTTACAGCTTCTGAATAATGCAGTTAGCAACAATAAGTTTATACTTAATCGTCTACTGCCTCAATCAAAGGAGACGGCAACAATTAAAAATTCCCATCCACTGTCAAATAGCAGTGTATAATCACTTTGGTTAAGAATGAAAATCTGGTTCATTTCAGCATCCAAATGTGAAATATTTTAAAGTTGGGAACTCAGCAGCTGAATTTCTACTGCACAATGTATTGTATGCCCCATTTATAAATCCTGAAACAAATGCAGGCAATGTGTACCAGCCTTTCTATTCCACACAAAATGGGGGTAGATAGAATCAAGTAGATAGCATCAAATGGAGAGAACATCTTCCGGCAGTTTTGCATAATTCAGTTTAGTGCAAACTCAGCATATTGATTCTTAAAATGGACAGAGGTAAAATAAAATAGATAATTAGGTATAAAAGGTTATCATTTGCCACAAACTCATTAGAATAATGCAAATTTATTTCAAAGACTTGAAACAGAATTCCAGGTTTTTGTTCGTATGTTTTTGTTTTGTTTTAAATACTTCTTTGTAGTGGCTGTTGGTAAAACATGCAATGTACAATGTGCTCCAGTGACAAGAGCACTGAACTTGGGCTCAGATCTTTGACAACTTGCCCAGTTCAGATTCTTGTAAAAGATTGTTTTTTTAAAAAAAAAAAAAAACTACTAACATTGCAACACATTTTGTGAATTTTTATCACAAATCATCTTCAAAGTCACTGCTTCCATTTAACTGCAAGGTAATATTTAACATTCAGTAAAACCCCTAAGAGACAGCTAAGGAGTACCACTGAAGACTTGAGCCATTCTGTGTGAGCACTTTCCTACATTTTGGAGGAAAAACTCTCTCATTTACCTGCCAGGCAACCATCATAACTGACAAAAAAGACTGCTTGCACATCTGCATCCAACTAACAAGGCAGAAGAAGCAGAACTGAGAAAAGCATATTTTAAAACAATGATTTAACTACCTAAATATATTTTAATGTTTATAATGCCTTCACTCTACACTGTCAGCCGACAAGAAATCCCTCTTTTCCTTTCAATGCATGTTTGTTCTCAGGCCATAATTAATATTGTGCTCTGTAGAGGGAGACATTACATCCGGGCTAAAGCATACCTAAATTTTACCCTGAGGCAGAGGTCTGGTTTAAACATCTCCATTTAATGTGGTATTTGTCTTCTCTTTTCAGCTTCTTGATTCAGAAATTCTAGTGAGATGACTTTGTGACCCACAAATGGCCCATAGGATTTAAAATGTTATGTCACCTGCCCCTTGCAGCTGAGACAGTCTGAGTAATTCCACGAAGCAGGATTGTATATACTCCAGGAAAATGTAGTGAAGCAGGTGTTCAGTGAAAAAAAGCTACAACTTCTAAGTTCCTAGACAGCATACAGAAATTGTATTTTAGGACTATCATAGTACACATCATACAGTCCACAGATATCTCAGCGTTTTAAAAATATCAGAAAAATATTACCTTTATACATGTAAAAAATAGCATCTTAAGTGATCAACAATTTCCCGCATTAAAAACATAGGTGTGGGTATTATTTTTAGCACTCTGAAAAAAATTCTAGTCTAATGCAACGACTACTTAGAAGTACAGTAAACAAGACAGACCTACATACATGCACACACATCAACGGATTATTTGACCATTGCTCTCAGACAAGCACACATTGAGTCTCTTTTACCCAGATTTCCAAAACCCAAAATAATCCTAAATCCAAAACAGTTCACATGGGTGACTGAGATAGTCACATCTTTGATTCCTGATGGTTCAACATACGCAAATATGTTTCGTGCACAAAATTATTTTTCATATTGTGTATAAAATTACCTTCAGGCTATATATATAAAGTGTATACTGTACGAAACATAAATGAAATTCTTTTTTAGACTTGGATCCCATCTCCAAGATCTCATTAGCTTATATTTTGTAAACCGCTTAGGGAATGCTTAAGTGCAATGATAAACGGTATAGAAATGTATTTGCTATTGCTATTGTGTATATACAAATATTCCATAATCTGAAAAAACTCTGAAATCCAAAATACTTCTGGTCCCAAGCATTTCAGATAAGGGAGGCTCAACTTTTACGTAAGGTAGTGTATTACTTCAGTTGCCTTGTAATGTTAAAAAGAGCATCGCTATGATTTAAAAAATGAACAGTGTCACATGCTTGAAAGTTTAAGCCAGTCTATATTCTTCATAGTGTATTAAATATAGCAACTTTCAATAACGACAGATAATTCAGACACTGCTGGCAAGTCACTGCTTAACAAGGTAATCTCATTTCTGTGGTTTTTCAGTGTAAATTGATTTTTTCCCTCTTAGCTGCTCTGATAATTGAACAAAATTATACAACCGTGATGGGATTTTACTTACCAGCACACAACACATAAAATCTTCTACAAAGATGAAGTACATTACTTCATAAAACTTATTTTGTTGTAATTAAACAATTTGTATTTAAACTTGCCATTCATGCCCCAAAAGCCATCAACAGCTTTTGTTGTTGTTGCTACTGCTATAGACTGCACTTTACCTGTAGGTGTTAGGCTCTGTATTTACTCCAGTAAGACTGCACTGTTCTTGATGATTATGCCTTTCAAAATAAAATTTGGGGAGGAAAATAACAGGCTTCTGCACAGTTCAGCCATTAATGCCTGACAAATACTACAAGAGAGGAAAAATAATGGCACATGCTAATAATATATTGCTTCTTTGACTCATAAAATGCTCCGTTTAAGATAATGAGCCACAACTTTGCTTGCGTTCAAATTCAAAAATCTGATCAGAGACCTTCTCCATTTAAGAATTCAAATGATAGTTCAAAATGTATCAGGTTGTATCTCATGTTTTAATGCTTAGACTAGACTATATGTACATTAATTTCACAAGTTATAAAGGGCATGCATAGGAAGTTAGGAATTCCATGGAAATGATGTAAAATTATCAGCTTCAGTGGGCTACATTTATCTACTAGAGATTTTCAGAAGCTGAACTAATATTAGGACTGATGAAAGACTTCTGGCAAATCCTCAAACATCACTAGATGCATGTGTGTCCAGAAAGAGCTACTTTATCCTTTTAAACTGTACTCATATACACTTATCTGGAAGACAACCCCAATAAATGCAAACATTTGAGAAGGTATGCACATGTTTGGACCCTTAATCTAAGAGAATCTCGCTTAAAAGCTTCTTACACATATTATAGTGCTCTGAAGAAGAATACTAAGAAACATCTTATAATTGCTTCTTTGGAGGAGGATTCATTTGGAGGAGGATTCATATTGATTACATTTACAGTTCTGAGGTGAACAAATTTGAAGATAAAAAAATGAGGATTGTGTTGAGATTCTGAAGCTGAATGGTATATAATTCCAAAATAGTCTCCCCCCCCCTTGCATACACTCTGAAATCTGAAAAATACTTAGAAAACAGTTTTGTGTACTACCATATATTTATCATTTACATTAATCATTTATAATTTCCCTAAGATGTGCTTCATACCTTTTTGTTTTCTTATTCATGGATTAAAAATGATGGACAAAGTTTAACTACTATGTCTTAGGCTTCTCCTTGTAAAGTCATCATCAGTAACTCAAAGGTTTTGGTTTAATTGTCATTTTAAGCACACCCAATGTCCTCCAGTTCTAAGACTTGCCCAATAATATTTCTGTACAAAAAGTTCATTTAAGAAAGAAAAAGAAAAATATTTTGCATATGACACTGCATTCAATTAAAGTATCGTCTTTACAAACCTTTGTTAAAATGGAGAGAAGGTCGTATTTTTAGTAAAAATTATTTTTCTACTTTCTAACTACTATTTAATTGCTTCTGTAATGTATATCCCTACATTTCACTGTCAACCTATCCCAATCTTAATTAAGCAGTTTCTCCTAAATGATACTAGTGTCTGACGTATTGCCAGCAGGTGCAATACATCCTAACAGTAAAAATGTTGCACCTTTCCAACTCTTCTATATATGTATTTGTGGCAGCTAAAGAAGGGGAAAGATTAGAGGACATAGATCGATATTACTAAAAATTAATTTTGAGTATGTTGCTTTTTAAAAGTATATGTTAGGTTCCAACTCCTACGCGGTTATCTTGGCAGAACCCCATCTCTAGGACCCCATTTTACCAATTCCCTTTCCTGACATATGACACTGAAAGCTATAAGAGAAAAATGAAACATGGCGGCAGCTTCTGAAGTGTTCAAATTATGAGCTAACTGCTAAGTAAACTTTGTTTTTTAATGTTCTCTTCTTGCTCATTTTAAGGAAGGAAAACACCCAGAAGCCTGGTGTTAATGTCTCTGCTGATTGTGAAAATTGCTGCAATAAAAACTCCAACTGCTTGCCTTAAATTAAGGCTTCCAAGACTACATGAAAGATCTGTATCTTTGCATTGGTTTTTATAACATTTGAAAGTTTGGCTGCTTGCTTTGATGTTAGTCTATTAATGAACAGGGGAGCCAAATGTGACAGAGAAGAAGAAAACCACAAATGTTTATTAGAATCTCCCATGTCAAAACTTGAAGCAATCGGTTGGTTCTACCCCACGTTGATTCAATATCCTGATTTCCACCAGCAACTAGTCTCTTGAGTTATCTGAATATGTACGTTCAGTTTTTGTTTCCAAGGCACAGTAACCCACTGTGATTGAAAATGGCAGCTGAAGCACTGCTAAAGCACATTAATTTCTGTCTAAGTGGTCCAATTTTGTCTTATGAAATGTTGAAAGTATTCCTTCCATGACATTTTACAGCATTAGAGATTTGTCAAATTCCGATATCGTCATCGTCATCATTTAAACTGAAGTGCAACGTTTTCAAGACAATTTTTAGATTAACTGTAATAGCTCTAAGGGATAAATGCACTTCCTGCACAGCACTCTGCATCCAAAGCAGGCTAGTTAAAAGCAACTTAAGTGTTATAATGACAACTACATCATCGTTCTGTTTGTACCACTGAAAAGTACCACCATATGTAACTGAAAGCATTAAGGTAAATACAACTGCTGAAAATTATCTCAGTGTAATAGCACACCATTTCAGCACTGTTAAAACTATATCTCTATCCAACCTAAAGCCTGAAATGCTCTTGACCATTACAAAACAACAAAATTCTCAAACATCTTGCATAGTGTGCTCTCTTTTGCTAGGCTTTTACTTTTAAGCGTCCCAGTTTTCTTTGTGAAATTAAACTTTTAAAAACGTTTCTGACTATCAGAAACCTTGTCACTGTAAGAACTGTCTTTTTCTTAACCAAAACTAATTACCGCCATATGAAGAAACTTTTATGTCTGTAAAACAACAAGATATAATTTGCTAAAGAAAAATGGAAAAAAAACAACCAAGGGGTCTACTTGGTGGAAAAAGTTCTTTTTTGTTTAGCCTGACATGACACCCAACTAAACCTCAGCCCCCATCTATGAATGGTCTATTGTTTGGAAACCAGCCCAAGTTATCAAAGGAGTGGTATATTCTGCTTAGCGTCTTGTCTTCCAGATTGTGACTACTGATTTTCTTTAAAAAAAAAAAAAAAAAAAGATAATAAAAGGGTATACAGAACTATAGCTCTTTGCAAACAAGAAGCAAAGGAAGAGTAAATAATGAACCCAAAATTACACAAATGTGACGGCAGTATAAACTAACTTCAAATACAGTGATGAATATTCAAGAATCCGACTGGCATGGCCAGTTCTTGCCACAGCTGTTTTGAGGATGTTCATTATGCCATTTCGTCTGAGGATAACAACACAAAAAGACAGCAACGCATGACTGTCAATAACACGCATAAACCTCATCAAAGATGTATTTTGTTTTAATTATCCAGGAAGACGACTCCTTTGTTTTCTTATTAACGTTTGGGAATTAATGGTCGTAACAAAAACAAGCAATAAGTTTCAAAATTTAAAGACTGAAATCACACCCAGCGAGATCTACTGTCCCCACACTATTATTTTGAGAAAGGTGCTATTTGCTTCAAAAGCTGGGAACTGACTGGTCTTTTAATTCAAAGGTTAATTTGCTTTCCTAAGTAATTAGAAGTCCTTTTCCACTGAGACCCCCGAACGTAACAATGTGTAGGCCGTATCCAAAGCATGAGTCCAGAAGAAAAGGCCTTGCAAATCCCACTACAGAACAGATAGCAGACACCAGAAACTATGCAACAGTGGCTGCCATGACAAAGGTCACCCTTTTTCTTAGAACAAACCATTAATCAATAGAAAATAATTGTCTGGCCGTTCGCAAGGGCCTGCAGCATACAGGCCGCGTTCTTCAGCCCGGCATAATTACAAAACAGTAAAAGTTCAGAAACATAACCCGAATCCACCTCCCCTTTTTACCCCTTTACAATTCTCCACTGCCCTTTGGGCCTCTGCTTTGGAAGCAAATGGAAGCCAGGCTGAAGTTTTCTCAATTGAGCTGAAAGCTAAGAACCCCTTTGATATGCTAATCGGCCCCTTCAAACGGTAAGAATTCACACTTGCATTAATTCAAACAATTTGTGCAGAATGATGTGAAATGGCACCTCTTTTAGTGGCAGGCAACAAAAGGGAGGGAATCAGAGGGGTCTGAGGAAACCAAACAACAGGACATTTGTTCTGCAGAATGCTTTCTCTCTGGCCAGGAGAAGAGTCCTTTTTTTTTTTTCTGAAGGAAAAGAAAAACATACACCTGAAGCTCCAAATAAAGATGTCTTTACTCTCTGCCTCACCAACTGTGACCCAATCCCACCTTTTTTACTACCAGGGAACACATTAAAAGGGGCTTTTTATTACTTGGACAGGAATCCACAGACTTTGAACCAAGTACACAAACACACACAGTTTTAAGGAAGAAACCTTCCCCACCTGAAAGCCTACAACCAACTACCTTCCCTTTCTTTTCTTTTTTTAAAATTGTATCCAAACACCCTTTTCATACAGAGTAGCAAAAAGATGTTCTCATCAGTTCCAAGAAAAAGAGGGAATATATATATAGTCAGACCTTAAAAATGTATCTTGAACATACCAAGCACACTTTCTTTGCATTGTCTCCAGATGGCCCTAGATTTCTACAACAACAAAAAGGAAAAAAGAAAAAAAGGGAAAGCCAGTCTTTTTTCTTTTTCTTTTTGGGCCACAAACCAGGAAGGTTTCCTCATACTATATATATATATATATATCTGGAAAGCTCTTACAGAGGAGTGTTAGCACAGGGCTGGCTGGATCACTTCTTGCTTCCTTGGGCTTTTAAGTGAAAAAATAAAATAAAATATATGCAACAAGTCTTTATTTGCCAAAGAGATGGGAGGTTTTTTGAGGACCCCCTTTTTTTTCAGCAAGCAATGCGAATTCATGAGGAGGAACAGACTTTTCTTGAGGAAGGCCTGCCAGGGGCACAGAGATGTATGAATGGAGTCAAAAGCCCTCTGAAGGAGGACTCCTCCAAGCAAAGGAAGGGAAGCTTCTTCCCAGCAAAGACTCTGGGAGCAAAGCAAAGAAAGGAGAGGAGCCTGTTCCAATAACAGAATCCAGATGGCTCTGGCTGCTAGGAGGAGGCTTCGCAAGGTTGCTGGGACTAGGCTTCCCTCCCTTTTGGAGAGAGACAGAGAGAGAAGGGAGATTCCTAACACACACACACACACAACACACAATAGTCCCCTTCCACCACACAGCAGTTCCTTTCCATCAGAGATAATACAGCTGCCAGCCTTAGCAAAAGACAAGATGATAGAGGGAAATCTGTACACACTTCAACACACAGACAACACACACATACACACACATCAGTCCCTTTCCATGAGAGAGATTATACAGCTGCCATACCTAGCAAAAGACAAAATGGTAGGGGGAAAATTGTACACACTTCAACACATACACACACCAGTCCCTTTCCATGAGCAATAATACAGCTGCTATCCTTAACAAAAGGTAGGTGATAGGGGGCAATCTGTACACAACTCAACACACAAACACACACACACACACACAACACACACCAGTCCACGAGGGATAATACAGCTGCTATCCTTAGCAAAAGGCAGATGATATAGGGAACAATCTGTACACACAACACAACACACACACACACAACCCTTTCCATGAGAGATAGTATATCTGCCATCCTTAGCAAAAGGCAGGTGATAGGAGAGGACCCCGGACGGGGGACTGCATCCAGACTGGGGAGATAACCCGGTTTGGTCCCGCTTTAACTCGTTGTCCGGCTCACTGCTATGGAATTCTGGGAGTTGCAGAGTTTGTTGTGGGCCCAGAGCGGAGCGGAGCTCCGCTCTGGGCCCCACAACAAACTCCAACTCCCAGAATTCCATAGCGAGTGAGTCAGACAACGAGTTAAAGCGGGACCAAACCGGGTTATCTCCCCAGTCTGGATGCAGCCAAAGGCAAAGGAAGGAAGAAGGGAGGCATCTGGACCCACCGGAGGAAGGACGGGGACGAAAGAAGGGGCTTCCTCGCTGGGATCCAGTGGCAGGGATCCAGGAGAAAGGATCCAGAGAGGCAGGGGTCCCGTGGAAGGCATCCAGCGGAAAGGGGGACATACTGGAAGGGAGGAGGGTCCAGGGGGCAGGGGCTCCGATGCCAGAATCTAAAGATAAGGAGGGATCCAGGGCCAGGGATCCGTTGGAAGGAGTCCAGAGGAAGGGGTCCCGAGGAGGAGAAGAATCCAGGTGTGGGGCAGGGAAGGGGGGGTCAAGTAGAGGGGATCCAGCGGAAGGGATCCAGAGTAGAAGACGAGACACGTTGGAATGGGGTCCAAGGGAGAGGGGGGCGAGAGGTGGGGTTTCAGTGGGAAAGATCCAGAGGCAGCGATCTCTCCAGTCTGGATGGGATCCAGGGACAGGGATCCGGTGGAAGGGGTCAAGGAGAGGGAACCAGTGAAAGGGGGTCAAGCAAAGGGGAAGCAGTGGAAGGGATCTAGTGGAAAGGGTCAAAGTGGAGGGGACCGAGTGGAAGGGGATCTTGAGGCCGGGGCTCCAGGGGCGGGTTCCCTTTCCCTCCCTCCCTGCCAGGAGAAGAAAGGCTTGGGTTGGGACGGAGGAGCTTGGGCTGCTGCCGGCGGTGCCAATAAAGAAGCGAGTGAGCAAACAGGTATGGCAAGGAGGAGAGAGCAGAGAGAGAGAGAGAGAATTGGAGACATGCAGCAGATACAGATCCCTTTCTTTCTTTCTATCTTTCCTTCTCTGTGTCTGCGGATGGTGCCTAAATCCTTACCTGCGGGTCTGGAGCCAAAGGCCGGCCGGGGTTTGGGTGGCATCTGGGGCTGCTGCTGCCTTTGAGAGGAGGAGGAGGAAGAAGAGGAGGAGGGCCAGGGAGGGAGGCCTGGGCAAAAGCAGCAGCAGCCGGCGGGGAAGAAGCCGGAGTCCGAGGCAAGGCAGGCAGGCTGCTGGCTGGGACCAAACCTCCCTCTTCTCCCTTCTTTCTTTTTCCTTTCTTTCCTTCCAGCCGAGGGGCTTTGCTTTGCGAGGGGTTAAGTCAACATCTTCTCCTCCTTCTCTTGCAGTTGTTCCCAAAAGAACAGAAAAAAAACAGGGAGGGAGACAAATCCCCCCAAAAAACACAAGGCAAAGGCTTTGGTGTCTTCGGAAAGAGAAAGGCGCCGGACACACAAAGAGGGAGGGGGAAAAAAACCCCTTGGTTTCTGTTCTTTTATTTAAAAACAATAATAATAATAAGGGAGGGTCTACGAAATGATTCTTTGGGTAGCCCTGGGGAGGGAAAAAAAGAAGCACCAAAATAATAATAATAATAATAATAATAAAGGTGTAAAATAAAGCCCTATTGAAGGGAAGAGCAGCAGTCCATCTCTATGTATATTTTCTCTCTCTGTTCTTCTCGGACGGAGGCGAAGAGAAAAGGCGACGCTTTTGTGTATTTTTCAGCCCCGAAAGGAGACCCTCAGGCTTTGGTCGAGGAAGGAGGAGAAAAGGAAGGGAAATAATGGCTCAAAAAAGGGGGAAGAGGAGGGAGATTTCCCCTTGTCTTTCCTCCTCATCGGCATCTCATGCTGGGTCGGGTGCCTTCTCTTTCTTCTCCTCTTTCTTTCTTCCTTTCTTTCTTCTGCTTTGCCTTTTTGGTGGCTGCTGTTTCTGGAGCCCCAAGAGCAACGAGGAGGAGGAGGAGGGAAGAAAGGGCTTGAAAGCGTCCAGAACGAGGGGAAGGAAGGGAGGAAAGAAGGATGAGGATGATGATATCGATGGTATTGATGGTGATGATGATAAATCCTCCCTTGGTGTTTGGTGTCCTTTTGGCGAGCTCCTCTGGGTCCCTCTCTTCTCTCTCCTTCTCCTTGCTCAGTCTGTGTCTGAAGATAGAAGGAGGAGGAGGAGGAGGCGAACACAAGTCCCCGAAATGGAGGAGACACTCCTCTCGGCCTCCAATCTCCTCCCCTTCCCTGCCTTTCTCTTTCTCTCCTTCCCTTTCTCTCCTCCTTTCTCTCTCTCCCTCTTTCTCTCTCTCCTCCACACACCCCCTTTTCCCTCCCTCTCTCTCTCTCTCTCTCTCTCATTCTTTCTTTCTTTCCCCCCTTTTTCTATTCATCATCATAGAAACCTATTATCTTGGAGAGCAGCAGCAGCAGCAGCAGCTCAACTCAAAGAGGAAAAGAGAGAGAAAGGGACCAGGTGGGTCCTAAGCTCAAAAAGAGGACCAGGCGCCCCTCAAAATGGAGGACCAGGGGGACTAGATGGGGCCCAAGCTCAAAGGAGGACAAAATGGAGGGCCAGGGTGAGCAGATGTCTCCTAAACGCCAAGGAGGACAAGGCACCTCAAAATGGAGGACCAGAGGGAGCAGAGGTCCCCACTGCAAGAGCAGGACACGGCTCCCAAAAATGGAGGACCAAGACGAGTAGATGTCTGCAAAGGAGGATGAGGCACCACAAAATGGAGGGCCAGGGTGACCTGATGTTTTCACTGCAAAGGAGGACAAGGCTCCCAAAATGGAGGACCAAGGTGAGGAGATGTTTTCACTGCAAAGGAGGACAAGTCTCGCACAATGGAGGACCAGGTTGAGTAGATGTGTCCTGAGCCCAAAGGAGGACAAGGCACTGCAAAATGGAGGACCAGAGGGAGCAGGAGTCTTCCCTGTAAGAGGAGGACAAGGCACCACACAATGGAGGACCAGAGGGAGCAGATGTCTTAACCGTAAAGGAGGACAAGGCTCCTAGCCGCCGAGGAGAACGAGGTGCTGCAAAATGGAGGAGGAGGAGGGTGTCCTCACCACAAAAGGAGGACCAGATGTCCTCACTGCAAAGGAGAACCACAGAATGGAGGACCGAGGTGAGGAGGCCTCCTAACTGCCGGAGGAGGAGCAGGGTTGGCGAAAGAGAAGTGTCCAAACTGCTTGCTAAAGGAGGACAAGGGGCCCCCAAAATGGGAGGACCAGATCATTGTGCCTTAACCGCAAAAATGGAGGACTCTGGAGCGAAAAAGGGAGGACGCAAGCCCCAAGCAGAGCTGCAAAAGGCTAAAATGGAGAAAGGGACACACACAAAAAGCAAGCTTTCCAATCCTTTGCTTCTTCTTCTTCTTCTTCTTCTTCTTCTTCTTCTTCTTCTTCTTCTTCCTCTTCTCCCTGGGCTCCTAAGCCTCCCAACCCCCCCCCCCCCCCGTTTCTGTGTCCTCCTCTCCAGCCCCTTTGCAGGAGGGGGGGGATTCATCATCATTCCTGGCCCATAAAAGCTGCTTAGAGGCCACTAAATGGCTCGAGCTGCCACCCCTGGCCATTTTCCACTCCATTTGAGCAGGGGGGGGGGGTTGCATATTTGCATTGCAACCAAAAGAAAGGAAGGGAAGGGAGAGAGAGAGGAGGGGGATTCAGCAGCAGCCCAGAGCTGCCTCATGGCCGCCAAGGTTTGGGGCAGCCCCACAGAGCAGGGAAGGCAGCATGGCCCTCTCAGCCCTCCAGATATGCTGAGCTCCCCCCACAGCCTCCTTTTCCAGTCCCTCAGTCCAGGAGGGAGTCCAAAACGTCCTCCATTTGGAGCAGGACCCAAAAACATTTTTATTTTTTTTAAAAAAAGTGTGTTGTTGAGTTTTTGTTTTGTAATTATCTCCACTTTCCTCCCCCTTTCTTCCTCTTAGGTTGCATCCCCACAGGATAAATGTTCCAGTTTGAGACCGCTTTAACTATCGTGGCTCCGTGCCATGGAATTCTGGGAGTGGGAGTTTGTCGTGACACCACCAGAGCAGAGCTTTTCCACATACGAAGTCCTGGCCGAGGACACTGAGCTCCAGACCTTCACAGAAGGAGGGTTCTCTGCCTTTTAAATTGAGCTTGAAAAGGTCAAAAGAGAAACCTCAGTAAAAAGGGCCCCTGAAAGGAACATAAACCAGAGTTTGTGGTGGCACCAGCATGCCATAGCATGGAGCCAGGGCAGTTAAAGTGGTGTCAAACTGGAACATTTCTCCAATGTAGACACAGCCTCCCTTCCCTTGACCACAGGCGACTGAGGGAAAGATAACCCTCTGAAAGGAAGGCCCTGAGGGACTCCCTAGTTTCCCCCAAACTGACTGGGTTTTTACATTGGTTGTTTTGTTTTGTTTTTGTAAGAGTTCATGCTTTTCTTCCCTCCCACAGAAATGGCTTTGCCCTTGTTCACAGAGCACACCGCCTTGTCCTTTTCCCTCCTCATTTTTTTCCTCTTCCCTGCCATGTTAGTGAACAGAGAATCCCCCCTGAAAACACATGCTAGTGAATGGAGAACCCCCTTGAAAACAAGCATGTTAGTGAACGGAGAAATCCCCCAGAAAACACACGTTAGTGAACGGAGAACTACCCTGAAAACACGCATGTTAGCGAATGGAGAACCCTCTTGAAAACACACGTTAGTGAACGGAGAACTGCCCTGAAAACACACGTTACTGAATGGAGAACACCCCCCCCCAAAAAAAAACACCCCACACATGTTAGTGAACAGAGAACCCCCCTGAAAACAAGCCTGTTGGGGCCAAGGCGAGATTGATAACATGTGGGAACAGTTGCAAGAACATTGCTGGGGTTCTTCATTCTCTGAAGATGCCAGCCAAGCTCGACTGCTGAAACGTCAGGAAGAAACTCTTCTAGAACATGGCCTCACAGCCCGAAAAACCCACAAAAAAACTATGGCTGGGGTTTTTGTGTATTAGTAAGGGGGAAGTCGGCTTCGTCTTCCTCCTTCACTTGTTTCCAAAGACAAGAAAACATTGTTCTGGCTTCTCCATCCCTTCGGCCCTTCAGGGTGACCAGATGTCCTCACCTCCAAGGAGGACAAGGTGCCGCAAAATGGAGGGCCTTCAAGACAAAATTGAGGACCTCGCCAAATAAAAGTTAAAAACCTTCATCTGGAAAACCAAATGCTTTTATACTTTCCTCCCTGAGTTTGCTCACACATTACACTTTGACACACCGCCTTGTATGGCGGCTGTGTAGATTGTGACCCCACATGCTGTTACATAATTATTATTTATTTGCATTGAAAAGACGCTGAAGGGGAAAGTGAACGGCATCCTGTATGTATTAAACCATAACCCTGGAATTGTTCTAGATGTGAGGGAAAGGCAAGACTGAAAACATCCCTTTCCCACTCTTTATACATTCAGAGGAAGTCAAAGGCAAGCCCTTTCTGAACAAATGCCAAGTAGCACCTTTAGGGTTGCCATAAATCAGAAATGACTTCAAGGCACACAACAACAATACATTCAATATACAATTAGTTATATTTGTTGGCTTTAAATCTTTGTAGCATTATTGCACTCATCCTTTAATGGTGGCGGGGAAGACCCAACACTTCATCCAAACAACCACCCTGCAAGGTGGGCTCATCTCAGAGCAACTGGCTTATCCAAGATTTTAAAACATTCATCTTTTCTGAAGAAGGCCATACAAATATTTCCAGGGCCAAAGATGGTGGGCAGAAATAATCTGTTTTGACACCACTTTAACTGCCATGGCTCAATGCTATGGAATTCTGGGAATTGTTTGGTGTAGCACCAGAGAAATGCCATAATTCAATACGGTACAAACTATAGTTCCCAGGATTCCATAGCATTGAGCCACTGCAGTTAGAGTGGCATCAAAACAGATTATTTCTGCAGCACGGATGCAACCTTTGTCTCTTTTTTCCAAGGTTACCTAGTGAGCTTCTCAGTCAAAGTGAGAAATGAAACTTCTGCATCCTGGTTCAGCATTCAGCAAAGCTGAATGCAGTCCCCAAACTAGTGCCCTGTCAAGTTTCCAGAAAAGAAAGAAACAATTGTATCCAATGGGAACAAATATAATACTGATACCTGGCACACTGAAAAAATAATAATTGCCAGTTTCCCATAAGAAGCAGCACACTTATTTTATACCATTAAATGGGAATCCTTCAGGCTGCTTGATTTTTTTTTTTTCCTTTTGGATATTACAGGTATTGTTCTCACTTACATTGCAACTAAAGGCATTTTGTTTATTCTGGTTACACTTAGGGACTATAATTCAGGATTGTTAATGTTTATAGCATCGCACAAACACACACTTTTGGAGGGGAATGTACAAAAACAGTTTGGGATATGCTTAGGCCATAATCCAATTGCTAATCCTAACTGGAACAGAGCCATTAGATTTACATAAAGTGTCGACTTGCTGGTCAGCAACTGATTCAGTTGGCCTGCACCAGATGGGACTAGAAATTGAATTTAAGCCTTCCTTGATAAATCTGATTTTATTTCCTCTCCCATCAACCCCCTTTCTCATGTCAATGTTATCAATACAGTTACAGGCTGCATAATGTTTATTTATTAGTATGCTTTTATCCCACTTTTTTTTCTCTTAAGCAGTTCAAGGCAGCTTGAATCATCTTCCCTTCAGATAGTGATTTAAGTCCTGTGCTTCATTGAAGGAGCTGTATGATCGTATGCCCTTAGACCAATGTTTCCCAAACTTTGATACTCCCAATGTTTTGGACCTCATGACCCAGAATTCCTGATGACTAGCACTTTGGGAGCTGAGGTTCAAAACAGCTGCAGGACCAAAGTCTGGGAAACTGCCTTAGTCTATGACCTAATACATTCCTTAACTGATGCACTTTCTTTTCTTGCTCCAGAATACATGATCCTCTAGATCAAGGTGATGGTCCCTGGACTAGTACTGTATCTGTCCATGAGCCATCAGGTAATTCCACAGAGTTCCTTGAAAAGACAGAAACAGTTCAAGCTAATGTGGACAAATATGCTACCAGTCCCTTCAATATTACTAGAGAACTGTCATTCCAACACATCAGATAACATACAAAACACTGCTCTAGATAATGTTGTTCTTCAGCTCTCATCCTCTCTTGGCTACAGTGGCTACGGTGGAGGAGGAACCGCAGTCCTACAGTATTGGGAGATGTGCATACACTTTATCAGACGACACTGTTAAAACACTATAGTCCGCTTTAACTGCTGTGGCAACATCCTGTAAAATTCTGGGTTTGTAGTTTAGTGACAATCAAGAGCTTGCTGCCTGAGAATTATAGATGCCTCTCCCTATAACAGTGTGACGTAAAAAGGCTTGTTTAAAACATATAGTCTATACACTAGGTTGGCTGGAATCTGTTTCATAGACACTTGTCCTTGCGCTGCCCTCCATGGGCTCATGTTCCTATCTACAGAAGGAACAATATGGATACATCTTAGCATGGGTAGACTCTGGACACATGGACATTTCTCCAGGATTTCAGATGCACATTCTGAATTTCAGATTTTTAGGATTTCAAATGCACATTCTGAAATCTGGGTGCATATCAGGGAAAGGATCTGACAGAGATATAACACATTTCTTCTTAGATGTGCTATTAGAGGCTAAAATAAGCATGTGCTAATTCCTCATCCTTAGCATCTAGGATACATTTCCCATGGCTTCGAATCCCACCATTAGACAGTGCTTTAATTTCAGTCCCATATTTCTGGGTCATAGCCTGCTGAGATGGAATGAGGCCCAATCCCCTCTGCTGTGTAAGGGGAAAGTGTAAGTTTAGGTCACAAGGAAGTTGTTGCAGAAGTTGTGGAAGGGTAAGAGGAAGATGAACATCATGTTTCCTATTTTCAGCAATGTCTTCACATTTAATATAGCATTTCAGCTGAATGTCTGCACATTTAATACAACATTTCAGCTGGATTCTATCTGGTGTTCTATGTGAGTGGTTTCACTTCTTCCAGGGTCACTCAGCAGCAGCAAAGGAAGGCAGAAAAAAATGGCCAGCCCTGACCTGCTTGTTTCTCCAGTGCCTTACTTCATAGTTATCATATCTGTAACCTTTTGCCTTCTTTGGCCACCACACTGGTCACTTTCTGGCCTGTGTGGTCTTATTACCAGACGAGAAAGGCAACATTTCTTAAGGTTTCTTAAACAAAACAGAACAGTGAGTTTTAAAGACAAAATCCTGGTAGTATAAATCTGTCTGTCTATCTATCTATCTATCTATCTATCTATCTATCTGTCTGTCTGTCTATTGGCTTCATATCAGCAACTCTATTCTAAGATTATTATTTTTGGCAATATTTAATCAGAAGATGTTGACTGCTATTATCTTCCTCTGAGGCTAAAGAAATGTGACTTGTTCATGGTGGGTTTGTGTGCCTGATCAGACCCTGGTCTCTCAGAGTTGTAGTCTTAACATTCAAACTACTATACCATACTGACTCTCAATGCATTAATATTATGTTAATAACAAAGGTTACAAAATGATTGCAGTTTTGAATCAAGGTGAGACAGCCCAGTCATTGTTGCAAACAGTTTCTAGATTTTGGGACATGCCTTATTCCACCATCCCTGCCCCACTTTCTTCTCTTGCTGCAATGACTGCAAGAAGCTAAATTGGTGTTTAAAAGCCTCCTGCATTAGCTCTGTTTGCCCCCATTAATTGCCCAAGGGTCATTCTTCTGGAGTGAGTTATGTCTGCTTTAAGGCCAGTCCTCCCCTATCTGTTCAGTTGTACCACCACAAATTGCCCTTGGGTCACTTGCCTTGAGTGAGTTATGCGGTCCATGCCAGAAAAACAGGGGTTGTTAGTTCTGCGTTCTGAGAAACTGCAGTGAAAGTTGGACAAGGGAGGTTTTTAAACTTCATTAGTCTTCAGAATTATCATCATCTTTTGGCTCTGTCACCACAACAGAAGTTTAGTGTATCAAAAATATATAGCAGTTTTATATTTCTCTGTTTAAAAGAATTTAGTATCATTCTTAATATATTTTCACAGCACTAATTGTAGACTGAAGCAGTTTAAAGAGATGTTGCTCGAAAGTAAGATCTACCTTTAAAATGAGGTAAAATTGTTGTGTTTTTTTCCAGGCAAGCCAAAACAAAGAGACTGCTGCTTACTGTTGCAAGATATTGCTGGCGATCCTCAAGTGTGTTGTAGCATCTTAGACACACAGACGTGTTTATTATTCCTGCATGAATAATGATTATATACTCTGTAGAAACTTGTAATAATGAAGGATGGATCATCCCATCGGAGCGGCTTTTCTATGGCCAATTAAAATGGGATTGAAGTTAGAACAATGTATGAAAACTAACTGAAGACACCAATGGATATATCTCTGAAACAATTATAAAAGAATTTGCATGCTTGTTTTATAATTATCAAGGTAGGCAGTTTATGCCTAGCTCAAAGACATTCCATCTACAATGGGTTGGGACTGAACACAACCCTCTTCTGCCACTAAAAGGTGTTCTTCTATCAGCCAGATCCTCTTCGGATCTGTGCAGTCTGTTTACAAATCTCTTCTGGCTATATCTGAGAGCAGAAGAATCAAAAAAAGTAAGAGATTAGGAACTGAGCAAGGGAGGAGCCAATTTATGCCAGATTCAGTTTTCTTCATCCTAAAAACACAGCCAGTATGCTGGCACAAAGTTATGTCAGGACTGGGGCAGTCCTTGGTATTTTCCATCCTCCCCAGTTGAGAGGAGTGTTGATTGTGCATAACTAACAGTGTTAATTAATTGAGCTCTTGACCAGTTAGGATTGTGTTCCACATCCAGAATGATCTGGGGAGAAGGTGGACATCTTCTCCTATCTTTTCCACAGCTGTTTTTTTTTTTTTAAAGAAAAATAACATTGGACTTCATGATAAAAGGCAGGCACTAGAGAGGAGAAAGTCTCCTTTAGCACTTTTTCTCACCCTGTGAAAGAAGACAGGGCAACCATAAGATACTTGAAAATATCTTGCTGCCTGACAGGAAAAAAAGCATTTCTATAATGTTATTGATACCATTTTAACCACGTCAAAGGAATTGCACAAATGCAGTGTAAAAACACACCCATGTGGTAATCTTATTCAGTCAGCCCAACTACTGACTATACAGACACATGTACAAAAGCAAAATGGTAGGTGACAATCATGGTGGCGTTTATGGGTGGCGCGTGTGTGTCGTGCAAGTTTAAAAGTAATAAAATAGAAAGCATATGCTAAAGACTGGGGGCAGAATCCAACTAATTACTTCAGCAAAAGGAAGGCTTCACTGAATGATACAGAGACAGATGGAACTTTCTACAAATCCCCACTCCATTATACAGACAAAATGACAAGGGAGTAGATGCAGAGAAAAATATAGCTATGGAGCATGGAGGAAGAACAGGGAGGTTTGAAAAGCACAGACATTATCTGAGTATTAGGTGCTCACATAGACAAGTATAACTCAGGACCAAGGTTCAATTCCTGCTCTACTATGGAAACCCACTCTCAACCCCAGAAAACCCTATGAATGTCTTAAGTTCTCTACGTTCATCTTAGGGGTCACCATAAGTCAGAAATGACTTGGAGGCACACAACAACATAGAAAGGTTTTGAAAAATAACAATCCGTCAAATAATACCCAAACACGTAGCAAACTGTTCGTTCCTTGTTCTAAATCAAATTACTAGTCTCAACTACAACAGACTCACTGAATCAATGCAAATTCACTAAATTGTTGGCTTACTAGCTTACTATTTAGCAGTTGAGTCAATGGGTCTACTCTAATTAGGACTAGCAGTTGGCTTTGAACCTCTTTCTCGAGACAGATCCCTGAATTTTTCTATATTCTGTGCTATAATGATAGAATCATTGCAGGCAGCTAAGAATTCCTTTCCTATAATCAGTTTGACTATTACCCCTGTTTAAATTTCTCTCTTGCCTTTCAAAAGGATCCTCATTGATCTCTCAGATGAAGGTACGGGACCTTATCTTTCTGTATAAACTGTTCAAAGCATGTGACAGAACATGAAAGCAAAAAGATGTTTTATACAAAACCGGCGATTTAATTAATAGGCTGAAAACAATACTCCAGCTGATACTGGTCCTTTAGCTAATTTCACCCCTCCCTTTGGGCTGCAAAAGTACTACCCCTGAAGAGATTTCTTAATCAAAGGAGGCATATGTGAAATGATTCATCAAATGCATTATGTTATATCATTTTATGTGTAATATATTTCTCCTTTCCCAAGGTAGGTGCTAGTGCACATGGAAAAAGACTTTGAAAATGGAGCATACTGGTATAGAGACTGCTTGTGACCTTTGAGCAGCCAGAGAACGGGAGCAAGACTGGGTCACAAACCTTGCAACAATAAACAGGGATTATTGTGTTTGCTTTTCTTTTTCCAGGAGAAAGAAGAGAAATTCCTTCTTATCTATAAGTCGTCAGGAAAAGACAGACAGACAGAAAGTGTGCACAGGGGTTAGGAGTGTGGCAAGCTCAGCGCCCAGTGAAAGTTTTGTGTCTCAATAAGGATTGCAGGCATTTGTATTTTGTTGCTTTAACCTAGACTACAAGGAACAGCTGTATCAGAAATGTTATTTCTTTCCACATAAAGGGTTGTGCAACCTTCTAAAAATCTGAAACAGTTGGTTAAAATATAGGGCACAATCCAGCTGTATAGTTAAGCACTTTTAAGTCCTATTGATTTTTAGGAGGAAAGTTAAGCACATGCAATCAATACAACCTAAAAGTGCACAACTAGGACTGGATTGCTGCTACATACCTTGGGCTGCTACATACAGAGACTGTCTTAAAGTTGATTAAATCCTCATTAAGAGAATCAGAGAGGCAATAAATATGTGTCTTGGAATACTGATTTTTAAAAGTCAGTCACAAATTATTTATTTTACTAATTACATATTCCCCATAGTTTTGGGTAATAAGAAAATTATACAAATATTTAGCATACTTCTACTGTGACTTTAACTTGAATTGTTAATATTCTTGTAGTGCTAAACATGTTTTTATTGGGGATAGATAATATCCATCTATATCATATTATGTGAACCAGCATGGTGTAGTGGTTTGACCGTTGGCTTAGGACACTGGGAGACCATGGTTCAAATCCCAGTTCAGCCGTATAAACCTACTGCAAGTCACGCTCTCTCAGCCTTAGAGGATGGCAATGGCAAACCCCCTCTGAAGAAATTTGCCAAGAAAACCACATGATAAGTTTGCCTTAGGGTCACCATAAGTCGGAAACTTATTGTGTTGAAGGCACACAATAAGAACAACAACAACAACAATAACAATCTGGCATAAAGCTGTACATGCAGACCACACTGAAATCATAGTACCATAAACTCATGGAACTGGAGTCTTGGAAGGGACCTCAAAGGAAATTAATATACTATACTAGTAAAGCACACTACCAGCTCAGAAAATCCACAGCAAATGCATTCTTCACAGATGGTAATCCAGTCTCTACTGAAAAACTGCCAACAAAGCCCATCACCCTCAAAGGTAGTCTATTCTTCTATCAAACAACTCTTGCTATCAAGAATAGCTTCCTGTCATTTGCACCACCGGCTAAGGTCCCACTCCTAGTACAGCAGAAAACAGGCTTGCTCCATCTTCTACACAGCAATCCTTCAAACACTTGAAAATGGCTGCCCTCTCTCTTTCGGTGTGTGTGTGTGGGAGGATACATATGCAATTTATTAGTCCCCATTAAATAAAACAATTAAATCAACTTTGATTTGATGCATAAAAAACACCTACTGATTCAATGGATCTACCCTATGGGGGGATTGACAGCAGGTTTCCTGCTGTGTGTATGTGTGCATCCGTGCATGTGTGCATGTGTGTGTGCTTTCAAGTCACCTGCTAATTTATAATCCAATGAATTTCATAGATTTTCTCAGCAAGGAATACTCAGAGGAACACACACACACTTAGCTAAAATATTTTAATTACTATTAAATTTAACATATATGTCTGTATGTGTGTTTACACACATACTCACTTAAAGAGCTCACTGTATTCTGGCTAAAGTATGCAACATGAGGAGAAGCGAATTTTAAACTTGTAGGGCCATTTCATTCAAAGCTATTGTGTTGTGTACAGTTTATTATATTAACAGACACACACACGCACACGTGCGCACACACACAGACAAAGAGCAGGCCACTTTTCTAACACAATTCTATGTAATGCTAGGTTTTGTAATGTTTTCCTTTTGCCTTCATGTCTGCTATATGTATTGTTCCGGTCAAACCAGTAGGAGCTATTCACATACCTACTGGATAAGGCACTTGAAGACTAATGGCCAGTTGTTATGGATTATTGCCATGATTCTCAAGGAATTGTATACAACTTCACTGTATATGGGCTCTAATGAAAGGGTTCCTGACAACACTTTTTGCCAATTGTACTGACAGCTGCATTCTTGGGGAGAACACATTTCCAGAAGGCGATTGAACCTATCTGACAAAATGGGTCAAATTGCACTCCCAGTTATAGCCACACAAGACTGTTCCCTTCGCTAGAATGAGAAATTGCTGAGTATGTGAAGCTACTTTGAAAGAATATATCTTTGTACATGGTTTTATCTGTTGTCATATGAACAAAAATGATTGAAGTGAGGTATAAGGAAGTTAGCATATCCCTGCTAAACATAGAATTGACCATGCTTTTACAGCTGGATAGTGGCTAATACACACACTCACACACACACACACACACACACACATTTTACACACACACACATATACATCCGAAGAATTTGCATTTTTAAAGGGGAAAAAAGCAAGTTTCTAGCACATAAGAATATGGCTCCTGTAATTACCCTTATCTACATTACAGAAATAATCCAGTTTGACACCACCTTATCTGCTACAGCTCAGTGCTATGGAATTCTAGGAACTTGAATTTGTTGTGGCACCAGAGCTTTCTAACAGAAAAGGCTAAATATCTCACAAAACTACAGTTCCCAGCATACCATATCACAGAGCCATGGCAGTAAAATGGCGTCAAACTAGGTTATTTCTGCAATGCAGATGCATCCATGGATACATACGTTCCATTAGGGTATCAGTTGGATATGTTTTGTCCAATGCAGAACAGCATGCTTCAGTTCATGGTTGTGGAAGCACAATGACACATCCACTGCCATTGTGCAGGTGAAGATTTAGTTGTACATTCAGTTGTACATTGTCTGGTTTAACTTGCACAACCAATTAGCCACTTAAGAAGCACAAGTAATGCATATCTCTGCATGCAATACAGCTGAACTGCAGAATCTTGACCACTAACTGCAGGCTTGATGCAAACTCTTAACATGCTACAAACAGAAAGTGATTACACCACGGCAAAGTCTCTGCTATTTAGGGTTACCAGAGTGACAACTGGAGAAGGCTTCTGTACCCTTTAATAGTTTCATATAAGAGGAAATTTCAGCAAGTTTTACTTGTTTTCAGTCTGGCAATCCTACTACTAATACCTCAAGAAAAGTTTGTGTGTGTGTGTGTGTGTGTGTGTATTAATTAGGCCACATGTTTTAGGTGCTACAAAATGCTACAAAAATCTTTTATGAGATAATAACACTCCACCTTAGATAGCCTACAACTACCATTTAGAGCAGGCATGGAAACGTCAATGGGTTTGGGGGCCAATTTTGTGCACCAAGGACACATGGAGGGGCTGCAAAGACTGACAAAATGTGAAAGCAAAAGTAAAAAAAAAATGGAAAGCAACTTCAAACTGGAAGTGTCCAGACATTTAATTCTGGGTTTGGGGGAAAAAATGGTACAGTAGTGAGTTGCATCTCCTGAGGACTTCCAGAAAATATCCAAGCCTCTTTTGCCCACCTCTTACTAACAGCATGATTTCAGGACTGCATTCCAAAAGCACACAGTTGGAACAGTCATGCCTAAACTAATGAATCAACCTTCTGGGGATCCTGTGCTACTGTACACTGTGGTCTTTACCTGTCAGTCCTGCCTTATTTTTTTTCAGCTTCTGACAAACAGAACTGTGTACATACGCAGTTAGATTATCCACAGTCTCATCTACTTCATTGTAGCATTCTCAAAATCTTCCATTATATGTAGAGTATTCTTTCTGCCCCTCCTACCAATTGCTCAACTTTACTGCATCCATAAACATGACCACTGTTTTCTTGAGGCACTGATTTTAAAACTTTCTGCCTTCAGGATACTTTTACTTTATCTGCTTGCTTGAGGTATTCCTGAGTGCCTGAACCGTTGCATTTTGCAAAGAATTTGGGGCCACTCTAGAACACACTTTTATTTCTTCTGAGGCACTGCCAAATTTGCTGAGCCTGTCATGCATCCAATACTCCCAATATGTTGCTGCACAGAAAGGTCAGTAGAGGCAGCAAACTCAACACATTGCTCAGACATGTGGATACCAGCATTTAGGGAGGAAAGCAGTCTATATTCCCTGCACAAAAAGTAATAAATGTATACCTCATGCCTAGCTATCTCAGGCTGCACCCGCAGTGCAGAAATAATCCAGTTTGACACTATTTTAACTACCATGACTCAATGCTATGGATTTCTGGGAACTGGCACCATAGCTTTGTGTCAGAGACAGCTGAATGACTCACAAAACTACAATTCCCAGGATGAGCCAGGGCAGTTAAAATGGTGCCAAACTGGGGATTTCTGCATTGTGGATGCAATCTCAGTTGCCACTTTTAATTAACCAG